>OY804525.1:23086737-24562893 GCA_963680855.1 Lepeophtheirus nordmannii | reverse complement strand
GATGCTATAATTTCATTATCGTTTGTTAAAATTATATATTTATTTACATGCATATTTTGTATGAGTGATGGAACTTTAAACACTTAAATTTTGTATTGTGATTCAGAATAATATGTGATTAAAAATTTTCATCAAAAATTAAACAATCGAACACTTAACATATTGAACAATCTAATGGAATTTCAATGGTTTATTATTAATTATTCTCATCACAAATAGAACACATTTAAAATTTAAAATCTAATTTTTGAATATTTTAAAGGGGTGGCATATTTAAAACAAAAAACCTCAAAATCTTTTTATCAAAGACAAACAAGTTCTTGAAGTCTGGGCATAGCAAACCTTATACTTATACTATGTTTCCTGAAGTTGCTGGCTTTGAATAATATATACTTTGATACAAATATGTCTCCTTACTTTTTCAGATTTACTTTTCTTGTTTAAATTGAGTAAATTTACATTTTTTTTAATAATCAAACATTGCCTTAGAATACAATTAGACAGACTCTCAAATCTCACTATTATAGGGTTGCTTATAATCGATTGATTACCTTTAACACTTTATCCTTAATATGTTGAAGGTCCATTTCATTGAACGACATTGTATAATTCAAGTCCCAAAATAATGTTTCCTCGCACATTAGATCATTTATCGTCTAAAAATAATATAAAAAACTGTAAAGTATCTAATGACATTGGAATAAGAAATGTGTAGATAATGTGTAAGTAAGCCACAATATTAGAAAAACAACAATAGCAACTACAACAAATATAATATGCAAAAGGTGGAGTAGGATCGAGATTTTTTACAATATATTTTATTTTTATTTTTTGATACCATTGATGTAGAATATTTTCATAAACGTCATAGATTACATAATAAACCAAAAGTCATGATTTTGTTTTGTATAAGTATGTCACAGAGAGAGAGAGAGAGAGAGAGAGAGAGAGAGAGGGAGAACCAACTATCGAGAAAGAGAGAAACTGAGGACTCAGAGTGATTTTTATTGTCAATGCATATTAATAGAGTAACAGTAGATCTAAAATTCAATGTCTTCGTCATACACTCAGGTGAGGGAATGGATACGTATAATGATAATGCCCTGTTTATTCTAAATTTTGTTTAATAAGCATTTTTTAAAATTAAAAACACTTTTAAGAAAATCCACCATTAACATGCTAGTTTGTTGCACAAACAGCCTCAAACAGTTCATATTCTAACAGTCTGGTATATCCAGGGAACGTATTACTATTATTCAAATTGAAATAAATAAACATTATTCAAAAACAAAAATTAACCTCATTCTTTGAGCATCCTTCACACGAGTGGTCACCAACCTTTTTCTAACAGCGGACCGGTCAACGCTTGACAATTTTACTGCAGACCGGAGGGTTGAAATAATATTAATAATAAGCGTGAATCCACTTTGTACTCATATGGAACTTTATTAACACATTGATCCAACAATATAACATATTATAACATCAAAAGCGGTCCGTAACGCTCAATCAATGGGAGCCCTGAGCTTGTTTCTTTGCAACGAGAAGGTCCCATCTGGGAGTAATGTCAGACACAAAGACACCCGAAGTGTGTTAATTAAGTAAAATATTGAATACAAATATCAAAAAATCGCGGAGAATATGTAGTAGGCATTGTAGCTTGTTGCCTCTGAAATCTGATGAGTCAATTAAGAATTATCAACCCAAAAATAAGTAAGAACTACCCCGCACAATTAATTATCTTTTGTAATTTGCTTATATACTTAATATTCTCTTCTTCTCCTACAGTCTGTATATTAAGTAGTATAATTATTATCGTCCCAGACTTGGATAATAAATAAAACAGAAATAACTAATTAATTCTTGTGTGATCCGATACGGATTGATCCATGGACAAGCACCAGTCCGTGGCCCGGGGGTTGGGGACCCCTGTTATACACAATGGAATACATAATTCTCCTGAGAGTGTGACACATCATGGTGTACAAGTTCTTTGCACCTAAATGTTAGTATTTCAAAAGATTCTGATGGAAATTTGTGTGAAAAATCCATAAAAGATAACCACGTGGCTTAGGACCATGTCAATTCCAAGATATACAATTTTACAAAAGACTAGACACACATAGCAAGTTCAAGACTGTTCAAAACCAATTGAAATATCGAACGTGATTCAACTTTAATATGTGTCAAGTCAACAAGAAACCAAGTTTATCTGAAATATTTCAAAAATGAGTGTGAACTGCACTCATATTCTTAAAGACATTCACTTTTGTTTGTGTTAATAAGTTATTTTGATATATTAAATAATGACTCCTATAATTACAACTTATTTATAGGAAAAAAAAAAACCCGGCCACAATCAAGAATAAAAAACATTTGGTGTCTATGACTATGTAGTTACTATTACTATGATTCATGGATTAAGTTGATTCTTAATAGTTCTTAACCAGATGAACTGGTTTTAGCCAACTGCAACTAAATAAATCTCTGGGGCAATTAAAAAGATGTACGTTCTTTCAGGGGCCATATCAGCTCCTTGTGCCATCGTAACATTTATTCGATTGCTTTATTGGATCAACAACAATCCTTGCTTTCTCGATATAAAGTGATATTTTAGCAAAAACCTTGCAGTATAGGTCTTTAAATGACTCTTAAATATTTGACCGTTATATTTATGAGGTAAAAATAAACTTAAAAGTGGATTTTCTCCTTTTCAAAATTTGAAAAACAAATTTGTTTTCTTGTTGACTCGACACAAATGGTAATTTATGTGTTTGTAAAACAAATGGCTTGAGTAAAGAAACTTTTTTTTTTTTTTTTTTTGCACTAAACACTACTTCCAAATTCCCAGAAAAGTCATATGATGCTTTTTCTATTCTTAAACATCACTAAATATGTTTTTTTTTAAAGAAAAATTGCCAAAATGGAATAGAAAAATAGAATAGAATAGATCGATTTTCATTGTATTGTTTGAAGTTTAAAAAAAAGTGAAATAAGATGATGATCATACGTCTATACATACTTATAAATTTAATATGTATCCCTGAAATAAACAAATAACTAAGTAAATGCATATGCAATTCAAACTTACATCTAATGTTATTTGAGCTAAATGATCCATTTCTAAGGCTATACTTGCATGCCAGAGCCTCCATAGTAAATTACGACTATATCCATTCTCAAAGTCACTTTTACAAAACCTATTTAATTAAATATTTATATAATGAATATAAACTATATGTATATGAGAGTATTTAGATACAAAAATGTTTATTTAATGTGTTGTATAATGCATATGGAAAGTTTAGAAATGAGGTTAATGTATTCCTTACGAAAAATAAAATGTTTGTACCTCACATTTTAAAAGTGACTTATAGTTATTAGCTTATTCTCCTTGAGAGATGATCGTAATTACATGAAAATACCTTCTTTACATCATCAAAAATATAATTGTACACGAAGAACTTATGTAATTTATCTTATTTTCAAATCATTTTTGATGTAAAAAATAATTCAAATTAGAGCATAAAATATACATATAAAATAGAGCCTTACTTGTCTTTATAAATGTACTCTAAAAGAGCCTCAGTTGCAATTGGAGGGATACCATTAAGTTCCAACCTTTCAGAGTCATAATTTTTTGTTCGGATAAGAGTGACATTAAGTTTTGAATTCAAATTTAAAATGATTTCCTCTTTAGACTCGCAGAATTCCATTTTGTATAGGATCTGGTGAAAGACAGGACTGGAAGAGCCAAGAAGGAATTTGTGGCCCTATAATTAATTACATTCCTTATTCATTGTTATTCAGGAAATTTTGATTTAGATGACAAATGGGAATTGCTTTGTTTATATAGAGAGACTATTAATATAGTTATTTTTTACACAAGGAACAGAACAAACATGGACAAATCAATAATGACATACTTTCTCCCTCCAAAAATAATCGTTTATTTTTGTTTTCCATTCAGGTATGAATGTAAGACATTACATGTTAGATATTTTAAAACATATAAAATATACATTTATGGCATATATCATCAATATATAAAATATGGGTCAATGTAATCTTACATAAAAGTTCTTTACTGTTGCACCAAACCCCCAGTTCTCATCCACGGAGAGAATCCCCACATCTGACATCTCTCTTCTTTCAAAACATTTCTCTGAACGATCTCTTATACTCTTTTCTTGTCTTCGCCAATGAGACCTTTCATTTGAATGGCATGAAGAATTCTCAATCAGTTCATTCCCTGAAGCACCACCTTCATCCATATTAATTAATCAATCATTGAAACAGAATGTTCACGACCCAGAAAGGAGCATAAGCTATGAACCTTTATGGCCTCTAAGTTTGTTTGAGGTCACTGGATGCTTATTTTGGAAAACAGAATGCAATTTGAAGGCTTAGGTGGCCGAATTTGAGGTTACCTCTCAGGTCAACAATTCTACAAACTACACAATCACAATTCAAAATGTTGTTTCAATAGAGTGGTCAGTTGTCAAAATAAACAACATTACATTGCATTATTACACAAGTAAGTTCTTCCAATGGAAAGCAGTTTTCTTAAATGAATATTTGAGAGTGTGTAACGTCATTTAAGTCCTGAAAAGAAACGATTCTTCCCCAGCAAAAATTAGATACCCTTTCATTGGATTTTGTTTGGGGAAAAGACATTAGTTTCAATATTATTTGATTTAAAACACGTAGATTTTATTGACATATTACATTGAACAACAAATATTCCACGCAGCATTTCATTGAACAATTGTAAATATATTTATGTGTATCTATGTAGAAGAATAAAATAATAATTTCTCTCCAATAAAGATGATTAAACTCATTCCCAATCCAATACTCGCCACAAGAAAAATCCCTTGTAAATGATTCAAGGAAATTGGTGGCCGCATATCCGTGTTCTTTCTTAATTCTGTTACACGTCCTGTTTTTTTCTCTTTCCTATCACATTTGTTTAGATATACTTGAGAAAAATCCTCCTTCCATTTCTGTATCAAACCCATTTCGAGAAAGAGTTGTATTCTAGAGTATATATATATGTATAAGTAATATAAATGTACTTTTGCTTAATTTTGAGTTAAGTTAATACCATACTTTCGATTAAAATGCCTTAATATGGGAAAGTTTTTTCTTAGCACAATTGCATACTCAGAAGTATAAAACTTTGCTTTTGATATGTATATAAATTGAAAATCATGTTTCTTAAGGTAGAAATTCATAAAGGAGTCTCCATCTGAGATATACGCAATCCTGAAAAAGTAATTTTCTTTTGATTAATCAACTGTTGAAACCCTTGATTCAATATATGTTTGTTACTCCTTCTTTTCATTCACAGTTTTGAGGCAATTCAACTGATTCACACATATATATCCCTTCTCCGATGCTTCGCTCAATTTTCCACCAATTTTTTTATAAGTAGCATCCTCTGAAAACTATTCAAAAAAATTTGTTCGTAAATAAATTTCTACTTAATATTATCATAAGATACAAAACCTGAAATAAAGATTTATAAAACAATCCATCCATTATCATAATGTTCAAATTACTTCCTGCTAATTCTTCTAATGTATTGATGGGCTTCTCCATATTCGAAAGAGTTAGAAACGATATCAAACTTCCACTATATGCTTAAAATGTAAGGTAAAATGTTTCTGATACTAGTGGATCAATCCTTGAAGAACATACTTACATGCAATACTACAAAATGAGTAAAGGAACCAAGTTCCTAGAATTATTCTTAAAGATACCCTCTTTGGATGGATTATACCTGAAAAAAGTTATAAATTGCTTTACTGTTTGACGGCAACTCTATTCGTAATCAACAATTTATTTTAATTACAATCGTTTAATTTTTTCTAACGCTACTTATTGGAAGTTTTGTAGTCACTACTAGACTTTACCATTCTATACTGATATCTCTCTCCTGTAGATGTTTTTACCTTGATTAAGAAAGGATCCCCATATGTTTATAAAGGTTATTGAGAGTCGAATCTTTTTTTCCTCATGAATATGTTGAAGAATTGCCACAAAACTTATTGAAAATAGTACCATAGTAATCAAAATCATATACCATAGATTTTTCTAATAAAACAATTAATAATAATAATAATGAATCAATTACGAATATATTTACTTCAAACGGCCAAAGAAGTGAATGCCATTTAGGAAGTTCTTGTGGAGCACGTGTAAGAAACGTTAGGAATTGTTCTGAGTGGCCCGTGGTAAAGTCAATTGCCATCTCACGCTCAAATTGGCGTGTTAATGCTCCAATGGCAACATCTACTTCCTGTTTGCTTAAAAGAAAATGTAGTCCTTATCCTAGAAATGTTTGGATTTGTGCCTACCTTTCTTTGAGCCATTCCAATGATACCGTTCCAGCTTCCGTTTTGATCAATTCCTCCCCATTTACCGTCAATGCTCTCAACTAATCTTTCATTTAAACACAATAATGACACAATAATTATAATTCGAGATACTTATTTATAAAAATACGCACTCGATATTAGAACCTAAACTTTCTCCAACACCCTCCACTATTCTTTTTTCAAATCCATCTACAATATTTGAAGATATTTGAAACAAATAGGGTGGATGTTTCATGTATGCAACCCTTAAATTGTATCCCATCAAATTCCTATTTTGATCATTGATATCAAATTTCCTTATAAAATCTACAAAATAAAAAGACAAGTTTGGCAAGTTCTTCAAAATTTCTAGATTTCTAGAAAATAATACCTGATCTATTATTTGACCAAATATTCGTCAATATAAACTTTTCATCAGCATATGGATTTATTTGATAAACGTTTACAACATTCTATGTAGTATTAAAATATATTTTATTTTCATAAAGTACAAATATGTATGTATGTTGCAAAAATGAGTCTACTACCTGTATGTTTGATGAAGGCAAATAAACTATTGCAACATGAACTATATCCATCAGAGTTTGAAGTCCATTTACATCGGATAAAGATTTCACAAATACAAAGTAAGTGTAGGGATCATTTGTTAGAGAGCGATCCCATACCTAGGAACTCATATATGTACGTACATGCTCCATTCAAATTAAGTTATCAATATAAGTAAGTTTGAGTGTACCTTTCTAAAAAAAGACTCAATATGCACTCTCGGTCCGAAAACAAGGGTTGAATGCAGGTTTTTGAGCGCAGCATTTCCAAGGAATGAATCCAAGAACTAATTCTATTTTGATAATTAAGAACCCTTTCGAAGAAAATAAAGATTAGTTGAGTGGGGAAAAAAATCAATATACAATATACAACACTTACCTAAACTGCTCTTGTAGACTTTGGAGTATACTGTACATCTTTGAATTTTCAACTGAGAAATCCATTATGAAAATGGAGCATTTCTGATACCAAATCATTTAGAGAAACTATATGTAATTTAGGAATTCATTAGGCATTCATAATAGCTCTACACCTTTTCAACTCAACCTACAATTGTGTTTCTCATGTGTTTTCCCACCCCCGAATCGATTCATTATTATCAACAAAATTATGAAGTTAACTCTCATTCTTTAAATTTCCTTGCTAATAATTATTCTTTTGTAAAGACTTGTGCGTTACTTTGCAAACGACTGAAAGACCAGGAACCGATATTATTTCCATTTGTATTTTCTTGTTTGCTTGTTTGTCAAAGAACTTTGTGAGTAGCATGCAATTTATTTTTCAATTAAACATTTATTAATTTGAATGTTTTACATGAAAAGATTATTTACCTTATGGTGATCATTTGTTTTTAAACTATTATTACATTAATAAATAAAAGCTATCAAAAAGAAAAAAAAACTTTATTTTGAATGAAAAAATAAAACTTTGTATCTTATGAATGATTTATTAGATTTTGATGACAAAAATATGCAAATCAACAAATGTGCTTAAAATTCAACACATAAATATCCTACCTCTTATAATTCAGGGGTAATCTTTCATTTTGAGAAGGTAAGTAAGGAATAAGAACATTACATATATATATATGTATTTCAAAAAGACCAAACTGATTGATGAGTTAATAATTATTATCATTCATATTTAATATATGTACATAGACACTCTCCAGAGTTGTCCAAAACCTACAGTGGATTTATTTTTAAGAATTATCTCATCATTTATTATAGTATTACTACTAATAGAATAATTTTTTTTGAAGTTCTTAGTATTTAAAAACGTTTACAAACTGAACATGCAGTTAATCAAGAGGCTGATCGTTAGCTGAGTTTTTTCTGTATAAACTTATATCCCTGAAGGCATTCAGGGATATAATTTACCTTAAGGAATAATTAAGATCTGTAATACAACAAACATGCAAAGCAGTAATATACATATGTAGATTAGAATTCGATCATTATATCGGTGGGTCAATTAAATTTGCTGATTATAGACAGTTATAGGCAATCATCGATGATTGGTAAACTCATTAATATTGGCAAAATTAATTATTGCAGTCTCGTCATGTACACACTTTTTGAAAATTTACCACATCACCGATTTTGATAATTTTATGCCAAGGTGTTCATCCCAACAAAAGAACATTATGCTTATAATTTCAGACTTTTGGTGGAAGTCCATCAATGTTTGACTTCTTTAAAAAGATATTCCAACTTCAACAAACTATAACTCTGTCTAAAATTGACCGATTTCAATGCTTTTTACTTCAAAATACTTGCCCAAAAAAATGATTTAATTCAATTTTTATTAACATAGTATTTGTACAAAAAATACCATGAAAACATCATTGCAAATTATTAAAAGTGGCACACCAGTCAAGCCGCAAGTTTGCCATTTTTGCAAGAGCTTTAACCTTATCATATCCCATATGTATGTATGCAAATAAATTAGACTGATATGTCGATGTAATATTTTTCAATCAGGCTCATCTTTGCAAAACGTCATAATTACTATAGTAGTAAATTTCGTCCATTTTCTTTTTTGTATTAGTATTACTAGTTCTGAAAATAATAATTAAAATTTCTCGTAATAGTTATTTTCTATATTTTCAGATGATGAATTTAATAATATACATAACTTAGTTTTTTTTTATTATCAACAAATAAAATTAAACATTATCTAACTAAAAAAAATAATGTCTGACTAACTCACACAACATCAATATCAAGCGCAATAACATCACTTTGAGTGCTTCATTTGAGTATCTTCACCACCTATTTTGCAACTTCCCGCAGTGCTTGTCACAAGGTTAATAGACATTAAAATGTTCGAAATATCAAAAGTAAAAATGGAGCATGAGTGGTGAAGAAAATGTAGAGTGACCTCATTATTTGATCTATTCATATTAGTTATACAAAAAAGCCAACATTAGTCATTATGTATCACTTTTAACTAGTCTGTGAGTAATCTAGAGTAGATGACGGATTTTCAATGAATCACCGATTCAATTTTGACTCATTTGCACAGTTTGTATTCCTGAACTATGAGTGATACATCAACTCGAGAAGACATGCCTCCCGGCAGTATTATTAAAGTCTACTTTGTGGCTTGATAGATGTAAAAAGGCTTTACAGTCCTTTTATTGACCTACACAATTGTCAAAAAAGTAATATTTCCTTTTTGTAAATCCGAAAGTGGTCTTCAACTAAATTTAAAATATAGAAATCTCAAACTCACGTCCAACTAGAAGGGCTTTTGTTAATATGCCTTATATTTCCCCTCCCTCCCGGGCACCCCAACTCCCCAATTCTACATTTATACAAGTTTTACCCCCCTTCCAAGTTTAAAAATCATTTCTGTTCTCTTTCTTTTAATACCATCGATAGCAACTTGAAAACATTTCAGGGAATAACTTTGAAATAAATTTAAAGAAGAAATAAAAATCCGGTGAAGTAAAACTCAAAAAAAATTACTAATGCTCATACAACTTTATTTTACAAAAAAGAAATTAACTCAAGATAATATGTTCATATGTTTAGTTTATAACTATTTCTATAAAAAAACAAAATATGTACATATGTGCAACAAAACCAGTGATTTTGTTTGTATAAGTATATTTATATTTCTTCATGATCATTTACGTGTTTATAAAGGTTTTATTTGTGTTTGATAAAATAAATAAATTAATATTACTTTTGAAAAGTATAGCTTGTTAGTAAACTTTTTAAGTATTTTTCCACATAACAATATGATATTTTGCTTTAAAAAACCACATATTTATATGATCTCTAGGCATAACCTATTGATTTATTATCGGTTTTATCAATTTGAGAGACAATTGAAGATAGAGAAAGGTGTTTGTTTAATCTCACAGTTAATAAATGTGGATTAATTTCTCTATCAGCCTCGCGTATTCATTTTTTAAACTATCATAGACGTAATTTTAAGAATTATATATATTTGTATCTACAAAATTAAAAGATCCTTACCTACAAAAAAAACAAATAAAAGCAGGTTTTATAAGAATCAGAGGTTTTGCTTTAGTCAAAGCTAATGTATTACTAATAATATGGATGTACTAGTCATACACAAAGAAGTTTTCCATTAATTTAATTTTTAAAATGTTTTGCAGAGGCAAAGATAATTGCCACCACTGATTAAAAAAAAAAATTTTTTTTATGTTCAACAAAACTATCAGAAGAATGTTTTTTGAAAAGATATTAATTACCGATATGTTGGCATAATTTTCTTTTCACTACACAATTAGTAACTTTACAAAACCTCCTATTTCTTGAAAGATATTAATTTTTTATTTTCTTGTTAAAATATAAAATTATAGAATCCTTAATTACCTTTCAATAGTTCCAAAAGATTATGACACGATGCATAAAGAAGTCGAAATATAGTATATACATAAAATATGTATATTTCATGAACGGAACATTTTCCTTTATTATACTCTAAACCTTTCATCAATGGATGTTTAATTCTTTCGTATGATTATTATAATTTTAATGATAAGTAGCATACATTTCAATATGAGTCATATGATTATATTTATCCTTATAAACCTTGAAATATTGTATGCTATTTGATCTTTGGAAACCTTCAATCAAAGTTATTATTTTATGAAGCTAGAAAATTATTCAAAAATTAAGCACCATACATAACTATGAATGTTCACAAAAAGTTAATGTATATAACTAATATCTACTTGGGTTCTCAGACCATGAGTTGACATGACAAAAACTATCTTTTAAATTACTTCGAGTCAATCTCTCTTTTTATATGTTCCTATTGTGAATGGCATTAGATTCATTGTTTTGTTGTCTTCTATATTTCATTGAAACGATCTTTATGTGAATGATATTGATTCAGGCTTTCTTTTAAAGTGTAGATCAGATCCATTACTTCGAAAAAATCTAATCTATTTTTGAAGATAGGAGAAGTTTTCAAAGAAGTTTATTTTTGCCTAAAACCTTTTTGAATTCTACGAGGTAAATAAAAAAAATAGCATCAATTTACCACCGATGGGTAAAAGAACCTGAAATCTATTCAGTTGGTCTACAATTCTCGAACTCTTTTATAAATGGATTACTATTTTTTTATAGACAATCAAACATTTTTTAAGTATGAGTGTTGTGGAATTTAAATTTGATAATAAGTGAATTTGTTATTATGACTAAAAATGTCAAACCATAAAGATTTAATCCTCTCTTAGTTATTATTATCGAGTCAAATAAGAAAAAAAAGATAAAAAGAGAGGACTTTTTGAGCCGAATCACATTCATGAAAATTTTAACCTTCGAATAAGAACAACACACAAAATAATAATTTTTGGAATAACAATGGTGACGTATCAAGGTGTGAAACCCAAACACAAGACTTTAAGTACTTTGTTTTATTCTTTTTCGCCATTAAAAAAGTGTTTCTCACTTTCAAGATCCAAATCTTCGAAGGCAAGGGCCAAAGAATACAAATCTTCAGACAAGGAGCTCACTTCTTGTTTTATTGTTACAGTCTTTTGCTTATGTTTTATACAATTACACAATAGTTCAAATTGTAATTGATGACTTTCGACCAACAGTAGTATATATCAACGAAACAGAATTAAATAACCATAATGACTATAAAATATCCTTAAATAAGTATAATCTTATCTTGCAGGCTGATTGGATCAAATATGGAGGTGGAAAAGTAGCAATATACTCCAGAAGGGGTACTAGAACTTCTAACATTCAAGAACAGTCCGATTGATTTTTGGAGCTATGCACCAAACAGATCCACAATTTAAAATGTATATGGATTTAGAGATCTCATCATTTGTATAAAATTTTTGACTTTGTAATGCTTTAAACTGTCATCTTGTTGTACCCAAAGAACATCGAAAGTATTGGAGTAGAGTGTCCGGACCAGCAAAGTTTTTTTTTTTTTTGCATTACTCATGATGATGATCATGATTTTGTATGTACATTCCTCCTTTCCCTCTGTATTCCCTTTACTCCCACGTCTCTATGAAGGAAAAAAAACAACCAACTTCTCTTCTATTTTAGAAAGCAGGTAAAAGGTTCCCCTCACTGACCAATTCATTTAATGTTTATGTATCAATATATATATATATATTTATGTATCACTACCTTCCAAAAAGTAACCTAAAATATATACACATTATATATACTTACCTACATACATATATGAACTAACTCAATCACTTTAAAAAGCCCTGGTCCATTCTGAAAGAAAAAAAGTAAGCAAGCACTTTTTTATCAGAAGCCTCAGGTAAATTTCCCTTTTTTCCCCTTCTCTATATGAATATTTACGTTCATTGATGTTCAAAACGACCCACATTGAACTGATTTGTATCATCGTAGGTAGGTGCATTATGTTTAATCATAGTAGGCAATTAATTTCAAACTCAATCATCTCTTAAAAAATAAACAATATTTTAATTTTAAAATATTGAAGGTTGTATCTATAAATTAATTATTCTCATGCCACAAACATATTTCATTCCATTATCCTCTATTTACATTTATATTTGATCACATTTGTATTATTTCCAATCAAGTTATTTAATATTTTCTCTTTGCAATCGATTATTATTATCTATTCTATGAATATATACGATAGCAAATCAAAGATATACAGAAGTGTAAAATTTAGATGTATTATCAAATTGTTGAAAGTGTCGATGAAATAATTAATGGGAATTGTTGAGTCACATCTTCATGGTAGCACTGCTTTGATTGCCCAGGAGCTAAACATTACACAAAAAGTATCGTTTGTAATCAATTAAATAATATAACCTTCAATTTCATGCAAGAATAAAGGATTAATTTTTTACTACACATCTATTATATACAACGAGTGTATATCTGGTATAACAATGATAAAACGCTTAGTTTGGTATTTGTTTGATGTAAATTTGAATAAAGTTCTTTATATTTTGACCATGGAACCATCAAAAGTAAAACTGTTTTTTGTTAAACTTTGTAGAAGTTTTTTAATTTGTTCTTCTTTTTGTAAAACATAATATTGTTATATGTTAGTTTGTTAGTTTGTTTTTGCATTACTTAATTATTAGTAATGGTTAAGAGGGATTACTTATCTTTGTCACAATATCAATTTTCTAATAGTTTTATAAATAATAATAATAAAGAAATAATTAGGCATATTATACCATTTTTTACATATATACAATAATAATGGTAGAGTCCCATTAGAGCCAACATTTACTTCAGATTGTTGTGACTCTTTTAAAAGCTCAAAATCAATTTACTAAACTCGTATTTACTATATTTGATTGATCTGTTTAATGAGTTTAAACACTAATATGCCTAGGCATATTTTTGTATTGAGCTCCTTTTGAATAACTGCTATAATTAAACGAAACTACAGATAGGAAGATCATATTTTTATACTGAATTAATGTTTTTTAAAAAGCTAATTTTTAGATTTAAGATGAAACAAAATTATTTGAGGTGGGTCTTTTTTTTACTATTCTTTGTCATGACGAAAATACCCGTTGGCGTATTTTAACGTTGATCTATCTAAATATAAAGTCTACATACTCTTACTAATAGCTAGTGGTGTATTGGCCCAAAAAATTGTACAGTCCGTTTTAAATCTGAAAAACGCGTCCAAATCGTACGCAAAAATCTTCCCACATTACAATTTTTGCTAAATGATGTCGTTATAAATATCTGACAGTGAAGTCATTACCAATATGTATATCTCGGTTGTATTGGAAGTATAAACATACATTATTTATGAGAATAATAAATACTTTAATTAATCTCGATTTTAAGAACTAGTATCTTGCATGAAATTAATTTAATTGGCAGACTGAATTACTTACTGTATTTTTCGTTAAAACTTCGCTTTGTCAAGTGTACTTTAATATTTATGACATTTTTACGGGACGGGATGTGGAACAAAAATAAAAAGGATAAGTTAATGTCCCATATCATAGACCAATATAACCCATCAAATTTATACCATGGTGTAAACATACAAATATGAAGTTTTTGCAAAGTGGAAAAATAAGGGTGGACTCTCAGAGAGATGCATGTAAATTTATTAAATTAGTTTACTAACGAAGGATATTCTTATTATAATAATTTTCAAATTTGAATGGAGATTTTGTGGCCACAATTGTAGTTTCTTAAGAAAATTAAGTTAACAATAAATGAAAAACTTGGAGATAATACAAAACCTCTTTCTTTTGAAAAGGAAAATGGTTGGAATTATATTATTTTTTTTTATCAAGAATTAAACTAAATGTCCCATAGAAAAAAGGGATAATGTTGATTATAACCTAGTAAATCTGTGCCATCTTATAGCTATAAATTTGTTGTTCATTTGTTTATACTCTATTGGCTTTTAGGCTATGACCCTCGCTACCCATCACTAAGTAAATCCACACCATCTTGCGGCTATGAATATTTGTTATTTTGTTCATGTCCAATTAAATATGCATGTGTTTACCTACATACATATACATAGGATAGTTGAACATTGTATCCAGGGCAACAAAGCACTGGAACAGACTCTGTTTGAAATTAATGATTATTACTTTTATTTGAGAAGCAAATGAAACTAGTTCTAGCTCATTATGAGCTTCATCGCTATTATACAAATGCATTACCCATACATATGTATCATAATTGCAATACATGTTTATTTTAGCTCTTCATCTACATAATTAAAATATCTGCTAATTTGGATTGAATTACGCAAAGAGAAGTTGAATTAAGGTACATAGAAAGCACTTGTACTTTAAATATATGTTCATGTAAAATATCAATGTTCTTAAAAAAAAACATCTTATTTAAACGTGAAACTATACTACAAACAATTTGGTGAGATTTATATCAATCATTTAAGAGCAATACTCTGATTAAAAATATTCTATACCAGAGATGTCAAACATACGGCCCGTGAGCCGAAACCAGACTGCAAGGAGGTTCAATCAGGCCCGCAGGAATATTTGAAAGTGGAAAAAATACATAAAGGAAATGGATTTAATTTTTTAATCAAATGTAATTCATGAATTATCCGCTAGGGGTGCTGGTTAGTCTTTCTTTATAAGTCTCATGTTATAACCTCATGTAAAGTTCATTATTATAATTTTCAATACCAGTTATTTAAAGTTTCTGCAATTTTGTGAAATGTTTTGTAAAAGTGTTGTTCAATAAATTTTTAGTTAAATTTAACAATGTCCTTCCTCTTCTTTAAATCAAAATAAAGGGAAGACATGATATTTTGGTATTTATAGCTAAGTATGCTAAAATTTAAATGGTTTGGCCCACTACGTCTTCCAAGGGCTCAATGTGGCACCCCAGCTTTATACTATGTAATTGACAAAGGTTTTATAAGTCCTTAGTTGGGATTTAAGATCTCTAATTTTAAAATGACTTTACAAAGCATAATTTTCACTCAGATTATAGTAAAATAATTACCAATTGAACTCGTTTGTTAAAGAGCCTTACTCACATTTGACTCAAGGCACTGAAAGTACAGACATAACCTAAGTAATTAGTTCTGCGGTTATACAAATGTAAAGGGGGTCAAAAAGGTATGCAATTTATATATATTGATAAATTTATGTTTGAATATTCTCCAATATAATAATTATGTTACTCATTGTTCGATATGCAAATATATATATAAAGTAAATTCCTAGAGAATTCCTTTTTTCCAACAAACTTTTAACATGCTACTATATTTTTCTTATAGATATGATTCGTTTGTATGAATGAAGTATATGCATATAGATATTTGTATTTTACACACATATGTGAGTACATTAAGATAGGGTTTGTACTAAACATAATATATATGTATACTTGTAATGTATGTATTTAAAAAAATATATTCTCCATTTATTTTACAGGTTATTTAATGATAGTGATATAATATTAAATAAATTGTACGTATTCATACATTATTTGCTCCAATTGTAGTTTTAAAAAAAAAACTCCGAGCAAAAATTCTTATTCATGCAATTCCCTTATAATTTCAAATAATTATTTATTTTTTTGTGTCACAAAAAATAACTTTTCCCCAAATTAAAATATAATAAATTATATTATAATTTTAAAAAGGTGATCTTCGTCCCGGGAACTCGTTTCTCATTTGATATATGAAATTAAAGTACATGCATTGATGTTTATACGTGATCATATTGCTTACTAACTTTCTCTCTAGGTGTATTACTACATGTAAAACTTAGGCAAATCCAAAAGTATCATGCACTACTGGCTGTGCTTTGATTTGGTTAATTTAGCAAATATATCCCTGATGGAGTTAATGAGCGACTCCTTTGTATTGACTCTGTTGGCGTCACTCTTAGAGACGCCCCATACAATAAAAGTCATATCCAGCGAGATAGGAAGCCAGTTTTGATTCTCCCAGAGGTGAGAATAATTGTTACAGTACTATTTTTGTGTTTTATAAGAGTTCTGTGCTGGTGCACAATCTGTTGCCAATTGTATCACCTTCCATTGGTAACCTTGTTCATCCCCACATCTCTTACAATCTTCCTCATTGACTGTCTAAGGTTGTAATTAATGATTTTTTTGGATGTTGTTGACTATTTCCTCGTCGTGGGCGTCACTGCAACGCTTGTGGGCTTTTCTTTTGATATCAACACCCCTTGACTCCATAAACTTGCTATCAAAATAAATGTTTTTTAGGGTGTTAATAGAGAGGTTATTAAGGATTATAAAACTTCAAAATTTGTCTTCCCGGCTCAGATACCAACTACAATGGATCTTCTCTGATCATCCTGCTTACGTATGTTCATGTTTAAACTCAAAATTAAACTGAAGAACTGTCTAATATTGTAGATAGAAAAGCGGATATTTTGGGTGTGCCCGTACAACAAATTTAAAAACAGATATGGCCTCCTAAAAATTGGGTGTGTGTATAGTGTATATAAACTTCTTTCATGTATGTGAATTAGAGTATTCATAAACTCATGTAACAAATTAATATACAATCATTTGACGTTATAAGGCACAGTTTCAATTCTTTGACTCTAAACATATTAAAACTGATTAAAAACTAATTAATATTTGTTAAATACTCTTGCTTAATTACAAAATTAATTAATTAACTTGAACTACGAAACGCATGAATTACTTTCCTTGCTTAAACTTAATCTAATTATCATGATACCATAGATTGTTTTAATATTTGTCTTTCATATCTGAGACTCATTCTGATATTTGAATGTGTCTCAATTATATGATAATCTTTATATTCCTACTAATTATAATTTGTCTATAAAACAAACACTTTAACAACATCTAAAATTAAAAATATATTTCTTTCATATACATATGTACATTAGAGTCCGAAGGTTCATGGATTTTATTACCCATTCTGTCAATGTGAGACTTGATCCTTCAAGAGTCTGGGCAGACGATGAGCCAAATCAGAGGTGGTCTATATGCTAAATATAATAAGATTTTATTGAACTATATAATAGGTACATAAGAAATCTCAACTTTTTTGTTTTTGACTCAAAACTAGTCGTATTTGATATCAAATTAAACCTCTTCATCCAACTAGTCATATGAACTTTAACAAAATATAAAAAAATAAAATTCTTAAATTTTATTTTTGTTCAAATGTCATAATGATAATAACATTATTATTCTTTTTTATATTTATAATTTCGTATATTTGAGTTCTTTTTTATATCATTCTGATACTATTTTTTGCCTTTACAAAAAAAAGAGATGATGAAAAATCCGATGGAAACTTACCTGCTCTCAATGTTTTCAATACAATATTATGAGTTGTACGACGAGACACTGGTATTTGACGTAATTGGTGATCAAAATTAAGAACATCAAATATTTTTTTACAGCAATTTTAGTCTGATATTTGCTTTATCATATAATTTTATTTAGCTGAATAAGTACGGTACAAGCTGATTTCTAATTACGTTGCTGTGTAGTACATTTTCCTTTGGCAACTTTCTCCTGCATATACCACCAAATACATCTCAAAGCCTGACAGCAGTTTGGAAAGTGGACTCTTGTCAAAGTCCCATCTTCTATCGTAACAGTATATCCTAAACCAAGAACAGCACCTCCAGATCTCGTATTTTTAGTTTACATTGCAACAATTGCAAAGTTACTAAGTTTTAATAACAGATTTTAGGCCTTACCGAAAATTAATATTTTTAGTAATTTTTGTTGAGATTTTTTAAATATTAAATGGTAATATAATATATATAAGGGCTTGATTGTCTGTTAGAGACCACTTTCTGAATTGGTTCATTTTTTTGTACAGTTATTTCTGGGATTAAATCTCACATTTCAAAAAATGAGTAACAAAATCTATGAAACATTTAAAAATTAAGGGGCGTTTGATGGACCCTAATATATGTACATACATACAATAGTTCCACTCATGAGAACAAATACTCACTATCCATATGTTTTGCTTTGTTTTTCTGGAGATATTTTAAAACAGGGTATAAAAAAAGTCGTCTTAAAAAAAAATTCTGTCAAATGTTCTTATGAAAACCATAGAGGATTGGGTTTTTTTAGAACAGTTCTTGAAAATAATCAAGAAATAAATGAAAATGATGATTTTGTTCAATTTAATGCATACATTAATATTGATCTTTAATATCAATAAATAGACCCTTCAGTGTTCTATGAATATTCAGTAAAAAACACATATAAAATTTCAACTCGTATATGTAACAGTTTGATTCCCTAAAGCTCAACTGTTATATAACATAATACCTCCATGTTCAAAGTAATAATATGATTTGACTAGAGGGATTTAAGTACAGATATAAACCTTTATTCAGAAGACTGATAAGCCTTGATACATGACTTTCTATTGCATTCTAAATTTGATACTGCTGATCATATATACTTGTACGAATGTTCTGTAATGATAGCAAACTATCCTTGCAGCGGAATCGGGAGACGGATAAGGGGCCATTAATCCCCCTTTATTTTTTGGAAAAAACAATGCAACGTTGTGAGATTAAAGTGTTTTCAATACTTGATCTCATTTTTAAGAATAATTTTTACCCCTTGATCCTTGTTTTAATTGATTTTCATCTTAATTAGCTGCATCAATTAGTTTTATTGTCTGATGGACGTAATTTGAGGCAATTCAACCGACTAAGTTCACCTACTCAATAATTTAAAAGCACACAATAAATTAGGAATAATTGGTGTGTAAAAAGTATAGTGAGTTATTATGAAGCAAATAAATGTTTGAATATATTTTTTATACGGAGAGCTTTGAAAACAATTTTATTCCTCATGTAAACACTTGTAAAATGATATTGGTACAAACAAGTTGATTAATAATTGAGAAAGGATCTTATCCGAAGTTATATTATTATAAACTAAAGGTAAATGATGATCTGCCATATAAAATCTTAGGAGATTAAAAAATAAAGGTAATTGTATAGGAAAAATGAGTTTTATTTTAAAAGAATAATTGGTTTAATATATGATTAATGAATGCCTTCATTATTATTAAGCTCGTATTTTATGCATTCTCAACTGATGACTCGTAGATCTTAGAACAAGATAAGTTGAGTACTATGCTTTGTTTGTTCGAGAGCCTATTTTGAAATAGTTAAAATAGCACCCTTTCGATTTATATAACAAGTATCTATAACTTTTGAGCTAAATAACGTCTCAAAAGCTTCTATATAGATGATGGAGAACAGCCTTCTAACTATTGATAAATTGATACAAACAAGTTGTATAGATAATAATCTTTGATATACCTTCAGATTATTAAAAAACAATCAATCTACATATATATTGAAATAAATAAATTTCAACCAATTTCAAAATAGGCTCCAGCCATTTTCCTAAAAGTATTCTAATTTGATTCATATTATTATAAATGCCATCAAATATAGTAAATAAATAATACATAACGGAAATACAAATACCAATGGCATTAATCACCCTGTATATAGCACATTGGATAATAATTAAAATCAATTAAAGAATTAGATCATGATATAACATAAGTTAAAGGGTCACTATTATTAGAAATGATTAAAATAAGAAAGAACCTCTTTTTACTTTTTTATTACTAGGAAAGCTTATTTCTATAAAGGAATATTAATGAACAAGAAAAGATTATAGAACCTTATTATTATTTGATACTACACAGTTAATCACTATAAGGCAGTGGTCCCCAACCTTTTTATAACTGCGGACCGGTCAACACTTGACAATTTCACTGCGAACCGGAGGGTTGAAGTATGGTACCTCTTATATAAAAATAAAACTTCCTTTTTATAGGATCTCATTCAACTACCTTAATTTGATTACAAAAATACACAATCCTTGGCTAATATTAGGGTTTGTTGAATGATGGCCCTTACAAGATACTCCATACAAAGTTCTTTTGATGTGATTCATTTTTTGGAAGTTTGCCATCTTAAGGAGCTATAAATAACCAACGTTTATTTCCTGGAATTTCAATTTCGAGTCGGGCCAGATTTAATTTTTAAGCCCCTTGAACACTCTAATACAGTGATCCCCAACCTTTTTCTCACAGGGGACCGGTTAACGCTTGACAATTTTACTGCGGACCGAGGGGTTGAAATATTAATAGTAACAATAAACGTGAATTCACTGTGTACTTATATGGAACTTTATTGGCATATTGCTCCAACATTACATAGAATGATATTATAACATTAGGAAGTGATAAATTAACTAACAGATTACTCCAACAATATAACATTATATTAATACATCAAAAACTGTCTGTATCGCTAAATCAATGGGAGCCCTGAGCTGTTTTCTTTGCTACGATATGATCCAATCTGAGAATAAAGGTAGACAAAGACACCCGAAGTGTGTTGCTTATGTCCAGTCTACTCTTTTGCCTTGTTTTGGTGGCTGTCACTTCAGAAAACCCCGTTTCACACAGATAGGATGTTGGAAATGGCAACAGGGTTGCAAATAACAAAAGAGCGCGGAGAACATGCATTGTAGGTTGTTACTCGTAAAATTCGATGAGTCAATTAAGAATTACCAACCCAAAAATAATTAACAGCTACCCCGCACAATTAATTATTATCTTTTGGAATTTGCGTTTATACTCAATATTTGCTTCTTCTCCTACAGTCTGTAGATGAAGTAGGTCTTAGATAATAAATAAAACAGAAATAACTGATTAATTCTTGTGCGTCCCAGTACTGATTGATCCACAATATAAGGAACTCCTGCTTTAATTTGAAATTATAGCATATATGACTATGCAAATGCATCTTTTAATAAATGTTTGCTTTTAATTTGGCAAATTATTATACAACTATTCTTCTTTATAAATTATACTCTGCTCTTTCTTTTCGATATTGATTTTTTTTTCTTTATCTTCAACTATTTATGTACATATACATATATGTATATATATTGTATATGGTATTCAACGACATGCTTTCATTTGTTTCTGAATGGTAAAACAAATAAATAACTTGACTATAAAATGCCAATATATATATATATATATATATATTATCAAATTAATTTGTAAAATGACATTGTGTCTTTATTTACACACATCTCAAAACTTATAAGATCACAATTAAAAAGAAACCCATTGACAGTCTTTGAATAAACAAACTTTAAGCCAGACATGTGCAAAATTTATATTCCTAACATTGTTAGTATGTGTAACAATTTCATCTTTCTTTAATTAATCTTAATTTCTTTAAAACAAACAATTCCTTATTTCATAATATATAATGTAATTACAAGTCGTAATCAATTCACTTTTCAGCTGCATTGTATTTTTTATTTTTTCATTTGACAGTGAAATACCCAATCTCAATTTTTTGAATTAATACATTGATTTACACAACAATATAAAAATAAAATAGAAAGGGAGGGAAGATCAGCAAAAAATGTAAAATTTAGTGTTCACTACATATGAACTGTCACCTTATTAGATCTATATATATATATATATCCCATAGACTACTGAGGGCAAAAAATATTGGGAATAAAAAAGTCTTTTTTTAATCATCAAAATTCATTTCATTCCCTACAAAAGTAGTGCTCCCCCCCCCTCGATGCAATGCACACGTGCCAACGTTTATTCCAATTATCAAAACTGTTACAAAAATTTTAGCAAGTTAATAATTACAGAACAATAACTGCTCAATTAAAATATGCAATAAAATTTAAAGTTGGGTCGTCGGTTTCCTGAGTTTCTCGATAAATAAACAACAAATATTAGCTTAAATTTTTTTGGTTTCAAACCAAATTTCTCTAAATTCCATTTTAGTCATCATCTTTCAGACATTTTCATTTGATTTTAGCTATTCAAAAAAGAACGCGTATCTCAAGATATAGTGAATATTTTAGCGTGTAATTTGAAACAAATGTCAGTGACAATAATGTCAACTCTATTTTTTTATCGGAATTCCAAAAAAAAATTAAATTCAAATTTCTCGATATTTTTTACAACTCATAGTAGTATATTGTAATAATAAGATAACAAGAGAAAAACATTGCTATAGTCGTAATAAATAGAGCAGTTATCCAATAACCTTTTTGCAAAATCTGTATTTTTTATTGAAAATGATATCAAAGCGTAGAAAAAGAAATTAATCAAAAATATCTTTAAGAAACTTAACAACCCTTCAAACGTACATATAAATATAATTAATATCTTTCATTGCAATATAATAGATATCTAAATTACATGTCAAAATTATGATATGGTAACTCTACTAAAGAATTTTTTTTGGGTAGTTTGCTCTGTTAAACACATAATATATCTAATGAATAATGTAAAATTATAACCACAATTTTACCCAAATTTTTGAAAATTCTTCTTGTTGAGTGTACATAAATTATAAGTAAAAACTTTAACTATATTTAGCTTAGTGAAAATATTTATATATCTGTTTACCATACATATGTACATAAAATAAAATTGTACAAATATAAGGCAACGAACACAACCACACAACAGAGTATTTCTGCTGCTACATACAGTAGATTCTAAAACCTAATTTACATTTAAATTGTGTTCAACAATATTTTTTAAACTATTCTCTCTTATAAATACATTTTCATTTGCCACCTTAAAAATGTTGGCGAAAAGAAGCTTATTTTTGGGCCTGGTTTTTTTTTTTTAATTCTTTTTTGTCATCAGTATTTATTTGAGGAATATGAATTCTCTTTGAAGGATAGGTTTCATTAGTTGGACCCTCTCTCCCTCGTTTCCTAAGGCGAATATTATATTATACTATTATATTAATAATAACAATAAATGTGAACCCACTCTGACCTCATATGAAGGAATTGTGTTGAAAAAAAAAATATTATATCTACATGAATTTGTTATAGTTAATCAATAGTTAATTTTGTATATAGATACATTAAAGACTCCAATGAAGAAAGTTATTCATGTTCTAGCTTGAATTAAAGGGGATCCATGTACATATATTTTACTTTAAAGTTTTCGATAATATATACCGAAATTGAATTAAAAGGTCATTATCATATGGATATCAAGTATATCTAAAAGAAGAGTGATGTGGGTTCTGCCATATTTTGGTGTAAGTGGCTTTAATGAGATTTAATGCTTGGAATTAAACTAATATGAACATATTATTATTTAAAATGTTGTGTATCAGTGGGAACAATATGATTTTTCTATTTCATATAATCAGCCATCATTTTGTGACCACACCAGGATTTAAAACGTGGAAGGATTTGTCGTTTCACTCAGTATTTTATCATCAAAAAATAAGAACCCAATATTGACTTCAAAAAAGTAGCACCTTCATAGTAGAACTTATTTTTCTTAAATGCAATAATTCAATATCTTACATTCTAATAGTTACTCATGATATTAAAGTAAACCATGTCTTCAAATATACAGAAACCAGCTTGAACTTCAAATGAACCTCTAGAAAACATAATCAAATATATGTACATCTATTTGAAAGATACTTTATTTATTGATAAATTAATGAGCAGATACATACATAATATTTAGTTCACAATGAAATATATTTACAACGACAAACAAGTATGTAGTTCTTTTATCGAACTTATTTGTACTTCATATTATTTGTAATTTAATTTTTACTTTCTATGGGTATAAATATACATCTTCAAATACACTGAAATAAATATTTAATTCAACAATATGTAAATATCATTTCTTTTACGTTTTTTGATGATTAAACAATTTTGATGTATCCTCCAATATATTTCAGGTTCTCTTACCCATCAGTGGTGGATTCATGCTATTTTTTCTATTTAGCTCGTAAAATACAAAGAGATTTTAGGCGAAAATAAATTTCTCTGGTAACATCTGCAAGATTCAAAAATATATTAAATCTTTTCAAAGCAATGGATTTGATCTACACCTTAAAAGAGAGCTTGAATCAATACCACTCTCATTCAAATCCATTCACAATAGGAACATATAAAAAGAGAGATTGACTCGAAGTAATTTAAAAGATGGAAGCCATAAAATCATATATATGTAATGAAAGAAATTAGAACAAAAAATCAGTGGATTCTCAACTCTCGTACTTGAAATGACTCTGCAATTAACGAATAAGTTATAAATATAATTCATGACGCAACACAAAAGCTGTACTAATGATAAACATTGAATAAAAACCCCTTTGATAAATATAATCAATATGTATTTTTCTATATAATAAAATTTAATAATCAAACCAATTTACAAACAAATAGACCAATAAATATTAAAAAGTCCATAGATCTTCTAAATTGGTAACACTATTCTCATATTTTTTATTCAAAATAAGAGATGCTGTCTTTCGAACCATCTCTACGATCTTCACACACCAAACCATACACATATATTTTATGCCATTAATGGCATAAAAGGGATACCACCTATCGCTTCAAATGCTTCCTTTTTTCGACTGGGTCATTGGTGACCTACATGTTATGGGAGACACCCCAAAATCTCTTACTATTTTATTTCAACTTTCTTCCTAAGAACTGTATCCAATTGTTAAACAATAACTACCAATCTGACCATGTATGACCTTTAATGGTTATCTAATGACTGTATTACGATTCATAACCGTTATAAGGATTTATAACAAGTCTTTGTCTAGTCAAGGTTATATATCATCAGTCAAGCTCTTTGGATCTCTTTCTCTTGAATGGAGGATGAGATACTGAAGGCTTTTTGTTTAAATGTTCTCTTTATAGAGCTCTCTTAATAGCCTCAACTTTAACTTAAATCACTTTTTTCTGAGCCTTCCTCACTCCACTTTGCGATTGAAGGGAGTGAGCTCCTTAACTAATTCTTTGTTTCGTTTTTTAATGGTAAAAAAAGAATAAAACAAAGTTATGTACCGTTTTGTTTGGGGGTCACAGCTCAATACGTTCCCCTTTTTATTCGATCAAGCTATTAATTTGTGTGTTGTTCTCATTTGAAGGCTAAAATTATCATGAATGTGATTTGACTTATGAAGTCCTTTTTTTAACTTTATTTATTTTTATTTTGTATTTGAGTTTAATGTAATAACTATGAGAAGTAGAAATCTTTATGGTTTCACTCTATATTTACATATATGAATCATAACAGGTGATAAGCAAATTTAAAACTGACAACACTCATTTTCAAAAATATGCTTTTAATCTATAAATACAAATTGTTATTCATATTTTGAGTGGGTCGAGTGTTGATAAATATTGGTAAATTAAATTCATTGTCTTTTTTAAGGTATCTTTTTTATTATTATCTTGAATGTGTACAATATATCCGAATTGGTCCTTTGACACATTATGAAATTGTTAAGTAACTCATAAAGAGCCTTTGTGTTCTGAATTAAAGTAAAAAATCATTTTATTAGTACTTTAATGCAGTGGCACGCTTAAAGCAGGTGGTTGTGAGATAAGGTTTGACTGTATTTATTATAAAATTAATTTTTATTTATATTCATACCAATCATGATTTTTTCCGTATCAACTGTATGAAAATATGTAATGATGTGATGTATGATAATTGTTAAACTTTCCACCTCATTGAGATAGACTAGTGCATGGACGTGTCTTATGATATCAATTATCATCCATCATTTAGACAGCACAAAAAGTGTGGTTCTAGCGCAGGCTATTCCGTTCCTTTATTTATTTTACAAGAGAGAGTCAATATCTTAATATGTTGGAGTCCCAGAGACTATACATTAAAGACATTAAAAAAATGGTGCCATATGAAGCAAATTCATTAAAAGCCTAAAGTGACACCACACTATATTTGGTATTCTTCAGACTTAAAAGCTCAAAGTAACTCTTTCACTATATTAAGCGATAATAATGTTGTAAGTATCTTCTAAATTTATTCATCAAATACTACATTTTCCTTAGAAAACTATGTATTCCGTACTACTCTTTTTAATCTTTTTACTGTTTTCTAGGCCACCCCAACATTTTAGAACATTCACTCCCTATTTTACAGGTTATTTGCTCCTAAAACATTTTATCTTCACCATATCTCTCCTCCCTGTGTATTTAGTTAAATTAACTTATAAACGTATAAAAATGATTTATAATTCTGAATCTTGAAGATTGTTATAATGACTAATTAATAATTCACAAATCAATGACACGGGTAAATACAACGATTCCTAACAGTAATAGGTAGTGTTGCATATAATTTAGAAATTTAGTTATTTTTATAATATAAAAACAATGTTCTCCTTTAATATTTAGTAGTTTATTTGAATTTTCTTGAAAATAACAGAAATTCATGAAATATCAGTCATTATTTTTAGGGAGTAAAATGCATCTGGCGTGAATTTCTCAGGGAGTTGGATGTCGTAGAATAGTTGTTTAGAGGTAAAAGGTCGTGAGGTAAACTACTTTTCCTACCTTTCTTCATCTTTTAAGTTTAATTTTTTTAAAGTTTACGTTAGTTTTTGAACGATTATATGAAATTTGCTTATAAAGTCTCTTTTATCGAAATAAAGGTCATCATAATTCGACCTTTTTTACAAATATAAATTAAAATTTAAGTATTTGCAAAATGATCTATATTAGTGTGTTTATTTGGCAACTATACGCTAACAAACAAATGAATAAGGGAATAGCAAAAATTCATTTTATTTCTAATTATTATTGTACGTAGTGACAAGGAAATGCTAAATTATCATAATAGCTTAAAAATATTTTTTATAGCAAATTAACTCCACTAAATTTATTATTTATTTGTTACAAAAAGCTCCAATGTACGTTTAGTATATAGATGGTATTATTTTTTTTGGAATAAAGTGTATGAATTCAATACATTAGGCCCGTTGAGTAACCTTTAACAGTTCAAAATTGGTATAGCATCAAAAGGAACAATTTGAGACTTTACGACTAATACTATATTTCAAATTTCAAATATAAGCTCAACCCTAATGGGTCATGGATTAATGGTTATAATGCTTACTCCACTGATGTTACAATTATTGAACCTGCTCATTGGATTTTGTATAGATTTATATTTGCTAATGTATTTTATCATAGAGGATAAGTCTATAAAAGTGAAGGGTCTTTAATACAGGGAATGACATTGCAACTTTAGGTTGTACTTTTTCCTTTTCTTAGTGAAGTTCCATTATGACTACTCAGAAATTTTATTTCTAACTAATACACATAAAATGTAATTTGAACACACTTTTGAATGAATTAAGACTGATGAAACTTGGATTGAAACCCTACGGCATGCATAACCTTGAAAACACAAATTAATTCAGAACATAAAATATCCTTTTAAAAAAAAATTTGTAAGTTTTTAAACTATATTTCAGAAGTGGTTCGACTCCAATCTATCAACTGTTTAGGATTCTCTTCAGCAACTTTTCATCATATAACATTTCCCCAAAATAATGTTAAATATTTTTAGATAATTATTTGAAGTTAAAAGCGTACACGAGATGTGTAATTTTAGCTACTAAAATAAAACAAAAAAATGCATAAAAAGAAGAATATACCATCAAACACAGAAAAAAGACTATTTATATCGTGTTTATTTCTATTTTTAAAGAAAATTTACTTAATGATAAAAATTTAAAAAATTCTATCAAACGATTTAGATCCAGTTGTGACAAGAGGAACAAATCTCGAACTAAAAATTTATTGGACATTACATTGGTAGACAAAAAAAAGTGTTTGCACTTGATTTTCTAAAATTCCTAATATTTTTCTAATATTCAAAACGTGTTCATGTGAATGGATTTATAGATCAAAAAAAACCTTGATGGACATTATAATATTCTTATACAGAAGTTTAATTAAAAAACTTTTAATCTAAAAAAATATTAAAATATAATCTAAAAAAATTTACGGAGTATAAAATATAAACCTAGCTCACGCAACCCATTAGAAAGCTTACAATATACCTCTTGAATTGTTAGCCAAGATGAAGAAACTCTTAATTGACAAATGAATCAAATTCCTATGAATACACTAAACGCCTCAAACTTCACTTTTTCTTCATTGCTTTGATGATTTCAAGCAGTTACAAAATGTTGTTCATTCATATGCTCACTGACTAGATAATTAACTTGGAACAAAGTTTCAAATGAGAAAGCGTAAAAATAAATTCAAGAATTTTTTTTATTAGTTAAAGAATAATCTTTATTTCATACATACAAACATCATTACAAAAACAAATATAAAGTTTTGTATCAAATATAAATAATTATTATCACAGTAATTCTTGAGGTAGATAATGATAAATAAATATGAATATTACAAACATCCAGGATGGACAGTACTTCCATCCTCTGCTACCATAGCATTAACAAAGTGCCAACCTTCCTTGTCTCCATCAAAATATTCTTGGTCAAATTGTTCTAAACAAAGTTCACAATGTCTTGAGGGGGCTTCCCAACTTGCCAAATATTGTTTTTCATTAGTGATGATCTTTTTAGGATCTTGTGGCGTCAACTTGGAGATGAATTTTTCTGAGTCATTGTTTCTCATTGACTCTAGATTTGGATACCATCTATATGCGTTCCAAGCGTTCTTGGTATTCATTTTGTTCATGTAATGAAAGTCCAAATGTTCAGCATATTCAGTTTTTCTTTTCTCATTAGGAAAACGAATCCCACAAACTCCACATTGGACACTGTCTTTCAAATTGTAAATGTCATTGACAATAGTCGTACGACATATTGGAATCAAATTCTTTACCAAGGTAATTCGTGCTCTATGGTTATTGGTGTATGTACCCTTAAGGGCTTTATAATCTCTCCAATTGTATTCATTTGATGAGGGATCGAAGAAGGGTTGTGCTTCTTGAAATGTTGGGTCATAGAGTGGAGTATCAAACTGTACAGGAGGTGCTATGCATGACTTTGTTTCGATTTCTTTATTTCCCTTTGCTTTCCATTCAGCCCAATTCTTAGATTTCTTCTCAGCTGTAGTTCCAGTTTGTTCTGGCAAGGGCTGGGAGGGCTCCTGAATCGATTTGGAACCATTCCATTTTTTTAGCCAATGAACATCCGCTCCAAGTGTTGACGATGTGGACGGATATGAATATGATGAGGTTTTATGTTGTCGGTTATCGGTGTTGTATCTACTTGAATCGATTTCTCTACGTCTTTGCTGTCTTTTCTTAATACCCCCAACATGGTACTTGGGAGAAAATTTGTTGGTTTTCACAACTTTATTTTGTGGAGGCATGGGAGGCATGGTTTTGTTGGTGTTATCTACTGTGCAATGAATCGGTGACTGATTGAACCAAGGCTCGATTGTCTAATTGTTAGCTCGGTTTTGTATGCATTTTAGCTGGGCCAGCTTAAGTATCTTAGGTGCTCTTCATTCCAACTTGAACCATTTCAGAGTTTCTGAACATACATACAAGAGCTTTCATTATGTTTTTTAAATTTTTGAAACACTTGGGATTGTTGTTACTTCGCAAAATTAATATACCCAACATGCATCCATTGTTATTCAAAAGCTCTTACATGTAAGCTACAATCTTTTTTATTTTTTACCTAAAATCTAATTATTAAATCCTCCATCAATGTACAAATCAGTTATTTTATATAAGTGGAATTAAATTTTATTTAAAGTAACAGTCTAAGTTTCAATAATTAAAACACTTATGTTAAACTATATAGAAAAAAACAACTAAAACAAACAAAATGGAATAAACTAAAACCTTTTTAGAGATATTTTCAAAAAATTTGAACGTACTTATTAGGATCTACAATTATAAAATTTTCAGAATAAATACTTTTAAAATTTAATTTCACAAAATCTCGGTAAATGATTTATCTTCTTTTTTTATGGTTATGAGGAAAAGTTATTATTTTTTACTTAGATCTCAAAGATTCATTTAAACAAAAAATCGACCAATTAATGGGTTACCGGTTTAAAATACCTAAATAGTCAATATCGGTCACAAAAGTTCATATTAATTTGTCCTTAGTTCTTGCATCAGTATGTTTTAAGGTGAAACGGGCTGGTCTTTGAGGAGTGACTAAAAAACTTCCTTACATGTTAATAATACATGTCCTCTTATACATATATATGTCTGTTATTTTTTAGTACTGAAATATGGTTAAAAACTATTTTTGGTAGACAAATTGTTTGATAAAATAATGTTAAGTACATAGATGTTAGACGTAGTAATGACTTATGCTTAAAAGCAAAGACTTGATTATATTTACTTATGAAGTACTATAATTATAAATGTACCTTTTAACACCATTCAAAAGATATGTCACCTTATTATAGAACTGTTTTCAAATGTCCACACGGAGCTTTCTCTTTGATGTTTGTTATTTTTTAGTATTGAAATAGGGTAAAAGACTATTTTATGTAGGAAAATTCTTCAATTTGTTGATTTATTTTTGTAAAATTTAGTTATTTATTAATTTTTGGCTCCCATGTAAGGGTTTTCTTCCTTATTTTTTAAAAAAAAGTTTATAGATTTACGTACATTATATTGATTTTCTTTTGAAATATTCGAGTTTCCCATAAATAGACATCTTTTAAATTATATCATCTTTTTGATTAGGACAAGATCAAACATCTATATTTTTAGATTTAGTATTCAATTTCTTAATATCAACCTCAACTATTTCATTCATAGTTTTGAAATAAAAGAGGTTGCGAGTCTTAAGAAACTTCCGCTTCTCTATGTATAATAAAACTAGATATTGATATAACTTTAAAAGTAATGTTTATTTCGTTTACGTATAAACTACATTTATCAACAATATTTAATTTGTTGATACTAAATAAAATGGCAATTTTTTCTTCATTTTTACTTATTTAAAAGGAACTTTCCAAGTTTCAATTCAAAGAGCATAAATGTTAAAAATAGTTATAAGTTTTTCTTCCAAAAATCTACAAATTTTTACATTGCATATTTTTAATTTCTATATTTTTTTCATGAAATATTTGTAAATTTCGCCTGATCTCATTATTTATTTTATTAAGAAATTCATCTTTTATATATTATATTAATTTAAATAATTAATTATCATATTGCAGATAGTTATATATAAAATATTCTTTAACGTTTAATAATCTAATGTTAAGTAAGATACATCACTTGAGAAGAATGATGAGATTGAAAATTTTCCCACGTTCATCAGACTATTGTCAAGATCTATATCTGTACATTTCAGAATCTATTTTATGTAATCTATACTCTTCAATCTAGTCGACAACTAATACACAAAAAGTAATAAAACTTTCATCAACAACACTAAATAAATGGAAACAGTATCAAGCAACATTTCATTATTTTGGACACTTTAGAAAATTTGTACTTCAAAAATTAAACTTTTAATTTTATACTTTTTTGAAAAGTGCAAGCAAAACAACTTGAATTTACTAAATATGCTAATAAAACTAGACGAAATACACTGTTGAAACATCAATTTTTCTAAGAAAATCGGCAAAAAAATAAATGTTTTATGTGTAATTTACGTGGTACAGTTCCTTCCGTTTAGTATTTTTATTTCCATTTTTAACGATGAGATATTTATTTTCACGGACAGTCTATAAAACATTTTTTGTAGATGTTATTCTATTACATTATAGTGTATGATTAAATAATTTGAATTTTTTTTTGATTTCTTATAAAAAAAAACATACTTCTTTAACTTGATTGAATTCCGTAATTCATTCTTGGACTTTTTCTTAACGTTACCAAAGAAACAAAATGGATCGAGATAAAACCCTAATTTTCACAAAAATTATTCACTAAAAAATTAAAATCTAAAGTGTAGGGAGTACTTTAAAAGGTTTTTTAAAGTTTTGGACCCTCAAATTAAACCTATATTCCAGTTTTTACCACCGTATATACATATATTGTATTCAATTTTGCACATAATTACTTATAAAGTTAAAAAAAGGATGAAATCATTTTATTTCAATTTTAGTGTAAAAGTGATTTAAATTATTAATAAAATATCCACTTAAATTAAGTTTTTATAAAAAACGAATTCATTTTACCTTTGAAAAAATTTAGTAAAGAGTTTCTCAATTTAACCCACATACCAGGGTTATGAGAGACGTATTTCCGTTTAATCCAAAACTCAAATGTCAAAATAAATAATATGTGAAACAAATAATTACATTTAAACCCAGCAAATAGTTTTCTTATCATCTTATCATAATTTCTTGATGTAAAAGAAATCCCTCACGAATGAAGAAAAAGCAAGTGATACAGCTTTATGTACATTATCAAAATATTTTAAGTATAATATAATTTTTTCCAAATAAAAAATAAATTTAATTATTGACTTGTAAAAGTATACTTAGGAAAATAAATATTTAATTCAAACATCATTTCGAACTTAAATATTTTTTCATCATTATCATAAATAATAATAATTGAATTGATTAATTATATTCATACCTAGAATTGGCAGTCGTAAGATTTAATAGTTTTATGTACTCTATAATTGTATAACATAATTTGACAAAACCTAATTAAGCATTATAAGCAATTAAACAATGTATCATTTCTCAATTTTTGCTCATCGTTGAGCTCCGTATTCAATCTGATATATTTACGTTTATATTTTGTTGTGTTATCTATATTCTGAGCCGACCAATATATTCTTGAGTCGATTAAATCCGCCGATTTTTTAAGTTTAGTTTTAAATGATGAGTAATGGATCAAAGTTACTGAAGATTACACATATCCTATTTACCTAACTAACAACCATTCCCCCCCCCCCCCCCCGGAAAGGTAAATTAACATAAACATATATCTGTCCTTTATTGTTTAATAATTAAATTAAAATCCTATATTTGATCATAGGGGTCTTAAATAATTTAAAACTAAACCCATGAATTAAAAGAAAAATAACTATAGGATATCATTTCTCATAATCCATGCAAATATCTGATTTTGATTTGAAATAGTGATGTGAAAAGTTTTCTATTTTTTCTATTTAGCTCGTAAAATACAAACAGATTTTAGGCGAAAATAAATTTCTCTGAAAACATCTGCAAGATTCAAAAATATGTTAAATCTTTTCAAAGCAATGGATTTGATCCACACCTTACAAGAGAGCCTGAATCAATACCATTCTCATAAAAATCGTTTCAATGAAATATAGAAGACAGCAAAGCAATGAATATAATGCCATTCACAATAAGAACATATAAAAAGAAAGATTGACTCGAAGTAATTTAAAAGATAGTTTTTGTCATGTCAACTCATGGTCTGAGAACCCAAGTAGATATTAAAGAAGCTTTGAATATCATTGTACTCCTTCCTACCATTGGTACGAAATCCGTTGATTTATTTGGTTAAATGTTTTTTCTATGTGTACATGCAATTTCATAGAAATAATACAGCTCTAATTTCATTTTATAAAAAATTTCTTTATAAACATCTCATATTTGGGTTTGTTCAAGCTTATGGATCAAACATTGAGGAGATGAAAGATGACGTTTATTTTGAAGATATCTGATGGAACAGAAACTCCTAACACTTGAATGGAACTTGTCTGACCTCATTTACGTTTAATAAAGACAAAGGAGCCTTTATCACATATAAGTGTCGGCAGTATCTAAAAGTTGCATGTAACATCCTAAAATTGATACAATATCATTGTGGTAATGTGATATAGATATTTTATGTTTAACAATTGATTTCATTTGGTCTATTATAAGTAATTGACTAGTTGAATGTAGCACAAGTGCAACAATATCATGCAACCTTTTCTTTAAATTTGGTCAAGCTCTTCGGATCTCTTTCTCCTGAATAGAATCTTTTCGATTTCACAATTTTCAATCATATTGGCAAATAAATAAATGCAATGTTTATAACCCTCTTACTACATTCATAATATGCTCTACAGTAAGAAAGAAATAATGTATATTTATGTAAATAGGTTTGAATGTTGATATAAACTAGAGTCATATTTGTTTCCAAAAAGAATTCTATTAGTAGTTGACATACAAGTTCTGTATATATATGTACTTAATTTTGTAGTAGCACATGTTCTTTATCAGATCACTATTCATTATTCATGATTAGCGGAATGAAATGTATATATAAGTTTAATAGAAATATAAGCTTATACCTAAAGTTTAATTTGATACCAAACTCAATTTTAGCTCTAATTTTATCATACAGAACATATTTTAACCATTGTAGAAAAAAAATATTTGAAATATATTTGTAAAACCATAGCTATGGCTTTACATGCATAATTTTAAACTATGATGAGACGTGAAGAAGGTACATTCAAGTCAATACTACTCTAAGTATTTGTATTAATTTGTCTTCAATATGATATAGTTGCAATATAATGCTAAAAACAACTGTTCTGCTAATTTGAGATTTTATAAGCGTGTACTTTTGGAATCTTAACTATTTTCCATTAAAATATGTTTAATAAAAAGTCGTCCCTCAAATGATAAAGCAATTTGAAAATATAAAAAATATCTGAACATTGAGTTCCTTTCTACTTCTGTCATTCAAATGTTGGTGGCATGTTGAAAACGATGGAAAAATAATTGAAATTATTTAACAAACTCGATCTAAATGAGACCATCTTCACCAAAAATGATTCAAAAGTCACGTAGGACAAGGAGGATTCAGCTTCTTCCAGGAGGCACACACAAAGCATTCTTGCTGAACCTACTTTTTTTAGATGCCATTAACCTAGAAATCATTGAAAAACCAATGTGCTGTATCTCCAAGAACTATAATGTCCATAAGACATTAGAGGAATGCTTTCAAGACTTCAGAAACCAGGATAGCCTCTTCTGGAGAAGCAGGAGACACAAGTCTACAGTTTCTGATTACCAACTGAGTTTTAAAAAAGCCTTGATTATACTTTACTACCTCTGCAATAGTCTGCAATGGAACAAGAATGGCTGTACAAAAAAAATTTCACAAAATGATTCCTTGGTTAAAATGATTAAAATTAGGAGGAGAACACATACACACATATTAACATAATATAATGATTTATTTGCGTTAACACAATATTCGAAATTCAGGATTAATGTAAATAAAAATATTGTTGACAATATATTATTATATAGCAAAAATTATAATTTTATCTAATTGAAGCCATCAAAGATCTTTCCAAATTATCATTATATTATATAACAATAAAATTAATGTCTCATATTTTTTTTTTAATTTGGGAGGGCATGAATTACCTAGTCGTCTTTAATTTCACCCTAGAAAACAAATGCTTTTGAATCAAATGTCTAAATTTAAGGTTGACATGAAAAGTTCTGGTTTTAATTATGTTTTTAAGAAAAAAAAAACACTTGAATAATTTTTCAATGGAAAGCAACGGTGAAGACATGTCAATTCCCTTAAATTAATGAATCAAGGAAATAGGGATAGTTAATGTAAGAGATATTGATTGATGTCAAAAAATCTAAAGTTATTGTATCCTGCTTCCTCAAATAAAGTTGTCAGCACAAACAATGAACAGGTTCTATCTTACATGTATCTTACTTCCTCCAGCACACTGGCAAAAAAAAAAATCATGGACTATTTAAAGAAAGGTAAATTACATTTCAATATTTGAGCCTGTCTCTTGATTCTCCTTGCCTTTCGTTATAACGACTACATCTCTCTTCTTAATTTAAAAAATCATTTCAAATAAAGCCTATTACATATATAAATACTTTAAGAGATACTACATACCACAATACATATTCATATTTTTAAAATCAATGTTCAAACTTTAATTTGGTCAAAGAAGAATTTTGTTACTTAAAGAAAAATCACCTTCTCATATTCATTCAGATTTTGAATGTAAAATTCAATTATGACTCTTTGAGTTTTAAACAAAGATACATACTTAATGCCTAACTATCATAATGAAACTTAATTAAAAACTTTTTAATGAAAAGTCTATGGAATCAGATATATGCAATATATTTGTAGTTTTCGTTTTAAAGCAAATAACACAAACAAAATCTAAAAATATTAATAGTTTTATACATTTTATAAATAATAAATCTTTCAACACAACGATTGATTTTTGATGAAAAAATTCACCAAAAAGTATTTCTGCATCTTATTAACTTTACTTTAGAGTATTTTAAATAGTAATGATTAAAGAAAGACATGATCAATTGTTTTGTTGATGAATAATTACGCAGTTTCATCATGTGCACTTAATAATTTGAGAAAAGGATCCAATAATGCATTTATATATACTTGCTTTAGCAACATTTCTTTATTTTAGACATCCTAAGAAAATTTGTACATCAAAAATGGAACTTTAATTGATGTAAAAAGACTGGAACTTTCAAAGTCTAAATAACATACCTAAGATATCAAATAGAAAAAAGCAACATTTTTTAAGATCCTTTAATATGTATAATGCAAGTCATTGATAAATATTAATTTAATAATATAAGGTAAGTGCTTTATACATGGGAAATAAAAATTTAGATGTATATAAAAAAATTCCAACCTTAATTGGTATAAAACAGGGTATTGAGTTTAATTTTATTAGCTATTTTAGTAAATTCAAGTAGTTTTGCTTGGATTATACATAAAATTATTAATTAAAATTATCTAATTATAGGTAAAATATATGTTGGTGTGTATGGAAAGGGTTTGTCAATACGGGATGGTGCATTTTTAGTTCATTAAGGACGGCGAACTACGTCATATTTTGATTTGTTTTTGTTTACATTTCTACTCAAAAATAGCCAACAAATCATTATGGAGTAGATGAACCTTGAGCAGCCTTTGCAAATTATCCAAATTTATTACCAAAATTCACATTCGGTCGTGGCAACTTTAAGAAGCTCATTTTTGGTTCCATGGGTTTATTAATAAGTAAAACACACATATACTTCATGAGACACCATTGTATTCCGAAAAACTTACTGTTTAGTGTGGATTTCATGCCGGTGGTGTCATGTGGCCATACTTTTGAATATTTTAATGCAAATTACTTAAACATTCATTACACTTGCTTTAATTGGCTAAATAATTGAAAAAAACTGCATATTGAGTTCAAAACTCCTTGTGTCACCAATTCAAATCTATGTATATGTAAAAACAACAACATACAAAAGAAATTGATTCAAAAAACCAAAACCAAAAAGTATTTACTTACAATTGTCTCTACATCAAATCCTAACAAAAAATTAAGAAATACGTTAAACCCATTGTTTCTTTGTATTTGAGTATTAAACACTCTTGTGCGAGTTATAAGTGCAATTTCTTCAATATTCGTATTTGAGTAAAAAAGTTCGAAACTTCTAAGCCACATATTTATTTCTAGGTATATCACAAACTCAAAAATACCCCAACTTACACTTTAAACGATATTGAAGTAGGAAAGAAGAGAATATATATATGTATACATATATATTCTTTACAGCTTTTATGTGAAAAAGTTTAAATACATTATCACGCATTTCTAAGGTACATATTTATCTAAAATCATTACATCATTTAAATTTGATTTAAAGAAATTGAAAAAAGTATTTTAAAGTGTAAATATAACATATCTCAGAATATATATAAAAACAGTAGATGTAAAATTTTTACACACATATCTTCCTAATCTTCAAAAAAATTAAGGAAGCACAAAATTAAAACAATTTAACATATTTTTCAGTTTGATTGACGTATTTTCTGTGTTTATTTCTGACCTTATAATCGATTCTACAAAAAAAAATGTATGAAGCAAAATTTAATTAATAATTTTGTTTTTGTAAGAATGCAACGCAAAATTTTTATTTTTTTAAAAAAACTTTTCAAGATGTAACACCTCAAAGAAATTTCAAAAATAGATCATGGTCAAAAAACAATAACATTGAAATAGGAAACAAGTATCCTCGTTTGCTCTTAACGGTTGAATGCATTTTAATTTTATTAGAAAGAAAAAATCTACGTAATTTTTTTTTTTTGATTTCCTAGCGGACTCCTATCTATCAACACAGACAGTGATTGATAAAGTTATGTGTATTTCAAGTTTGAAAAGGACACTTTTATTTCATTCATATGGATATAGAGTATTTCAGTCTTGTTCATATTAATTTTTAAACAAGACTGTTTTCTAAATGCAGAAAAAAATATCAGCAAAGTTCTGAAACGATGTCATTATGTCTCAAAGGGTCCTTTCAATAAATATTGATTCACCATTAGCTGAAAGAAGCATCTTAATGCTTGATTATCGCAATCTTAAGCTCTTTCATGTTAGTACAGAGATTGATCTTATTAAAGGTTGGAGTTGATTAGAATGATGATGGAGAAAGGCTGGTCATCCTGATTTCACCTTTCTCGAATATGAAATTTTGTTGCAACCTGTAAATCCGGAGAAAACCAACCTGGTAACTCTGACAATTTGATGAATGTTGAGAGGAAAGCACCTTGAGCTGTCATGACGTTTTACTGAGCTTCAAGTTGCTATTCTTCAATATATATACAAATGAAGATATTAATAACAAATAATATCATTATTCAATGTCAGGAAATTATATGTCTTTAGCTTGCAAGTCGTAAACTAACAATTAATACGAGGACTTGAGCCATTTTTTAACGTTGCATTTACTTTATTAACCTAAAAGCTTTTATTCCTTTCGACTGCAAGCTTTAATAAGTAGTGCATGCAAAGGTTGAAATGCATTTTTTTGAAGAGAAGTTGCATCTCAATATATATGTTGTCAGGAAAGGTGATAAATCAATGTTATATTATTTGTTTCAACAGTGATGACTTCAAATATTAAGAATTAATAAAAGGACATATATTTAAACTTAAGAAAATACTAATTGTATTACTGATTAAATATATTGATATTCTACTTTACACTAATTATTCATTAATTAAAAAAAATGTTTGATGAAGCTACAATGAGCACCTTCATCGAGGAGAATGGAGGTAATGATGTTTAGAATTAGAATATAATCTAGGAATAGAAATCAATTTTTTGAGGAATCAGAAAGTGTGGGAGCTAGTTCAACTGAAATCATAAATACATGGAATATTTAACTAATCGATGAATTAATTTCTATAAATCTCAATTAATTTTTATTACTCATAATTACAAATATGGAAGACAACGATATAAATATTAAATATCAATGAATTGTTCAATTTTTTTTTATATTTGGAATCACGATTATTCTTAAAAATTCTTATCCTTGTGTCATTTGGTTATTATTAGTATTTATACTGTATATTTCACTGTATCAAAATGTTGACCATAATAAAATGAAAAATGTATATACTAACAGTTATTTCTTGTTCATTTTTTAATTAACAAAAGGTCTTTTTTACTTTCAATGCAGGGATATACCAATATAGATAATTGAAAAAGTAGTATTGATTACGTACTTGTCTTGGTTAATTTGGTTTTACCCACTAATCATAAAACAATTTACAGGAACATAATATCATTTTGATGTATAAAACATCCATGAAAATTAAAACAAAACGTGTAATTATTCCCACAATTACATATTAAAATTTGTGCTAATGTTCTAAAACACTAAGCTAAATACAAAACGTGTGAAAGTTAAAAAAACCACATTTTTAGCTAAGTTTATTATAAAATCAAATGATTTTTAAGAATAAATGAAGAATTGGAATTTTAAAATTTACTCTTGTAATGTTATATAGATATTTTCTGTTTAACAACTGATTTCATTTGTCTATTATATTAATTGACAAGTTAAATGTAGCACAAGTGTATATGACACACACAAAAGCTGTGACAAAATAAGCAACACATAAAGACGTTAAAATATCAGCACTAATTGACACATGTCGACAAAAACGTATGTATTATTTTGAAACGACTACTGATTTAAAAGTCGAATCCTAGTAGATATTTGTTGATATAACAATAGAAAAAAAGTTACTAATCCCATAATTTTCAGTACAGGTGAGCAGCGTTTCTCCCATATCTCTTGACAATATACCTATGTTAAAGATTATAAAATTTCAAAGCAAAATGAATTTTATCCCATGACAATCCCGATGAAATTAATAAATGTGTAGAATATTTTATTAAATTTGTGTAGAAGTAAATATGAAGTAAAAGAATTCCACATTAAGAGTAAATCCCTGGTTCTTTAGAAACACATTCATATATGGTTCAAACCTGATTAGAACTATATTATAATACTAACACAACAGTAGCCGTAATAAATAAATACGAAGGATTTAATAATGCTATTTTAATTATTATTCAAATATTTGGTGATATAAGAAATGAATGAAACAAAGGTAAATGTAATTAAAGTTAACACTTTTTACATACTTTTTTACAAAAGTTTCGGAAAATAAATATTAAAAAAACATACCGCAATTGAAACATGCCTTTTTACAGTTTTAGTCAATGTACCGATGTCTTCCACAATGAGATTTGTATTGGTTACATCCGCTACATCTCTCAGAAGTACATTGGTGAAAAAATTGAAAAGAAATTACTTGCTAGGTTGAAAAAAAAATATGCTAGAGCGTTACAGGATACAATTGATCAAAAAAAAATTGTAATACACTATAGGATATCAATGATGCAAAATATCAATCATTTTAAAAGATGTTCTATGATTCATATTTTTAACAACAACGAACTTTTTTTTGTTGACATTGATTTTTATGCATAGTTATATTGTTGGGACTTTATACAATTGGACAACAAGTGTAAAAACATGCCACAGAGAAGACAATTTGTATAAATAATCATGGATAAAGAGTTTAAAGCATCATTAATCAGCAAACATGGCAAAATCTTTGATAGCAATTCTATTCCTCCAAATCTTTTTTACAATTTGTTTGGGTTCTACCACAACCCAAGCTCCTACCACAACCCCAGGTTCTACCACAACCCCAGCTTCAACTTCTAAACGTATGGACTATTAACCCAACTTTAAAAATAATTTTAAAAAGACCTTTTTTCGTTTTGTAGCCTGTGTTGATGACTTTAGCTGGTGTAAACAACAAAAACCTCTATGTGGAAGAATTTCCTTCGTTAACATTCACTGTAAAAAGACATGTTTCAATTGCGGTATGTTTTTTTTAATATTTATTTATTTTTATAATTAATGTTATATGATAAACTTTTTTTTCTTTTTTTTTTTCTTTTCAGTTTGTGAGAATAATCTTACTGATGAGAGCTGCTCCAAACTGAAAAACTATTGCACATATACTTTTATCCGAAACTTCTGTAGAAAAACATGTACAAAATGTTAACTTTAATTACATTTACCTTTGTTTCATTCATTTCTTATATCACCAAATATTTGAATAATAATTAAAATAGCATTATTAAATCCTTCGTATTTATTTATTACGGCTACTGTTGTGTTAGTATTATAATATAGTTCTAATCAGGTTTGAACCATATATGAATGTGTTTCTAAAGAACCAGGGATTTACTCTTAATGTGGAATTGTTTTACTTCATATTTACTTCTACACAAATTTAATAAAATATTCTACACATTTATTAATTTCATCGGGATTGTCATGGGATGAAATTCATTTTGCTTTGAAATTTTATAATCTTTAACATAGGTATATTGTCAAGAGATATGGGAGAAACGCTGCTCACCTGTACTGAAAATTATGGGATTAGTAACTTTTTTTCTATTGTTATATCAACAAATATCTACTAGGATTCGACTTTTAAATCAGTAGTCGTTTCAAAATAATACATACGTTTTTGTCGACATGTGTCAATTAGTGCTGATATTTTAACGTCTTTATGTGTTGCTAATTTTGTCACAGCTTTTGTGTGTGTCATATACACTTGTGCTACATTTAACTTGTCAATTAATATAATAGACAAATGAAATCAGTTGTTAAACAGAAAATATCTATATAACATTACAAGAGTAAATTTTAAAATTCCAATTCTTCATTTATTCTTAAAAATCATTTGATTTTATAATAAACTTAGCTAAAAATGTGGTTTTTTTAACTTTCACACGTTTTGTATTTAGCTTAGTGTTTTAGAACATTAGCACAAATTTTAATATGTAATTGTGGGAATAATTACACGTTTTGTTTTAATTTTCATGGATGTTTTATACATCAAAATGATATTATGTTCCTGTAAATTGTTCTATGATTAGTGGGTAAAACCAAATTAACCAAGACAAGTACGTAATCAATACTACTTTTTCAATTATCTATTTTGGTATATCCCTGCATTGAAAGTAAAAAAAGACCTTTTGTTAATTAAAAAATGAACAAGAAATAACTGTTAGTATATACATTTTTCATTTTATTATGGTCAACATTTTGATACAATGAAATATACAGTATAAATACTAATAATAACCAAATGACACAAGGATAAGAATTTTTAAGAATAATCGTGATTCCAAATATATAAAAAATTGAACAATTCATTGATATTTAATATTAATATCGTTGTCTTCCATATTTGTAATTATGAGTAATAAAAATTAATTGAGATTTATAGAAATTAATTCATCGATTAGTTAAATATTCCATGTATTTATGATTTCAGTTGAACTAGCTTCCACACTTTCTGATTCCTCAAAAAATTGATTTCTATTCCTAGATAATTTTATTCTATTATCAATAGAATAGATAGTATATTAATATGTTATACAATCAAATTATTTCCATTTTAATAAATAAAGTAATGATAAAAAGTGTAGAAACTAGTTCTATTCATTGAATCCTCAATGAAGATATCCTCTCAAATTAGAATTATAACTAATGGAAATTTGATTCAAATGTGAAAATGGATAATTAATTGTGAGTATTCATTGCTTTTCAAATTCTCCACGCGGGATTTGTGCATGTATACAGGACTCAAACAAAGCCAGTACTTAAATGATGGAAGTCAAATTTATTTAATTATTTTTTTAGAAAATACATTTTTAATTCGGGGTCAAATGATGGAGGATGTAATTATTGTTAGACTTTTTCTTTGCATATACTAGGCACAAAATGTATTGATAGTATGAGTCTAACCGTAAATTGAGTCAACCACTCTTCAATATGTCTGCAAGACTAGAGCTTAAATTTTTTCAATATGATTTAGAATTTATCAAGGTCTTTTCTAAAAGTTCAACTCAATGTTATACTATATCCCACCATGGAGTAATGTTTGGTGCGTCATAAAAATAAGTATTACATATTATGTAATAGAGGAAGTCTTACTCAAAATTTCAAATTTAAATATAATCATCTCCAAAACTAATATTTCTATATTGAGCTTTGAAAATTTAATACCATATATGTATATTATATTATAATGAGAGCTATTCCAAAAAAATTCTTTTTGATCTTATTCTTCAACTCATTCTGAAATAGTTAGTAATACGGTCACTTAAAAAGTATTACATTTATGAAACATGAAATACTTTTCAATATTGTTATCTACTCAATTCCAGAGTGATGAACTTGTAACATTTGAATTATTGAATAGGGCCCTGGCTATTATGAGGGTGTAAGCACATGTGACCATTTTTATGTTGAATGTTACAAAATAGTATCATATTTTGTAGTTATAGAGAGGAAGTAGGTATATCTAAAACAAACTATAGGCTAAAATATTACACAGCTAGCAAACGGTATAAAATAAAATTAAATAAAAATTAAGAAGCCAACAAGATCACTGCACAACACATATGTAAGTTTTAAACGATATCATTAAATTATTCGTAATTTGCTTGAAAAACTAAGAACAGTTGTATAAGGCCCATTTCTTTAGAACATCAAAATAGCTACATATATCCACAAAACTTACATTAAAACTGTATAACCTGATGCCGACTGTTATTGCTCAAAAAATCATTGATGTCGACTTTTCTTTGAGGTATTGGATAAAAACTGATTTTGAAGAGTGAAAATAACTTTTTAGGAGATTATTTTTTTGTACTTTACATATAATGAAGTCGGTTTTTCATTGTTTTTTCTGTAATTTTTATAACTATACCTTTTCAAGTTCAATAAGGGAATAAGCAAGTTCTATTTTGGAATAAACAAGTTCAAGTTCAGTATATTAATTCTCATATTGAACTTGAAAAGGTATACAATCTTGAATTTTTTGCTTTTAGTTGATATGACTTATCAAAAATTAAAATTTATTCGATGAGGAGATATTTTAGATATTGTAATGTGCCATTTCAGAGCATATCTTTATGTATATATGATGTGTATGCCTTTAACGTATAGATTCTGAAACAGCTATATGGATGTAGCTAAACATAGGACTCTTCTTTTTTTTCATCTCATAATGCCTTTGGGACTTCCTTAAATACTTTAAAACTATGTCATGCAACAATAGGCCCATGTATGACATTCGAAGTCTGTAGCTTGACAAAATGAGGTCATTAGGTCATATCAAGTATTTTGTTGTTATTATTTTTTAACTTTTTGTGCAGGGTTTTACAATTAAACTAAGGAAAATAGAGGATTTTGTGTTAAAATAAAAGTTGTCCAATCTATGTTATGGGTAGGAATGTAAAACATATACAAATGGGGTGTGTAAAATAAAAAGAAAGAGAAATTCAACCTGGTAACTCTGACAATTTGATGAATGTTGAGAGGAAAGCAACTTGAGCTGTCATGACGTTTTACTGAGCTACAAGTCGTAAATTAACAATTATTACGAGAACATGAGCCGTTTTCTAACATTGTATTAACTATTGTAGATGCTCTCCCCTCAGTCATAAAGGAAAAATGATAACACCTTTGGAAAATAAAAAAAAACTGTTAAAAGTGTCAACTTCACATTTTGCATATTTTTTACATTCCTACCATAGTGTCTGTAACACCAAGATTTTTGCACAAAATAATATACATAAATCATCAATTTTATCGATTTAGTTTTCTTGACAAGTGCTCATGAAACAAAGACAGCTACTCGAATATATACTATTTTATGCTACAAAGTAATGATTAAATTCACAAACCAAGTCTATATTTCACCCAAAAACCATGATGTCGTTGAATAAGAGTATGAGTAAGCTAAACAGGTCTGGAGATACTTAACGTCTAAGACAACACAAATTAACATACTTCGTCATTGACTAGATCAATTAGTCAAGTTCTATGATGAACTAAAAAGATTACAACGACACAATAAGCTGTTTAATATTGAATTTAAGAGATATAATGTCAAAGGTATGAAAAAATATTTAGACAGGGACTTTTGGATGAAATGTTATTATTCAAACTGTAACGAGGATAATATACTTCAAACAATAATTCTGAAATTTATTTCGATAGGCCTGGAGAGGTTTGAGATTCATAAAAATATTGAATCATAAATGCATTCAACCCTGATCCGATTGGTGCAACAAAATTTCTATCCCTTCTGGTCGATTTATCTTAGTTAGAAAAATGATTTTTTTCAGAGTTTATCTTCCTTTATATTTTGATGAACAGTGATTTGTAAATGGTAAACTTTTTGTATGTTTTGTTGAAGTGTACATACATAATGCTTTTAGTTCCTCAGAATGTTCACTATAACGAAATTGAGAGATAATTCAAATTTATGAGGCCAAGACCTTTCATAACTTTATTTTATTATTTTGTCGCCAAATAAAAAGGTGTGTCTCACTCTCAAGATCCAAATCTCCGAATGGAAGGGCCAATAGAAAACATATTGTCAGACAATATAAAAAACTTGGATACAAAACAAGGAATTAATTAAAGAGCTCACTTCCTTCACTCACAAATTGGAATGAGGAAGGCCCGAAAAAATAATTTGAATTGAATTTGAGTATATTAAGAAATCTCTATAAAGAGAGTATCTGAAGAAAAAGTCTTCAATAGCTCACCCTCCATTCAGGAGATAAAGATCCGAAGAGCTTGATAGCCTATTAATTTTAAAAAATTTTAAAAATTGGGAAATTAGAAGTTGTAGGATTGTTTTCAATAATGTTCTTGCATAAATGTCCATATTCCTCACGTGAAAACTCGTTCCTCCAGATTCCAGATTCTTATTCTAAACATCATTACCTCCATTCTCCTCGATAAAGGTGCTCATTGTAGCTTCATCAAACATTTTTTTTAATTAATGAATAGTTATCAATATATTTTATCAGTAATTCAATTAGTATTTTCTTAAGTTTAAATATATGTCCTTTTATTAATTCTTAATATTTGAAGTCATCACTGTTGAAACAAATAATATAACATTGATTTATCACCTTTCCTGACAACATATATATTGAGATGCAACTTCTCTTAAAATGCATTTCAACCTTTGCATGCACTACTTATTAAAGCTTGCAGTCGAAAGGAATACAAGCTTTTAGGTTAATAAAGTAAATGCAACGTTAAAAAATGGCTCAAGTCCTCGTATTAATTGTTAGTTTACGACTTGCAAGCTAAAGACATATAATTTCCTGACATTGAATAATGATATTATTTGTTATTAATATCTTCATTTGTATATATATTGAAGAATAGCAACTTGAACCTCAGTAAAACGTCATGACAGCTCAAGGTGCTTTCCTCTCAACATTCATCAAATTGTCAGAGTTACCAGGTTGGTTTTCTCCGGATTTACAGGTTGCAACAAAATTTCATATTCGAGAAAGGTGAAATCAGGATGACCAGCCTTTCTCCATCATCATTCTAATCAACTCCAACCTTTAATAAGATCAATCTCTGTACTAACATGAAAGAGCTTAAGATTGCGATAATCAAGCATTAAGATGCTTCTTTCAGCTAATGGTGAATCAATATTTATTGAAAGGACCCTTTGAGACATAATGACATCGTTTCAGAACTTTACTGATATTTTTTTCTGCATTTAGAAAAAAGTCTTGTTTAAAAATTAATATGAACAAGACTGAAATACTCTATATCCATATGAATGAAATAAAAGTGTCCTTTTCAAACTTGAAATACACATAACTTTATCAATCACTGTCTGTGTTGATAGATAGGAGTCCGCTAGGAAATCAAAAAAAAAAAAATTACGTAGATTTTTTCTTTCTAATAAAATTAAAATGCATTCAACCGTTAAGAGCAAACGAGGATACTTGTTTCCTATTTCAATGTTATTGTTTTTTGACCATGATCTATTTTTGAAATTTCTTTGAGGTGTTACATCTTGAAAAGTTTTTTTAAAAAAATAAAAATTGGGCGTTGCATTCTTACAAAAACAAAATTATTAGTTACATTTTACTTTATACATTTTTTTTGTGGAATCGATTATAAGGTCAGAAATAAACACAGAAAATACGTAAATCAAACTGAAAAATATGTTAAATTCTTTTAATTTTGTGTTTCCTTAATTTTTTTGAAGATAAGGAAGATATGTGTGTAAAAATTTTACATCTACTGTTTTTATATATATTCTGAGATATGTTATATTTACACTTTAAAATACTTTTTTCAATTTCTTTAAATCAAATTTAAATGATGTAATGATTTTAGATAAATATGTACCTTAGAAATGCGTGATAATGTATTTAAACTTTTTCACATAAAAGCTGTAAAGAATATATATGTATACATATATATATTCTCTTCTTTCCTACTTCAATATCGTTTAAAGTGTAAGTTGGGGTATTTTTGAGTTTGTGATATACCTAGAAATAAATATGTGGCTTAGAAGTTTCGAACTTTTTTACTCAAATACGAATATTGAAGAAATTGCACTTATAACTCGCACAAGAGTGTTTAATACTCAAATACAAAGAAACAATGGGTTTAACGTATTTCTTAATTTTTTGTTAGGATTTGATGTAGAGACAATTGTAAGTAAATACTTTTTGGTTTTTGTTTTTTGAATCAATTTCTTTTGTATGTTGTTGTTTTTACATATACATAGATTTGAATTGGTGACACAAGGAGTTTTGAACTCAATATGCAGTTTTTTTCAATTATTTAGCCAATTAAAGCAAGTGTAATGAATGTTTAAGTAATTTGCATTAAAATATTCAAAAGTATGGCCACATGACACCACCGGCATGAAATCCACACTAAACAGTAAGTTTTTCGGAATACAATGGTGTCTCATGAAGTATATGTGTGTTTTACTTATTAATAAACCCATGGAACCAAAAATGAGCTTCTTAAAGTTGCCACGACCGAACGTGAATTTTGGTAATAAATTTGGATAATTTGCAAAGGCTGCTCAAGGTTCATCTACTCCATAATGATTTGTTGGCTATTTTCGAGTAGAAATGTAAACAAAAACAAATCAAAATATGACGTAGTTCGCCGTCCTTAATGAACTAAAAATGCACCATCCCGTATTGACAAACCCTTTCCATACACACCAACATATATTTTACCTATAATTAGATAATAATTAGATATTAGATTTTTTTTTTTGCCAGTGTGCTGGAGGAAGTAAGATACATGTAAGATAGAACCTGTTCATTGTTTGTGCTGACAACTTTATTTGAGGAAGCAGGATACAATAACTTTAGATTTTTTGACATCAATCAATATCTCTTACATTAACTATCCCTATTTCCTTGATTCATTAATTTAAGGGAATTGACATGTCTTCACCGTTGCTTTCCATTGAAAAATTATTCAAGTGTTTTTTTTTTCTTAAAAACATAATTAAAACCAGAACTTTTCATGTCAACCTTAAATTTAGACATTTGATTCAAAAGCATTTGTTTTCTAGGGTGAAATTAAAGACGACTAGGTAATTCATGCCCTCCCAAATTAAAAAAAAAATATGAGACATTAATTTTATTGTTATATAATATAATGATAATTTGGAAAGATCTTTGATGGCTTCAATTAGATAAAATTATAATTTTTGCTATATAATAATATATTGTCAACAATATTTTTATTTACATTAATCCTGAATTTCGAATATTGTGTTAACGCAAATAAATCATTATATTATGTTAATATGTGTGTATGTGTTCTCCTCCTAATTTTAATCATTTTAACCAAGGAATCATTTTGTGAAATTTTTTTTGTACAGCCATTCTTGTTCCATTGCAGACTATTGCAGAGGTAGTAAAGTATAATCAAGGCTTTTTTAAAACTCAGTTGGTAATCAGAAACTGTAGACTTGTGTCTCCTGCTTCTCCAGAAGAGGCTATCCTGGTTTCTGAAGTCTTGAAAGCATTCCTCTAATGTCTTATGGACATTATAGTTCTTGGAGATACAGCACATTGGTTTTTCAATGATTTCTAGGTTAATGGCATCTAAAAAAAGTAGGTTCAGCAAGAATGCTTTGTGTGTGCCTCCTGGAAGAAGCTGAATCCTCCTTGTCCTACGTGACTTTTGAATCATTTTTGGTGAAGATGGTCTCATTTAGATCGAGTTTGTTAAATAATTTCAATTATTTTTCCATCGTTTTCAACATGCCACCAACATTTGAATGACAGAAGTAGAAAGGAACTCAATGTTCAGATATTTTTTATATTTTCAAATTGCTTTATCATTTGAGGGACGACTTTTTATTAAACATATTTTAATGGAAAATAGTTAAGATTCCAAAAGTACACGCTTATAAAATCTCAAATTAGCAGAACAGTTGTTTTTAGCATTATATTGCAACTATATCATATTGAAGACAAATTAATACAAATACTTAGAGTAGTATTGACTTGAATGTACCTTCTTCACGTCTCATCATAGTTTAAAATTATGCATGTAAAGCCATAGCTATGGTTTTACAAATATATTTCAAATATTTTTTTTCTACAATGGTTAAAATATGTTCTGTATGATAAAATTAGAGCTAAAATTGAGTTTGGTATCAAATTAAACTTTAGGTATAAGCTTATATTTCTATTAAACTTATATATACATTTCATTCCGCTAATCATGAATAATGAATAGTGATCTGATAAAGAACATGTGCTACTACAAAATTAAGTACATATATATACAGAACTTGTATGTCAACTACTAATAGAATTCTTTTTGGAAACAAATATGACTCTAGTTTATATCAACATTCAAACCTATTTACATAAATATACATTATTTCTTTCTTACTGTAGAGCATATTATGAATGTAGTAAAAGGGTTATAAACATTGCATTTATTTATTTGCCAATATGATTGAAAATTGTGAAATCGAAAAGATTCTATTCAGGAGAAAGAGATCCGAAGAGCTTGACCAAATTTAAAGAAAAGGTTGCATGATATTGTTGCACTTGTGCTACATTCAACTAGTCAATTACTTATAATAGACCAAATTAAATCAATTGTTAAACATAAAATATCTATATCACATTACCACAATGATATTGTATCAATTTTAGGATATTACATGCAACTTTTAGATACTGCCGACACTTATATGTGATAAAGGCTCCTTTGTCTTTATTAAACGTAAATGAGGTCAGACAAGTTCCATTCAAGTGTTAGGAGTTTCTGTTCCATCAGATATCTTCAAAATAAACGTCATCTTTCATCTCCTCAATGTTTGATCCATAAGCTTGAACAAACCCAAATATGAGATGTTTATAAAGAAATTTTTTATAAAATGAAATTAGAGCTGTATTATTTCTATGAAATTGCATGTACACATAGAAAAAACATTTAACCAAATAAATCAACGGACTTCGTACCAATGGTAGGAAGGAGTACAATGATATTCAAAGCTTCTTTAATATCTACTTGGGTTCTCAGACCATGAGTTGACATGACAAAAACTATCTTTTAAATTACTTCGAGTCAATCTTTCTTTTTATATGTTCTTATTGTGAATGGCATTATATTCATTGCTTTGCTGTCTTCTATATTTCATTGAAACGATTTTTATGAGAATGGTATTGATTCAGGCTCTCTTGTAAGGTGTGGATCAAATCCATTGCTTTGAAAAGATTTAATATATTTTTGAATCTTGCAGATGTTTTCAGAGAAATTTATTTTCGCCTAAAATCTGTTTGTATTTTACGAGCTAAATAGAAAAAATAGAAAACTTTTCACATCACTATTTCAAATCAAAATAAGATATTTGCATGGATTATGAGAAATGATATCCTATAGTTATTTTTCTTTTAAGTCATGGGTTTAGTTTTAAATTATTTAAGACCCCTATGATCAAATATAGGATTTTAATTTAATTATTAAACAATAAAGGACAGATATATGTTTATGTTAATTTACCTTTCCGGGGGGGGGGGGGAATGGTTGTTAGTTAGGTAAATAGGATATGTGTAATCTTCAGTAACTTTGATCCATTACTCATCATTTAAAACTCTAAACTTAAAAAATCGGCGGATTTAATCGATTCAAGAATATATTGGTCGGCTCAGAATATAGATAACACAACAAAATATAAACGTAAATATATCAGATTGAATACGGAGCTCAACGATGAGCAAAAATTGAGAAATGATACATTGTTTAATTGCTTATAATGCTTAATTAGGTTTTGTCAAATTATGTTATACAATTATAGAGTACATAAAACTATTAAATCTTACGACTGCCAATTCTAGATATGAATATAATTAATCAATTCAATTATTATTATTTAAGATAATGATGAAAAAATATTTAAGTTCGAAATGATGTTTGAATTAAATATTTATTTTCCTAAGTATACTTTTACAAGTCAATAATTAAATTTATTTTTTATTTGGAAAAAATTATATTATACTTAAAATATTTTGATAATGTACATAAAGCTGTATCACTTGCTTTTTCTTCATTCGTGAGGGATTTCTTTTACATCAAGAAATTATGATAAGATGATAAGAAAACTATTTGCTGGGTTTAAATGTAATTATTTGTTTCACATATTATTTATTTTGACATTTGAGTTTTGGATTAAACGGAAATACGTCTCTCATAACCCTGGTATGTGGGTTAAATTGAGAAACTCTTTACTAAATTTTTTCAAAGGTAAAATGAATTCGTTTTTTATAAAAACTTAATTTAAGTGGATATTTTATTAATAATTTAAATCACTTTTACACTAAAATTGAAATAAAATGATTTCATCCTTTTTTTAACTTTATAAGTAATTATGTGCAAAATTGAATACAATATATGTATATACGGTGGTAAAAACTGGAATATAGGTTTAATTTGAGGGTCCAAAACTTTAAAAAACCTTTTAAAGTACTCCCTACACTTTAGATTTTAATTTTTTAGTGAATAATTTTTGTGAAAATTAGGGTTTTATCTCGATCCATTTTGTTTCTTTGGTAACGTTAAGAAAAAGTCCAAGAATGAATTACGGAATTCAATCAAGTTAAAGAAGTATGTTTTTTTTTATAAGAAATCAAAAAAAAATTCAAATTATTTAATCATACACTATAATGTAATAGAATAACATCTACAAAAAATGTTTTATAGACTGTCCGTGAAAATAAATATCTCATTGTTAAAAATGGAAATAAAAATACTAAACGGAAGGAACTGTACCACGTAAATTACACATAAAACATTTATTTTTTTGCCGATTTTCTTAGAAAAATTGATGTTTCAACAGTGTATTTCGTCTAGTTTTATTAGCATATTTAGTAAATTTAAGTTGTTTTGCTTGCACTTTTCAAAAAAGTATAAAATTAAAAGTTTAATTTTTGAAGTACAAATTTTCTAAAGTGTCCAAAATAATGAAATGTTGCTTGATACTGTTTCCATTTATTTAGTGTTGTTGATGAAAGTTTTATTACTTTTTGTGTATTAGTTGTCGACTAGATTGAAGAGTATAGATTACATAAAATAGATTCTGAAATGTACAGATATAGATCTTGACAATAGTCTGATGAACGTGGGAAAATTTTCAATCTCATCATTCTTCTCAAGTGATGTATCTTACTTAACATTAGATTATTAAACGTTAAAGAATATTTTATATATAACTATCTGCAATATGATAATTAATTATTTAAATTAATATAATATATAAAAGATGAATTTCTTAATAAAATAAATAATGAGATCAGGCGAAATTTACAAATATTTCATGAAAAAAATATAGAAATTAAAAATATGCAATGTAAAAATTTGTAGATTTTTGGAAGAAAAACTTATAACTATTTTTAACATTTATGCTCTTTGAATTGAAACTTGGAAAGTTCCTTTTAAATAAGTAAAAATGAAGAAAAAATTGCCATTTTATTTAGTATCAACAAATTAAATATTGTTGATAAATGTAGTTTATACGTAAACGAAATAAACATTACTTCTAAAATTATATCAATATCTAGTTTTATTATACATAGAGAAGCGGAAGTTTTTTAAGATTCGCAACCTCTTTTATTTCAAAACTATGAATGAAATAGTTGAGGTTGATATTAAGAGATTGAATACTAAATCTAAAAATATAGATGTTTGATCTTGTCCTTATCAAAAAGATGATATAATTTAAAAGAAGTCTATTTATGAGAAACCTGAATATTTCAAAAGAAAATCAATATAATGTACGTAAATCTATAAACTTTTTCTTTAAAAATAAGGAAGAAAACCCTTACATGGGAGCCAAAAATTAATAAATAACTAAATTTTACAAAAATAAATCAACAAATTGAAGATTTTCCCTACATAAAATAGTCTTTTACCCTATTTCATTACTAAAAAATAACAAACATCAAAGAGAAAGCTCCGTGTGGACATTTGAAAACAGTTCTATAATAAGGTGACATATCTTTTGAATGGTGTTAAAAGGTACATTTATAATTATAGTACTTCATAAGTAAATATAATCAAGTCTTTGCTTTTAAGCATAAGTCATTACTACGTCTAACATCTATGTACTTAACATTATTTTATCAAACAATTTGTCTACCAAAAATAGTTTTTAACCATATTTCAGTACTAAAAAATAACAGACATATATATGTATAAGAGGACATGTATTATTAACATGTAAGCAAGTTTTTTCGTCACTCCTCAAAGACCAGCCCGTTTCACCTTAAAACATACTGATGCAAGAACTAAGGACAAATTAATATGAACTTTTGTGACCGATATTGACTATTTAGGTATTTTAAACCGGTAACCCATTAATTGGTCGATTTTTTGTTTAAATGAATCTTTAAGATCTAAGTAAAAAATAATAACTTTTCCTCATAACCATAACAAAGAAGATAAATTATTTACCGAGATTTTTTGAAATTACATTTTAAAAGTATTTATTCTGAAAATTTTATAATTGTAGATCCTAATAAGTACGTTCAAATTTTTTGAAAATATCTCTAAAAAGGTTTTAGTTTATTCCATTTTGTTTGTTTTAGATGTTTTTTTCTATATAGTTTAACATAAGTGTTTTAATTATTGAAACTTAGACTGTTACTTTAAATAAAATTTAATTCCACTTATATAAAATAACTGATTTGTACATTGATGGAGGATTGAATAATTAGATTTTAGGTAAAAAATAAAAGAGATTGTAGCTTACATGTAAGAGCTTTTGAATAACAATGGATGCATGTTGGGTATATTAATTTTGCGAAGTAACAACAATCCCAAGTGTTTCAAAAATTTAAAAAACATAATGAAAGCTCTTGTATGTATGTTCAGAAACTCTGAAACGTAGACGTAGAGAAATCGATTCAAGTAGATACAACACCGATAACCGACATCATAAAACCTCATCATATTCATCTCCGTCCACATCGTCAACACTTGGAGCGGATGCTCATTGGCTAAAAAAATGGAATGTTTCCAAATCGATTCAGGAACCCTCCCAGCCCTTGCCAGAACAAACTGGAACTACAGCTGAGAAGAAATCTAAGAATTGGGCTGAATGGAAAGCAAAGGGAAATAAAGAAATCGAAACAAAGTCATGCATAGCACCTCCTGTACAGTTTGATACTCCACTCTATGACCCAACATTTCAAGAAGCACAACCCTTCTTCGATCCCTCATCAAATGAATACAATTGGAGAGATTATAAAGCCCTTAAGGGTACATACACCAATAACCATAGAGCACGAATTACCTTGGTAAAGAATTTGATTCCAATATGTCGTACGACTATTGTCAATGACATTTACAATTTGAAAGACAGTGTCCAATGTGGAGTTTGTGGGATTCGTTTTCCTAATGAGAAAAGAAAAACTGAATATGCTGAACATTTGGACTTTCATTACATGAACAAAATGAATACCAAGAACGCTTGGAACGCATATAGATGGTATCCAAATCTAGAGTCAATGAGAAACAATGACTCAGAAAAATTCATCTTCAAGTTGACGCCACAAGATCCTAAAAAGATCATCACTAATGAAAAACAATATTTGGCAAGTTGGGAAGCCCCCTCAAGACATTGTGAACTTTGTTTGGAACAATTTGACCAAGAATATTTTGATGGAGACAAGGAAGGTTGGCACTTTGTTAGTGCTATGGTAGCAGAGGATGGAAGTACTGTCCATCCTGGATGTTTGTAATATTCATATTTATTTATCATTATCTACCTCAAGAATTACTGTGATAATAATTATTTATATTTGATACAAAACTTTATATTTGTTTTTGTAATGATGTTTGTATGTATGAAATAAAGGTTATTCTTTAACTAATAAAAATAAAATTCTTGAATTTATTTTTACGTTTCCTCATTTGAAACTTTGTTCCAAGTTAATTATCTAGTCAGTGAGCATATGAATGAACAACATTTTGTCACTGCTTGAAATTATCAAAGCAATGAAGAAAAAGTGAAGTTTGAGGCTTTTAGTGTATCCATAGGAATTTGATTCATTTGTCAATTAAGAATTTCTTCATTTTGGCTAACAATTCAAGAGGTATATTATAAGCTTTCTGATGGGTTGCGTGAGCTAGGTTTATATTTTATACTCCGTAAATTTTTTTAGATTATATTTTAATATTTTTTTAGATTAAAAGTTTTTTAATTAAACTTCTGATAGAAGTATAAGAATATTATAATGTCCATCAAGGTTTTTTTTGATCTAAAAATCCATTCACATGAACATGTTTTGAATATTAGGAAAATATTAGGAATTTTAGAAAATCAAGTGCAAGCACTTATTTTTGTCTACCAATGTAATGTCCAATAAATTTAAAGTACGAGACTTGTTCCTCCCGTCACAACTGGATCGAAATCGTTTGATAGAATTTTTTAAATTTTTATCATTAAGTAAAGTTTCTTCAAAAAAAGAAATAAACACGATATAAATAGTCTTTTTTCTGTGTTTGATGGTATATTCTTCTTTTTATGCATTTTTTTGTTTTATTTTAGTAGCTAAAATTACACATCTCGTGTACGCTTTTAACTTCAAATTCGAGTCAAGTCTCAATCTTTTGAAGATCAAGTACAAGTCAATTAAAACAAGGCTCAAGTGATCATAAGTAAGTCCTCTTCACTCAATGTCTTATTTTGTTTAGAATATTGTAGTCAAAGCAACAAAATCTCATGACGTGACATGGATCTTGGGCACTTGCTCTAATCATACAGATAACAAATAATATTAATAAAATAAGTTGATTAATAAATTTTAGAAAGTTATCTAAAAATATTTAACATTATTTTGGGGAAATGTTATATGATGAAAAGTTGCTGAAGAGAATCCTAAACAGTTGATAGATTGGAGTCGAACCACTTCTGAAATATAGTTTAAAAACTTACAATTTTTTTTCAAAAAGATATTTTATGTTTTGAATTAATTTGTGTTTTCAAGGTTATGCATGCCGTAGGGTTTCAATCAAAGTTTCATCAGTCATAATTCATTCAAATGTGTGTTCAAATTACATTTTATGTGTATTAGTTAGAAATAAAATTTCTGAGTAGTCATAATGGAACTTCACAAAGAAAAGGAAAAAGTACAACCTAAAGTTGCAATGTATTAAAGACCCTTATCCTCTATGATAAAATACATTAGCAAATATAAATCTATACAAAATCCAATGAGCAGGTTCAATAATTGTAACATCAGTGGAGTAAGCATTATAACCATTAATCCATGACCCATTAGGATGGAGCTTATATTTGAAATTTGAAATATATTATTAGTCGTAAAGTCTGAAATTGTAAAAAAATTTATAAGAATAAGTTGTATGTACATAAGTATTACTCGCAATAGAGTAAACATATGAATAAGAAAAAAACCATTGTATTAGTCACATCGGAGTATAAGTTTCATCAAATAAATACTATTTTCATCCATATATACAGATATTCAATAAATTATACGGAGCTCATCTTCCGAACTATTGAGTTCTTCAGCTTCTCAATAATTGAAGAATAACTCTGCAAACTCAGGAATTGAGTTGTTCTCTATTTTATCTTCTTGGATGGACTGGTCAGAATTTTCATCCGATTCAGAGCAAATTAATTAGGCCTTGATGAACATGAGAGTGATGTGTGTTTGCTCCCATTCCATCTAAAATTAGCAGGTCTCGATTACCATGAGATATAATTCAAATTAAAAGAGCATAGGAGAATTATGATGACCATATTTTAAGTGAAGTACTGGGTATACATATATCCCGAATATATAAATAATGAAATTAATATCTACATTGAAATTATTAGTTTCATTTCTATCATTACTAAAGTAATTCATATCGTAATGAACATAAACTGAAATATATATTTCCAATTACATTAATAATTAATTTAAAAGTATGGTTCAATATAATTACTTGGTTTTATCCACTTATCATAACGGGTCATCATAATTCTCCTACGTTATTTAAATTTGAATTACATACCTGTAGAGGATCTGTAGTTTCGTCCAAGGCAACGAAAGTATCCTTTTCTTCAACTGCTTTTATTATCTTGGACAAGACAACTTCACTTTGGGACTCCATTGACTTCGTGATGACGTAGCGAGATGGAATATTTTTCTCTATGTAGAGCTCTATAAACTTGATAAAATTTGGATGACTCACGACATTGATTCGGATATTGCAATATACAAGCACCTTGGTCATGTTTGTGATGAAATTAGAAGTTGTAGGATTGTCTTCAATAATGTTCCTTGTATAAATGTCCATATTCCTCACGTGACAACTCGTTCCTCCAGATTCCTTGTTGTAAATCTAAACATCATTACCTCCATTCTTCTCGCTTTCTCCTTCATCATTCTTTAATAAAACATACCTAAATTTTTTATTTCTTATAAAATTGCATCGAAGACCTGTAAATTAAAATGCATCCAATAGTTAAGAACTAACAAGGATACTGATGTCGTTTAATGTTTGAATTAATTTCCTTTTCTTTTTTATATCACATAATTCATTATCATCGAGTTTTAAACATACTTAGTCTAAAAATTAGCAACACATAAAGACGTTAAAATATCAGCACTAATTGACACGCGTGGAGAGTTTGAAAAGCAATGAATACTCACAATTAATTATCCATTTTCACATTTGAATCAAATTTCCATTAGTTATAATTCTAATTTGAGAGGATATCTTCATTGAGGATTCAATGAATAGAACTAGTTTCTACACTTTTTATCATTACTTTATTTATTAAAATGGAAATAATTTGATTGTATAACATATTAATATACTATCTATTCTATTGATAATAGAATAAAATTATCTAGGAATAGAAATCAATTTTTTGAGGAATCAGAAAGTGTGGAAGCTAGTTCAACTGAAATCATAAATACATGGAATATTTAACTAATCGATGAATTAATTTCTATAAATCTCAATTAATTTTTATTACTCATAATTACAAATATGGAAGACAACGATATTAATATTAAATATCAATGAATTGTTCAATTTTTTATATATTTGGAATCACGATTATTCTTAAAAATTCTTATCCTTGTGTCATTTGGTTATTATTAGTATTTATACTGTATATTTCATTGTATCAAAATGTTGACCATAATAAAATGAAAAATGTATATACTAACAGTAATTTCTTGTTCATTTTTTAAATAACAAAAGGTCTTTTTTACTTTCATTGCAGGGATATACCAATATAGATAATTGAAAAAGTAGTATTGATTATGTACTTGTCTTGGTTAATTTGGTTTTACCCACTAATCATATAACAATTTACAGGAACATAATATCATTTTGTTGTATAAAACATCCATGAAAATTAAAACAAAACGTGTAATTATCCCCACAATTACATATTAAAATTTGTGCTAATGTTCTAAAACACTAAGCTAAATACAAAACGTGTGAAAGTTAAAAAAACCACATTTTTAGCTAAGTTTATTATAAAATCAAATGATTTTTAAGAATAAATGAAGAATTGGAATTTTAAAATTTACTCTTGTAATGTTATATAGATATTTTCTGTTTAACAACTGATTTCATTTGGTCTATTATATTAATTGACAAGTTCAATGTAGCACAAGTGTATATGACACACACAAAAGCTGTGACAAAATTAGCAACACATAAAGACGTTAAAATATCAGCACTAATTGACACATGTCGACAAAAACGTATGTGCAATTTTGAAACGACTACTGATTTAAAAGTCGAATCCTAGTAGATATTTGTTGATATAACAATAGAAAAAAAGTTACTAATCCCATAATTTTCAGTACAGGTGAGCAGCGTTTCTCCCATATCTCTTGAATTTCCCTGATGATATGAAAAATATATATTGTTTTTAAGATCCTTAAAGTATACTTCACAATTTCAACAAGACAAGTCATCAGAAATTAGTGAACGAATACATAACTATACATAGTTGAAGAAATAGTTTTGACAATATACCTATGATAAAGATTATAAAATTTCAAAGCAAAATGAATTTTATCCCATGACAATCCCGATGAAATTAATAAATGTGTAGAATATTTTTTTAAATTTGTGTAGAAGTAAATATGAAGTAAAACAATTCCACATTAAGAGTAAATCCCTGGTTCTTTAGAAACACATTCATATATGGTTCAAACCTGATTAGAACTATATTATAATACTAACACAACAGTAGCCGTAATAAATAAATACGAAGGATTTAATAATGCTATTTTAATTATTATTCAAATATTTGGTGATATAAGAAATGAATGAAACAAAGGTAAATGTAATTAAAGTTAACACTTTTTACATACTTTTTTACAAAAACTTCGGAAAATAAATATTAAAAAAACATACCGCAATTGAAACATGCCTTTTTACAGTTTTAGTCAATGTACCGATGTCTTCCACAATGAGATTTGTATTGGTTACAAATCTCAAATTGAAAAGAAATTACTTACTAGGTTGAAAAAAAAAATATGCTAGAGCGTTACAGGATACAATTGTATCAAAAAAAAATTGTAATACACTATAGGATATCAATGATGCAAAATATCAATCATTTTAAAAGATGTTCTATGATTCATATTTTCAACAATAAGGAACTTTTTTTTGTTGACATTGATTTTTATGTATAGTTATATTGTTGGGACTTTATACAATTGGACAACAAGTGTAAAAACATGCCACGAAGAAGACAATTTGTATAAATATTCATGATTAAAGAGTTTAAAGCAACATTAATCAGCAAACATGGCAAAATTTTTGATAGCAATTGTATTCCTCCAAATTTTCTTTACAATTTGTTTGAGTGAGGAAATTGTTTCCAACGAGGACAGCTGTAAAATATTGGTTGATGAACATGACAGAGCCGCTATGTATTCAAGGAACTTTATTGGAGGACGAAGCAACCGATGGCCCAATGGAATTGTTCCATACACAATCAGTTCAAGTTTTTCTGCAAGTGATAGAAAAGTCATCCTGAACTCTATTCAGCACATCACAGAACGAACATGTGTAAAATTTGTTGCAAAAACAAATCAAAGCAATTATTTGGATATCTTTACCGGCGGGACATCATGTTATGCTTTTCTTGGCTATAATAGTCGAAGATCCAGAAGTATCGTCCACTTAGAAAGCCCTGGCTGTTTTGTATGAGCACTAAACAATAATTTCATGAAGAAATAACTATATCAACACTTAATTTAACTTATAGAGTTTCAGCGCTGTTGTTCATGAACTTCTTCACATCCTTGGATTTGCTCATGAACAAACGAGACCTGATCGGGATGAATATGTTCAGATTAACTGGAACAATATTAAAAAAGGAAAATATGGCAACTTTTGGCGAGCTCTCGGAGAGAATGAAGCTGGTAATATTCCATACTGTGGAAACGTAGGCATTGATCAATACGACAATTGTACTTCTGGAGTTAGAGCTTCAACCTTTGGACTGGCTTATGATTATGGATCTATTATGCACTACGGACCTCATTTGTGAGTACATTTAAAAAAAACAACATCAAAAAACCATTCATTGGTAATTTCCTTCGTATAGCTTTACAAAAAATCGTAAAAGCACAATAACATTGAAAAAGGCAACAAGTGTACTCCCTCCTAACAAATGGGGAATGACTACTTTGGATGTTCAAAAAATCAAAGTAGCCTATGAATGTCAAGGTTCTACCACAACCCAAGCTTCTACCAAAAGCCCAGGTTCTACCATAACCCCAGCTTCAACTTCTAAACGTAAGGACTATTTACCCAACTTTAAAAAGAATTTTAATCAGACCTTATTCTTTTTGTAGCCTGTGTTGATACATTAACTGTATGTAATCAATACAAATCTCAATGTGGAAAAATTCCGTTCATTGACCATCACTGTAAAAAGACATGTTTCAATTGCGGTATGTTTTTTTAATATTTATTTATTTTTATAATTAATGTTATATGATAAACTTTTTTTGCTTTTTTTATTACTATTCAGTTTGTGAGAATAATCTTGATGATGAGAGCTGCTCCAAACTGAAAAACCATTGCAGATATACTTTTATCAAAAACTTTTGTAAAAAAGTATGTAAAAAGTGTTAACTTTAATTACATTTACCTTTGTTTCATTCATTTCTTATATCACCAAATATTTGAATAATAATTAAAATAGCATTATTAAATCCTTCGTATTTATTTATTACGGCTACTGTTGTGTTAGTATTATAATATAGTTCTAATCAGGTTTGAATCATATATGAATGTGTTTCTAAAGAACCAGGGATTTACTCTTAATGTGGAATTGTTTTACTTCATATTTACTTCTACACAAATTTAAAAAAATATTCTACACATTTATTAATTTCATCGGGATTGTCATGGGATAAAATTCATTTTGCTTTGAAATTTTATAATCTTTATCATAGGTATATTGTCAAAACTATTTCTTCAACTATGTATAGTTATGTATTCGTTCACTAATTTCTGATGACTTGTCTTGTAAAAATTGTGAAGTATACTTTAAGGATCTTAAAAACAATATATATTTTTTATATCATCAGGGAAATTCAAGAGATATGGGAGAAACGCTGCTCACCTGTACTGAAAATTATGGGATTAGTAACTTTTTTTCTATTGTTATATCAACAAATATCTACTAGGATTCGACTTTTAAATCAGTAGTCGTTTCAAAATAATACATACGTTTTTGTCGACATGTGTCAATTAGTGCTGATATTTTAACGTCTTTATGTGTTGCTAATTTTGTCACAGCTTTTGTGTGTGTCATATACACTTGTGCTACATTGAACTTGTCAATTAATATAATAGACCAAATGAAATCAGTTGTTAAACAGAAAATATCTATATAACATTACAAGAGTAAATTTTAAAATTCCAATTCTTCATTTATTCTTAAAAATCATTTGATTTTATAATAAACTTAGCTAAAAATGTGGTTTTTTTAACTTTCACACGTTTTGTATTTAGCTTAGTGTTTTAGAACATTAGCACAAATTTTAATATGTAATTGTGGGGATAATTACACGTTTTGTTTTAATTTTCATGGATGTTTTATACAACAAAATGATATTATGTTCCTGTAAATTGTTATATGATTAGTGGGTAAAACCAAATTAACCAAGACAAGTACATAATCAATACTACTTTTTCAATTATCTATATTGGTATATCCCTGCAATGAAAGTAAAAAAGACCTTTTGTTATTTAAAAAATGAACAAGAAATTACTGTTAGTATATACATTTTTCATTTTATTATGGTCAACATTTTGATACAATGAAATATACAGTATAAATACTAATAATAACCAAATGACACAAGGATAAGAATTTTTAAGAATAATCGTGATTCCAAATATATAAAAAATTGAACAATTCATTGATATTTAATATTAATATCGTTGTCTTCCATATTTGTAATTATGAGTAATAAAAATTAATTGAGATTTATAGAAATTAATTCATCGATTAGTTAAATATTCCATGTATTTATGATTTCAGTTGAACTAGCTTCCACACTTTCTGATTCCTCAAAAAATTGATTTCTATTCCTAGATAATTTTATTCTATTATCAATAGAATAGATAGTATATTAATATGTTATACAATCAAATTATTTCCATTTTAATAAATAAAGTAATGATAAAAAGTGTAGAAACTAGTTCTATTCATTGAATCCTCAATGAAGATATCCTCTCAAATTAGAATTATAACTAATGGAAATTTGATTCAAATGTGAAAATGGATAATTAATTGTGAGTATTCATTGCTTTTCAAACTCTCCACGCGGGATTTGTGCATGTATACAGGACTCAAACAAAGCCAGTACTTAAATGATGGAAGTCAAATTTATTTAATTATTTTTTTAGAAAATACATTTTTAATTCGGGGTCAAATGATGGAGGATGTAATTATTGTTAGACTTTTTCTTTGCATATACTAGGCACAAAATGTATTGATAGTATGAGTCTAACCGTAAATTGAGTCAACCACTCTTCAATATGTCTGCAAGACTAGAGCTTAAATTTTTTCAATATGATTTAGAATTTATCAAGGTCTTTTCTAAAAGTTCAACTCAATATTATACTATATCCCACCATGGAGTAATGTTTGGTGCGTCATAAAAATAAGTATTACATATTATGTAATAGAGGAAGTCTTACTCAAAATTTCAAATTTAAATATAATCATCTCCAAAACTAATATTTCTATATTGAGCTTTGAAAATTTAATACCATATATGTATATTATATTATAATGAAAGCTATTCCAAAAAAATTCTTTTTGATCTTATTCTTCAACTCATTCTGAAATAGTTAGTAATACGGTCACTTAAAAAAGTATTACATTTATGAAACATGAAATACTTTTCAATATTGTTATCTACTCAATTCCAGAGTGATGAACTTGTAACATTTGAATTATTGAATAGGGCCCTGGCTATTGTGAGGGTGTAAGCACATGTGACCATTTTTATGTTGAATGTTACAAAATAGTATCATATTTTGTAGTTATAGAGAGGAAGTAGGTATATCTAAAACAAACTATAGGCTAAAATATTACACAGCTAGCAAACGGTATAAAATAAAATTAAATAAAAATTAAGAAGCCAACAAGATCACTGCACAACACATATGTAAGTTTTAAACGATATCATTAAATTATTCGTAATTTGCTTGAAAAACTAAGAACAGTTGTATAAGGCCCATTTCTTTAGAACATCAAAATAGCTACATATATCCACAAAACTTACATTAAAACTGTATAACCTGATGCCGACTGTTATTGCTCAAAAAATCATTGATGTCGACTTTTCTTTGAGGTATTGGATAAAAACTGATTTTGAGGAGTGAAAATAACTTTTTAGGAGATTACTTTTTTGTACTTTACATATAATGAAGTCGGTTTTTCATTGTTTTTTCTGTAATTTTTATAACTATACCTTTTCAAGTTCAATAAGGGAATAAGCAAGTTCTACTTTGGAATAAACAAGTTTCAGTTCAGTATATTAATTCTCATATTGAACTTGAAAAGGTATACAATCTTGAATTTTTTGCTTTTAGTTGATATGACTTATCAAAAATTAAAATTCATTCGATGAGGAGATATTTTAGATATTGTAATGTGCCATTTCAGAGCATATCTTTATGTATATATGATGTGTATGCCTTTAACGTATAGATTCTGAAATGGCTATATGGATGTAGCTAAACATAGGACTCTTCTTTTTTTTTCTTCTCATAATGCCTTTGGGACATTATGAGAGGAACAATTAACATACTTTGTCATTAACTAGATCAATTAGTCAAGTTCTATGATGCTCTAAAAAGATTACAACGACACAATAAGCTGTTTAATATTGAATTTAAGAGATATAATGTCAAAGGTATGAAAAAATATATGGACAGGGACTTTTAGATAAAATGTTTTTATTCAAACTGTAACGAGGATAATATACTTCAAACAATAATTCTGAAATTTATTTCGATAGGTTTGGAGAGGTTTGAGATTCATAAAAATATTGAATCATAAGTGCATTCAACCCTGATCCGATTGGTGCAACAAAATTTCTATCCCTTCTGGTCGATTTATCTTAGTTAGAAAAATGATTTTTTTCAGAGTTTATCTTCCTTTATATTTTGATGAACAGTCATTTGTAAATGGTAAACTTTTTGTATGTTTTGTTGAAGTGTACATACATAATGCTTTTAGTTCCTCAGAATGTTCACTATAACGAAATTGAGAGATAATTCAAATTTATGAGGCCAAGACCATTCATAACTTTATTTTATTATTTTGTCGCCAATTAAAAAGGTGTGTCTCACTCTCAAGATCCAAATCTCCGAATGGAAGGGCCAATAGAAAACAAATTGTCAGACAATATAATAAACTTGGATACAAAACAAGGAATTAATTAAAGAGCTCACTTCCTTCACTCACAAATTGGAATGAGGAAGGCCCGAAAAAATAATTTGAATTGAATTTGAGTCTATTAAGAAATCTCTATAAAGAGAGCATCTGAAGAAAACGTCTTCAATAGCTCACCCTCCATTCAAGAGATAGAGATCCGAAGAGCTTGATAGCCTCTTAATTTAAAAATTTTTTAAAAATTGGGAAATTAGAAATTGTAGGATTGTCTTCAATAATGTTCCTTGCATAAATGTTCATATTCCTCACGTGACAACTCGTTCCTCCAGATTCCATATTGTAATTCTAAACATCATTACCTCCATTTTCCTCGATGAAGGTGCTCATTGTAGCTTCATCAAACATTTTTTTTAATTAATGAATAGTTATCAATATATTTTATCAGTAATTCAATTAGTATTTTCTTAAATTTAAATATATGTCCTTTTATTAATTCTTAATATTTGAAGTCATCACTGTTGAAACAAATAATATAACATTGATTTATCATCACCTTTCCTGACAACATATATATTGAGATGCAACTTCTCTTCAAAAAAATGCATTTCAACCTTTGCATGCACTACTTATTAAAGCTTGCAGTCGAAAGGAATAAAAGCTTTTAGGTTAATAAAGTAAATGCAACGTTAAAAAATGGCTCAAGTCCTCGTATTAATTGTTAGTTTACGACTTGCAAGCTAAAGACATATAACTTCCTGACATTGAATAATGATATTATTTGTTATTAATATCTTCATTTGTATATATATTGAAGAATAGCAACTTGAAGCTCAGTAAAACGTCATGACAGCTCAAGGTGCTTTCCTCTCAACATTCATCAAATTGTCAGAGTTACCAGGTTGGTTTTCTCCGGATTTACAGGTTGCAACAAAATTTCATATTCGAGAAAGGTGAAATCAGGATGACCAGCCTTTCTCCATCATCATTCTAATCAACTCCAACCTTTAATAATATCAATCTCTGTACTAACATGAAAGAGCTTAAGATTGCGATAATCAAGCATTAAGATGCTTCTTTCAGCTAATGGTGAATCAATATATATTGAAAGGACCCTTTGAGACATAATGACATCGTTTCAGAACTTTGCTGATATTTTTTTCTGCATTTAGAAAACAGTCTTGTTTAAAAATTAATATGAACAAGACTGAAATACTCTATATCCATATGAATGAAATAAAAGTGTCCTTTTCAAACTTGAAATACACATAACTTTATCAATCACTGTCTGTGTTGATAGATAGGAGTCCGCTAGGAAATCAAAAAAAAAAAAATTACGTAGATTTTTTCTTTCTAATAAAATTAAAATGCATTCAACCGTTAAGAGCAAACGAGGATACTTGTTTCCTATTTCAATGTTATTGTTTTTTGACCATGATCTATTTTTGAAATTTCTTTGAGGTGTTACATCTTGAAAAGTTTTTTTAAAAAAATAAAAATTGGGCGTTGCATTCTTACAAAAACAAAATTATTAGTTACATTTTGCTTTATACATTTTTTTTGTGGAATCGATTATAAGGTCAGAAATAAACACAGAAAATACGTCAATCAAACTGAAAAATATGTTAAATTCTTTTAATTTTGTGTTTCCTTAATTTTTTTGAAGATAAGGAAGATATGTGTGTAAAAATTTTACATCTACTGTTTTTATATATATTCTGAGATATGTTATATTTACACTTTAAAATACTTTTTTCAATTTCTTTAAATCAAATTTAAATGATGTAATGATTTTAGATAAATATGTACCTTAGAAATGCGTGATAATGTATTTAAATTCGTATAAACTTTTTCACATAAAAGCTGTAAAGAATATATATGTATACATATATATATTCTCTTCTTTCCTACTTCAATATCGTTTAAAGTGTAAGTTGGGGTATTTTTGAGTTTGTGATATACCTAGAAATAAATATGTGGTTTAGAAGTTTCGAACTTTTTTACTCAAATACGAATATTGAAGAAATTGCACTTATAACTCGCACAAGAGTGTTTAATACTCAAATACAAAGAAACAATGGGTTTACCGTATTTCTTAATTTTTTGTTAGGATTTGATGTAGAGACAATTGTAAGTAAATACTTTTTGGTTTTTGTTTTTTGAATCAATTTCTTTTGTATGTTGTTGTTTTTACATATACATAGATTTGAATTGGTGACACAAGGAGTTTTGAACTCAATATGCAGTTTTTTTCAATTATTTAGCCAATTAAAGCAAGTGTAATGAATGTTTAAGTGATTTGCATTAAAATATTCAAAAGTATGGCCACATGACACCACCGGCATGAAATCCACACTAAACACTAAGTTTTTCGGAATACAATGGTGTCTCATGAAGTATATGTGTGTTTTACTTATTAATAAACCCATGGAACCAAAAATGAGCTTCTTAAAGTTGCCACGACCGAATGTGAATTTTGGTAATAAATTTGGATAATTTGCAAAGACTGCTCAAGGTTCATCTACTCCATAATGATTTGTTGGCTATTTTTGAGTAGAAATGTAAACAAAAACAAATCAAAATATGACGTAGTTCGCCGTCCTTAATGAACTAAAAATGCACCATCCCGTATTGACAAACCCTTTCCATACACACCAACATATATTTTACCTATAATTAGATAATTTTAATTAATAATTTTATGTATAATCCAAGCAAAACTACTTGAATTTACTAAAATAGCTAATAAAATTAAACTCAATACCCTGTTTTATACCAATTAAGGTTGGAATTTTTTTATATACATCTAAATTTTTATTTCCCAAGTATAAAGCATTTACCTTATCTTATAAAATTAATATTTATCAATGACTTGCATTATACATATTAAAGGATCTTAAAAAATGTTGCTTTTTTCTATTTGATATCTTAGGTATGTTATTTAGACTTTGAAAGTTCCAGTCTTTTTACATCAATTAAAGTTCCATTTTTGATGTACAAATTTTCTTAGGATGTCTAAAATAAAGAAATGTTGCTAAAGCAAGTATATACAACTGCATTATTGGATCCTTTTCTCAAATTATTAAGTGCATATGATGAAACTGCGTAATTATTCATCAACAAAACAATTGATCATGTCTTTCTTTAATCATTACTATTTAAAATACTCTAAAGTAAAGTTAATAAGATGCAGAAATACTTTTTGGTGAATTTTTTCATCAAAAATCAATCGTTGTGTTGAAAGATTTATTATTTATAAAATGTATAAAACTATTAATATTTTAGATTTTGTTTGTGTTATTTCCTTTAAAACGAAAACTACAAATATATTGCATATATCTGATTCCATAGACTTTTCATTAAAAAGTTTTTAATTAAGTTTCATTATGATAGTTAGGCATTAAGTATGTATCTTTGTTTAAAACTCAAAGAGTCATAATTGAATTTTACATTCAAAATCTGAATGAATATGAGAAGGTGATTTTTCTTTAAGTAACAAATTTCTTCTTTGACCAAATTAAAGTTTGAACATTGATTTTAAAAATATGAATATGTATTGTGGTATGTAGTATCTCTTAAAGTATTTATATATGTAATAGGCTTTATTTGAAATGATTTTTTAAATTAAGAAGAGAGATGTAGTCGTTATAACGAAAGGCAAGGAGAATCAGGAGACAGGCTCAAATATTGAAATGTAATTTACCTTTCTTTAAATAGCCCATGATTTTTTTTTTTTTTTTGCCAGTGTGCTGGAGGAAGCAAGACAATGTAACTTTTGGAAGAAGCTGAATCCTCCTTGTCCTACGTGACTTTTGAATCATTTTTGGTGAAGATGGTCTCATTTAGATCGAGTTTGTTAAATAATTTCAATTATTTTTCCATCGTTTTCAACATGCCACCAACATTTGAATGACAGAAGTAGAAAGGAACTCAATGTTCAGATATTTTTTATATTTTCAAATTGCTTTATCATTTGAGGGACGACTTTTTATCAAACATATTTTAATGGAAAATTGTTAAGATTCCAAAAGTACACGCTTATAAAATCTCAAATTAGCAGAACAGTTGTTTTTAGCATTATATTGCAACTATATCATATTGAAGACAAATTAATACAAATACTTAGAGTAGTATTGACTTGAATGTACCTTCTTCACGTCTCATCATAGTTTAAAATTATGCATGTAAAGCCATAGCTATGGTTTTACAAATATATTTCAAATATTTTTTTTCTACAATGGTTAAAATATGTTCTGTATGAGAAAATTAGAGCTAAAATTGAGTTTGGTATCAAATTAAACTTTAGGTATAAGCTTATATTTCTATTAAACTTATATATACATTTCATTCATTATATTCATTGCTTTGCTGTCTTCTATATTTCATTGAAACGATTTTTATGAGAATGGTATTGATTCAGGCTCTCTTGTAAGGTGTGGATCAAATCCATTGCTTTGAAAAGATTTAACATATTTTTGAATCTTGCAGATGTTTTCAGAGAAATTTATTTTCGCCTAAAATCTGTTTGTATTTTACGAGCTAAATAGAAAAAATAGAAAACTTTTCACATCACTATTTCAAATCAAAATCAGATATTTGCATGGATTATGAGAAATGATATCCTATAGTTATTTTTCTTTTAAGTCATGGGTTTAGTTTTATATTATTTAAGACCCCTATGATCAAATATAGGATTTTAATTTAATTATTAAACAATAAAGGACAGATATATGTTTATGTTAATTTACCTTTCCGGGGGGGGGGGGGAATGGTTGTTAGTTAGGTAAATAGGATATGTGTAATCTTCAGTAACTTTGATCCATTACTCATCATTTAAAACTAAACTTAAAAAATCGGCGGATTTAATCGATTCAAGAATATATTGGTCGGCTCAGAATATAGATAACACAACAAAATATAAACGTAAATATATCAGATTGAATACGGAGCTCAACGATGAGCAAAAATTGAGAAATGATACATTGTTTAATTGCTTATAATGCTTAATTAGGTTTTGTCAAATTATGTTATACAATTATAGAGTACATAAAACTATTAAATCTTACGACTGCCAATTCTAGATATGAATATAATTAATCAATTCAATTATTATTATTTAAGATAATGATGAAAAAATATTTAAGTTCGAAATGATGTTTGAATTAAATATTTATTTTCCTAAGTATACTTTTACAAGTCAATAATTAAATTTATTTTTTATTTGGAAAAAATTATATTATACTTAAAATATTTTGATAATGTACATAAAGCTGTATCACTTGCTTTTTCTTCATTCGTGAGGGATTTCTTTTACATCAAGAAATTATGATAAGATGATAAGAAAACTATTTGCTGGGTTTAAATGTAATTATTTGTTTCATATATTATTTATTTTGACATTCGAGTTTTGGATTAAACGGAAATACGTCTCTCATAACCCTGGTATGTGGGTTAAATTGAGAAACTCTTTACTAAATTTTTTCAAAGGTAAAATGAATTCGTTTTTTATAAAAACTTAATTTAAGTGGATATTTTATTAATAATTTAAATCAATTTTACACTAAAATTGAAATAAAATGATTTCATCCTTTTTTTAACTTTATAAGTAATTATGTGCAAAATTGAATACAATATATGTATATACGGTGGTAAAAACTGGAATATAGGTTTAATTTGAGGGTCCAAAACTTTAAAAAACCTTTTAAAGTACTCTCTACACTTTAGATTTTAATTTTTTAATGAATAATTTTTGTGAAAATTAGGGTTTTATCTCGATCCATTTTGTTTCTTTGGTAACGTTAAGAAAAAGTCCAAGAATGAATTACGGAATTCAATCAAGTTAAAGAAGTATGTTTTTTTTTATAAGAAATCAAAAAAAAATTCAAATTATTTAATCATACACTATAATGTAATAGAATAACATCTACAAAAAATGTTTTATAGACTGTCCGTGAAAATAAATATCTCATCGTTAAAAATGGAAATAAAAATACTAAACGGAAGGAACTGTACCACGTAAATTACACATAAAACATTTATTTTTTGCCGATTTTCTTAGAAAAATTGATGTTTCAACAGTGTATTTCGTCTAGTTTTATTAGCATATTTAGTAAATTTAAGTTGTTTTGCTTGCACTTTTCAAAAAAGTATAAAATTAAAAGTTTAATTTTTGAAGTACAAATTTTCTAAAGTGTCCAAAATAATGAAATGTTGCTTGATACTGTTTCCATTTATTTAGTGTTGTTGATGAAAGTTTTATTACTTTTTGTGTATTAGTTGTCGACTAGATTGAAGAGTATAGATTACATAAAATAGATTCTGAAATGTACAGATATAGATCTTGACAATAGTCTGATGAACGTGGGAAAATTTTCAATCTCATCATTCTTCTCAAGTGATGTATCTTACTTAACATTAGATTATTAAACGTTAAAGAATATTTTATATATAACTATCTGCAATATGATAATTAATTATTTAAATTAATATAATATATAAAAGATGAATTTCTTAATAAAATAAATAATGAGATCAGGCGAAATTTACAAATATTTCATGAAAAAAATATAGAAATTAAAAATATGCAATGTAAAAATTTGTAGATTTTTGGAAGAAAAACTTATAACTATTTTTAACATTTATGCTCTTTGAATTGAAACTTGGAAAGTTCCTTTTAAATAAGTAAAAATGAAGAAAAAATTGCCATTTTATTTAGTATCAACAAATTAAATATTGTTGATAAATGTAGTTTATAAGTAAACGAAATGAACATTACTTACAAAGTTATATCAATACCTAGTTTTATTATACATAGAGAAGCGGAAGTTTTTTAAGATTCGCAACCTCTTTTATTTCAAAACTATGAATGAAATAGTTGAGGTTGATATTAAGAGATTGAATACTAAATCTAAAAATATAGATGTTTGATCTTGTCCTAATCAAAAAGATGATATAATTTAAAAGATGTCTATTTATGAGAAACTCGAATATTTCAAAAGAAAATCAATATAATGTACGTAAATCTATAAACTTTTTTTTAAAAAATAAGGAAGAAAACCCTTACATGGGAGCCAAAAATTAATAAATAACTAAATTTTACAAAAATAAATCAACAAATTGAAGAATTTTCCTACATAAAATAGTCTTTTACCCTATTTCAATACTAAAAAATAACAAACATCAAAGAGAAAGCTCCGTGTGGACATTTGAAAACAGTTCTATAATAAGGTGACATATCTTTTGAATGGTGTTAAAAGGTACATTTATAATTATAGGACTTCATAAGTAAATATAATCAAGTCTTTGCTTTTAAGCATAAGTCATTACTACGTCTAACATCTATGTACTTAACATTATTTTATCAAACAATTTGTCTACCAAAAATAGTTTTTAACCATATTTCAGTACTAAAAAATAACAGACATATATATGTATAAGAGGACATGTATTATTAACATGTAAGCAAGTTTTTTCGTCACTCCTCAAAGACCAACCCGTTTCACCTTAAAACGTACTGATGCAAGAACTAAGGACAAATTAATATGAACTTTTGTGACCGATATTGACTATTTAGGTATTTTAAACCGGTAACCCATTAATTGGTCGATTTTTTGTTTAAATGAATCTTTGAGATCTAAGTAAAAAATAATAACTTTTCCTCATAACCATAACAAAGAAGATTTACCGAGATTTTGTGAAATTAAATTTTAAAAGTATTTATTCTGAAAATTTTATAATTGTAGATCCTAATAAGTACGTTCAAATTTTTTGAAAATATCTCTAAAAAGGTTTTAGTTTATTCCATTTTGTTTGTTTTAGTTGTTTTTTTCTATATAGTTTAACATAAGTGTTTTAATTATTGAAACTTAGACTGTTACTTTAAATAAAATTTAATTCCACTTATATAAAATAACTGATTTGTACATTGATGGAGGATTGAATAATTAGATTTTAGGTAAAAAATAAAAGAGATTGTAGCCTACATGTAAGAGCTTTTGAATAACAATGGATGCATGTTGGGTATATTAATTTTGCGAAGTAACAACAATCCAAAGTGTTTCAAAAATTTAAAAAACATAATGAAAGCTCTTGTATGTATGTTCAGAAACTCTGAAATGGTTCAAGTTGGAATGAAAAGCACCTTAGATACTTAAGCTGGCCCAACTAAAATGCATACAAAACCGAGCTAACAATTAGACAATCGAGCCTTGGTTCAATCAGTCACCGATTCATTGCACAGTAGATAACACCAACAAAACCATGCCTCCCATGCCTCCACAAAATAAAGTTGTGAAAACCAACAAATTTTCTCCCAAGTACCATGTTGGGGGTAATAAGAAAAGACAGCAAAGACGTAGAGAAATCGATTCAAGTAGATACAACACCGATAACCGACAACATAAAACCTCATCATATTCATCTCCGTCCACATCGTCAACACTTGGAGCGGATGCTCATTGGCTAAAAAAATGGAATGTTTCCAAATCGATTCAGGAACCCTCCCAGCCCTTGCCAGAACAAACTGGAACTACAGCTGAGAAGAAATCTAAGAATTGGGCTGAATGGAAAGCAAAGGGAAATAAAAAAAATCGAAACAAAGTCATGCAAAGCACCTCCTGTACAGTTTGATACTCCACTCTATGACCCAACGTTTCAAGAGGCGCAACCCTTCTTCAATCCCTCATCAAATGAATACAATTGGAGAGATTATAAAGCCCTTAAGGGTACATACACCAATAACCATAGAGCACGAATTACCTTGGTAAAGAATTTGATTCCAATATGTCGTACGACTATTGTCAATGACATTTACAATTTGAAAGACAGTGTCCAATGTGGAGTTTGTGGGATTCGTTTTCCTAATGAGAAAAGAAAAACTGAATATGCTGAACATTTGGACTTTCATTACATGAACAAAATGAATACCAAGAACGCTTGGAACGCATATAGATGGTATCCAAATCTAGAGTCAATGAGAAACAATGACTCAGAAAAATTCATCTTCAAGTTGACGCCACAAGATCCTAAAAAGATCATCACTAATGAAAAACAATATTTGGCAAGTTGGGAAGCCCCCTCAAGACATTGTGAACTTTGTTTGGAACAATTTGACCAAGAATATTTTGATGGAGACAAGGAAGGTTGGCACTTTGTTAGTGCTATGGTAGCAGAGGATGGAAGTACTGTCCATCCTGGATGTTTGTAATATTCATATTTATTTATCATTATCTACCTCAAGAATTACTGTGATAATAATTATTTATATTTGATACAAAACTTTATATTTGTTTTTGTAATGATGTTTGTATGTATGAAATAAAGGTTATTCTTTAACTAATAAAAATAAAATTCTTGAATTTATTTTTACGTTTCCTCATTTGAAACTTTGTTCCAAGTTAATTATCTAGTCAGTGAGCATATGAATGAACAACATTTTGTCACTGCTTGAAATTATCAAAGCAATGAAGAAAAAGTGAAGTTTGAGGCTTTTAGTGTATCCATAGGAATTTGATTCATTTGTCAATTAAGAATTTCTTCATTTTGGCTAACAATTCAAGAGGTATATTATAAGCTTTCTGATGGGTTGCGTGAGCTAGGTTTATATTTTATACTCCGTAAATTTTTTTAGATTATATTTTAATATTTTTTTAGATTAAAAGTTTTTTAATTAAACTTCTGATAGAAGTATAAGAATATTATAATGTCCATCAAGGTTTTTTTTGATCTAAAAATCCATTCACATGAACATGTTTTGAATATTAGGAAAATATTAGGAATTTTAGAAAATCAAGTGCAAGCACTTATTTTTGTCTACCAATGTAATGTCCAATAAATTTAAAGTACGAGACTTGTTCCTCCCGTCACAACTGGATCGAAATCGTTTGATAGAATTTTTTAAATTTTTATCATTAAGTAAAGTTTCTTCAAAAATAGAAATAAACACGATATAAATAGTCTTTTTTCTGTGTTTGATGGTATATTCTTCTTTTTATGCATTTTTTTGTTTTATTTTAGTAGCTAAAATTACACATCTCGTGTACGCTTTTAACTTCAAATTCGAGTCAAGTCTCAATCTTTTGAAGATCAAGTACAAGTCAATTAAAACAAGGCTCAAGTGATCATAAGTAAGTCCTCTTCACTCAATGTCTTATTTTGTTTAGAATATTGTAGTCAAAGCAACAAAATCTCATGACGTGACATGGATCTTGGGCACTTGCTCTAATCATCCAGATAACAAATAATATTAATAAAATAAGTTGATTAATAAATTTTAGAAAGTTATCTAAAAATATTTAACATTATTTTGGGGAAATGTTATATGATGAAAAGTTGCTGAAGAGAATCCTAAACAGTTGATAGATTGGAGTCGAACCACTTCTGAAATATAGTTTAAAAACTTACAATTTTTTTTCAAAAAGATATTTTATGTTTTGAATTAATTTGTGTTTTCAAGGTTATGCATGCCGTAGGGTTTCAATCCAAGTTTCATCAGTCATAATTCATTCAAATGTGTGTTCAAATTACATTTTATGTGTATTAGTTAGAAATAAAATTTCTGAGTAGTCATAATGGAACTTCACAAAGAAAAGGAAAAAGTACAACCTAAAGTTCCAATGTATTAAAGACCCTTATCCTCTATGATAAAATACATTAGCAAATATAAATCTATACAAAATCCAATGAGCAGGTTCAATAATTGTAACATCAGTGGAGTAAGCATTATAACCATTAATCCATGACCCATTAGGATGGAGCTTATATTTGAAATTTGAAATATATTATTAGTCGTAAAGTCTGAAATTGTAAAAAAATTTATAAGAATAAGTTGTATGTACATAAGTATTACTCGCAATAGAGTAAACATATGAATAAGAAAAAAACCATTGTATTAGTCACATCGGAGTATAAGTTTCATCAAATAAATACTATTTTCATCCATATATACAGATATTCAATAAATTATACGGAGCTCATCTTCCGAACTATTGAGTTCTTCAGCTTCTCAATAATTGAAGAATAACTCTGCAAACTCAGGAATTGAGTTGTTCTCTATTTTATCTTCTTGGATGAACTGGTCAGAATTTTCATCCGATTCAGAGCAAATTAATTAGGCCTTGATGAACATGAGAGTGATGTGTGTGTGCTCCCATTCCATCTAAAACTAGCAAGTCTCGATTACCATGAGATATAATTCAAATTAAAAGAGCATAGGAGAATTATGATGACCATATTTTAAGTGAAGTACTGGGTATACATATATCCCGAATATATAAATAATGAAATTAATATCTACATTGAAATTATTAGTTTCATTTCTATCATTACTAAAGTAATTCATATCGTAATGAACATAAACTGAAATATATATTTCCAATTACATTAATAATTAATTTAAAAGTATGGTTCAATATAATTACTTGGTTTTATCCACTTATCATAACGGGTCATCATAATTCTCCTACGTTGTTTAAATTTGAATTCCATACCTGTAGAGGATCTGTAGTTTCGTCCAAGGCAACGAAAGTATCCTTTTCTTCAACTGCTTTTATTATCTTGGACAAGACAACTTCACTTTGGGACTCCATTGACTTCGTGATGACGTAGCGAGATGGAATATTTTTCTCTATGTAGAGCTCTATAAACTTGATAAAATTTGGATGACTCACGACATTGATTCGGATATTGCAATATACAAGCACCTTGGTCATGTTTGTGATGAAATTAGAAGTTGTAGGATTGTCTTCAATAATGTTCCTTGTATAAATGTCCATATTCCTCACGTGACAACTCGTTCCTCCAGATTCCTTGTTGTAAATCTAAACATAATTACCTCCATTCTTCTCGCTTTCTCCTTCATCATTCTTTAATAAAACATACCTAAATTTTTTATTTCTTATAAAATTGCATCCAAGACCTGTAAATTAAAATGCATCCAATAGTTAAGAACTAACAAGGATACTGATGTCGTTTAATGTTTGAATTAATTTCCTTTTCTTTTTTATATCACATAATTCATTATCATCGAGTTTTAAACATACTTAGTCTAAAAATTAGCAACACATAAAGACGTTAAAATATCAGCACTAATTGACACGCGTGGAGAGTTTGAAAAGCAATGAATACTCACAATTAATTATCCATTTTCACATTTGAATCAAATTTCCATTAGTTATAATTCTAATTTGAGAGGATATCTTCATTGAGGATTCAATGAATAGAACTAGTTTCTACACTTTTTATCATTACTTTATTTATTAAAATGGAAATAATTTGATTGTATAACATATTAATATACTATCTATTCTATTGATAATAGAATAAAATTATCTAGGAATAGAAATCAATTTTTTGAGGAATCAGAAAGTGTGGAAGCTAGTTCAACTGAAATCATAAATACATGGAATATTTAACTAATCGATGAATTAATTTCTATAAATCTCAATTAATTTTTATTACTCATAATTACAAATATGGAAGACAACGATATTAATATTAAACATCAATGAATTGTTCAATTTTTTTTTATATTTGGAATCACGATTATTCTTAAAAATTCTTATCCTTGTGTCATTTGGTTATTATTAGTATTTATACTGTATATTTCATTGTATCAAAATGTTAACCATAATAAAATGAAAAATGTATATACTAACAGTAATTTCTTGTTCATTTTTTAAATAACAAAAGGTCTTTTTTACTTTCATTGCAGGGATATACCAATATAGATAATTGAAAAAGTAGTATTGATTATGTACTTGTCTTGGTTAATTTGGTTTTACCCACTAATCATATAACAATTTACAGGAACATAATATCATTTTGTTGTATAAAACATCCATGAAAATTAAAACAAAACGTGTAATTATTCCCACAATTACATATTAAAATTTGTGCTAATGTTCTAAAACACTAAGCTAAATACAAAACGTGTGAAAGTTAAAAAAAACACATTTTTAGCTAAGTTTATTATAAAATCAAATGATTTTTAAGAATAAATGAAGAATTGGAATTTTAAAATTTACTCTTGTAATGTTATATAGATATTTTCTGTTTAACAACTGATTTCATTTGGTCTATTATATTAATTGACAAGTTCAATGTAGCACAAGTGTATATGACACACACAAAAGCTGTGACAAAATTAGCAACACATAAAGACGTTAAAATATCAGCACTAATTGACACATGTCGACAAAAACGTATGTATTATTTTGAAACGACTACTGATTTAAAAGTCGAATCCTAGTAGATATTTGTTGATATAACAATAGAAAAAAAGTTACTAATCCCATAATTTTCAGTACAGGTGAGCAGCGTTTCTCCCATATCTCTTGAATTTCCCTGATGATATAAAAAATGTATATTGTTTTTAAGATCCTTAAAGTATACTTCACAATTTCAACAAGACAAGTCATCAGAAATTAGTGAACGAATACATAACTATACATAGTTGAAGAAATAGTTTTGACAATATACCTATGATAAAGATTATAAAATTTCAAAGCAAAATGAATTTTATCCCATGACAATCCCGATGAAATTAATAAATGTGTAGAATATTTTTTTAAATTTGTGTAGAAGTAAATATGAAGTAAAACAATTCCACATTAAGAGTAAATCCCTGGTTCTTTAGAAACACATTCATATATGGTTCAAACCTGATTAGAACTATATTATAATACTAACACAACAGTAGCCGTAATAAATAAATACGAAGGATATAATAATGCTATTTTAATTATTATTCAAATATTTGGTGATATAAGAAATGAATGAAACAAAGGTAAATGTAATTAAAGTTAACACTTTTTACATACTTTTTTACAAAAGTTTCGGAAAATAAATATTTAAAAAAACATACCGCAATTGAAACATGCCTTTTTACAGTTTTAGTCAATGTACCGATGTCTTCCACAATGAGATTTGTATTGGTTACAAATCTCAAATTGAAAAGAAATTACTTGCTAGGTTGAAAAAAAAAATATGATAGAGCGTTACAGGATACAATTGTATCAAAAAAAAAATTGTAATACACTATAGGATATCAATGATGCAAAATATCAATCATTTTAAAAGATGTTCTATTATTCATATTTTCAACAATAAGGAACTTTTTTTTGTTGACATTGATTTTTATGTATAGTTATGATGTTGGGACTTTATACAATTGGACAACAAGTGTAAAAACATGCCACGAAGAAGACAATTTGTATAAATATTCATGATTAAAGAGTTTAAAGCATCATTAATCAGCAAACATGGCAAAATCTTTGATAGCAATTGTATTCCTCCAAATTTTCTTTACAATTTGTTTGAGTGAGGAAATTGTTTCCAACGAGGACAGCTGTAAAATATTGGTTGATGATTATGACAGAAGCCGCTATGTATTCAAGGAACTTTATTGGAGGACGAAGCAACCGATGGCCCAATGGAATTGTTCCATACACAATCAGTTCAAGTTTTTCTGCAAGTGATAGAAAAGTCATCCTGAACTCTATTCAGCACATCACAGAACGAACATGTGTAAAATTTGTTGCAAAAACAAATCAAAGCAATTATTTGGATATCTTTACCGGCGGGACATCATGCTATGCTTATCTTGGCTATAATAGTCGAAGATCCAGAAGTATCGTCCACTTAGAAAGCCCTGGCTGTTTTGTATGAGCACTAAACAATAATTTCATGAAGAAATAACTATATCAACACTTAATTTAACTTATAGAGTTTCAGCGCTGTTGTTCATGAACTTCTTCACATCCTTGGATTTGCTCATGAACAAACGAGACCTGATCGGGATGAATATGTTCAAATTAACTGGAACAATATTAAAAAAGGAAAATATGGCAACTTTTGGCGAGCTCTCGGAGAGAATGAAGCTGGTAATATTCCATACTGTGGAAACGTAGGCATTGATCAATACGACAATTGTACTTCTGGAGTTAGAGCTTCAACCTTTGGACTGGCTTATGATTATGGATCTATTATGCACTACGGACCTCATTTGTGAGTACATTTAAAAAAAACAACATCAAAAAACCATTCATTGGTAATTTCCTTCGTATAGCTTTACAAAAAATCGTAAAAGCACAATAACATTGAAAAAGGCAACAAGTGTACTCCCTCCTAACAAATGGGGAATGACTACTTTGGATGTTCAAAAAATCAAAGTAGCCTATGAATGTCAAGGTTCTACCACAACCCAAGCTTCTACCACAAGCCCAGGTTCTACCATAACCCCAGCTTCAACTTCTAAACGTAAGGACTATTTACCCAACTTTAAAAAGAATTTTAATCAGACCTTATTCTTTTTGTAGCCTGTGTTGATACATTAAGTGTATGTAATCAATACAAATCTCAATGTGGAAAAATTCCGTTCATTGACCATCACTGTAAAAAGACATGTTTCAATTGCGGTATGTTTTTTTGATATTTATTTATTTTTATAATTAATGTTATATGATAAACTTTTTTTGCTTTTTTTATTACTATTCAGTTTGTGAGAATAATCTTGATGATGAGAGCTGCTCCAAACTGAAAAACCATTGCAGATATACTTTTATCAAAAACTTTTGTAAAAAAGTATGTAAAAAGTGTTAACTTTAATTACATTTACCTTTGTTTCATTCATTTCTTATATCACCAAATATTTTAATGCTATAATTAAAATAGCATTATTAAATCCTTCGTATTTATTTATTACGGCTACTGTTGTGTTAGTATTATAATATAGTTCTAATCAGGTTTGAACCATATATGAATGTGTTTCTAAAGAACCAGGGATTTACTCTTAATGTGGAATTGTTTTACTTCATATTTACTTCTACACAAATTTAAAAAAATATTCTACACATTTATTAATTTCATCGGGATTGTCATGGGATAAAATTCATTTTGCTTTGAAATTTTATAATCTTTATCATAGGTATATTGTCAAAACTATTTCTTCAACTATGTATAGTTATGTATTCGTTCACTAATTTCTGATGACTTGTCTTGTTGAAATTGTGAAGTATACTTTAAGGATCTTAAAAACAATATACATTTTTTATATCATCAGGGAAATTCAAGAGATATGGGAGAAACGCTGCTCACCTGTACTGAAAATTATGGGATTAGTAACTTTTTTTCTATTGTTATATCAACAAATATCTACTAGGATTCGACTTTTAAATCAGTAGTCGTTTCAAAATAATACATACGTTTTTGTCGACATGTGTCAATTAGTGCTGATATTTTAACGTCTTTATGTGTTGCTAATTTTGTCACAGCTTTTGTGTGTGTCATATACACTTGTGCTACATTGAACTTGTCAATTAATATAATAGACCAAATGAAATCAGTTGTTAAACAGAAAATATCTATATAACATTACAAGAGTAAATTTTAAAATTCCAATTCTTCATTTATTCTTAAAAATCATTTGATTTTATAATAAACTTAGCTAAAAATGTGGTTTTTTTAACTTTCACACGTTTTGTATTTAGCTTAGTGTTTTAGAACATTAGCACAAATTTTAATATGTAATTGTGGGAATAATTACACGTTTTGTTTTAATTTTCATGGATGTTTTATACAACAAAATGATATTATGTTCCTGTAAATTGTTATATGATTAGTGGGTAAAACCAAATTAACCAAGACAAGTACATAATCAATACTACTTTTTCAATTACCTATATTGGTATATCCCTGCAATGAAAGTAAAAAAGACCTTTTGTTATTTAAAAAATGAACAAGAAATTACTGTTAGTATATACATTTTTCATTTTATTATGGTTAACATTTTGATACAATGAAATATACAGTATAAATACTAATAATAACCAAATGACACAAGGATAAGAATTTTTAAGAATAATCGTGATTCCAAATATAAAAAAAAAATTGAACAATTCATTGATATTTAATATTAATATCGTTGTCTTCCATATTTGTAATTATGAGTAATAAAAATTAATTGAGATTTATAGAAATTAATTCATCGATTAGTTAAATATTCCATGTATTTATGATTTCAGTTGAACTAGCTTCCACACTTTCTGATTCCTCAAAAAATTGATTTCTATTCCTAGATAATTTTATTCTATTATCAATAGAATAGATAGTATATTAATATGTTATACAATCAAATTATTTCCATTTTAATAAATAAAGTAATGATAAAAAGTGTAGAAACTAGTTCTATTCATTGAATCCTCAATGAAGATATCCTCTCAAATTAGAATTATAACTAATGGAAATTTGATTCAAATGTGAAAATGGATAATTAATTGTGAGTATTCATTGCTTTTCAAACTCTCCACGCGGGATTTGTGCATGTATACAGGACTCAAACAAAGCCAGTACTTAAATGATGGAAGTCAAATTTATTTAATTATTTTTTTAGAAAATACATTTTTAATTCGGGGTCAAATGATGGAGGATGTAATTATTGTTAGACTTTTTCTTTGCATATACTAGGCACAAAATGTATTGATAGTATGAGTCTAACCGTAAATTGAGTCAACCACTCTTCAATATGTCTGCAAGACTAGAGCTTAAATTTTTTCAATATGATTTAGAATTTATCAAGGTCTTTTCTAAAAGTTCAACTCAATATTATACTATATCCCACCATGGAGTAATGTTTGGTGCGTCATAAAAATAAGTATTACATATTATGTAATAGAGGAAGTCTTACTCAAAATTTCAAATTTAAATATAATCATCTCCAAAACTAATATTTCTATATTGAGCTTTGAAAATTTAATACCATATATGTATATTATATTATAATGAAAGCTATTCCAAAAAAATTCTTTTTGATCTTATTCTTCAACTCATTCTGAAATAGTTAGTAATACGGTCACTTAAAAAAGTATTACATTTATGAAACATGAAATACTTTTCAATATTGTTATCTACTCAATTCCAGAGTGATGAACTTGTAACATTTGAATTATTGAATAGGGCCCTGGCTATTGTGAGGGTGTAAGCACATGTGACCATTTTTATGTTGAATGTTACAAAATAGTATCATATTTTGTAGTTATAGAGAGGAAGTAGGTATATCTAAAACAAACTATAGGCTAAAATATTACACAGCTAGCAAACGGTATAAAATAAAATTAAATAAAAATTAAGAAGCCAACAAGATCACTGCACAACACATATGTAAGTTTTAAACGATATCATTAAATTATTCGTAATTTGCTTGAAAAACTAAGAACAGTTGTATAAGGCCCATTTCTTTAGAACATCAAAATAGCTACATACATCCACAAAACTTACATTAAAACTGTATAACCTGATGCCGACTGTTATTGCTCAAAAAATCATTGATGTCGACTTTTCTTTGAGGTATTGGATAAAAACTGATTTTGAGGAGTGAAAATAACTTTTTAGGAGATTACTTTTTTGTACTTTACATATAATGAAGTCGGTTTTTCATTGTTTTTTCTGTAATTTTTATAACTATACCTTTTCAAGTTCAATAAGGGAATAAGCAAGTTCTACTTTGGAATAAACAAGTTCAAGTTCAGTATATTAATTCTCATATTGAACTTGAAAAGGTATACAATCTTGAATTTTTTGCTTTTAGTTGATATGACTTATCAAAAATTAAAATTCATTCGATGAGGAGATATTTTAGATATTGTAATGTGCCATTTCAGAGCATATCTTTATGTATATATGATGTGTATGCCTTTAACGTATAGATTCTGAAACGGCTATATGGATGTAGCTAAACATAGGACTCTTCTTTTTTTTTTTTCTCATAATGCCTTTGGGACATTATGAGAGGAACAATTAACATACTTTGTCATTGACTAGATCAATTAGTCAAGTTCTATGATGCTCTAAAAAGATTACAACGACACAATAAGCTGTTTAATATTGAATTTAAGAGATATAATGTCAAAGGTATGAAAAAATATATGGACAGGGACTTTTAGATAAAATGTTTTTATTCAAACTGTAACGAGGATAATATACTTCAAACAATAATTCTGAAATTTATTTCGATAGGTTTGGAGAGGTTTGAGATTCATAAAAATATTGAATCATAAGTGCATTCAACCCTGATCCGATTGGTGCAACAAAATTTCTATCCCTTCTGGTCGATTTATCTTAGTTAGAAAAATGATTTTTTTCAGAGTTTATCTTCCTTTATATTTTGATGAACAGTCATTTGTAAATGGTAAACTTTTTGTATGTTTTGTTGAAGTGTACATACATAATGCTTTTAGTTCCTCAGAATGTTCACTATAACGAAATTGAGAGATAATTCAAATTTATGAGGCCAAGACCTTTCATAACTTTATTTTATTATTTTGTCGCCAATTAAAAAGGTGTGTCTCACTCTCAAGATCCAAATCTCCGAATGGAAGGGCCAATAGAAAACAAATTGTCAGACAATATAATAAACTTGGATACAAAACAAGGAATTAATTAAAGAGCTCACTTCCTTCACTCACAAATTGGAATGAGGAAGGCCCGAAAAAATAATTTGAATTGAATTTGAGTCTATTAAGAAATCTCTATAAAGAGAGCATCTGAAGAAAACGTCTTCAATAGCTCACCCTCCATTCAAGAGATAGAGATCCGAAGAGCTTGATAGCCTCTTAATTTAAAAAATTTTTAAAAATTGGGAAATTAGAAATTGTAGGATTGTCTTCAATAATGTTCCTTGCATAAATGTTCATATTCCTCACGTGACAACTCGTTCCTCCAGATTCCATATTGTAATTCTAAACATCATTACCTCCATTTTCCTCGATGAAGGTGCTCATTGTAGCTTCATCAAACATTTTTTTTAATTAATGAATAGTTATCAATATATTTTATCAGTAATTCAATTAGTATTTTCTTAAATTTAAATATATGTCCTTTTATTAATTCTTAATATTTGAAGTCATCACTGTTGAAACAAATAATATAACATTGATTTATCATCACCTTTCCTGACAACATATATATTGAGATGCAACTTCTTTTCAAAAAAATGCATTTCAACCTTTGCATGCACTACTTATTAAAGCTTGCAGTCGAAAGGAATAAAAGCTTTTAGGTTAATAAAGTAAATGCAACGTTAAAAAATGGCTCATGTCCTCGTATTAATTGTTAGTTTACGACTTGCAAGCTAAAGACATATAATTTCCTGACATTGAATAATGATATTATTTGTTATTAATATCTTCATTTGTATATATATTGAAGAATAGCAACTTGAAGCTCAGTAAAACGTCATGACAGCTCAAGGTGCTTTCCTCTCAACATTCATCAAATTGTCAGAGTTACCAGGTTGGTTTTCTCCGGATTTACAGGTTGCAACAAAATTTCATATTCGAGAAAGGTGAAATCAGGATGACCAGCCTTTCTCCATCATCATTCTAATCAACTCCAACCTTTAATAAGATCAATCTCTGTACTAACATGAAAGAGCTTAAGATTGCGATAATCAAGCATTAAGATGCTTCTTTCAGCTAGTGGTGAATCAATATTTATTGAAAGGACCCTTTGAGACATAATGACATCGTTTCAGAACTTTGCTGATATTTTTTTCTGCATTTAGAAAACAGTCTTGTTTAAAAATTAATATGAACAAGACTGAAATACTCTATATCCATATGAATGAAATAAAAGTGTCCTTTTCAAACTTGAAATACACATAACTTTATCAATCACTGTCTGTGTTGATAGATAGGAGTCCGCTAGGAAATCAAAAAAAAAAAATTACGTAGATTTTTTCTTTCTAATAAAATTAAAATGCATTCAACTGTTAAGAGCAAACGAGGATACTTGTTTCCTATTTCAATGTTATTGTTTTTTGACCATGATCTATTTTTGAAATTTCTTTGAGGTGTTACATCTTGAAAAGTTTTTTTAAAAAAATAAAAATTGGGCGTTGCATTCTTACAAAAACAAAATTATTAGTTACATTTTGCTTTATACATTTTGTTTGTGGAATCGATTATAAGGTCAGAAATAAACACAGAAAATACGTCAATCAAACTGAAAAATATGTTAAATTCTTTTAATTTTGTGTTTCCTTAATTTTTTTGAAGATAAGGAAGATATGTGTGTAAAAATTTTACATCTACTGTTTTTATATATATTCTGAGATATGTTATATTTACACTTTAAAATACTTTTTTCAATTTCTTTAAATCAAATTTAAATGATGTAATGATTTTAGATAAATATGTACCTTAGAAATGCGTGATAATGTATTTAAATTCGTATAAACTTTTTCACATAAAAGCTGTAAAGAATATATATGTATACATATATATATTCTCTTCTTTCCTACTTCAATATCGTTTAAAGTGTAAGTTGGGGTATTTTTGAGTTTGTGATATACCTAGAAATAAATATGTGGCTTAGAAGTTTCGAACTTTTTTACTCAAATACGAATATTGAAGAAATTGCACTTATAACTCGCACAAGAGTGTTTAATACTCAAATACAAAGAAACAATGGGTTTAACGTATTTCTTAATTTTTTGTTAGGATTTGATGTAGAGACAATTGTAAGTAAATACTTTTTGGTTTTTGTTTTTTGAATCAATTTCTTTTGTATGTTGTTGTTTTTACATATACATAGATTTGAATTGGTGACACAAGGAGTTTTGAACTCAATATGCAGTTTTTTTCAATTATTTAGCCAATTAAAGCAAGTGTAATGAATGTTTAAGTGATTTGCATTAAAATATTCAAAAGTATGGCCACATGACACCACCGGCATGAAATCCACACTAAACACTAAGTTTTTCGGAATACAATGGTGTCTCATGAAGTATATGTGTGTTTTACTTATTAATAAACCCATGGAACCAAAAATGAGCTTCTTAAAGTTGCCACGACCGAATGTGAATTTTGGTAATAAATTTGGATAATTTGCAAAGGCTGCTCAAGGTTCATCTACTCCATAATGATTTGTTGGCTATTTTTGAGTAGAAATGTAAACAAAAACAAATCAAAATATGACGTAGTTCGCCGTCCTTAATGAACTAAAAATGCACCATCCCGTATTGACAAACCCTTTCCATACACACCAATATATATTTTACCTATAATTAGATAATTTTAATTAATAATTTTATGTATAATCCAAGCAAAACTACTTGAATTTACTAAAATAGCTAATAAAATTAAACTCAATACCCTGTTTTATACCAATTAAGGTTGGAATTTTTTTATATACATCTAAATTTTTATTTCCCAAGTATAAAGCACTTACCTTATATTATTAAATTAATATTTATCAATGACTTGCATTATACATATTAAAGGATCTTAAAAAATGTTGCTTTTTTCTATTTGATATCTTAGGTATGTTATTTAGACTTTGAAAGTTCCAGTCTTTTTACATCAATTAAAGTTCCATTTTTGATGTACAAATTTTCTTAGGATGTCTAAAATAAAGAAATGTTGCTAAAGCAAGTATATACAACTGCATTATTGGATCCTTTCCTCAAATTATTAAGTGCACATAATGAAACTGCGTAATTATTTATCAACAAAACAATTGATCACGTCTTTCTTTAATCATTACTATTTAAAATACTCTAAAGTAAAGTTAATAAGAATGCAGAAATACTTTTTGGTGAATTTTTTCATCAAAAATCAATCGTTGTGTTGAAAGATTTATTATTTATAAAATGTATAAAACTATTAATATTTTAGATTTTGTTTGTGTTATTTCCTTTAAAACGAAAACTACAAATATATTGCATATATCTGATTCCATAGACTTTTCATTAAAAAGTTTTTAATTAAGATTCATTATGATAGTAAGGCATTAAGTATGTACCTTTGTTTAAAACTCAAAGAGTCATAATTGAATTTTACATTCAAAAACTGAATGAATATGAGAAGGTGATTTTTCTTTAAGTAACAAATTTCTTCTTTGACCAAATTAAAGTTTGAACATTGATTTTAAAAATATGAATATGTATTGTGGTATGTAGTATCTCTTAAAGTATTTATACATGTAATAGGCTTTATTTGAAATGATTTTTTAAATTAAGAAGAGAGATGTAGTCGTTATAACGAAAGGCAAGGAGAATCAGGAGACAGGCTCAAATATTGAAATGTAATTTACCTTTCTTTAAATAGCCCATGATTTTTTTTTTTTTTTTTTGCCAGTGTGCTGGAGGAAGCAAGACAATGTAACTTTTGGAAGAAGCTGAATCCTCCTTGTCCTATGTGACTTTTGAATCATTTTTGGTGAAGATGGTCTCATTTAGATCGAGTTTGTTAAATAATTTCAATTATTTTTCCATCGTTTTCAACATGCCACCAACATTTGAATGACAGAAGTAGAAAGGAACTCAATGTTCAGATATTTTTTATATTTTCAAATTGCTTTATCATTTGAGGGACGACTTTTTATTAAACATATTTTAATGGAAAATAGTTAAGATTCCAAAAGTACACGCTTATAAAATCTCAAATTAGCAGAACAGTTGTTTTTAGCATTATATTGCAACTATATCATATTGAAGACAAATTAATACAAATACTTAGAGTAGTATTGACTTGAATGTACCTTCTTCACGTCTCATCATAGTTTAAAATTATGCATGTAAAGCCATAGCTATGGTTTTACAAATATATTTCAAATATTTTTTTTCTACAATGGTTAAAATATGTTCTGTATGATAAAATTAGAGCTGAAATTGAGTTTGGTATCAAATTAAACTTTAGGTATAAGCTTATATTTCTATTAAACTTATATATACATTTCATTCCGCTAATCATGAATAATGAATAGTGATCTGATAAAGAACATGTGCTACTACAAAATTAAGTACATATATATACAGAACTTGTATGTCAACTACTAATAGAATTCTTTTTGGAAACAAATATGACTCTAGTTTATATCAACATTCAAACCTATTTACATAAATATACATTATTTCTTTCTTACTGTAGAGCATATTATGAATGTAGTAAGAGGGTTATAAACATTGTATTTATTTATTTGCCAATATGATTGAAAATTGTGAAATCGAAAAGATTCTATTCAGGAGAAAGAGATCCGAAGAGCTTGACCAAATTTAAAGAAAAGGTTGCATGATATTGTTGCACTTGTGCTACATTCAACTAGTCAATTACTTATAATAGACCAAATGAAATCAATTGTTAAACATAAAATATCTATATCACATTACCACAATGATATTGTATCAATTTTAGGATATTACATGCAACTTTTAGATACTGCCGACACTTATATGTGATAAAGGCTCCTTTGTCTTTATTAAACGTAAATGAGGTCAGACAAGTTCCATTCAAGTGTTAGGAGTTTTTGTTCCATTAGATATCTTCAAAATAAACGTCATCTTTCATCTCCTCAATTTTTGATCCATAAGCTTGAACAAACCCAAATATGAGATGTTTATAAAGAAATTTTTTATAAATGAAATTAGAGCTGTATTATTTCTATGAAATTGCATGTACACATAGAAAAAACATTTAACCAAATAAATCAACGGACTTCGTACCAATGGTAGGAAGGAGTACAATGATATTCAAAGCTTCTTTAATATCTACTTGGGTTCTCAGACCATGAGTTGACATGACAAAAACTATCTTTTAAATTACTTCGAGTCAATCTTTCTTTTTATATGTTCTTATTGTGAATGGCATTATATTCATTGCTTTGCTGTCTTCTATATTTCATTGAAACGATTTTTATGAGAATGGTATTGATTCAGGCTCTCTTGTAAGGTGTGGATCAAATCCATTGCTTTGAAAAGATTTAATATATTTTTGAATCTTGCAGATGTTTTCAGAGAAATTTATTTTCGCCTAAAATCTGTTTGTATTTTACGAGCTAAATAGAAAAAATAGAAAACTTTTCACTTCACTATTTCAAATCAAAATCAGATATTTGCATGGATTATGAGAAATGACATCCTATAGTTATTTTTCTTTTAAGTCATGGGTTTAGTTTTATATTATTTAAGACCCCTATGATCAAATATAGGATTTTAATTTAATTATTAAACAATAAAGGACAGATATATGTTTATGTTAATTTACCTTTCCGGGGGGGGGGGGAATGGTTGTTAGTTAGGTAAATAGGATATGTGTAATCTTCAGTAACTTTGATCCATTACTCATCATTTAAAACTAAACTTAAAAAATCGGCGGATTTAATCGATTCAAGAATATATTGGTCGGCTCAGAATATAGATAACACAACAAAATATAAACGTAAATATATCAGATTGAATACGGAGCTCAACGATGAGCAAAAATTGAGAAATGATACATTGTTTAATTGCTTATAATGCTTAATTAGGTTTTGTCAAATTATGTTATACAATTATAGAGTACATAAAACTATTAAATCTTACGACTGCCAATTCTAGATATGAATATAATTAATCAATTCAATTATTATTATTTAAGATAATGATGAAAAAATATTTAAGTTCGAAATGATGTTTGAATTAAATATTTATTTTCCTAAGTATACTTTTACAAGTCAATAATTAAATTTATTTTTCATTTGGAAAAAATTATATTATACTTAAAATATTTTGATAATGTACATAAAGCTGTATCACTTGCTTTTTCTTCATTCGTGAGGGATTTCTTTTACATCAAGAAATTATGATAAGATGATAAAAAAACTATTTGCTGGGTTTAAATGTAATTATTTGTTTCATATATTATTTATTTTGACATTCGAGTTTTGGATTAAACGGAAATACGTCTCTCATAACCCTGGTATGTGGGTTAAATTGAGAAACTCTTTACTAAATTTTTTCAAAGGTAAAATGAATTCGTTTTTTATAAAAACTTAATTTAAGTGGATATTTTATTAATAATTTAAATCACTTTTACACTAAAATTGAAATAAAATGATTTATGTTCTATAATAAGGTGACATATCTTTTGAATGGTGTTAAAAGGTACATTTATAATTATAGTACTTCATAAGTAAATATAATCAAGTCTTTGCTTTTAAGCATAAGTCATTACTACGTCTAACATCTATGTACTTAACATTATTTTATCAAACAATTTGTCTACCAAAAATAGTTTTTAACCATATTTCAGTACTAAAAAATAACAGACATATATATGTATAAGAGGACATGTATTTTTAACATGTAAGCAAGTTTTTTCGTCACTCCTCAAAGACCAACCCGTTTCACCTTAAAACGTACTGATGCAAGAACTAAGGACAAATTAATATGAACTTTTGTGACCGATATTGACTATTTAGGTATTTTAAACCGGTAACCCATTAATTGGTCGATTTTTTGTTTAAATGAATCTTTGAGATCTAAGTAAAAAATAATAACTTTTCCTCATAACCATAACAAAGAAGATTTACCGAGATTTTGTGAAATTACATTTTAAAAGTATTTATTCTGAAAATTTTATAATTGTAGATCCTAATAAGTACGTTCAAATTTTTTGAAAATATCTCTAAAAAGGTTTTAGTTTATTCCATTTTGTTTGTTTTAGTTGTTTTTTTCTATATAGTTTAACATAAGTGTTTTAATTATTGAAACTTAGACTGTTACTTTAAATAAAATTTAATTCCACTTATATAAAATAACTGATTTGTACATTGATGGAGGATTGAATAATTAGATTTTAAGTAAAAAATAAAAGAGATTGTAGCTTACATGTAAGAGCTTTTGAATAACAATGGATGCATGTTGGATATATTAATTTTGCGAAGTAACAACAATCCCAAGTGTTTCAAAAATTTAAAAAACATAATGAAAGCTCTTGTATGTATGTTCAGAAACTCTGAAATGGTTCAAGTTGGAATGAAGAGCACCTTAGATACTTAAGCTGGCCCAACTAAAATGCATACAAAACCGAGCTAACAATTAGACAATCGAGCCTTGGTTCAATCAGTCACCGATTCATTGCACAGTAGATAACACCAACAAAACCATGCCTCCCATGCCTCCACAAAATAAAGTTGTGAAAACCAACAAATTTTCTCCCAAGTACCATGTTGGGGGTAATAAGAAAAGACAGCAAAGACGTAGAGAAATCGATTCAAGTAGATACAACACCGATAACCGACAACATAAAACCTCATCATATTCATCTCCGTCCACATCGTCAACACTTGGAGCGGATGCTCATTGGCTAAAAAAATGGAATGTTTCCAAATCGATTCAGGAACCCTCCCAGCCCTTGCCAGAACAAACTGGAACTACAGCTGAGAAGAAATCTAAGAATTGGGCTGAATGGAAAGCAAAGGGAAATAAAAAAATCGAAACAAAGTCATGCAAAGCACCTCCTGTACAGTTTGATACTCCACTCTATGACCCAACATTTCAAGAAGCGCAACCCTTCTTCAATCCCTCATCAAATGAATACAATTGGAGAGATTATAAAGCCCTTAAGGGTTTGTTTGTTTAGCTCCTAGATTGGACCCACCTCACCGGAACTTAATCCGGTATCAGCCGGTAGTGAACCTATCTAGTAGCTACGGTCTTTATTAAAAATTTGTTTAAGATTACAAAAACATTTATATACTTTAAAAATATACTCCTCCAAGGATAACTTCTTTTCTTTAATCTCTCCCTCGAGAGCCATCATCCTTTCCGTTGTTGCCGGACAACCAAAGATGAGATGGTGAGGAGTTTCGTCATCCTCATGACAGAGTCTACAGGTTGGGCTAATGGCCTTCCCCAACTTGAAAAGATGCCCGTTGAGACCGATGTGTCCGCTAATCATGCCAACGATCACCGAAATTTGTGCTCTTTTAAATCTAAATATTTTATTTCCTATGTACGGATTTGTTATGAAGAGTCTTGACTGTCGACAAGAGCTCATCTTCCGCCATTTGATTCTCCATTCCCTCAAGGACGCTTGTCGAAGGGCATTCTTAGTTTGGCATAGCGATACGGGCACAGAGACAGGTGTGCCTCTCCTGGCACCGTCTTTGGCCAATGCGTCCGCGAACTCGTTTCCAGTAGTGTCGTTATGTCCTCTTACCCAACCAATCGTAATATTACATTCTGAGCTGTTTAAGGCATTTTTACAGCCGATAACTTCTTCAGTCAAAAGGTCGCCCTGCTTAATTTCAAGACTGTTGATGGCTGATAGGCAGTCAGAAAGGATTAATACCTTCTTCCCCTCCAATTTGTCTCCATGGAGATGATTGGAAAGGTTCTTTATAGCTTCCACCTCAGCTTGGAAAACGGTATTTGTTTCATTGAGCTTCAAGGTTCCTTCGTCGAGCACAGTGTCACCCCTCGTCAATGCCCAGCCAGCACCTGTAAGATTATCGATCCTTGAACCGTCAGTATAGCCAACCAAATCAAAGTCGTCTATACGCCATATTTTTTGTAGAGCGTATTCCACAGTGCCAGACCAAAAAGGCACACGAGGAGGAGGAGTTGGGACATCATTCATACGTAGATACCTATCTAGATATTGTAGGTGTCCTCTTTGCAAATGATCATACCATTTGAGTGGATTTTCTTTCCTTGTCAGAAGTCTCATCATGCATGCGCGCTCCAAAACATAAAGATGAAGTGGCATAAGCCCGCAGAGTATTTCCATTGTAGCCGTGGGTGTGGACCTCATAGCTCCAGTGATACTCATGAGACCAAGTCTTTGCAACTTACTGAGCTCATCTTTCATGACTTTGCTACCTTGAAGCTTTGGTGCGAATACAACAGCTCCATAACTAACAGTGGATCTGACGTAGGCTTCGTATATCCATTTGGACTTTTGTGGGTTAAGACCCCAGTCTGATCCGACGAAAGCTCTCAACGCAAATAAACTCCTCTTGGCCTTAGAGATGGCGTGTTCTATATGCTTTCTCCACTTGAGTCCGTCATCCAGTATTAGTCCAAGATATTTAAAGGTTTTAACCCTTTCGATCTTGGTACCGGACAGGTATAGACAAATATCTTTGCCATTTCTTCTTTTGGAGAAAAGCATGAGTTTAGTTTTATGCTTACTGAAGACGGTTTCTCTCTTATTAGCCCAATTTGTAAGTTTGTCGAGGGCATTCTGCATCAGACAGAAAAGGGTGCGACGATCCGTGCCCCGAACACATAACGCAAGATCATCTGCGTACGCGACCTTATGAATCGGTCTTTCGACCTCTTCCAAAGCTTCTTGAAAAGCTAGGTTCCACGCAATGGTTGAGAGGATTCCTCCTTGTGGACAGCCTTTTGTCGGAGTTATGGACGCATGCTCCCCACCTAGCTCCGCAGAAACAGTTCTACTTTTCAGTAAATTATCATACCACGTAATCGTCTTCTCGTCCACCCCATATTTTTTCATGCTCTCGATGATGTGACCGAAACCAACTCTATCAAAAGCACCCTCGATATCCAAAAAGACAACGAGGGCTTCTTCGTTCCGATGGTAACTACTTTCACAAGTATCCACAAGCTTACTTATGGCTGTGTCAGTGGATCGTCCCTTGGAAAAGGCAAATTGGTTAGGCAAAACCAAATTGCATCTCTCATGGATTTTCCACTGTACCATACGTTCCAGGATTTTTAACGCCACATTTGTGAGAGTAATTGGCCTGAAAGCTCGTGGTTCAGAGTAATCCTTTTTTCCTGGCTTGGGAATAAATATTACTTTGGACGTTCGCCAGCACTTTGGAGTATAACCGGTACAATAAACAGAATTGTAGAGATTTGTTAATCTCAAAACAAAACAGTCCGGTAAATTTTTATATGCTTGAGGTGGGATTTGGTCTGGACCAGGCTTTTTATTTGATTTAAGGCTAGTAATTGCACTTCTCACATTTTTTGGGTCAAAAAATTGCATGTGGGGATTGTTTTGGCTATGTAAGGCTTCTGGGCTATTGTCGCATGTGGTTTTTGAATCAGGGAAATGTTCATCTAGAAGAAGTTTCAGGCTATCCTTTTCGTTGATAGGGTCACTCAAAATACCCACGCGGACATTCGTATGATTCGATCTTGCCTTCATTAGTCTGGAGATGTCCTTTGGTCCTTCGAGCGTTGTAACCCATGCTTTAAATGCCTCCCTCTTGGCCTTTATTATCATGGTCTTATACTTTTGTTTTTCAACTTTGTATAAGTCCATTTGTTTTTTACGTTGAAGGAATTTTACCTTACGACGTTGTTCTCTAAGCCCATCATTCCACCAAGGACAAGCCTTCCGAAGATTACCAGATACCACTTTGCATGAACTCCTTAAAGCTCGAAAAATATCCTCTGTAATCTTCAGAGCTTCCAAATTAATAGCGTTAGAATCCAAAAGACCATCATAACGTTGAAATGTTGTTTCTTCAAGATTGGTCTTAAATTTGTGCCAATCAGCACTCTTCAGATTCAGTCCATTAGAAAATGTTCTTTTTGCATTGATCTCAAAGATGCAGAAACGATGATCCGACCCAGAGTACTGCTGCTCCGTTCGCCACTTTGAAACGAGATGAGAGCTCCAACGATTTGTTATTGTGAGGTCAATTATAGATTGGCCCATTCCTCCCACAAAAGTAGGGACAGAGCCCAAATTTTGGAGACTTAGATTATACTGAGACATAAACTCTTCCATTCTTTCTCCTCGATTATTCGTAAGAGAGTCCATCCACAATTCACTCCTGGCATTGAAATCTCCGGATATCAGAAGAGGTTTATGGTGTTTATCACAATAGTTGACTAGGGGTTTAATCATTCCACCAACATCATCTTTAGTAATATCTGCATAATAGCTTGCAACGATGAGATTTTTATTATTTGCAGTATTCACTGTGCAGACAACTAAATCCTCTGTACAGAACTTAGGAATCTGTGAGACAATCAAATCTTTGGATGCTAGTATTGCTGCTCTAGGTTTCGGTTTATCATGGACAAAGAGAGAAAAACCCTCGAACCGTGCAACCGTTGCACCACCCCGAACTAAATATGGCTCTGTCATAAATACAAGGTTGCTGCCAGTTTCCAACAAACGTATACTGAGCTCCGTTGCGCAGGTGATTCGTTTACCCATATTTATCTGTGTGCATCGCACAGCGTCACAGTGGGAAGTAGTTGTTGAGGAAGACATTCAGGATGTTTTGTTAGCCTAATGATTTTTAGTTTACATGTAATTTTTAGATATTGTTCACTAAAATTTTTCATTTTGCCCTTCCAGTAAAGAAGAGCCAATTCATATTCATTTTAAGAGTGAACGTATTATTCATTTTTGTTTCTAATGTTTGTTCTTTGATTTGTTCGATGGGGAGTTTGCTATATTCTCTATATTAATAGAGGCATTTCCCGACCTTGTCCTATGCGAAATAATGAATGAATCAGAGATCTCTGGCTTTTTCTTTTTACCCGGTTTTTGTTGTAAGTCCACAATGCTATCATTTTTTTGAGGCCTCATAGAGCTCTTCTTTCCATCACATTCCATACAGTTTTTTTCTGAGTGCATATGGCTGCATTCTCCCTCATTGCTTTTTTCTCTCTTCCTCTTTTCTTTCATCTTCACGATCTCTTCTATCCCATCTTCTTCTTCCTTTTCAAATTTAGGTTGTTCTTGTCTCAGTATCGTTACGGCACGCGTTGATTCATCTGCCTTCATGAGTGTATCGTCTGCTATATCTATCACTTCAGCAATATTTTTCTCTTCTTCTTCACAAATTAGGGTATCACTTTTTCTTTCCGTTTCAATATTTTTCTTTTTTCGATCAATTAGTGGTACCTCTACAGAATTGTCTATAGAAATTTTTCCTTCCTCAGTAAATAAGATCATTTTTTCGTTTTCCTGACGATTAAGCCTAACTTTGATCCAATTGGAGTATGCTCCTGGTCCTTTTGCCAATTGGTTACATTTGGTTCTTCCATGTCTAAATTCAAAGCAGTTAGAGCATTGCTTAACTGCATTTGCAAATTCCAGCTGATATATCACACCATTTATTGGCACAAAAGAAGGGACATTTTTGGGGGTTCCTTTTGAAAATATATTTAGCGAAGAGCTCGGTTGTTTTAGAAGGTGGGGGAACTGTTGAAATAGCTCAGATTTTTTCATATCTTGTACGTCTATGGCCTTCGGCTGGGCCACCTTTATCCCTACGACTTCAACAAACTTGGAAAGTTGATCAGCCACCTCGTCATAAGTTACCGATCCCCATGCATTTTTAATTCGAATATTGAAGGTCCTGTCTCTTCTCAGAAGATTTGAAAACTCTCGACAATCCACCTGTGCCTTGAATACGTCATTTTTCCTATCCCTTAGATCAATTAACAAAGGGAAGCTAATTCTTTCTCCTAATGAATGGAGTGGCTGAGGTCTCATAAGGATTATTTCAGGTCTGTGCGGTGTCTCGCATGTAACAGACATTACATCCATTAAATTTAGACCTAGTGCATCCCTGGCTATGATGGCGACGTTCTCCGGACTCATTTGCTGAAAGGAGACCCTTCTGCCATTACTTGCATCGCAAATAAATAATGAAAATTTTAGCCAATCATTTTCTGTATTTTTCATATCTCTTCCATCTCTATTAAATGAATGATTCATTTTTTTTACCTCTTTCTTCTTTCCAACTACTTCAGAGAAAAGAGAAATCATCTCACCCTCTTTTTCTTTTTCTTCAATCAATGTACCCTCTTGACAGGTTCTCACCTCTTCGATAATCTTCTCCTGAGCCATTTGAAGTCTCCCGTTAGCACAAGGATTTTCGAGGTTTCCGAGGTCTACCTCATCAGTGGGAGGTCCCATCCCCTTCTATCAGGGTTTATTCGAGAATCTATATATAATAACAGTCACTTATAGCACTATAACTATTCCAAAATGAATTAAAACTCCGGAGCAAAAAAAATAAGACACCTTCTTCTTTTCACTCACTATAGCACACATCGTCAACACTTGGAGCGGATGCTCATTGGCTAAAAAAATGGAATGTTTCCAAATCGATTCAGGAGCCCTCCCAGCCCTTGCCAGAACAAACTGGAACTACAGCTGAGAAGAAATCTAAGAATTGGGCTGAATGGAAAGCAAAGGGAAATAAAGAAATCGAAACAAAGTCATGCAAAGCACCTCCTGTACAGTTTGATACTCCACTCTATGACCCAACATTTCAAGAAGCGCAACCCTTCTTCAATCCCTCATCAAATGAATACAATTGGAGAGATTATAAAGCCCTTAAGGGTACATACACCAATAACCATAGAGCACGAATTACCTTGGTAAAGAATTTGATTCCAATATGTCGTACGACTATTGTCAATGACATTTACAATTTGAAAGACAGTGTCCAATGTGGAGTTTGTGGGATTCGTTTTCCTAATGAGAAAAGAAAAACTGAATATGCTGAACATTTGGACTTTCATTACATGAACAAAATGAATACCAAGAACGCTTGGAACGCATATAGATGGTATCCAAATCTAGAGTCAATGAGAAACAATGACTCAGAAAAATTCATCTTCAAGTTGACGCCACAAGATCCTAAAAAGATCATCACTAATGAAAAACAATATTTGGTAAGTTGGGAAGCCCCCTCAAGACATTGTGAACTTTGTTTGGAACAATTTGACCAAGAATATTTTGATGGAGACAAGGAAGGTTGGCACTTTGTTAATGCTATGGTAGCAGAGGATGGAAGTACTGTCCATCCTGGATGTTTGTAATATTCATATTTATTTATCATTATCTACCTCAAGAATTACTGTGATAATAATTATTTATATTTGATACAAAACTTTATATTTGTTTTTGTAATGATGTTTGTATGTATGAAATAAAGGTTATTCTTTAACTAATAAAAATAAAATTCTTGAATTTATTTTTACGTTTCCTCATTTGAAACTTTGTTCCAAGTTAATTATCTAGTCAGTGAGCATTTGAATGAACAACATTTTGTCACTGCTTGAAATTATCAAAGCAATGAAGACAAAGTGAAGTTTGAGGCTTTTAGTGTATCCATAGGAATTTGATTCATTTGTCAATTAAGAATTTCTTCATCTTGGCTAACAATTCAAGAGGTATATTATAAGCTTTCTGATGGGTTGCGTGAGCTAGGTTTATATTTTATACTCCGTAAATTTTTTTAGATTATATTTTAATATTTTTTTAGATTAAAAGTTTTTTAATTAAACTTCTGATAGAAGTATAAGAATATTATAATGTCCATCAAGGTTTTTTTTGATCTAAAAATCCATTCACATGAACATGTTTTGAATATTAGGAAAATATTAGGAATTTTAGAAAATTATGTGCAAACACTTTTTGTAATGTCCAATAAATTTTTAGTTCGAGATTTGTTCCTCCCGTCACAACTGGATTGAAATCGTTTGATAGAATTTTTTAAATTTTTATCATTAAGTAAATTTTCTTTAAAAATAGAAATAAACACGATATAAATAGTCTTTTTTCTGTGTTTGATGGTATATTCTTCTTTTTATGCATTTTTTTGTTTTATTTTAGTAGCTAAAATTACACATCTCGTGTACGCTTTTAACTTCAAATAATTATCTAAAAATATTTAACATTATTTTGGGGAAATGTTATATGATGAAAAGTTGCTGAAGAGAATCCTAAACAGTTGATAGATTGGAGTCGAACCACTTCTGAAATATAGTTTAAAAACTTACAATTTTTTTTCAAAAAGATATTTTATGTTTTGAATTAATTTGTGTTTTCAAGGTTATGCATGCCGTAGGGTTTCAATCCAAGTTTCATCAGTCATAATTCATTCAAATGTGTGTTCAAATTACATTTTATGTGTATTAGTTAGAAATAAAATTTCTGAGTAGTCATAATGGAACTTCACAAAGAAAAGGAAAAAGTACAACCTAAAGTTGCAATGTATTAAAGACCCTTCACTTTTATAGACTTATCCTCTATGATAAAATACATTAGCAAATATAAATCTATACAAAATCCAATGAGCAGGTTCAATAATTGTAACATCAGTGGAGTAAGCATTATAACCATTAATCCATGACCCATTAGGGTTGAGCTTATATTTGAAATTTGAAATATAGTATTAGTCGTAAAGTCTCAAATTGTTCCTTTTGATGCTATACCAATTTTGAACTGTTAAAGGTTACTCAACGGGCCTAATGTATTGAATTCATACACTTTATTCCAAAAAAAATAATACCATCTATATACTAAACGTACATTGGAGCTTTTTGTAACAAATAAATAATAAATTTAGTGGAGTTAATTTGCTATAAAAAATATTTTTAAGCTATTATGATAATTTAGCATTTCCTTGTCACTACGTACAATAATAATTAGAAATAAAATGAATTTTTGCTATTCCCTTATTCATTTGTTTGTTAGCGTATAGTTGCCAAATAAACACACTAATATAGATCATTTTGCAAATACTTAAATTTTAATTTATATTTGTAAAAAAGGTCGAATTATGATGACCTTTATTTCGATAAAAGAGACTTTATAAGCAAATTTCATATAATCGTTCAAAAACTAACGTAAACTTTAAAAAAATTAAACTTAAAATATGAAGAAAGGTAGGAAAAGTAGTTTACCTCACGACCTTTTACCTCTAAACAACTATTCTACGACATCCAACTCCCTGAGAAATTCACGCCAGATGCATTTTACTCCCTAAAAATAATGACTGATATTTCATGAATTTCTGTTATTTTCAAGAAAATTCAAATAAACTACTAAATATTAAAGGAGAACATTGTTTTTATATTATAAAAATAACTAAATTTCTAAATTATATGCAACACTACCTATTACTGTTAGGAATCGTTGTATTTACCCGTGTCATTGATTTGTGAATTATTAATTAGTCATTATAACAATCTTCAAGATTCAGAATTATAAACCATTTTTATACGTTTATAAGTTAATTTAACTAAATACACAGGGAGGAGAGATATGGTGAAGATAAAATGTTTTAGGAGCAAATAACCTGTAAAATAGGGAGTGAATGTTCTAAAATGTTGGGGTGGCCTAGAAAACAGTAAAAAGATTAAAAAGAGTAGTAGGGAATACCTAGTTTTCTAAGGAAAATGTAGTATTTGATGAACAAATTTAGAAGATACTTACAACATTATTATCGCTTAATATAGTGAAAGAGTTACTTTGAGCTTTTAAGTCTGAAGAATACCAAATATAGTGTGGTGTCACTTTAGGCTTTTAATGAATTTGCTTCATATGGCACCATTGTTTTAATGTCTTTAATGTATAGTCTCTGGGACTCCAACATATTAAGATATTGACTCTCTCTTGTAAAATAAATAAAGGAACGGAATAGCCTGCGCTAGAACCACACTTTTTGTGCTGTCTAAATGATGGATGATAATTGATATCATAAGACACGTCCATGCACTAGTCTATCTCAATGAGGTGGAAAGCTTAACAATTATCATACATCACATCATTACATATTTTCATACAGTTGATACGGAAAAAATCATGATTGGTATGAATATAAATAAAAATTAATTTTATAATAAATACAGTCAAACCTCACAACCACCTGCTTTAAGCGTGCCACTGCATTTAAGTACTAATAAAATGATTTTTTACTTTAATTCAGAACACAAAGGCTCTTTATGAGTTACTTAACAATTTCATAATGTGTCAAAGGACCAATTCGGATATATTGTACACATTCAAGATAATAATAAAAAAGATACCTTAAAAAAGACAATGAATTTAATTTACCAATATTTATCAACACTCGACCCACTCAAAATATGAATAACAATTTGTATTTATAGATTGTAAGCATATTTTTGAAAATGAGTGTTGTCAGTTTTAAATTTGCTTATCACCTGTTATGATTCATATATGTAAATATAGTGTGAAACCATAAAGATTTCTACTTCTCATAGTTATTACATTAAACTCAAATACAAAATAAAAATAAATAAAGTTAAAAAAAGGACTTCCTAAGTCAAATCACATTCATGATAATTTTAGCCTTCAAATGAGAACAACACACAAATTAATAGCTTGATCGAATAAAAAGGGGAACGTATTGAGCTGTGACCCCCAAACAAAACGGTACATAACTTTGTTTTATTCTTTTTCTTTACCATTAAAAAACGAAACAAAGAATTAGTTAAGGAGCTCAATCCCTTCAATCGCAAAGTGGAGTGAGGAAGGCTCAGAAAAAAGTGATTTAAGTTAAAGTTGAGGCTATTAAGAGAGCTCTATAAAGAGAACATTTAAACAAAAAGCCTTCAGTATCTCATCCTCCATTCAAGAGAATGAGATCCAAAGAGCTTGACTGATGATATATAACCTTGACTAGACAAAGACTTGTTATAAATCCTTATAACGGTTATGAATCGTAATACAGTCATTAGATAACCATTAAAGGTCATACATGGTCAGATTGGTAGTTATTGTTTAACAATTGGATACAGTTCTTAGGAAGAAAGTTGAAATAAAATAGTAAGAGATTTTGGGGTGTCTCCCATAACATGTAGGTCACCAATGACCCAGTCGAAAAAAGGAAGCATTTGAAGCGATAGGTGGTATCCCTTTTATGCCATTAATGGCATAAAATATATGTGTATGGTTTGGTGTGTGAAGATCGTAGAGATGGTTCGAAAGACAGCATCTCTTATTTTGAATAAAAAATATAAGAATAGTGTTACCAATTTAGAAGATCTATGGACTTTTTAATATTTATTGGTCTATTTGTTTGTAAATTGGTTTGATTATTAAATTTTATTATATAGAAAAATACATATTGATTATATTTATCAAAGGGGTTTTTATTCAATGTTTATCATTAGTACAGCTTTTGTGTTGCGTCATGAATTATATTTATAACTTATTCGTTAATTGCAGAGTCATTTCAAGTACGAGAGTTGAGAATCCACTGATTTTTTGTTCTAATTTCTTTCATTACATATATATGATTTTATGGCTTCCATCTTTTAAATTACTTCGAGTCAATCTCTCTTTTTATATGTTCCTATTGTGAATGGATTTGAATGAGAGTGGTATTGATTCAAGCTCTCTTTTAAGGTGTAGATCAAATCCATTGCTTTGAAAAGATTTAATATATTTTTGAATCTTGCAGATGTTCCCAGAGAAATTTATTTTCGCCTAAAATCTCTTTGTATTTTACGAGCTAAATAGAAAAAATTGCATGAATCCACCACTGATGGGTAAGAGAACCTGAAATATATTGGAGGATACATCAAAATTGTTTAATCATCAAAAAACGTAAAAGAAATGATATTTACATATTGTTGAATTAAATATTTATTTCAGTGTATTTGAAGATGTATATTTATACCCATAGAAAGTAAAAATTAAATTACAAATAATATGAAGTACAAATAAGTTCGATAAAAGAACTACATACTTGTTTGTCGTTGTAAATATATTTCATTGTGAACTAAATATTATGTATGTATCTGCTCATTAATTTATCAATAAATAAAGTATCTTTCAAATAGATGTACATATATTTGATTATGTTTTCTAGAGGTTCATTTGAAGTTCAAGCTGGTTTCTGTATATTTGAAGACATGGTTTACTTTAATATCATGAGTAACTATTAGAATGTAAGATATTGAATTATTGCATTTAAGAAAAATAAGTTCTACTATGAAGGTGCTACTTTTTTGAAGTCAATATTGGGTTCTTATTTTTTGATGATAAAATACTGAGTGAAACGACAAATCCTTCCACGTTTTAAATCCTGGTGTGGTCACAAAATGATGGCTGATTATATGAAATAGAAAAATCATATTGTTCCCACTGATACACAACATTTTAAATAATAATATGTTCATATTAGTTTAATTCCAAGCATTAAATCTCATTAAAGCCACTTACACCAAAATATGGCAGAACCCACATCACTCTTCTTTTAGATATACTTGATATCCATATGATAATGACCTTTTAATTCAATTTTGGTATATATTATCGAAAACTTTAAAGTAAAATATATGTACATGGATCCCCTTTAATTCAAGCTAGAACATGAATAACTTTCTTCATTGGAGTCTTTAATGTATCTATATACAAAATTAACTATTGATTAACTATAACAAATTCATGTAGATATAATATTTTTTTTTTCAACACAATTCCTTCATATGAGGTCAGAGTGGGTTCACATTTATTGTTATTATTAATATAATAGTATAATATAATATTCGCCTTAGGAAACGAGGGAGAGAGGGTCCAACTAATGAAACCTATCCTTCAAAGAGAACTCATATTCCTCAAAAAAATACTGATGACAAAATAGAATTAAAAAAAAAAACCAGGCCCAAAAATAAGCTTCTTTTCGCCAACATTTCTAAGGAGGCAAATGAAAATGTATTTATAAGAGAGAATAGTTTAAAAAATATTGTTGAACACAATTTAAATGTAAATTAGGTTTTAGAATCTACTGTATGTAGTAGCAGAAATACTCTGTTGTGTGGTTGTGTTCGTTGCCTTATATTTGTACAATTTTATTTTATGTACATATGCATGGTAAACAGATATATAAATATTTTCACTAAGCTAAATATAGTTAAAGTTTTTACTTATAATTTATGTACACTCAACAAGAAGAATTTTCAAAAATTTGGGTAAAATTGTGGTTATAATTTTACATTATTCATTAGATATATTATGTGTTTAACAGAGCAAACTACCCAAAAAAAATTCTTTAGTAGAGTTACCATATCATAATTTTGACATGTAATTTAGATATCTATTATATTGCAATGAAAGATATTAATTATATTTATATGTACGTTTGAAGGGTTGTTAAGTTTCTTAAAGATATTTTTGATTAATTTCTTTTTCTACGCTTTGATATCATTTTCAATAAAAAATACAGATTTTGCAAAAAGGTTATTGGATAACTGCTCTATTTATTACGACTATAGCAATGTTTTTCTCTTGTTATCTTATTATTACAATATACTACTATGAGTTGTAAAAAATATCGAGAAATTTGAATTTAATTTTTTTTTGGAATTCCGAAAAAAAGATAGAGTTGACATTATTGTCACTGACATTTGTTTCAAATTACACGCTAAAATATTTACTATATCTTGAGATACGCGTTCTTTTTTGAATAGCTAAAATCGATTTTTTTTTCATTTTTTCAAAATGTCTGAAAGATGATGACTAAAATGGAATTTAGAGAAATTTGGTTTGAAACCAAAAAAATTTAAGCTAATATTTGTTGTTTATTTATCGAGAAACTCAGGAAACCGACGACCCAACTTTAAATTTTATTGCATATTTTAATTGAGCAGTTATTGTTCTGTAATTATTAACTTGCTAAAATTTTTGTAACAGTTTTGATAATTGGAATAAACGTTGGCACGTGTGCATTGCATCGAGGGGGGGGGGGAGCACTACTTTTGTAGGGAATGAAATGAATTTTGATGATTAAAAAAAGACTTTTTTATTCCCAATATTTTTTGCCCTCAGTAGTCTATGGGATATATATATATATATATATATATAGATCTAATAAGGTGACAGTTCATATGTAGTGAACACTAAATTTTACATTTTTTGCTGATCTTCCCTCCCTTTCTATTTTATTTTTATATTGTTGTGTAAATCAATGTATTAATTCAAAAAATTGAGATTGGGTATTTCACTGTCAAATGAAAAAATAAAAAATACAATGCAGCTGAAAAGTGAATTGATTACGACTTGTAATTACATTATATATTATGAAATAAGGAATTGTTTGTTTTAAAGAAATTAAGATTAATTAAAGAAAGATGAAATTGTTACACATACTAACAATGTTAGGAATATAAATTTTGCACATGTCTGGCTTAAAGTTTGTTTATTCAAAGACTGTCAATGGGTTTCTTTTTAATTGTGATCTTATAAGTTTTGAGATGTGTGTAAATAAAGACACAATGTCATTTTACAAATTAATTTGATAATATATATATATATATATATATATTGGCATTTTATAGTCAAGTTATTTATTTGTTTTACCATTCAGAAACAAATGAAAGCATGTCGTTGAATACCATATACAATATATATACATATATGTATATGTACATAAATAGTTGAAGATAAAGAAAAAAAAATCAATATCGAAAAGAAAGAGCAGAGTATAATTTATAAAGAAGAATAGTTGTATAATAATTTGCCAAATTAAAAGCAAACATTTATTAAAAGATGCATTTGCATAGTCATATATGCTATAATTTCAAATTAAAGCAGGAGTTCCTTATATTGTGGATCAATCAGTACTGGGACGCACAAGAATTAATCAGTTATTTCTGTTTTATTTATTATCTAAGACCTACTTCATCTACAGACTGTAGGAGAAGAAGCAAATATTGAGTATAAACGCAAATTCCAAAAGATAATAATTAATTGTGCGGGGTAGCTGTTAATTATTTTTGGGTTGGTAATTCTTAATTGACTCATCGAATTTTACGAGTAACAACCTACAATGCATGTTCTCCGCGCTCTTTTGTTATTTGCAACCCTGTTGCCATTTCCAACATCCTATCTGTGTGAAACGGGGTTTTCTGAAGTGACAGCCACCAAAACAAGGCAAAAGAGTAGACTGGACATAAGCAACACACTTCGGGTGTCTTTGTCTACCTTTATTCTCAGATTGGATCATATCGTAGCAAAGAAAACAGCTCAGGGCTCCCATTGATTTAGCGATACAGACAGTTTTTGATGTATTAATATAATGTTATATTGTTGGAGTAATCTGTTAGTTAATTTATCACTTCCTAATGTTATAATATCATTCTATGTAATGTTGGAGCAATATGCCAATAAAGTTCCATATAAGTACACAGTGAATTCACGTTTATTGTTACTATTAATATTTCAACCCCTCGGTCCGCAGTAAAATTGTCAAGCGTTAACCGGTCCCCTGTGAGAAAAAGGTTGGGGATCACTGTATTAGAGTGTTCAAGGGGCTTAAAAATTAAATCTGGCCCGACTCGAAATTGAAATTCCAGGAAATAAACGTTGGTTATTTATAGCTCCTTAAGATGGCAAACTTCCAAAAAATGAATCACATCAAAAGAACTTTGTATGGAGTATCTTGTAAGGGCCATCATTCAACAAACCCTAATATTAGCCAAGGATTGTGTATTTTTGTAATCAAATTAAGGTAGTTGAATGAGATCCTATAAAAAGGAAGTTTTATTTTTATATAAGAGGTACCATACTTCAACCCTCCGGTTCGCAGTGAAATTGTCAAGTGTTGACCGGTCCGCAGTTATAAAAAGGTTGGGGACCACTGCCTTATAGTGATTAACTGTGTAGTATCAAATAATAATAATGTTCTATAATCTTTTCTTGTTCATTAATATTCCTTTATAGAAATAAGCTTTCCTAGTAATAAAAAAGTAAAAAGAGGTTCTTTCTTATTTTAATCATTTCTAATAATAGTGACCCTTTAACTTATGTTATATCATGATCTAATTCTTTAATTGATTTTAATTATTATCCAATGTGCTATATACAGGGTGATTAATGCCATTGGTATTTGTATTTCCGTTATGTATTATTTATTTACTATATTTGATGGCATTTATAATAATATGAATCAAATTAGAATACTTTTAGGAAAATGGCTGGAGCCTATTTTGAAATTGGTTGAAATTTATTTATTTCAATATATATGTAGATTGATTGTTTTTTAATAATCTGAAGGTATATCAAAGATTATTATCTATACAACTTGTTTGTATCAATTTATCAATAGTTAGAAGGCTGTTCTCCATCATCTATATAGAAGCTTTTGAGACGTTATTTAGCTCAAAAGTTATAGATACTTGTTATATAAATCGAAAGGGTGCTATTTTAACTATTTCAAAATAGGCTCTCGAACAAACAAAGCATAGTACTCAACTTATCTTGTTCTAAGATCTACGAGTCATCAGTTGAGAATGCATAAAATACGAGCTTAATAATAATGAAGGCATTCATTAATCATATATTAAACCAATTATTCTTTTAAAATAAAACTCATTTTTCCTATACAATTACCTTTATTTTTTAATCTCCTAAGATTTTATATGGCAGATCATCATTTACCTTTAGTTTATAATAATATAACTTCGGATAAGATCCTTTCTCAATTATTAATCAACTTGTTTGTACCAATATCATTTTACAAGTGTTTACATGAGGAATAAAATTGTTTTCAAAGCTCTCCGTATAAAAAATATATTCAAACATTTATTTGCTTCATAATAACTCACTATACTTTTTACACACCAATTATTCCTAATTTATTGTGTGCTTTTAAATTATTGAGTAGGTGAACTTAGTCGGTTGAATTGCCTCAAATTACGTCCATCAGACAATAAAACTAATTGATGCAGCTAATTAAGATGAAAATCAATTAAAACAAGGATCAAGGGGTAAAAATTATTCTTAAAAATGAGATCAAGTATTGAAAACACTTTAATCTCACAACGTTGCATTGTTTTTTCCAAAAAATAAAGGGGGATTAATGGCCCCTTATCCGTCTCCCGATTCCGCTGCAAGGATAGTTTGCTATCATTACAGAACATTCGTACAAGTATATATGATCAGCAGTATCAAATTTAGAATGCAATAGAAAGTCATGTATCAAGGCTTATCAGTCTTCTGAATAAAGGTTTATATCTGTACTTAAATCCCTCTAGTCAAATCATATTATTACTTTGAACATGGAGGTATTATGTTATATAACAGTTGAGCTTTAGGGAATCAAACTGTTACATATACGAGTTGAAATTTTATATGTGTTTTTTACTGAATATTCATAGAACACTGAAGGGTCTATTTATTGATATTAAAGATCAATATTAATGTATGCATTAAATTGAACAAAATCATCATTTTCATTTATTTCTTGATTATTTTCAAGAACTGTTCTAAAAAAACCCAATCCTCTATGGTTTTCATAAGAACATTTGACAGAATTTTTTCTTTAAGACGACTTTTTTTATACCCTGTTTTAAAATATCTCCAGAAAAACAAAGCAAAACATATGGATAGTGAGTATTTGTTCTCATGAGTGGAACTATTGTATGTATGTACATATATTAGGGTCCATCAAACGCCCCTTCATTTTTAAATGTTTCATAGATTTTGTTACTCATTTTTTGAAATGTGAGATATAATCCCAGAAATAACTGTACAAAAAAATGAACCAATTCAGAAAGTGGTCTCTAACAGACAATCAAGCCCTTATATATGTTATATTACCATTTAATATTTAAAAAATCTCAACAAAAATTACTAAAAATATTAATTTTCGGTAAGGCCTAAAATCTGTTATTAAAACTTAGTAACTTTGCAATTGTACGAAAAAAATACGAGATCTGGAGGTGCTGTTCTTGGTTTAGGATATACTGTTACGATAGAAGATGGGACATTGACAAAAGTCCACTTTCCAAACTGCTGTCAGGCTTTGAGATGTATTTGATGGTATATGCAGGAGAAAGTTGCCAAAGGAAAATGTACTACACAGCAACGTAATTAGAGATCAGCTTGTACCGTACTTATTCAGCTAAATAAAATTATATGATAAAGCAAATATCAGACTAAAATTGCTGTAAAAAAAATATTTGATGTTCTTAATGTTCATCATCAATTACGTCAAATACCAGTGTCTCGTCGTACAACTCATAATATTGTATTGAAAACATTGAGAGCAGGTAAGTTTGCATCGGATTTTTCATCATCTCTTTTTTTTGTAAAGGCAAAAAATAGTATCAGAATGATATAAAAAAGAACTCAAATATACGAAATTATAAATATAAAAAAGAATAATAATGTTATTATCATTATGACATTTGAACAAAAATAAAATTTAAGAATTTTATTTTTTTATATTTTGTTAAAGTTCATATGACTAGTTGGATGAAGAGGTTTAATTTGATATCAAATACGACTAGTTTTGAGTCAAAAACAAAAAAGTTGAGATTTCTTATGTACCTATTATATAGTTCAATAAAATATATATTTGCTTTAGCATATAGACCACCTCTGATTTGGCTCATCGTCTGCCCAGACTCTTGAAAGATCAAGTCTCACATTGACAGAATGGGTAATAAAATCCATGAACCTTCGGACGTTGAATGTACTCTAATGTACATATGTATATGAAAGAAATATATTTTTAATTTTAGCTGTTCTTAAAGTGTTTGTTTTATAGACAAATTATAACTAGTAGGAATATAAAGATTATCATATAATTGAGACACATTCAAATATCAGAATGAGTCTCAGATATGAAAGACAAATATTAAAACAATCTATGGTATCATGATAATTAGATTAAGTTTAAGCAAGGAAAGTAATTCATGCGTTTCGTAGTTCAAGTTAATTAATTAATTTTGTAATTAAGCAAGAGTATTTAACAAATATTAATTAGTTTTTAATCAGTTTTAATATGTTTAGAGTCAAAGAATTGAAACTGTGCCTTGTAACGTCAAATGATTGTATATTAATTTGTTACATGAGTTTATGAATACTCTAATTCACATACATGAAAGAAGTTTATATACACTATACACACACCCGATTTTTAGGAGGCCATATCTGTTTTTAAATTTGTTGTACGGGTACACCCAAAATATCCGCTTTTCTATCTACAATATTAGACAGTTCTTCAGTATAATTTTGAGTTTAAACATGAACATTCGTAAGCAGGATGATCAGAAAAGATCCATCGTAGTTGGTATCTGAGCCGGGAAGACAAATTTTGAAGTTTTGTAATCCTTAATAACCTCTCTATTAACACCCTAAAAAACTTTTATTTATTTTGATATCAAGTTTATGGAGTCAAGGGGTGTTGATATCAAAAGAAAAGCCCACAAGCGTTGCAGTGACGCCCACGACGAGGAAATAGTCAACAACATCCAAAAAAATCATTAATTACAACCTTAGACAGTCAATGAGGAAGATTGTAAGAGATGTGGGGATGAACAAGATTACCAATGGAAGGTGATACAATTGGCAACAGATTGTGCACCAGCACAGAACTCTTATAAAACACAAAAATAGTACTGTAACAATTATTCTCAAAACTGGCTTCCTATCTCGCTGGATATGACTTTTATTGTATGGGGCGTCTCTGAGAGTGACGCCAACAGAGTCAATACAAAGGAGTCGCTCATTAACTCCATCAGGGATATATTTGCCAAATTAACCAAATCAAAGCACAGCCAGTAGTGCATGATACTTTTGGATTTGCCTAAGTTTTACATGTAGTAATACACTTAGAGAGAAAGTTAGTAAGCAATATGATCACGTATAAACATCAATGCATGTACTTTAATTTCATATATCAAATGAGAAACGAGTTCCCGGGACGAAGATCACCTTTTTAAAATTATAATATAATTTATTATATTTTAATTTGGGGAAAAGTTATTTTTTGTGACACAAAAAAATAAATAATTATTTGAAATTATAAGGGAATTGCATGAATAAGAATTTTTGCTCGGAGTTTTTTTTTTAAAACTACAATTGGAGCAAATAATGTATGAATACGTACAATTTATTTAATATTATATCACTATCATTAAATAACCTGTAAAATAAATGGAGAATATATTTTTTTAAATACATACATTACAAGTATACATATATATTATGTTTAGTACAAACCCTATCTTAATGTACTCACATATGTGTGTAAAATACAAATATCTATATGCATATACTTCATTCATACAAACGAATCATATCTATAAGAAAAATATAGTAGCATGTTAAAAGTTTGTTGGAAAAAAGGAATTCTCTAGGAATTTACTTTATATATATATTTGCATATCGAACAATGAGTAACATAATTATTATATTGGAGAATATTCAAACATAAATTTATCAATATATATAAATTGCATACCTTTTTGACCCCCTTTACATTTGTATAACCGCAGAACTAATTACTTAGGTTATGTCTGTACTTTCAGTGCCTTGAGTCAAATGTGAGTAAGGCTCTTTAACAAACGAGTTCAATTGGTAATTATTTTACTATAATCTGAGTGAAAATTATGCTTTGTAAAGTCATTTTAAAATTAGAGATCTTAAATCCCAACTAAGGACTTATAAAACCTTTGTCAATTACATAGTATAAAGCTGGGGTGCCACATTGAGCCCTTGGAAGACGTAGTGGGCCAAACCATTTAAATTTTAGCATACTTAGCTATAAATACCAAAATATCATGTCTTCCCTTTGTTTTGATTTAAAGAAGAGGAAGGACATTGTTAAATTTAACTAAAAATTTATTGAACAACACTTTTACAAAACATTTCACAAAATTGCAGAAACTTTAAATAACTGGTATTGAAAATTATAATAATGAACTTTACATGAGGTTACAACATGAGACTTATAAAGAAAGACTAACCAGCACCCCTAGTGGATAATTCATGAATTACATTTGATTAAAAAATTAAATCCATTTCTTTTATGTATTTTTTCCACTTTCAAATATTCCTGCGGGCCTGATTGAACCTCCTTGCAGTCTGGTTTCGGCTCACGGGCCGTATGTTTGACATCTCTGGTATAGAATATTTTTAATCAGAGTATTGCTCTTAAATGATTGATATAAATCTCACCAAATTGTTTGTAGTATAGTTTCACGTTTAAATAAGATGTTTATTTTTAAGAACATTGATATTTTACATGAACATATATTTAAAGTATAAGTGCTTTCTATGTACCTTAATTCAACTTCTCTTTGCGTAGTTCAATCCAAATTAGCAGATATTTTAATTATGTAGATGAAGAGCTAAAATAAACATGTATTGCAATTATGATACATATGTATGGGTAATGCATTTGTATAATAGCGATGAAGCTCATAATGAGTTAGAACCAGTTTCATTTGCTTCTCAAATAAAAGTAATAATCATTAATTTCAAACAGAGTCTGTTCCAGTGCTTTGTTGCCCTGGATACAATGTTCAACTATCCTATGTATATGTATGTAGGTAAACACATGCATATTTAATTGGACATGAACAAAATAACAAATATTCATAGCCGCAAGATGGTGTGGATTTACTTAGTGATGGGTAGCGAGGGTCATAGCCTAAAAGCCAATAGAGTATAAACAAATGAACAACAAATTTATAGCTATAAGATGGCACAGATTTACTAGGTTATAATCAACATTATCCCTTTTTTCTATGGGACATTTAGTTTAATTCTTGATAAAAAAAAATAATATAATTCCAACCATTTTCCTTTTCAAAAGAAAGAGGTTTTGTATTATCTCCAAGTTTTTCATTTATTGTTAACTTAATTTTCTTAAGAAACTACAATTGTGGCCACAAAATCTCCATTCAAATTTGAAAATTATTATAATAAGAATATCCTTCGTTAGTAAATTAGTTTAATAAATTTACATGCATCTCTCTGAGAGTCCACCCTTATTTTTCCACTTTGCAAAAACTTCATATTTGTATGTTTACACCATGGTATAAATTTGATGGGTTATATTGGTCTATGATATGGGACATTAACTTATCCTTTTTATTTTTGTTCCACATCCCGTCCCGTAAAAATGTCATAAATATTAAAGTACACTTGACAAAGCAAAGTTTTAACTAAAAATACAGTAAAGTAATTCAGTCTGCCAATTAAATTCATTTCATGCAAGATACTAGTTCTTAAAATTGAGATTTTAACTCCAATACAACCGAGATATATATATTGGTAATGACTTCACTTTCAAATATTTATAACGACGACATCATTTAGCAAAAATTGTATTGCGTATAATTTGGACGCGTTTTTCAGGTTTAGAACGGACTGTACAATTTTTTGGGCCAATACACCACCAGTTATTACTTTATATTTAGATGGATCAACGTTAAAACACGCCAACGGGTATCTTCGTCATGACAAGGAATAGTAAAAAAAAGACCCACCTCAAATAATTTTGTTTCATCTTAAATCTAAAAATTAGCTTTTTAAAAAACATTAATTCAGTATAAAAATATGTTGCTATCTGTAACGTAGTTTCTTTTAATTATAGCAGTTATTCAAAAGGAGCTCAATACAAAAATATGCGTAGGCATATTAGTGTTTAAACTCATTAAATAGATCAATCAATTATAGTAAATACGAGTTTAGTAAATTGATTTTGAATTTTTAAAAGAATCTGAAGTAAATGTTGGCTCTAATGGGACTCTACAATTATTATTGTATATATGTAAAAAATGGTATATTATGCCTAATTATTTCTTTATTATTATTATTTATAAAACTATTAGAAAATTGATATTGTGACAAAGATAAGTAATCCCTCTTAACCATTACTAATAATTAAGTAATGCAAAAACAAACTAACATATAACAATATTATATTTTACAAAAAGAAGAACAAATTAAAAAACTTCTACAAAGTTTAACAAAAAACAGTTTTACTTTTGATGGTTCCATGGTCAAAATATAAAGAATTTTATTCAAATTTACATGAAACAAATACCAAACTAAGCGTTTTATCATTGTTATACCAGATATACACTCGTTGTATATAATAGATGTGTAGTAAAAAATTAATCCTTTATTCTTGCATGAAATTGAAGGTTATATTCAACCTTATTTAAGTGATTACAAACTGTATTTTTGTGTGTGCAATGTTTAGCTCCTGGGCAATCAAAGCAGTGCTACCATGAAGATGTGACTCAACAATTCCCATTAATTATTTCATCGACACTTTCAACAATTTGATAATACATCTAAATTTTACACTTCTGTATATCTTTGATTTGCTATCGTATATATTCATAGAATAGATAATAATAATCGATTGCAAAGAGAAAATATTAAATAACTTGATTGGAAATAATACAAATGTGATCAAATATAAATGTAAATAGAGGATAATGGAATGAAATATGTTTGTGGCATGAGAATAATTAATTTATAGATACAACCTTCAATATTTTAAAATTAAAATATTGTTTATTTTTTAAGAGATGATTGAGTTTGAAATTAATTGCCTACTATGATTAAACATAATGCACCTACCTACGATGATACAAATCAGTTCAATGTGGGTCGTTTTGAACATCAATGAACGTAAATATTCATATAGAGAAGGGGAAAAAAGGGAAATTTACCTGAGGCTTCTGATAAAAAAGTGCTTGCTTTCTTTTTTTCCTTCAGAATGGACCAGGGCTTTTTAAAGTGATTGAGTTAGTTCATATATGTATGTAGGTAAATATATATAATGTGTATATATTTTAGGTTACTTTTTGGAAGGTAGTGATACATAAATATATATATATATATATATATTGATACATAAACATTAAATGAATTGGTCAGTGAGGGGAACCTTTTACCTGCTTTCTAAAATAGAAGAGAAGTTGGTTGTTTTTTTTCCTTCATAGAGACGTGGGAGTAAAGGGAATACAGAGGGAAAGGAGGAATGTACATACAAAATCATGATAATCATCATGAGTAATGCAAAAAAAAAAAAAAACTTTGCTGGTCCGGACACTCTACTCCAATACTTTCGATGTTCTTTGGGTACAACAAGATGACAGTTTAAAGCATTACAAAGTCAAAAATTTTATACAAATGATGAGATCTCTAAATCCATATACATTTTAAATTGTGGATCTGTTTGGTGCATAGCTCCAAAAATCAATCGGACTGTTCTTGAATGTTAGAAGTTCTAGTACCCCTTCTGGAGTATATTGCTACTTTTCCACCTCCATATTTGATCCAATCAGCCTGCAAGATAAGATTATACTTATTTAAGGATATTTTATAGTCATTATGGTTATTTAATTCTGTTTCGTTGATATATACTACTGTTGGTCGAAAGTCATCAATTACAATTTGAACTATTGTGTAATTGTATAAAACATAAGCAAAAGACTGTAACAATAAAACAAGAAGTGAGCTCCTTGTCTGAAGATTTGTATTCTTTGGCCCTTGCCTTCGAAGATTTGGATCTTGAAAGTGAGAAACACTTTTTTAATGGCGAAAAAGAATAAAACAAAGTACTTAAAGTCTTGTGTTTGGGTTTCACACCTTGATACGTCACCATTGTTATTCCAAAAATTATTATTTTGTGTGTTGTTCTTATTCGAAGGTTAAAATTTTCATGAATGTGATTCGGCTCAAAAAGTCCTCTCTTCTTATCTTTTTTTTCTTATTTGACTCGATAATAATAACTAAGAGAGGATGAAATCTTTATGGTTTGACATTTTTAGTCATAATAACAAATTCACTTATTATCAAATTTAAATTCCACAACACTCATACTTAAAAAATGTTTGATTGTCTATAAAAAAATAGTAATCCATTTATAAAAGAGTTCGAGTATTGTAGACCAACTGAATAGATTTCAGGTTCTTTTACCCATCGGTGGTAAATTGATGCTATTTTTTTTATTTACCTCGTAGAATTCAAAAAGGTTTTAGGCAAAAATAAACTTCTTTGAAAACTTCTCCTATCTTCAAAAATAGATTAGATTTTTTCGAAGTAATGGATCTGATCTACACTTTAAAAGAAAGCCTGAATCAATATCATTCACATAAAGATCCTTTCAATGAAATATAGAAGACAACAAAACAATGAATCTAATGCCATTCACAATAGGAACATATAAAAAGAGAGATTGACTCGAAGTAATTTAAAAGATAGTTTTTGTCATGTCAACTCATGGTCTGAGAACCCAAGTAGATATTAGTTATATACATTAACTTTTTGTGAACATTCATAGTTATGTATGGTGCTTAATTTTTGAATAATTTTCTAGCTTCATAAAATAATAACTTTGATTGGAGGTTTCCAAAGATCAAATAGCATACAATATTTCAAGGGTTATAAGGATAAATATAATCATATGACTCATATTGAAATGTATGCTACTTATCATTAAAATTATAATTATCATACGAAAGAATTAAACATTAAACATCCATTGATGAAAGGTTTAGAGTATAATAAAGAAAAATGTTCCGTTCATGAAATATACATATTTTATGTATATACTATATTTCGACTTCTTTATGCATTGTGTCATAATCTTTTGGAACTATTGAAAGGTAATTAAGGATTCTATAATTTTATATTTTAACAAGAAAATAAAAAATTAATATCTTTCAAGAAATAGGAGGTTTTGTAAAGTTACTAATTGTGTAGTGAAAAGAAAATTATGCCAACATATCGGTTATTAATGTCTTTTCAAAAAACATTCTTCTGATAGTTTCGTTGAACATAAAAAAATTTTTTTTTTAATCAGTGGTGGCAATTATCTTTGCCTCTGCAAAACATTTTAACAAATTAAATTAATGGAAAACTTCTTTGTGTATGACAAGTACATCCATATTATTAGTCATACATTAGCTTTGACTAAAGTAAAGCCCCTGATTCTTATAAAACCTGCTTTTATTTGTTTTTTTGTATGTAAGGATCTTTTATTATACAAATATATATAATTCTTAAAATTACGTTTATGATAGTTTAAAAAATGAATACGCAAGGCTGATAGAGAAATAAATCAACATTTATTAACTGTGAGATTAAACAAACACCTTTCTCTATCTTCAATTGTCTCTCAAATTGATAAAAACTATAATAAATCAATAGGTTATGCCTAGAGATCATATAAATATGTTATTTTTTAAAACAAAATATCATATAGTTATATGGAAAAATACTTAAAAAGTTTACTAACAAGCTATACTTTTCAAAAGTAATATTAATTTCTTTATTTTATCAAACACAAATAAAACCTTTATAAAAACTTAAATGGTCATGAAGGAATATAAATATACTTATACAATCATAATCACTGGTTTTGTTGCACATATGTACATATTTTGTTTTTTTATAGAAATAGTTGTAGAATAATCATATGGACATATTATCTTGAGTTAATTTATTTGTTGTAAAATAAAGTTGTATGAGCATTAGTAATTTTTTTTGAGTTTTACTTCACCAGATTTTTATTTCTTCTTTAAATTTATTTCAAAGTTATTCCCTGAAATGTTTTCAAGTTGCTATCGATGGTATTAAAAGAAAGAGAACAGAAATGATTTTTAAACTTGGAAGGGGGGTAAAACTTGTATAAATGTAGAATTGGGGAGTTGGGGTGTCCGGGAGGGAGGGGAAATATAAGGCATATTAACAAAAGCCCTTCTAGTTGGACGTGAGTTTGAGGTTTCTATATTTTAAATTTAGTTGAAGACCACTTTCGGATTTACATAAAGGAAATATTACTTTTTTGACAATTGTGTAGGTCAATACAAAAACTGTAGAGACTTTTTACATCTATCAAGCCACAAAGTAGACTTTAATAATACTGCCGGGTGGCATGTCTTCTCGAGTTGATGTATCACTCATAGTTCAGGAATACAGACTGTGCAAATGAGTCAAAATTGAATTGGTGATTCATTGAAAATCCGTCATCTACTCTAGATTACTCACAGACTAGTTAAAAGTGATACATAATGACTAATGTTGGCTTTTTTGTATAACTAATATGAATAGATCAAATAATGAGGTCACTCTACATTTTCTTCACCACTCATGCTCCATTAAAAATAAAGAATCTACATTAAAAAAGTAGAAATTTTTACTTTTGATATTTCGAACATTTTAATGTCTATTAACCTTGTGACAAGCACTGCGGGAAGTTGCAAAATAGGTGGTGAAGATACTCAAATGAAGCACTCAAAGTGATGTTATTGCGCTTGATATTGATGTTGTGTGAGTTAGTCAGACATTATTTTTTTTAGTTAGATAATGTTTAATTTTATTTGTTGATAATAAAAAAACTAAGTTATGTATATTATTAAATTCATCATCTGAAAATATAGAAAATAACTATTACGAGAAATTTTAATTATTATTTTCAGAACTAGTAATACTAATACAAAAAAGAAAATGGACGAAATTTACTACTATAGTAATTATGACGTTTTGCAAAGATGAGCCTGATTGAAAAATATTACATCGACATATCAGTCTAATTTATTTGCATACATACATATGGGATATGATAAAGTTAAAGCTCTTTCAAAAATGGCAAACTTGCGGCTTGACTGGTGTGCCACTTTTAATAATTTGCAATGATGTTTTCATGGTATTTTTTGTACAAATACTATGTTAATAAAAGTTGAATTAAATCATTTTTTTGGGCAAGTATTTTGAAGTAAAAAGCTTTGAAATCGGTCAATTCTAGACAGAGTTATAGTTTGTTGAAGTTGGAATATCTTTTTAAAAAAGTCAAACATTGATGGACTTCCACCAAAAGTCTGAAATTATAAGCATAATGTTCTTTTGTTGGGATGAACACCTTGGCATAAAATTATCAAAATCGGTGATGTGGTAAATTTTCAAAAAGTGTGTACATGACGAGACTGCAATAATTAATTTTGCCAATTTTTATGAGTTTACCAATCATCGATGATTGCCTATAACTGTCTATAATCAGCAAATTTAATTGACCCACCGATATAATGATCGAATCCTAATCTACATATGTATATTACTGCTTTGCATGTTTGTTGTATTACAGATCTTAATTATTCCTTAAGGTAAATTATATCCCTGAATGCCTTCAGGGATATAAGTTTATACAGAAAAAAACACAGATAACGAACAGCCTCTTGATTAACTGCATGTTCAGCTTGTAAACGTTTTTAAATACTAAGAACTTCAAAAAAATTATTCTATTAGTAGTAATACTATAATAAATGATGAGATAATTCTTAAGAATAAATCCACTGTAGGTTTTGGACAACTCTGGAGAGTGTCTTTGTACATATATTAAATATGAATGATAATAATTATTAACTCATCAATCAGTTTGGTCTTTTTGAAATACATATATATATATATATATGTAATGTTCTTATTCCTTACTTACCTTCTCAAAATGAAACATTACCCCTGAATTATAAGAGGTAGGATATTTATGTGTTGAATTTTAAGCACATTTGTTGATTTGCATATTTTTGTCATCAAAATCTAATAAATCATTCATAAGATACAAAGTTTTATTTTTTCATTCAAAATAAAGTTGTTTTTTTTTCTTTTTGATAGCTTTTATTTATTAATGTAATAATAGTTTAAAAACAAATGATCACCATAAGGTAAATAATCTTTTCATGTAAAACATTCAAATTAATAAATGTTTAATTGAAAAATAAACTGCATGCTACTCACAAAGTTCTTTGACAAACAAACAAACAAACAAGCAAATACAAATGGAAATAATATCGGTTCCTGGTCTTTCAGTCGTTTGCAAAGTAACGCACAAGTCTTTACAAAAGAATAATTATTAGCAAGGAAATTTAAAGAATGAGAGTTAACTTCATAATTTTGTTGATAATAATGAATCGATTCGGGGGTGGGAAAACACATGAGAAACACAATTGTAGGTTGAGTTGAAAAGGTGTAGAGCTATTATGAATGCCTAATGAATTCCTAAATTACATATAGTTTCTCTAAATGATTTGGTATCAGAAATGACGGGTGTTAATTCCGCATGCTCCATTTTCATAATGGATTTCTCAGTTGAAAATTCAAAGATGTACAGTATACTCCAAAGTCTACAAGAGCAGTTTAGGTAAGTGTTGTATATTGTAAATTGATTTTTTTCCCCACTCAACTAATCTTTATTTTCTTCGAAAGGGTTCTTAATTATCAAAATAGAATTAGTTCTTGGATTCATTCCTTGGAAATGCTGCGCTCAAAAACCTGCATTCAAACCCTTGTTTTCGGACCGAGAGTGCATATTGAGTCTTTTTTTAGAAAGGTACACATAACTTAATTTGAATGGAGCATGTACTACATATATGAGTTCCTAGGTATGGGATCGCTCTCTAACAAATGATCCCTACACTTACTTTGTATTTGTGAAATCTTTATCCGATGTAAATGGACTTCAAACTCTGATGGATATAGTTCATGTTGCAATAGTTTATTCGCCTTCATCAAACATACAGGTAGTAGACTCATTTTTGCAACATACATACATATTTGTACTTTATGAAAATAAAATATATTTTAATACTACATAGAATGTTGTAAACGTTTATCAAATAAATCCATATGCTGATGAAAAGTTTATATTGACGAATATTTGGTCAAATAATAGATCAGGTATTATTTTCTAGAAATCTAGAAATTTTGAAGAACTTGCCAAACTTGTCTTTTTATTTTGTAGATTTTATAAGGAAGTTTGATTTCAATGATCAAAATAGGAATTTGATGGGATACAATTTAAGGGTTGCATACATGAAACATCCACCCTATTTGTTTCAAATATCTTCAAATATTGTAGATGGATTTGAAAAAAGAATAGTGGAGGGTGTTGGAGAAAGTTTAGGTTCTAATATCGAGTGCGTATTTTTTATAAATAAGTATCTCGAATTATAATTATTGTGTCATTATTGTGTTTAAATGAAAGATTGGTTGAGAGCATTGACGGTAAATGGGGAGGAATTGATCAAAACGGAAGCTGGAACGGTATCATTGGAATGGCTCAAAGAAAGGTAGGCACAAATCCAAACATTTCTAGGATAAGGACTACATTTTCTTTTAAGCAAACAGGAAGTAGATGTTGCCATTGGAGCATTAACACGCCAATTTGAGCGTGAGATGGCAATTGACTTTACCACGGGCCACTCTGAACAATTCCTAACGTTTCTTACACGTGCTCCACAAGAACTTCCTAAATGGCATTCACTTCTTTGGCCGTTTGAAGTAAATATATTCGTAATTGATTCATTATTATTATTATTAATTGTTTTATTAGAAAAATCTATGGTATATGATTTTGATTACTATGGTACTATTTTCAATAAGTTTTGTGGCAATTCTTCAACATATTCATGAAGAAAAAAAGATTCGACTCTCAATGACCTTTATAAACATATGGGGATCCTTTCTTAATCAAGGTAAGAACATCTACAGGAGAGAGATATCTGTATAGAATGGTAAAGTCTAGTAGTGACTACAAAACTTCCAATAAGTAGCGTTAGAAAAAAGTAAACGATTGTATTTAAAATAAATTGTTGATTACGAATAGAGTTGCCGTCAAACAGTAAAGCAATCTATAACTTTTTTCAGGTATAATCCATCCAAAGAGGGTATCTTTAAGAATAATTCTAGGAACTTGGTTCCTTTACTCATTTTGTACTATTGCATGTAAGTATGTTCTTCAAGGATTGATCCACTAGTATCAGAAACATTTTATCTTACATTTTAAGCATATAGTGGAAGTTTGATATCGTTTCTTACTCTTTCGAATATGGAGAAGCCCATCAATACATTAGAAGAATTAGCAGGAAGTAATTTGAACATTATGATAATGGATGGATTGTTTTATAAATCTTTATTTCAGGTTTTGTATCTTATGATAATATTAAGTAGAAATTTATTTACGAACAAATTTTTTTGAATAGTTTTCAGAGGATGCTACTTATAAAAAAATTGGTGGAAAATTGAGCGAAGCATCGGAGAAGGGATATATATGTGTGAATCAGTTGAATTGCCTCAAAACTGTGAATGAAAAGAAGGAGTAACAAACATATATTGAATCAAGGGTTTCAACAGTTGATTAATCAAAAGAAAATTACTTTTTCAGGATTGCGTATATCTCAGATGGAGACTCCTTTATGAATTTCTACCTTAAGAAACATGATTTTCAATTTATATACATATCAAAAGCAAAGTTTTATACTTCTGAGTATGCAATTGTGCTAAGAAAAAACTTTCCCATTTTAAAGCATTTTAATCAAAAGTATGGTATTAACTTAACTCAAAATTAAGCAAAAGTACATTTATATTACTTATACATACATATATACTCTAGAATACAACTCTTTCTCGAAATGGGTTTGATACAGAAATGGAAGGAGGATTTTTCTCAAGTATATCTAAACAAATGTGATAGGAAAGAGAAAAAAACAGGACGTGTAACAGAATTAAGAAAGAACACGGATATGCGGCCACCAATTTCCTTGAATCATTTACAGGGGATTTTTCTTGTGGCGAGTATTGGATTGGGAATGAGTTTAATCGTCTTTATTGGAGAGAAATTATTATTTTATTCTTATACATAGATACACATAAATATATTTACAATTGTTCAATGAAATGCTGCGTGGAATATTTGTTGTTCAATGTAATATGTCAATAAAATCTACGTGTTTTAAATCAAATAATATTGAAACTAATGTCTTTTCCCCAAACAAAATCCAATGAAAGGGTATCTAATTTTTGCTGGGGAAGAATCGTTTCTTTTCAGGACTTAAATGACGTTACACACTCTCAAATATTCATTTAAGAAAACTGCTTTCCATTGGAAGAACTTACTTGTGTAATAATGTAATGTAATGTTGTTCATTTTGACAACTGACCACTCTATTGAAACAACATTTTGAATTGTGATTGTGTAGTTTGTAGAATTGTTGACCTGAGAGATAACCTCAAATTCGGCCACCTAAGCCTTCAAATTGCATTCTGTTTTCCAAAATAAGCATCTAGTGACCTCAAACAAACTTAGAGGCCATAAAGGTTCATAGCTTATGCTCCTTTCTGGGTCGTGAACATTCTGTTTCAATGATTGATTAATTAATATGGATGAAGGTGGTGCTTCAGGGAATGAACTGATTGAGAATTCTTCATGCCATTCAAATGAAAGGTCTCATTGGCGAAGACAAGAAAAGAGTATAAGAGATCGTTCAGAGAAATGTTTTGAAAGAAGAGAGATGTCAGATGTGGGGATTCTCTCCGTGGATGAGAACTGGGGGTTTGGTGCAACAGTAAAGAACTTTTATGTAAGATTACATTGACCCATATTTTATATATTGATGATATATGCCATAAATGTATATTTTATATGTTTTAAAATATCTAACATGTAATGTCTTACATTCATACCTGAATGGAAAACAAAAATAAACGATTATTTTTGGAGGGAGAAAGTATGTCATTATTGATTTGTCCATGTTTGTTCTGTTCCTCGTGTAAAAAATAACTATATTTTTTCTCCTTAATTTTAATGAACTAATTCCCTTGTTAATAGTCTCTCTATATAAACAAAGCAATTCCCATTTGTCATCTAAATCAAAATATCCTGAATAACAATGAATAAGGAATGTAATTAATTATAGGGCCACAAATTCCTTCTTGGCTCTTCCAGTCCTGTCTTTCACCAGATCCTATACAAAATGGAATTCTGCGAGTCTAAAGAGGAAATCATTTTAAATTTGAATTCAAAACTTAATGTCACTCTTATCCGAACAAAAAATTATGACTCTGAAAGGTTGGAACTTAATGGTATCCCTCCAATTGCAACTGAGGCTCTTTTAGAGTATATTTATAAAGACAAGTAAGGCTCTATTTTATATGTATATTTTATGCTCTAATTTGAATTATTTTTTACATCAAAAATGATTTGAAAATAAGGTAAATTACATAAGTTCTTCGTGTACAATTACATTTTTGATGATGTAAAGAAGGTATTTTCATGTAATTACAATCATCTCTCAAGGAGAATAAGCTAATAACTATAAGTCACTTTTAAAATGTGAGGTACAAACATTTTATTTTTCGTAAGGAATACATTAACCTCGTTTCTAAACTTTCCATATGCATTATACAACACATTAAATAAACATTTTTGTATCTAAATACTCTCATATACATATAATTTATATTCATTATATAAATATTTAATTAAATAGGTTTTGTAAAAGTGACTTTGAGAATGGATATAGTCGTAATTTACTATGGAGGCTCTGGCATGCAAGTATAGCCTTATAAATGGATCATTTAGCTCAAATAACATTAGATGTAAGTTTGAATTGCATATGCATTTACTTAGTTATTTGTTTATTTCAGGGATACATATTAAATTTATAAGTATGCATTTATGATCATCATTTTATTTCACTTTTTTTTAAACTTCAAACAATACAATGAAAATCGATCTATTCTATTCTATTTTTCTATTCCATTTTGGTAATTTTTCTTTAAAAAAAAACAAACATATTTAGTGATGTTTAAGAATAGAAAAAGCATCATATGACTTTTCTGGGAATTTGGAAGCAGTGTTTAGTGCAAAAAAAAAAAAAAAGTTTCTTTACTCAAGCCATTCATTTGTTTTACAAACACATAAATTACCATTTGTGTCGAGTCAACAAGAAAACAAATTTGTTTTTCAAATTTTGAAAAGGAGAAAATCCACTTTTAAGTTTATTTTTACCTCATAAATATAACGGTCAAATATTTAAGAGTCATTTTAAGACCTATACTGCAAGGTTTTTGCTAAAATATCACTTTATATCGAGAAAGCAAGGATTGTTGTCGATCCAATAAAGCAATCGAATAAATGTTACGATGGCACAATCTTTTTCATTGCCCCAGAGATTTATTTAGTTGCAGTTGGCAAAAACCAGTTCATCTGGTTAAGAACTATTAAGAATCAATTTAATCCATGAATCATAGTAATAGTAACTACATAGTCATGGATACCAAATGTTTTTTATTCTTGATTGTGGCCGGGTTTTTTTTTTTCTTCCTATAAATAAGTTGTAATTATAGGAGTCATTATTTAATATATCAAAATAACTTATTAATACGAACAAAAGAGAATGTCTTTAAGAATATGAGTGCAGTTCACACTCATTTTTGAAATATTTCAGATAAACTTGGTTTCTTGTTGACTTGACACATATTAAAGTTGAATCACGTACGATATTTCAATTGGTTTTGAACAGTCTTGAACTTGCTATGTGTGTCTAGTCTTTTGTAAAATTGTATATCTTAGAATTGACATGGTCCTAAGCCACGTGGTTATCTTTTATGGATTTTTCACACAAATTTCCATCAGAATCTTTTGAAATACTAACATTTAGGTGCAAAGAACTTGTACACCATGATGAGTCACACTCTCAGGAGAATTATGTATTCCATTGTGTATAACAGGGGTCCCCAACCCCCGGGCCACGGACTGGTGCCTGTCCATGGATCAATCCGTATCGGATCACACAAGAATTAATTAGTTATTTCTGTTTTATTTATTATCCATGTCTGGGACGATAATAATTATACTGCTTAATATACAGACTGTAGGAGAAGAAGAGAATATTAAGTATATAAGCAAATTACAAAAGATAATTAATTGTGCGGGGTAGTTCTTACTTATTGTTGGGTTGATAATTCTTAATTGACTCATCAGATTTCAGAGGCAACAAGCTACAATGCCTACTACATATTCTCCGCGATTTTTTGATATTTGTATTCAATATTTTACTTAATTAACACACTTCGGGTGTCTTTGTGTCTGACATTACTCCCAGATGGGACCTTCTCGTTGCAAAGAAACAAGCTCAGGGCTCCCATTGATTGAGCGTTACGGACCGTTTTTGATGTTATAATATGTTAGATTGTTGGATCAATGTGTTAATAAAGTTCCATATGAGTACAAAGTGGATTCACGCTTATTATTAATATTATTTCAACCCTCCGGTCTGCAGTAAGATTGTCAAGCGTTGACCGGTCCGCTGTTAGAAAAAGGTTGGTGACCACTCGTGTGAAGGATGCTCAAAGAATGAGGTTAATTTTTGTTTTTGAATAATGTTTATTTATTTCAATTTGAATAATAGTAATAGGTTCCCTGGATATGCCAGACTGTTATAATATGAACTGTTTGAGGCTGTTTGTGCAACTAACTAGCATGTTAATGGTGGATTTTCTTAAAAGTGTTTTTTAATTAAAAAAATGCTTATTAAACAAAATTTAGAATAAACAGGGCATTATCATTATACGTATCCATTTCCTCACCTGAGTGTATGACGAAGACATTGAATTTTAGATCCACTGTTACTCTATTAATATGCATTGACAATAAAAATCACTCTGAGTCCTCAGTTTCTTTCTTTCTCGATAGTTGGTTCTCCCTCTCTCTCTCTCTCTGTGACATACTTATACAAAACAAAATCATGACTTTTGGTTTATTATGTAATCTATGACGTTTATGAAAATATTCTACATCAATGGTATCAAAAAATAAAAATAAAATATATTGTAAAAAATCTCGATCCTACTCCACCTTTTGCATATTATATTTGTTGTAGTTGCTATTGTTGTTTTTCTAATATTGTGGCTTACTTACACATTATCTACACATTTCTTATTCCAATGTCATTAGATACTTTACAGTTTTTTATATTATTTTTAGACGATAAATGATCTAATGTGCGAGGAAACATTATTTTGGGACTTGAATTATACAATGTCGTTCAATGAAATGGACCTTCAACATATTAAGGATAAAGTGTTAAAGGTAATCAATCGATTATAAGCAACCCTATAATAGTGAGATTTGAGAGTCTGTCTAATTGTATTCTAAGGCAATGTTTGATTATTAAAAAAAATGTAAATTTACTCAATTTAAACAAGAAAAGTAAATCTGAAAAAGTATGGAGACATATTTGTATCAAAGTATATATTATTCAAAGCCAGCAACTTCAGGAAACATAGTATAAGTATAAGGTTTGCTATGCCCAGACTTCAGGAACTTGTTTGTCTTTGTAAAAAAGATTTTGAGGTTTTTTGTTTTAAATATGCCACCCCTTTAAAATATTCAAAAATTAGATTTTAAATTTTAAATGTCTTCTATTTGTGATGAGAATAATTAATAATAAACCATTGAAATTCCATTAGATTTTTCAATATGTTAAGTGTTCGATTGTTTAATTTTTGATGAAAATTTTTAATAACATATTATTTTGAATCACAATACAAAACTTAAGTTTTTAAAGTTCCATCACTCATACAAAATATGCATGTAAATAAATATATAATTTTAACAAACGATAATGAAATTATAGCATCAATTAATGATTATAATAGATGATGTTAAGAGTTAAATATGATGCAATTTGTTCAAAATCTACGTACAATACACACATATTAGAATCAATATTAATAAATTTTTATTTAAATTGATATAGATGATGGTTAATTTAGGAGAACGACTTTTTGAGCATCCAAATTTCGTTTGGATTGGAAAAAAGGGAATTGAAGAGATTTTTAATCGACGAAAACCTGGTAGCTGTAAGCCTCTTATTATACTTAACAATTTACTTCGATGGTATGTATGTATTTGATTTCTTCGTGATTAGGTTATGACTTGTAACTGGTTAATTTTTTTTAGGGTATTGTATCAGTTGGACCGATTAGCTTGTTGTGAGATTGATGATAAAACTGGATCAGAAATTCCAATTGAAATACGACTAGAATGGATCAAAGACTGTCGTAATCAAAAGTTCTCTCATATTGACAAAGAGGATTTAGAAAAGTATTTAACAGAGGGAACTGAATGCATGCCTTGGAACAAATTCAGCCAAGTAGATTATTTAAGATATGTTCCTAGATCCAAACTAATTTCAGATGAAAAGTTGCTTCAAACATCTTTAAAATTGATGGAGATCGTTATTCAAAGTCCAAATAGATTGAAATACTCTGAATATGAGTGTAAAAATAAAGTCTTTGACGGTGATATTTAATCAAATTAGTGTCATTGAAAAGACTTTGACTACGAGAACGAATTCATCATGTACAAACTCTATTAGTTAAATTTGTCTTGATGGTATGATGATGGATTGAAAAAAGATTTAGTGTTCCTCGTATCAATTTTGAAGATTCTAAATTCTCAATTGAACTAACAAATTTACCGTTAAACACAATCCCTATTGTATCTATTATCCTTCCCTCCTAAAAGAAATAAATGAATGGTACTCATTTAATTGATACCTACTATGTCAATTACGTCATTTATCCCAATAACTCACACTTATTTACTTAGTACACGACGAGCTTTTTGGGATCAACAAAAACACACTGTATTCTCCCTTCAGCTGTTTTTCATCAGTTGACTCTTTTGATTTAAAGCAGCTGACTCTACGTATTATGAACTCGAAAAGGGTACTAATATTAATTATGATTTTGATGTATAAAAAATATATTAAATTGTGCGTCAATTTTTTAAATATTATACAAGTATTAATGATTGATTTGTATATTGCTAGAATTTATAATTGTATAATATATCTAAATAATAACTCTGTCCAATATTAAAAAGTTGGCCACAAGGAAAATACACAAGTGTAGCTGCCAGTTGTTTTTCCAAAATTTTCCTTTCCCTTTTGTGAGTCGAGGTTGCTAGTGGACAAAAAAGCTCATCGTGGTAGTCAAAGTATGCTCACAGCTTAAGGATAAGTTATTTCAGTTCAACAATTAATATTATGAAAATTAACAAATTGACAATAGACAAAAAAATTATATCCCACTTGTTAAATTACAATTGCATGTGTATGTAAGAAGCTTAGACCTACATACATGAAAACCCATAAATATGCATATACAGCAGAACCCTAGAACTCGACGCCAATTCTTTCCAAGAGCGTAGAGTATCGATGTATTCGAGTTCCGAATAACCGAAAACCAGTGAAACACTAGCTGTATTTTGTATATAAATATCTTGTAAGGCAGGTTCACATTCCGAAATATTGCTCGGACTCAGATGTAAAGTTTTTCCAACATTTGCGTTCAACCCCGATTATATCGAGCTTTAGAGTGAACTCTGTATTATTGATATAGAGAATTATGTCCCCTATCTACAATTCAGCTTTTTTTAAAACCATTTTCAACATTAATCTTTCATAACATCTGAGAGGGCTAAGGCTTATTATCACGAGACTCCATTCGTGTAATTATTATCAAACTTTTTTTTTCATTATCCTAATGAGAAAAAGATAATACATAATACATTATAAATGACTGAAGGCTAAGTGGGTTTCTTTCAAATTCTGCGAGTTCCATATCTTGTACCACATTGTATTTTTTTAATCATATCGTGCAGATTTTGTTCCAGCTGCAATGATCAAAAATAGCATGTAAATACCTTTAAAATAAATTTTGACTCATTAGAATTTTTAAGGCAATGGAAAACTATGATTTTAAAATATAAATTTACTGATAAATAGATTTATGAGTAATAGCATGAGCGTAAAATAGATTTAGAGGAATGAAACTCAATACTTTCCTTAGATGAATGATAGTTTTCGAATGGATCTTGATCTTTTTTTTCCTCAGACGACAAAGAGAAACTCAGCTATGAATGGAGTAAAAAAAATATTGCTCCTTAAAAATCCAGTAAATATATCTAATTGATTTGTTAAAGATAATCGAATGCTTTTCAAAAAATGAAACGAATAAAGAAATATTTAAATTCAAGTCTGCTTCTCGTGGATTTGCCCACGTAAAGGAATGGTCAGATAGCATTATTGTTGTTAAACAACAATATTGACGAAACGAATACAGATTTATCATGTATTTTTGAACTAAAAACGAGAGTTGTACCTGAATCAACGACAAATGAAGGTAAACTAAATGAAAAAACGTAAGCGAAATGATATTTATAAATTGTTTAACAAAATATTTATTTCAGTGTAATTGAAGATTATTATCTTTTAATAATTAATTGCATTGACTTCTAAAAAGAAGGATAGAGTTAGACTCCTAAAGCCGAATAAGATTCATGAAAATTTGAGCCTTTTGAATGAAAACAACACGCAAAATAATAGTTTCATCGAATAAAAAGGGGGACGTATCGAGTTGTGAACCCCAAACACAACGGTTCGACAAGGCCAAGATCTTTCATAACTTTATTTTATTCTTTTGTCGCCAATTAAAAAGGTATGTCTCACTCTCAAAATCCAAATCTCCGAATGGAAGGGCCAATAGAAAACAAATTGTCAGACAATATAATAAACTTGGATACAAAACAAGGAATTAATTAAGGAGCTCACTTCCTTCACTCAGAAATGAGGAATGAGGAAGGCCCAGGAAAAAATAATTTGAATTGAATTGGAGTCTATTAAGAAATTTCTATAAAGAGAGCATCTGAAGAAAAGAGATCTGAAGAGCTTGACAGCCTCTATATGACTGATGATTTTTAAAAATTGAATATTTATTTATATTTTTTTTTTCATTTTCAACAAATTATAATCTTTAATTATCTTATTTGTTATAAGTCATATATATATGTATATTACAAATTGACTATGTGGAGGTTTAACAAGACCTATTTGTAGGTATGTACTATTATGATAAGATGCATATATATTCATTTACTTACCTACAAATACCCTACAAATTAACGTAGACTGTTTATGGAAAGATGTATGTCTCAGAATCGATTATATTCAATCAAGTGTCTTGGAGAAATTATGAATGACTTTATTTATGGTACACTTGTTCACTTTAGATTAATACTTACTTAGTTCACATAAAATCCTTTCACAACAAATTCCCCACTTTACTCAGTTGTTCTACAAACAGGTAATTTTTGAGGTCATAAATCAATATTGACTTGATTGACTAATATGTGTAAAAAATTTATAAGAATTAGGTTTATGTACATAAGTATTACTCGCAATAGAGTAAACATATGAATAAGAAAAAAACCATTGTATTAGTCACATCGGAGTATAAGTTTCATCAAATAAATACTATTTTCATCCATATATACAGATATTCAATAAATTATACGGAGCTCATCTTCCAAAATATTGAGTTCTTCAGCTTCTCAATAATTGAAGAATAACTCTGCAAACTCAGGAATTGAGTTGTTCTCTATTTTATCTTCTTAGATGGACTGGTCAGAATTTTTATCCGATTCAGAGCAAATTAATTAGGCCTTGATGAACATGAGAGTGATGTGTGTGTGCTCCCATTCCATCTAAAATTAGTAGCTCTTGATTACCATGAGATATAATTCAAATTAAAAGAGCATAGGAGAATTATGATGATCATATTTTAAGTGAAGTACTGGGTATACATATATCCCGAATATATAAATAATGAAATTAGTATCTACATTGAAATTATTAGTTTCATTTCTATCATTACTAAGGTAATTCATATCGTAATGAACATAAGCTGAAATATGTATTTCCAAATACAATATTAATTTAATAGTATGGTTGAATATAATTACTTAGTTTTATCCACTTATCATAACAGGTCATCATAATTCTCCTACGTTGTTTAAATTTGAATTCCATACCTGTAGAGGATCTGTAGTTTCGTCCAAGGCAACGAAAGTATCCTTTTCTTCAACTGCTTTTATTATCTTGGACAAGACAACTTCACTTTGGGACTCCATTGACTTCGTGATGACGTAGCGAGATGGAATATTTTTCTCCATGTAGAGCTCTATAAACTTGATAAAATTTGGATGACTCACGACATTGATTCGGATATTGCAATATACAAGCACTTTGGTCATGTTTGTAATGAAGTTAGAAGTTGTAGGATTGTCTTTAATAATGTTCCTTGCATAAATGTCCATATTCCTCACGTGACAACTCGTTCCTCCAGATTCCTTGTTGTAATTATAAACATCATTATCTCCATTCGCCTCGATGAAGGTGCTCATTGTAGCTTCATCTAACATTTTTTTTAATTAATGAATAATTATCAATATATTTAATCAGTAATACAATTAGTATTTTCTTAAATTTAAATATATGTCCTTTTATTAATTCTTAATATTTGAAGTCATCACTGTTGAAACAAATAATATAACATTAATTTATCACCTTTCCTGACAACATATATATTGAGATGCAACTTCTCTTCAAAAAAATGCATTTCAACCTTTGCATGCACTACTTATTAAAGCTTGCAGTCGAAAGGAATACAAGCTTTTAGGTTAATATAGTAAATGCAACGTTAAAAAATGGCTCAAGTCCTCGTATTAATTGTTAGTTTACGACTTGCAAGCAAAGGACATATAATTTCCTGACATTGAATAATGATATTATTTGTTATTGATACCTTCATTTGTATATATATTGAGGAATAGATGCTTGAAGCTCAGTAAAACGTCATGACAGCTCAAGATGCTTTCCTCTCAACATTCATCAAATTGTCAAAGTTACCAGGTTAGTTTTCTCCAGATTTACAGGTTGCAACAAAATTTCATATTGGAGAAAGGTGAAATCAGGATGACCAGCTTTCTCCTTCATCATTCTTTAATAAAACATACCTAAATTTTTTATTTCTAATAAAATTGTATCGAAGACCTGAAAATTAAAATGCATCCAATAGTTAAGAACTAACAAGGATACTGATGTCGTTTAATGTTTGAATTAATTTCCTTTTCTTTTTTATATCACATAATTATGTGATATAAAAATCACATGATATATTATCATCGAGTTTTAAACATACTTAGTCTAAAAATTAGCAACACATAAAGACGTTAAAATATCAGCACTAATTGACACATGTCGACAAAAACGTATGTATTATTTTGAAACGACCACTGATTTAAAAGTCGAATCCTAGTAGATATTTGTTGATATAACAAAAGAAAAAAAGTTTCTAATCCCATAATTTTCAGTACAGGTGAGCAGCATTTCCCTGGTGATATAAAAAATATACATATATTGTATTTAAGATCCTTAAAGTACACTTCACAATTTCAACAAGACAAGTCATCAGAAATTAGTGAACGAATACATAACTATACATAGTTGAAGAAATAGTTTTGACAATATACCTATGATAAAGATTATAAAATTTCAGAGCAAAATGAATTTTATCCCATGACAATCCCGATGAAATTAATAAATGTGTAGAATGTTTTTTTTAAATTTGTGTAGAAGTAAATATGAAATAAAACAATTCCACATTATGAGTAAATCCCTAGTTCTTTAGAAACACATTCATATATGGTTCAAACCTGATTAGAACTATATTATAATACTAACACAACAGTAGCCGTAACAAATGAATATGTAGGATTTAATAATGTTATTTTAATTATTATTCAAATATTTGGTGATATAAGAAATGAATGAAACAAAGATAAATGTAATTAAAGTTAACAAAAGTTTCGGAAAATAAATATTAAAAAAACATACCGCAATTGAAACATGTCTTTTTACAGTTTTTGTCAATGTACCGATGTCTTCCACAATGAGATTTGTATTGGTTACATCCGCTACATCTCTCAGAAGTACATTGGTGAAAAAATTGAAAAGAAATTACTCGCTAAATTGAAAAAAAAATATGTGCTAGAGCGTTACAGGATAGAATTGTATCAAAAAAATTGTAATACACTATAGGATATCAATGATATGAAATATCAATCATATTAAAAGATGTTCTATGATTCATATTTTTAACAATAAGGAACTTTTTTTTGCTGACATTGATTTTTATGTATAGTTATATTGTTGGGACTTTATACAATTTGACAACAAGTGTAAAGACATGCCACAAAGAAAACAATTTGTATAAATACTCATGATCAAAGAGTTTAAAGCATCATTAATGAATAAACATGGCAAAATCTTTGATAGCAATTGTATTCCTCCAAATCTTTTTTACAATTTGTTTGAGTGAGGAAATTGTTTCCAACGAGGACAGCTGTAAAATATTGGTTGATGAACATGACAGAGCCGCTATGTATTCAAGGAACTTTATTGGAGGACGAAGCAACCGATGGCCCAATGGAATTGTTCCATACACAATCAGTTCAAGTTTTTCTGCAAGTGATAGAAAAATCATCCTGAACTCTATTCAGCACATCTCAGAACGAACATGTGTAAAATTTGTTGCAAGAACAAATCAAAACAATTATGTTGATATCTTTACCGGCCAGAAAGGATGCTATGCTAATCTTGGCTACAATAGTCGAAGAACCAGAAGTGTCGTCCACTTACAAAACCCTGGCTGTGTGGTATGAGCACTAAACAATAATTTCATGAAAAATAACTATATTAACACTTAATTTAACTTATAGTTTTTGGGCACTGTTGTTCATGAACTTCTTCACATCCTTGGATTTGCTCATGAACAAACGAGACCTGATCGGGATGAATATGTTAAGATTAACTGGAACAATATTCAAAGAGGAACCTATAGCAACTTTTGGCGAGCTCTCGGAGAGAATGAAGCTGGTAATATTCCAAATTGTGGAAACGTAGGCATTAATCAATATGACAATTGTCATGCTGGATTTAGAGCTTCAACCTTTGGAGTGGCTTATGATTATGGATCTGTTATGCATTACGGACTTACATTGTGAGCACATTTAAAAAAAACAACATCAAAAAAAATTCATTGGTAATTTCATTCGTATAGCTTTACAAAAAATGGTCAAAACACAATAACATTGAAAAAGGCAACAAGTGTACGCCCTCCTAACAAGAGGGGAATGAGTAATTTGGATGTTCAAAAAACCAAAGCAGCCTATGAATGTCAAGGTTCTACCACAACCCCAGCTTCAACTTCTAAACGTAAGGACTATTTACCCAACTTTAAAAATAAATTTAATGAGACCTTATTCTTTTTGTAGCCTGTGTTGATACATTTAGTGCATGTCATGCATACAAAGCTCAATGTGGAAGTCATCCGTACATTAAAAAACACTGTAAAAAGACATGTTTCAATTGCGGTATGTTTTTTTTTTTTAATATTTATTTATTTTTATAATTAATATTACATGATAAACTTTTTTTTCTTTTTTTTTTACTTTTCAGTTTGTGAGAATAATCTTGGTGATGAGAACTGCTCCAAACTGAAACACTATTGCAAATATATTTTTTTCCAGAACAATTGTAAAAAAGCATGTAAAAAGTGTTAACTTTAATTACATTTATCTTTGCTTCATTCATTTCTTACATCACCAAATATTTGAATAATATTTCAAATAACATTATTAAATCCTTCGTATTTATTTATTACGGCTACTGTTGTGTTAGTATTATAATATAGTTCTAATCAGGTTTGAACCATATATGAATGTGTTTCTAAAGAACTAGGGATTTACTCATAATGTGGAATTGTTTTATTTCATATTTACTTCTACACAAATTTAAAAAAATATTCTACACATTTATTAATTTCATCGGGATTGTCATGGGATAAAATTCATTTTGCTCTGAAATTTTATAATCTTTATCATAGATATTTTGTCAAAACTATTTCTTCAACTATGTATAGTTATGTATTCGTTCACTAATTTCTGATGACTTGTCTTGTTGAAATTGTGAAGTGTACTTTAAGGATCTTAAATACAATATATGTATATTTTTTATATCACCAGGGAAATGCTGCTCACCTGTACTGAAAATTATGGGATTAGAAACTTTTTTTCTTTTGTTATATCAACAAATATCTACTAGGATTCGACTTTTAAATCAGTGGTCGTTTCAAAATAATACATACGTTTTTGTCGACATGTGTCAATTAGTGCTGATATTTTAACGTCTTTATGTGTTGCTAATTTTTAGACTAAGTATGTTTAAAACTCGATGATAATATATCATGTGATTTTTATATCACATAATTATGTGATATAAAAAAGAAAAGGAAATTAATTCAAACATTAAACGACATCAGTATCCTTGTTAGTTCTTAACTATTGGATGTATTTTAATTTACAGGTCTTCGATGCAATTTTATTAGAAATAAAAAATTTAGGTATGTTTTATTAAAGAATGATGAAGGAGAAAGCTGGTCATCCTGATTTCACCTTTCTCCAATATGAAATTTTGTTGCAACCTGTAAATCTGGAGAAAACTAACCTGGTAACTTTGACAATTTGATGAATGTTTAGAGGAAAGCACCTTGAGCTGTCATGACGTTTTACTGAGCTTCAAGCATCTATTCTTCAATATATATACAAATGAAGGTATCAATAACAAATAATATCATTATTCAATGTCAGGAAATTATATGTCCCTAGCTTGCAAGTCGTAAACTAACAATTAATACGAGGACTTGAGCCATTTTTTAACGTTGCATTTACTATATTAACCTAAAAGCTTGTATTCCTTTATAAGTCCTTTATAAGCTTTAATAAGTAGTGCATGCAAAGGTTGAAATGCATTTTTTTTTGGAGAGAAGTTGCATCTCAATATATATGTTGTCAGGAAAGGTGATAAATCAATGTTATATTATTTGTTTCAACAGTGATGACTTCAAATATTAAGAATTAATAAAAGGACATATATTTAAATTTAAGAAAATACTAATTGTATTACTGATTAAATATATTGATAATTATTCATTAATTAAAAAAAATGTTAGATGAAGCTACAATGAGCACCTTCATCGAGGCGAATGGAGATAATGATGTTTATAATTACAACAAGGAATCTGGAGGAACGAGTTGTCACGTGAGGAATATGGACATTTATGCAAGGAACATTATTAAAGACAATCCTACAACTTCTAACTTCATTACAAACATGACCAAAGTGCTTGTATATTGCAATATCCGAATCAATGTCGTGAGTCATCCAAATTTTATCAAGTTTATAGAGCTCTACATGGAGAAAAATATTCCATCTCGCTACGTCATCACGAAGTCAATGGAGTCCCAAAGTGAAGTTGTCTTGTCCAAGATAATAAAAGCAGTTGAAGAAAAGGATACTTTCGTTGCCTTGGACGAAACTACAGATCCTCTACAGGTATGGAATTCAAATTTAAACAACGTAGGAGAATTATGATGACCTGTTATGATAAGTGGATAAAACTAAGTAATTATATTCAACCATACTATTAAATTAATATTGTATTTGGAAATACATATTTCAGCTTATGTTCATTACGATATGAATTACCTTAGTAATGATAGAAATGAAACTAATAATTTCAATGTAGATACTAATTTCATTATTTATATATTCGGGATATATGTATACCCAGTACTTCACTTAAAATATGATCATCATAATTCTCCTATGCTCTTTTAATTTGAATTATATCTCATGGTAATCAAGAGCTACTAATTTTAGATGGAATGGGAGCACACACACATCACTCTCATGTTCATCAAGGCCTAATTAATTTGCTCTGAATCGGATAAAAATTCTGACCAGTCCATCTAAGAAGATAAAATAGAGAACAACTCAATTCCTGAGTTTGCAGAGTTATTCTTCAATTATTGAGAAGCTGAAGAACTCAATATTTTGGAAGATGAGCTCCGTATAATTTATTGAATATCTGTATATATGGATGAAAATAGTATTTATTTGATGAAACTTATACTCCGATGTGACTAATACAATGGTTTTTTTCTTATTCATATGTTTACTCTATTGCGAGTAATACTTATGTACATAAACCTAATTCTTATAAATTTTTTACACATATTAGTCAATCAAGTCAATATTGATTTATGACCTCAAAAATTACCTGTTTGTAGAACAACTGAGTAAAGTGGGGAATTTGTTGTGAAAGGATTTTATGTGAACTAAGTAAGTATTAATCTAAAGTGAACAAGTGTACCATAAATAAAGTCATTCATAATTTCTCCAAGACACTTGATTGAATATAATCGATTCTGAGACATACATCTTTCCATAAACAGTCTACGTTAATTTGTAGGGTATTTGTAGGTAAGTAAATGAATATATATGCATCTTATCATAATAGTACATACCTACAAATAGGTCTTGTTAAACCTCCACATAGTCAATTTGTAATATACATATATATATGACTTATAACAAATAAGATAATTAAAGATTATAATTTGTTGAAAATGAAAAAAAAAATATAAATAAATATTCAATTTTTAAAAATCATCAGTCATATAGAGGCTGTCAAGCTCTTCAGATCTCTTTTCTTCAGATGCTCTCTTTATAGAAATTTCTTAATAGACTCCAATTCAATTCAAATTATTTTTTCCTGGGCCTTCCTCATTCCTCATTTCTGAGTGAAGGAAGTGAGCTCCTTAATTAATTCCTTGTTTTGTATCCAAGTTTATTATATTGTCTGACAATTTGTTTTCTATTGGCCCTTCCATTCGGAGATTTGGATTTTGAGAGTGAGACATACCTTTTTAATTGGCGACAAAAGAATAAAATAAAGTTATGAAAGATCTTGGCCTTGTCGAACCGTTGTGTTTGGGGTTCACAACTCGATACGTCCCCCTTTTTATTCGATGAAACTATTATTTTGCGTGTTGTTTTCATTCAAAAGGCTCAAATTTTCATGAATCTTATTCGGCTTTAGGAGTCTAACTCTATCCTTCTTTTTAGAAGTCAATGCAATTAATTATTAAAAGATAATAATCTTCAATTACACTGAAATAAATATTTTGTTAAACAATTTATAAATATCATTTCGCTTACGTTTTTTCATTTAGTTTACCTTCATTTGTCGTTGATTCAGGTACAACTCTCGTTTTTAGTTCAAAAATACATGATAAATCTGTATTCGTTTCGTCAATATTGTTGTTTAACAACAATAATGCTATCTGACCATTCCTTTACGTGGGCAAATCCACGAGAAGCAGACTTGAATTTAAATATTTCTTTATTCGTTTCATTTTTTGAAAAGCATTCGATTATCTTTAACAAATCAATTAGATATATTTACTGGATTTTTAAGGAGCAATATTTTTTTTACTCCATTCATAGCTGAGTTTCTCTTTGTCGTCTGAGGAAAAAAAAGATCAAGATCCATTCGAAAACTATCATTCATCTAAGGAAAGTATTGAGTTTCATTCCTCTAAATCTATTTTACGCTCATGCTATTACTCATAAATCTATTTATCAGTAAATTTATATTTTAAAATCATAGTTTTCCATTGCCTTAAAAATTCTAATGAGTCAAAATTTATTTTAAAGGTATTTACATGCTATTTTTGATCATTGCAGCTGGAACAAAATCTGCACGATAGGATTAAAAAAATACAATGTGGTACAAGATATGGAACTCGCAGAATTTGAAAGAAACCCACTTAGCCTTCAGTCATTTATAATGTATTATGTATTATCTTTTTCTCATTAGGATAATGAAAAAAAAAGTTTGATAATAATTACACGAATGGAGTCTCGTGATAATAAGCCTTAGCCCTCTCAGATGTTATGAAAGATTAATGTTGAAAATGGTTTTAAAAAAAGCTGAATTGTAGATAGGGGACATAATTCTCTATATCAATAATACAGAGTTCACTCTAAAGCTCGATATAATCGGGGTTGAACGCAAATGTTGGAAAAACTTTACATCTGAGTCCGAGCAATATTTCGGAATGTGAACCTGCCTTACAAGATATTTATATACAAAATACAGCTAGTGTTTCACTGGTTTTCGGTTATTCGGAACTCGAATACATCGATACTCTACGCTCTTGGAAAGAATTGGCGTCGAGTTCTAGGGTTCTGCTGTATATGCATATTTATGGGTTTTCATGTATGTAGGTCTAAGCTTCTTACATACACATGCAATTGTAATTTAACAAGTGGGATATAATTTTTTTGTCTATTGTCAATTTGTTAATTTTCATAATATTAATTGTTGAACTGAAATAACTTATCCTTAAGCTGTGAGCATACTTTGACTACCACGATGAGCTTTTTTGTCCACTAGCAACCTCGACTCACAAAAGGGAAAGGAAAATTTTGGAAAAACAACTGGCAGCTACACTTGTGTATTTTCCTTGTGGCCAACTTTTTAATATTGGACAGAGTTATTATTTAGATATATTATACAATTATAAATTCTAGCAATATACAAATCAATCATTAATACTTGTATAATATTTAAAAAATTGACGCACAATTTAATATATTTTTTATACATCAAAATCATAATTAATATTAGTACCCTTTTCGAGTTCATAATACGTAGAGTCAGCTGCTTTAAATCAAAAGAGTCAACTGATGAAAAACAGCTGAAGGGAGAATACAGTGTGTTTTTGTTGATCCCAAAAAGCTCGTCGTGTACTAAGTAAATAAGTGTGAGTTATTGGGATAAATGACGTAATTGACATAGTAGGTATCAATTAAATGAGTACCATTCATTTATTTCTTTTAGGAGGGAAGGATAATAGATACAATAGGGATTGTGTTTAACGGTAAATTTGTTAGTTCAATTGAGAATTTAGAATCTTCAAAATTGATACGAGGAACACTAAATCTTTTTTCAATCCATCATCATACCATCAAGACAAATTTAACTAATAGAGTTTGTACATGATGAATTCGTTCTCGTAGTCAAAGTCTTTTCAATGACACTAATTTGATTAAATATCACCGTCAAAGACTTTATTTTTACACTCATATTCAGAGTATTTCAATCTATTTGGACTTTGAATAACGATCTCCATCAATTTTAAAGATGTTTGAAGCAACTTTTCATCTGAAATTAGTTTGGATCTAGGAACATATCTTAAATAATCTACTTGGCTGAATTTGTTCCAAGGCATGCATTCAGTTCCCTCTGTTAAATACTTTTCTAAATCCTCTTTGTCAATATGAGAGAACTTTTGATTACGACAGTCTTTGATCCATTCTAGTCGTATTTCAATTGGAATTTCTGATCCAGTTTTATCATCAATCTCACAACAAGCTAATCGGTCCAACTGATACAATACCCTAAAAAAAATTAACCAGTTACAAGTCATAACCTAATCACGAAGAAATCAAATACATACATACCATCGAAGTAAATTGTTAAGTATAATAAGAGGCTTACAGCTACCAGGTTTTCGTCGATTAAAAATCTCTTCAATTCCATTTTTTCCAATCCACAGACATTGAAAACCTTCATAGCCTAATTTTTTCAAACGATACTTTAATAAAGGTAAAAAAATTAAGAAACCAATTGATATTGTCACAGCTTTTGTGTGTGTCATATACACTTGTGCTACATTGAACTTGTCAATTAATATAATAGACAAATGAAATCAGTTGTTAAACATAAAATATCTATATAACATTACAAAAGTAAATTTTAAAATTCCAATTCTTCATTTATTCTTAAAAATCATTTGATTTTATAATAAACTTAGCTAAAAATGTGGTTTTTTTAACTTTCATACGTTTTGTATTTAGCTTAGTGTTTTAGAACATTAGCACAAATTTTAATATGTAATTGTGGGAATAATTACACGTTTTGTTTTAATTGTCATGGATGTTTTATACAACAAAATGATATCATGTTCCTGTAAATTGTTATATGATTAGTGGGTAAAACCAAATTAACCAAGACAAGTACGTAATCAATACTACTTTTTCAATTATTTATATTGGTATATCCCTGCATTGAAAGTAAAAAAGACCTTTTGTTATTTAAAAAATGAACAAGAAATTACTGTTAGTATATACATTTTTCATTTTATTATGGTCAACATTTTGATACAGTGAAATATACAGTATAAATACTAATAATAACCAAATGACACAAGGATAAGAATATTTAAGAATAATCGTGATTCCAAATATAAAAAAAAAATTGAACAATTCATAGATATTTAATATTAATATCGTTGTCTTCCATATTTGTAATTATAAGTAATAAAAATTAATTGAGGTTTATAGAAATTAATTCATCGATTAGTTAGATATTCCATGTATTTATGATTTCAGTTGAACTAACTTTCACACTATCTGGTTCCATAAAAAATTGATTTCTATTCCTAGATAATTTTATTCTATTATCAATAGAATAGAGAGTATTTTGATGTTATACAATCAAATTATTTCCATTTTAATAAATAAAGTAATGATAAAAAGTGTAGAAACTAGTTCTATTCATTGAATCCTCAATGAAGATATCCTCTCAAATTAGAATTATAACTAATGGAAATTTGATTTAAATGTGAAAATGGATAATTAATTGTGAGTATTCATTGCTTTTCAAACTCTCCACGCGTGATTTGTGGATATATACAGGACTCAAACAAAGCCAGTACTTAAATGATGGAAGTCAAATTTATTTAATTATTTTTTTAGAAAATACATTTTTAATTCGGGGTCAAATGATGGAGGATGTAATTATTGTTAGACTTTTTCTTTGCATATACTAGGCACAAAATGTATTGATAGTATGAGTCTAACCGTAAATTGAGTCAACCACTCTTCAATATGTCTGCAAGACTAGAGCTTAAATTTTTTCATTATGATTTAGAATTTATCAAGGTCTTTTCCAAAAGTTCAACTCAATATTATACTATATCCCACCATGGAGTAATGTTTGGTGCGTCATAAAAATAAGTATTACATATTATGTAATAGAGGAAGTCTTACTCAAAATTTCAAATTTAAATATAATCATCTCCAAAACTAATATTTCTATATTGAGCTTTGAAAATTTAATACCATATATGTATATTAGGGTGATCCGTCTGCCCCTCAAAAACGAAAAATTCAAGCTAGACATCTGGCTATTTTTTCAGTGTTGAAACTACTTGTAATAAGCATCTCTGTAAAATTTCAGAGCGATTAGTCAACGGAAAACCCATGCACAAATTGATTGAAAATTTTCAATTTTTGATGATTTTTAAGAAATAGTGAGCTAAATTATATCTTTAGATAAGTCAAACAATATCTTTAAAACTTTAGACTCTAATAAAAATTTTTATTTTCAAACTTTGAATTTAATAACAAGTTGTTTTAAATATAGTGTATCCTTTGGTAATCAACCCTCGTTTATCGTAACTTCTTTTATCCGTTACCGCGTTTATATCCACAAGTGAGTTTAAAATGATGAGTTTAAAACTTAATGATTATGTTCAGTTTGGGTGTTATTTCTACTATTTAAGATGCAGCCAGTCACATTAATTAAGTTAATATAAACCGAATGTAGTTTTTAAAGATCGTTTGAGCAATGTTTCTTTTTGTTTATTTTGCAGTAAAAAATCTTAAAGCCATTTTAGGAAGCATGTTTTATTTTGATAATTTAACTTTAGAATAATTCTATAAGAACAACAGATTTTTTAAGCAGTGTTTCCTGACGATTATTCCTTATAAGCAAGGACTCCCAATTGAGTACATTTACATGAATTGAATACTTTACTTGATGCCTTGATGAGTAATTCAAAAATAGATTATATTTTGTAGAATATAAAGATAGCATATTCAATTCTACAGAAAGCTGTTGATGCAATTCTACAGAAAGCTGTTGATGGTTGATACTATTTTTTTCCAAAATTTAGTAAAGATTTTAACTTTTTTTACTTTTAAATTCAAATTGAAGAAAACTTTCACTATAGCATGTTATTTTTGACAATTGATTTAGCAGCTAAATATTACTGCAGTCATTATTCTAAAAAGAAGCTGAATAGAAAATTCAGATACAAGCTATACAAGATACAAGTATAATAAGATTTAGTGCATTAGTCTTTAAGCTTTTTCATTCATTTTTTATGCAGCATTAAATTTTGTTGACTTTTTTTATCAAGCTTTATTTGTCAAGTTTAATTATGTTTATTATTTAGGTAAGGTATTAAAGAGTTGTTCTATTAAAGTCAATAAAAAATGAAATATAAGTTTAAAAAGAAGTCTTTTTGTAAGAGGTTTGTATAAAAACAGTTTTGATTCAGTATAATTGCAGTAGTACAAATTTTTTAACTAGTCTGTTATGAACTTTAACACTTATTTTTTTCAGATGAGAATTGTGCTAAGTGCTTGTAACCGGTTATTAATTTTTTTGGAATGAATACCAGAGCTTGTAAAAAAGACAGCATACTACTGCGTCATCATGGAGACAACCCTACACTTTTGGGCTCCAAGCTACCAAGTTACCAAGACATAATTAACTGTTTTATTGCAAACTTAGAAAAGTTGAAGTCTGAGAGCTTTCCAAAGATTGTACCAAGTGTACATTTTGAAGCTGCCAAGCTTGTAGCTTTACAAGTGATGACGTTCTATGAAAAGGCAAGAATTTTTGAATAAGAACCACAAACTTTTTGCATAGAACAGATACAGTAGTAGGCAGTACAGTATTCTAATTAGTTTAAAGGACTACCTTGCTTTTTCTAGGTACCAAAATTCTAAGAAAATGCAATAAAAATAAAAACTGTTCAAGGTATTGGATAGCCTAGCAATAAGCAACTTTATCTTAATCATAAAAAGTGGCAATTTTCAATCAATTTGTGCATGAGTTTATCATTGACCAATCGCTCTGAAATTTTACAAGGGTGCTTATCACGAGTAGCCCCAACACTGAAAAAATAGCCAGAAAAATCCGTGCGATAAGGGGCAGACGGATCACCCTAATGTATATTATATTATAATGAGAGCTATTCCAAAAAAAATTCTTTTTGATCTTATTCTTCAACTCATTCTGAAATAGTTAGTAATACGGTCACATAAAAAAGTATTACATTTATGAAACATGAAATACTTTTCAATATTGTTATCTACTCAATTCCAGTGTAATAAACAGGGTGTCGTAGTCAAAAGTATGTTTTATATGTGTATGTATGTAGTTTGTAAACTAAAATTAAATGTAATTCAAACATTATCCAGGTCCATATTCTGACTATTATGCACCCCTAATTTTTGAAAAATAGTATTTTGGCAATAATGAGTCGGCTTTTCCTTGTTTATGTTGCAACTTGTAACATTTGAACTATTGAATAGGGCCCTGGCTATTGTGAGGGTGTAAGCACATGTGACCATTTTTATGTTGAATTTTACAAAATAGTATCATATTTTGTAGTTATAGAGAAGAATTAGGTATATTTAAAACAAGCTATAGGCTAAAATATTACACAGCTAGCAAACGATATAAAATAAAATTAAATATAAATTAAGAAGCCAACAAGATCACTGCACAACACATATGTAAGTTTTAAACGATATCATTAAATTATACGTAATTTGCTTGAAAAACTAAGAACAGTTGTATAAGGCCCATTTCTTTAGAACATCAAAATAGCTACATATATCCACAAAATTTACATTAAAACTGTATAACATGATGCCGACTGTTATTGCTCAAAAAATCATTAATGTCGACTTTTCTTTGAGGTATTGGATAAAAACTGATTTTGAGGAGTGAAAATAACTTTTTAGGAGATTAATTTTTGTGTACTGTACATATAATGAAGTTGGTTTTTCATTGCTTTTTCTGTAATTTTTATAACTATACCTTTTCAAGTTCGATAAGGGAATAAGCAAATTCTATTTTGGAAAAAACAAGTTCAAGTTCAGTATATTAATTCTCATATTGAACTTGAAAAGGTATACAATCTTGAATTTTTTGCTTTTAGTTGATATGACTTATCAAAAATTAAAATTCAACTCTGACAATTTGATGAATGTTGAGAGGAAAGAAGCTTGAGCTGTCATGACGTTTTACTGAGCTACAAGTCGTAAATTAACAATTATTACGAGAACATGAGCCGTTTTCTAACATTGTATTAACTATTGTAGATGCTCTCCCCTCAGTCATAAAGGAAAAATGATAACACCGTTGGAAAACAAAAAAAAAACTGTTAAAAGTGCCAACTTCACAAAATCTCGCACGCGGCATTTTGCATATTTTTTACATTCCTACCATAGTGTCTGTAACACCAAGATTTTTGCACAAAATAATATACATAAATCATCAATTTTATCGATTTAGTTTTCTTGACAAGTGCTCATGAAACAAAGACAGCTACTCGAATATATACTATTTTATGCTACAAAGTAATGATTAAATTCACAAACCAAGTCTATATTTCACCCAAAAACCATGATGTCGTTGAATAAGAGTATGAGTAAGCTAGACAGGTCTGGAGATACTTAACGTCTAAGACAACACAAATTAACATACTTCGTCATTGACTAGATCAATTAGTCAAGTTCTATGATGAACTAAAAAGATTACAACGACACAATAAGCTGTTTAATATTGAATTTAAGAGATATAATGTCAAAGGTATGAAAAAATATTTAGACAGGGACTTTTGGATGAAATGTTTTTATTCAAACTGTAACGAGGAGAATATACTTCAAACAATAATTCTGAAATTTATTTCGATAGGCCTGGAGAGGTTTGAGATTCATAAAATTATTGAGTCATATGAGTCATAAGTGCCATCAACCATGATCCGATTTGTGCAGCAAAATTTCTATCCCTTGTGGTCGATTTATCTTAGTTAGAAAAATGATTTTTTTTCAGAGTTTATCTTCCTTTATATTTTGATGAACAGTGATTTGTAAATGGTAAACTTTTTGTATGTTTTGTTGAAGTGTACATACATAATGCTTTTAGTTCCTCAGAATGTTCACTAAAACAAAATTGAGAGATAATTCAAATTTATGAGGCCAAGACCTTTCATAACTTTATTTTATAATTAAAAAGGTGTGTCTCACTCTCAAGATCCAAATCTCCGAATGGAAGGGCCAATAGAAAACATATTTTCAGACAATATAAAAAACTTGGATACAAAACAAGGAATTAATTAAAAAGCTCACTTCTTTCACTCACAAATTGGAATGAGGAAGGCCCAGGAAAAAATAATTTGAATTGAATTTGAGTCTATTAAGAAATCTCTATAAAGAGAGCATCTGAAGAAAAAGTTTTTCAATAGCTCACCCTCCATTCAGGAGATAAAGATCCGAAGAGCTTGATAGCCTCTTAATTTTAAAAAATTTTAAAAATTGGGAAATTAGAAGTTGTAGGATTGTCTTCAATAATGTTCGTTGCATAAATGTCCATATTCCTCACGTGACAACTCGTTTCCCAGATTCCTTGTTGTAATTCTAAACATTATTATCTCCATTCTCCTCGATGAAGGTGCTCATTGTATCTTCATCAAACATTTAAACATTTAAATTAATGAATAATTAGTGTAAAGTAGAATATCAATATATTTAATCAGTAATACAATTAGTATTTTCTTAAATTTAAATATATGTCCTTTTATTAATTCTTAATATTTGAAGTCATCACTGTTGAAACAAATAATATAACATTGATTTATCACCTTTCCTGACAACATATATATTGAGATGCAACTTCTCTCCAAAAAAATGCATTTCAACCTTTGCATGCACTACTTATTAAAGCTTATAAAGGACTTATAAAGGAATACAAGCTTTTAGGTTAATATAGTAAATGCAACGTTAAAAAATGGCTCAAGTCCTCGTATTAATTGTTAGTTTACGACTTGCAAGCAAAGGACATATAATTTCCTGACATTGAATAATGATATTATTTGTTATTGATACCTTCATTTGTATATATATTGAGGAATAGATGCTTGAAGCTCAGTAAAACGTCATGACAGCTCAAGATGCTTTCCTCTCAACATTCATCAAATTGTCAGAGTTACCAGGTTGGTTTTCTCCGGATTTACAGGTTGCAACAAAATTTCATATTCGAGAAAGGTGAAATCAGGATGACCAGCCTTTCTCCTTCATCATTCTAATCAACTCCAACCTTTAATAAGATAAATCTCTGTACTAACATGAAAGAGCTTAAGATTGTGATAATCAAACATTAAGATGCTTCTTTCTGCTAATGGTGAATCAATATTTATTGAAAGGACCCTTTGAGACATAATGACATCGTTTCAGAACTTTAATGATATTTTTTTCTGCATTGAGAAAAAAGTCTTGTTTAAAAAATAATATGAACAAAACTGAAATACTCTATATCCATATGAATGATATAAAAGTGTCCTTTTCAAACTTGAAATACACATAACTTTATCAATCACTGTCTGTGTTGATAGATAGGAGTCTGCTAGGAGATCAAAAAAAAAAAATTACGTAGATTTTTTCTTTCTAATAAAATTAAAATGCATTCAACCGTTAAAAGCAAACGAGGATACTTGTTTCCTATATCAATGTTATTGTTTTTTGACCATTATTTATTTTTGAATTTTCACTGAGGTGTTACATCTTGAAAAGTTTTTTTAAAAAGATAAAAATTTGGCGTTGTATTCTTACAAAAACAAAATTATTTATTACATTTTGTTTCATACATTTTTTTTTGTAGAATCGATTATAAGGTCAGAAATAACACAGAAAATACGTCAATCAAACTGAAAAATATGTTAAATTCTTTTAATTTTGTGTTTCCTTAATTTTTTTGAAGATAAGGAAGATATGTGTGTAAAAATTTTACATCTACTGTTTTTATATATATTCTGAGGTATGTTATATTTACACTTTAAAATACTTTTATGAATTTCTTTAAATCAAATTTTAATGATTTTAGATAAATATGTACCTTAGAAATGCGTGATAATGTATTTAAATTCGTATAAACTTTTTCACATAAAAGCTGTAAAGAATATTTATGTATACATATATTCTCTTCTTTCCTACTTCAATATCGTTTAAAGTGTAAATTGGGGTATTTTTGAGATTGTGATATAAATAAACATATTCAATATTGCAATTCATTCAAGACAAAATGACGAATTATATTCAAAATCCACACTCTTGTCAAACGAACCCCGGATCATATCAACTTCGAAGAGAAGAAAATGGAGACAGCATTGAAGCCTATAACAACTATTCACAATATCCTTCCTCTATGCAATATTATCCTCAAAACTGGCAGCATCAAGATACAACCTATACTTTAGAAACTCAACAACAGCTGCAAACACAGCAACAACAGTTTTATACATACAACAACAATTATAACAGTAACCACTATTTTTATTCTGTTCCAGAACCGCTGCCTCCAAGGAACCCTGAAGAAGAGGAACAAACTCCTTTTGATTAATCACAAGCCTCCTCTTCACACATTGTACAGGGATCCGTTTCCAATTCCTACGAAACTTATTCACCCGGATCCAGTCATTCTACACAGAGCCAGAACTCCATCGAAGAGAGGAATTATCAACAAAACAACAATTTTGATCATTGGAATAACAACGCCTACTACTGGAATCAACAAAATCAGAATCCAAACGGCTATTATAGTCCACAGTTCTATCCTTCAAACAATTATTCGGAAGGGGTAACAACGGGAAATAACCAAGAAGGAGAACAGGGATTTCATTATGGCCAACACTCCTATACAAATAGCAATGTTGCTCAATATACAGACTTTTCTGTTCATCAGTTTTTTGACACATCAGGTCAAGCCTTCAACAACGACAACAATAATACTATCCTGAGCAACAACAACAGTACACCCAATGTCATTTTCTTTAGTTCCCAAGCCTCTTTTGAGACTCACACTCAAAAGGATGAGTCAAATCTTAATCTCGGAGGCTCAGAAATCAATGCAATCATACTACCTAACAAGGGAAGTAACAACATTAAAAGCTATAACGCCATCAAGAACAAAAAGCCAAGTCCTAAAATGAAAAAAGAGCGCAAAAAGAGAGCATCTCCACACGAACCCATACCTCATACGCGTCAAAATGAAGAAAACAAATATATTTGTGAATTTAATCATTGTGGTTTTACGGTATCTCGTCGTTCCAATATGTTACGACATATTCGTGCAATGCATGTCTCTCGTTACATAATTTGTTGTAATCAGTTATTTCCCACAAAGACACACTTTGAGGATCATCGGCACTTGTTCCATATAGTGACGGGAAGTTTCGTTGTTTAGTCAAAAAGTGTGGTCGCGACTTTCCTCGAAAGGCAGTTCTTCACAAACATGAAGATAATGTTCATTCAGATATCCCAAAAAGTCTCATTTTATGTTCTGTATGCATGAAAAAACTTCCACATCCCGAAATCAGTGAACAAGACGTCAAGAACCATGCAATAACTCACTCCACAGAATAATTTCATGAGCAACAGAAACTCCTCCTCAAATCAACTACGGGTAAAATCATGTTTGATCCATGATTTCTTTTAAAGACCAAACATTTTTTATTGTATACAAATAAAATAAAAAATATTATATAAATATTACTTTTGTACTCATTCATATTGTGTTTTGAGTGCAAGGGCATAGCTACCTCAAACAATTGTGCTAAGATCAGGATAAATAAATTATTTTTAATTCAAAAATCATTAAGACACACTTGTTTATTTGTTAAAAATATCATAAAAGTAAAATTAAAACAGGTATAATCAAAAAAAACTTAAAAAATGGTTTAAGAAGAATTATAATTTTTCCGTATAATTAGTTATTCTCTGTCGATGATAGAAAGATGACATATTAGTTACTACTAGCTCGAAAAAAATAAAAAAATAATCTTCTGAATGAAGGTCTAAAACAAATTCATCATCTTTCCGCTTTTGGTTCTTTTTTTGGAATAGACAAAAGACACCAGCAAAATGTACACAGTATATTTCTCGATTTTAGATACAGGTTAGCTTTCACTTACTAAATAGACACTGATATACAGATACTTGTGTTTATTCTACAAGTGGTATGACTGACAAATCCCTACACATAATTCGGCCTAAAAAATAAACACTTTGGGTTTTAAACAAAGATAAATATTTAATACTTAACTATCATAAGTAGATACTTCAAAAAGCAATATATATTAATTTATCAATTTTTAAAGTTTGATTATTATTCAATTATGGACTGAATGTTTAGTTATTTGTTCATGTAGAGCCCTGTTGAAGGTGTCTTTTGATTTGTCCTACAACTATACATTTTTGGTTTTTAATAAAAACAAGAAAAATCCCATTATCTATTTTTGAAATTTCTTTGAGGTGTTACATCTTGAAAAGTTTTTTAAAAAAGATAAAAATTTGGCGTTGTATTCTTACAAAAACAAAATTATTTATTACATTTTGTTTCATACATTTTTTTTTGTAGAATCGATTATAAGGTCAGAAATAAACACAGAAAATACGTCAATCAAACTGAAAAATATGTTAAATTCTTTTAATTTTGTGCTTCCTTAATTTTTTTGAAGGTTAGGAAGATATGTGTGTAAAAATTTTACATCTACTGTTTTTATATATATTCTGAGATATGTTATATTTACACTTTAAAATACTTTTTTCAATTTCTTTAAATCAAATTTAAATGATGTAATGATTTTAGATAAATATGTACCTTAGAAATGCGTGATAATGTATTTAAATTCGTATAAACTGTTTCACATAAAAGCTGTAAAGAATATATATGTATACATATATATATATATTCTCTTCTTTCCTACTTCAATATCGTTTAAAGTGTAAATTGGGGTATTTTTGAGTTTGTGATATACTTAGAAATAAATATGTAGCTTAGAAGTTTCGAACTTTTTTACTCAAATACGAATATTGAAGAAATTAGGGTTTCTAAATATATAAATACATATGTATTGAGAAGCGTCAGTAATATAATCGCTATATACTTTTCATTAACCTATAACAGACATAATGCATAGGAATTAGTTTTTTACTCAAAGACAAACAGATCAGGGTTTTATATATATATATATATATAAATACATGTGTATTAAGAAGGTGGAGTAAAAGATGTTAGTAGCATCAAAGAATTTTGAATATGTGCCTGAACATACATTTTCTTGAGTTGAAGAACTTATATGCACTTGTAACTCGCACAAGAGTGTTTAATACTCAAATACAAAGAAACAATGGGTTTAACGTATTTCTTAATTTTTTTGTTAGGATTTGATGTAAAGACAATTGTAAGTAAATACTTTTTGTTTTTGTTTTTTGAATCAATTTCTTTGGTATGTTGTTGTTTTTACATATACATAGATTTAAATTGGTGACACAAGGAGTTTTGAACTCAATATCCAGTTTTTTCAATTATTTAGCCAGTTAAGGCAAGTGTAATGAATGTTTAAGTGATTTGCATTAAAATATTCAAAAGTATGGCCACATGACACCACCGGCATGAAATCCACACTAAACAGTAAGTTTTTCGGGATACAATGGTCTCTCATGAAGTATATGTGTGTTTTACTTATTGACAAACCCATGGAACCAAAAATGAGCTTCCTCATAAATTTGCCTCAAGCTTCTTATCGTTGCCAAGACCGAACGTGAATTTTGGTAATAAATTTTTTTATATTCATCTAAATTTTTATTTCCCAAGTATAAAGCATTTACCTTATCTTATTAAATTAATATTTATCAATGACTTGCATTATACATATTAAAGGATCTTAAAAAATGTTGCTTTTTTCTATTTGATATCTTAGGTATGTTATTTAGACTTTGAAAGTTCCAGTCTTTTTACATCAATTAAAGTTCCATTTTTGATGTACAAATTTTCTTAGGATGTCTAAAATAAAGAAATGTTGCTAAAGCAAGTATATATAAATGCATTATTGGATCCTTTTCTCAAATTATTAAGTGCGCATGATGAAACTGCGTAATTATTTATCAACAAAACAATTGATCTTGTCTTTCTTTAATCATTACTATTTAAAATACTCTAAAGTAAAGTTAATAAGAATGCAGAAATACTTTTTGGTGAATTTTTTCATCAAAAATCAATCGTTGTGTTGAAAGATTTATTATTTATAAAATGTATAAAACTATTAATATTTTTAAATTTTGTTTGTGTTATTTGCTTTAAAACAAAAACTACAAATATATTGCATTTATCTGATTCCATAGACTTTTCATTAAAAAGTTTTTAATTAAGTTTCATTATGATAGTTAGGCATTAAGTATGTATCTTTGTTTAAAACTCAAAGAGTCATAATTGAATTTTACATTCAAAATCTGAATGAATATGGGAAGGTGATTTTTCTTTAAGTAACAAATTTCTTCTTTGACCAAATTAAAGTTTGAACATTGATTTTAAAAATATGAATATGTATTGTGGTATGTAGTATCTCTTAAAGTATTTATATATGTAATAGGCTTTATTTGAAATGATTTTTTAAATTAAGAAGAGAGATGTAGTCGTGATAACGAAAGGCAAGGAGAATCAAGAGACAGGCTCAAATATTGAAATGTAATTTACCTTTCTTTAAATAGTCCATGATTTTTTTTTTTGCCAGTGTGCTGGAGGAAGTAAGACACATGCAAGATAGAACCTGTTCATTGTTTAATAATCAATCAATATCTCTTACATTAACTATCCCTATTTCCTTGATTCATTAATTTAAGGGAATTGACATGTCTTCACCGTTGCTTTCCATTGAAAAATTATTCAAGTGTTTTTTTTTCTTAAAAACATAATTAAAACCAGAACTTTTCATGTCAACCTTAAATTTAGACATTTGATTCAAAAGCATTTGTTTTCTAGGGTGAAATTAAAGACGACTAGGTAATTCATACCCTTCCAAATTAAAAAAAAATATGAGACATTAGTTTTATTGTTATATAATATAATGATAATTTGGAAAGATCTTTGATGGCTTCAATTAGATAAAATTATAATTTTTGCTATTTTATAATATATTGTCGACAATATTTTTATTTACATTAATCCTGAATTTCGAATATTGTGTTAACGCAAATAAATCATTATATTATGTTAATATGTGTGTATGTGTTCTCCTCCTAATTTTAATCATTTTAACCAAGGAATCATTTTGTGAAATTTTTTTGTATAGCCATTCTTGTTCCATTGCAGACTATTGCAGAGGTAGTAAAGTATAATCAAGGCTTTTTTAAAACTCAGTTGGTAATCAGAAACTGTAGACTTGTGTCTCCTGCTTCTCCAGAAGAGGCTATCCTGGTTTCTGAAGTCTTGAAAGCATTCCTCTAATGTCTTATGGACATTATAGTTCTTGGAGATACAGCACATTGGTTTTTCAATGATTTCTAGGTTAATGACATCTAAAAAAAGTAGGTTCAGCAAGAATGCTTTGTGTGTGCCTCCTGGAAGAAGCTGAATCCTCCTTGTCCTACGTGACTTTTGAATCATTTTTGGTGAAGATGGTCTCATTTAGATCGAGTTTGTTAAATAATTTCAATTATTTTTCCATCGTTTTCAACATGCCACCAACATTTGAATGACAGAAGTAGAAAGGAACTCAATGTTCAGATATTTTTTATATTTTCAAATTGCTTTATCATTTGAGGGACGACTTTTTATCAAACATATTTTAATGGAAAATAGTTAAGATTCCAAAAGTACACGCTTATAAAATATCAAATTAGCAGAACAGTTGTTTTTAGCATTATATTGCAACTATATCATATTGAAGACAAATTAATACAAATACTTAGAGTAGTATTGACTTGAATGTATCTCCTTCACGTCTCATCATAGTTTAAAATTATGCATGTAAAGCCATAGCTATGGTTTTACAAATATATTTCAAATATTTTTTTTCTACAATGGTTAAAATATGTTCTGTATGAGAAAATTAGAGCTAAAATTGAGTTTGGTATCAAATTAAACTTTAGGTATAAGCTTATATTTCTATTAAACTTATATATACATTTCATTCCGCTAATCATGAATAATGAATAGTGATCTGATAAAGAACATGAGCTACTACAAAATTAAGCAATTAATGTACATATATATACAGAACTTGTATGTCAACTACTAATAGAATTCTTTTTGGAAACAAATATGACTCTAGTTTATATCAACATTCAAACCTATTTACATAAATATACATTATTTCTTTTTTTGGATACTGCCAACACTTATATGTGATAAAGGCTCCTTAAGTGTTAGAAGTTTATGTTCCATCAGCTATCTTCAAAATAAACGTCATCTTTCATCTCCTCAATGTTTGATCCATAAGCTTGAACAGACCCAAATATGAGATGTTCATAAAGAAATTTTTTATAAAATGAAATTAGAGCTGTATTATTTCCATGAAATTGCATGTACACTTAGAAAAAACATTTAACCAAATAAATCAATGGACTTTGTACCAATGGTAGGAAGGAGTACAATGATATTCAAAGCTTCTTTAATATCTAATAATACATTCATTGCTTTGCTGTCTTCTATATTTCATTGAAACGATTTGTATGGGAATGGTATTGATTCACGCTCTCTTTTAAGGTGTGGATCAAATCCATTGCTTTGAAAAGATTTAACATATTTTTGAATCTTGCAGATGTTTTCAGAGAAATTTATTTTCTCCTAAAATCTGTTTGTATTTTACGAGCTAAATTAAAAAAATAGAAAACTTTTCACTTCACTATTTCAAATCAAAATCATATATTTGCATGGATTATGAGAAATGACATCCTATAGTTATTTTTCTTTTAAGTCATGGGTTTAGTTTTATATTATTGAAGACCCCTATGATCAAATATGGGATTTTAATTTAATTATTAACCAATAAAGGACAGATATATGTTTATGTTAATTTACCTTTCCGGGGGGGGGGGGGGAATGGTTGTTAGTTAGGTAAATAGGATATGTGTAATCTTCAGTAACTTTGATCCATTACTCATCATTTAAAACTAAACTTAAAAAATCGGCGGATTTAATCGACTCAATAATATATTGGTCGGCTCAGAATATAGATAGCACAACAAAATATAAACGTAAATATATCAGATTGAATACGGAGCTCAACGATGAGCAAAAATTGAGAAATAATACATTGTTTAATTGCTTATAATGCTTAATTAGGTTTTGTCAAATTATGTTATACAATTATAGAGTACATAAAACTATTAAATCTTACGACTGCCAATTCTAGATATGAATATAATTAATCAATTCAATTATTATTATTTAAGATAATGATGAAAAAATATTTAGGTTCGAAATGATGTTTGAATTAAATATTTATTTTCCTAAGTATACTTTTACATGTCAATAATTAAATTTATTTTTTATTTGGAAACAATTATATTATACTTAAAATATTTTGATAATGTACATAAAGCTGTTTCACTTGCTTTTTTTTTCATTCGTAAGGGATTTCTTTTACATCAAGAAATTATGATAAGATGATAAGAAAACTATTTGCTGGGTTTAAATGTAATTATTTGTTTCATATATTATTTATTTTGACATTCGAGTTTTGGATTAAACGGAAATACGTCTCTCATAACCCCGGTATGTGGGTTAAATTGAGTAACTCTTTACTAAATTTTTTCAAAGGTAAAATGAACTCGTTTTTTATAAAAACTTAATTTAAGTGGATATTTTATTAATAATTTAAATCACTTTTACACTAAAATTAAAATAAAATGATTTCATCCTTTTTTTAACTTTATAAATAATTATGTGCAAAATTGAATACAATATATGTATATACGGTGGTAAAAACTGGAATATAGGTTTAATTTGAGGGTCCAAAACTTTAAAAAACCTTTTAAAGTACTCCCTACACTTTAGATTTTAATTTTTTAATGAATAGTTTTTGTGAAAATTAGGGTTTTATCTCGATCCATCGTGTTTCTTTGGTAACGTTAAGAAAAAGTCCAAGAATGAATTACGGAATTCAATCAAGTTAAAGAAGTATGTTTTTTTGTATAAGAAATCAAAAGAAAATTCAAATTATTTTCTCATACACTATAATGTAATAGAATAACATCTACAAAAAATGTTTTATAGACTGTCCGTGGAAATAAATATCTCATCGTTAAAAATGGAAATAAAAATGCTGAACGGAAGGAACTGTACCACGTAAATTGCACATAAAACATTTATTTGTTTGCCGATTTTCTTAGAAAAATTGATGTTTCAACGCTTAGAGCGCATTATTCAACAATTAATAACTAACATCTAGGATAATTAAAACATATTTTACATAAAATTAGATATTCTAATTTTATACTTTTTTGAAAAGTGCAAGCAAAACAACTTGAAATTACTAAATATGCTAATAAAACTAAACTAAATACACTGTTTTACATCAATGAAAGTTTAATTTTTGAAGTACAAATTTTCTAAAGTGTCCAAAATAATGAAATGTTGCTAGATACTGTTTCCATTTATTTAGTGTTGTTGATGAAAGCTTTATTACTTTTTGTGAATTAGTTGTCTACTGGATTGAAGAGTATAGATTACATAAAATAAATTCTGAAATGTACAGATATAGATCTTGTCAATAGTCTGATGAACGTGGGAAATTTTCACTCTCATCATTCTTCTCAAGTGATGTATCTTACATTAGATGAATTTCTTAATAAAATAAATAATGAGATCAGGCGAAATTTGCAAATATTTAATGAAAAAAATATAGAAATTAAAAATATGCAATGTAAAAATTTGTAGATTTTTGGAAGAAAAACCTATAACTATTTTTAACATTTATGCTCATCGAATTGAAGCTTGGAAAGTTCCTTTTAAATAAGTAAAAATGAAGAAAAAATTGCCATTTTATTTAGTATCAACAAATTAAATATTGTTGATAAATGTAGTTTATAAGTAAACGAAATAAACATTACTTTCAAAGTTATATCAATACCTAGTTTTATTATACATAGAGAAGCGGAAGTTTCTTAAGACTCGCAACCTCTTTTATTTCAAAACTATGAATGAAATAGTTGAGGTTGATATTAAGAGATTGAATACTAAATCTAAAAATATAGATGTTTGATCTTGTCCTAATCAAAAAGATGATATAATTTAAAAGAAGTCTATTTATGAGAAACTCGAATATTTCAAAAGAAAATCAATATAATGTACGTAAATCTATAAACTTTTTCTTTAAAAATAAGGAAGAAAACCCTTACATGGGAGCCAAAAATTAATAAATTACTAAATTTTACAAAAATAAATCAACAAATTGAAGAATTTCCCTACATAAAATAGTCTTCGACCCTATTTCATTACTAAAAAATAACAAACATCAAATAGAAAGCTCCATGTGGACATTTGAAAACAGTTCTATTATAAGGTGACATATCTTTTGAATGGTGTTAAAAGGTACATTTATAATTATAATACTTCATAAGTAAATATAATCAAGTCTTTGCTTTTAAGCATAAGTCATTACTACGTCTAACATCTATGTACTTAACATTATTTTATCAAACAATTTGTCTACCAAAAATAGTTTTTAACCATATTTCAGTACTAAAAAATAACAGACATATATATGTATAAGAGGACATGTATTATTAACATGTAAGCAAGTTTTTTCGTCACTCCTCACAGACCAACCCGTTTCACCTTAAAACGTACTGATGCAAGAACTAAGGACAAATTAATATGAACTTTTGTGACCGATATTGACTATTTAGGTATTTTAAACCGGTAACCCATTAATTGGTCGATTTTTTGTTTAAATGAATCTTTAAGATCTAAGTAAAAAATAATAACTTTTCCTCATAACCATAACAAAGAAGATAAATTATTTACCGAGATTTTGTGAAATTACATTTTAAAAGTATTTATTCTGAAAATTTTATAATTGTAGATCCTAATAAGTACGTTCAAATTTTTTGAAAATATCTCTAAAAAGGTTTTAGTTTATTCCATTTTGTTTGTTTTAGTTGTTTTTTTCTATATAGTTTAACATAAGTGTTTTAACCATTGAAACTTGGACTGTTACTTTAAATAAAATTTCTTCCACTTATATTAAATAACTGATTTGTACATTGATGGATGATTGAATAATTAGATTTTAAGTAAAAAATAAAAGAGATTGTAGCTTACATGTAAGAGCTTTTGAATAACAATGGATGCATGTCGTGTATATTAATTTTGCGAAGTAACAACAATCCCAAGTGTTTCAAAAATTTAAAAAACATAATGAAAGCTCTTATATGTATGTTCAGAAACTCTGAAATGGTTCAAATTGGAATAAAGAGCACCTAAGATACTTAAGCTGGCCCAACTAAAATGCATACAAAACCGAGCTAACAATTAGACCATCGAGCCTTGGTTCAATCAGTCACCGATTCATTGCACAGTAGATAACACCAACAAAACCATGCCTCCCATGCCTCCACAAAATAAAGTTGTGAAAACCAACAAATTTTCTCCCAAGTACCATGTTGGGGGTAATAAGAAAAGACAGCAAAGACGTAGAGAAATCGATTCAAGTAGATACAACACCGATAACCGACAACATAAAACCTCATCATATTCATCTCCGTCCACATCGTCAACACTTGGAGCGGATGCTCATTGGCTAAAAAAATGGAATGGTTCCAAATCGATTCAGGAGCCCTCCCAGCCCTTGCCAGAACAAACTGGAACTACAGCTGAGAAGAAATCTAAGAATTGGGCTGAATGGAAAGCAAAGGGAAATAAAAAAATCGAAACAAAGTCATGCAAAGCACCTCCTGTACAGTTTGATACTCCACTCTATGACCCAACATTTCAAGAAGCACAACCCTTCTTCGATCCCTCATCAAATGAATACAATTGGAGAGATTATAAAGCTCTTAAGGGTACATACACCAATAACCATAGAGCACGAATTACCTTGGTAAAGAATTTGATTCCAATATGTCGTACGACTATTGTCAATGACATTTACAATTTGAAAGACAGTGTCCAATGTGGAGTTTGTGGGATTCGTTTTCCTAATGAGAAAAGAAAAACTGAATATGCTGAACATTTGGACTTTCATTACATGAACAAAATGAATACCAAGAACGCTTGGAACGCATATAGATGGTATCCAAATCTAGAGTCAATGAGAAACAATGACTCAGAAAAATTCATCTTCAAGTTGACGCCACAAGATCCTAAAAAGATCATCACTAATGAAAAACAATATTTGGCAAGTTGGAAAGCCCCCTCAACACACTGTGAACTTTGTTTGGAACAATTTGACCAAGAATATTTTGATGGAGACAAGGAAGGTTGGCACTTTGTTAATGCTATGGTAGCAGAGGATGGAAGTACTGTCCATCCTGGATGTTTGTAATATTCATATTTATTTATCATTATCTACCTCAAGAATTACTGTGATAATAATTATTTATATTTGATACAAAACTTTATATTTGTTTTTGTAATGATGTTTGTATGTATGAAATAAAGGTTATTCTTTAACTAATAAAAATAAAATTCTTGAATTTATTTTTACGTTTCCTCATTTGAAACTTTGTTCCAAGTTGATTATTTAGTCAGTGAGCATATGAATGAACAACATTTTGTCACTGCTTGAAATCATCAAAGCGATGAAGAAAAAGAGAAGTTTGAGGCGTTTAGTGTATCAATAGGAATTTGATTCATTTGTCAATTAAGAATTTCTTCATCTTGGCTAACAATTCAAGAGGTATATTATAAGCTTTCTGATGGGTTGCGTGAGCTAGGTTATATTTTATACTCCGTAAATTTTTTTAGATTATATTTTAATATTTTTTTAGATTAAAAGTTTTTTAATTAAACTTCTGATCGAAGTATAAGAATATTATAATGTCCATCAAGGTTTTTTTTTTGATCTATAAATCCATTCACATGAACATGTTTTGAATATTAGAAAAATATTAGGAATTTTAGAAAATCAAGTGCAAACACTTTTTTTTTGTCTACCAATGTAATGTCCAATAAATTTTTAGTTCCAGATTTGTTCCTCCCGTCACAACTGGATCTAAATCGTTTGATAGAATTTTTTAAATTTTTATCATAAGTAAATTTTCTTCAAAAATAGAAATAAACACGATATAAATAGTCTTTTTTCTGTGTTTGATGGTATATTCTTCTTCTTATGCATTTTTTTGTTTTATTTTAGTAGCTAAAATTACACATCTCGTGTACGCTTTTAACTTCAAATTCGAGTCAAGTCTCAATCTTTTGAAGATCAAGTACAAGTCAATTAAAACAAGACTCAAGTGATCATAAGTAAGTCCTCTTCACTCAATGTCTTATTTTGTTTAGAATATTGTAGTCAAAGCAACAAAATCTCATGACGTGACATGGATCTTGGGCACTTGCTCTAATCATCCAGATAACAAATAATATTAATAAAATAAGTTGATTAATAAATTTTAGAAAGTTATCTAAAAATATTTAACATTATTTTGGGGAAATGTTATATGATGAAAAGTTGCTGAAGAGAATCCTTAACAGTTGATAGATTGGAGTCGAACCACTTCTGAAATATAGTTTAAAAACTTACAAATTTTTTTTTAAAAGGATATTTTATGTTTTGAATTAATTTGTGTTTTCAAGGTTATGCATGCCGTAGGGTTTCAATCCAAGTTTCATCAGTCTTAATTCATTCAAAAGTGTGTTCATATTACATTTTATGTGTATTAGTTAGAAATAAAATTTCTGAGGAACTTCACTAAGAAAAGGAAAAAGTACAACCTAAAGTTGCAATGTCATTCCCTGTATTAAAGACCCTTCACTTTTATAAACTTATCCTCTATGATAAAATACATTAGCAAATATAAATCTATACAAAATCCAATGAGCAGGTTCAATAATTGTAACATCAGTGGAGTAAGCATTATAACCATTAATCCATGACCCATTAGGGTGGAGCTTATATTTGAAATTTGAAATATAGTATTAGTCGTAAAGTCTCAAATTGTTCCTTTTGATGCTATACCAATTTTGAACTGTTAAAGGTTACTCAACGGCCCTAAAGTATTGAATTCATACACTTTATTCCAAAAAAAATAATACCATCTATATACTAAACGTACATTGGAGCTTTTTGTAATAGATAAATAATAAATTTAGTGGAGTTAATTTGCTATAAAAAATATTTTTAAGTTTTTATGATAATTTAGCATTTCCTTGTCACTATGTACAATAATAATTAGAAATAAAATAAATTTTTGCTATTCCCTTATTCATTTGTTTGTTAGCGTATAGTTGCCAAATAAACACACTAATATAGATCATTTTGCAAATACTTAAATTTTAATTTATATTTGTAAAAAAGGTCGAATTATAATGACCTTTATTTCGATAAAAGAGACTTTATAAGCAAATTTCATATAATCGTTCAAAAACTAACGTAAACTTTAAAAAAATTAAACTTAAAATATGAAGAAAGGTAGGAAAAGTAGTTTACCTCACGACCTTTTACCTCTAAACAACTATTCTACGACATCCAACTCCCTGAGAAATTCACGCCAGATGCATTTTACTCCCTAAAAATAATGATTGATATTTCATGAATTTCTGTTATTTTCAAGAAAATTCAAATAAACTACTAAATATTAAAGGAGAACATTGTTTTTATATTATAAAAATAACTAAATTTCTAAATTATATGCAACACTACCTATTACTGTTAGGAATCGTTGTATTTACCCGTGTCATTGATTTGTGAATTATTAATTAGTCATTATAACAATCTTCAAGATTCAGAATTATAAATCATTTTTATACGTTTATAAGTTAATTTAACTAAATACACAGGGAGGAGAGAAGGTAAATTGTCCTGGTGAAGATAAAATGTTTTAGGAGCAAATAACCTGTAAAATAGGGAGTGAATGTTCTAAAATATTGGGGTGGCCTAGAAAACAGTAAAAAGATTAAAAAGAGTAGTAGGGAATACATAGTTTTCTAAGGAAAATGTAGTATTTGATGAACAAATTTAGAAGATACTTACAACATTATTATCGCTTAATATAGTGAAAGAGTTACTTTGAGCTTTTAAGTCTGAAGAATACCAAATACAGTGTGGTGTCACTTTAGGCTTTTAATGAATTTGCTTGATATGGCACCATTGTTTTAAAGTCTTTAATGTATAGTTTCTGGGACTCCAACATATTAAGATATTGACTCTCTCTTGTAAAATAAATAAAGGAACGGAATAGCCTGCGCTAGAACCACACTTTTTGTGCTGTCTAAATGATGGATGATAATTGATATCATAAGACACGTCCATGCACTAGTCTATCTCAATGAGGTGGAAAGTTTATCAATTATCATACATCACATCATTACATATTTTCATACAGTTGATACGGAAAAAATCATGATTGGTATGAATATAAATAAAAATTAATTTTATAATACATACAGTCAAACCTTATCTCACAACCACCTGCTTTAAGCGTGCCACTACATTAAAGTACTAATAAAATGATTTCTTACTTTAATTCAGAACACAAAGGCTCTTTATGAGTTACTTAACAATTTCATAATGTGTCAAAGGACCAATTCGGATATATTGTACACATTCAAGATAATAATAAAAAAGATACCTTAAAAAAGACAATGAATTTAATTTACCAATATTTATCAACACTCGACCCACTCAAAATATGAATAACAATTTGTATTTATAGATTGTAAGCATATTTTTGAAAATGAGTGTTGTCAGTTTTAAATTTGCTTATCACCTGTTATGATTCATATATGTAAATATAGTGTGAAACCATAAAGATTTCTACTTCTCATAGTTATTACATTAAACTCAAATACAAAATAAAAATAAATAAAGTTAAAAAAAGGACTTCCTAAGTCAAATCACATTCATGATAATTTTAGCCTTTAAATGAGAACAACACACAAATTAATAGCTTGATCGAATAAAAAGGGGAACGTATCGAGCTGTGACCCCCAAACAAAACGGTACATAACTTTGTTTTATTCTTTTTTTTACCATTAAAAAACGAAACAAAGAATTAGTTAAGGAGCTCACTCCCTTCAATCGCAAAGTGGAGTGAGGAAGGCTCAGAAAAAAGTGATTTAAGTTAAAGTTGAGGCTATTAAGAGACCTCTATAAAGAGAACATCTAAACAAAAAGCCTTCAGTATCTCATCCTCCGTTCAAGAGAAAGAGATCCAAAGAGCTTGACTGATGATATTTAACCCCAAATTGAGTATTACTGGACTAGACAAAGACTTGTTATAACTCCTTATAACGGTTATGAATCGTAATACAGTCATTAGATAACCATTAAAGGTCATACATGGTCAGATTGGTAGTTATTGCTTAACAATTGGATACATTTCTTAGGAAGAAAGTTGGAATAAAATAGTAAGAGATTTTGGGGTGTCTCCCATAACATGTAGGTCACCAATGACCCAGTCGAAAAAAGGAAGCATTTGAAGCGATAGGTGGTATCCCTTTTATGCCATTAATGGCATAAAATATATGTGTATGGTTTGGTGTGTGAAGATCGTAGAGATGGTTCGAAAGACAGCATCTCCTATTTTGAATAAAAAATATGAGAATAGTGTTACCAATTTAGAAGATCTATGGACTTTTTAATATTTATTGGTCTATTTGTTTGTAAATTGGTTTGATTATTAAATTTTATTATATAGAAAAATACATATTGATTATATTTATCAAAGGGGTTTTTATTCAATGTTTATCATTAGTACAGCTTTTGTGTTGCGTCATGAATTATATTTATAACTTATTCGTTAATTGCAGAGTCATTTAAAGTACGAGAGTTGAGAATCCACTGATTTTTTGTTCTAATTTCTTTCATTACATATATATGATTTTATGGCTTCCATCTTTTAAATTACTTCGAGTCAATCTCTCTTTTTATATGTTCCTATTGTGAATGGATTTGAATGAGAGTGGTATTGATTCAAGCTCTCTTTTAAGGTGTAGATCAAATCCATTGCTTTGAAAAGATTTAATATATTTTTGAATCTTGCAGATGTTACCAGAGAAATTTATTTTCGCCTAAAATCTCTTTTTATTTTACGAGCTAAATAGAAAAAATAGCATGAACCTGAAATATATTGGAGGATACATCAAAATTGTGTAATCATCAAATAACGTAAGAGAAATGATATTTACATATTGTTGAATTAAATATTTATTTCAGTGTATTTGAAGATGTATATTTATACCCATAGAAAGTAAAAATTAAATTACAAATAATATGAAGTACAAATAAGTTCGATAAAAGAACTACATACTTGTTTGTCGTTGTAAATATATTTCATTGTAAACTAAATATTATGTATGTATCTGTTCATTAATTTATCAATAAATAAAGTATCTTTCAAATAGATGTACATATATTTGATTATGTTTTCTAGAGGTTCATTTGAAGTTCAAGCTGGTTTCTGTATATTTGAAGACATGGTTTACTTTAATATCATGAGTAACTGTTAGAATGTAAGATATTGAATTATTGCATTTAAGAAAAATAAGTTCTACTATGAAGGTGCTACCTTTTTGAAGTCAATATTGGGTTCTTATTTTTTGATGATAAAATACTGAGTGAAACGACAAATCCTTCCACGTTTTAAATCCTGGAGTGGTCACAAAATGATGGCTGATTATATGAAATAGAAAAATCATATTGTTCCCACTGATACACAACATTTTAAATAATAATATGTTCATATTAGTTTAATTCCAAGCATTAAATCTCATTAAAGCCACTTACACCAAAATATGGCAGAACCCACATCACTCTTCTTTTAGATATACTTGATATCCATATGATAATGACCTTTTAATTCAATTTCGGTATATATTATCGAAAACTTTAAAGTAAAATATATGTACATGGATCCCCTTTAATTCAAGCTAGAACATGAATAACTTTCTTCATTGGAGTCTTTAATGTATCTATATACAAAATTAACTATTGATTAACTATAACAAATTCATGTAGATATAATATTTTTTTTTTCAACACAATTCCTTCATATGAGGTCAGAGTGGGTTCACATTTATTGTTATTATTAATATAATAGTATAATATAATATTCGCCTTAGGAAACGAGGGAGAGAGGGTCCAACTAATGAAACCTATCCTTCAAAGAGAACTCATATTCCTCAAATAAATACTGATGACAAAAAAGAATTAAAAAAAAAAAACCAGGCCCAAAAATAAGCTTCTTTTCGCCAACATTTTTAAGGTGGCAAATGAAAATGTATTTATAAGAGAGAATAGTTTAAAAAATATTGTTGAACACAATTTAAATGTAAATTAGGTTTTAGAATCTACTGTATGTAGTAGCAGAAATACTCTGTTGTGTGGTTGTGTTCGTTGCCTTATATTTGTACAATTTTATTTTATGTACATATGTATGGTAAACAGATATATAAATATTTTCACTAAGCTAAATATAGTTAAAGTTTTTACTTATAATTTATGTACACTCAACAAGAAGAATTTTCAAAAATTTGGGTAAAATTGTGGTTATAATTTTACATTATTCATTAGATATATTATGTGTTTAACAGAGCAAACTACCCAAAAAAAATTCTTTAGTAGAGTTACCATATCATAATTTTGACATGTAATTTAGATATCTATTATATTGCAATGAAAGATATTAATTATATTTATATGTACGTTTGAAGGGTTGTTAAGTTTCTTAAAGATATTTTTGATTAATTTCTTTTTCTACGCTTTGATATCATTTTCAATAAAAAATACAGATTTTGCAAAAAGGTTATTGGATAACTGCTCTATTTATTACGACTATAGCAATGTTTTTCTCTTGTTATCTTATTATTACAATATACTACTATGAGTTGTAAAAAATATCGAGAAATTTGAATTTAATTTTTTTTTGGAATTCCGAAAAAAAGATAGAGTTGACATTATTGTCACTGACATTTGTTTCAAATTACACGCTAAAATATTTACTATATCTTGAGATACGCGTTCTTTTTTGAATAGCTAAAATCGATTTTTTTTTCATTTTTTAAAAATGTCTGAAAGATGATGACTAAAATGGAATTTAGAGAAATTTGGTTTGAAACCAAAAAAATTTAAGCTAATATTTGTTGTTTATTTATCGAGAAACTCAGGAAACCGACGACCCAACTTTAAATTTTATTGCATATTTTAATTGAGCAGTTATTGTTCTGTAATTATTAACTTGCTAAAATTTTTGTAACAGTTTTGATAATTGGAATAAACGTTGGCACGTGTGCATTGCATCGAGGGGGGGGGGGAGCACTACTTTTGTAGGGAATGAAATGAATTTTGATGATTAAAAAAAGACTTTTTTATTCCCAATATTTTTTGCCCTCAGTAGTCTATGGGATATATATATATAGATCTAATAAGGTGACAGTTCATATGTAGTGAACACTAAATTTTACATTTTTTGCTGATCTTCCCTCCCTTTCTATTTTATTTTTATATTGTTGTGTAAATCAATGTATTAATTCAAAAAATTGAGATTGGGTATTTCACTGTCAAATGAAAAAATAAAAAATACAATGCAGCTGAAAAGTGAATTGATTACGACTTGTAATTACATTATATATTATGAAATAAGGAATTGTTTGTTTTAAAGAAATTAAGATTAATTAAAGAAAGATGAAATTGTTACACATACTAACAATGTTAGGAATATAAATTTTGCACATGTCTGGCTTAAAGTTTGTTTATTCAAAGACTGTCAATGGGTTTCTTTTTAATTGTGATCTTATGAGTTTTGAGATGTGTGTAAATAAAGACACAATGTCATTTTACAAATTAATTTGATAATATATATATATATATATATATTGGCATTTTATAGTCAAGTTATTTATTTGTTTTACCATTCAGAAACAAATGAAAGCATGTCGTTGAATACCATATACAATATATATACATATATGTATATGTACATAAATAGTTGAAGATAAAGAAAAAAAAATCAATATCGAAAAGAAAGAGCAGAGTATAATTTATAAAGAAGAATAGTTGTATAATAATTTGCCAAATTAAAAGCAAAAATTTATTAAAAGATGCATTTGCGTAGTCATATATGCTATAATTTCAAATTAAAGCAGGAGTTCCTTATATTGTGGATTTTTTTCTCTCTATAAGTGGGATTTTATTCCAGTCCCCCCCCCCCAAAAAAAAAAAAATGAATAAATAAATAATAATATTAATAATAATAAAATATTTATATTGTGGCAGCTGTTAATGTCTATTAAAGCAGTATTCCCCAACCTCCGGTCCGTGGATCAATCAGTACTGGGACGCACAAGAATTAATCAGTTATTTCTGTTTTATTTATTATCTAAGACCTACTTCATCTACAGACTGTAGGAGAAGAAGCAAATATTGAGTATAAACGCAAATTCCAAAAGATAATAATTAATTGTGCGGGGTAGCTGTTAATTATTTTTGGGTTGGTAATTCTTCATTGACTCATCGAATTTTACGAGTAACAACCTACAATGCATGTTCTCCGCGCTCTTTTGTTATTTGCAACCCTGTTGCCATTTCCAACATCCTATCTGTGTGAAACGGGGTTTTCTGAAGTGACAGCCACCAAAACAAGGCAAAAGAGTAGACTGGACATAAGCAACACACTTCGGGTGTCTTTGTCTACCTTTATTCTCAGATTGGATCATATCGTAGCAAAGAAAACAGCTCAGGGCTCCCATTGATTTAGCGATACAGACAGTTTTTGATGTATTAATATAATGTTATATTGTTGGAGTAATCTGTTAGTTAATTTATCACTTCCTAATGTTATAATATCATTCTATGTAATGTTGGAACAATGTGCTAATAAAGTTCCATATGAGTAAACAGATAATTCACGTTTATTGTTACTATTAATATTTCAACCCCTCGGTCCGCAGTAAAATTGTCAAGCGTTAACCGGTCCCCTGTGAGAAAAAGGTTGGGGATCACTGTATTAGAGTGTTCAAGGGGCTTAAAAATTAAATCTGGCCCGACTCGAAATTGAAATTCCAGGAAATAAACGTTGGTTATTTATAGCTCCTTAAGATGGCAAACTTCCAAAAAATGAATCACGTCAAAAGAACTTTGTATGGAGTATCTTGTAAGGGCCATCATTCAACAAACCCTAATATTAGCCAAGGATTGTGTATTTTTGTAATCAAATTAAGGTAGTTGAATGAGATCCTATAAAAAAGAAGTTTTATTTTTATATAAGAGGTACCATATAGTATGAAAATAGTATTGTTAAACGTCTTTCAAAATAAGTTTCATCTATTATATAACCAAAATGTGATAAACTTTTAAAATGTACGATGCTCATGGTGGTAAAGCTAGGGTATAGGTTTAATTTGAGGTCTCCAAATTTTTGAAACTATTTTTATACTTCTTATATTAGTCTAGATTTAAGTTTCAATGTGGGAAACTTTTTTTAATGTAGAATTAAAGAGAAAATAAGGTTTTTATTTATCCATTGTGTTTTTTTACTAATGTTAAGAGAAAGTTCAAGGATGAATTAGGGTATTCAATAGGTACTGTACAATATGATAGATGATATAGCTCTCTGCTATTTAGTTGTTAAAATTTTATTGAAAAATATTAAAAATTACAAAAATGACAGTAAATTTTGTAACTTCTCCCTAGAGAAAATTCAAAAATATTAGTCAAAGAAATATGTTTTGTAGGAGAAATTTAAAAACAAACTCAAATTATTTTGAATTTTTAAATAGAGTAAAATAAACTGTCCATAAAATTAAATATCTCTTCGTTAAAAATGGAAATAAAATTACTGGAAGAGAGGAAATGTACCACGTTTAACGTACATTATTTATTTGTTAATTTTCTTAAAAAGTTTAAGTTTTAAGGCTTATAACACATTATTCAAGTATTGATAATAAATACATATGTTATCTAAGGATACATTAATCTTCTTAAAAATATCAGTTATTGCTACTATGAAAAGAGTCTGCAATAGAAGATCTCTCGGTTAATATACTTAGAGTATCTACTAACACTATTTAGATATGTCCATGCTTTTTTCAATCATAAATAGTCGAAATGATCTACTATTTCCATATTTACGTTGATTCAAGGACAAAATATATGAATTAAACTATCAGGTGTTTATTAATGGATAAAATAAACAATACAGTTGGCCTCTGTGTTTGCACAAGGAGGTTTCCCAAAAAATAATACTACTCGGTGACGTTGTAGAAGAGGCGATATGGTGTCAAAAAGTGTGTAAACTTAATATAAAAATAGAATCACACGTAACTAGAGATTCTATATACATATTAATGCAATTTAGTTTAAATAATGTTTAAAAAAAGGAATATCAATTACAAGTATTAGGTCTTTAGTTCTTTGAGCAAAATGTGGACTAGGCTCCGTAAGGGAACTTTTTCCAAGATGCAAATCGTGAAGTAGACACCTCAATCTCTTTTCTCTTCCTTTCCAATATATTTTTTTGTACATTTCGATTGAATCTTTGATATTCCATCCTGAATCAAGATCATTCATAGACGCTTCCTTCTATCCTGTTTTTTCGTTTTTTCTGTCCTACGCAGTTTGTTTCCACTTTGTTTTAGTATGAATAAAAAGTAATTTGGATTCAAGGAGAGTGGTATCAGATAATCTTTTCGATGGTGATTAGATAGAGTACGGAAGAGCTGTGAATTTATCTGTCATCTTCATTCTTATGAGCCACCTCCTTCTATTCTAATAGAGTATTTGCCTTTTGATTACATTCTCTCGATGGATCTCCAAATTTGAAACACAGAGCACACTGCTTGGTTTTTTCACTAAAATGTACAATATATCAGACCCTGATATATTGTCTTATTGGAAAAAACGATACTTAAATGGAGGCATCAAGTGTGGAAGAACTGACTCAGATTCTAACGTCCTTTATCCAGTCTTTGAGTTCTTGTACTCTAAATCCTTCAAATCAATTCTTGAATCTTGGTATAACTTTTGAGTATGATTCAAGTTCAGCAGTTAGACCAATTTCGTGTTTATCCTTTTCCGCTATATTAGTCCTTTCACTTCTAGGAGTCAGATCTCAAGGGAAATAGCGTCATTCATAGCTTTCATTATGAGACTCGACTCCAATCTGCGGCACGCAAAGGCTTATGCATGAATTGTTTTTTCTTTAGATCCTTTGAAACTTTTGAATTCAAGGACTCAGTGGGTGTAGTACTACCCTCCAAGTCCACTTCCATCTCCATTTTGACGGATTGATGCTTTGTAGTCTTTAATTCATATTGAGGCCGGACACAGCATGACACGAAATGCTTAGTTTATTTTGCTTATGTCAATATTTTATTTATCTGTGTCATCATTGTTTTTTTTTAAATTTAGAGAGTAGAATTCTGCTTTCTACTTTTAAAATAATCCTGATCGTATAAAACTTGAGTGAATTAAAAATAGATTTAAGAATAAAAAGTGATTTTAATCCGTTTTCTGATTTCCTAAGAACTATGCGTTATTTGAAAATAAAGAAATGAATAAAGTATAATTTATTCATAATCTAGCTTAGGAAGAACCCTTTTTGTTCTTATTTAAACTCTTACTCATCTATTTTTCATTATCATGTACAAATGCATATATAGTTTATACGTATTATGTATATGTAAAATCAAATTATGTCATGATAAAGAAACTCAACCTTGGTTTTTGTAAGAATGTTTAATTGATGAGGGATTTATCATGACTTATTTATATGAAGAAAAAAAAAGAAGACAACCGGGTAAGATCTGCATTTCTTTAAGAAATGACATTTATGTATTGAAGTAGAATATTTTATATGTGAGAAAGAAAAAAAATTAAACTTCTTTAATTAATTCCGTTAGTTTATTTTTTTATTGTTTAAAGTAAAGTTGCTGTTTTTCTAATTTGTAAAAGTTTAAAATTAGATCTTTTAAAACATTAAAACACTTTTGTTAATATTATCTCGTAGTTCATTTACTTTTTTTGTGAATTTACAAGCGTGTAAATATATTTTATATTAAAAAAAAGTTATGCCTAAAATTCTTAAGTGAACAAAGAATACTTGGCACGCATCCCATGATTTTGAATTAAAAAAAGGTACGTCTTTCATAGAGGGAGCAACAAGTACTCGGGGAAGAAGATAGAAAGAGAAACCTCCCTCGAGGGGTGAAGGGATAATAAGTCATGGGATCCACATCCATGCTCCTGACTCCGGCTCGGAAAGAAGCAGATTGTAAGCAGTGGCGTGAGATAATGCAATCAATCCCATGGGGATTGCTTCAATATCGGATTCACAATCCTGAGATCCTCTCTCCGGATTCTAACTCAAACTAAGGGATTATTCGGAGTCTTTCCGAGTCCTAGGAGCTCAGAATATTCAAATCCATTAGCAGCCCTGTTTTTAAGTCGTGTTAATATTACTGTTTGTGATTTTTATTTACTGAAATATGTTCATTTCTGAGATAGGTTTTATCGCAAAGTATCTTTTTTTTGGAAAGTATGTGCTGTCGGAAGTATTCTATTGATTGGCAATACAATATTTTCAGAAGTAAACATTTTGATTTGATTGGTGGAAAAACTATAGCAGAAACGCATAATGTTGACATTGATCGAAGCTTATTTCAAGAACCGATTTATGCCTTACTAAAACAAAAATGTCGAATACGTCCAAACTTGTCAAAAGAAAATAAAACTGATATCTCTGTTTAATATTCCTAATGATTAACTTAATATGGTGGCAAATACACTTTCTGAATATTCTTTATTACTGGCATCATTATATGTATAGTCTTTGAACTCTAATTACACTTTATTGAGTTTACTAACAATTCAGAAATAGTTTACAATTTAAAATGATCCATTAACGTTGGAATTATGTATTAACATTATTAGATGTTAATTACAAAAGCTTTTTTAATATGATATGGGATGCAGTACAGAAGTCACTGCCTGTAATTCATAAAAATTCCATAATTTGTAAAAAATAAATAAAGAGAAATACTCTTTTTAATTCAGATTCGATTACATCAGACTTTGTTACCGAGCAGTTTTTCATATCAAGACCATTCAAGTATATTCTACCATTTACGTGTGAAAGGAATAAATAATATATGTATGACTATTCACTAAATAACTTATTTTCACTGACAAATTTGTTTTGTATATTTTTTTTTAATTACACTAGTCAACAGTCAAAATCATAAGGGGTATAATAGAAGTATAGGTTTTGCACGCTGATTTCAAATCCGTAATTTTTTTTTTCAAGAGTCTGGCTGGTTTTGAAAAATCGGACCCTACTTTTTGAGCTAATTTGACCCATTTTCCAAACTTCAACTTCAATTTAAGCCTAAAAGGATACTCATTTTCCAATTTCAGTGTTTGTTTTGACCTAAAGGAACTCCTGGGGGAAAAGGCGGCGGGAATAGGCCCAAAAGTCGGCCAAAACGTTTGTACTTAAATAATTCTTTGAATATTACATAAAATGGATTAATAAGGAATGCATACTTTTTCATCATGTGGTCAGGACTCTGCTAAATAAAGAATCGATTACCTTTGATTGTCTTTACAAATTATTACACCCACTATAAAAAGTCAACTCAGTATAACTTTTTCAAAAATCGTGATCCAATGTTTGTATTCAATTGGCAACCCAAATCATGCTCCAATCATCTTAATCATTTTTTTGTTCTAAGTGTATAGTTAATTTGTCGTATTCAATTTTTAAGTTTTCCGTCACATCAAACACAAAACAAAATAAGAAATTGTACTAATAATGATTCGACGAACATCCCCCCCCCCCCCCCCTCGTAGAAATTCGTTTTCATAGTCATACATAATTTGTCTAATACATAAACAAACAATTGTTTGATTCAACCATATTCTCTATACTCTTCTTGTGTCCAAACCTTCAAACATATTTGTAATCAATCCACTTTTATGTATTAACTATTCATTGACAAATTTATTTAATATATATGATAAAAGAATGTTAACATTGTTTATTTTAATGTTTGTTTACTAAGACTCAATCACAATTTGCAACTATGAATGTTTTGTTAGTTTGCTCATATCATGTTATACATATATTGTGTATCCAACGTCTAGTAGCACTGGCAGACTTAAACACTCTGCATTCACATAGTATGGTATATACATAATATGTGGTCTTGGATGTTTAGGGTAGTCCTGTATAAACAAGACAATTGTTATTTCTATCAAAAATCAAGAAAATAAAAACCTCTCAATTTATTTATTTTTTTCATAATTAAAAATACATGGTCTAATAAATTCATAAAAGAACCTCGGTTAACTATGTTTCTTTATTTTATTTATTTTTATTCATTTACTTCCTTGATTAATACAATATCATTTATTAAAGTAGAATTTTTTCAAATTTCAGTATTCAATCAAAAGGGAATTTCTCATATAAAAATTAAATCAAAAAAATTACTATATAACCCAGTACTTTTATTTAAAATGAAAAATTATTTATTAATGCTTCAAATGAGCACATTTTTAATTTAAAATTACAAAAAAAAACCAAAAAAAAAAAAGAGATATTATTAAGCTCTAATTAAAATAAAATACTTTTTCTGAATTACATGAATGTAATCAAAATGAATTTTTAAAATTAACATTAACATTTTTGTAGAAAAAAGTCCCCTTTTTTTGTGTGTTTCTACTCTTCATTTTCGTACACTAAAAAACGATTTTTTTTTTTGCAAAATTGAAATTCTAAAGAACCTGACCTGAAAGTAAATAAGCTATTTTAACATATATGTACGGCCACATCGTTGTTAACTGTGCTTCTGAGAGGCTCAGTGGGAAGATGGTCAATGTGTACATTTTCATTGTTTAGCAGCTAATTGTTACACTGACACAATATATTTCTAATAGTTTCACCTCCTCAATATAGCAGAAATTTTATTCACGTTTCGGACTACTGTCTGCAGAGACTTGCTCGTGTAGCTGACTAATCTAATAATAATAATACCGCTTGTTGCGTAACAGACCATACTGCGTAAAAGCTTGAACACAGTAAAGATCTTCTATGACTCCGTGGACCAGGCTTACAACTGCAGGAATGACCGCTTCCTAGCCTAATCAATTGAAGAGGTCAAGGGCATCCACAAGACAAAGTGCCCTGAGCAGGTGATGGTCCTGGGAGGTCGTGGCCTCCGACGGTAAGGTCATGCCCCCATATTTCTTCAAGCCGACGGAGAAAATTAACAGCGAGATCAACATGCACTGAGGTTCTGAGATACACTGTGCTTCCATGGCTGAAAGCCAACTATCCCACAGGCAACTAACACCACGTGAGCCCAAGACGGAGCTTCAGCCCACTCCAGCCAAAAGACTCAATAGTTCGGATTTTCTAAATTTTGGGTAAAAACCCCTGTATAGATGATTGAATGTAGTGTTTTAAAGTTTGTTTTAAATAGTAACACATTCCAACACTCATTAATCTTTGTCGTATAAGTTATAATGATATTTGCAAATAAGATGATTCGGACAAAAAAATATTATTTATTTTTCCTAGGATTATGGTTTTTTATCAAGATATTTCCGATTTATATACGATTTAGTTTTATATTTTTTTGCTTAAAATAAAATTGGAGGAAATTATTATTACACTAAGAAAATGATAATGAGTAAAAATATATCTCTACATATTATGTCTAGGTTAGATAATGTTGATTTGATTCAATAGTAGTGATAGTAGTACCTACAACGTTAAAAATATAACTTTTTCAATCAGTTAAAAACAATTGAAAATTCATAAAATGATAATTTTTTGCGATACCTTTTTCAATTTCCATTTTCTTTGATTCTTGTATAAAAATATATTAATTAGACAAGACTTTAATATATGCATATTCAGGAAAAAATATTCACGTATGTATATAATAATAAAGAAAGTGCTTTAATTGGAATGTCCTAGTTTTGTCCTTTTTTATTCATGAGTATTCAATAAAAGGGATGGTCATTCTCCCTATTATTAAAAATATGAATATTCAACTAACAATGAAAGCCTTTTGTGTATGGTTCATCCATGAATCATTGTGGATTTTAGACAAAGTGTGAGTTAGTTTTTAAATATGTATGCAATCTAATAAGACTTGAATATTTATATAGTAGTAATAAAGACAGAGAATACACATGTCTCAAGTCAACAAGAAACCAAGGCTATCTGAAATATTTCAAAAATGGGTGTGAACTGCACTCATATTATTCTTGAAGACATCTTCTTTCGTTTGTATTAATAGCATATTTCGATTAATTTAATAACGACTCCAATAATTGCAACTGTATTATAGGAAAAGAAACCCGGCCACAATCAAGAATAAAAAACATCTGGTGTTTATGACTATCTTATTACTATTACTATGATTCATGGTGAGCATGATAGCGAATGTAGGTGATTCTTAATAGCTCTTAAACAGATGATGAACTGGTTTTAGCCAACTGGAACATAATAAATTTCTGGGACTATGAAAAAGATGTACGTTCTTTCAGGGGCCATATCTGCTTCATGTGCAGTCAACACATTTATCCGATTGCTCTATTGGATAGACAATAACCCTTGCTTTCTCAATTAGAAGTGACATTTCAGCACAAACCGTGCGGAGTAGGTCTTAAAATGACTCCTAAATATTTGACCGTTATATTTATGAAGTAAAAAAACATAAAAGTGGACTTTCTCCTTTTCAATATTTGAAAATAAACTTGTTTTCTCGTTGACTTGACTCATAAGTCTTTTTGTGTGTACTTTTTTTTTCATATATGCGGTAAGTTTGATGATAAAATGTTGCATGATCAAATAGTAGAGGAATTTTTTCATTTTATGCTTTATTTTTTTTGAGGGAGGAGGAGACTGGTGAATAAACATTCATTCATGCCTTGTTTTGTTTGTTTCTTTTTAGCTGCATTAGTTTTGCAAGGATTAATCAAACTATGTAATCTCTATTTGACATCCTTAAATAGAAAAATGAAAAATAACTAACTGCTTTTTATATTTTCTTAGAAAATAATATTATATCATACACCAAAATGAAATATTCATTGAATCTCTTAACATTTCGTCCAATAAGAAAAAGAAAAAAGTTACATATTAAGTTGGTAGTTGGTCAATTATGCTATTATTTTCAACTGTCAATGACCATTTTTTAAATATATATATTGAATGATAATATGAATTTTTAAAGGACTTGAGTCATTTTTTTCACATTTTAAGAATGTACATATCTATTCGGAATTAATCAATTTCATCTCTTTATGTTTAGTCCTTGAAAAGTGTTAAAATTTTTACCAGTTTAATTCAATCAGTAAATTTAAGTATTTTTCAATCTAAAGGTGCAGAAAATGCAGAAGAATAGTAAAAAATAACAGAGGTCAACAAATTTGAACTTTTAAAAATCCTAAAGGGTATAAGCATAATAAAAGTTAGTCTGTTTTGCACGATGATTTCAAATCTTTATATTTTTTTTTTTTTTTGAGAGAGAGAGAGAGAGTTCGACGATTTTCGAGAAATTGGATCCTACTTTTTGTCTTAATTTGGCCCATTTTCCAACTTCAACTTCAATTTAAGCCTAAAAAAAATACTCATTTTGTGTATTAATAAATAATGATTTGCTAGTGTATTGAATGCAAATTCCATTTCTAGTCTTTGTTGTGACCTAAAGGGACTCCTGGGGGCGTAGGATACCGGAGTAGGCCCAAAAGTCGGCCAAATTTTTTGTACTCAAATAATTCCTTGAATATTACATGAAATGGACTAATAAGGAATGCATTCAAGAGCTGAGACCCACAGCTTTCAAATGAGATGTCAAGTGTTCGATAAGCCTCCTTAACCAAGAAGAAATTGTCCATATAGATTGTGTAAATTTTCATCCAATTTTGACCAAAAATCCACTACAAATCTAAAACTCACGGTAGAGCTACTTAAGTAGTAGCGCGAACAAGGATTTAGAAATCAGTTGAAAGATTGTAAATCAACGTGCGATACTGAATAACTTTTATTATACATATTTATAAACCTTAGGGTTTTTGACTGTTGACCAGTGTTACTTATTAATAATTACGACTTTTTTTTTTCGTTATAAAAAAGATTAGAGCATATTGAAGTGTTTTGAAATATGTTTGCTTTCATATGATTAACAGACTGAATTAATTCAATGCACATAATACCAAAGAAGAAATATTGAAAAATAAGAATAGTCTTTGATGATGCAAGGCTTAATTAATTAATTGATATATCATAGCACATCCTTTTTCAACTCTTGACCAAATATACTCTAATATTTCTTCAAATTAAAAATCAGAAAGCCTAAAAGATAAAAGAGCAAGACTCCCTTCGATCAATTTAAGATTATTCAAAATCCAGTCATATGAGCAAGAAAAGTTATATAATTTTCTTTTCTGAAAAATGATTTTTCAATGTACTTTATCACAAAGTTATTTAAATCACCCTCAGAGTAAATTCCTTTAATAGTAATGAAAATCTGCATAAAGTGTTAAATTTAATTTAATTTTTACTTTAAACATTGTAATTACACTTACAAATATCTTCTTTATTTGCAATTATTTTTAAAAATAAAGTGAAAGGGCCCTTTGAAAAAATATAGTTAAAATTATATTATGAATATAATTTCTATACACTTCAACGTATATTGAACATTACATTTTTAGTCTATGTATTGAGTACAATTTTAGAAAAAAATACATTTGTTTGTTAATTTATTAGATCTAATTTAAAGAAAGTAGCATTTTAATTGCATTCAGGTATATAGAGATAAGACTAAATGCTTAAAATAGTAATAACGTACGCTGGAGTTTGATCAAATTTGAAAGAAATTTAATGGAGTAGGGTTTTTAGTCCCTTATAGCTGTGGTCCCCAACCCTCGGTCCGTGGATCAGTCAGTACCGGGCCGCACAAGGGTTGTTTCTGTTTTATTTATTATCTAAGCACTACTTCATCTATAGACTGTAGGAGAAGAAGAAAATATTAAGTATAATATAAATGCAAATTACAAAAGATAATAATTAATTGTGCGGGGTAGCTGTTAATTATTTTTGGGTTGGTAATTCTTAACTGACTCGTCGGATTTCAGAGGCAACAAGCTACAATGGCTACTATATGTTCTTCACGCTCTTTTGTTATTTGCAACCCTGTTACCATTACCAACGCCCTATCTGTGTGAAATGGGGTCTTCTGGAGTGACAGCTACCAAAAAAAGGCAAAGGAGTAGATTGGACATAAACAACACACTGCAGGTGTCTTCATTCGCCATTATCACTAGATGGGACCATCTTTTCCCAAAGATTCATAGTCAGGGCTCCCATTGATTTTGCATTACGGATAGTTTTAAATGTTATAATATGTTACATTGATAGAGCAATGTGTTAATAAAGTTACTACTTCCTAATGTTATAATATCATTCTATGTAATGTTGGAGCAATGTGCCAATAAAGTTCCAAATAAGTACACAGTGAATTCACGTTTATTGTTATTATTAATACTTCAACCCTCCGGTTCGCAGTGAAATTGTCAAGTGTTGACCGGTCCGCAGTTATAAAAAGGTTGGGGACCACTGCCTTATAGTGATTAACTGTGTAGTATCAAATAATAATAAGGTTCTATAATCTTTTCTTGTTCATTAATGTTCCTTTATAGAAATAAGCTTTCCTAGTAATAAAAAAGTAAAAAGAGGTTCTTTCTTATTTTAATCATTTCTAATAATAGTGACCCTTTAACTTATGTTATATCATGATCTAATTCTTTAATTGATTTTAATTATTATCCAATGTGCTATATACAGGGTGATTAATGCCATTGGTATTTGTATTTCCGTTATGTATTATTTATTTACTATATTTGATCGTATATTAAACCAATTATTCTTTTAAAATAAAACTCATTTTTCCTATACAATTACCTTTATTTTTTAATCTCCTAAGATTTTATATGGCAGATCATCATTTACCTTTAGTTTATAATAATATAACTTCGGATAAGATCCTTTCTCAATTATTAATCAACTTGTTTGTACCAATATCATTTTACAAGTGTTTACATGAGGAATAAAATTGTTTTCAAAGCTCTCCGTATAAAAAATATATTCAAACATTTATTTGCTTCATAATAACTCACTATACTTTTTACACACCAATTATTCCTAATTTATTGTGTGCTTTTAAATTATTGAGTAGGTGAACTTAGTCGGTTGAATTGCCTCAAATTACGTCCATCAGACAATAAAACTAATTGATGCAGCTAATTAAGATGAAAATCAATTAAAACAAGGATCAAGGGGTAAAAATTATTCTTAAAAATGAGATCAAGTATTGAAAACACTTTAATCACACAACGTTGCATTGTTTTTTCCAAAAAATAAAGGGGGATTAATGGCCCCTTATCCGTCTCCCGATTCCGCTGCAAGGATAGTTTGCTATCATTACAGAACATTCGTACAAGTATATATGATCAGCAGTATCAAATTTAGAATGCAATAGAAAGTCATGTATCAAGGCTTATCAGTCTTCTGAATAAAGGTTTATATCTGTACTTAAATCCCTCTAGTCAAATCATATTATTACTTTGAACATGGAGGTATTATGTTATATAACAGTTGAGCTTTAGGGAATCAAACTGTTACATATACGAGTTGAAATTTTATATGTGTTTTTTACTGAATATTCATAGAACACTGAAGGGTCTATTTATTGATATTAAAGATCAATATTAATGTATGCATTAAATTGAACAAAATCATCATTTTCATTTATTTCTTGATTATTTTTAAGAACTGTTCTAAAAAGATAAGAACATTTGACAGAATTTTTTCTTTAAGACGACTTTTTTATGCCCTGTTTTAAAATATCTCCAGAAAAACAAAGCAAAACATATGGATAGTGAGTATTTGTTCTCATGAGTGGAACTATTGTATGTATGTACATATATTAGGGTCCATCAAACGCCCCTTAATTTTTAAATGTTTCATAGATTTTGTTACTCATTTTTTGAAATGTGAGATTTAATCCCAGAAATAACTGTACAAAAAAATGAACCAATTCAGAAAGTGGTCTCTAACAGACAATCAAGCCCTTATATATGTTATATTACCATTTAATATTTAAAAAATCTCAACAAAAATTACTAAAAATATTAATTTTCGGTAAGGCCTAAAATCTGTTATTAAAACTTAGTAACTTTGCAATTGTACGAAAAAAATACGAGATCTGGAGGTGCTGTTCTTGGTTTAGGATATACTGTTACGATAGAAGATGGGACATTGACAAGAGTCCACTTTCCAAACTGCTGTCAGGCTTTGAGATGTATTTGGTGGTATATGCAGGAGAAAGTTGCCAAAGGAAAATGTACTACACAGCAACGTAATTAGAGATCAGCTTGTACCGGAATTGCATGAATAAGAATTTTTGCTCGGAGTTTTTTTTTTAAAACTACAATTGGAGCAAATAATGTATGAATACGTACAATTTATTTAATATTATATCACTATCATTAAATAACCTGTAAAATAAATGGAGAATATATTTTTTTAAATACATACATTACAAGTATACATATATATTATGTTTAGTACAAACCTTATCTTAATGTACTCACATATGTGTGTAAAATACAAATATCTATATGCATATACTTCATTCATACAAACGAATTATATCTATAAGAAAAATATAGTAGCATGTTAAAAAGTTGGGGCAATGAAGAATATTAAGTTATGTTGTAACCTGGTCAAGTTTTTTATTCATTTTATTACACTTTACATTAGTATAGATACATATTTGTAGGTATTGAGTACTTTGTACTAGTTATAATTTATTTATTAAATTGAAATATATATATGTACTTTGCTCCAAAAATATGTTAACATATTATGGGGTATGTAAAAACACTTAAAACGACGGTTTATTTAATCAAATTTACAAAAGATTGAAGTGAACGTATCACTTCAGTTTATGATAATGATCCGTCCAGGCTCAGCAACATGATTTTTTATTCAAGAGCTCTTTAATACCATTTAGGTGCAAAAAGATTAAAATATTAGTTTGTAGCGCTGACACACCGTCGAGTGTCTGATATATAATTTAAATATATTTTTTATATACTCTGGGGGACAAAAGGGTTTGCAGGCCTTTTTTTTGCAATTTCTTAATTAATTTTGCTTTATTTTTTAGTTTCACCTCTTCCATCATTTGCTGCTTGCCGTTTTGTTTGTTTTTCATTACTACATTTTACGAAAAAAACCCAAAATTTAATAATTGTGAAACATTTTCCTATTTTCATGTGAGCCAAAAGTTTATGCAGCTAACATAAATTTATTAATAATGGCTTGAGGAAAGATGTTGACGGATAGTGAGAAGGGTTAAATTGTTGAATTAGAAATTTCAAAAAAATTGAAACGAAATTATCTAACTGTGAAACGTTTCGTCATTGACCGCAAAGATGGTAGAAAAAAGCACAAAAGTGGCAGACCGTAGGTGAGTTCATCACGAGATTTGAAAGAAATCAAGAGGAGTGTGCTAACAAACCCACGCAGCACAAACAAAGCTATGCAGGAGTGTCTGGCATCTCTAAAAGGACCTGAAAGTGGATTTTAAAACAAATGGTCGACCAGAGAATACCCACAAAATGTCCTCCTTTGAGTGATGTCAACTGTCAGAAGCGATTAACTTGGGCCACTAAATATTTGAATAACAGTTTTCAAAATGTTCTCTGGACAGACGAGGCTAAAGCAACCCTTGACCGTCCCAACAGTTGGACCAAGAGATAGCTTCTTAAAAGCTATAGCCCACAATTGCGATTCAGATGTCAACAGGGAGGAGGGGAAGTGATGATTTGGACTGGGGTTATTGGAAAAAAGGGATTGTTTGTCCCTTTTTTGTCCCTGAAGGTGAATTCTGTGAACTACTGCGAGTTTTTGGAAGAGAATTTATTATCCTGGTTGAATTAAAGAAATGACACTGTCCTCCAGAATCTCATTACAAAGCCCCAAGCCATGCTTCTCCGTACACAATAGCTTGTTTTTCAGAATAGGAGGCCTCTGGTGAACATATGAAGGACTGGCTACCTCAGAACCCAGATTTGAATCTGATAGAGAACCTCTAGTCGAATCTGAAGAGGAAGGTTTATGAAAAGAGGCATCAATTCAACAGTAAAAAATATATTTGGGAAAAAGGATCAAGGATGTATCTTCTGAAATCACATCACAACAAGTGCATAAATTAACATCCCCTGTTGATAGGAGGCTGATGGATTTGATTAAGGATGAAGGAAAGCCTATAAAGGGTTTAATTGTAAAATAAGTTTTTATTGTTTTGTTCATTGTTATTTGAGTTTCCGTCTCTAGGAATTTTCTTTTTATATATATATTTGCAAATCGAACAATGAGTAACATAATTATTATACTGGAGAATATTCAAACATAAATTTATCAATATATATAAATTGCATACCTTTTTGACCCCCTTTACATTTGTATAACCGCAGAACTAATTACTTAGGTTATGTCTGTACTTTCAGTGCCTTGAGTCAAATGTGAGTAAGGCTCTTTAACAAACGAGTTCAATTGGTAATTATTTTACTATAATCTGAGTGAAAATTATGCTTTGTAAAGTCATTTTAAAATTAGAGATCTTAAATCCCAACTAAGGACTTATAAAACCTTTGTCAATTACATAGTATAAAGCTGGGGTGCCACATTGAGCCCTTGGAAGACGTAGTGGGCCAAACCATTTAAATTTTAGCATACTTAGCTATAAATACCAAAATATCATGTCTTCCCTTTGTTTTGATTTAAAGAAGAGGAAGGACATTGTTAAATTTAACTAAAAATTTATTGAACAACACTTTTACAAAACATTTCACAAAATTGCAGAAACTTTAAATAACTGGTATTGAAAATTATAATAATGAACTTTACATGAGGTTACAACATGAGACTTATAAAGAAAGACTAACCAGCACCCCTAGCGGATAATTCATGAATTACATTTGATTAAAAAATTAAATCCATTTCCTTTATGTATTTTTTCCACTTTCAAATATTCCTGCGGGCCTGATTGAACCTCCTTGCAGTCTGGTTTCGGCTCACGGGCCGTATGTTTGACATCTCTGGTATAGAATATTTTTAATCAGAGTATTGCTCTTAAATGATTGATATAAATATCACCAAATTGTTTGTAGTATAGTTTCACGTTTAAATAAGATGTTTATTTTTAAGAACATTGATATTTTACATGAACATATATTTAAAGTACAAGTGCTTTCTATGTACCTTAATTCAACTTCTCTTTGCGTAATTCAATCCAAATTAGCAGATATTTTAATTATGTAGATGAAGAGCTAAAATAAACATGTATTGCAATTATGATACATATGTATGGGTAATGCATTTGTATAATAGCGATGAAGCTCATAATGAGTTAGAACCAGTTTCATTTGCTTCTCAAATAAAAGTAATAATCATTAATTTCAAACAGAGTCTGTTCCAGTGCTTTGTTGCCCTGGATACAATGTTCAACTATCCTATGTATATGTATGTAGGTAAACACATGCATATTTAATTGGACATGAACAAAATAACAAATATTCATAGCCGCAAGATGGTGTGGGTTTACTTAGTGATGGGTAGCGAGGGTCATAGCCTAAAAGCCAATAGAGTATAAACAAATGAACAACAAATTTATAGCTATAAGATGGCACAGATTTACTAGGTTATAATCAACATTATCCCTTTTTTCTATGGGACATTTAGTTTAATTCTTGATAAAAAAAATAATATAATTCCAACCATTTTCCTTTTCAAAAGAAAGAGGTTTTGTATTATCTCCAAGTTTTTCATTTATTGTTAACTTAATTTTCTTAAGAAACTACAATTGTGGCCACAAAATCTCCATTCAAATTTGAAAATTATTATAATAAGAATATCCTTCGTTAGTAAATTAGTTTAATAAATTTACATGCATCTCTCTGAGAGTCCACCCTTATTTTTCCACTTTGCAAAAACTTCATATTTGTATGTTTACACCATGGTATAAATTTGATGGGTTATATTGGTCTATGATATGGGACATTAACTTATCCTTTTTATTTTTGTTCCACATCCCGTCCCGTAAAAATGTCATAAATATTAAAGTACACTTGACAAAGCAAAGTTTTAACTAAAAATACAGTAAAGTAATTCAGTCTGCCAATTAAATTCATTTCATGCAAGATACTAGTTCTTAAAATTGAGATTTTAACTCCAATACAACCGAGATATATATATTGGTAATGACTTCACTGTCAAATATTTATAACGACGACATCATTTAGCAAAAATTGTATTGCGTATAATTTGGACGCGTTTTTCAGGTTTAGAACGGACTGTACAATTTTTTGGGCCAATACACCACCAGTTATTACTTTATATTTAGATGGATCAACGTTAAAACACGCCAACGGGTATCTTCGTCATGACAAGGAATAGTAAAAAAAAGACCCACCTCAAATAATTTTGTTTCATCTTAAATCTAAAAATTAGCTTTTTAAAAAACATTAATTCAGTATAAAAATATGTTGCTATCTGTAACGTAGTTTCTTTTAATTATAGCAGCTATTCAAAAGGAGCTCAATACAAAAATATGCGTAGGCATATTAGTGTTTAAACTCATTAAATAGATCAATCAATTATAGTAAATACGAGTTTAGTAAATTGATTTTGAATTTTTAAAAGAATCTGAAGTAAATGTTGGCTCTAATGGGACTCTACAATTATTATTGTATATATGTAAAAAATGGTATATTATGCCTAATTATTTCTTTTATTATTATTTATAAAACTATTAGAAAATTGATATTGTGACAAAGATAAGTAATCCCTCTTAACCATTACTAATAATTAAGTAATGCAAAAACAAACTAACATATAACAATATTATATTTTACAAAAAGAAGAACAAATTAAAAAACTTCTACATAGTTTAACAAAAAACAGTTTTACTTTTGATGGTTCCATGGTCAAAATATAAAGAACTTTATTCAAATTTACATGAAACAAATACCAAACTAAGCGTTTTATCATTGTTATACCAGATATACACTCGTTGTATATAATAGATGTGTAGTAAAAAATTAATCCTTTATTCTTGCATGAAATTGAAGGTTATATTCAACCTTATTTAAGTGATTACAAACTGTATTTTTTGTGTAATGTTTAGCTCCTGTGCAATCAAAACAGTACTACCATGAAGATGTGACTCAACAATTCCCATTAATTATTTCATCGACACTTTCAACAATTTGATAATACATCTAAATTTTACACTTCTGTACATGGATGCTTATACATACGTAGAGTAAAATCCTTTTAACTATCTTTGATTTGCTATTGCTATTGTATATACTCATAGAATAGATAATAATAATCGATTGCAAAGAGAAAATATTAAATAACTTGATTGGAAATAATACAAATGTGATCAAATATAAATGTAAATAGAGGATAATGGATGAAATAGGTTTGTGGCATGAGAATAATTAATTTATAGATACAGCCTTCAATATTTTAAAATTAAAATATTGTTTATTTTTTAAGAGATGATTGAGTTTGAAATTAATTGCCTACTATGATTAAAAATAATACACCTACCTACGGTGATACAAATCAGTTCAATGTGGGTCGTTTTGAACATCAATGAACGTAAATATTCATATAGAGAAGGGGAAAAAAGGGAAATTTACCTGAGGCTTCTGATAAAAAAGTGCTTGCTTTCTTTTTTTCTTTCAGAATGGACCAGGGCTTTTTAAAGTGATTGAGTTAGTTCATATATGTATGTAGGTAAATATATATAATGTGTATATATTTTAGGTTACTTTTTGGAAGGTAGTGATACATAAATATATATATATATATATTGATACACAAACATTAAATGAATTGGTCAGTGAAGGGAACCTTTTACCTGCTTTCTAAAATAGAAGAGAAGTTGGTTGTTTTTTTTCCTTCATAGAGACGTGGGAGTAAAGGGAAAACAGAGGGAAAGGAGGAATGTACATTCAAAATCATGATAATCATCATGAGTAATGCAAAAAAAAAAAAAAAAAAAATGGCAAAAGAGTCCTACCTCTTCCGCAGCTAATTCACAAACAACATCATGCCTCCGTGGTTGACTCGAACTATTGACAGAAGATGGCTCAGATCCAGATGAAGAAGATCCCTGAACATTTGGCCTCAAAGCACGATATCCACTTACAGTCACTTGCTCAAGCTGTTCTAAGAGACTCGCAGGGTCCACAGGGCTTGGACGCGGTACTCCATGAAGCTCCTGGGCCTCTTGTCGTCCAAAGGCCTCAAGAAAGGCTCGATCCTGTGATGATAGTTTTCCAAAAGTAGAGTCCCCTTGAGCAGTGCTGCTACTGGGTAAATGTGGAATGGGGATCTCCATGCCTAGAATATTGAATTGCACCTGGATAAGAATCAGGGAATCACCATCACAATATGTTTACACAGTTTTGTTTTTCTTTGACTCTCCTTCCCTCCCTTTACTCACTTATAATGTGATCAATCAATCAATAGGTTTATTGTTTATGACTATGTACTATATAGGATGACACTCATGTCATGAGAGCTTTTTCTTGTCCCTTGATGAAGCTCCGTCATTCAACTGCAGTATTTTTTTAGAGCCCCTTTAATATATGTATGTGAGTTAGTGAGTAGTTGTATGAAAAAAAATTCCTTTCTCTTTTTCAGATTTTGCTCCTTTTATTCTCTTTTTCTTTTTCTTTTTTTCCCTTTGCTTTTTCTTGTTGTAGAAATAGTATTATTTAGGAGACTCTCCGTTCTGCATGGGCACTTTTTTTTCTTTTACTCCCTCCCAACAATGAAGCTTTTTAAAATAGAGTAACATTTCAAAATAACAAATAAAAAGTGACAAAATTCAAAATGTATTTAGTACAACAAGAACATGTTATGAAAACTCGCGTCAAGGAAAATTCGTCGCTAATATATTTTGATGAATTCATGTATTTTAAAAATATCATTATTTCTATATAGATAATATCTAAATGTTTTCTAGGAAAAAACGTTTTCTTAAACCCATCTCATAATTTCCCTATTCTCCTTCAGAACTACACTTTTTAAAAATGCAATATATGTATATTTGCAATGTGATTGTTTGAAAGTTATCTACATACATGAAACTATAACTTTCCAACCTATGTTTGAGAGAATCATTTCATACTAGTATAACACCATAGACCCATTTTGTGCAAGATCAGAGATGATATGATCCATTTTTTAGTACCCATTGGAACGAGGTAGTTATTTTTTTTTTCAAAAGTATGTCCTAACTCTGAGTGTAAAAACTTTATATAGTAACTCAATCTCTGTGAATATGAAGTTATAATAATTTTCACTTCGTATTGATTCCCCGTCACTAATTTCAAAAATAGTTGTAAATGTGTCTTATGTTATCTTCCAGAGTGTTCCTTAAACTTTTTTCAATCAGGGCTTCTTTTAAATATGTATAAAATTTAAGGGGACCCTTGAGTAAAATATGATTAGAAAGGACAATGATGAAAAAGAAAATATATTTCTGAAAAATATTCGTTAGTCTAACTTTATGTATTTCTAGGTCAAATAGATGATTTTTTGTAAATGTTGCAATTATCTCCAATTACGATTTTTTCATTATTAAATATGGTAATTTTTTGGAGGCACCCCAGACACAGTTAGGAGGCAACCATGTTGTTCGTGGTACTCACTTTGGGAAACACTGATTTAGTGTACAAGTTAGGAAGATTAATACCTGAAAAATAGGTGGCATGCATTCACAAGGCACTGTTAGTTGTCTGATCAATTATTATTAAACTTAGTAAAAAATTATTTATTAGTGTTATTCTACTGTAAAATATATCCATTAGATCCCAAATATTAGCATACGATATTTATATTAAAAGACAGTCATATGATCACGAAATGGTTAAAAATAAGTTTCTTAAAACATAAATATATTTATTTGAAAAATCTTTTCGGCCAATGTGTCAAATTTTCGTAGAGCCCAATAACAGAAAATATCACTCAGAATAACGAACTCCCTCAGGGTTATCTTGAAATTTTTCTTTATTTTTTCTTCAAATTCTTAGAGAAGTAAATATATTGTCAAATTAAATACAGTTGAAACATTTCTATTATTTGTGGTTGTTGCAAATATTCAAAAAAATAATAATTGTTGTACAACCATCTTCCAATAATTTCAATTTGTCTTCATCATTTGTCTTTCTAGTAATCATATAGAAATAGAAATTTCATTATCTTTCATGATTCTAATGCATACTTTCTGGACGTCACATATTGCATAATAAACCAAAAATTTGAGACATAGTTGTTTAAATAGAATGGCTAAATTTTCAAAAAGTATAAAGAAAATTTCATCTTATGGCTTTGAAAATGAAAAAAACTACACAACAGATTGTAAATACTTCTAGATACTACTGAATGAATCAAAATTATTCCAGATTTTGTGTTCTCTACTGGTTTGGCCGAAGAAGTCTTCGTATATGTACATACTCAAGCCATATCATTGCTATCAGTAATGACAGCAGGCATATTACCATCACAGGTGCCTAGTGAACATACAAGATTCAACGTCCTCTAATTCAACTTTGAAAAGTTTCAAAATTTGTCTACAAGATCGCTGTCCCATTAAGAATTTACTTAAAAATCAAATCTTTGAGCTTTAATTAAAATAAATCTTTTATATCAAAGGTTTTTTTTTTTTTTTAATTCTTAGGCTATGAATGTGGCAGCGATCGATACAAATTTTATGCCAATATTAATGTACTATATTTACTGGTACACATCACTTTTAAGAAAGTACGAAGTGAAAAGTCTAAACTTTACTCAATTACACATTTTTGTATACATATATAACTTGAATATCTTAGATGCCTGTAAGTTTAATAAATTCACAAACCTTTTGTTGGTTTTTGCGTTCTTGCACAAATCGGATTTATAGGTAAAAAAAATAGAACTTATCTATGAATATCTAGTCTAATACAGAGATGTAAAAATACAGATCCTTCCAAAAAGAGAAGAAAATAGTTAATAAATAGAGCTTGATATGACACTTGTATTATTTTATAATATACTCCATATATGTAGAAGTATAGTACTTAGAAAATTGCCCGCGGTGGAATATTATTGTCCCAAAAAATTGCCGTATTTTTAATTAGCATTAACATACAAAGTTATTTATTCAGTTATTCTTAAAATCGCCTGTTTTGTGTAACTAGATGCAAAGACTATTTAGTTTTTTTTTTTTTTTTAAATTTGTTTGCTTCATTTATTGTTGTCTTAAATAGGTTTCATCTACATAAATAATCTTCTTTTATGATATTCCGCCTCGGGCAATTTTCCTAGTACCAAAGAGTATACGGACTATTAAGTGTTAACTACAAAATATTAATAGTTTTCTTTATAGTCTAAAACAGGGGTGTCAAACTCATTTCACATTGTGAGCCACATACGACCCCTAGGTAGACGTCGTGGGCCGGACCATTAAAATTATAGTATACTAAGCTATAAATAATAAAAATATCAAGTCTTCCCTTTGTTTTGATTTAAAGAAAAACAAGGACATTGTTAAATTTAACTAAAAAAGATTATCATGCGCCCTATAGCGGATAATTTATGAACTATATCTAATTAAAAAGTTTAATCCATGTCTTTTATGTATTTTCTCCATTTTCAAATTATCCTGTGGAACACATGTTTGACACCCCCGGTCTAATATGAATGTTTCTATACCTTTTCAAGTTCAATATGGGAATAAATTATAAAAAACAATATTCAGGAAATTTAACATAATAATAAATTTTATAACTAATGAAAATTAGAAGATTGAATTGAGCATAGGACTGTAAGATCCAAGTCTTCAAATTTTTCTGAATTGAAACCTCTTCATCATGCAAAACATCTTCAATTCTAGAGCAAGCCGGAGATTTATCAATACCAAGTACGACTGGCCCTCCATATACAACATCCTTTGCTTTTCGTAAGCACTCACGCACCCACTCCATTGCTTGTTCCTTTTTGAAACTCCCTCCTTTCACCTCATGGTGAACAATCCCCAAGGCTTGACCAATACATCCAATAACAACATGAACATTGGCCCCTATAGAGGCTGTTGCAAATGTAGAGCATCTGCTTACACGTAGTGAGCGATCCATTGATCTTGAAATATGGAGATTAAAGTTAGTCTCGTCCATAAACAAGATTGGTAAAAGGTAGCTATCAACAAAATCTTTACGTTTATTCCCATATTGAACTTGAAAAGGTATAGTAGTAATAAAATAATTACATAATCTCCTAAAAATTAATATAATTTATTTTTACAAACCTTTTATTCATTTCTGCTTCTTCATATTCTTAATTTGCATAATTACATTTGTTTGAAATGTTATAGACTCATAGGAATATTTAAAGGTAGAAAGAAACTCATACATATTAGAAAAAGTTTCATTCTATCTTAAGGAATCTTATTTATTAGATTAGCATAAACATATACATATATGTAATCAAACATATCAAGCAAACAAAAAAAAATCAATTCTGTCACAAATCAATCAAAGATGATTAAGGAAAAGAAGAAAAAATAAAATAAGATGAATGTTGTTTGTACTTCTTTACAAATCTATTTCTTGATTAAGTTTTCCATCCTTATTTTGAAAGATATTTCTAATAATATTTTGTAATTGTATTTATTAATCATACGTTAGATATATTTATACGTTAAAGTGCAGTAATACATGGACACACAAACTACTGAAGTAATTTGCCCCTCTCACCCCGATGGGTTGCCAAACCCTGTTCTACAATATTTGAGCATCTGTCCTCGATTACTACTTTTTTGGTTTACAGCATTTCTTGTTGTAAACCTCATCGATTGTGCCACAGAATAAATACTAGTGTGCCGTAAAGAGATAATAGGTGTAGCACATTGAATTTTATTTTGTTTAATAAAGACATTTAACTTCTTAATCATGTTGACAGCAGTCAGTTCAAAATTGGAATCTAAAGTTAGAATAAACTGAAGACTTAATATTAAAATGAAACTGAATCGAAAATATACAAATTTTATTACTTTTAGTCTGAAATAATCACATAAAATTAATTTTAGACTGGCACAACTGCCATTAAATGCTTTTTGGGTTTCTCCTATGGAAGAGTATCCAACTCTAAGTAAAAAAGCTATCAAAGTCTTATTGCAATTCTGGGATTTTCTTATCTTAACAATATTAGAAATAATAAACGTGAAAGACTTAAAAACATTGAAGAAGAGTTAAGAGTTTGTCTCTCTCACATTCGCTCACAAATTGCAGTAGTAGTAGTAAGAAGAACCAGGCACAACTACTGTCCCACTGGCATTCACCATCTTTATTCTATACCAGTTACTGAATACAGAATGTATATGTTGTGTCCATTATGTGAATAAAGGTTCTCCTTACCTTCTTTGTTTTTTAATTTTTATACCAAAAAGTCTTTATGAGTATAAAATATTTATTTTAGCTCGATAGTGTGCTGCCATTAAAAAATGGTAGGGAACCACTGCCTTAAGTGATATATGTGTACAGATCCTACTCTACTGACCTTTCCTCTCTTTACACTTGCGGAAACGCCCAAAGTAGCTTGTATTATATTATATTTCAGCTTAAATTTTTTTTAAGGGTCAGAGTCTTCTTCATTGGTAGACCCATTCCTGAACTTGCTTTTCGAGGGGCTATTTCACATTCAAATTGTGGAAGATACCTTCTTGGGGTTGTGCAAAAGTGTCCGTTTTGAAGTAATACTTATGTAATAAATTATTTGCTTAATCTCCCATGGAGGCTTTGCTGAATTTATAAGTGTTAAACTATAGTGTTTGTTTTCAAGAATAAGGACCGATTTTATGCATTTTTTGAAGTATAAGATGTTTCATACTTTTAGCTGTATGTTCATCGCATAGTGACAAAATCAATAATAGACAAATTTTCCAAAATTGAGGTATTTTTTGGAATCACTTAAACATTTTTATAATAGTTTCATAAGTCTACCGTTTGCACCCTTGAATTTTCTGATGGGGAATCTACAGATCTCTGTGCTTTCATGGAAACAACAAAAGGTTACTTTATAATACAACGTCAGAATTATTCAAAATATTTTTACAAATATAAAAATATTCAGAGACATAGCTTTTCCAATGTATGGTATTATTTAATTAGGAACTCTGACAAACCCTGTAAGAAAAAGAAAAGTTAGATCATAGTCCATTAGGACTTGCTAATTCATATAACAGCCATAGACTTTCTTTATGCTTAATTTAAAATTCCAACTCCAACAAAACAAAAAATTAGTTCATAAATAATATATGAAACTCTTTATTTGTTCAAGGAAGGATGAAAAAAAAAATTAAAATCATGATAAAGGAAAAATGATAATTTTTTGCTAGATTCTTTACATTTATCTGTATGCATTGTTTTTTAGGCAAATATCTTATATATAAAAATGAAAAATATATTTCTCAAAGAATTCTTTTACAGGGAGGTTTATTCCAAAAAAAAAATAAAAATATATGTGTTTTTTTAAATAACTCATCAATAAAAACATTTGTTTAAATGATAAAAAAAGATAGAAAAGGCTTCACGTATTAATTTTCATTAATGTATTTATCTAAGGTCCGTATATGTTACAGAAGAGCATGACACTCTTTTAAAAGATTACTAAACTATTATTCTTCAACTTTTTCAATATTTAATCAAGTTGGATAACAAATTTATAATTTTTTGTTTAGTTTTCAAAGATGTGCCCTACGCTTCCAGGAGTCCCTTTAGATGAAAACAAAGACTGGAAATTTGCTAGTGTATTAAATACACTAGCAAATTAACATTTTTAATGCTGAAAAAGAGTATCTTTCTAGGCTCAATTTGAAGTTGAAGTAACACTGGTCAACAAAGCGTCCGATAAGAATACTTGAATAAGAAGAAATCTTTCATCTAGATGTGTAAATTTTCATCCAATTTCGAGCAAAAATTCCCTAGAAATCTAAAACTCACGGTAGAACTACTTAAGTAGTAGCGTGCAGAAGGATTTCAGCTGATTTCTTAATCCTTCTTTGCACAAAATGAGTATCCTTTTAGGCTTAAATTGAAGTTGAAGTTGGAAAATGGGCCAAAAAAGCTACAAAACTTCTCGAAAACCGTCGGACTCTTAAAAAAAAAAAATTGCATATTTGAAATTTGTGTGCAAAACTGAATAACTTTTATTATACTTATACCCCTTAGAATTTTTGAAAGTACAAATTTGTTGACCTGTGTAATTTATAAATTTTTTTTTTACTTTTCAAAGATGTGCAATAATTATCTGGTATTGTTTGGTTTTACTCAAATGTGGACTTGAGTAACTTTTTGTGGACTCGAACTTGTCGTCGTTTGGGCAAATAACTTGTCTTGGAATATAAATAATATGGACATAGAATTGCATGAACCCTCTTTACATACATAATTTTATTGAAAGGAAATAGGGTTTTTCCTTTTTATTTGATTTGGAACCCTATTGGTTGGAAATTCTCCACAAGATTTTCAAAATTTCGGAGGTCTTTCTATATTTAAAATTTCAACGTAGAATTTCAATATTCAATGAAGCTAATTTTAGACTTACATCTAAATATAAGGGATCCAAAATAGAATAGATGACAATAATTCATCGTTGATTTTAATGAAAAAAATTTACTTTAATTTAATATTATATCAACCTATAATATGACACAACTTTTTTTATCTAGATGACATCTCCGTAACTACATATATAGTTATTCTAAGAAACAGCCGTTTCAACCCTCAAGGAAATATTTCAAAGACTAAATTATTATTGTTTGGCCATCTAACAAGTATCAGTTATGTTCCTCAATTGGTTTTCTTGCCACAATTAGAATTTATTGGCCTCCTCTTACTGTTCAATCTATCGTTTGTTAGTTTTACGGCTCAATTTCTACTTCCTTTTTTTCAACCTTTTTTTACAAAGACAAAAAATTTAAACTGACTCCAGAATTAAAAGAATAATTCAACTAGTCGTAATCAGTATTGGCTATTACATTTTTATTTATTCATTCGATTCAAAATGAACCCGTTAGGCTCTTTCTGTATTGATGCTTTTGACACAGTGATTTGTGTGCTTATTGTTAATCAAAAAAACTTTTTTCAAATTTGAACCTCAACAACTTTTGAAAAAAATGAAGAATTTGAAAAAAAATAAAAATATAATATAAATATGTTCTCTTCCACAATTAATTTCAATATCTTTTTCATTCCCTACGACCTTTTATTTTTTTTGAAAATAGCAAAACCATGTTTTTTTGTTAAATTGCTTACATAGTTTATGGATGAACTAACGAACCAATTTCTACGGGGTTTTTTTCCATGACTTTTCGCTAATATGCTTTTTTTAACACAAAAAGTAATATGTATGATATTAATTAGCATACTTTTATTGCAAATGATTTCACGCTAGAGATACTAAAGTAGTAGCGCGCAGAAGGATTAAGAAACTAGATGAAATCCTTCCGCACGCTAACTACTTAAGTAGCTCTACCGTGAGTCTTTGATTTCTAGTGGATTTTTGCTCAAAATTGGATGAAAATTTACATATTTAGATGAAGAATTTCTCCTTAGTTAAGGATTCTTATCGGGCGATTCACATCTCATTTGGAAACTGTGGGTCTCATCTCTTGAATGCATTCCTTATTAACCCATTTCTTGTAATATTCAATGATTTATTTAAGTACAAACGTTTTGGCCGACTTTTGAGGCTAATCCCCCGCCCTACGCCCCTATGAGTTCCTTTAGGTCAAAACAAAGACTTAAAATGGAATTTGCATTAAATATACAAGTGAATCATTATTTTTTAATGCACGAAATGGCTATCTTTATAGGCTTAAATTGAAGTTGAAGTTGGAAAATGGGTCAAATTAGCTAAAAAAGTAAGGTCCAATTTTTCGAAAACCTTAGAACTCCGTAAAAAAAATTACAGATTTGAAATTAATGTACAAAACTGAATAACTTTTATTATACTTATATCTTATAGGGTTTTTGAAAGTTCAAATTTGTTGATCAGTGTTATTAGATTTAAATTTACATATAATAGATAATGGTGTACTAAATATTTGTAAACTTTGATTACAGTTTTGCCCAGTTGCTAAAACTATTTTTTTTCAAACTTATTTTCAAAATCGAGATTATGATTTTAATATAAGTAGAATTAAGTATGATCAAAATTGACCTTTCTTTTCTGAATGGTCAATGAAAACGATGTGTTTTAGCAGAGAGTGTAAAATACATTTATAATAGATCGAGTTGCAGTGTATTTTATTCTAAAAACATGACTGAACGAATCCTGAGGAGTTTTGAAGATATAGTTGAGAATTCGAAAAAAAATATGCTTCCGCGGTAAGTTGAAATACTTTCAAATTTGGAAATTTGAGTTCATATTATATGGTTTGATAACATAACAACAAACTTTCTCTTTATAATGTTTGCTCTATCTGAACTACTTCATGACCCCATGATAATAATGAAAAGAAGTGTAGTGAGTATAGCCATATGTGTGTCAAGTCAACAAGAAACCAAGTTTATCTGAAATAATATTTCAAAAATTTCATATTCTTGAAGACATTCTCTTTTGTTTGTATTAATAGGAAGTATATTTCGATTAATTGAATAATGACTTCAATAATTGCAAATGTATTATAGGAAAAAACCAACTGCAACTTAATAGACCACTGAGGCTATACAAAAAGAATGACGTTCTTTCAGGGACTAACTCGGCTCCACGTGAAGTAGACACATTTATCAGATTGCTCTATTGAATAGACAACAATCCTTGGTTGTTTCTCGATATAAAGTGACATTTTAGCAAAAACTGTGTGCGATAGGTCTTAAAATGACTCCTAAATATTTAACCATTATATTTATGAAGTAAAACAACATAAAAGTGAATTTTCTTCTTTTCAATATTTGAAAACATACTTGCTTTCTTGTTGACATGACACATATGTTGTTTCCAATTTTCAGAATTGTTTTTTGTCTTCGAAATAGGTTTAAGAGAAAAAAATGTAACAATACTAAAAGATAAATAATTAATTTTCTTCAAAATATAAATCCACTTTTTGGTTCTAAAGATATTGGCGTTTTTCCAAGGGTCTTTTTAACGTACTTTATCCGTATATAACTCTGACCCATTTCATTCTAATTTAAAATTATATAATAAAAATAATTGTTGTAAATAAAATTTAAAATCTTTTTTTGTTTGGCTCTTACATGTTTCAGTCAAATGAGGTGTTATTTTGAATGAATTTGAACATTTCAAATCTGATTTACGACAGATGAATGATAAAACTATTTTAAAAAAGTAATGCAATAACATTTTTTATTGTATACATTTTTCTAAATATTCAACCCAAAAAAGTTTAATCTTGGTCAAAAGGTAAATTTCGGTTCCTGCACGTGAGGAAAAAAGTTTTTGATCTTTGATAATATTTAAATTTCCATGGAATGCTCAGTAGTTTGATATGATCATGAAAGAGTGACGTTTTATAAAACATTCTCGACCACCTTCCTTCATGGGTGATATAAATGAAAAAATCTTGCAAATGAGTTTATTCAGGCAAAAATTGACCAATTCCAATCTAAAAATAAATTTAATAGTACATATATCTTTTATTTTTGCATATGAATCTGCAAAATTTGGCTCTAGCTTTAGTTACTTAATAAGAATTTATCTTATTCCCAGGATTATAGCCCGTATGAAGTAACTATGGTGGAATTAGGCGTTACTTTTGAACAAAGCGAATTTTCAATTATCCGGATCAAAAATCAAATATAACCAGATCAAGCTCAAAAAACTACTAAAGATAGATCTTGATTATTTCAGGTTAAAATTTCCTAATTAACCATTAAATATTACAATGTCAAATAAAAAAATAAAAAAAAAACGAGCATAATCCCCTTTTTCTTCGAATATCTCAAGAACTGATGGTCAAATTTGAAATCGTGAGAGTGCCGTGTTTTGAACCAAAAATTTAACATAAGAAGTCTTCTTAATGTTTCCTTCGTATTTCAACCAACTTTGTGTAAAAGTGGGGATTTTTGGCCTGTAACTTCAAAATTAGTAAACTTTGGAAAAAATTTGCGATTTTTTTATGCCATCGATATTTTATCGATGGCATTTTTGGTGCATTGACTGTAGTTTTTTCGATTTGGCCAGTATGAGATCCGGAATTGGGATTTTCGTTATAATCATGGGATTTAGGGTCGTCCTGGGTCAAATAAAGAAAATTTATGTAGTATGGTGTTGTTCTTTTGACACGTTCCTGATATGAATTTTTATTCAGGTTTCGCTTTTCTTTTTTTTCTTCACCCAAAGCCTAGGAATGTAACTTAACCCCAATTTTGAGTATACTCACTTATATCAGCGATATTTCTTAAAAAGCTTACGAGAGTAATCTGCGTTTAGAAATAAACTTGATAACATCAAAAACGATATGGTTAGCAATGGAAGTCAGTTTATTTTCTGTCGATGAGGCTGTAATAGCCTTGTTGCTTCAGGCACATGACAGTTCTTCTCAAACTTATAAGTTATACCAATAAAAGTCAATAAATACTTTACATTGTTGTGAATATATCTTCAGATCTTTAATTTCATAATGCTATTTATTCATATAAAAAATATAATTTATGGTAAATATATATACAAAAAATGTTGGATAAATATAATACTATATCGGTGTCACAATTCAGAGTATTAGTTTATATTGACTATAGATTCTTTAAATAAGTCCTATTCAGAGCGAATTATCTCTTTGAATGTTAGGTAATAAGAAGTATCTATTGAAAAAATTACGAAGGAAATATAACAGCATCTATGAAGAAAGAAAAACAATCTGATGTAATTTTTTGTCGATTTTGCAACTTTTCCTTCATTGGTGTCCTGAATGTTAATTGGTTGAACTTGAGTCAGTTATAGCTAAGCTGTGAACCTGCTATTTTATTAAGAATAATTCAATAGCTGGGAAAGAATAGGGCAACCATCAACTGATTTTTTGCATCTTTTTTTTTATATTCCACGAGAAGGTTGCAGGATACAATAGAAATAATGTCCTACAACTTGAATATATATCGCAACTTGTACTTCTGAGAATAATGATAAATAATACAAAAGTACATTTCTTATAAAGAAGACTAAACTGATATATTATACATAGTGTCAATAAATTGCAATGTTATATAAGTTGTAACTAAACCTTTTCAAGTTCAACTTAGGAATAAGCGTAAAGATTTTGTTGATAGCTACTTTTTCTATCAGTCTCAAAATTTACCAATCTTGTTTATGGACGAGACTAACTTTAATCTCCATATTTCAAGATCAATGGGTTGTTTACCACGTGGAAGGAGATACTCTACATTTGTAATAGCCTCTAAAGGGGCCAATGTTCATGTTGTTATTGGATGCATTGGTCAAGCCTTGGGGATTGTTCATCATGAGGTTTCAAAAAGGATACAGCAATGGAGTGGGTGAGTGAATGCTTAAGAAAAGCGAGGGATGTTGTGTATGGAGGGCCAGACATACTTGGTATTGATAAATCTCTGGCTCACTCTAGGATTGAAGATGTTTTGAGTGAAGAAGAGTTTTCAATTCAGTAAATTTGAAGACTTGGGCCTTGCAGTAGACCTATGATCAATCCAATTTTTTAATTTTCATTAATTATAAAATTTATGATTATGTTAAATTCCCTGAATATTGTTTTTCATTATTTATTCCCATATTGAATTTGAAAAGATGTAGAAGATGTGCAAATCTATCGACTATTTAAATCTAACAGTACTTATCAATTTTGATGCTACGCTCCTTCCTTCTCCTCACATAAATGAAAGAAAGATTTTTTTTATAATTGACCCCCAAGGTAATGGAAGTTACAAAATTTAAGGATAACAGGAGGGTGAAGCTCGTCTTTAACTATAATATCTACTGAATCAAATCTATGGTGTATATATGAATGTGAATTTTTTTAAATAGTAATCTCAAAATAAAAAATAAACTCCTAAGTTTGTTGAGATTATAATTAAATAAACGACCGTATTTTTCGGATTATAAGTCGCGGTTTTTTTCATAGTTTATTATGGATTTTTGACTGGTGCTCCTTATATTCCGGAGCGACGTATAATCCGAAAAATACGGTAAATTAAACTATGTATAGTATCCCTTGCTTTCTCCATTTCTTGCGTTTATTTCCCTCAATATATTCAGAAAACATGTATACATGCGTATACAAATGTACTTAAGTAGGTATGTATATACATGGTCTAACTAACCTTAATGGAACTCTTGCCTTACTTGATAATATATGTATGTACACTTCCTGGAAAACTTAGGTGAGGGCTAAAAAAATGTATGTTAATTATAATTAATAGAACTCAATAGGAGAGCCTGTCATAAAAATAAGCTACATATACGTATTTGTCAGTTGTTATAATGAATTATATAAATACATATAATACTCAGTAACAGTCATTATTACTACTCTTATCAACAGTTATGAATTGCTTTGATTTTACTTATAATGCTTCTCTATAAAGTAATGTGCAATATCTACCATAGAGTAAAGAACAAAAACCATGGAAAGGTCACAATAATGTCTTTTCATTTGTATTTGTTTTTGTCTTGTATTGCGTTTGCCTCGACATAATTAATAGGAAATCCAGGGAAAAGTTGTTTTATATGTGTAATTAATAAGTTTGTTCACAAAATATAAATTGATTTTTTTTTTAACTTATGTCACTTATCTTCGTTACTCGAACATGTTCAATCTACTTACATACGTATAAAAATGATTTAAAAAAACAATCAAAATAGTGGGATATACCTTGGATTTTAGAAATATTAGGAATCTGATTATGATCAATTGGGTATATATCATTTTGTATATTTTTTCTTATCATTTCTTATGTGTTTTTACAAAAAATCATAACAAATCAAATTAAACTTGAAAAAATAACAGAGGCTTTTTGAAACTTGAAGTTACTTGTATGTATACAAACATAAGATTCTAATGATTTTATCATTATCCTTCACACAAAATCCACTATTTCTTTTCAAATATAATAAAGTTCTGTTGAAGCAACGTTTGTTCAAGAAACGAAAATTCAATTAATACCATCACAAGTTTTTAGTATTGTTTTCGCAATCAAACTTATGGATAAACCAAATTATGTGTCCAAATGAACACATAATCATCGCTTTATGCATGCACATAAGTCTGCAATAGACAATGAGTTTGAGAATGGTTTACGCTTTTGTAATTCAATTAACATTAAATGAAAATTTTGGAGGAGATGATAGTATATAAGTCATTTCATTTCGTCACATTTTTTTTTAAATTTCTAAAGTTTGAAGACGATAGTATCCTGTTTCGATTCAGTTTCTAAAATTACAACAGTAATTAATGATCCATCTTCATACCTTGAAATAGGGTGGTCATGCTCACAACATCAAAAAAAGAAGCAAAGTAATTCTGTTCCCCTAAAATAATAAAATCTTGCCATTTCCTCATTTAACTATGAAAATAGAGGGACGAATAATGGTATCAACTAATTATTGGTTACATAGTCATTGTTTGGCATTCCTGGTGGTTTGTAGTAGTATGTACAAATGTATATAAATATAAAATTCTAATGATTTTATCATTATCATTCTCAAAAAATGAACTATCCCTTCAAAAATCTAATGTTTAATTACTGATATCTACGTTTGAAATATTATCATAATCTACTCGTATATCAAGTAACTTATTTTAACGAAACCTCGTGTAAGTAAATAAATATAAACTAGAAACGCAGTTTTTGTTATATTCATTCTTGAAAACTTATAATAATAATCTATTATGGATACTTCAGCCTATGTATAACTTTCCTCATCAGTCTAAAGATGTTACAAAAACCGCTCCTTTTTAAAGCGTGCAAGTAGTTCTCAAAATGCATGTTAGTTGATACCCTGCATGATATTCTCTCATCATTCATAAATCATCAAGCTGTTTTCCTTTTCCTTTTGACATAATATATTATATTATCTATTATAAAAGTTAAGATAATACCACACAACCTTTCCTTCAATTTTGGTTGAAAACTTTCTTAATGTTAATACCTCACGAAAAAATGATTTTATGGAAAAAAATTTGCTCGAAGTATAATATTTATACTTCTATCATATAAAATGTTTCCTTTGTTGACATTTTAAAGGATAAAAGTATCAATATTTTACTTCGAGCAATTTTTTTTCCATAAAGTCACTTTTTTTTATCATTATTAAATCTTCAATCATTGTTTTTAAAAAATGCAAATATATAAAAATCTAAAGCTTTATTTTGTTACTAAATGAATGATTATTATTAGCAAACTAAAAACTTGAAGATAATTATATATTTAGAGCAGAGATTTTTATTTAGTTACTTATTTTTCTTAAAAATTAATACAAATAATGAAATTTTATCAAAAAAGCAATAAACCCAAAACTAATGTACCGATTTTGAAATTTGGAAAATTTTCTGTTTATTTAAAGTCATATCTACAACTTTGATTTGGATAATATCTTTCTAAAACATCAATTTAATTTAATTAATTAGTCTAAGAAGAGCTGTCTTGAGTCTGGATTAAGGATGTCACAGCTACATTCATGGTATTATATCGACAGCAAATAAGCTGGTTTTCATAGATACCATATAATTTTTCACGTCATCAAGGGGAGAGCTTATTTGGCAAGATTTTAACAATTCCTAAAAAAAATTAAACTAACTTATATAGAACACTCGAGCATTATAACATAAGTATAGAAGTCAGCCAACTCTTTTTCGATTAAGTAGGACACTACTTTATCAAAATCGAATTTTACTTATGTTGCGGTTGTACAAAAATGAGTTTTAAAGGGTATTTCTTTGGTATTATCTCCAAAAAATTTCTTTCTAAGTTATCTCTCTAAAATTCTATGGTGATGTTAAATGTTTTATTTAAAAGTATGCAAATTAGTTAATTTATTTGCCATTTTCTATAAGTATCGATACCTCATGTGTACCATGAATTTTCAAAAAATAATTATTTAAAATATATTTGAGATTGTAAGGAGTAATTTTGACATAACTTTAGGATAAATATTAGAACTTATAATATATATACCTTTTCAAGTTCAATATGGGAATAAATAAGTTCAATATGGAAATAAGTAAGTTCAATATGGGAATAACTAATAAAGAACAATATTCATGAAATTTAATATAATAATAAATTTATTAGAATCTCATATCAACAAAATTAATCACATATACAAAACGATTCTGGATGCTAGTAATACAATTATTACAAATCATTGAGGTAATATCATTTTAATGAGTTGCCTCACTTTAAAAGACTATAAATGTTTTTCACTCTCATGTCATCAACCCGGCCCTGCCTTAAAAAAATAATCTATAAATCAATGAGTTTTTATTTACAAACCCTGGTTTTCGAATCTTTGTGTCGTAATCGAAGACAGAGATGAGGTTTAGGCTCCTTCTCTGAGGATTTGGAAAGCTTTTCTCCAGACTTTTCAATGATTTCCTTGTATTAGGATGGATCTGAGGACCGAAGATCATCAAGATTCTGCCAAAGGTTTGAGAAAAGTGAAGCAGCATCAGAAGAGCTCAAACCTGAAGTTAAATATATAGTAAGGTGATGATGCATTCTATACCTTTTCAAGTTCAATATGGGAATAAGCAAGTTATATATGTGAATAAGTAATAAAAACAATATTCAGGAAATTTAACATTATAATAAATTTTTGTAATTAATGAAAATAAAAAAATTGAATTAAGCATAGGACTGTAAGACCCATGTCTTTAAATTTACTGAATTGAAAACTCTTCTTCATTCAAAACATCTTCAATCAGTCCTGAAATGGGCCGGAGCATTATCAATACCAAGTACGACTGGCCCTCTATATACAACTTCCTTTGTTTTTCTTAAGCATTCACGCACCCACTTCATTGCTGCATCCTCTTTGAAACTTCCTCGTCTCACCATATTTTTTTATTTTCATCAATTATAAAATTTATTATTAGGTTAAATTTCCTGAATATTGTTTTTCATTATTTATTCCCATATTGAACTTACTTATTCCTATATTGAATTTGATAAGGTATAGAAAGATATCAATGCCTAAAGTAAGTTCAATTTGAATGCCTCATCGTCTATAAACGACCACCAGTTCAATATATTTTTCAAATCAAAAATCTGAAAGATAATTTATGAAGAATGAAAAAAGCAAGGAAACTTTAAAAAATGTCACTCTAGGACTAAATAGTTTCAAAAATACTAATAGTTTTGTAGAATAAAATTATTGATTTTATTTGTTAGACTAAAATTCTCAAACTGCCTGTCATTGGCATACACAAATAACGATACGGTCCTTGTTATCCGGATATTACGAGACAAATAAATAAAAACCTTCTTTCTTTGATTTTTTTAGATTTTTTAACATTTTGTATTATTTGAATTAGGATCAGAAAAAATGGCAGCAGCCCTTATATTGACATAATTTTTAGAGTAGGTAGTTGTAAAATCATTTGAATGGATTTAATTGTATATTTTCCAATATACAATAAGAAAAAAAAAGTTAAGATATATGTATTTAGAATCCTTTTTCCTATATCAAATAAATGATATCGAATGGTTACACATTTTATGTATACATATATAGGTAATGTAAAACATTTATCTGAGGTAATGTACTCTGTGTCTTCAATAATATGTCATCGGCAGTCATTTTTTTGTATGAGTATCTTATATATAAATATTACTGTCTTTTTTATTGAAAGCAATTATTTCTATATATATATAAATGTGCTGACGTCAATGACTTTAATATATTTAAATATCGTTACATAATCCTTGTACCTATAGAAATTATAACTATGTATAACTTTTCCTATTCTTGTACGTATACATAAGTACATTGTGTATTCATGGGAAAAAGATTCGTTTTAAGTGCCTGGAAAAGTGAATGGATATCTATCATAGTTGATCCTGCTTTTTTTTTCTAGCATTGTTAGCTTATAGTGAACTACTTCAAATATAGTAGAATTTAAATCACTCGAATTCAGATATTTATAACCCTAGATCCTGGTCCCTTCCCGCATAATATTAAAATATCTTCACTTATCTGAATATAATATTCATCATGAGAAGCTTTTTGGGATAAACAAAAACACGCTGTATTCTCTCTTTAGATGTTGTTTTTCATAAATTGACTCTTTTGATTTAAATCAGCTGACTCTACGTGTTATGAACTCAAAAAGGGTATTATTATTATTATTATTATTTATGATCTTAATATAAAATATAAAATCAAGGATTATCTATTATAAAAGTTAAGATAATATCACACAACCTTTCCTGCAAGTTTGGTTGAAAACTTTCTTAATGTTAATAGCTCTCAAAAAAATGACTACATGGAAAAAAGTTTGCCCGATGTAAAATATTTATACTTCTATCATATTTTATATTTCATTTGTTGACATTTTTAACATGCTTTCAGCCATTTTCTTGAGTTGTAGAAAAGGTAGAATAATTATAAATATCATTATTAAATCTTCAATCATTGTTCTTAAAAAATGCAAATATCTAAAAACCTAAAGCTTTATTTTATTACTAAATGAATGATCATTATTATCAAACTAAAAACTTGAAGATAATTATATATTCAGAGCAAGAGATTAGTATTTAGTGTACTAACGAAGGCTTCAATTTGAAAATTATAAATGATCAAAAACTAAGATAATAACCTTTAGCCTTTTGAGATGTATTGATTTACCGAATATGTACTCAATTATATTTTTTATTGTCCAATATGTACATGATAACAGCCATTGAAATAAATTAATTTTACAACTACATTAAAATTATCATCAGAGAATTTCATCTGGATATTATCATTAAAATCTTTCATAACCTAAGTATCATTTTTTTGTAATTTGTTTCCTTATCTGTTCTCTCTATTGGCACAACTCAGTTGTAGCTGAGGATCACCTTTTTGATTTCAGTTTTAATGCTGCCACAGACTAAAAAATAGGTGCATTTCTTAATTGCATGTGTTTCTCTCACTTAAAACAAAAAATGACAAAACTCATCCCTTTTTTTCCTACATATATAGTATATAATAATATTATTTATTTTTTGGAATGATAACACATGACCTTTCCTTCAAATTTGGCTGATTTTGGCAAAATAGTTAATTACTTGTAAGTAAAAGATTCATACTTTTTCCTTAATTCAAGTTAACTTTAGCTTTCTTAAAAACTCCAAGCTTTTCCTAAAAACTACATATTTATGTCAAAATGACCAATCCATATAAATACCCAAAAAAGTTAACAAAGATATCATTTAAAAGACAATGGCTCTAGCTAAGTGGTATGTAACATAAAAATTAACTCGAACTCTTAAATAAATTGATTACAATTTGTATTTTAGACTATCAAGTATTTTTTGAATATGAGGGTGGATGAATTTAAATTTGTTTGCTAATGAATTTTTTATTGTGAATAAAAATGTGAAACCATAAATATTTCATCCTCTCTTAGTTATTACTATTACTAAAGAGATTGAAAATTGCCAAGTTTGTCAAAGATACATTCTCTATAATTATTTTAAATATTATAATATTTAAATGAGACGACTACTATTATTTTTCATTTCAAGTACTAGTTGATTTTTTATTTCACGAAATTTCCTAACTCAAAATATATACAAAAGCTTATTAACGCAAAATTAGATATACACCTGGTCCTTTAAGCTACAAATTATATGTATGTATATAAATACCAAACCATTCATTTACTTCATCAGCTTTATAATCAATTTTTTCTTGTTACAATGCTATACACTGATCTTAAATATTGAATTAGTCATTGAAACTGGTCATTCAATTATTTAAATAACTTTTTTGCCATTTATTTGTACTTCTAATTACAGTGAACCCTCGTTTATCGCGGGGAGTACGTTCCAAAGATAACCCGCGATAGGTGAAATCCGCGAAGTAGTCAGCTTTATTTTTTATTGTTATTTTACAATGCAATACTGTATTGTATCAACTTTTTTCACTTCTAGACTTCTAGAAGCAGCAAAGCCGTGATAGGTGATGCGCGATATAGTGAGGGATCACTGTATACAGGATTTTCACAATAAATTTGCACTGAATCAATTTCAATTTCAATTATGATGAAAATCTTTTTTTTTAGACGTTATAGACACTTAACATAAACTTTTCGAAAAATGAAATGATTAACCAAAAAGGTACGTCGTTGTCGAACTTTGCTGGTCCGGACACTCTACCCCAATACTTTCGATGTTCTTTGGGTACAACAAGATGACAGTTTAAAGCATTACAAAGTCAAAAATTTTATACAAATGATGATATCTCTAAATCCATATACATTTTAAATTGTGGATCTGTTTGGTGCATAGCTCCAAAAATCAATCGGACTGTTCTTGAATGTTAGAAGTTCTAGTACCCCTTCTGGAGTATATTGCTACTTTTCCACCTCCATATTTGATCCAATCAGCCTGCAAGATAAGATTATACTTATTTAAGGATATTTTATAGTCATTATGGTTATTTAATTCTGTTTCGTTGATATATACTACTGTTGGTCGAAAGTCATCAATTACAATTTGAACTATTGTGTAATTGTATAAAACATAAGCAAAAGACTGTAACAATAAAACAAGAAGTGAGCTCCTTGTCTGAAGATTTGTATTCTTTGGCCCTTGCCTTCGAAGATTTGGATCTTGAAAGTGAGAAACACTTTTTTAATGGCGAAAAAGAATAAAACAAAGTACTTAAAGTCTTGTGTTTGGGTTTCACACCTTGATACGTCACCATTGTTATTCCAAAAATTATTATTTTGTGTGTTGTTCTTATTCGAAGGTTAAAATTTTCATGAATGTGATTCGGCTCAAAAAGTCCTCTCTTTTTATCTTTTTTTTCTTATTTGACTCGATAATAATAACTAAGAGAGGATGAAATCTTTATGGTTTGACATTTTTAGTCATAATAACAAATTCACTTATTATCAAATTTAAATTCCACAACACTCATACTTAAAAAATGTTTGATTGTCTATAAAAAAATAGTAATCCATTTATAAAAGAGTTCGAGTATTGTAGACCAACTGAATAGATTTCAGGTTCTTTTACCCATCGGTGGTAAATTGATGCTATTTTTTTTATTTACCTCGTAGAATTCAAAAAGGTTTTAGGCAAAAATAAAATTCTTTGAAAACTTCTCCTATCTTCAAAAATAGATTAGATTTTTTCGAAGTAATGGATCTGATCTACACTTTAAAAGAAAGCCTGAATCAATATCATTCACATAAAGATCGTTTCAATGAAATATAGAAGACAACAAAACAATGAATCTAATGCCATTCACAATAGGAACATATAAAAAGAGAGATTGACTCGAAGTAATTTAAAAGATAGTTTTTGTCATGTCAACTCATGGTCTGAGAACCCAAGTAGATATTAGTTATATACATTAACTTTTTGTGAACATTCATAGTTATGTATGGTGCTTAATTTTTGAATAATTTTCTAGCTTCATAAAATAATAACTTTGATTGAAGGTTTCCAAAGATCAAATAGCATACAATATTTCAAGGGTTATAAGGATAAATATAATCATATGACTCATATTGAAATGTATGCTACTTATCATTAAAATTATAATAATCATACGAAAGAATTAAACATTAAACATCCATTGATGAAAGGTTTAGATTATAATAAAGGAAAATGTTCCGTTCATGAAATATACATATTTTATGTATATACTATATTTCGACTTCTTTATGCATCGTGTCATAATCTTTTGGAACTATTGAAAGGTAATTAAGGATTCTATAATTTTATATTTTAACAAGAAAATAAAAAATTAATATCTTTCAAGAAATAGGAGGTTTTGTAAAGTTACTAATTGTGTAGTGAAAAGAAAATTATGCCAACATATCGGTTATTAATGTCTTTTCAAAAAACATTCTTCTGATAGTTTCGTTGAACATAAAAAAAAAATTTTTTTAATCAGTGGTGGCAATTATCTTTGCCTCTGCAAAACATTTTAACAAATTAAATTAATGGAAAACTTCTTTGTGTATGACAAGTACATCCATATTATTTGTCAAACATTAGTTTTGACTAAAGTAAAGCCCCTGATTCTTATAAAACCTGCTTTTATTTGTTTTTTGTTTTTTTGTATGTAAGGATCTTTTATTATACAAATATATATAATTCTTAAAATTACGTTTATGATAGTTTAAAAAATGAATACGCAAGGCTGATAGAGAAATAAATCAACATTTATTAACTGTGAGATTAAACAAACACCTTTCTCTATCTTCAATTGTCTCTCAAATTGATAAAAACTATAATAAATCAATAGGTTATGCCTAGAGATCATATAAATATGTGATTTTTTAAAACAAAATATCATATAGTTATATGGAAAAATACTTAAAAAGTTTACTAACAAGCTATACTTTTCAAAAGTAATATTAATTTATTTATTTTATCAAACACAAATAAAACCTTTATAAAAACTTAAATGGTCATGAAGGAATATAAATATACTTATACAATCATAATCACTGGTTTTGTTGCACATATGTACATATTTTGTTTTTTTATAGAAATAGTTGTAGAATAATCATATGGACATATTATCTTGAGTTAATTTATTTGTTGTAAAATAAAGTTGTATGAGCATTAGTAATTTTTTTTGAGTTTTACTTCACCAGATTTTTATTTCTTCTTTAAATTTATTTCAAAGTTATTCCCTGAAATGTTTTCAAGTTGCTATCGATGGTATTAAAAGAAAGAGAACAGAAATGATTTTTAAACTTGGAAGGGGGGTAAAACTTGTATAAATGTAGAATTGGGGAGTTGGGGTGCCCGGGAGGGAGGGGAAATATAAGGCATATTAACAAAAGCCCTTCTAGTTGGACGTGAGTTTGAGGTTTCTATATTTTAAATTTAGTTGAAGACCACTTTCGGATTTACATAAAAGAAATATTACTTTTTTGACAATTGTGTAGGTCAATACAAAAACTGTAGAGACTTTTTACATCTATCAAGCCACAAAGTAGACTTTAATAATACTGCCGGGTGGCATGTCTTCTCGAGTTGATGTATCACTCATAGTTCAGGAATACAGACTGTGCAAATGAGTCAAAATTGAATTGGTGATTCATTGAAAATCTGTCATCTACTCTAGATTACTCACAGACTAGTTAAAAGTGATACATAATGACTAATGTTGGCTTTTTTGTATAACTAATATGAATAGATCAAATAATGAGGTCATTCTACATTTTCTTCACCACTCATGCTCCATTAAAAATAAAGAATCTACATTACAAAAGTAGAAATTTTTACTTTTGATATTTCGAACATTTTAATGTCTATTAACCTTGTGACAAGCACTGCGGGAAGTTGCAAAGTAGGTGGTGAAGATACTCAAATGAAGCACTCAAAGTGATGTTATTGCGCTTGATATTGATGTTGTGTGAGTCAGTCAGACATTATTTTTTTTAGTTAGATAATGTTTAATTTTATTTGTTGATAATAAAAAAAACTAAGTTATGTATATTATTAAATTCATCATCTGAAAATATAGAAAATAACTATTACGAGAAATTTTAATTACTATTTTCAGAATTAGTAATACTAATACAAAAAAGAAAATGGACGAAATTTACTACTATAGTAATTATGACGTTTTGCAAAGATGAGCCTGATTGAAAAATATTACATCGACATATCAGTCTAATTTATTTGCATACATACATATGGGATATGATAAGGTTAAAGCTCTTGCAAAAATGGCAAACTTGCGGTTTGACTGGTGTGCCACTTTTAATAATTTGCAATGATGTTTTCATGGTATTTTTTGTACAAATACTATGTTAATAAAAGTTGAATTAAATCATTTTTTTGGGCAAGTATTTTGAAGTAAAAAGCTTTGAAATCGGTCAATTCTAGACAGAGTTATAGTTTGTTGAAGTTGGAATATCTTTTTAAAAAAGTCAAACATTGATGGACTTCCACCAAAAGTCTGAAATTATAAGCATAATGTTCTTTTGTTGGGATGAACACCTTGGCATAAAATTATCAAAATCGGTGATGTGGTAAATTTTCAAAAAGTGTGTACATGACGAGACTGCAATAATTAATTTTGCCAATTTTTATGAGTTTACCAATCATCGATAATTGCCTATAACTGTCTATAATCAGCAAATTTAATTGACCCACCGATATAATGATCGAATCCTAATCTACATATGTATATTACTGCTTTGTATGTTTGTTGTATTACAGATCTTAATTATTCCTTAAGGTAAATTATATCCCTGAATGCCTTCAGGGATATAAGTTTATACAGAAAAAACTCAGCTAACGAACAGCCTCTTGATTAACTGCATGTTCAGTTTGTAAACGTTTTTAAATACTAAGAACTTCAAAAAAAATTATTCTATTAGTAGTAATACTATAATAAATGATGAGATAATTCTTAAGAATAAATCCACTGTAGGTTTTGGACAACTCTGGAGAGTGTCTTTGTACATATATTAAATATGAATGATAATAATTATTAACTCATCAATCAGTTTGGTCTTTTTGAAATACATATATATATATATGTAATGTTCTTATTCCTTACTTACCTTCTCAAAATGAAACATTACCCCTGAATTATAAGAGGTAGGATATTTATGTGTTGAATTTTAAGCACATTTGTTGATTTGCATATTTTTGTCATCAAAATCTAATAAATCATTCATAAGATACAAAGTTTTATTTTTTCATTCAAAATAAAGTTTTTTTTTTTCTTTTTGATAGCTTTTATTTATTAATGTAATAATAGTTTAAAAACAAATGATCACCATAAGGTAAATAATCTTTTCATGTAAAACATTCAAATTAATAAATGTTTAATTGAAAAATAAATTGCATGCTACTCACAAAGTTCTTTGACAAACAAACAAACAAACAAGCAAATACAAATGGAAATAATATCGGTTCCTGGTCTTTCAGTCGTTTGCAAAGTAACGCACAAGTCTTTACAAAAGAATAATTATTAGCAAGGAAATTTAAAGAATGAGAGTTAACTTCATAATTTTGTTGATAATAATGAATCGATTCGGGGGTGGGAAAACACATGAGAAACACAATTGTAGGTTGAGTTGAAAAGGTGTAGAGCTATTATGAATGCCTAATGAATTCCTAAATTACATATAGTTTCTCTAAATGATTTGGTATCACAAATGACGGGTGTTAATTCCGCATGCTCTATTTTCATAATGGATTTCTCAGTTGAAAATTCAAAGATGTACAGTATACTCCAAAGTCTACAAGAGCAGTTTAGGTAAGTGTTGTATATTGTATATTGATTTTTTTCCCCACTCAACTAATCTTTATTTTCTTCGAAAGGGTTCTTAATTATCAAAATAGAATTAGTTCTTGGATTCATTCCTTGGAAATGCTGCGCTCAAAAACCTGCATTCAAACCCTTGTTTTCGGACCGAGAGTGCATATTGAGTCTTTTTTTAGAAAGGTACACATAACTTAATTTGAATGGAGCATGTACGTACATATATGAGTTCCTAGGTATGGGATCGCTCTCTAACAAATGATCCCTACACTTACTTTGTATTTGTGAAATCTTTATCCGATGTAAATGGACTTCAAACTCTGATGGATATAGTTCATGTTGCAATAGTTTATTTGCCTTCATCAAACATACAGGTAGTAGACTCATTTTTGCAACATACATACATATTTGTACTCTATGAAAATAAAATATATTTTAATACTACATAGAATGTTGTAAACGTTTATCAAATAAATCCATATGCTGATGAAAAGTTTATATTGACGAATATTTGGTCAAATAATAGATCAGGTATTATTTTCTAGAAATCTAGAAATTTTGAAGAACTTGCCAAACTTGTCTTTTTATTTTGTAGATTTTATAAGGAAATTTGATTTCAATGATCAAAATAGGAATTTGATGGGATACAATTTAAGGGTTGCATACATGAAACATCCACTCTATTTGTTTCAAATATCTTCAAATATTGTAGATGGATTTGAAAAAAGAATAGTGGAGGGTGTTGGAGAAAGTTTAGGTTCTAATATCGAGTGCGTATTTTTTATAAATAAGTATCTCGAATTATAATTATTGTGTCATTATTGTGTTTAAATGAAAGATTGGTTGAGAGCATTGACGGTAAATGGGGAGGAATTGATCAAAACGGAAGCTGGAACGGTATCATTGGAATGGCTCAAAGAAAGGTAGGCACAAATCCAAACATTTCTAGGATAAGGACTACATTTTCTTTTAAGCAAACAGGAAGTAGATGTTGCCATTGGAGCATTAACACGCCAATTTGAGCGTGAGATGGCAATTGACTTTACCACGGGCCACTCAGAACAATTCCTAACGTTTCTTACACGTGCTCCACAAGAACTTCCTAAATGGCATTCACTTCTTTGGCCGTTTGAAGTAAATATATTCGTAATTGATTCATTATTATTATTATTAATTGTTTTATTAGAAAAATCTATGGTATATGATTTTGATTACTATGGTACTATTTTCAATAAGTTTTGTGGCAATTCTTCAACATATTCATGAGGAAAAAAAGATTCGACTCTCAATAACCTTTATAAACATATGGGGATCCTTTCTTAATCAAGGTAAAAACATCTACAGGAGAGAGATATCTGTATAGAATGGTAAAGTCTAGTAGTGACTACAAAACTTCCAATAAGTAGCGTTAGAAAAAATTAAACGATTGTAATTAAAATAAATTGTTGATTACGAATAGAGTTGCCGTCAAACAGTAAAGCAATCTATAACTTTTTTCAGGTATAATCCATCCAAAGAGGGTATCTTTAAGAATAATTCTAGGAACTTGGTTCCTTTGCTCATTTTGTACTATTGCATGTAAGTATGTTCTTCAAGGATTGATCCACTAGTATCAGAAACATTTTAGCTTACATTTTAAGCATATAGTGGAAGTTTGATATCGTTTCTAACTCTTTCGAATATGGAGAAGCCCATCAATACATTAGAAGAATTAGCAGGAAGTAATTTGAACATTATGATAATGGATGGATTGTTTTATAAATCTTTATTTCAGGTTTTGTATCTTATGATAATATTAAGTAGAAATTTATTTACGAACAAATTTTTTTGAATAGTTTTCAGAGGATGCTACTTATAAAAAAGTTGGTGGAAAATTGAGCGAAGCATCGGAGAAGGGATATATATGTGTGAATCAGTTGAATTGCCTCAAAACTGTGAATGAAAAGAAGGAGTAACAAACATATATTGAATCAAGGGTTTCAACAGTTGATTAATCAAAAGAAAATTACTTTTTCAGGATTGCGTATATCTCAGATGGAGACTCCTTTATGAATTTCTACCTTAAGAAACATGATTTTCAATTTATATACATATCAAAAGCAAAGTTTTATACTTCTGAGTATGCAATTGTGCTAAGAAAAAACTTTCCCATATTAAAGCATTTTAATCAAAAGTATGCTATTAACTTAACTCAAAATTAAGCAAAAGTACATTTATATTACTTATACATACATATATACTCTAGAATACAACTCTTTCTCGAAATGGGTTTGATACAGAAATGGAAGGAGGATTTTTCTCAAGTATATCTAAACAAATGTGATAGGAAAGAGAAAAAAACAGGACGTGTAACAGAATTAAGAAAGAACACGGATATGCGGCCACCAATTTCCTTGAATCATTTACAAGGGATTTTTCTTGTGGCGAGTATTGGATTGGGAATGAGTTTGATCGTCTTTATTGGAGAGAAATTATTATTTTATTCTTATACATAGATACACTTAAATATATTTACAATTGTTCAATGAAATGCTGCGTGGAATATTTGTAGTTCAATGTAATATGTCAATAAAATCTACGTGTTTTAAATCAAATAATATTGAAACTAATGTCTTTTCCCCAAACAAAATCCAATGAAAGGGTATCTAATTTTTGCTGGGGAAGAATCGTTTCTTTTCAGGACTTAAATGACGTTACACACTCTCAAATATTCATTTAAGAAAACTGCTTTCCATTGGAAGAACTTACTTGTGTAATAATGTAATGTAATGTTGTTCATTTTGACAACTGACCACTCTAAAGAAACAACATTTTGAATTGTGATTGTGTAGTTTGTAGAATTGTTGACCTGAGAGGTAAACCTAAATTCGGCCACCTAAGCCTTCAAATTGCATTCTGTTTTCCAAAATAAGCATCCCGTGACCTCCAACAAACTTAAAGACCATAGAGGATCATGGCCTATGCTCCTTTCTGGGTCGTGAACATTCTGTTTCAATGATTGATTAATTAATATGGATGAAGGTGGTGCTTCAGGGAATGAACTGATTGAGAATTCTTCATGCCATTCAAATGAAAGGTCTCATTGGCGAAGACAAGAAAAGAGTATAAGAGATCGTTCAGAGAAATGTTTTGAAAGAAGAGAGATGTCAGATGTGGGGATTCTCTCTGCGGATGAGAACTGGGGGTTTGGTGCAACAGTAAAGAACTTTTATGTAAGATTACATTGACCCATATTTTATATATTGATGATATATGCCATAAATGTATATTTTATATGTTTTAAAATATCTAACATGTAATGTCTTACATTCATACCTGAATGGAAAACAAAAATAAACGATTATTTTTGGAGGGAGAAAGTATGTCATTATTGATTTGTCCATGTTTGTTCTGTTCCTTGTGTAAAAAATAACTATATTTTTTCTCCTTAATTTTAATGAACTAATTCCCTTATTAATAGTCTCTCTATATAAACAAAGCAATTCCCATTTGTCATCTAAATCAAAATTTCCTGAATAACAATGAATAAGGAATGTAATTAATTATAGGGCCACAAATTCCTTCTTGGCTCTTCCAGTCCTGTCTTTCACCAGATCCTATACAAAATGGAATTCTGCGAGTCTAAAGAGGAAATCATTTTAAATTTGAATTCAAAACTTAATGTCACTCTTATCCCAACAAAAATTATGACTCTGAAAGGTTGGAGCTTAATGGTATCCCTCCAATTGCAACTGAGGCTCTTTTAGAGTATATTTATAAAGACAAGTAAGGCTCTATTTTATATGTATATTTTATGCTCTAATTTGAATTATTTTTTACATCAAAAATGATTTGAAAATAAGATAAATTACATAAGTTCTTCGTGTACAATTACATTTTTGATGATGTAAAGAAGGTATTTTCATGTAATTACGATCATCTCTCAAGGAGAATAAGCTAATAACTATAAGTCACTTTTAAAATGTGAGGTACAAACATTTTATTTTTCGTAAGGAATACATTAACCTCATTTCTAAACTTTCCATATGCATTATACAACACATTAAATAAGCATTTTTGTATCTAAATACTCTCATATACATATAGTTTATATTCATTATGTAAATATTTAATTAAATAGGTTTTGTAAAAGTGACTTTGAGAATGGATATAGTCGTAATTTACTATGGAGGCTCTGGCATGCAAGTATAGCCTTAGAAATGGATCATTTAGCTCAAATAACATTAGATGTAAGTTTGAATTGCATATGCATTTACTTAGTTATTTGTTTATTTCAGGGATACATATTAAATTTATAAGTATGTATAGACGTATGATCATCATCTTATTTCACTTTTTTTTAAACTTCAAACAATACAATGAAAATCAATCTATTCTATTCTATTTTTCTATTCCATTTTGGCAATTTTTCTTTAAAAAAAAAATATATTTAGTGATGTTTAAAAATAGAAAAAGCATCATATGACTTTTCTGGGAATTTGGAAGTAGTGTTTAGTGCAAAAAAAAAAAAAAGTTTCTTTACTCAAGCCATTTGTTTTACAAGCACATAAATTACCATTTGTGTCGAGTCAACAAGAAAACAAATTTGTTTTTCAAATTTTGAAAAGGAGAAAATCCACTTTTAAGTTTATTTTTACCTCATAAATATAACGGTCAAATATTTAAGAGTCATTTTAAGACCTATACTGCAAGGTTTTTGCTAAAATATCACTTTATATCGAAAGAACAAGGATTGTTGTCTATCCAATAAAGCAATCGAATAAATGTTACGATGGCACAAGGAGCTGATATGGCCCCTGAAAGAACGTACATCTTTTTCATTGCCCCAGAGATTTATTTAGTTGCAGTTGGCTAAAACCAGTTCATCTGGTTAAGAACTATTCAGAATCAATTTAATCTTCTATCATGCTCACTATGAATCATAGTAATAGTAACTACATAGTCATAGATACCAAATGTTTTTTATTCTTGATTGTGGCCGGGGTTTGTTTTTTTTCCTATCAATAAGTTGTAATTATAGGAGTCATTATTTAATATATCAAAATAACTTATTAATACAAACAAAAGAGAATGTCTTTAAGAATATGAGTGCAGTTCACACTCATTTTTGAAATATTTCAGATAAACTTGGTTTCTTGTTGACTTGACACATATTAAAGTTGAATCACGTTCGATATTTCAATTGGTTTTGAACAGTCTTGAACTTGCTATGTGTGTCTAGTCTTTTGTAAAATTGTATATCTTGGAATTGACATGGTCCTAAGCCACGTGGTTATCTTTTATGGATTTTTCACACAAATTTCCATCAGAATCTTTTGAAATACTAAGATTTAGGTGCAGAGAACTTGTACACCATGATGAGTCACACTCTCAGGAGAATTATGTATTCCATTGTGTATAACAGGGGTCCCCAACCCCCGGGCCACGGACTGGTGCCTGTCCATGGATCAATCCGTATCGGATCACACAAGAATTAATTAGTTATTTCTGTTTTATTTATTATCCAAGTCTGGGACGATAATAATTATACTGCTTAATATACAGACTGTAGGAGAAGAAGAGAATATTAAGTATATAAGCAAATTACAAAAGATAATTAATTGTGCGGGGTAGTTGTTACTTATTTTTGGGTTGATAATTCTTAATTGACTCATCAGATTTCAGAGGCAACAAGCTACAATGCCTACTACATATTCTCCGCGATTTTTTGATATTTGTATTCAATATTTTACTTAATTAACACACTTGGGGTGTCTTTGTGTCTGACATTACTCCCAGATGGGACCTTCTCGTTGCAAAGAAACAAGCTCAGGGCTCCCATTGATTGAGCGTTACGGACCGCTTTTGATGTTATAATATGTTATATTGTTGGATCAATGTGTTAATAAAGTTCCATATGAGTACAAAGTGGATTCACGCTTATTATTAATATTATTTCAACCCTCCGGTCTGCAGTAAGATTGTCAAGCGTTGACCGGTCCGCTGTTAGAAAAAGGTTGGTGACCACTCGTGTGATGGATGCTCAAAGAATGAGGTTAATTTTTGTTTTTGAATAATGTTTATTTATTTCAATTTGAATAATAGTAATAGGTTCCCTGGATATGCCAAACTGTTATAATATGAACTGTTTGAGGCTGTTTGTGCAACTAACTAGCATTTTAATGGTGGATTTTCTTAAAAGTGTTTTTTAATTAAAAAAATGCTTATTAAACAAAATTTAGAATAAACAGGGCATTATCATTATACGTATCCATTTCCTCACCTGAGTGTATGACGAAGACATTGAATTTTTGATCTACTGTTACTCTATTAATATGCATTGACAATAAAAATCACTCCGAGTCCTCAGTTTCTTTCTTTCTCGATAGTTGGTTCTCCCTCTCTCTCTCTCTCTCTCTGTGACATACTTATACAAAACAAAATCATGACTTTTGGTTTATTATGTAATCTATGACGTTTATGAAAATATTCTACATCAATGGTATCAAAAAATAAAAATAAAATATATTGTAAAAAATCTCGATCCTACTCCACCTTTTGCATATTATATTTGTTGTAGTTGCTATTGTTGTTTTTCTAATATTGTGGCTTACTTACACATTATCTACACATTTCTTATTCCAATGTCATTAGATACTTTACAGTTTTTTATATTATTTTTAGACGATAAATGATCTAATGTGCGAGGAAACATTATTTTGGGACTTGAATTATACAATGTCGTTCAATGAAATGGACCTTCAACATATTAAGGATAAAGTGTTAAAGGTAATCAATCGATTATAAGCAACCCTATAATAGTGAGATTTGAGAGTCTGTCTAATTGTATTCTAAGGCAATGTTTGATTATTAAAAAAAATGTAAATTTACTCAATTTAAACAAGAAAAGTAAATCTGAAAAAGTATGGAGACATATTTGTATCAAAGTATATATTATTCAAAGCCAGCAACTTCAGAAAACATATTATAAGTATAAGGTTTGCTATGCCCAGACTTCAGGAACTTGTTTGTCTTTGTAAAAAAGATTTTGAGGTTTTTTGTTTTAAATATGCCACCCCTTTAAAATATTCAAAAATTAGATTTTAAATTTTAAATGTGTTCTATTTGTGATGAGAATAATTAATAATAAACCATTGAAATTCCATTAGATTGTTCAATATGTTAAGTGTTCGATTGTTTAATTTTTGATGAAAATTTTTAATAACATATTATTTTGAATCACAATACAAAACTTAAGTGTTTAAAGTTCCATCACTCATACAAAATATGCATGTAAATAAATAAATAATTTTAACAAACGATAATGAAATTATAGCATCAATTAATGATTATAATAGATGATGTTAAGAGTTAAATATGATGCAATTTGTTCAAAATCTACGTACAATACACACATATTAGAATCAATATTAATAAATTTTTATTTAAATTGATATAGATGATGGTTAATTTAGGAGAACGACTTTTTGAGCATCCAAATTTCGTTTGGATTGGAAAAAATGGAATTGAAGAGATTTTTAATCGACGAAAACCTGGTAGCTGTAAGCCTCTTATTATACTTAACAATTTACTTCGATGGTATGTATGTATTTGATTTCTTCGTGATTAGGTTATGACTTGTAACTGGTTAATTTTTTTTAGGGTATTGTATCAGTTGGACCGATTAGCTTGTTGTGAGATTGATGATAAAACTGGATCAGAAATTCCAATTGAAATACGACTAGAATGGATCAAAGACTGTCGTAATCAAAAGTTCTCTCATATTGACAAAGAAGATTTAGAAAAGTATTTAACAGAGGGAACTGAATGCATGCCTTGGAACGAATTCAGCCAAGTAGATTATTTAAAATATGTTCCTAGATCCAAACTAATTTCAGATGAAAAGTTGCTTCAAACATCTTTAAAATTGATGGAGATCGTTATTCAAAATCCAAATAGATTGAAATACTCTGAATATGAGTGTAAAAATAAAGTCTTTGACGGTGATATTTAATCAAATTAGTGTCATTGAAAAGACTTTGACTACGAGAACGAATTCATCATGTACAAACTCTATTAGTTAAATTTGTCTTGATGGTATGATGATGGATTGAAAAAAGATTTAGTGTTCCTCGTATCAATGTTGAGGATTCTAAATTCTCAATTGAACTAACAAATTTACCGTTAAACACAATCCCTATTGTATCTATTATCCTTCCCTCCTAAAAGAAATAAATGAATGGTACTCATTTAATTGATACCTACTATGTCAATTACGTCATTTATCCCAATAACTCACACTTATTTACTTAGTACACGACGAGCTTTTTGGGATCAACAAAAACACACTGTATTCTCCCTTCAGCTGTTTTTCATCAGTTGACTCTTTTGATTTAAAGCAGCTGACTCTACGTATTATGAACTCGAAAAGGGTACTAATATTAATTATGATTTTGATGTATAAAAAATATATTAAATTGTGCGTCAATTTTTTAAATATTATACAAGTATTAATGATTGATTTGTATATTGCTAGAATTTATAATTGTATAATATATCTAAATAATAACTCTGTCCAATATTAAAAAGTTGGCCACAAGGAAAATACACAAGTGTAGCTGCCAGTTGTTTTTCCAAAATTTTCCTTTCCCTTTTGTGAGTCGAGGTTGCGAGTGGACAAAAAAGCTCGTCGTGGTAGTCAAAGTATGCTCACAGCTTAAGGATAAGTTATTTCAGTTCAACAATTAATATTATGAAAATTAACAAATTGACAATAGACAAAAAAATTATATCCCACTTGTTAAATTACAATTGCATGTGTATGTAAGAAGCTTAGACCTACATACATGAAAACCCATAAATATGCATATACAGCAGAACCCTAGAACTCGACGCCAATTCTTTCCAAGAGCGTAGAGTATCGATGTATTCGAGTTCCGAATAACCGAAAACCAGTGAAACACTAGCTGTATTTTGTATATAGATATCTTGTAAGGCAGGTTCAAATTCCGAAATATTGCTCGGACTCAGATGTATAGTTTTTTCAACATTTGCGTTCAACCCCGATTATATCGAGCTTTAGAGTGAACTCTGTATTATTGATATAGAGAATTATGTCCCCTATCTACAATTCAGCTTTTTTTAAAACCATTTTCAACATTAATCTTTCATAACATCTGAGAGGGCTAAGGATTTATTATCACGAGACTCCATTCGTGTAATTATTATCAAACTTTTTTTTTTCATTATCCTAATGAGAAAAAGATAATACATAATACATTATAAATGACTGAAGACTAAGTGGGTTTCTTTCAAATTCTGCGAGTTCCATATCTTGTACCACATTGTATTTTTTTAATCATATCGTGCAGATTTTGTTCTAGCTGCAATGATCAAAAATAGCATGTAAATACCTTTAAAATAAATTTTGACTCATTAGAATTTTTAAGGCAATGGAAAACTATGATTTTAAAATATAAATTTACTGATAAATAGATTTATGAGTAATAGCATGAGCGTAAAATAGATTTGGAGGAATGAAACTCAATACTTTCCTTAGATGAATGATAGTTTTCGAATGGATCTTGATCTTTTTTTTCCTCAGACGACAAAGAGAAACTCAGCTATGAATGGAGTAAAATTCATGTTTTTTGCCTAATCATTCATTAAAGTTTAATTGCTCATGTGGCCATAAAAAGGAAGGACACGATATATTACAAATAATTCATTTCTCTCTAGTACTCCCAATTCTTTGTCAATGACCTGAAAAACTCTTGAAGAAAAATCATCAATACTTTTTTCCTTTGCAAATAGTATTGCCAGTTTTTCTGAAGAATGAATTAGAAAAAAAATATTGCTCCTAAAAAATCCAGTAAATATATCTAATTGATTTGTTAAAGATAACCGAATGCTTTTCAAAAAATGAAAGGAATAAAGAAATATTTAAATTCAAGTCTGCTTCTCGTGAATTTGCCCACGTAAAGGAATAGTCAGATAGCATTATTGTTGTTAAACAACAATATTGACGAAACAAATACAGATTTATCATGTACTTTTGAACTAAAAACGAGAGTTGTACCTTAATCAACGACAAATGAAGGTAAACTAAATGAAAAAACGTAAGAGAAATGATATTTATAAATTGTTTAACTAAATATTTATTTCAGTGTAATTGAAGATTATTATCTTTTAATAATTAATTGCATTGACTTCTAAAAAGAAGGATAGAGTTTGACTTCTTAAGCCGAATAAGATTCATGAGAGTTTGAGCCTTCTGAATGAAAACAACACGCAAAATAATAGTTTCATCGAATAAAAAGGGGGACGTATCGAGTTGAGAACCCCAAACACAACGGTTTGACAAGGCCAAGACCTTTCATAACTTTATTTTATTCTTTTGTCGCCAATTAAAAAGGTGTGTCTCACTCTCAAGATCCAAATCTCCGAATGGAAGGGCCTATAGAAAACAAATTGTCAGACAATATAATAAACTTGGATACAAAACAAGGAATTAATTAAGGAGCTCACTTCCTTCACACAGAAATGAGGAATGAGGAAGGCCCAGAAAAAAATAATTTGAATTGAATTTGAGTCTATTAAGAAATCTCTATAAAGAGAGCATCTGAAGAATAAGACTTCAATAGCTCACCCTTCATTCAGGAGATAGAGATCCGAAATCTTGATAGCCTCTTAATGACTTATGATTTTTAAAAATTGAATATTTATTTATATTATTTTTTTAATTTTCAACAAATTATAATCTTTAATTATCTTATTTGTTATAAGTCATATATATATGTATATTACAAAATTGACTATGTGGAGGTTTAACAAGACCTATTTGTAGGTATGTACTATTATGATAAGATGCATATATATTCATTTACTTACCTACAAATACCCTACAAATTAACGTATACTGTTTATGGAAAGATGTATGTCTCAGAATCGATTATATTCAATCAAGTGTCTGGGAGAAATTATGAATGACCTTATTTATGGTACACTTGTTCACTTTAGATTAATACTTACTTGGTTCTCATAAAATCCTTTCACAACAAATTCCCCACTTTACTCAGTTGTTCTACAAACAGGTAATTTCTGAGGTCATAAATCAATATTGACTTGATTGACTTATATATGTAAAAAAATTTATAAGAATTAGGTGTATGTACATAAGTATTACTCCCAATAGAGTAAACATATGAATAAGAAAAAAACCATTGTATTAGTCACATTGGAGTATAAGTTTCATCAAATAAATACTATTTTCATCCATACTTATATACAGATATTCAATAAATTATACGGAGCTCATCTTCCAAACTATTGAGTTCTTCAACTTCTCAATAATTGAAGAATAACTCTGCAAACTCAGGAATTGAGTTATTCTCTATTTTATCTTCTTGGATGGACTGGTCAGAATTTTCATCCGATTCAGAGCAAATTAATTAGGCCTTGATGAACATGAGAGTGATGTGTGTGTGCTCCCATTCCATCTAAAACTAGCAAGTCTCGATTACCATGAGATATAATTCAAATTAAAAGAGCATAGGAGAATTATGATGACCATATTTTAAGTGAAGTACTGGGTATACATATATCCCGAATATATAAATAATGAAATTAATATCTACATTGAAATTATTAGTTTCATTTCTATCATTACTAAGGTAATTCATATCGTAATGAACATAAACTGAAATATATATTTCCAAATACATTAATAATTTAATAGTATGGTTCAATATAATTACTTAGTTTTATCCACTTATCATAACAGGTCATAATAATTATCCTACGTTATTTAAGTTTGAATTACATACCTGTAGAGGATCTGTAGTTTCGTCCAAGGCAACGAAAGTATCCTTTTCTTCAACTGGTTTTATTATCTTGGACAAGACAGCTTCACTTTGGGACTCCATTGACTTCGTGATGACGTAGCGAGATGGAATATTTTTCTCTATGTAGAGCTCTATAAACTTGATAAAATTTGGATGACTCACGACATTGATTCGGATATTGCAATATACAAGCACCTTGGTCATGTTTGTGATGAAATTAGAAGTTGTAGGATTGTCTTCAATAATGTTCCTTGTATAAATGTCCATATTCCTCACGTGACAACTCGTTCCTCCAGATTCCTTGTTGTAATTCTAAACATCATTACCTCCATTCTTCTCGCTTTCTCCTTCATCATTCTTTAATAAAACATACCTAAAAAATTTTTTTCTAATAAAATTGCATCGAAGACCTGTAAATTAAAATGCATCCAATAGTTAAGAACTAACAAGGATACTGATGTCGTTTAATGTTTGAATTAATTTCCTTTTCTTTTTTATATCACATAATTCATTATCATCGAGTTTTAAACATACTTAGTATAAAAATTAGCAACACATAAAGACGTTAAAATATCAGTACTAATTGACACGCGTGGAGAATTTGAAAAGCAATGAATACTCACAATTAATTATCCATTTTCACATTTGAATCAAATTTCCATTAGTTATAATTCTAATTTGAGAGGATATCTTCATTGAGGATTCAATGAATAGAACTAGTTTCTACACTTTTTATCATTACTTTATTTATTAATATGGAAATAATTTGATTATATAACATATTAATATACTACCTATTCTATTGATAATAGAATAAAATTATCTAGGAATAGAAATCAATTTTTTGAGGAATCAGAAAGTGTGGAAGCTAGTTCAACTGAAATCATAAATACATGGAATATTTAACTAATCGATGAATTAATTTCTATAAATCTCAATTAATTTTTATTACTCATAATTACAAATATGGAAGACAACGATATTAATATTAAATATCAATGAATTGTTCAATTTTTTTTTTATATTTGGAATCACGATTATTCTTAAAAATTCTTATCCTTGTGTCATTTGGTTATTATTAGTATTTATACTGTATATTTCATTGTATCAAAATGTTGACCATAATAAAATGAAAAATGTATATACTAACAGTAATTTCTTGTTCATTTTTTAAATAACAAAAGGTCTTTTTTACTTTCATTGCAGGGATATACCAATATAGATAATTGAAAAAGTAGTATTGATTATGTACTTGTCTTGGTTAATTTGGTTTTACCCACTAATCATAAAACAATTTACAGGAACATAATATCATTTTGTTGTATAAAACATCCATGAAAATTAAAACAAAACGTGTAATTATTCCCACAATTACATATTAAAATTTGTGCTAATGTTCTAAAACACTAAGCTAAATACAAAACGTGTGAAAGTTAAAAAAACCACATTTTTAGCTAAGTTTATTATAAAATCAAATGATTTTTAAGAATAAATGAAGAATTGGAATTTTAAAATTTACTCTTGTAATGTTATATAGATATTTTCTGTTTAACAACTGATTTCATTTGTCTATTATATTAATTGACAAGTTCAATGTAGCACAAGTGTATATGACACACACAAAAGCTGTGACAAAATTAGCAACACATAAAGACGTTAAAATATCAGCACTAATTGACACATGTCGACAAAAACGTATGTATTATTTTGAAACGACTACTGATTTAAAAGTCGAATCCTAGTAGATATTTGTTGATATAACAATAGAAAAAAAGTTACTAATCCCATAATTTTCAGTACAGGTGAGCAGCGTTTCTCCCATATCTCTTGACAATATACCTATGATAAAGATTATAAAATTTCAAAGCAAAATGAATTTTATCCCATGACAATCCCGATGAAATTAATAAATGTGTAGAATATTTTTTTAAATTTGTGTAGAAGTAAATATGAAGTAAATTAATTCCACATTAAGAGTAAATCCCTGGTTCTTTAGAAACACATTCATATATGGTTCAAACCTGATTAGAACTAAATTATAATACTAACACAACAGTAGCCGTAATAAATAAATACGAAGGATTTAATAATGCTATTTTAATTATTATTCAAATATTTGGTGATATAAGAAATGAATGAAACAAAGGTAAATGTAATTAAAGTTAACATTTTGTTGAAAACGATGGAAAAATAATTGAAATTATTTAACAAACTCGATCTAAATGAGACCATCTTCACCAAAAATGATTCAAAAGTCACGTAGGACAAGAAGGATTCAGCTTCTTCCAAAAGTTACATTGTCTTGCTTCCTCCAGCACACTGGCAAAAGAAAAAAAAAAAAAATCATGGGCTATTTAAAGAAAGGTAAATTACATTTCAATATTTGAGCCTGTCTCCTGATTCTCCTTGCCTTTCGTTATAACGACTACATCTCTCTTCTTAATTTAAAAAATCATTTCAAATAAAGCCTATTACATATATAAATACTTTAAGAGATACTACATACCACAATACATATTCATATTTTTAAAATCAATGTTCAAACTTTAATTTGGTCAAAGAAGAAATTTGTTACTTAAAGAAAAATCACCTTCTCATATTCATTCAGATTTTGAATGTAAAATTCAATTATGACTCTTTGAGTTTTAAACAAAGATACATACTTAATGCCTAACTATCATAATGAATCTTAATTAAAAACTTCTTAATGAAAAGTCTATGGAATCAGATATATGCAATATATTTGTAGTTTTCGTTTTAAAGGAAATAACACAAACAAAATCTAAAATATTAATAGTTTTATACATTTTATAAATAATAAATCTTTTAAAATAAAATTTTGTTGATAAATAATTACGCAGTTTCATTATGTGCACTTAATAATTTGAGGAAAGGATCCAATAATGCAGTTGTATATACTTGCTTTAGCAACATTTCTTTATTTTAGACATCCTAAGAAAATTTGTACATCAAAAATGGAACTTTAATTGATGTAAAAAGACTGGAACTTTCAAAGTCTAAATAACATACCTTAGATATCAAATAGAAAAAAGCAACATTTTTTAAGATCCTTTAATATGTATAATGCAAGTCATTGATAAATATTAATTTAATAATATAAGGTAAATGCTTTATACTTGGGAAATAAAAATTTAGATGTATATAAAAAAATTTATTACTAAAATTCACGTTCGGTCGTGGCAACGATAAGAAGCTTGTGTGCAAATTTATGACGAAGCTCATTTTTGGTTCCATGGGTTTGTCAATAAGTAAAACACACATATACTTCATGAAAGACCATTGTATTCCGAAAAACTTACTGTTTAGTGTGGATTTCATGCCGGTGGTGTCATGTGGCCATACTTTTGAATATTTTAATGCAAATCACTTAAACATTCATTACACTTGCCTTAACTGGCTAAATAATTGAAAAAACTGCATATTGAGTTCAAAACTCCTTGTGTCACCAATTCAAATCTATGTATATGTAAAAACAACAACATACAAAAGAAATTGATTCAAAAAACAAAAACAAAAAGTATTTACTTACAATTGTCTCTACATCAAATCCTAACAAAAAAATTAAGAAATACGTTAAACCCATTGTTTCTTTGTATTTGAGTATTAAACACTCTTGTGCGAGTTACAAGTGCATATCAGTTCTTCAACTCAAGAAAATGTATGTCCAGGCACATTTTTAAATACTTTGATGCTACTAACATCTTTTACTCTACCTTCTTAATACACATGTATTTATATATATATATATATAAAACCCTGATCTGTTTGTCTTTTAGTAAAAAACTAATGCCCATGCATTATGTCTGTTATAGTTTAATGAAAAGTATTTAGCGATTATATTACTGACGCTTCTCAATACATATGTATTTATATATTTAGAAACCCTAATTTCTTAAATATTCGTATTTCAGTAAAAAAGTTCGAAACTTCTAAGCCACATATTTATTTCTAGGTATATCACAAACTAAAAAATACCCCAACTTACACTTTAAACGATATTGAAGTAGGAAAGAAGAGAATATATATATATGTATACATATATATTCTTTACAGCTTTTATGTGAAAAAGCTTATACGAATTTAAATACATTATCACGCATTTCTAAGGTACATATTTATCTAAAATCATTACATCATTTAAATTTGATTTAAAGAAATTGAAAAAATTATTTTAAAGTGTAAATATAACATATCTCAGAATATATATAAAAACAGTAGATGTAAAATTTTTACACACATATCTTCCTTATCTTCAAAAAAATTAAGGAAACACAAAATTAAAACAATTTAACATATTTTTCAGTTTGATTTACGTATTTTCTGTGTTTATTTCTGACCTTATAATCGATTCCACAAAAAAAATGTATAAAGCAAAATGTAACTAATAATTTTGTTTTTGTAAGAATGCAACGCCCAATTTTTATTTTTTTAAAAAAACTTTTCAAGATGTAACACCTCAAAGAAATTTCAAAAATAGATCCTGGTCAAAAAACAATAACATTGAAATAGGAAACAAGTATCCTCGTTTGCTCTTAACGGTTGAATGCATTTTAATTTTATTAGAAAGAAAAAATCTACGTAATTTTGTTTTTTTTGATTTCCTAGCGGACTCCTATCTATCAACACAGACAGTGATTGATAAAGTTATTTGTATTTCAAGTTAGAAAAGGACACTTTTATTTCATTCATATGGATATAGAGTATTTCAGTCTTGTTCATATTAATTTTTAAACAAGACTGTTTTCCAAATGCAGAAAAAAATATCAGCAAAGTTCTGAAACGATGTCATTATGTCTCAAAGGGTCCTTTCAATAAATATTGATTCACCATTAGCTGAAAGAAGCATCTTAATGCTTGATTATCGCAATCTTAAGCTCTTTCATGTTAGTACAGAGATTGATCTTATTAAAGGTTGGAGTTGATTAGAATGATGATGGAGAAAGGCTGGTCATCCTGATTTCACCTTTCTCGAATATGAAATTTTGTTGCAACCTGTAAATCCGGAGAAAACCAACCTGGTAACTCTGACAATTTGATGAATGTTGAGAGGAAAGCACCTTGAGCTGTCATGACGTTTTACTGAGCTTCAAGTTGCTATTCTTCAATATATATACAAATGAAGATATTAATAACAAATAATATCATTATTCAATGTCAGGAAATTATATGTCTTTAGCTTGCAAGTCGTAAACTAACAATTAATACGAGGACTTGAGCCATTTTTTAACGTTGCATTTACTTTATTAACCTAAAAGCTTTTATTCCTTTCGACTGCAAGCTTTAATAAGTAGTGCATGCAAAGGTTGAAATGCATTTTTTTGAAGAGAAGTTGCATCTCAATATACATGTTGTCAGGAAAGGTGATAAATCAATGTTATATTATTTGTTTCAACAGTGATGACTTCAAATATTAAGAATTAATAAAAGGACATATATTTAAACTTAAGAAAATACTAATTGTATTACTGATTAAATATATTGATATTCTACTTTACACTAATTATTCATTAATTAAAAAAAATGTTTGATGAAGCTACAATGAGCACCTTTATCGAGGAGAATGGAGGTAATGATGTTTAGAATTAGAATATGGAATCTGGAGGAACGAGTTTTCACGTGAGGAATATGGACATTTATGCAAGAACATTATTGAAAACAATCCTACAACTTCTAATTTCCCAATTTTTAAAATTTTTTAAAATTAATAGGCTATCAAGCTCTTCGGATCTTTATCTCCTGAATGGAGGGTGAGCTATTGAAGACTTTTTCTTCAGATACTCTCTTTATAGAGATTTCTTAATAGACTCAAATTCAATTCAAATTATTTTTTCGGGCCTTCCTCATTCCAATTTGTGAGTGAAGGAAGTGAGCTCTTTAATTAATTCCTTGTTTTGTATCCAAGTTTATTATATTGTCTGACAATTTGTTTTCTATTGGCCCTTCCATTCGGAGATTTGGATCTTGAGAGTGAGACACACCTTTTTAATTGGCGACAAAATAATAAAATAAAGTTATGAAAGGTCTTGGCCTCATAAATTTGAATTATCTCTCAATTTCGTTATAGTGAACATTCTGAGGAACTAAAAGCATTATGTATGTACACTTCAACAAAACATACAAAAAGTTTACCATTTACAAATCACTGTTCATCAAAATATAAAGGAAGATAAACTCTGAAAAAAATCATTTTTCTAACTAAGATAAATCGACCAGAAGGGATAGAAATTTTGTTGCACCAATCGGATCAGGGTTGAATGCATTTATGATTCAATATTTTTATGAATCTCAAACCTCTCCAAACCTATCGAAATAAATTTCAGAATTATTGTTTGAAGTATATTATCCTCGTTACAGTTTGAATAAAAACATTTTATCTAAAAGTCCCTGTCCATATATTTTTTCATACCTTTGACATTATATCTCTTAAATTCAATATTAAACAGCTTATTGTGTCGTTGTAATCTTTTTAGAGCATCATAGAACTTGACTAATTGATCTAGTCAATGACAAAGTATGTTAATTGTTCCTCTCATAATGTCCCAAAGGCATTATGAGAAGAAAAAAAAAGAAGAGTCCTATGTTTAGCTACATCCATATAGCCATTTCAGAATCTATACGTTAAAGGCATACACATCATATATACATAAAGATATGCTCTGAAATGGCACATTACAATATCTAAAATATCTCCTCATCGAATGAATTTTAATTTTTGATAAGTCATATCAACTAAAAGCAAAAAATTCAAGATTGTATACCTTTTCAAGTTCAATATGAGAATTAATATACTGAACTTGAACTTGTTTATTCCAAAGTAGAACTTGCTTATTCCCTTATTGAACTTGAAAAGGTATAGTTATAAAAATTACAGAAAAAACAATGAAAAACCGACTTCATTATATGTAAAGTACAAAAAAGTAATCTCCTAAAAAGTTATTTTCACTCCTCAAAATCAGTTTTTATCCAATACCTCAAAGAAAAGTCGACATCAATGATTTTTTGAGCAATAACAGTCAGCATCAGGTTATACAGTTTTAATGTAAGTTTTGTGGATGTATGTAGCTATTTTGATGTTCTAAAGAAATGGGCCTTATACAACTGTTCTTAGTTTTTCAAGCAAATTACGAATAATTTAATGATATCGTTTAAAACTTACATATGTGTTGTGCAGTGATCTTGTTGGCTACTTAATTTTTATTTAATTTTATTTTATACCGTTTGCTAGCTGTGTAATATTTTAGCCTATAGTTTGTTTTAGATATACCTACTTCCTCTCTATAACTACAAAATATGATACTATTTTGTAACATTCAACATAAAAATGGTCACATGTGCTTACACCCTCACAATAGCCAGGGCCCTATTCAATAATTCAAATGTTACAAGTTCATCACTCTGGAATTGAGTAGATAACAATATTGAAAAGTATTTCATGTTTCATAAATGTAATACTTTTTTAAGTGACCGTATTACTAACTATTTCGGAATGAGTTGAAGAATAAGATCAAAAAGAATTTTTTTGGAATAGCTCTCATTATAATATAATATACATATATGGTATTAAATTTTCAAAGCTCAATATAGAAATATTAGTTTTGGAGATGATTATATTTAAATTTGAAATTTTGAGTAAGACTTCCTCTATTACATAATATGTAATACTTATTTTTATGACGCACCAAACATTACTCCATGGTGGGATATAGTATAATATTGAGTTGAACTTTTAGAAAAGACCTTGATAAATTCTAAATCATATTGAAAAAATTTAAGCTCTAGTCTTGCAGACATATTGAAGAGTGGTTGACTCAATTTACGGTTAGACTCATACTATCAATACATTTTGTGCCTAGTATATGCAAAGAAAAAGTCTAACAATAATTACATCCTCCATCATTTGACCCCGAATTAAAAATGTATTTTCTAAAAAAATAATTAAATAAATTTGACTTCCATCATTTAAGTACTGGCTTTGTTTGAGTCCTGTATACATGCAATTAATTTTTATTACTCATAATTACAAATATGGAAGACAACGATATTAATATTAAATATCAATGAATTGTTCAATTTTTTTTTTATATTTGGAATCACGATTATTCTTAAAAATTCTTATCCTTGTGTCATTTGGTTATTATTAGTATTTATACTGTATATTTCATTGTATCAAAATGTTGACCATAATAAAATGAAAAATGTATATACTAACAGTAATTTCTTGTTCATTTTTTAATTAACAAAAGGTCTTTTTTACTTTCAATGCAGGGATATACCAAAATAGATAATTGAAAAAGTAGTATTGATTACGTACTTGTCTTGGTTAATTTGGTTTTACCCACTAATCATAAAACAATTTACAGGAACATAATATCATTTTGTTGTATAAAACATCCATGAAAATTAAAACAAAACGTGTAATTATTCCCACAATTACATATTAAAATTTGTGCTAATGTTCTAAAACACTAAGCTAAATACAAAACGTGTGAAAGTTAAAAAAACCACATTTTTAGCTAAGTTTATTATAAAATCAAATGATTTTTAAGAATAAATGAAGAATTGGAATTTTAAAATTTACTCTTGTAATGTTATATAGATATTTTCTGTTTAACAACTGATTTCATTTGTCTATTATATTAATTGACAAGTTCAATGTAGCACAAGTGTATATGACACACACAAAAGCTGTGACAAAATTAGCAACACATAAAGACGTTAAAATATCAGCACTAATTGACACATGTCGACAAAAACGTATGTATTATTTTGAAACGACTACTGATTTAAAAGTCGAATCCTAGTAAATATTTGTTGATATAACAATAGAAAAAAAGTTACTAATCCCATAATTTTCAGTACAGGTGAGCAGCGTTTCTCCCATATCTCTTGACAATATACCTATGATAAAGATTATAAAATTTCAAAGCAAAATGAATTTTATCCCATGAAATCTCTATAAAGAGAGCATCTGAAGAATAAGACTTCAATAGCTCACCCTTCATTCAGGAGATAGAGATCCGAAATCTTGATAGCCTCTTAATGACTTATGATTTTTAAAAATTGAATATTTATTTATATTATTTTTTTAATTTTCAACAAATTATAATCTTTAATTATCTTATTTGTTATAAGTCATATATATATGTATATTACAAAATTGACTATGTGGAGGTTTAACAAGACCTATTTGTAGGTATGTACTATTATGATAAGATGCATATATATTCATTTACTTACCTACAAATACCCTACAAATTAACGTATACTGTTTATGGAAAGATGTATGTCTCAGAATCGATTATATTCAATCAAGTGTCTGGGAGAAATTATGAATGACCTTATTTATGGTACACTTGTTCACTTTAGATTAATACTTACTTGGTTCTCATAAAATCCTTTCACAACAAATTCCCCACTTTACTCAGTTGTTCTACAAACAGGTAATTTCTGAGGTCATAAATCAATATTGACTTGATTGACTTATATATGTAAAAAAATTTATAAGAATTAGGTGTATGTACATAAGTATTACTCCCAATAGAGTAAACATATGAATAAGAAAAAAACCATTGTATTAGTCACATTGGAGTATAAGTTTCATCAAATAAATACTATTTTCATCCATACTTATATACAGATATTCAATAAATTATACGGAGCTCATCTTCCAAACTATTGAGTTCTTCAACTTCTCAATAATTGAAGAATAACTCTGCAAACTCAGGAATTGAGTTATTCTCTATTTTATCTTCTTGGATGGACTGGTCAGAATTTTCATCCGATTCAGAGCAAATTAATTAGGCCTTGATGAACATGAGAGTGATGTGTGTGTGCTCCCATTCCATCTAAAACTAGCAAGTCTCGATTACCATGAGATATAATTCAAATTAAAAGAGCATAGGAGAATTATGATGACCATATTTTAAGTGAAGTACTGGGTATACATATATCCCGAATATATAAATAATCAAATTAATATCTACATTGAAATTATTAGTTTCATTTCTATCATTACTAAGGTAATTCATATCGTAATGAACATAAACTGAAATATATATTTCCAAATACATTAATAATTTAATAGTATGGTTCAATATAATTACTTAGTTTTATCCACTTATCATAACAGGTCATAATAATTATCCTACGTTATTTAAGTTTGAATTACATACCTGTAGAGGATCTGTAGTTTCGTCCAAGGCAACGAAAGTATCCTTTTCTTCAACTGGTTTTATTATCTTGGACAAGACAGCTTCACTTTGGGACTCCATTGACTTCGTGATGACGTAGCGAGATGGAATATTTTTCTCTATGTAGAGCTCTATAAACTTGATAAAATTTGGATGACTCACGACATTGATTCGGATATTGCAATATACAAGCACCTTGGTCATGTTTGTGATGAAATTAGAAGTTGTAGGATTGTCTTCAATAATGTTCCTTGTATAAATGTCCATATTCCTCACGTGACAACTCGTTCCTCCAGATTCCTTGTTGTAATTCTAAACATCATTACCTCCATTCTTCTCGCTTTCTCCTTCATCATTCTTTAATAAAACATACCTAAAAAATTTTTTTCTAATAAAATTGCATCGAAGACCTGTAAATTAAAATGCATCCAATAGTTAAGAACTAACAAGGATACTGATGTCGTTTAATGTTTGAATTAATTTCCTTTTCTTTTTTATATCACATAATTCATTATCATCAAGTTTTAAACATACTTAGTATAAAAATTAGCAACACATAAAGACGTTAAAATATCAGTACTAATTGACACGCGTGGAGAATTTGAAAAGCAATGAATACTCACAATTAATTATCCATTTTCACATTTGAATCAAATTTCCATTAGTTATAATTCTAATTTGAGAGGATATCTTCATTGAGGATTCAATGAATAGAACTAGTTTCTACACTTTTTATCATTACTTTATTTATTAATATGGAAATAATTTGATTATATAACATATTAATATACTACCTATTCTATTGATAATAGAATAAAATTATCTAGGAATAGAAATCAATTTTTTGAGGAATCAGAAAGTGTGGAAGCTAGTTCAACTGAAATCATAAATACATGGAATATTTAACTAATCGATGAATTAATTTCTATAAATCTCAATTAATTTTTATTACTCATAATTACAAATATGGAAGACAACGATATTAATATTAAATATCAATGAATTGTTCAATTTTTTTTTTATATTTGGAATCACGATTATTCTTAAAAATTCTTATCCTTGTGTCATTTGGTTATTATTAGTATTTATACTGTATATTTCATTGTATCAAAATGTTGACCATAATAAAATGAAAAATGTATATACTAACAGTAATTTCTTGTTCATTTTTTAAATAACAAAAGGTCTTTTTTACTTTCATTGCAGGGATATACCAATATAGATAATTGAAAAAGTAGTATTGATTATGTACTTGTCTTGGTTAATTTGGTTTTACCCACTAATCATAAAACAATTTACAGGAACATAATATCATTTTGTTGTATAAAACATCCATGAAAATTAAAACAAAACGTGTAATTATTCCCACAATTACATATTAAAATTTGTGCTAATGTTCTAAAACACTAAGCTAAATACAAAACGTGTGAAAGTTAAAAAAACCACATTTTTAGCTAAGTTTATTATAAAATCAAATGATTTTTAAGAATAAATGAAGAATTGGAATTTTAAAATTTACTCTTGTAATGTTATATAGATATTTTCTGTTTAACAACTGATTTCATTTGGTCTATTATATTAATTGACAAGTTCAATGTAGCACAAGTGTATATGACACACACAAAAGCTGTGACAAAATTAGCAACACATAAAGACGTTAAAATATCAGCACTAATTGACACATGTCGACAAAAACGTATGTATTATTTTGAAACGACTACTGATTTAAAAGTCGAATCCTAGTAGATATTTGTTGATATAACAATAGAAAAAAAGTTACTAATCCCATAATTTTCAGTACAGGTGAGCAGCGTTTCTCCCATATCTCTTGACAATATACCTATGATAAAGATTATAAAATTTCAAAGCAAAATGAATTTTATCCCATGAAATCTCTATAAAGAGAGCATCTGAAGAATAAGACTTCAATAGCTCACCCTTCATTCAGGAGATAGAGATCCGAAATCTTGATAGCCTCTTAATGACTTATGATTTTTAAAAATTGAATATTTATTTATATTATTTTTTTAATTTTCAACAAATTATAATCTTTAATTATCTTATTTGTTATAAGTCATATATATATGTATATTACAAAATTGACTATGTGGAGGTTTAACAAGACCTATTTGTAGGTATGTACTATTATGATAAGATGCATATATATTCATTTACTTACCTACAAATACCCTACAAATTAACGTATACTGTTTATGGAAAGATGTATGTCTCAGAATCGATTATATTCAATCAAGTGTCTGGGAGAAATTATGAATGACCTTATTTATGGTACACTTGTTCACTTTAGATTAATACTTACTTGGTTCTCATAAAATCCTTTCACAACAAATTCCCCACTTTACTCAGTTGTTCTACAAACAGGTAATTTCTGAGGTCATAAATCAATATTGACTTGATTGACTTATATATGTAAAAAAATTTATAAGAATTAGGTGTATGTACATAAGTATTACTCCCAATAGAGTAAACATATGAATAAGAAAAAAACCATTGTATTAGTCACATTGGAGTATAAGTTTCATCAAATAAATACTATTTTCATCCATACTTATATACAGATATTCAATAAATTATACGGAGCTCATCTTCCAAACTATTGAGTTCTTCAACTTCTCAATAATTGAAGAATAACTCTGCAAACTCAGGAATTGAGTTATTCTCTATTTTATCTTCTTGGATGGACTGGTCAGAATTTTCATCCGATTCAGAGCAAATTAATTAGGCCTTGATGAACATGAGAGTGATGTGTGTGTGCTCCCATTCCATCTAAAACTAGCAAGTCTCGATTACCATGAGATATAATTCAAATTAAAAGAGCATAGGAGAATTATGATGACCATATTTTAAGTGAAGTACTGGGTATACATATATCCCGAATATATAAATAATCAAATTAATATCTACATTGAAATTATTAGTTTCATTTCTATCATTACTAAGGTAATTCATATCGTAATGAACATAAACTGAAATATATATTTCCAAATACATTAATAATTTAATAGTATGGTTCAATATAATTACTTAGTTTTATCCACTTATCATAACAGGTCATAATAATTATCCTACGTTATTTAAGTTTGAATTACATACCTGTAGAGGATCTGTAGTTTCGTCCAAGGCAACGAAAGTATCCTTTTCTTCAACTGGTTTTATTATCTTGGACAAGACAGCTTCACTTTGGGACTCCATTGACTTCGTGATGACGTAGCGAGATGGAATATTTTTCTCTATGTAGAGCTCTATAAACTTGATAAAATTTGGATGACTCACGACATTGATTCGGATATTGCAATATACAAGCACCTTGGTCATGTTTGTGATGAAATTAGAAGTTGTAGGATTGTCTTCAATAATGTTCCTTGTATAAATGTCCATATTCCTCACGTGACAACTCGTTCCTCCAGATTCCTTGTTGTAATTCTAAACATCATTACCTCCATTCTTCTCGCTTTCTCCTTCATCATTCTTTAATAAAACATACCTAAAAAATTTTTTTCTAATAAAATTGCATCGAAGACCTGTAAATTAAAATGCATCCAATAGTTAAGAACTAACAAGGATACTGATGTCGTTTAATGTTTGAATTAATTTCCTTTTCTTTTTTATATCACATAATTCATTATCATCAAGTTTTAAACATACTTAGTATAAAAATTAGCAACACATAAAGACGTTAAAATATCAGTACTAATTGACACGCGTGGAGAATTTGAAAAGCAATGAATACTCACAATTAATTATCCATTTTCACATTTGAATCAAATTTCCATTAGTTATAATTCTAATTTGAGAGGATATCTTCATTGAGGATTCAATGAATAGAACTAGTTTCTACACTTTTTATCATTACTTTATTTATTAATATGGAAATAATTTGATTATATAACATATTAATATACTACCTATTCTATTGATAATAGAATAAAATTATCTAGGAATAGAAATCAATTTTTTGAGGAATCAGAAAGTGTGGAAGCTAGTTCAACTGAAATCATAAATACATGGAATATTTAACTAATCGATGAATTAATTTCTATAAATCTCAATTAATTTTTATTACTCATAATTACAAATATGGAAGACAACGATATTAATATTAAATATCAATGAATTGTTCAATTTTTTTTTTATATTTGGAATCACGATTATTCTTAAAAATTCTTATCCTTGTGTCATTTGGTTATTATTAGTATTTATACTGTATATTTCATTGTATCAAAATGTTGACCATAATAAAATGAAAAATGTATATACTAACAGTAATTTCTTGTTCATTTTTTAAATAACAAAAGGTCTTTTTTACTTTCATTGCAGGGATATACCAATATAGATAATTGAAAAAGTAGTATTGATTATGTACTTGTCTTGGTTAATTTGGTTTTACCCACTAATCATAAAACAATTTACAGGAACATAATATCATTTTGTTGTATAAAACATCCATGAAAATTAAAACAAAACGTGTAATTATTCCCACAATTACATATTAAAATTTGTGCTAATGTTCTAAAACACTAAGCTAAATACAAAACGTGTGAAAGTTAAAAAAACCACATTTTTAGCTAAGTTTATTATAAAATCAAATGATTTTTAAGAATAAATGAAGAATTGGAATTTTAAAATTTACTCTTGTAATGTTATATAGATATTTTCTGTTTAACAACTGATTTCATTTGGTCTATTATATTAATTGACAAGTTCAATGTAGCACAAGTGTATATGACACACACAAAAGCTGTGACAAAATTAGCAACACATAAAGACGTTAAAATATCAGCACTAATTGACACATGTCGACAAAAACGTATGTATTATTTTGAAACGACTACTGATTTAAAAGTCGAATCCTAGTAGATATTTGTTGATATAACAATAGAAAAAAAGTTACTAATCCCATAATTTTCAGTACAGGTGAGCAGCGTTTCTCCCATATCTCTTGACAATATACCTATGATAAAGATTATAAAATTTCAAAGCAAAATGAATTTTATCCCATGACAATCCCGATGAAATTAATAAATGTGTAGAATATTTTTTTAAATTTGTGTAGAAGTAAATATGAAGTAAATTAATTCCACATTAAGAGTAAATCCCTGGTTCTTTAGAAACACATTCATATATGGTTCAAACCTGATTAGAACTAAATTATAATACTAACACAACAGTAGCCGTAATAAATAAATACGAAGGATTTAATAATGCTATTTTAATTATTATTCAAATATTTGGTGATATAAGAAATGAATGAAACAAAGGTAAATGTAATTAAAGTTAACATTTTGTACATGTTTTTCTACAGAAGTTTCGGATAAAAGTATATGTGCAATAGTTTTTCAGTTTGGAGCAGCTCTCATCAGTAAGATTATTCTCACAAACTGAAAAGTAAAAAAAAAAGAAAAAAAAGTTTATCATATAACATTAATTATAAAAATAAATAAATATTAAAAAAAACATACCGCAATTGAAACATGTCTTTTTACAGTAAATGTTAACGTAGGAAATTTTTCCACATAGATGTTTTTGTTGTTTACACCAGCTAAATTTATCAACACAGGCTACAAAAAGAAGAAGGTCTTTTTAAAATTATTTTTAAAGTTGGGTAAATAGTCCTTACGTTTAGAAGTTGAAGCTTGGGTTGTGGTAGAACTCAAACAAATTGTAAAAAAGATTTGGAGGAATAGAATTGCTATCAAAGATTTTGCCATGTTTGCTGATTAATGATACTTTAAACTCTTTAATCATGATTATTTATACAAATTGTCTTCTCTGTGGCATGTTTTTACACTTGTTGTCCAATTGTATAAAGTCCCAACAATATAACTATGCATAAAAATCAATGTCAACAAAAAAAAGTTCGTTGTTGTTAAAAATATGAATCATAAAACATCTTTTAAAATGATTGATATTTTGCATCATTGATATCCTATAGTGTATTACAATTTTTTTTTTTGATCAATTGTATCCTGTAACAATCTAGCATATTTTTTTTTCAACCTAGCAAGTAATTTCTTTTCAATTTTTTCACCAATGTACTTCTGAGAGATGTAACGGATGTAACCAATACAAATCTCATTGTGGAAGACATCGGTACATTGACTAAAACTGTAAAAAGGCATGTTTCAATTGCAGTATGTTTTTTTAATATTTATTTTCCGAAACTTTTGTAAAAAAGTATGTAAAAAGTGTTAACTTTAATTACATTTACCTTTGTTTCATTCATTTCTTATATCACCAAATATTTGAATAATAATTAAAATAGCATTATTAAATCCTTCGTATTTATTTATTACGGCTACTGTTGTGTTAGTATTATAATTTAGTTCTAATCAGGTTTGAACCATATATGAATGTGTTTCTAAAGAACCAGGGATTTACTCTTAATGTGGAATTAATTTACTTCATATTTACTTCTACACAAATTTAAAAAAATATTCTACACATTTATTAATTTCATCGGGATTGTCATGGGATAAAATTCATTTTGCTTTGAAATTTTATAATCTTTATCATAGGTATATTGTCAAGAGATATGGGAGAAACGCTGCTCACCTGTACTGAAAATTATGGGATTAGTAACTTTTTTTCTATTGTTATATCAACAAATATTTACTAGGATTCGACTTTTAAATCAGTAGTCGTTTCAAAATAATACATACGTTTTTGTCGACATGTGTCAATTAGTGCTGATATTTTAACGTCTTTATGTGTTGCTAATTTTGTCACAGCTTTTGTGTGTGTCATATACACTTGTGCTACATTGAACTTGTCAATTAATATAATAGACAAATGAAATCAGTTGTTAAACAGAAAATATCTATATAACATTACAAGAGTAAATTTTAAAATTCCAATTCTTCATTTATTCTTAAAAATCATTTGATTTTATAATAAACTTAGCTAAAAATGTGGTTTTTTTAACTTTCACACGTTTTGTATTTAGCTTAGTGTTTTAGAACATTAGCACAAATTTTAATATGTAATTGTGGGAATAATTACACGTTTTGTTTTAATTTTCATGGATGTTTTATACAACAAAATGATATTATGTTCCTGTAAATTGTTTTATGATTAGTGGGTAAAACCAAATTAACCAAGACAAGTACGTAATCAATACTACTTTTTCAATTATCTATTTTGGTATATCCCTGCATTGAAAGTAAAAAAGACCTTTTGTTAATTAAAAAATGAACAAGAAATTACTGTTAGTATATACATTTTTCATTTTATTATGGTCAACATTTTGATACAATGAAATATACAGTATAAATACTAATAATAACCAAATGACACAAGGATAAGAATTTTTAAGAATAATCGTGATTCCAAATATAAAAAAAAAATTGAACAATTCATTGATATTTAATATTAATATCGTTGTCTTCCATATTTGTAATTATGAGTAATAAAAATTAATTGCATGTATACAGGACTCAAACAAAGCCAGTACTTAAATGATGGAAGTCAAATTTATTTAATTATTTTTTTAGAAAATACATTTTTAATTCGGGGTCAAATGATGGAGGATGTAATTATTGTTAGACTTTTTCTTTGCATATACTAGGCACAAAATGTATTGATAGTATGAGTCTAACCGTAAATTGAGTCAACCACTCTTCAATATGTCTGCAAGACTAGAGCTTAAATTTTTTCAATATGATTTAGAATTTATCAAGGTCTTTTCTAAAAGTTCAACTCAATATTATACTATATCCCACCATGGAGTAATGTTTGGTGCGTCATAAAAATAAGTATTACATATTATGTAATAGAGGAAGTCTTACTCAAAATTTCAAATTTAAATATAATCATCTCCAAAACTAATATTTCTATATTGAGCTTTGAAAATTTAATACCATATATGTATATTATATTATAATGAGAGCTATTCCAAAAAAATTCTTTTTGATCTTATTCTTCAACTCATTCCGAAATAGTTAGTAATACGGTCACTTAAAAAAGTATTACATTTATGAAACATGAAATACTTTTCAATATTGTTATCTACTCAATTCCAGAGTGATGAACTTGTAACATTTGAATTATTGAATAGGGCCCTGGCTATTGTGAGGGTGTAAGCACATGTGACCATTTTTATGTTGAATGTTACAAAATAGTATCATATTTTGTAGTTATAGAGAGGAAGTAGGTATATCTAAAACAAACTATAGGCTAAAATATTACACAGCTAGCAAACGGTATAAAATAAAATTAAATAAAAATTAAGTAGCCAACAAGATCACTGCACAACACATATGTAAGTTTTAAACGATATCATTAAATTATTCGTAATTTGCTTGAAAAACTAAGAACAGTTGTATAAGGCCCATTTCTTTAGAACATCAAAATAGCTACATACATCCACAAAACTTACATTAAAACTGTATAACCTGATGCTGACTGTTATTGCTCAAAAAATCATTGATGTCGACTTTTCTTTGAGGTATTGGATAAAAACTGATTTTGAGGAGTGAAAATAACTTTTTAGGAGATTACTTTTTTGTACTTTACATATAATGAAGTCGGTTTTTCATTGTTTTTTCTGTAATTTTTATAACTATACCTTTTCAAGTTCAATAAGGGAATAAGCAAGTTCTACTTTGGAATAAACAAGTTCAAGTTCAGTATATTAATTCTCATATTGAACTTGAAAAGGTATACAATCTTGAATTTTTTGCTTTTAGTTGATATGACTTATCAAAAATTAAAATTCATTCGATGAGGAGATATTTTAGATATTGTAATGTGCCATTTCAGAGCATATCTTTATGTATATATGATGTGTATGCCTTTAACGTATAGATTCTGAAATGGCTATATGGATGTAGCTAAACATAGGACTCTTCTTTTTTTTTCTTCTCATAATGCCTTTGGGACATTATGAGAGGAACAATTAACATACTTTGTCATTGACTAGATCAATTAGTCAAGTTCTATGATGCTCTAAAAAGATTACAACGACACAATAAGCTGTTTAATATTGAATTTAAGAGATATAATGTCAAAGGTATGAAAAAATATATGGACAGGGACTTTTAGATAAAATGTTTTTATTCAAACTGTAACGAGGATAATATACTTCAAACAATAATTCTGAAATTTATTTCGATAGGTTTGGAGAGGTTTGAGATTCATAAAAATATTGAATCATAAATGCATTCAACCCTGATCCGATTGGTGCAACAAAATTTCTATCCCTTCTGGTCGATTTATCTTAGTTAGAAAAATGATTTTTTTCAGAGTTTATCTTCCTTTATATTTTGATGAACAGTGATTTGTAAATGGTAAACTTTTTGTATGTTTTGTTGAAGTGTACATACATAATGCTTTTAGTTCCTCAGAATGTTCACTATAACGAAATTGAGAGATAATTCAAATTTATGAGGCCAAGACCTTTCATAACTTTATTTTATTATTTTGTCGCCAATTAAAAAGGTGTGTCTCACTCTCAAGATCCAAATCTCCGAATGGAAGGGCCAATAGAAAACAAATTGTCAGACAATATAATAAACTTGGATACAAAACAAGGAATTAATTAAAGAGCTCACTTCCTTCACTCACAAATTGGAATGAGGAAGGCCCGAAAAAATAATTTGAATTGAATTTGAGTCTATTAAGAAATCTCTATAAAGAGAGTATCTGAAGAAAAAGTCTTCAATAGCTCACCCTCCATTCAGGAGATAAAGATCCGAAGAGCTTGATAGCCTATTAATTTTAAAAAATTTTAAAAATTGGGAAATTAGAAGTTGTAGGATTGTTTTCAATAATGTTCTTGCATAAATGTCCATATTCCTCACGTGAAAACTCGTTCCTCCAGATTCCATATTCTAATTCTAAACATCATTACCTCCATTCTCCTCGATAAAGGTGCTCATTGTAGCTTCATCAAACATTTTTTTTAATTAATGAATAATTAGTGTAAAGTAGAATATCAATATATTTAATCAGTAATACAATTAGTATTTTCTTAAGTTTAAATATATGTCCTTTTATTAATTCTTAATATTTGAAGTCATCACTGTTGAAACAAATAATATAACATTGATTTATCACCTTTCCTGACAACATGTATATTGAGATGCAACTTCTCTTCAAAAAAATGCATTTCAACCTTTGCATGCACTACTTATTAAAGCTTGCAGTCGAAAGGAATAAAAGCTTTTAGGTTAATAAAGTAAATGCAACGTTAAAAAATGGCTCAAGTCCTCGTATTAATTGTTAGTTTACGACTTGCAAGCTAAAGACATATAATTTCCTGACATTGAATAATGATATTATTTGTTATTAATATCTTCATTTGTATATATATTGAAGAATAGCAACTTGAAGCTCAGTAAAACGTCATGACAGCTCAAGGTGCTTTCCTCTCAACATTCATCAAATTGTCAGAGTTACCAGGTTGGTTTTCTCCGGATTTACAGGTTGCAACAAAATTTCATATTCGAGAAAGGTGAAATCAGGATGACCAGCCTTTCTCCATCATCATTCTAATCAACTCCAACCTTTAATAAGATCAATCTCTGTACTAACATGAAAGAGCTTAAGATTGCGATAATCAAGCATTAAGATGCTTCTTTCAGCTAATGGTGAATCAATATTTATTGAAAGGACCCTTTGAGACATAATGACATCGTTTCAGAACTTTGCTGATATTTTTTTCTGCATTTGGAAAACAGTCTTGTTTAAAAATTAATATGAACAAGACTGAAATACTCTATATCCATATGAATGAAATAAAAGTGTCCTTTTCTAACTTGAAATACAAATAACTTTATCAATCACTGTCTGTGTTGATAGATAGGAGTCCGCTAGGAAATCAAAAAAAACAAAATTACGTAGATTTTTTCTTTCTAATAAAATTAAAATGCATTCAACCGTTAAGAGCAAACGAGGATACTTGTTTCCTATTTCAATGTTATTGTTTTTTGACCATGATCTATTTTTGAAATTTCTTTGAGGTGTTACATCTTGAAAAGTTTTTTTAAAAAAATAAAAATTGGGCGTTGCATTCTTACAAAAACAAAATTATTAGTTACATTTTGCTTTATACATTTTTTTTGTGGAATCGATTATAAGGTCAGAAATAAACACAGAAAATACGTCAATCAAACTGAAAAATATGTTAAATTGTTTTAATTTTGTGTTTCCTTAATTTTTTTGAAGATAAGGAAGATATGTGTGTAAAAATTTTACATCTACTGTTTTTATATATATTCTGAGATATGTTATATTTACACTTTAAAATACTTTTTTCAATTTCTTTAAATCAAATTTAAATGATGTAATGATTTTAGATAAATATGTACCTTAGAAATGCGTGATAATGTATTTAAATTCGTATAAACTTTTTCACATAAAAGCTGTAAAGAATATATATGTATACATATATATATTCTCTTCTTTCCTACTTCAATATCGTTTAAAGTGTAAGTTGGGGTATTTTTGAGTTTGTGATATACCTAGAAATAAATATGTGGCTTAGAAGTTTCGAACTTTTTTACTCAAATACGAATATTGAAGAAATTGCACTTATAACTCGCACAAGAGTGTTTAATACTCAAATACAAAGAAACAATGGGTTTAACGTATTTCTTAATTTTTTGTTAGGATTTGATGTAGAGACAATTGTAAGTAAATACTTTTTGGTTTTGGTTTTTTGAATCAATTTCTTTTGTATGTTGTTGTTTTTACATATACATAGATTTGAATTGGTGACACAAGGAGTTTTGAACTCAATATGCAGTTTTTTTCAATTATTTAGCCAATTAAAGCAAGTGTAATGAATGTTTAAGTGATTTGCATTAAAATATTCAAAAGTATGGCCACATGACACCACCGGCATGAAATCCACACTAAACAGTAAGTTTTTCGGAATACAATGGTGTCTCATGAAGTATATGTGTGTTTTACTTATTAATAAACCCATGGAACCAAAAATGAGCTTCTTAAAGTTGCCACGACCGAACGTGAATTTTGGTAATAAATTTGGATAATTTGCAAAGGCTGCTCAAGGTTCATCTACTCCATAATGATTTGTTGGCTATTTTTGAGTAGAAATGTAAACAAAAACAAATCAAAATATGACGTAGTTCGCCGTCCTTAATGAACTAAAAATGCACCATCCCGTATTGACAAACCCTTTCCATACACACCAACATATATTTTACCTATAATTAGATAATTTTAATTAATAATTTTATGTATAATCCAAGCAAAACTACTTGAATTTACTAAAATAGCTAATAAAATTAAACTCAATACCCTGTTTTATACCAATTAAGGTTGGAATTTTTTTATATACATCTAAATTTTTATTTCCCAAGTATAAAGCATTTACCTTATCTTATTAAATTAATATTTATCAATGACTTGCATTATACATATTAAAGGATCTTAAAAAATGTTGCTTTTTTCTATTTGATATCTTAGGTATGTTATTTAGACTTTGAAAGTTCCAGTCTTTTTACATCAATTAAAGTTCCATTTTTGATGTACAAATTTTCTTAGGATGTCTAAAATAAAGAAATGTTGCTAAAGCAAGTATATACAACTGCATTATTGGATCCTTTCCTCAAATTATTAAGTGCACATAATGAAACTGCGTAATTATTTATCAACAAAACAATTGATCACGTCTTTCTTTAATCATTACTATTTAAAATACTCTAAAGTAAAGTTAATAAGAATGCAGAAATACTTTTTGGTGAATTTTTTCATCAAAAATCAATCGTTGTGTTGAAAGATTTATTATTTATAAAATGTATAAAACTATTAATATTTTTAGATTTTGTTTGTGTTATTTCCTTTAAAACGAAAACTACAAATATATTGCATATATCTGATTCCATAGACTTTTCATTAAAAAGTTTTTAATTAAGTTTCATTATGATAGTTAGGCATTAAGTATGTATCTTTGTTTAAAACTCAAAGAGTCATAATTGAATTTTACATTCAAAATCTGAATGAATATGAGAAGGTGATTTTTCTTTAAGTAACAAATTTCTTCTTTGACCAAATTAAAGTTTGAACATTGATTTTAAAAATATGAATATGTATTGTGGTATGTAGTATCTCTTAAAGTATTTATATATGTAATAGGCTTTATTTGAAATGATTTTTTAAATTAAGAAGAGAGATGTAGTCGTTATAACGAAAGGCAAGGAGAATCAGGAGACAGGCTCAAATATTGAAATGTAATTTACCTTTCTTTAAATAGTCCATGATTTTTTTTTTTGCCAGTGTGCTGGAGGAAGTAAGATACATGTAAGATAGAACCTGTTCATTGTTTGTGCTGACAACTTTATTTGAGGAAGCAGGATACAATAACTTTAGATTTTTTGACATCAATCAATATCTCTTACATTAACTATCCCTATTTCCTTGATTCATTAATTTAAGGGAATTGACATGTCTTCACCGTTGCTTTCCATTGAAAAATTATTCAAGTGTTTTTTTTTTCTTAAAAACATAATTAAAACCAGAACTTTTCATGTCAACCTTAAATTTAAACATTTGATTCAAAAGCATTTGTTTTCTAGGGTGAAATTAAAGACGACTAGGTAATTCATGCCCTCCCAAATTAAAAAAAAAATATGAGACATTAATTTTATTGTTATATAATATAATGATAATTTGGAAAGATCTTTGATGGCTTCAATTAGATAAAATTATAATTTTTGCTATATAATAATATATTGTCAACAATATTTTTATTTACATTAATCCTGAATTTCGAATATTGTGTTAACGCAAATAAATCATTATATTATGTTAATATGTGTGTATGTGTTCTCCTCCTAATTTTAATCATTTTAACCAAGGAATCATTTTGTGAAATTTTTTTTGTACAGCCATTCTTGTTCCATTGCAGACTATTGCAGAGGTAGTAAAGTATAATCAAGGCTTTTTTAAAACTCAGTTGGTAATCAGAAACTGTAGACTTGTGTCTCCTGCTTCTCCAGAAGAGGCTATCCTGGTTTCTGAAGTCTTGAAAGCATTCCTCTAATGTCTTATGGACATTATAGTTCTTGGAGATACAGCACATTGGTTTTTCAATGATTTCTAGGTTAATGACATCTAAAAAAAGTAGGTTCAGCAAGAATGCTTTGTGTGTGCCTCCTGGAAGAAGCTGAATCCTCCTTGTCCTACGTGACTTTTGAATCATTTTTGGTGAAGATGGTCTCATTTAGATCGAGTTTGTTAAATAATTTCAATTATTTTTCCATCGTTTTCAACATGCCAGAAGTAGAAAGGAACTCAATGTTCAGATATTTTTTATATTTTCAAATTGCTTTATCATTTGAGGGACGACTTTTTATTAAACATATTTTAATGGAAAATAGTTAAGATTCCAAAAGTACACGCTTATAAAATCTCAAATTAGCAGAACAGTTGTTTTTAGCATTATATTGCAACTATATCATATTGAAGACAAATTAATACAAATACTTAGAGTAGTATTGACTTGAATGTACCTTCTTCACGTCTCATCATAGTTTAAAATTATGCATGTAAAGCCATAGCTATGGTTTTACAAATATATTTCAAATATTTTTTTTCTACAATGGTTAAAATATGTTCTGTATGAGAAAATTAGAGCTAAAATTGAGTTTGGTATCAAATTAAACTTTAGGTATAAGCTTATATTTCTATTAAACTTATATATACATTTCATTCCGCTAATCATGAATAATGAATAGTGATCTGATAAAGAACATGTGCTACTACAAAATTAAGTACATATATATACAGAACTTGTATGTCAACTACTAATAGAATTCTTTTTGGAAACAAATATGACTCTAGTTTATATCAACATTCAAACCTATTTACATAAATATACATTATTTCTTTCTTACTGTAGAGCATATTATGAATGTAGTAAGAGGGTTATAAACATTGCATTTATTTATTTGCCTATATGATTGAAAATTGTGAAATCGAAAAGATTCTATTCAGGAGAAAGAGATCCGAAGAGCTTGACCAAATTTAAAGAAAAGGTTGCATGATATTGTTGCACTTGTGCTACATTCAACTAGTCAATTACTTATAATAGACCAAATGAAATCAATTGTTAAACATAAAATATCTATATCACATTACCACAATGATATTGTATCAATTTTAGGATATTACATGCAACTTTTAGATACTGCCGACACTTATATGTGATAAAGGTTCCTTTGTCTTTATTAAACGTAAATGAGGTCAGACAAGTTCCATTCAAGTGTTAGGAGTTTCTGTTCCATCAGATATCTTCAAAATAAACGTCATCTTTCATCTCCTCAATGTTTGATCCATAAGCTTGAACAAACCCAAATATGAGATGTTTATAAAGAAATTTTTTATAAAATGAAATTAGAGCTGTATTATTTCTATGAAATTGCATGTACACATAGAAAAAACATTTAACCAAATAAATCAACGGACTTCGTACCAATGGTAGGAAGGAGTACAATGATATTCAAAGCTTCTTTAATATCTACTTGGGTTCTCAGACCATGAGTTGACATGACAAAAACTATCTTTTAAATTACTTCGAGTCAATCTTTCTTTTTATATGTTCTTATTGTGAATGGCATTATATTCATTGCTTTGCTGTCTTCTATATTTCATTGAAACGATTTTTATGAGAATGGTATTGATTCAGGCTCTCTTGTAAGGTGTGGATCAAATCCATTGCTTTGAAAAGATTTAATATATTTTTGAATCTTGCAGATGTTTTCAGAGAAATTTATTTTCGCCTAAAATCTGTTTGTATTTTACGAGCTAAATAGAAAAAATAGAAAACTTTTCACATCACTATTTCAAATCAAAATCAGATATTTGCATGGATTATGAGAAATGATATCCTATAGTTATTTTTCTTTTAAGTCATGGGTTTAGTTTTAAATTATTTAAGACCCCTATGATCAAATATAGGATTTTAATTTAATTATTAAACAATAAAGGACAGATATATGTTTATGTTAATTTACCTTTCCGGGGGGGGGGGGAATGGTTGTTAGTTAGGTAAATAGGATATGTGTAATCTTCAGTAACTTTGATCCATTACTCATCATTTAAAACTAAACTTAAAAAATCGGCGGATTTAATCGATTCAAGAATATATTGGTCGGCTCAGAATATAGATAACACAACAAAATATAAACGTAAATATATCAGATTGAATACGGAGCTCAACGATGAGCAAAAATTGAGAAATGATACATTGTTTAATTGCTTATAATGCTTAATTAGGTTTTGTCAAATTATGTTATACAATTATAGAGTACATAAAACTATTAAATCTTACGACTGCCAATTCTAGATATGAATATAATTAATCAATTCAATTATTATTATTTAAGATAATGATGAAAAAATATTTAAGTTCGAAATGATGTTTGAATTAAATATTTATTTTCCTAAGTATACTTTTACAAGTCAATAATTAAATTTATTTTTTATTTGGAAAAAATTATATTATACTTAAAATATTTTGATAATGTACATAAAGCTGTATCACTTGCTTTTTCTTCATTCGTGAGGGATTTCTTTTACATCAAGAAATTATGATAAGATGATAAGAAAACTATTTGCTGGGTTTAAATGTAATTATTTGTTTCATATATTATTTATTTTGACATTCGAGTTTTGGATTAAACGGAAATACGTCTCTCATAACCCTGGTATGTGGGTTAAATTGAGAAACTCTTTACTAAATTTTTTCAAAGGTAAAATGAATTCGTTTTTTATAAAAACTTAATTTAAGTGGATATTTTATTAATAATTTAAATCACTTTTACACTAAAATTGAAATAAAATGATTTCATCCTTTTTTTAACTTTATAAGTAATTATGTGCAAAATTGAATACAATATATGTATATACGGTGGTAAAAACTGGAATATAGGTTTAATTTGAGGGTCCAAAACTTTAAAAAACCTTTTAAAGTACTCCCTACACTTTAGATTTTAATTTTTTAATGAATAATTTTTGTGAAAATTAGGGTTTTATCTCGATCCATCGTGTTTCTTTGGTAACGTTAAGAAAAAGTCCAAGAATGAATTACGGAATTCAATCAAGTTAAAGAATTATGTTTTTTTTTATAAGAAATCAAAAAAAAATTCAAATTATTTAATCATACACTATAATGTAATAGAATAACATCTACAAAAAATGTTTTATAGACTGTCCGTGAAAATAAATATCTCATTGTTAAAAATGGAAATAAAAATACTAAACGGAAGGAACTGTACCACGTAAATTACACATAAAACATTTATTTTTTTGCCGATTTTCTTAGAAAAATTGATGTTTCAACAGTGTATTTCGTCTAGTTTTATTAGCATATTTAGTAAATTCAAGTTGTTTTGCTTGCACTTTTCAAAAAAGTATAAAATTAAAAGTTTAATTTTTGAAGTACAAATTTTCTAAAGTGTCCAAAATAATGAAATGTTGCTAGATACTGTTTCCATTTATTTAGTGTTGTTGATGAAAGTTTTATTACTTTTTGTGAATTAGTTGTCGACTAGATTGAAGAGTATAGATTACATAAAATAGATTCTGAAATGTACAGATATAGATCTTGACAATAATCTGATGAACGTGGGAAAATTTTCAATCTCATCATTCTTCTCAAGTGATGTATCTTACTTAACATTAGATTATTAAACGTTAAAGAATATTTTATATATAACTATCTGCAATATGATAATTAATTATTTAAGTTAATATAATATATAAAAGATGAATTTCTTAATAAAATAAATAATGAGATCAGGCGAAATTTACAAATATTTCATGAAAAAAATATAGAAATTAAAAATATGCAATGTAAAAATTTGTAGATTTTTGGAAGAAAAACTTATAACTATTTTTAACATTTATGCTCTTTGAATTGAAACTTGGAAAGTTCCTTTTAAATAAGTAAAAATGAAGAAAAAATTGCAATTTTATTTAGTATCAACAAATTAAATATTGTTGATAAATGTAGTTTATAAGTAAACGAAATAAGCATTACTTCTAAAATTATATCAATATCTAGTTTTATTATACATAGAGAAGCGGAAGTTTTTTAAGATTCGCAACCTCTTTTATTTCAAAACTATGAATGAAATAGTTGAGGTTGATATTAAGAGATTGAATACTAAATCTAAAAATATAGATGTTTGATCTTGTCCTAATCAAAAAGATGATATAATTTAAAAGATGTCTATTTCTGAGAAACCCGAATATTTCAAAAGAAAATCAATATAATGTACGTAAATCTATAAACTTTTTTTTAAAAAATAAGGAAGAAAACCCTTACATGGGAGCCAAAAATTAATAAATAACTAAATTTTACAAAAATAAATCAACAAATTGAAGAATTTTCCTACATAAAATAGTCTTTTACCCTATTTCAATACTAAAAAATAACAAACATCAAAGAGAAAGCTCCGTGTGGACATTTGAAAACAGTTCTATAATAAGGTGACATATCTTTTGAATGGTGTTAAAAGGTACATTTATAATTATAGTACTTCATAAGTAAATATAATCAAGTCTTTGCTTTTAAGCATAAGTCATTACTACGTCTAACATCTATGTACTTAACATTATTTTATCAAACAATTTGTCTACCAAAAATAGTTTTTAACCATATTTCAGTACTAAAAAATAACAGACATATATATGTATAAGAGGACATGTATTATTAACATGTAAGCAAGTTTTTTCGTCACTCCTCAAAGACCAGCCCGTTTCACCTTAAAACATACTGATGCAAGAACTAAGGACAAATTAATATGAACTTTTGTGACCGATATTGACTATTTAGGTATTTTAAACCGGTAACCCATTAATTGGTCGATTTTTTGTTTAAATGAATCTTTGAGATCTAAGTAAAAAATAATAACTTTTCCTCATAACCATAACAAAGAAGATAAATCATTTACCGAGATTTTGTGAAATTAAATTTTAAAAGTATTTATTCTGAAAATTTTATAATTGTAGATCCTAATAAGTACGTTCAAATTTTTTGAAAATATCTCTAAAAAGGTTTTAGTTTATTCCATTTTGTTTGTTTTAGTTGTTTTTTTCTATATAGTTTAACATAAGTGTTTTAATTATTGAAACTTAGACTGTTACTTTAAATAAAATTTAATTCCACTTATATAAAATAACTGATTTGTACATTGATGGAGGATTGAATAATTAGATTTTAAGTAAAAAATAAAAGAGATTGTAGCTTACATGTAAGAGCTTTTGAATAACAATGGATGCATGTTGGGTATATTAATTTTGCGAAGTAACAACAATCCCAAGTGTTTCAAAAATTTAAAAAACATAATGAAAGCTCTTGTATGTATGTTCAGAAACTCTGAAATGGTTCAAGTTGGAATGAAGAGCACCTAAGATACTTAAGCTGGCCCAACTAAAATGCATACAAAACCGAGCTAACAATTAGACCATCGAGCCTTGGTTCAATCAGTCACCGATTCATTGCACAGTAGATAACACCAACAAAACCATGCCTCCCATGCCTCCACAAAATAAAGTTGTGAAAACCAACAAATTTTCTCCCAAGTACCATGTTGGGGGTAATAAGAAAAGAGAGCAAAGACGTAGAGAAATCGATTCAAGTAGATACAACACCGATAACCGACAACATAAAACCTCATCATATTCATCTCCGTCCACATCGTCAACACTTGGAGCGGATGTTCATTGGCTAAAAAAATGGAATGGTTCCAAATCGATTCAGGAGCCCTCCCAGCCCTTGCCAGAACAAACTGGAACTACAGCTGAGAAGAAATCTAAGAATTGGGCTGAATGGAAAGCAAAGGGAAATAAAGAAATCGAAACAAAGTCATGCATAGCACCTCCTGTACAGTTTGATACTCCACTCTATGACCCAACATTTCAAGAAGCACAACCCTTCTTCGATCCCTCATCAAATGAATACAATTGGAGAGATTATAAAGCCCTTAAGGGTACATACACCAATAACCATAGAGCACGAATTACCTTGGTAAAGAATTTGATTCCAATATGTCGTACGACTATTGTCAATGACATTTACAATTTGAAAGACAGTGTCCAATGTGGAGTTTGTGGGATTCGTTTTCCTAATGAGAAAAGAAAAACTGAATATGCTGAACATTTGGACTTTCATTACATGAACAAAATGAATACCAAGAACGCATGGAACGCATATAGATGGTATCCAAATCTAGAGTCAATGAGAAACAATGACTCAGAAAAATTCATCTCCAAGTTGACGCCACAAGATCCTAAAAAGATCATCACTAATGAAAAACAATATTTGGCAAGTTGGGAAGCCCCCTCAAGACATTGTGAACTTTGTTTAGAACAATTTGACCAAGAATATTTTGATGGAGACAAGGAAGGTTGGCACTTTGTTAATGCTATGGTAGCAGAGGATGGAAGTACTGTCCATCCTGGATGTTTGTAATATTCATATTTATTTATCATTATCTACCTCAAGAATTACTGTGATAATAATTATTTATATTTGATACAAAACTTTATATTTGTTTTTGTAATGATGTTTGTATGTATGAAATAAAGATTATTCTTTAACTAATAAAAAAAATTCTTGAATTTATTTTTACGCTTTCTCATTTGAAACTTTGTTCCAAGTTAATTATCTAGTCAGTGAGCATATGAATGAACAACATTTTGTCACTGCTTGAAATCATCAAAGCAATGAAGAAAAAGTGAAGTTTGAGGCGTTTAGTGTATTTATAGGAATTTGATTCATTTGTCAATTAAGAGTTTCTTCATCTTGGCTAACAATTCAAGAGGTATATTGTAAGCTTTCTAATGGGTTGCGTGAGCTAGGTTTATATTTTATACTCCGTAAATTTTTTTAGATTATATTTTAATATTTTTTTAGATTAAAAGTTTTTTAATTAAACTTCTGTATAAGAATATTATAATGTCCATCAAGGTTTTTTTTGATCTATAAATCCATTCACATGAACATGTTTTGAATATTAGAAAAATATTAGGAATTTTAGAAAATCAAGTGCAAACACTTTTTTTTTGTCTACCAATGTAATGTCCAATAAATTTTTAGTTCGAGATTTGTTCCTCTTGTCACAACTGGATCTAAATCGTTTGATAGAATTTTTTAAATTTTTATCATTAAGTAAATTTTCTTTAAAAATAGAAATAAACACGATATAAATAGTCTTTTTTCTGTGTTTGATGGTATATTCTTCTTTTTATGCATTTTTTTGTTTTATTTTAGTAGCTAAAATTACACATCTCGTGTACGCTTTTAACTTCAAATAATTATCTAAAAATATTTAACATTATTTTGGGGAAATGTTATATGATGAAAAGTTGCTGAAGAGAATCCTAAACAGTTGATAGATTGGAGTCGAACCACTTCTGAAATATAGTTTAAAAACTTACAAATTTTTTTTTAAAAGGATATTTTATGTTCTGAATTAATTTGTGTTTTCAAGGTTATGCATGCCGTAGGGTTTCAATCCAAGTTTCATCAGTCTTAATTCATTCAAAAGTGTGTTCAAATTACATTTTATGTGTATTAGTTAGAAATAAAATTTATGAGTAGTCATAATGGAACTTCACTAAGAAAAGGAAAAAGTACAACCTAAAGTTCCAATGTATTAAAGACCCTTCACTTTTATAGACTTATCCTCTATGATAAAATACATTAGCAAATATAAATCTATACAAAATCCAATGAGCAGGTTCAATAATTGTAACATCAGTGGAGTAAGCATTATAACCATTAATCCATGACCCATTAGGATGGAGCTTATATTTGAAATTTGAAATATATTATTAGTCGTAAAGTCTCAAATTGTTCCTTTTGATGCTATACCAATTTTGAACTGTTAAAGGTTACTCAACGGGCCTAAAGTATTGAATTCATACACTTTATTCCAAAAAAAATAATACCATCTATATACTAAACGTACATTGGAGCTTTTTGTAACAAATAAATAATAAATTTAGTGGAGTTAATTTGCTATAAAAAATATTTTTAAGCTTTTATGATAATTTAGCATTTCCTTGTCACTATGTACAATAATAATTAGAAATAAAATGAATTTTTGCTATTCCCTTATTCATTTGTTTGTTAGCGTATGGTTGCCAAATAAACACACTAATATACATCATCTTGCAAATACTTAAATTTTAATTTATATTTGTAAAAAAGGTCGAATTATGATGACCTTTATTTCGATAAAAGAGACTTTATAAGCAAATTTCATATAATTGTTCAAAAACTAATGTAAACTTTAAAAAAATTAAACTTAAAATATGAAGAAAGGTAGGAAAAGTAGTTGACCTCACGACCTTTTACCTATAAACAACTATCCTACGACATCCAACTCCCTGAGAAATTCACGTCAGATGCATTTTACTCCCTAAAAATAATGACTGATATTTCATGAATTTCTGTTATTTTCAAGAAAATTCAAATAAACTACTAAATATTAAAGGAGAACATTGTTTTTATATTGTAAAAATAACTAAATTTCTAAATTATATGCAACACTACCTATTACTGTTCGGAAACGTTGTATTTACCCGTGTCATTGATTTGTGAATTATTAATTAGTCATTATAACAATCTTCAGGATTCAGAATTATAAATCATTTTTATACGTTTATAAGTTAATTTAACTAAATATGTACACAGGGAGGAGAGAAGGTAAATTGTACTGGTGAATATAAAATGTTTTAGGAGCTAATAACCAGTAAAACAGGGAGTGAATGTTCTAAAATATTGAGGTGGCCTAGAAAACAGTAAAAAGATTAAAAAGAGTAGTACGGAATACATAGTTTTCTAAGGAAAATGTAGTATTTGATGAACAAATTTAGAAGATACTTACAACGTTATTATCGCTTAATATAGTGAAAGAGTTACTTTGAGCTTTTAAGTCTGAAGAATACCAAATATAGTGTGGTGTCACTTTAGGCTTTTAATGAATTTGCTTCATATGGCACTTTAGGTTGTCTATCTCAATGAGTTGGAAAGTTTAACAATTATCATACATCACATCATTACATATTTTCATACAGTTGATACGGAAAAAATCATGATTGGTATGAATATAAATAAAAATTAATTTTATAATAGATATAGTCAAACCTTATCTCACAACCACCTGCTTTAAGCGTGCCACTGCATTTAAGTACTAATAAAATGATTTTTTACTTTAATTCAGAACACAAAGGCTCTTTATGAGTTACTTAACAATTTCATAATGTGTCAAAGGACCAATTCGGATATGTTGTACACATTCAAGATAATAATAAAAAAGATACCTTAAAAAAGACAATGAATTTAATTTACCAATATTTATCAACACTCGACCCACTCAAAATATGAATAACAATTTGTATTTATAGATTCAAAGCATATTTTTGAAAATGAGTGTTGTCAGTTTTAAATTTGCTTATCACCTGTTATGATTCATATATGTAAATATAGTGTGAAACCATAAAGATTTCTACTTCTCATAGTTATTACATTAAACTCAAATACAAAATAAAAATAAATAAAGTTAAAAAAGGACTTCATAAGTCAAATCACATTCATGATAATTTTAGCCTTCAAATGAGAACAACACACAAATTAATAGCTTGATCGAATAAAAAGGGGAACGTATCGAGCTGTGACCCCCAAACAAAACGGTACATAACTTTGTTTTATTCTTTTTTTACCATTAAAAAACGAAACAAAGAATTAGTTAAGGAGCTCACTCCCTTCAATCGCAAAGTGGAGTGAGGAAGGCTCAGAAAAAAGTGATTTAAGTTAAAGTTGAGGCTATTAAGAGAGCTCTATAAAGAGAACATCTAAACAAAAAGCCTTCAGTAGCTCATCCTCCATTCAAGAAAAAGAGATCCAAAGAGCTTGACTAATGATATTTATCCCCAAATTGAGTATTACTGGACTAGACAAAGACTTGTTATAACTCCTTATAACGGTTATGAATCGTAATACAGTCATTAGATAACCATTAAAGGTCATACATGGTCAGATTGGTAGTTATTGTTTAACAATTGGATACAGTTCTTAGGAAGAAAGTTGGAATAAAATATTACTTGGCAAATATGAAACCATAATAACATAAAAGACAACTAAGTACATCAATTGCAGTTGAGAAAGGGAATAAAAACTAATATGGGTATGACTAGTACCTCGTAGACAACCTATGCTCAAATAAAAGTCTATAAAAATCCAAAAATATCCTTTAGGAATATGAGATCCATCTGATAATTAATTTTTCTAAACTGACTAAAACTATGTCAAGGTTCTCATAAGGGATCAATATTGATCCCTTGGGCTCAATGAACACATTTATTTTTCAATCTATAGTAACGATAACTAATTATTATTAGTAATACATCCATTTGTTCACCGTTTTGGTTAAGAGACTATTTGAATGCTTATGAACATGAATTTCTCATTAGTCAACCGGAACGTTGATCTAAATGAAATTGGAATTAGTGGTTTGAGAATCACAAACTCCAAATTTATATTTTTGATATATATCTAATATGTTCTCCTTTAATTTAAGTGTGAAATGTTGTGACTTCATCAATGATCTTTGACGATAAAACTTACTTGTTTGAATATTTATCGAATCTGTTGGTTATAGCAAAAATTATCCAGGATACGTTTATGGCATATTTTTACAGTCAATCGAGATGCAAAATATCAATCATTTTAAAAGATGTTCTATGATTCATATTTTTAACAATAAGGAACTTTTTTTTTGTTGACATTAAATTTTATGTATAGTTATATTGTTGGGACTTTATACTATTGGACAACAAGTGTAAAAACATGCCACAAAGAAGACAATTTGTATAAATACTCATGATCAAAGAGTTTAAAGCATCATTAATGAATAAACATGGCAAAATCTTTGATATTAATTGTATTCCTCCAAATTTATTTACAATTTGTTTGAGTGAGGAAATTGTGTCCAACGAGGACAGCTGTAAAATATTGGTTGATGAACATGACAGAGCCGCTATGTATTCAAGGAACTTCATTGGAGGACGAAGCAACCGATGGCCCAATGGAATTGTTCCATACACAATCAGTTCAAGTTTTTCTTCAAGTGATAGACAAGTCATCCTGAACTCTATTCAGCACATCACAGAACGAACATGTGTAAAATTTGTTGCAAGAACAAATCAAAACAATTATGTGGATATCTTTACCGGCCAGAGAGGATGCTATGCCAATCTTGGCTACAATAGTCGAAGATCCAGAAGTGTCGTCCACTTACAAAACCCTGGCTGTGTGGTATGAGCACTAAACAATAATTTCATGAAGAAATATCTATATTAACACTTAATTTAACTTATAGAGATTGGGCACTGTTGTTCATGAACTTCTTCACATCCTTGGATTTGCTCATGAACAAACGAGACCTGATCGGGATGAATATGTTACGATTAACTAGGCCAATATTCAAAGAGGAATCTATAACAACTTTTGGCGAGCTCTCGGAGAGAATGAAGCTGGTAATATTCCAAACTGTAAAAATGTAGGCATTGATCAATACAACAATTGGAATGCTGGATTTAGAGCTTCAACCTTTGGAGTGGCTTATGATTATGGATCTGTTATGCATTACGGACTTACATTGTGAGTACATTTAAAAAAACATCAAAAAACATTCATTGGTAATTTCATTCGTATAGCTTTTCAAATAATGGTCAAAACACAATAACATTGAAAAAAGAAACAAGTGTACGCCCTCCTAACAGAAGTGGAATGGTAATTTGGATGTTCAAAAAACCAAAGCAGCCTATGAATGTCAAAGTGCTGCCACAACCCAAGCTCCTACCACAACCCCAGCTTCAACTTCTAAACGTAAGGACTATTTACCCAATTTTAAAAATAATTTTAAAAAGACCTTCTTCTTTTTGTAGCCTGTGTTGACAGATTTAGTAGATGTAAACAATACAAATCTTATTGTGGAAGACATCGGTACATTGACAAACACTGTAGAAAGACATGTTTCAATTGCGGTATGTTTTTTTTTAATATTTATTTATTTTTATAATTAATGTTATATGATAAACTTTTTTTTCTTTTTTTTTTTACTTTTCCGTTTGTGAGAATAATCTTAATGATGAGAGCTGCTCCAAACTGAAAAACTATTGCAAATATACTTTTATCCGAAACTTTTGTAAAAAAGCATGTAAAAAGAATTAACTTTAATTACATTTATCTTTGTTTCATTCATTTCTTATATCACCAAATATTTGAATAATAATTAAAATAACATTATTAAATCCTACATATTCATTTATTACAGCTACTGTTGTGTTAGTATTATAATTTAGTTCTAATCAGGTTTGAACCATATATGAATATGTCTCCAAAGAACTAGGGATTTATTCTTAATGTGGAATTCTTTTACTTCATATTTACTTCTACACAAATTTAAAAAAATATTCTACACATTTATTAATTTCATCGGGATTGTCATGGGATGAAATTCATTTTGCTTTGAAATTTTATAATCTTTATCATAGGTATATTGTCAAGAGATATGGGAGAAACGCTGCTCACCTGTACTGAAAATTATGGGATTAGTAACTTTTTTTCTATTGTTATATCAACAAATATCTACTAGGATTCGACTTTTAAATCAGTAGTCGTTTCAAAATAATACATATGTATAAAATTATAAAATTTATGTGTTGCTAATTTTGTCACAGCTTTTGTGTGTGTCATATACACTTGTGCTACATTGAACTTGTCAATTAATATAATAGACCAAATGAAATCAGTTGTTAAACAGAAAATATCTATATAACATTACAAGAGTAAATTTTAAAATTCCAATTCTTCGTTTATTCTTAAAAATCATTTGATTTTATAATAAACTTAGCTAAAAATGTGGTTTTTTTAACTTTCACACGTTTTGTATTTAGCTTAGTGTTTTAGAACATTAGCACAAATTTTAATATGTAATTGTGGGAATAATTACACGTTTTGTTTTAATTTTCATGGATGTTTTATACATCAAAATGATATTATGTTCCTGTAAATTGTTTTGTGATTAGTGGGTAAAACCAAATTAACCAAGACAAGTACGTAATCAATACTACTTTTTCAATTATTTATATTGGTATATCCCTGCATTGAAAGTAAAAAAGACCTTTTGTTAATTAAAAAATGAACAAGAAATAACTGTTAGTATATACATTTTTCATTTTATTATGGTCAACATTTTGATACAGTGAAATATACAGTATAAATACTAATAATAACCAAATGACACAAGGATAAGAATTTTTAAGAATAATCGTGATTCCAAATATAAAAAAAAATTGAACAATTCATTGATATTTAATATTAATATCGTTGTCTTCCATATTTGTAATTATGAGTAATAAAAATTAATTGAGATTTATAGAAATTAATTCATCGATTAGTTAAATATTCCATGTATTTATGATTTCAGTTGAACTAGCTTCCACACTTTCTGATTCCTCAAAAAATTGATTTCTATTCCTAGATTATATTCTAATTCTAAACATCATTACCTCCATTCTCCTCGATGAAGGTGCTCATTGTAGCTTCATCAAACATTTTTTTTAATTAATGAATAATTAGTGTAAAGTAGAATATCAATATATTTAATCAGTAATACAATTAGTATTTTCTTAAGTTTAAATATATGTCCTTTTATTAATTCTTAATATTTGAAGTCATCACTGTTGAAACAAATAATATAACATTGATTTATCACCTTTCCTGACAACATATATATTGAGATGCAACTTCTCTTCAAAAAAATGCATTTCAACCTTTGCATGCACTACTTATTAAAGCTTGCAGTCGAAAGGAATAAAAGCTTTTAGGTTAATAAAGTAAATGCAACGTTAAAAAATGGCTCAAGTCCTCGTATTAATTGTTAGTTTACGACTTGCAAGCTAAAGACATATAATTTCCTGACATTGAATAATGATATTATTTGTTATTGATACCTTCATTTGTATATATATTGAAGAATAGATGCTTGAAGCTCAATAAAACGTCATGACAGCTCAAGGTGCTTTCCTCTCAACATTCATCAAATTGTCAGAGTTACCAGGTTGGTTTTCTCCGGATTTACAGGTTGCAACAAAATTTCATATTCGAGAAAGGTGAAATCAGGATGACCAGCCTTTCTCCATCATCATTCTAATCAACTCCAACCTTTAATAAGATCAATCTCTGTACTAACATGAAAGAGCTTAAGATTGCGATAATCAAGCATTAAGATGCTTCTTTCAGCTAATGGTGAATCAATATTTATTGAAAGGACCCTTTGAGACATAATGACATCGTTTCAGAACTTTGCTGATATTTTTTTCTGCATTTAGAAAACAGTCTTGTTTAAAAATTAATATGAACAAGACTGAAATACTCTATATCCATATGAATGAAATAAAAGTGTCCTTTTCAAATTTGAAATACACATAACTTTATCAATCACTGTCTGTGTTGATAGATAGGAGTCCGCTAGGAAATCAAAAAAAAAAAAATTACGTAGATTTTTTCTTTCTAATAAAATTAAAATGCATTCAACCGTTAAGAGCAAACGAGGATACTTGTTTCCTATTTCAATGTTATTGTTTTTTGACCATGATCTATTTTTGAAATTTCTTTGAGGTGTTACATCTTGAAAAGTTTTTTTAAAAAAATAAAAATTTTGCGTTGCATTCTTACAAAAACAAAATTATTAATTAAATTTTGCTTCATACATTTTTTATTGTAGAATCGATTATAAGGTCAGAAATAAACACAGAAAATACGTCAATCAAACTGAAAAATATGTTAAATTGTTTTAATTTTGTGCTTCCTTAATTTTTTTGAAGATTAGGAAGATATGTGTGTAAAAATTTTACATCTACTGTTTTTATATATATTCTGAGATATGTTATATTTACACTCTAAAATACTTTTTTCAATTTCTTTAAATCAAATTTAAATGATGTAATGATTTTAGATAAATATGTACCTTAGAAATGCGTGATAATGTATTTAAATTCGTATAAACTTTTTCACATAAAAGCTGTAAAGAATATATATGTATACATATATATATTCTCTTCTTTCCTACTTCAATATCGTTTAAAGTGTAAGTTGGGGTATTTTTGAGTTTGTGATATACCTAGAAATAAATATGTGGCTTAGAAGTTTCGAACTTTTTTACTCAAATACGAATATTGAAGAAATTGCACTTATAACTCGCACAAGAGTGTTTAATACTCAAATACAAAGAAACAATGGGTTTAACGTATTTCTTAATTTTTTGTTAGGATTTGATGTAGAGACAATTGTTAGTAAATACTTTTTGGTTTTGGTTTTTTGAATCAATTTCTTTTGTATGTTGTTGTTTTTACATATACATAGATTTGAATTGGTGACACAAGGAGTTTTGAACTCAATATGCAGTTTTTTTCAATTATTTAGCCAATTAAAGCAAGTGTAATGAATGTTTAAGTGATTTGCATTAAAATATTCAAAAGTATGGCCACATGACACCACCGGCATGAAATCCACACTAAACAGTAAGTTTTTCGGAATACAATGGTGTCTCATGAAGTATATGTGTGTTTTACTTATTAATAAACCCATGGAACCAAAAATGAGCTTCTTAAAGTTGCCACGACCGAATGTGAATTTTGGTAATAAATTTGGATAATTTGCAAAGGCTGCTCAAGGTTCATCTACTCCATAATGATTTGTTGGCTATTTTTGAGTAGAAATGTAAACAAAAACAAATCAAAATATGACGTAGTTCGCCGTCCTTAATGAACTAAAAATGCACCATCCCGTATTGACAAACCCTTTCCATACACACCAACATATATTTTACCTATAATTAGATAATTTTAATTAATAATTTTATGTATAATCCAAGCAAAACTACTTGAATTTACTAAAATAGCTAATAAAATTAAACTCAATACCCTGTTTTATACCAATTAAGGTTGGAATTTTTTTATATACATCTAAATTTTTATTTCCCAAGTATAAAGCATTTACCTTATCTTATAAAATTAATATTTATCAATGACTTGCATTATACATATTAAAGGATCTTAAAAAATGTTGCTTTTTTCTATTTGATATCTTAGGTATGTTATTTAGACTTTGAAAGTTCCAGTCTTTTTACATCAATTAAAGTTCCATTTTTGATGTACAAATTTTCTTAGGATGTCTAAAATAAAGAAATGTTGCTAAAGCAAGTATATACAACTGCATTATTGGATCCTTTCCTCAAATTATTAAGTGCACATAATGAAACTGCGTAATTATTTATCAACAAAACAATTGATCACGTCTTTCTTTAATCATTACTATTTAAAATACTCTAAAGTAAAGTTAATAAGAATGCAGAAATACTTTTTGGTGAATTTTTTCATCAAAAATCAATCGTTGTGTTGAAAGATTTATTATTTATAAAATGTATAAAACTATTAATATTTTTAGATTTTGTTTGTGTTATTTGCTTTAAAACGAAAACTACAAATATATTGCATATATCTGATTCCATAGACTTTTCATTAAAAAGTTTTTAATTAAGTTTCATTATGATAGTTAGGCATTAAGTATGTATCTTTGTTTAAAACTCAAAGAGTCATAATTGAATTTTACATTCAAAATCTGAATGAATATGAGAAGGTGATTTTTCTTTAAGTAACAAATTTCTTCTTTGACCAAATTAAAGTTTGAACATTGATTTTAAAAATATGAATATGTATTGTGGTATGTAGTATCTCTTAAAGTATTTATATATGTAATAGGCTTTATTTGAAATGATTTTTTAAATTAAGAAGAGAGATGTAGTCGTTATAACGAAAGGCAAGGAGAATCAAGAGACAGGCTCAAATATTGAAATGTAATTTACCTTTCTATAAATAGTCCATGATTTTTTTTTTTGCCAGTGTGCTGGAGGAAGTAAGATACATGAAAGATAGAACCTGTTCATTGTTTGTGCTGACAACTTTATTTGAGGAAGCAGGATACAATAACTTTAGATTTTTTGACATCAATCAATATCTCTTACATTAACTATCCCTATTTCCTTGATTCATTAATTTAAGGGAATTGACATGTCTTCACCGTTGCTTTCCATTGAAAAATTATTCAAGTGTTTTTTTTTTCTTAAAAACATAATTAAAACCAGAACTTTTCATGTCAACCTTAAATTTAGACATTTGATTCAAAAGCATTTGTTTTCTAGGGTGAAATTAAAGACGACTAGGTAATTCATGCCCTCCCAAATTAAAAAAAAATATGAGACATTAATTTTATTGTTATATAATATAATGATAAATTGGAAAGATCTTTGATGGCTTCAATTAGATAAAATTATAATTTTTGCTATATAATAATATATTGTCAACAATATTTTTATTTACATTAATCCTGAATTTCGAATATTGTGTTAACACAAATAAATCATTATATTATGTTAATATGTGTGTATGTGTTCTCCTCCTAATTTTAATCATTTTAACCAAGGAATCATTTTGTGAAATTTTTTTTGTACAGTCATTCTTGTTCCATTGCAGACTATTGCAGAGGTAGTAAAGTATAATCAAGGCTTTTTTAAAACTCAGTTGGTAATCAGAAACTGTAGACTTGTGTCTCCTGCTTCTCCAGAAGAGGCTATCCTGGTTTCTGAAGTCTTGAAAGCATTCCTCTAATGTCTTATGGACATTATAATTCTTGGAGATACAGCACATTGGTTTTTCAATGATTTCTAGGTTAATGACATCTAAAAAAAGTAGGTTCAGCAAGAATGCTTTGTGTGTGCCTCCTGGAAGAAGCTGAATCCTCCTTGTCCTACGTGACTTTTGAATCATTTTTGGTGAAGATGGTCTCATTTAGATCGAGTTTGTTAAATAATTTCAATTATTTTTCCATCGTTTTCAACATGCCAGAAGTAGAAAGGAACTCAATGTTCAGATATTTTTTATATTTTCAAATTGCTTTATCATTTGAGGGACGACTTTTTATTAAACATATTTTAATGGAAAATAGTTAAGATTCCAAAAGTACACGCTTATAAAATCTCAAATTAGCAGAACAGTTGTTTTTAGCATTATATTGCAACTATATCATATTGAAGACAAATTAATACAAATACTTAGAGTAGTATTGACTTGAATGTACCTTCTTCACGTCTCATCATAGTTTAAAATTATGCATGTAAAGCCATAGCTATGGTTTTACAAATATATTTCAAATATTTTTTTTCTACAATGGTTAAAATATGTTCTGTATGATAAAATTAGAGCTAAAATTGAGTTTGGTATCAAATTAAACTTTAGGTATAAGCTTATATTTCTATTAAACTTATATATACATTTCATTCCGCTAATCATGAATAATGAATAGTGATCTGATAAAGAACATGTGCTACTACAAAATTAAGTACATATATATACAGAACTTGTATGTCAACTACTAATAGAATTCTTTTTGGAAACAAATATGACTCTAGTTTATATCAACATTCAAACCTATTTACATAAATATACATTATTTCTTTCTTACTGTAGAGCATATTATGAATGTAGTAAGAGGGTTATAAACATTGCATTTATTTATTTGCCAATATGATTGAAAATTGTGAAATCGAAAAGATTCTATTCAGGAGAAAGAGATCCGAAGAGCTTGACCAAATTTAAAGAAAAGGTTGCATGATATTGTTGCACTTGTGCTACATTCAACTAGTCAATTACTTATAATAGACCAAATGAAATCAATTGTTAAACATAAAATATCTATATCACATTACCACAATGATATTGTATCAATTTTAGGATATTACATGCAACTTTTAGATACTGCCGACACTTATATGTGATAAAGGCTCCTTTGTCTTTATTAAACGTAAATGAGGTCAGACAAGTTCCATTCAAGTGTTAGGAGTTTCTGTTCCATCAGATATCTTCAAAATAAACGTCATCTTTCATCTCCTCAATGTTTGATCCATAAGCTTGAACAAACCCAAATATGAGATGTTTATAAAGAAATTTTTTATAAAATGAAATTAGAGCTGTATTATTTCTATGAAATTGCATGTACACATAGAAAAAACATTTAACCAAATAAATCAACGGACTTCGTACCAATGGTAGGAAGGAGTACAATGATATTCAAAGCTTCTTTAATATCTACTTGGGTTCTCAGACCATGAGTTGACATGACAAAAACTATCTTTTAAATTACTTCGAGTCAATCTTTCTTTTTATATGTTCTTATTGTGAATGGCATTATATTCATTGCTTTGCTGTCTTCTATATTTCATTGAAACGATTTTTATGAGAATGGTATTGATTCAGGCTCTCTTGTAAGGTGTGGATCAAATCCATTGCTTTGAAAAGATTTAATATATTTTTGAATCTTGCAGATGTTTTCAGAGAAATTTATTTTCGCCTAAAATCTGTTTGTATTTTACGAGCTAAATAGAAAAAATAGAAAACTTTTCACATCACTATTTCAAATCAAAATCAGATATTTGCATGGATTATGAGAAATGATATCCTATAGTTATTTTTCTTTTAAGTCATGGGTTTAGTTTTATATTATTTAAGACCCCTATGATCAAATATAGGATTTTAATTTAATTATTAAACAATAAAGGACAGATATATGTTTATGTTAATTTACCTTTCCGGGGGGGGGGGAATGGTTGTTAGTTAGGTAAATAGGATATGTGTAATCTTCAGTAACTTTGATCCATTACTCATCATTTAAAACTAAACTTAAAAAATCGGCGGATTTAATCGACTCAAGAATATATTGGTCGGCTCAGAATATAGATAACACAACAAAATATAAACGTAAATATATCAGATTGAATACGGAGCTCAACGATGAGCAAAAATTGAGAAATGATACATTGTTTAATTGCTTATAATGCTTAATTAGGTTTTGTCAAATTATGTTATACAATTATAGAGTACATAAAACTATTAAATCTTACGACTGCCAATTCTAGATATGAATATAATTAGTCAATTCAATTATTATTATTTAAGATAATGATGAAAAAATATTTAAGTTCGAAATGATGTTTGAATTAAATATTTATTTTCCTAAGTATACTTTTACAAGTCAATAATTAAATTTATTTTTTATTTGGAAAAAATTATATTATACTTAAAATATTTTGATAATGTACATAAAGCTGTATCACTTGCTTTTTCTTCATTCGTGAGGGATTTCTTTTACATCAAGAAATTATGATAAGATGATAAGAAAACTATTTGCTGGGTTTAAATGTAATTATTTGTTTCATATATTATTTATTTTGACATTCGAGTTTTGGATTAAACGGAAATACGTCTCTCATAACCCTGGTATGTGGATTAAATTGAGAAACTCTTTACTAAATTTTTTCAAAGGTAAAATGAATTCGTTTTTTATAAAAACTTAATTTAAGTGGATATTTTATTAATAATTTAAATCACTTTTACACTAAAATTGAAATAAAATGATTTATGTTCTATAATAAGGTGACATATCTTTTGAATGGTGTTAAAAGGTACATTTATAATTATAGTACTTCATAAGTAAATATAATCAAGTCTTTGCTTTTAAGCATAAGTCATTACTACGTCTAACATCTATGTACTTAACATTATTTTATCAAACAATTTGTCTACCAAAAATAGTTTTTAACCATATTTCAGTACTAAAAAATAACAGACATATATATGTATAAGAGGACATGTATTTTTAACATGTAAGCAAGTTTTTTCGTCACTCCTCAAAGACCAACCCGTTTCACCTTAAAACGTACTGATGCAAGAACTAAGGACAAATTAATATGAACTTTTGTGACCGATATTGACTATTTAGGTATTTTAAACCGGTAACCCATTAATTGGTCGATTTTTTGTTTAAATGAATCTTTGAGATCTAAGTAAAAAATAATAACTTTTCCTCATAACCATAACAAAGAAGATTTACCGAGATTTTGTGAAATTACATTTTAAAAGTATTTATTCTGAAAATTTTATAATTGTAGATCCTAATAAGTACGTTCAAATTTTTTGAAAATATCTCTAAAAAGGTTTTAGTTTATTCCATTTTGTTTGTTTTAGTTGTTTTTTTCTATACAGTTTAACATAAGTGTTTTAGTCATTGAAACTTAGACTGTTACTTTAAATAAAATTTAATTCCACTTATATAAAATAACTGATTTGTACATTGATGGAGGATTGAATAATTAGATTTTAGGTAAAAAATAAAAGAGATTGTAGCTTACATGTAAGAGCTTTTGAATAACAATGGATGCATGTTGGGTATATTAATTTTGCGAAGTAACAACAATCCTAAGTGTTTCAAAAATTTAAAAAACATAATGAAAGCTCTTGTATGTATGTTCAGAAACTCTGAAATGGTTCAAGTTGGAATGAAGAGCACCTAAGATACTTAAGCTGGCCCAACTAAAATGCATACAAAACCGAGCTAACAATTAGACCATCGAGCCTTGGTTCAATCAGTCACCGATTCATTGCACAGTAGATAACACCAACAAAACCATGCCTCCCATGCCTCCACAAAATAAAGTTGTGAAAACCAACAAATTTTCTCCCAAGTACCATGTTGGGGGTAATAAGAAAAGACAGCAAAGACGTAGAGAAATCGATTCAAGTAGATACAACACCGATAACCGACAACATAAAACCTCATCATATTCATCTCCGTCCACATCGTCAACACTTGGAGCGGATGTTCATTGGCTAAAAAAATGGAATGGTTCCAAATCGATTCAGGAGCCCTCCCAGCCCTTGCCAGAACAAACTGGAACTACAGCTGAGAAGAAATCTAAGAATTGGGCTGAATGGAAAGCAAAGGGAAATAAAGAAATCGAAACAAAGTCATGCATAGCACCTCCTGTACAGTTTGATACTCCACTCTATGACCCAACATTTCAAGAAGCACAACCCTTCTTCGATCCCTCATCAAATGAATACAATTGGAGAGATTATAAAGCCCTTAAGGGTACATACACCAATAACCATAGAGCACGAATTACCTTGGTAAAGAATTTGATTCCAATATGTCGTACGACTATTGTCAATGACATTTACAATTTGAAAGACAGTGTCCAATGTGGAGTTTGTGGGATTCGTTTTCCTAATGAGAAAAGAAAAACTGAATATGCTGAACATTTGGACTTTCATTACATGAACAAAATGAATACCAAGAACGCATGGAACGCATATAGATGGTATCCAAATCTAGAGTCAATGAGAAACAATGACTCAGAAAAATTCATCTCCAAGTTGACGCCACAAGATCCTAAAAAGATCATCACTAATGAAAAACAATATTTGGCAAGTTGGGAAGCCCCCTCAAGACATTGTGAACTTTGTTTAGAACAATTTGACCAAGAATATTTTGATGGAGACAAGGAAGGTTGGCACTTTGTTAATGCTATGGTAGCAGAGGATGGAAGTACTGTCCATCCTGGATGTTTGTAATATTCATATTTATTTATCATTATCTACCTCAAGAATTACTGTGATAATAATTATTTATATTTGATACAAAACTTTATATTTGTTTTTGTAATGATGTTTGTATGTATGAAATAAAGATTATTCTTTAACTAATAAAAAAAATTCTTGAATTTATTTTTACGCTTTCTCATTTGAAACTTTGTTCCAAGTTAATTATCTAGTCAGTGAGCATATGAATGAACAACATTTTGTCACTGCTTGAAATCATCAAAGCAATGAAGAAAAAGTGAAGTTTGAGGCGTTTAGTGTATTTATAGGAATTTGATTCATTTGTCAATTAAGAGTTTCTTCATCTTGGCTAACAATTCAAGAGGTATATTGTAAGCTTTCTAATGGGTTGCGTGAGCTAGGTTTATATTTTATACTCCGTAAATTTTTTTAGATTATATTTTAATATTTTTTTAGATTAAAAGTTTTTTAATTAAACTTCTGTATAAGAATATTATAATGTCCATCAAGGTTTTTTTTGATCTATAAATCCATTCACATGAACATGTTTTGAATATTAGAAAAATATTAGGAATTTTAGAAAATCAAGTGCAAACACTTTTTTTTTGTCTACCAATGTAATGTCCAATAAATTTTTAGTTCGAGATTTGTTCCTCTTGTCACAACTGGATCTAAATCGTTTGATAGAATTTTTTAAATTTTTATCATTAAGTAAATTTTCTTTAAAAATAGAAATAAACACGATATAAATAGTCTTTTTTCTGTGTTTGATGGTATATTCTTCTTTTTATGCATTTTTTTGTTTTATTTTAGTAGCTAAAATTACACATCTCGTGTACGCTTTTAACTTCAAATAATTATCTAAAAATATTTAACATTATTTTGGGGAAATGTTATATGATGAAAAGTTGCTGAAGAGAATCCTAAACAGTTGATAGATTGGAGTCGAACCACTTCTGAAATATAGTTTAAAAACTTACAAATTTTTTTTTAAAAGGATATTTTATGTTCTGAATTAATTTGTGTTTTCAAGGTTATGCATGCCGTAGGGTTTCAATCCAAGTTTCATCAGTCTTAATTCATTCAAAAGTGTGTTCAAATTACATTTTATGTGTATTAGTTAGAAATAAAATTTCTGAGTAGTCATAATGGAACTTCACTAAGAAAAGGAAAAAGTACAACCTAAAGTTCCAATGTATTAAAGACCCTTCACTTTTATAGACTTATCCTCTATGATAAAATACATTAGCAAATATAAATCTATACAAAATCCAATGAGCAGGTTCAATAATTGTAACATCAGTGGAGTAAGCATTATAACCATTAATCCATGACCCATTAGGATGGAGCTTATATTTGAAATTTGAAATATATTATTAGTCGTAAAGTCTCAAATTGTTCCTTTTGATGCTATACCAATTTTGAACTGTTAAAGGTTACTCAACGGGCCTAAAGTATTGAATTCATACACTTTATTCCAAAAAAAATAATACCATCTATATACTAAACGTACATTGGAGCTTTTTGTAACAAATAAATAATAAATTTAGTGGAGTTAATTTGCTATAAAAAATATTTTTAAGCTTTTATGATAATTTAGCATTTCCTTGTCACTATGTACAATAATAATTAGAAATAAAATGAATTTTTGCTATTCCCTTATTCATTTGTTTGTTAGCGTATGGTTGCCAAATAAACACACTAATATACATCATCTTGCAAATACTTAAATTTTAATTTATATTTGTAAAAAAGGTCGAATTATGATGACCTTTATTTCGATAAAAGAGACTTTATAAGCAAATTTCATATAATTGTTCAAAAACTAATGTAAACTTTAAAAAAATTAAACTTAAAATATGAAGAAAGGTAGGAAAAGTAGTTGACCTCACGACCTTTTACCTATAAACAACTATCCTACGACATCCAACTCCCTGAGAAATTCACGCCAGATGCATTTTACTCCCTAAAAATAATGACTGATATTTCATGAATTTCTGTTATTTTCAAGAAAATTCAAATAAACTACTAAATATTAAAGGAGAACATTGTTTTTATATTGTAAAAATAACTAAATTTCTAAATTATATGCAACACTACCTATTACTGTTCAGAAACGTTGTATTTACCCGTGTCATTGATTTGTGAATTATTAATTAGTCATTATAACAATCTTCAGGATTCAGAATTATAAATCATTTTTATACGTTTATAAGTTAATTTAACTAAATATGTACACAGGGAGGAGAGAAGGTAAATTGTACTGGTGAATATAAAATGTTTTAGGAGCTAATAACCAGTAAAATAGGGAGTGAATGTTCTAAAATATTGAGGTGGCCTAGAAAACAGTAAAAAGATTAAAAAGAGTAGTACGGAATACATAGTTTTCTAAGGAAAATGTAGTATTTGATGAACAAATTTAGAAGATACTTACAAAGTTATTATCGCTTAATATAGTGAAAGAGTTACTTTGAGCTTTTAAGTCTGAAGAATACCAAATATAGTGTGGTGTCACTTTAGGCTTTTAATGAATTTGCTTCATATGGCACTTTAGGTTGTCTATCTCAATGAGTTGGAAAGTTTAACAATTATCATACATCACATCATTACATATTTTCATACAGTTGATACGGAAAAAATCATGATTGGTATGAATATAAATAAAAATTAATTTTATAATAGATACAGTCAAACCTTATCTCACAACCACCTGCTTTAAGCGTGCCACTGCATTTAAGTACTAATAAAATGATTTTTTACTTTAATTCAGAACACAAAGGCTCTTTATGAGTTACTTAACAATTTCATAATGTGTCAAAGGACCAATTCGGATATATTGTACACATTCAAGATAATAATAAAAAAGATACCTTAAAAAAGACAATGAATTTAATTTACCAATATTTATCAACACTCGACCCACTCAAAATATGAATAACAATTTGTATTTATAGATTAAAAGCATATTTTTGAAAATGAGTGTTGTCAGTTTTAAATTTGCTTATCACCTGTTATGATTCATATATGTAAATATAGTGTGAAACCATAAAGATTTCTACTTCTCATAGTTATTACATTAAACTCAAATACAAAATAAAAATAAATAAAGTTAAAAAAAGGATTTCCTAAGTCAAATCACATTCATGATAATTTTAGCCTTCAAATGAGAACAACACACAAATTAATAGCTTGATCGAATAAAAAGGGGAACGTATCGAGCTGTGACCCCCAAACAAAACGGTACATAACTTTGTTTTATTCTTTTTTTACCATTAAAAAACGAAACAAAGAATTAGTTAAGGAGCTCACTCCCTTCAATCGCAAAGTGGAGTGAGGAAGGCTCAGAAAAAAGTGATTTAAGTTAAAGTTGAGGCTATTAAGAGAGCTCTATAAAGAGAACATCTAAACAAAAAGCCTTCAGTAGCTCATCCTCCATTCAAGAAAAAGAGATCCAAAGAGCTTGACTAATGATATTTATCCCCAAATTGAGTATTACTGGACTAGACAAAGACTTGTTATAACTCCTTATAACGGTTATGAATCGTAATACAGTCATTAGATAACCATTAAAGGTCATACATGGTCAGATTGGTAGTTATTGTTTAACAATTGGATACAGTTCTTAGGAAGAAAGTTGGAATAAAATATTACTTGGCAAATATGAAACCATAATAACATAAAAGACAACTAAGTACATCAATTGCAGTTGAGAAAGGGAATAAAAACTAATATGGGTATGACTAGTACCTCGTAGACAACCTATGCTCAAATAAAAGTCTATAAAAATCCAAAAATATCCTTTAGGAATATGAGATCCATCTGATAATTAATTTTTCTAAACTGACTAAAACTATGTCAAGGTTCTCATAAGGGATCAATATTGATCCCTTGGGCTCAATGAACACATTTATTTTTCAATCTATAGTAACGATAACTAATTATTATTAGTAATACATCCATTTGTTCACCGTTTTGGTTAAGAGACTATTTGAATGCTTATGAACATGAATTTCTCATTAGTCAACCGGAACGTTGATCTAAATGAAATTGGAATTAGTGGTTTGAGAATCACAAACTCCAAATTTATATTTTTGATATATATCTAATATGTTCTCCTTTAATTTAAGTGTGTAATGTTGTGACTTCATCAATGATCTTTGACGATAAAACTTACTTGTTTGAATATTTATCGAATCTGTTGGTTATAGCAAAAATTATCCAGGATACGTTTATGGCATATTTTTACAGTCAATCGAGATGCAAAATATCAATCATTTTAAAAGATGTTCTATGATTCATATTTTTAACAATAAGGAACTTTTTTTTTGTTGACATTAAATTTTATGTATAGTTATATTGTTGGGACTTTATACTATTGGACAACAAGTGTAAAAACATGCCACAAAGAAGACAATTTGTATAAATACTCATGATCAAAGAGTTTAAAGCATCATTAATGAATAAACATGGCAAAATCTTTGATATTAATTGTATTCCTCCAAATTTATTTACAATTTGTTTGAGTGAGGAAATTGTTTCCAACGAGGACAGCTGTAAAATATTGGTTGATGAACATGACAGAGCCGCTATGTATTCAAGGAACTTCATTGGAGGACGAAGCAACCGATGGCCCAATGGAATTGTTCCATACACAATCAGTTCAAGTTTTTCTTCAAGTGATAGACAAGTCATCCTGAACTCTATTCAGCACATCACAGAACGAACATGTGTAAAATTTGTTGCAAGAACAAATCAAAACAATTATGTGGATATCTTTACCGGCCAGAGAGGATGCTATGCCAATCTTGGCTACAATAGTCGAAGATCCAGAAGTGTCGTCCACTTACAAAACCCTGGCTGTGTGGTATGAGCACTAAACAATAATTTCATGAAGAAATATCTATATTAACACTTAATTTAACTTATAGAGATTGGGCACTGTTGTTCATGAACTTCTTCACATCCTTGGATTTGCTCATGAACAAACGAGACCTGATCGGGATGAATATGTTACGATTAACTAGGCCAATATTCAAAGAGGAATCTATAACAACTTTTGGCGAGCTCTCGGAGAGAATGAAGCTGGTAATATTTCAAACTGTAAAAATGTAGGCATTGATCAATACAACAATTGGAATGCTGGATTTAGAGCTTCAACCTTTGGAGTGGCTTATGATTATGGATCTGTTATGCATTACGGACTTACATTGTGAGTACATTTAAAAAAACATCAAAAAACATTCATTGGTAATTTCATTCGTATAGCTTTTCAAATAATGGTCAAAACACAATAACATTGAAAAAAGAAACAAGTGTACGCCCTCCTAACAGAAGTGGAATGGTAATTTGGATGTTCAAAAAACCAAAGCAGCCTATGAATGTCAAAGTGCTGCCACAACCCAAGCTCCTACCACAACCCCAGCTTCAACTTCTAAACGTAAGGACTATTTACCCAATTTTAAAAATAATTTTAAAAAGACCTTCTTCTTTTTGTAGCCTGTGTTGACAGATTTAGTAGATGTAAACAATACAAATCTTATTGTGGAAGACATCGGTACATTGACAAACACTGTAGAAAGACATGTTTCAATTGCGGTATGTTTTTTTTTAATATTTATTTATTTTTATAATTAATGTTATATGATAAACTTTTTTTTCTTTTTTTTTTTACTTTTCCGTTTGTGAGAATAATCTTAATGATGAGAGCTGCTTCAAACTGAAAAACTATTGCAAATATACTTTTATCCGAAACTTTTGTAAAAAAGCATGTAAAAAGAATTAACTTTAATTACATTTATCTTTGTTTCATTCATTTCTTATATCACCAAATATTTGAATAATAATTAAAATAACATTATTAAATCCTACATATTCATTTATTACAGCTACTGTTGTGTTAGTATTATAATTTAGTTCTAATCAGGTTTGAACCATATATGAATATGTCTCCAAAGAACTAGGGATTTATTCTTAATGTGGAATTCTTTTACTTCATATTTACTTCTACACAAATTTAAAAAAATATTCTACACATTTATTAATTTCATCGGGATTGTCATGGGATGAAATTCATTTTGCATTGAAATTTTATAATCTTTATCATAGGTATATTGTCAAGAGATATGGGAGAAACGCTGCTCACCTGTACTGAAAATTATGGGATTAGTAACTTTTTTTCTATTGTTATATCAACAAATATCTACTAGGATTCGACTTTTAAATCAGTAGTCGTTTCAAAATAATACATACGTTTTTGTCGACATGTGTCAATTAGTGCTGATATTTTAACGTCTTTATGTGTTGCTAATTTTGTCAAAGCTTTTGTGTGTGTCATATACACTTGTGCTACATTGAACTTGTCAATTAATATAATAGACCAAATGAAATCAGTTGTTAAACAGAAAATATCTATATAACATTACAAGAGTAAATTTTAAAATTCCAATTCTTCATTTATTCTTAAAAATCATTTGATTTTATAATAAACTTAGCTAAAAATGTGGTTTTTTTAACTTTCACACGTTTTGTATTTAGCTTAGTGTTTTAGAACATTAGCACAAATTTTAATATGTAATTGTGGGAATAATTACACGTTTTGTTTTAATTTTCATGGATGTTTTATACATCAAAATGATATTATGTTCCTGTAAATTGTTTTGTGATTAGTGGGTAAAACCAAATTAACCAAGACAAGTACGTAATCAATACTACTTTTTCAATTATTTATATTGGTATATCCCTGCATTGAAAGTAAAAAAGACCTTTTGTTAATTAAAAAATGAACAAGAAATAACTGTTAGTATATACATTTTTCATTTTATTATGGTCAACATTTTGATACAGTGAAATATACAGTATAAATACTAATAATAACCAAATGACACAAGGATAAGAATTTTTAAGAATAATCGTGATTCCAAATATAAAAAAAAATTGAACAATTCATTGATATTTAATATTAATATCGTTGTCTTCCATATTTGTAATTATGAGTAATAAAAATTAATTGAGATTTATAGAAATTAATTCATCGATTAGTTAAATATTCCATGTATTTATGATTTCAGTTGAACTAGCTTCCACACTTTCTGATTCCTCAAAAAATTGATTTCTATTCCTAGATAATTTTATTCTATTATCAATAGAATAGATAGTATATTAATATGTTATACAATCAAATTATTTCCATGTTAATAAATAAAGTAATGATAAAAAGTGTAGAAACTAGTTCTATTCATTGAATCCTCAATGAAGATATCCTCTCAAATTAGAATTATAACTAATGGAAATTTGATTCAAATGTGAAAATGGATAATTAATTGTGAGTATTCATTGCTTTTCAAATTCTCCACGCGTGTCAATTAGTGCTGATATTTTAACGTCTTTATGTGTTGCTAATTTTTAGACTAAGTATGTTTAAAACTCGATGATAATGAATTATGTGATATAAAAAAGAAAAGGAAATTAATTCAAACATTAAACGACATCAGTATCCTTGTTAGTTCTTAACTATTGGATGCATTTTAATTTACAGGTCTTCGATGCAATTTTATTAGAAAAAAATTTTTTAGGTATGTTTTATTAAAGAATGATGAAGGAGAAAGCGAGAAGAATGGAGGTAATGATGTTTAGAATTACAACAAGGAATCTGGAGGAACGAGTTGTCACGTGAGGAATATGGACATTTATACAAGGAACATTATTGAAGACAATCCTACAACTTCTAATTTCATCACAATCAAGACCAAGGTGCTTGTATATTGCAATATCCGAATCAATGTCGTGAGTCATCCAAATTTTATCAAGTTTATAGAGCTCTACATAGAGAAAAATATTCCATCTCGCTACGTCATCACGAAGTCAATGGAGTCCCAAAGTGAAGTTGTCTTGTCCAAGATAATAAAACCAGTTGAAGAAAAGGATACTTTCGTTGCCTTGGACGAAACTACAGATCCTCTACAGGTATGTAATTCAAACTTAAATAACGTAGGATAATTATTATGACCTGTTATGATAAGTGGATAAAACTAAGTAATTATATTGAACCATACTATTAAATTATTAATGTATTTGGAAATATATATTTCAGTTTATGTTCATTACGATATGAATTACCTTAGTAATGATAGAAATGAAACTAATAATTTCAATGTAGATATTAATTTCATTATTTATATATTCGGGATATATGTATACCCAGTACTTCACTTAAAATATGGTCATCATAATTCTCCTATGCTCTTTTAATTTGAATTATATCTCATGGTAATCGAGACTTGCTAGTTTTAGATGGAATGGGAGCACACACACATCACTCTCATGTTCATCAAGGCCTAATTAATTTGCTCTGAATCGGATGATAATTCTGACCAGTCCATCCAAGAAGATAAAATAGAGAATAACTCAATTCCTGAGTTTGCAAAGTTATTCTTCAATTATTGAGAAGTTGAAGAACTCAATAGTTTGGAAGATGAGCTCCGTATAATTTATTGAATATCTGTATATAAGTATGGATGAAAATAGTATTTATTTGATGAAACTTATACTCCGATGTGACTAATACAATGGTTTTTTTCTTATTCATATGTTTACTCTATTGGGAGTAATACTTATGTACATACACCTAATTCTTATAAATTTTTTTACACATATAAGTCAATCAAGTCAATATTGATTTATGACCTCAGAAATTACCTGTTTGTAGAACAACTGAGTAAAGTGGGGAATTTATTGTGAAAGAATTTTATGAGAACTAAGTAAGTATTAATCTAAAGTGAACAAGTGTACCATAAATAAGGTCATTCATAATTTCTCCCAGACACTTGATTGAATATAATCGATTCTGAGACATACATCTTTCCATAAACAGTATACGTTAATTTGTAGGGTATTTGTAGGTAAGTAAATGAATATATATGCATCTTATCATAATAGTACATACCTACAAATAGGTCTTGTTAAACCTCCACATAGTCAATTTTGTAATATACATATATATATGACTTATAACAAATAAGATAATTAAAGATTATAATTTGTTGAAAATGAAAAAAAAAATATAAATAAATATTCAATTTTTAAAAATCATAAGTCATTAAGAGGCTATCAAGATTTCGGATCTCTATCTCCTGAATGAAGGGTGAGCTATTGAAGTCTTATTCTTCAGATGCTCTCTTTATAGAGATTTCTTAATAGACTCAAATTCAATTCAAATTATTTTTTTCTGGGCCTTCCTCATTCCTCATTTCTGTGTGAAGGAAGTGAGCTCCTTAATTAATTCCTTGTTTTGTATCCAAGTTTATTATATTGTCTGACAATTTGTTTTCTATAGGCCCTTCCATTCGGAGATTTGGATCTTGAGAGTGAGACACACCTTTTTAATTGGCGACAAAAGAATAAAACAAAGTTATGAAAGGTCTTGGCCTTGTCAAACCGTTGTGTTTGGGGTTCTCAACTCGATACGTCCCCCTTTTTATTCGATGAAACTATTATTTTGCGTGTTGTTTTCATTCAGAAGGCTCAAACTCTCATGAATCTTATTCGGCTTAAGAAGTCAAACTCTATCCTTCTTTTTAGAAGTCAATGCAATTAATTATTAAAAGATAATAATCTTCAATTACACTGAAATAAATATTTAGTTAAACAATTTATAAATATCATTTCTCTTACGTTTTTTCATTTAGTTTACCTTCATTTGTCGTTGATTCAGGTACAACTCTCGTTTTTAGTTCAAAAGTACATGATAAATCTGTATTTGTTTCGTCAATATTGTTGTTTAACAACAATAATGCTATCTGACCATTCCTTTACGTGGGCAAATTCACGAGAAGCAGACTTGAATTTAAATAATTCTTTATTCCTTTCATTTTCTGAAAAGCATTCGGTTATCTTTAACAAATCAATTAGATATATTTACTGGATTTTTTAGGAGCAATATTTTTTTTCTAATTCATTCTTCAGAAAAACTGGCAATACTATTTGCAAAGGAAAAAAGTATTGATGATTTTTCTTCAAGAGTTTTTCAGGTCATTGACAAAGAATTGGGAGTACTAGAGAGAAATGAATTATTTGTAATATATCGTGTCCTTCCTTTTTATGGCCACATGAGCAATTAAACTTTAATGAATGATTAGGCAAAAAACATGAATTTTACTCCATTCATAGCTGAGTTTCTCTTTGTCGTCTGACGAAAAAAAAGATCAAGATCCATTCGAAAACTATCATTCATCTAAGGAAAGTATTGAGTTTCATTCCTCCAAATCTATTTTACGCTCATGCTATTACTCATAAATCTATTTATCAGTAAATTTATATTTTAAAATCATAGTTTTCCATTGCCTTAAAAATTCTAATGAGTCAAAATTTATTTTAAAGGTATTTACATGCTATTTTTGATCATTGCAGCTAGAACAAAATCTGCACGATATGATTAAAAAAATACAATGTGGTACAAGATATGGAACTCGCAGAATTTGAAAGAAACCCACTTAGTCTTCAGTCATTTATAATGTATTATGTATTATCTTTTTCTCATTAGGATAATGAAAAAAAAAAGTTTGATAATAATTACACGAATGGAGTCTCGTGATAATAAATCCTTAGCCCTCTCAGATGTTATGAAAGATTAATGTTGAAAATGGTTTTAAAAAAAGCTGAATTGTAGATAGGGGACATAATTCTCTATATCAATAATACAGAGTTCACTCTAAAGCTCGATATAATCGGGGTTGAACGCAAATGTTGAAAAAACTATACATCTGAGTCCGAGTAATATTTCGGAATTTGAACCTGCCTTACAAGATATTTATATACAAAATACAGCTAGTGTTTCACTGGTTTTCGGTTATTCGGAACTCGAATACATCGATACTCTACGCTCTTGGAAAGAATTGGCGTCGAGTTCTAGGGTTCTGCTGTATATGCATATTTATGGGTTTTCATGTATGTAGGTCTAAGCTTCTTACATACACATGCAATTGTAATTTAACAAGTGGGATATAATTTTTTTGTCTATTGTCAATTTGTTAATTTTCATAATATTAATTGTTGAACTGAAATAACTTATCCTTAAGCTGTGAGCATACTTTGACTACCACGACGAGCTTTTTTGTCCACTTGCAACCTCGACTCACAAAAGGGAAAGGAAAATTTTGGAAAAACAACTGGCAGCTACACTTGTGTATTTTCCTTGTGGCCAACTTTTTAATATTGGACAGAGTTATTATTTAGATATATTATACAATTATAAATTCTAGCAATATACAAATCAATCATTAATACTTGTATAATATTTAAAAATTTGACGCACAATTTAATATATTTTTTATACATCAAAATCATAATTAATACTAGTACCCTTTTCGAGTTCATAATACGTAGAGTCAGCTGCTTTAAATCAAAAGAGTCAACTGATGAAAAACAGCTGAAGGGAGAATACAGTGTGTTTTTGTTGATCCCAAAAAGCTCGTCGTGTACTAAGTAAATAAGTGTGAGTTATTGGGATAAATGACGTAATTGACATAGTAGGTATCAATTAAATGAGTACCATTCATTTATTTCTTTTAGGAGGGAAGGATAATAGATACAATAGGGATTGTGTTTAGCGGTAAATTTGTTAGTTCAATTGAGAATTTAGAATCCTCAACATTGATACGAGGAACACTAAATCTTTTTTCAATCCATCATCATACCATCAAGACAAATTTAACTAATAGAGTTTGTACATGATGAATTCGTTCTCGTAGTCAAAGTCTTTTCAATGACACTAATTTGATTGAATATCACCGTCAAAGACTTTATTTTTACACTCATATTCAGAGTATTTCAATCTATTTGGATTTTGAATAACAATCTCCATCTATTATAATCATTAATTGATGCTATAATTTCATTATCGTTTGTTAAAATTATATATTTATTTACATGCATATTTTGTATGAGTGATGGAACTTTAAAAACTTAAGTTTTGTATTGTGATTCAAAATAATATGTTATTAAAAATTTTCATCAAAAATTAAACAATCGAACATTTAACATATTGAACAATCTAATGGAATTTCAATGGTTTATTATTAATTATTCTCATAACAAATAGAACACATTTAAAATTTAAAATCTAATTTTTGAATATTTTAAAGGGGTGGCATATTTAAAACAAAAAACCTCAAAATCTTTTTTACAAAGACAAACAAGTTCCTGAAGTCTGGGCATAGCAAACCTTATACTTATACTATGTTTCCTGAAGTTGCTGGCTTTGAATAATATATACTTTGATACAAATATGTCTCCATACTTTTTCAGATTTACTTTTCTTGTTTAAATTGAGTAAATTTACATTTTTTTTAATAATCAAACATTGCCTTAAAATACAATTAGACAGACTCTCAAATCTCACTATTATAGGGTTGCTTATAATCGATTGATTACCTTTAACACTTTATCCTTAATATGTTGAAGGTCCATTTCATTGAACGACATTGTATAATTCAAGTCCCAAAATAATGTTTCCTCGCACATTAGATCATTTATCGTCTAAAAATAATATAAAAAACTGTAAAGTATCTAATGACATTGGAATAAGAAACGTGTAGATAATGTGTAAGTAAGCCACAATATTAGAAAAACAACAATAGCAACTACAACAAATATAATATGCAAAAGGTGGAGTAGGATCGAGATTTTTTACAATATATTTTATTTTTATTTTTTGATACCATTGATGTAGAATATTTTCATAAACGTCATAGATTACATAATAAACCAAAAGTCATGATTTTGTTTTGTATAAGTATGTCACAGAGAGAGAGAGGGAGAACCAACTATCGAGAAAGAAAGAAACTGAGGACTCAGAGTGATTTTTATTGTCAATGCATATTAATAGAGTAACAGTAGATCAAAAATTCAATGTCTTCGTCATACACTCAGGTGAGGAAATGGATACGTATAATGATAATGCCCTGTTTATTCTAAATTTTGTTTAATAAGCATTTTTTTAATTAAAAAACACTTTTAAGAAAATCCACCATTAACATGCTAGTTAGTTGCACAAACAGCCTCAAACAGTTCATATTATAACAGTTTGGCATATCCAGGGAACCTATTACTATTATTCAAATTGAAATAAATAAACATTATTCAAAAACAAAAATTAACCTCATTCTTTGAGCATCCTTCACACGAGTGGTCACCAACCTTTTTCTAACAGCGGACCGGTCAACGCTTGACAATCTTACTGCAGACCGGAGGGTTGAAATAATATTAATAATAAGCGTGAATCCACTTTGTACTCATATGGAACTTTATTAACACATTGATCCAACAATATAACATATTATAACATCAAAAGCGGTCCGTAACGCTCAATCAATGGGAGCCCTGAGCTTGTTTCTTTGCAACGAGAAGGTCCCATCTGGGAGTAATGTCAGACACATAGACACCCCAAGTGTGTTAATTAAGTAAAATATTGAATACAAATATCAAAAAATCGCGGAGAATATGTAGTAGGCATTGTAGCTTGTTGCCTCTGAAATCTGATGAGTCAATTAAGAATTATCAACCCAAAAATAAGTAACAACTACCCCGCACAATTAATTATCTTTTGTAATTTGCTTATATACTTAATATTCTCTTCTTCTCCTACAGTCTGTATATTAAGCAGTATAATTATTATCGTCCCAGACTTGGATAATAAATAAAACAGAAGTAACTAATTAATTCTTGTGTGATCCGATACGGATTGATCCATGGACAGGCACCAGTCCGTGGCCCGGGGGTTGGGGACCCCTGTTATACACAATGGAATACATAATTCTCCTGAGAGTGTGACTCATCATGGTGTACAAGTTCTTTGCACCTAAATGTTAGTATTTCAAAAGATTCTGATGGAAATTTGTGTGAAAAATCCATAAAAGATAACCACGTGGCTTAGGACCATGTCAATTCTAAGATATACAATTTTACAAAAGACTAGACACACATAGCAAGTTCAAGACTGTTCAAAACCAATTGAAATATCGAACGTGATTCAACTTTAATATGTGTCAAGTCAACAAGAAACCAAGTTTATCTGAAATATTTCAAAAATGAGTGTGAACTGCACTCATATTCTTAAAGACATTCTCTTTTGTTCGTATTAATAAGTTATTTTGATATATTAAATAATGACTCCTATAATTACAACTTATTTATAGGAAAAAAAACAAAACCCGGCCACAATCAAGAATAAAAAACATTTGGTATCCATGACTATGTAGTTACTATTACTATGATTCATGGATTAAGTTGATTCTTAATAGTTCTTAACCAGATGAACTGGTTTTTGCCAACTGCAACTAAATAAATCTCTGGGGCAATGAAAAAGATTGTGCCATCGTAACATTTATTCGATTGCTTTATTGGATCGACAACAATCCTTGCTTTCTCGATATAAAGTGATATTTTAGCAAAAACCTTGCAGTATAGGTCTTAAAATGACTCTTAAATATTTGACCGTTATATTTATGAGGTAAAAATAAACTTAAAAGTGGATTTTCTCCTTTTCAAAATTTGAAAAACAAATTTGTTTTCTTGTTGACTCGACACAAATGGTAATTTATGTGTTTGTAAAACAAATGAATGGCTTGAGTAAAGAAACTTTTTTTTTTTTTTTGCACTAAACACTGCTTCCAAATTCCCAGAAAAGTCATATGATGCTTTTTCTATTCTTAAACATCACTAAATATGTTTGTTTTTTTTTAAAGAAAAATTACCAAAATGGAATAGAAAAATAGAATAGAATAGATCGATTTTCATTGTATTGTTTGAAGTTTAAAAAAAAGTGAAATAAAATGATGATCATAAATGCATACTTATAAATTTAATATGTATCCCTGAAATAAACAAATAACTAAGTAAATGCATTTGCAATTCAAACTTACATCTAATGTTATTTGAGCTAAATGATCCATTTCTAAGGCTATACTTGCATGCCAGAGCCTCCATAGTAAATTACGACTATATTCATTCTCAAAGTCACTTTTACAAAACCTATTTAATTAAATATTTACATAATGAATATAAATTATATGTATATGAGAGTATTTAGATACAAAAATGTTTATTTAATGTGTTGTATAATGCATATGGAAAACGAAGAAATGAGGTTAATGTATTCATTACGAAAAATAAAATGTTTGTACCTCACATTTTAAAAGTGACTTATAGTTATTAGCTTATTCTCCTTGAGAGATGATCGTAATTACATGAAAATACCTTCTTTACATCATCAAAAATGTAATTGTACACGAAGAACTTATGTAATTTATCTTATTTTCAAATCATTTTTGATGTAAAAAATAATTCAAATTAGAGCATAAAATATACATATAAAATAGAGCCTTACTTGTCTTTATAAATATACTCTAAAAGAGCCTCAGTTGCAATTGGAGGGATACCATTAAGTTCCAACCTTTCAGAGTCATAATTTTTTGTTCGGATAAGAGTGACATTAAGTTTTGAATTCAAATTTAAAATGATTTCCTCTTTAGACTCGCAGAATTCCATTTTGTATAGGATCTGGTGAAAGACAGGACTGGAAGAGCCAAGAAGGAATTTGTGGCCCTATAATTAATTACATTCCTTATTCATTGTTATTCAGGATATTTTGATTTAGATGACAAATGGGAATTGCTTTGTTTATATAGAGAGACTATTAACAAGGGAATTAGTTCATTAAAATTAAGGAGAAAAAATATAGTTATTTTTTACACAAGGAACAGAACAAACATGGACAAATCAATAATGACATACTTTCTCCCTCCAAAAATAATCGTTTATTTTTGTTTTCCATTCAGGTATGAATGTAAGACATTACATGTTATATATTTTAAAACATATAAAATATACATTTATGGCATATATCATCAATATATAAAATATGGGTTAATGTAATCTTACATAAAAGTTCTTTACTGTTGCACCAAACCCCCAGTTCTCATCCACGGAGAGAATCCCCACATCTGACATCTCTCTTCTTTCAAAACATTTCTCTGAACGATCTCTTATACTCTTTTCTTGTCTTCGCCAATGAGACCTTTCATTTGAATGGCATGAAGAATTCTCAATCAGTTCATTCCCTGAAGCACCACCTTCATCCATATTAATTAATCAATCATTGAAACAGAATGTTCACGACCCAGAAAGGAGCATAAGCTATGAACCTTTATGGCCTCTAAGTTTGTTTGAGGTCACTAGATGCTTATTTTGGAAAACAGAATGCAATTTGAAGGCTTAGGTGGCCGAATTTAGGTTTACCTCTCAGGTCAACAATTCTACAAACTACACAATCACAATTCAAAATGTTGTTTCTTTAGAGTGGTCAGTTGTCAAAATGAACAACATTACATTACATTATTACACAAGTAAGTTCTTCCAATGGAAAGCAGTTTTCTTAAATGAATATTTGAGAGTGTGTAACGTCATTTAAGTCCTGAAAAGAAACGATTCTTCCCCAGCAAAAATTAGATACCCTTTCATTGGATTTTGTTTGGGGAAAAGACATTAGTTTCAATATTATTTGATTTAAAACACGTAGATTTTATTGACATATTACATTGAACAACAAATATTCCACGCAGCATTTCATTGAACAATTGTAAATATATTTATGTGTATCTATGTATAAGAATAAAATAATAATTTCTCTCCAATAAAGACGATTAAACTCATTCCCAATCCAATACTCGCCACAAGAAAAATCCCCTGTAAATGATTCAAGGAAATTGGTGGCCGCATATCCGTGTTCTTTCTTAATTCTGTTACACGTCCTGTTTTTTTCTCTTTCCTATCACATTTGTTTAGATATACTTGAGAAAAATCCTCCTTCCATTTCTGTATCAAACCCATTTCGAGAAAGAGTTGTATTCTAGAGTATATATGTATGTATAAGTAATATAAATGTACTTTTGCTTAATTTTGAGTTAAGTTAATACCATACTTTTGATTAAAATGCTTTAATATGGGAAAGTTTTTTCTTAGCACAATTGCATACTCAGAAGTATAAAACTTTGCTTTTGATATGTATATAAATTGAAAATCATGTTTCTTAAGGTAGAAATTCATAAAGGAGTCTCCATCTGAGATATACGCAATCCTGAAAAAGTAATTTTCTTTTGATTAATCAACTGTTGAAACCCTTGATTCAATATATGTTTGTTACTCCTTCTTTTCATTCACAGTTTTGAGGCAATTCAACTGATTCACACATATATATCCCTTCTCCGATGCTTCGCTCAATTTTCCACCAATTTTTTTATAAGTAGCATCCTCTGAAAACTATTCAAAAAAATTTGTTCGTAAATAAATTTCTACTTAATATTATCATAAGATACAAAACCTGAAATAAAGATTTATAAAACAATCCATCCATTATCATAATGTTCAAATTACTTCCTGCTAATTCTTCTAATGTATTGATGGGCTTCTCCATATTCGAAAGAGTTAGAAACGATATCAAACTTCCACTATATGCTTAAAATGTAAGCTAAAATGTTTCTGATACTAGTGGATCAATCCTTGAAGAACATATTTACATGCAATAGTACAAAATGAGTAAAGAAACCAAGTTCCTAGAATTATTCTTAAAGATACCCTCTTTGGATGGATTATACCTGAAAAAAGTTATAGATTGCTTTACTGTTTGACGGCAACTCTATTCGTAATCAACAATTTATTTTAATTACAATCGTTTAATTTTTTCTAACGCTACTTATTGGAAGTTTTGTAGTCACTACTAGACTTTACCATTCTATACAGATATCTCTCTCCTGTAGATGTTTTTACCTTGATTAAGAAAGGATCCCCATATGTTTATAAAGGTCATTGAGAGTCGAATCTTTTTTTCCTCATGAATATGTTGAAGAATTGCCACAAAACTTATTGAAAATAGTACCATAGTAATCAAAATCATATACCATAGATTTTTCTAATAAAACAATTAATAATAATAATAATGAATCAATTACGAATATATTTACTTCAAACGGCCAAAGAAGTGAATGCCATTTAGGAAGTTCTTGTGGAGCACGTGTAAGAAACGTTAGGAATTGTTCTGAGTGGCCCGTGGTAAAGTCAATTGCCATCTCACGCTCAAATTGGCGTGTTAATGCTCCAATGGCAACATCTACTTCCTGTTTGCTTAAAAGAAAATGTAGTCCTTATCCTAGAAATGTTTGGATTTGTGCCTACCTTTCTTTGAGCCATTCCAATGATACCGTTCCAGCTTCCGTTTTGATCAATTCCTCCCCATTTACCGTCAATGCTCTCAACCAATCTTTCATTTAAACACAATAATGACACAATAATTATAATTCGAGATACTTATTTATAAAAAATACGCACTCGATATTAGAACCTAAACTTTCTCCAACACCCTCCACTATTCTTTTTTCAAATCCATCTACAATATTTGAAGATATTTGAAACAAATAGGGTGGATGTTTCATGTATGCAACCCTTAAATTGTATCCCATCAAATTCCTATTTTGATCATTGAAATCAAATTTCCTTATAAAATCTACAAAATAAAAAGACAAGTTTGGCAAGTTCTTCAAAATTTCTAGATTTCTAGAAAATAATACCTGATCTATTATTTGACCAAATATTCGTCAATATAAACTTTTCATCAGCATATGGATTTATTTGATAAACGTTTACAACATTCTATGTAGTATTAAAATATATTTTATTTTCATAAAGTACAAATATGTATGTATGTTGCAAAAATGAGTCTACTACCTGTATGTTTGATGAAGGCAAATAAACTATTGCAACATGAACTATATCCATCAGAGTTTGAAGTCCATTTACATCAGATAAAGATTTCACAAATACAAAGTAAGTGTAGGGATCATTTGTTAGAGAGCGATCCCATACCTAGGAACTCATATATGTACGTACATGCTCCATTCAAATTAAGTTATGTGTACCTTTCTAAAAAAAGACTCAATATGCACTCTCGGTCCGAAAACAAGGGTTTGAATGCAGGTTTTTGAGCGCAGCATTTCCAAGGAATGAATCCAAGAACTAATTCTATTTTGATAATTAAGAACCCTTTCGAAGAAAATAAAGATTAGTTGAGTGGGGAAAAAAATCAATATACAATATACAACACTTACCTAAACTGCTCTTGTAGACTTTGGAGTATACTGTACATCTTTGAATTTTCAACTGAGAAATCCATTATGAAAATAGAGCATGCGGAATTAACACCCGTCATTTGTGATACCAAATCATTTAGAGAAACTATATGTAATTTAGGAATTCATTAGGCATTCATAATAGCTCTACACCTTTTCAACTCAACCTACAATTGTGTTTCTCATGTGTTTTCCCACCCCCGAATCGATTCATTATTATCAACAAAATTATGAAGTTAACTCTCATTCTTTAAATTTCCTTGCTAATAATTATTCTTAGGTAAAGACTTGTGCGTTACTTTGCAAACGACTGAAAGACCAGGAACCGATATTATTTCCATTTGTATTTGCTTGTTTGTTTGTTTGTTTGTCAAAGAACTTTGTGAGTAGCATGCAATTTATTTTTCAATTAAACATTTATTAATTTGAATGTTTTACATGAAAAGATTATTTACCTTATGGTGATCATTTGTTTTTAAACTATTATTACATTAATAAATAAAAGCTATCAAAAAGAAAAAAAAAAACTTTATTTTGAATGAAAAAATAAAACTTTGTATCTTATGAATGATTTATTAGATTTTGATGACAAAAATATGCAAATCAACAAATGTGCTTAAAATTCAACACATAAATATCCTACCTCTTATAATTCAGGGGTAATGTTTCATTTTGAGAAGGTAAGTAAGGAATAAGAACATTACATATATATATATATGTATTTCAAAAAGACCAAACTGATTGATGAGTTAATAATTATTATCATTCATATTTAATATATGTACAAAGACACTCTCCAGAGTTGTCCAAAACCTACAGTGGATTTATTCTTAAGAATTATCTCATCATTTATTATAGTATTACTACTAATAGAATAATTTTTTTTGAAGTTCTTAGTATTTAAAAACGTTTACAAACTGAACATGCAGTTAATCAAGAGGCTGTTCGTTAGCTGAGTTTTTTCTGTATAAACTTATATCCCTGAAGGCATTCAGGGATATAATTTACCTTAAGGAATAATTAAGATCTGTAATACAACAAACATACAAAGCAGTAATATACATATGTAGATTAGGATTCGATCATTATATCGGTGGGTCAATTAAATTTGCTGATTATAGACAGTTATAGGCAATTATCGATGATTGGTAAACTCATAAAAATTGGCAAAATTAATTATTGCAGTCTCGTCATGTACACACTTTTTGAAAATTTACCACATCACCGATTTTGATAATTTTATGCCAAGGTGTTCATCCCAACAAAAGAACATTATGCTTATAATTTCAGACTTTTGGTGGAAGTCCATCAATGTTTGACTTTTTTAAAAAGATATTCCAACTTCAACAAACTATAACTCTGTCTAGAATTGACCGATTTCAAAGCTTTTTACTTCAAAATACTTGCCCAAAAAAATGATTTAATTCAACTTTTATTAACATAGTATTTGTACAAAAAATACCATGAAAACATCATTGCAAATTATTAAAAGTGGCACACCAGTCAAACCGCAAGTTTGCCATTTTTGCAAGAGCTTTAACCTTATCATATCCCATATGTATGTATGCAAAAAAATTAGACTGATATGTCGATGTAATATTTTTCAATCAGGCTCATCTTTGCAAAACGTCATAATTACTATAGTAGTAAATTTCGTCCATTTTCTTTTTTGTATTAGTATTACTAATTCTGAAAATAATAATTAAAATTTCTCGTAATAGTTATTTTCTATATTTTCAGATGATGAATTTAATAATATACATAACTTAGTTTTTTTTATTATCAACAAATAAAATTAAACATTATCTAACTAAAAAAAAAATGTCTGACTGACTCACACAACATCAATATCAAGCGCAATAACATCACTTTGAGTGCTTCATTTGAGTATCTTCACCACCTATTTTGCAACTTCCCGCAGTGCTTGTCACAAGGTTAATAGACATTAAAATGTTCGAAATATCAAAAGTAAAAATTTCTACTTTTGTAATGTAGATTCTTTATTTTTAATGGAGCATGAGTGGTGAAGAAAATGTAGAATGACCTCATTATTTGATCTATTCATATTAGTTATACAAAAAAGCCAACATTAGTCATTATGTATCACTTTTAACTAGTCTGTGAGTAATCTAGAGTAGATGACAGATTTTCAATGAATCACCAATTCAATTTTGACTCATTTGCACAGTCTGTATTCCTGAACTATGAGTGATACATCAACTCGAGAAGACATGCCACCCGGCAGTATTATTAAAGTCTACTTTGTGGCTTGATAGATGTAAAAAGTCTCTACAGTTTTTGTATTGACCTACACAATTGTCAAAAAAGTAATATTTCCTTTATGTAAATCCGAAAGTGGTCTTCAACTAAATTTAAAATATAGAAACCTCAAACTCACGTCCAACTAGAAGGGCTTTTGTTAATATGCCTTATATTTCCCCTCCCTCCCGGGCACCCCAACTCCCCAATTCTACATTTATACAAGTTTTACCCCCCTTCCAAGTTTAAAAATCATTTCTGTTCTCTTTCTTTTAATACCATCGATAGCAACTTGAAAACATTTCAGGGAATAACTTTGAAATAAATTTAAAGAAGAAATAAAAATCTGGTGAAGTAAAACTCAAAAAAAATTACTAATGCTCATACAACTTTATTTTACAACAAATAAATTAACTCAAGATAATATGTCCATATGATTATTCTACAACTATTTCTATAAAAAAACAAAATATGTACATATGTGCAACAAAACCAGTGATTATGATTGTATAAGTATATTTATATTCCTTCATGCCCATTTAAGTTTTTATAAAGGTTTTATTTGTGTTTGATAAAATAAATAAATTAATATTACTTTTGAAAAGTATAGCTTGTTAGTAAACTTTTTAAGTATTTTTCCATATAACTATATGATATTTTGTTTTAAAAAATCACATATTTATATGATCTCTAGGCATAACCTATTGATTTATTATAGTTTTTATCAATTTGAGAGACAATTGAAGATAGAGAAAGGTGTTTGTTTAATCTCACAGTTAATAAATGTTGATTTATTTCTCTATCAGCCTTGCGTATTCATTTTTTAAACTATCATAAACGTAATTTTAAGAATTATATATATTTGTATAATAAAAGATCCTTACATACAAAAAAACAAAAAAACAAATAAAAGCAGGTTTTATAAGAATCAGGGGCTTTACTTTAGTCAAAACTAATGTTTGACAAATAATATGGATGTACTTGTCATACACAAAGAAGTTTTCCATTAATTTAATTTGTTAAAATGTTTTGCAGAGGCAAAGATAATTGCCACCACTGATTAAAAAAAAAATTTTTTTATGTTCAACGAAACTATCAGAAGAATGTTTTTTGAAAAGACATTAATAACCGATATGTTGGCATAATTTTCTTTTCACTACACAATTAGTAACTTTACAAAACCTCCTATTTCTTGAAAGATATTAATTTTTTATTTTCTTGTTAAAATATAAAATTATAGAATCCTTAATTACCTTTCAATAGTTCCAAAAGATTATGACACGATGCATAAAGAAGTCGAAATATAGTATATACATAAAATATGTATATTTCATGAACGGAACATTTTCCTTTATTATACTCTAAACCTTTCATCAATGGATGTTTAATGTTTAATTCTTTCGTATGATTATTATAATTTTAATGATAAGTAGCATACATTTCAATATGAGTCATATGATTATATTTATCCTTATAAACCTTGAAATATTGTATGCTATTTGATCTTTGGAAACCTTCAATCAAAGTTATTATTTTATGAAGCTAGAAAATTATTCAAAAATTAAGCACCATACATAACTATGAATGTTCACAAAAAGTTAATGTATATAACTAATATCTACTTGGGTTCTCAGACCATGAGTTGACATGACAAAAACTATCTTTTAAATTACTTCGAGTCAATCTCTCTTTTTATATGTTCCTATTGTGAATGGCATTAGATTCATTGTTTTGTTGTCTTCTATATTTCATTGAAACGATCTTTATGTGAATGATATTGATTCAGGCTTTCTTTTAAAGTGTAGATCAGATCCATTACTTCGAAAAGATCTAATCTATTTTTGAAGATAGGAGAAGTTTTCAAAGAAGTTTATTTCTGCCTAAAACCTTTTTGAATTCTACGAGGTAAATAAAAAAAATAGCATCAATCTACCACCGATGGGTAAAAGAACCTGAAATCTATTCAGTTGGTCTACAATACTCGAACTCTTTTATAAATGGATTACTATTTTTTTATAGACAATCAAACATTTTTTAAGTATGAGTGTTGTGGAATTTAAATTTGATAATAAGTGAATTTGTTATTATGACTAAAAATGTCAAACCATAAAGATTTCATCCTCTCTTAGTTATTATTATCGAGTCAAATAAGAAAAAAAAGATAAAAAGAGAGGACTTTTTGAGCCGAATCACATTCATGAAAATTTTAACCTTCGAATAAGAACAACACACAAAATAATAATTTTTGGAATAACAATGGTGACGTATCAAGGTGTGAAACCCAAACACAAGACTTTAAGTACTTTGTTTTATTCTTTTTCGCCATTAAAAAAGTGTTTCTCACTTTCAAGATCCAAATCTTCGAAGGCAAGGGCCAAAGAATACAAATCTTCAGACAAGGAGCTCACTTCTTGTTTTATTGTTACAGTCTTTTGCTTATGTTTTATACAATCACACAATAGTTCAAATTGTAATTGATGACTTTCGACCAACAGTAGTATATATCAACGAAACAGAATTAAATAACCATAATGACTATAAAATATCCTTAAATAAGTATAATCTTATCTTGCAGGCTGATTGGATCAAATATGGAGGTGGAAAAGTAGCAATATACTCCAGAAGGGGTACTAGAACTTCTAACATTCAAGAACAGTCCGATTGATTTTTGGAGCTATGCACCAAACAGATCCACAATTTAAAATGTATATGGATTTAGAGATATCATCATTTGTATAAAATTTTTGACTTTGTAATGCTTTAAACTGTCATCTTGTTGTACCCAAAGAACATCGAAAGTATTGGGGTAGAGTGTCCGGACCAGCAAAGTTCGACAACGACGTACCTTTTTGGTTAATCATTTCATTTTTCGAAAAGTTTATGTTAAGTGTCTATAACGTCTAAAAAAAAAGATTTTCATCATAATTGAAATTGAAATTGATTCAGTGCAAATTTATTGTGAAAATCCTGTATACAGTGATCCCTCACTATATCGCGCATCACCTATCACGGCTTTGCTGCTTCTAGAAGTCTAGAAGTGAAAAAAGTTGATACAATACAGTATTGCATTGTAAAATAACAATAAAAAATAAAGCTGACTACTTCGCGGATTTCACCTATCGCGGGTTATCTTTGGAACGTACTCCCCGCGATAAACGAGGGTTCACTGTAATTAGAAGTACAAATAAATGGCAAAAAAGTTATTTAAATAATTGAATGACCAGTTTCAATGACTAATTCAATATTTAAGATCAGTGTATAGCATTGTAACAAGAAAAAATTGATTATAAAGCTGATGAAGTAAATGAATGGTTTGGTATTTATATACATACATATAATTTGTAGCTTAAAGGACCAGGTGTATATCTAATTTTGCGTTAATAAGCTTTTGTATATATTTTGAGTTAGGAAATTTCGTGAAATAAAAAATCAACTAGTACTTGAAATGAAAAATAATAGTAGTCGTCTCATTTAAATATTATAATATTTAAAATAATTATAGAGAATGTATCTTTGACAAACTTGGCAATTTTCAATCTCTTTAGTAATAGTAATAACTAAGAGAGGATGAAATATTTATGGTTTCACATTTTTATTCACAATAAAAAATTCATTAGCAAACAAATTTAAATTCATCCACCCTCATATTCAAAAAATACTTGATAGTCTAAAATACAAATTGTAATCAATTTATTTAAGAGTTCGAGTTAATTTTTATGTTACATACCACTTAGCTAGAGCCATTGTCTTTTAAATGATATCTTTGTTAACTTTTTTGGGTATTTATATGGATTGGTCATTTTGACATAAATATGTAGTTTTTAGGAAAAGCTTGGAGTTTTTAAGAAAGCTAAAGTTAACTTGAATTAAGGAAAAAGTATGAATCTTTTACTTACAAGTAATTAACTATTTTGCCAAAATCAGCCAAATTTGAAGGAAAGGTCATGTGTTATCATTCCAAAAAATAAATAATATTATTATATACTATATATGTAGGAAAAAAAGGGATGAGTTTTGTCATTTTTTGTTTTAAGTGAGAACACATGCAATTAAGAAATGCACCTATTTTTTAGTCTGTGGCAGCATTAAAACTGAAATCAAAAAGGTGATCCTCAGCTACAACTGAGTTGTGCCAATAGAGAGAACAGATAAGGAAACAAATTACAAAAAAATGATACTTAGGTTATGAAAGATTTTAATGATAATATCCAGATGAAATTCTCTGATGATAATTTTAATGTAGTTGTAAAATTAATTTATTTCAATGGCTGTTATCATGTACATATTGGACAATAAAAAATATAATTGAGTACATATTCGGTAAATCAATACATCTCAAAAGGCTAAAGGGTATTATCTTAGTTTTTGATCATTTATAATTTTCAAATTGAAGCCTTCGTTAGTACACTAAATACTAATCTCTTGCTCTGAATATATAATTATCTTCAAGTTTTTAGTTTGATAATAATGATCATTCATTTAGTAATAAAATAAAGCTTTAGGTTTTTAGATATTTGAATTTTTTAAGAACAATGATTGAAGATTTAATAATGATATTTATAATTATTCTACCTTTTCTACAACTCAAGAAAATGGCTGAAAGCATGTTAAAAATGTCAACAAATGAAATATAAAATATGATAGAAGTATAAATATTTTACATCGGGCAAACTTTTTTCCATGTAGTCATTTTTTTGAGAGCTATTAACATTAAGAAAGTTTTCAACCAAACTTGCAGGAAAGGTTGTGTGATATTATCTTAACTTTTATAATAGATAATCCTTGATTTTATATTTTATATTAAGATCATAAATAATAATAATAATAATAATACCCTTTTTGAGTTCATAACACGTAGAGTCAGCTGATTTAAATCAAAAGAGTCAATTTATGAAAAACAACATCTAAAGAGAGAATACAGCGTGTTTTTGTGTATCCCAAAAAGCTTCTCATGATGAATATTATATTCAGATAAGTGAAGATATTTTAATATTATGCGGGAAGGGACCAGGATCTAGGGTTATAAATATCTGAATTCGAGTGATTTAAATTCTACTATATTTGAAGTAGTTCACTATAAGCTAACAATGCTAGAAAAAAAAAGCAGGATCAACTATGATAGATATCCATTCACTTTTCCAGGCACTTAAAACGAATCTTTTTCCCATGAATACACAACGTACTTATGTATATGTACATGAATAGGAAAAGTTATACATAGTTATAATTTCTATAGGTACAAGGATTATGTAACGATATTTAAATATATTAAAGTCATTGACGTCAGCACATTTATATATATATAGAAATAATTGCTTTCAATAAAAAAGAGAGTAATATTTATATATAAGATACTCATACAAAAAAATGACTGCCGATGACATATTATTGAAGACACAGAGTACATTACCTCAGATAAATGTTTTACATTACCTATATATGTATACATAAAATGTGTAACCATTCGATATCATTTATTTGATATAGGAAAAAGGATTCTAAATACATATATCTTAACTTTTTTTTTCTTATTGTATATTGGAAAATATACAATTAAATCCATTCAAATGATTTTACAACTACCTACTCTAAAAATTATGTCAATATAAGGGCTGCTGCCATTTTTTCTGATCCTAATTCAAATAATACAAAATGTTAAAAAATCTAAAAAAATCAAAGAATGAAGGTTTTTATTTATTTGTCTCGTAATATCTGGATAACAAGGACCGTATCGTTATTTGTGTATGCCAATGACAGGCAGTTTGAGAATTTTAGTCTAACAAATAAAATCAATAATTTTATTCTACAAAACTATTAGTATTTTTGAAACTATTTAGTCCTAGAGTGACATTTTTTAAAGTTTCCTTGCTTTTTTCATTCTTCATAAATTATCTTTCAGATTTTTGATTTGAAAAATATATTGAACTGGTGGTCGTTTATAGACGATGAGGCATTCAAATTGAACTTACTTTAGGCATTGATATCTTTCTATACCTTATCAAATTCAATATAGGAATAAGTAAGTTCAATATGGGAATAAATAATGAAAAACAATATTCAGGAAATTTAACCTAATAATAAATTTTATAATTGATGAAAATAAAAAAATATGGTGAGACGAGGAAGTTTCAAAGAGGATGCAGCAATGAAGTGGGTGCGTGAATGCTTAAGAAAAACAAAGGAAGTTGTATATAGAGGGCCAGTCGTACTTGGTATTGATAATGCTCCGGCCCATTTCAGGACTGATTGAAGATGTTTTGAATGAAGAAGAGTTTTCAATTCAGTAAATTTAAAGACATGGGTCTTACAGTCCTATGCTTAATTCAATTTTTTTATTTTCATTAATTACAAAAATTTATTATAATGTTAAATTTCCTGAATATTGTTTTTATTACTTATTCACATATATAACTTGCTTATTCCCATATTGAACTTGAAAAGGTATAGAATGCATCATCACCTTACTATATATTTAACTTCAGGTTTGAGCTCTTCTGATGCTGCTTCACTTTTCTCAAACCTTTGGCAGAATCTTGATGATCTTCGGTCCTCAAATCCATCCTAATACAAGGAAATCATTGAAAAGTCTGGAGAAAAGCTTTCCAAATCCTCAGAGAAGGAGCCTAAACCTCATCTCTGTCTTCGATTACGACACAAAGATTCGAAAACCAGGGTTTGTAAATAAAAACTCATTGATTTATAGATTCTTTTTTTAAGGTAGGGCCGGGTTGATGACATGAGAGTGGAAAACATTTATAGTCTTTTAAAGTGAGGCAACTCATTAAAATGATATTACCTCAATGATTTGTAATAATTGTATTACTAGCATCCAGAATCGTTTTGTATATGTGATTTATTTTGTTGATATGAGATTCTAATAAATTTATTATTATATTAAATTTCATGAATATTGTTCTTTATTAGTTATTCCCATATTGAACTTACTTATTTCCATATTGAACTTACTTATTTCCATATTGAACTTATTTATTCCCATATTGAACTTGAAAAGGTATATATATTATAAGTTCTAATATTTATCCTAAAGTTATGTCAAAATTACTCCTTACAATCTCAAATATATTTTAAATAATTATTTTTTGAAAATTCATGGTACACATGAGGTATCGATACTTATAGAAAATGGCAAATAAATTAACTAATTTGCATACTTTTAAATAAAACATTTAACATCACCATAGAATTTTAGAGAGATAACTTAGAAAGAAATTTTTTGGAGATAATACCAAAGAAATACCCTTTAAAACTCATTTTTGTACAACCGCAACATAAGTAAAATTCGATTTTGATAAAGTAGTGTCCTACTTAATCGAAAAAGAGTTGGCTGACTTCTATACTTATGTTATAATGCTCGAGTGTTCTATATAAGTTAGTTTAATTTTTTTTAGGAATTGTTAAAATCTTGCCAAATAAGCTCTCCCCTTGATGACGTGAAAAATTATATGGTATCTATGAAAACCAGCTTATTTGCTGTCGATATAATACCATGAATGTAGCTGTGACATCCTTGATCCAGACTCAAGACAGCTCTTCTTAGACTAATTAATTAAATTAAATTGATGTTTTAGAAAGATATTATCCAAATCAAAGTTGTAGATATGACTTTAAATAAACAGAAAATTTTCCAAATTTCAAAATCGGTACATTAGTTTTGGGTTTATTGCTTTTTTGATAAAATTTCATTATTTGTATTAATTTTTAAGAAAAATAAGTAACTAAATAAAAATCTCTGCTCTAAATATATAATTATCTTCAAGTTTTTAGTTTGTTAATAATAATCATTCATTTAGTAATAAAATAAAGCTTTAGATTTTTATATATTTGCATTTTTTAAAAACAATGATTGAAGATTTAATAATGATAAAAAAAAGTGACTTTATGGAAAAAAAATTGCTCGAAGTAAAATATTGATACTTTTATCCTATAAAATGTCAACAAAGGAAACATTTTATATGATAGAAGTATAAATATTATACTTCGAGCAAATTTTTTTCCATAAAATCATTTTTTCGTGAGGTATTAACATTAAGAAAGTTTTCAACCAAAATTGAAGGAAAGGTTGTGTGGTATTATCTTAACTTTTATAATAGATAATATAATATATTATGTCAAAAGGAAAAGGAAAACAGCTTGATGATTTATGAATGATGAGAGAATATCATGCAGGGTATCAACTAACATGCATTTTGAGAACTACTTGCACGCTTTAAAAAGGAGCGGTTTTTGTAACATCTTTAGACTGATGAGGAAAGTTATACATAGGCTTAAGTATCCATAATAGATTATTATTATAAGTTTTCAAGAATGAATATAACAAAAACTGCGTTTCTAGTTTATATTTATTTACTTACACGAGGTTTCGTTAAAATAAGTTACTTGATATACGAGTAGATTATGATAATATTTCAAACGTAGATATCAGTAATTAAACATTAGAACAAGAGAGCTACGGATTTGAAGCTTTTAAATTTTATGTATTAAAAGGAAGAAGACGTGTTCTCAAGAGCTCCTTATTGGAAATTGTTTTACCAGTGTCCTGAGGTGTTTTGTCAACGTGTTTGTGTCCTTTTATAATCATTAGTGTGTGTATTTTCAAAATATCTGGCTAATTACCCCTTATCGGGGTCATAAGTGCTGTAATTGGAAGGCTTCCGTAACGACAATACTTTTGACGTCATTACATCGTGGAAGAAACTTCTGACGCAAAAAATCAAAAGTGAAGCAGTTCACAGACTATCTTCTCTTTCATAATTGAAAGAAAATGAATAGTGATGACCTGTTTCCAAAGAAACCGCCTGACGGGCCGGGCGTAAGCATTAATCTTATTAAAGGTCAAGGTGAAAATATGAATCAGAGCAACACGCCGGGAGAAGAGAAGAAGGAAACTGTCTTCCCTGCAGGGCAGAGAGAAGTCAATCAAAGGAAGAGGATGAATGAGGAAACATATTCAAACATAGCAAGAAGCAGAAGAGGAGCGCGCGTGGCAGGAGATGAAGGAGGAAAGACCGCTGAGTATTATAACAGAAAACTAAACAACAATCCATTGTGGGATAAATTCTACTTGGATTGGAAAGACAGCCAAGGTTTTAAACTTAAAGGGTTTACACCAAACATCAAACAATACATGAAAATCATCGATATTCTCGGATTAAAGGAAGACGAAATCTTGAGATTGAATGAATGTAAGAGTGGGGCAGGTTTCATTGTCATCACAACAAAATTCCCTATCAATATGATTACAAAATTCGAACATATTGATAGCTTAACTAAAATTGATGAAAATATTGGATTTAGAATTCGAGGCTTGGATCGATTAAGGTCAATTCAAACGCCCGTCGAAATTACTGTTAAAAATGGCTCAGAGGTTAATATGGTTGTACTAAAGGATGTTCTGAGCAAGTTTGGGGATTTGGTGGGAGATGAAGAAAACATCAGCCACGAAATGGGAACGAAAGATGCAGAAGAAGAGAAATACGCAACTAAATTTAATAGAATCCTATCAGGAAAAATAAAATTACGGATAAAACCCTTTAAAATGTTACCTTCCATCGTACCTGTGAGTGGGAAAAAAGTAGAATTAGTTTCGAAAAATCAAATCACTCAATGTTTTCGATGCCTTAAATTTGGTCACATAAAAGCTAGGTGCACAGTCTTGAAGAGAACTCCTTATTGGGAATTTGAAAAAAGTTTCAGAATCGAAAACGGACTGCCGATCAGAATAAGAGGACTTGCCGAAATGGAAGAGGTGAATAAGATTGCAAGAGAAGAAGAAGAAGATGAGTTGATTGAAGAAGAAGAAGATGAGTTGATTGAAGAAGAAGAAGATGAGTTGATTGAAGAAGAAGAAGATGAGTTGATTGAAGAAGAAGAAGATGAGTTGATTGAAGAAGAAGAAAAGGTTGATGATAATAATTTAAACCAGAAATCTAGTAATGAGAATGAGGAACCTTCATCAGTATCTCGAGAAGAAAATTTAAAATTATCTACAGATCAACAAAAATCAGTTACACATAAAGATGGAAGTCAATGCGGGCTGAAGAGCAGTGACATCATACTTCAAGATTCAACCTCAAGCAAAAAGCAAGAACTCCGGGATGATTGGAAACATTTCATGATGAGTAAAGCCGAAAAGAAGAATGATCAAGTCAGGAAATTCTTAACTCCAATGTCTCCAAGGTCGAAGAGAGTGTTCGAGGATCCAGTCGATAAGGAGGATAAAAGAGCTAAATGCGTAACACAGGAACAACAACAATCACCTCTAACTTCTTAAAATGGCTGGTGTGTATTCCTCTCCTTATTTACCCAAATTCATTTACCAAGTAGTTTTTAATTATTTTAAACGAATGATAATTTGTTCCCATGTTAGTTCAGTTTATTTTTTACCCTTTATCCCAAGCTTTTATTTCGCTAATTTTGAATATTCTAACCAACCTTTCCCTTTATTGTTGTCTAGTGCATTTTATGTTTCCCTTGCTTTTACGGTAGGAAGTCTTGATTTGTTTCTGTTTTTGGTCCTTTTTTTTGACTTTATTAAATCATAATGTGTGATCAACTCAAAATAATCACTGCTAATGTAAATTCCATTGCGGATAAAAGAAAGCGCAAAATTTTGATAGACCACTTCATAGCTTTTAACCCAGATATTATCTCATTCTGTGATACAAGGCTAACGAGAATTGACATACGGAAAGTATTTCCCCCTGAATATGAAGTATTTCAAGCTCCAGCAGTAAAAAAGAAATCCAACCATCCGTCTAGGGGAATTTTAGTGGGCATCAGGAAACTATTTAAACCAAAATGTGCAGCAATAGATGAAGAAGGCAACTTCATCGTCATAACAATCAATATTGGAAACAGAAAGATCAAAATTTTATCATTGTACGGGCCAAACAGGGATAATCCTCAATTCTTTGAGACCCTTGACTCCAAATATATGGGAGATGAATCGGATGGAGTGGAAGAGATGATAGTTGTTGGAGATATAAATATTGCTCTTGAACAAGAAAGAGACACTTCAAACTACATGATCGAAAACAATAGGAATGCTTGTGATGTTGTTAAGAGGATTATAGAGAAAAGATGTCTAATTGATTCAGCAGCAAAGATTTGTGGTCCCCCTGAACATACTTTCTTCATCAAAAACAAAGCTGGGGCTACCAAAAGCTCAAGGTTAGATTATGTGTTTTTATCACCAGAATTAGCGTCAAATATTCAAGAATGTAAAACTCTACAAATGTTTTTATCAGATCACAGACCAGTTTTGGTCACTTTGGGTCCTTTTAAAAAACACAACAAAAGCTCGTGGAAGCTTAACGTAAGTCTATTAGAAGACCAGAATACCGCACAGATTGTAGGAGAAATGATCGATGAAATCAAAACAAGACTAAAATTGAAAATAATAAATAACCCTTCCCACGCCCTAAAATTGGTTCTTGACTGTGCAAGAAGGGAGTATATTAAGCTTGGAACGAGAAACAGTTTGGAAAGAAAGCTAAAAATGTATGAACAGGACGTATGTGAGGGAAGAGTAAAAGACAATTCCATCTCTGAAGAGGATATATACACATCTAGGAATCAAGGCTGTCTGATCCGAACAGGACTCAATCAGATTGCGAAAGAACAAGCAATATATGATCGAATAAAAAGATTGGAAACAAAGCAGATGTCAAAAAAATCAATTAACATATTGTTTGATAAAGACGGTAGAGCAACTGGAAACCATGCTCAAATCAATCAAATAATTATAGATTATTACCAAAAACTGTATGAAGAACAGGGAGAGGAAAGGATACAGAAAAAAGGTTTAAATGAATATGGATCCAGTCCTTCAGAGCTCGCACAAAAACGAAAAAATCTGACAAGTCAATGCTATGATTCTCTTCCACAAGTACCCCAACAAATGGTTCCAATGCTTGAGGAAAATATTACTATATGCGAAGTTCAAAGTTACATTGAACAATACAACAAGAAAAATAAGACTCCTGGTCCGGATGGCTTCCCCATGGAGTTTTACAAAAAGTATCTACTACAATTATCTCCCCTGCTACAGCAGGTGTACAATGATGCCATTATAAAAGGCAATTTTGACCAATATATAACAATGGGTACCTTGACACTTATTCCTAAATGTGGAAAAGACCCTAGACATGTTGAAAACCTTAGACCACTCACAATGCTAAACTCTTCATATAAGATTTTCAGTGGTATCCTTAGTAAGAGGATCCAGAAAGTCCTACCTATAATTATTCACAAAGCTCAAAAGGGCTTTATTAAAGGTAGATATATTGAAGACGTTATCAGAGGGGTTTTAGATGTCGTAGAAGAAGGAAAACAAAAATGCGAAAACGTAGCGTTGATGTCGATTGATTTTATGAAAGCTTTTGATTGTATATCTCACGAATTTATCGTCAATAGTCTAAAAGCTTATGGGTTTGGGGGAAAATTTGTTAAGATGGTAAGTGTATGTTTGAGAAACCTCTACACAAGATATACGAAGGGAGGAAACTGTTTTGAAATTAGAAAAGGCTGTCGCCAGGGAGACCCGTTATCTCCAAGTTTATTCATAATATCTATAGATCAATTAATTAGGAAAATTGACATGGCGAATACCATAAGAGGCGTGAGTCTTGGAAACATAGAACATCGGATAGAAGCATTTGCGGATGACTTAACTGTTTTGTATTCTGGAAACTCAAATACTATTTACAATTCGATTGGGTCAACTCTTCATATTCTTTCAGAATACGAGGCAAAATCTGGATTAAAAATCAACCTGCACAAAACAAAGATTATCACAAATTTGGAAAGAAGTTTTAAGGAATTTCACATAGATGTCGTCCCTCGACTCAAAATACTTGGTGCTTGGATAACCTTCGACGGAGGATATGTACAAACTAACTTAAAATATATCGAAGAAAGAATTCGGAAAGCCATAACAAGATATAAATATTTAGTCGGTCGAAACCTACCCGCGAGAGTTCATGTTTGGAATTCACTGATATTCCCTACAATCATTCACATTCTTAAGATAACTCCCTACAATGAAAAGTGCGCGAAAAGGATCGAGGAATTTTGTGCTGATTTTTTGTGTTGGACGCAAAAGAAGAGAATAACTTGGAGGAGAATTTGCTGTCCAAAAAAGTTTGGAGGGTTAGGTCTTCTCCCGATAAAAAACTTTTGGAAAGCTCTTTTGTTCTCATGGTTCAAGAGATTGGCAGACGGGGAATCTGTTTGGAGTGCAATACGGAGAGGAAATATTGAGGAAAAGACTGGAACAAAAATTGAAGATATGCTCGGAGAAGGCCCAAAGAAATTCTTAAAATTTCTGCGGGATTCAGGCACTTTTTGGTGCGAAGTTGCATTGGCCAGCTCCACAATAAGTTCTTTAATATTACCTCAGATGTTGTGGCAGGAACCGATTTCGCAGAACCAAAGATTAAATTTTATATCAAGTATGGCTATGAAGAAAAAACTAGACTTCATGGGTGAAGTATTCAATGAGAATATCGGAGTGACCTTTTCTGAAAAACTTGAACTGAAAAGAATTAAGAAATGTGCTACTTTTTCGAAAAGGGAAATTGGACCTAGAGACTCCTTTTTCAACTTTATCAGGGGAATGGACAATCGTTTGATTAGGTTTATCCAAACAGATAACATAACCAAATCTATGTATATAAACCAATTAAGTCGCAAGAGAGATTCCTTTAGGGAACAAGCATCATCGAATGATATTTTAAAGGCTTTATCAAATCGACTGGCAGATTTTTCCACTTATTGGTTCCGGTATCGAGCCGTAACAAATTTACTGACCTTTGGATATATTAATGGTGTTACGCCCGAAGAAAAAATGTGTTTCTTCTGCAAAGAATCGAAGGATACAGCAGTGCATTTCTTTTGGGAGTGTAGTATCACTAGGGTTTTTTGGGATGTGCTGAAAAGGTTCGTTTTTAAAAAATATAAAATAATTTTACTTATGAGCCACTTTGCTTTTATATATGTTGGCCGCTTTCAAGATGAGATTAATTATTTTACGACAAAACTTTCGATGATTTTATACAAATTTAAATGCACTAGAACCCCCCTCCCACCAAATATGATAAATATTGTACTTAAAATTTTGAATCAAAATTCCTTCTGATTATTCCATGTAATTTTATGTGTCAATGGTCCTTCTTTTCTGTTTAAATTCGAGGTTTTTTTTAATAGTGTTATTTCTAGTACCATTTTGTTTATCTATTTTTATAATGCATAACGTTTATAATGAGATTACAATACTATTGTTTTGAATGATACGAGGAATTAATAAAGTTTTTGTACCTTAGTACAAAAAAAAAAAAAAAAAAAAAAAAAAAAAAAAATAATAATCATTCATTTAGTAACAAAATAAAGCTTTAGATTTTTATATATTTGCATTTTTTAAAAACAATGATTGAAGATTTAATAATGATAAAAAAAAGTGACTTTATGGAAAAAAAATTGCTCGAAGTAAAATATTGATACTTTTATCCTATAAAATGTCAACAAAGGAAACATTTTATATGATAGAAGTATAAATATTATACTTCGAGCAAATTTTTTTCCATAAAATCATTTTTTCGTGAGGTATTAACATTAAGAAAGTTTTCAACCAAAATTGAAGGAAAGGTTGTGTGGTATTATCTTAACTTTTATAATAGATAATATAATATATTATGTCAAAAGGAAAAGGAAAACAGCTTGATGATTTATGAATGATGAGAGAATATCATGCAGGGTATCAACTAACATGCATTTTGAGAACTACTTGCACGCTTTAAAAAGGAGCGGTTTTTGTAACATCTTTAGACTGATGAGGAAAGTTATACATAGGCTTAAGTATCCATAATAGATTATTATTATAAGTTTTCAAGAATGAATATAACAAAAACTGCGTTTCTAGTTTATATTTATTTACTTACACGAGGTTTCGTTAAAATAAGTTACTTGATATACGAGTAGATTATGATAATATTTCAAACGTAGATATCAGTAATTAAACATTAGAACAAGAGAGCTACGGATTTGAAGCTTTTAAATTTTATGTATTAAAAGGAAGAAGACGTGTTCTCAAGAGCTCCTTATTGGAAATTGTTTTACCAGTGTCCTGAGGTGTTTTGTCAACGTGTTTGTGTCCTTTTATAATCATTAGTGTGTGTATTTTCAAAATATCTGGCTAATTACCCCTTATCGGGGTCATAAGTGCTGTAATTGGAAGGCTTCCGTAACGACAATACTTTTGACGTCATTACATCGTGGAAGAAACTTCTGACGCAAAAAATCAAAAGTGAAGCAGTTCACAGACTATCTTCTCTTTCATAATTGAAAGAAAATGAATAGTGATGACCTGTTTCCAAAGAAACCGCCTGACGGGCCGGGCGTAAGCATTAATCTTATTAAAGGTCAAGGTGAAAATATGAATCAGAGCAACACGCCGGGAGAAGAGAAGAAGGAAACTGTCTTCCCTGCAGGGCAGAGAGAAGTCAATCAAAGGAAGAGGATGAATGAGGAAACATATTCAAACATAGCAAGAAGCAGAAGAGGAGCGCGCGTGGCAGGAGATGAAGGAGGAAAGACCGCTGAGTATTATAACAGAAAACTAAACAACAATCCATTGTGGGATAAATTCTACTTGGATTGGAAAGACAGCCAAGGTTTTAAACTTAAAGGGTTTACACCAAACATCAAACAATACATGAAAATCATCGATATTCTCGGATTAAAGGAAGACGAAATCTTGAGATTGAATGAATGTAAGAGTGGGGCAGGTTTCATTGTCATCACAACAAAATTCCCTATCAATATGATTACAAAATTCGAACATATTGATAGCTTAACTAAAATTGATGAAAATATTGGATTTAGAATTCGAGGCTTGGATCGATTAAGGTCAATTCAAACGCCCGTCGAAATTACTGTTAAAAATGGCTCAGAGGTTAATATGGTTGTACTAAAGGATGTTCTGAGCAAGTTTGGGGATTTGGTGGGAGATGAAGAAAACATCAGCCACGAAATGGGAACGAAAGATGCAGAAGAAGAGAAATACGCAACTAAATTTAATAGAATCCTATCAGGAAAAATAAAATTACGGATAAAACCCTTTAAAATGTTACCTTCCATCGTACCTGTGAGTGGGAAAAAAGTAGAATTAGTTTCGAAAAATCAAATCACTCAATGTTTTCGATGCCTTAAATTTGGTCACATAAAAGCTAGGTGCACAGTCTTGAAGAGAACTCCTTATTGGGAATTTGAAAAAAGTTTCAGAATCGAAAACGGACTGCCGATCAGAATAAGAGGACTTGCCGAAATGGAAGAGGTGAATAAGATTGCAAGAGAAGAAGAAGAAGATGAGTTGATTGAAGAAGAAGAAGATGAGTTGATTGAAGAAGAAGAAGATGAGTTGATTGAAGAAGAAGAAGATGAGTTGATTGAAGAAGAAGAAGATGAGTTGATTGAAGAAGAAGAAAAGGTTGATGATAATAATTTAAACCAGAAATCTAGTAATGAGAATGAGGAACCTTCATCAGTATCTCGAGAAGAAAATTTAAAATTATCTACAGATCAACAAAAATCAGTTACACATAAAGATGGAAGTCAATGCGGGCTGAAGAGCAGTGACATCATACTTCAAGATTCAACCTCAAGCAAAAAGCAAGAACTCCGGGATGATTGGAAACATTTCATGATGAGTAAAGCCGAAAAGAAGAATGATCAAGTCAGGAAATTCTTAACTCCAATGTCTCCAAGGTCGAAGAGAGTGTTCGAGGATCCAGTCGATAAGGAGGATAAAAGAGCTAAATGCGTAACACAGGAACAACAACAATCACCTCTAACTTCTTAAAATGGCTGGTGTGTATTCCTCTCCTTATTTACCCAAATTCATTTACCAAGTAGTTTTTAATTATTTTAAACGAATGATAATTTGTTCCCATGTTAGTTCAGTTTATTTTTTACCCTTTATCCCAAGCTTTTATTTCGCTAATTTTGAATATTCTAACCAACCTTTCCCTTTATTGTTGTCTAGTGCATTTTATGTTTCCCTTGCTTTTACGGTAGGAAGTCTTGATTTGTTTCTGTTTTTGGTCCTTTTTTTTGACTTTATTAAATCATAATGTGTGATCAACTCAAAATAATCACTGCTAATGTAAATTCCATTGCGGATAAAAGAAAGCGCAAAATTTTGATAGACCACTTCATAGCTTTTAACCCAGATATTATCTCATTCTGTGATACAAGGCTAACGAGAATTGACATACGGAAAGTATTTCCCCCTGAATATGAAGTATTTCAAGCTCCAGCAGTAAAAAAGAAATCCAACCATCCGTCTAGGGGAATTTTAGTGGGCATCAGGAAACTATTTAAACCAAAATGTGCAGCAATAGATGAAGAAGGCAACTTCATCGTCATAACAATCAATATTGGAAACAGAAAGATCAAAATTTTATCATTGTACGGGCCAAACAGGGATAATCCTCAATTCTTTGAGACCCTTGACTCCAAATATATGGGAGATGAATCGGATGGAGTGGAAGAGATGATAGTTGTTGGAGATATAAATATTGCTCTTGAACAAGAAAGAGACACTTCAAACTACATGATCGAAAACAATAGGAATGCTTGTGATGTTGTTAAGAGGATTATAGAGAAAAGATGTCTAATTGATTCAGCAGCAAAGATTTGTGGTCCCCCTGAACATACTTTCTTCATCAAAAACAAAGCTGGGGCTACCAAAAGCTCAAGGTTAGATTATGTGTTTTTATCACCAGAATTAGCGTCAAATATTCAAGAATGTAAAACTCTACAAATGTTTTTATCAGATCACAGACCAGTTTTGGTCACTTTGGGTCCTTTTAAAAAACACAACAAAAGCTCGTGGAAGCTTAACGTAAGTCTATTAGAAGACCAGAATACCGCACAGATTGTAGGAGAAATGATCGATGAAATCAAAACAAGACTAAAATTGAAAATAATAAATAACCCTTCCCACGCCCTAAAATTGGTTCTTGACTGTGCAAGAAGGGAGTATATTAAGCTTGGAACGAGAAACAGTTTGGAAAGAAAGCTAAAAATGTATGAACAGGACGTATGTGAGGGAAGAGTAAAAGACAATTCCATCTCTGAAGAGGATATATACACATCTAGGAATCAAGGCTGTCTGATCCGAACAGGACTCAATCAGATTGCGAAAGAACAAGCAATATATGATCGAATAAAAAGATTGGAAACAAAGCAGATGTCAAAAAAATCAATTAACATATTGTTTGATAAAGACGGTAGAGCAACTGGAAACCATGCTCAAATCAATCAAATAATTATAGATTATTACCAAAAACTGTATGAAGAACAGGGAGAGGAAAGGATACAGAAAAAAGGTTTAAATGAATATGGATCCAGTCCTTCAGAGCTCGCACAAAAACGAAAAAATCTGACAAGTCAATGCTATGATTCTCTTCCACAAGTACCCCAACAAATGGTTCCAATGCTTGAGGAAAATATTACTATATGCGAAGTTCAAAGTTACATTGAACAATACAACAAGAAAAATAAGACTCCTGGTCCGGATGGCTTCCCCATGGAGTTTTACAAAAAGTATCTACTACAATTATCTCCCCTGCTACAGCAGGTGTACAATGATGCCATTATAAAAGGCAATTTTGACCAATATATAACAATGGGTACCTTGACACTTATTCCTAAATGTGGAAAAGACCCTAGACATGTTGAAAACCTTAGACCACTCACAATGCTAAACTCTTCATATAAGATTTTCAGTGGTATCCTTAGTAAGAGGATCCAGAAAGTCCTACCTATAATTATTCACAAAGCTCAAAAGGGCTTTATTAAAGGTAGATATATTGAAGACGTTATCAGAGGGGTTTTAGATGTCGTAGAAGAAGGAAAACAAAAATGCGAAAACGTAGCGTTGATGTCGATTGATTTTATGAAAGCTTTTGATTGTATATCTCACGAATTTATCGTCAATAGTCTAAAAGCTTATGGGTTTGGGGGAAAATTTGTTAAGATGGTAAGTGTATGTTTGAGAAACCTCTACACAAGATATACGAAGGGAGGAAACTGTTTTGAAATTAGAAAAGGCTGTCGCCAGGGAGACCCGTTATCTCCAAGTTTATTCATAATATCTATAGATCAATTAATTAGGAAAATTGACATGGCGAATACCATAAGAGGCGTGAGTCTTGGAAACATAGAACATCGGATAGAAGCATTTGCGGATGACTTAACTGTTTTGTATTCTGGAAACTCAAATACTATTTACAATTCGATTGGGTCAACTCTTCATATTCTTTCAGAATACGAGGCAAAATCTGGATTAAAAATCAACCTGCACAAAACAAAGATTATCACAAATTTGGAAAGAAGTTTTAAGGAATTTCACATAGATGTCGTCCCTCGACTCAAAATACTTGGTGCTTGGATAACCTTCGACGGAGGATATGTACAAACTAACTTAAAATATATCGAAGAAAGAATTCGGAAAGCCATAACAAGATATAAATATTTAGTCGGTCGAAACCTACCCGCGAGAGTTCATGTTTGGAATTCACTGATATTCCCTACAATCATTCACATTCTTAAGATAACTCCCTACAATGAAAAGTGCGCGAAAAGGATCGAGGAATTTTGTGCTGATTTTTTGTGTTGGACGCAAAAGAAGAGAATAACTTGGAGGAGAATTTGCTGTCCAAAAAAGTTTGGAGGGTTAGGTCTTCTCCCGATAAAAAACTTTTGGAAAGCTCTTTTGTTCTCATGGTTCAAGAGATTGGCAGACGGGGAATCTGTTTGGAGTGCAATACGGAGAGGAAATATTGAGGAAAAGACTGGAACAAAAATTGAAGATATGCTCGGAGAAGGCCCAAAGAAATTCTTAAAATTTCTGCGGGATTCAGGCACTTTTTGGTGCGAAGTTGCATTGGCCAGCTCCACAATAAGTTCTTTAATATTACCTCAGATGTTGTGGCAGGAACCGATTTCGCAGAACCAAAGATTAAATTTTATATCAAGTATGGCTATGAAGAAAAAACTAGACTTCATGGGTGAAGTATTCAATGAGAATATCGGAGTGACCTTTTCTGAAAAACTTGAACTGAAAAGAATTAAGAAATGTGCTACTTTTTCGAAAAGGGAAATTGGACCTAGAGACTCCTTTTTCAACTTTATCAGGGGAATGGACAATCGTTTGATTAGGTTTATCCAAACAGATAACATAACCAAATCTATGTATATAAACCAATTAAGTCGCAAGAGAGATTCCTTTAGGGAACAAGCATCATCGAATGATATTTTAAAGGCTTTATCAAATCGACTGGCAGATTTTTCCACTTATTGGTTCCGGTATCGAGCCGTAACAAATTTACTGACCTTTGGATATATTAATGGTGTTACGCCCGAAGAAAAAATGTGTTTCTTCTGCAAAGAATCGAAGGATACAGCAGTGCATTTCTTTTGGGAGTGTAGTATCACTAGGGTTTTTTGGGATGTGCTGAAAAGGTTCGTTTTTAAAAAATATAAAATAATTTTACTTATGAGCCACTTTGCTTTTATATATGTTGGCCGCTTTCAAGATGAGATTAATTATTTTACGACAAAACTTTCGATGATTTTATACAAATTTAAATGCACTAGAACCCCCCTCCCACCAAATATGATAAATATTGTACTTAAAATTTTGAATCAAAATTCCTTCTGATTATTCCATGTAATTTTATGTGTCAATGGTCCTTCTTTTCTGTTTAAATTCGAGGTTTTTTTTAATAGTGTTATTTCTAGTACCATTTTGTTTATCTATTTTTATAATGCATAACGTTTATAATGAGATTACAATACTATTGTTTTGAATGATACGAGGAATTAATAAAGTTTTTGTACCTTAGTACAAAAAAAAAAAAAAAAAAAAAAAAAAAAAAAAATAATAATCATTCATTTAGTAACAAAATAAAGCTTTAGATTTTTATATATTTGCATTTTTTAAAAACAATGATTGAAGATTTAATAATGATAAAAAAAAGTGACTTTATGGAAAAAAAATTGCTCGAAGTAAAATATTGATACTTTTATCCTATAAAATGTCAACAAAGGAAACATTTTATATGATAGAAGTATAAATATTATACTTCGAGCAAATTTTTTTCCATAAAATCATTTTTTCGTGAGGTATTAACATTAAGAAAGTTTTCAACCAAAATTGAAGGAAAGGTTGTGTGGTATTATCTTAACTTTTATAATAGATAATATAATATATTATGTCAAAAGGAAAAGGAAAACAGCTTGATGATTTATGAATGATGAGAGAATATCATGCAGGGTATCAACTAACATGCATTTTGAGAACTACTTGCACGCTTTAAAAAGGAGCGGTTTTTGTAACATCTTTAGACTGATGAGGAAAGTTATACATAGGCTTAAGTATCCATAATAGATTATTATTATAAGTTTTCAAGAATGAATATAACAAAAACTGCGTTTCTAGTTTATATTTATTTACTTACACGAGGTTTCGTTAAAATAAGTTACTTGATATACGAGTAGATTATGATAATATTTCAAACGTAGATATCAGTAATTAAACATTAGATTTTTGAAGGGATAGTTCATTTTTTGAGAATGATAATGATAAAATCATTAGAATTTTATATTTATATACATTTGTACATACTACTACAAACCACCAGGAATGCCAAACAATGACTATGTAACCAATAATTAGTTGATACCATTATTCGTCCCTCTATTTTCATAGTTAAATGAGGAAATGGCAAGATTTTATTATTTTAGGGGAACAGAATTACTTTGCTTCTTTTTTTGATGTTGTGAGCATGACCACCCTATTTCAAGGTATGAAGATGGATCATTAATTACTGTTGTAATTTTAGAAACTGAATCGAAACAGGATACTATCGTCTTCAAACTTTAGAAATTTAAAAAAAAATGTGACGAAATGAAATGACTTATATACTATCATCTCCTCCAAAATTTTCATTTAATGTTAATTGAATTACAAAAGCGTAAACCATTCTCAAACTCATTGTCTATTGCAGACTTATGTGCATGCATAAAGCGATGATTATGTGTTCATTTGGACACATAATTTGGTTTATCCATAAGTTTGATTGCGAAAACAATACTAAAAACTTGTGATGGTATTAATTGAATTTTCGTTTCTTGAACAAACGTTGCTTCAACAGAACTTTATTATATTTGAAAAGAAATAGTGGATTTTGTGTGAAGGATAATGATAAAATCATTAGAATCTTATGTTTGTATACATACAAGTAACTTCAAGTTTCAAAAAGCCTCTGTTATTTTTTCAAGTTTAATTTGATTTGTTATGATTTTTTGTAAAAACACATAAGAAATGATAAGAAAAAATATACAAAATGATATATACCCAATTGATCATAATCAGATTCCTAATATTTCTAAAATCCAAGGTATATCCCACTATTTTGATTGTTTTTTTAAATCATTTTTATACGTATGTTAGTAGATTGAACATGTTCGAGTAACGAAGATAAGTGACATAAGTTAAAAAAAAAATCAATTTATATTTTGTGAACAAACTTATTAATTACACATATAAAACAACTTTTCCCTGGATTTCCTATTAATTATGTCGAGGCAAACGCAATACAAGACAAAAACAAATACAAATGAAAAGACATTATTGTGACCTTTCCATGGTTTTTGTTCTTTACTCTATGGTAGATATTGCACATTACTTTATAGAGAAGCATTATAAGTAAAATCAAAGCAATTCATAACTGTTGATAAGAGTAGTAATAATGACTGTTACTGAGTATTATATGTATTTATATAATTCATTATAACAACTGACAAATACGTATATGTAGCTTATTTTTATGACAGGCTCTCCTATTGAGTTCTATTAATTATAATTAACATACATTTTTTTAGCCCTCACCTAAGTTTTCCAGGAAGTGTACATACATATATTATCAAGTAAGGCAAGAGTTCCATTAAGGTTAGTTAGACCATGTATATACATACCTACTTAAGTACATTTGTATACGCATGTATACATGTTTTCTGAATATATTGAGGGAAATAAACGCAAGAAATGGAGAAAGCAAGGGATACTATACATAGTTTAATTTACCGTATTTTTCGGATTATACGTCGCTCCGGAATATAAGGAGCACCAGTCAAAAATCCATAATAAACTATGAAAAAAACCGCGACTTATAATCCGAAAAATACGGTCGTTTATTTAATTATAATCTCAACAAACTTAGGAGTTTATTTTTTATTTTGAGATTACTATTTAAAAAAATTCACATTCATATATACACCATAGATTTGATTCAGTAGATATTATAGTTAAAGACGAGCTTCACCCTCCTGTTATCCTTAAATTTTGTAACTTCCATTACCTTGGGGGTCAATTATAAAAAAAATCTTTCTTTCATTTATGTGAGGAGAAGGAAGGAGCGTAGCATCAAAATTGATAAGTACTGTTAGATTTAAATAGTCGATAGATTTGCACATCTTCTACATCTTTTCAAATTCAATATGGGAATAAATAATGAAAAACAATATTCAGGGAATTTAACATAATCATAAATTTTATAATTAATGAAAATTAAAAAATTGGATTGATCATAGGTCTACTGCAAGGCCCAAGTCTTCAAATTTACTGAATTGAAAACTCTTCTTCACTCAAAACATCTTCAATCCTAGAGTGAGCCAGAGATTTATCAATACCAAGTATGTCTGGCCCTCCATACACAACATCCCTCGCTTTTCTTAAGCATTCACTCACCCACTCCATTGCTGTATCCTTTTTGAAACCTCATGATGAACAATCCCCAAGGCTTGACCAATGCATCCAATAACAACATGAACATTGGCCCCTTTAGAGGCTATTACAAATATAGAGTATCTCCTTCCACGTGGTAAACAACCCATTGATCTTGAAATATGGAGATTAAAGTTAGTCTCGTCCATAAACAAGATTGGTAAATTTTGAGACTGATAGAAAAAGTAGCTATCAACAAAATCTTTACGCTTATTCCTATATTGAACTTGAAAAGGTTTAGTTACAACTTATATAACATTGCAATTTATTGACACTATGTATAATATATCAGTTTAGTCTTCTTTATAAGAAATGTACTTTTGTATTATTTATCATTATTCTCAGAAGTACAAGTTGCGATATATATTCAAGTTGTAGGACATTATTTCTATTGTATCCTGCAACCTTCTCGTGGAATATAAAAAAAAAGATGCAAAAAATCAGTTGATGGTTGCCCTATTCTTTCCCAGCTATTGAATTATTCTTAATAAAATAGCAGGTTCACAGCTTAGCTATAACTGACTCAAGTTCAACCAATTAACATTCAGGACACCAATGAAGGAAAAGTTGCAAAATCGACAAAAAATTACATCAGATTGTTTTTCTTTCTTCATAGATGCTGTTATATTTCCTTCGTAATTTTTTCAATAGATACTTCTTATTACCTAACATTCAAAGAGATAATTCGCTCTGAATAGGACTTATTTAAAGAATCTATAGTCAATATAAACTAATACTCTGAATTGTGACACCGATATAGTATTCTATTTATCCAACATTTTTTGTATATATATTTACCATAAATTATATTTTTTATATGAATAAATAGCATTATGAAATTAAAGATCTGAAGATATATTCACAACAATGTAAAGTATTTATTGACTTTTATTGGTATAACTTATAAGTTTGAGAAGAACTGTCATGTGCCTGAAGCAACAAGGCTATTACAGCCTCATCGACAGAAAATAAACTGACTTCCATTGCTAACCATATCGTTTTTGATGTTATCAAGTTTATTTCTAAACGCAGATTACTCTCGTAAGCTTTTTAAGAAATATCGCTGATATAAGTGAGTATACTCAAAATTGGGGTTAAGTTACATTCCTAGGCTTTAAGTGAAGAAAAAAAAGAAAAGCGAAACCTGAATAAAAATTCATATCAGGAACGTGTCAAAAGAACAACACCATACTACATAAATTTTCTTTATTTGACCCAGGACGACCCTAAATCCCATGATTATAACGAAAATCCCAATTCCGGATCTCATACTGGCCAAATCGAAAAAACTACAGTCAATGCACCAGAAATGCCATCGATAAAATATCGATGGCATAAAAAAATCGCAAATTTTTTCCAAAGTTTACTAATTTTGAAGTTACAGGCCAAAAATCCCCACTTTTACACAAAGTTGGTTGAAATATGAAGGAAACATTAAGAAGACTTCTTATGTTAAATTTTTGGTTCAAAACAAGGCACTCTCACGATTTCAAATTTGACCATCAGTTCTTGAGATATTCGAAGAAAAAGGGGATTAGGCTCGTTTTTTTTTTATTTTTTTATTTGACATTGTAATATTTAATGGTTAATTAGGAAATTTTAACCTGAAATAATCAAGATCTATCTTTAGTAGTTTTTTGAGCTTGATCTGGTTATATTTGATTTTTGATCCGGATAATTGAAAATTCGCTTTGTTCAAAAGTAACGCCTAATTCCACCATAGTTACTTCATACGGGCTATAATCCTGGGAATAAGATAAATTCTTATTAAGTAACTAAGCTAGAGCCAAATTTTGCAGATTCATATGCAAAAATAAAAGATATATGTACTATTAAATTTATTTTTAGATTGGAATTGGTCAATTTTTGCCTGAATAAACTCATTTGCAAGATTTTTTCATTTATATCACCCATGAAGGAAGGTGGTCGAGAATGTTTTATAAAACGTCACTCTTTCATGATCATATCAAACTACTGAGCATTCCATGGAAATTTAAATATTATCAAAGATCAAAAACTTTTTTCCTCACGTGCAGGAACCGAAATTTACCTTTTGACCAAGATTAAACTTTTTTGGGTTGAATATTTAGAAAAATGTATACAATAAAAAATGTTATTGCATTACTTTTTTAAAATAGTTTTATCATTCATCTGTCGTAAATCAGATTTGAAATGTTCAAATTCATTCAAAATAACACCTCATTTGACTGAAACATGTAAGAGCCAAACAAAAAAAGATTTTAAATTTTATTTACAACAATTATTTTTATTATATAATTTTAAATTAGAATGAAATGGGTCAGAGTTATATACGGATAAAGTACGTTAAAAAGACCCTTGGAAAAACGCCAATATCTTTAGAACCAAAAAGTGGATTTATATTTTGAAGAAAATTAATTATTTATCTTTTAGTATTGTTACATTTTTTTCTCTTAAACCTATTTCGAAGACAAAAAACAATTCTGAAAATTGGAAACAACATATGTGTCATGTCAACAAGAAAGCAAGTATGTTTTCAAATATTGAAAAGAAGAAAATTCACTTTTATGTTGTTTTACTTCATAAATATAATGGTTAAATATTTAGGAGTCATTTTAAGACCTATCGCACACAGTTTTTGCTAAAATGTCACTTTATATCGAGAAACAACCAAGGATTGTTGTCTATTCAATAGAGCAATCTGATAAATGTGTCAACTTCACATGGAGCCGAGTTAGTCCCTGAAAGAACGTCATTCTTTTTGTATAGCCTCAGTGGTCTATTAAGTTGCAGTTGGTTTTTTCCTATAATACATTTGCAATTATTGAAGTCATTATTCAATTAATCGAAATATACTTCCTATTAATACAAACAAAAGAGAATGTCTTCAAGAATATGAAATTTTTGAAATATTATTTCAGATAAACTTGGTTTCTTGTTGACTTGACACACATATGGCTATACTCACTACACTTCTTTTCATTATTATCATGGGGTCATGAAGTAGTTCAGATAGAGCAAACATTATAAAGAGAAAGTTTGTTGTTATGTTATCAAACCATATAATATGAACTCAAATTTCCAAATTTGAAAGTATTTCAACTTACCGCGGAAGCATATTTTTTTTCGAATTCTCAACTATATCTTCAAAACTCCTCAGGATTCGTTCAGTCATGTTTTTAGAATAAAATACACTGCAACTCGATCTATTATAAATGTATTTTACACTCTCTGCTAAAACACATCGTTTTCATTGACCATTCAGAAAAGAAAGGTCAATTTTGATCATACTTAATTCTACTTATATTAAAATCATAATCTCGATTTTGAAAATAAGTTTGAAAAAAAATAGTTTTAGCAACTGGGCAAAACTGTAATCAAAGTTTACAAATATTTAGTACACCATTATCTATTATATGTAAATTTAAATCTAATAACACTGATCAACAAATTTGAACTTTCAAAAACCCTATAAGATATAAGTATAATAAAAGTTATTCAGTTTTGTACATTAATTTCAAATCTGTAATTTTTTTTACGGAGTTCTATGGTTTTCGAAAAATTGGACCTTACTTTTTTAGCTAATTTGACCCATTTTCCAACTTCAACTTCAATTTAAGCCTATAAAGATAGCCATTTCGTGCATTAAAAAATAATGATTCACTTGTATATTTAATGCAAATTCCATTTTAAGTCTTTGTTTTGACCTAAAGGAACTCATAGGGGCGTAGGGCGGGGGATTAGCCTCAAAAGTCGGCCAAAACGTTTGTACTTAAATAACTCATTGAATATTACAAGAAATGGGTTAATAAGGAATGCATTCAAGAGATGAGACCCACAGTTTCCAAATGAGATGTGAATCGCCCGATAAGAATCCTTAACTAAGGAGAAATTCTTCATCTAAATATGTAAATTTTCATCCAATTTTGAGCAAAAATCCACTAGAAATCAAAGACTCACGGTAGAGCTACTTAAGTAGTTAGCGTGCGGAAGGATTTCATCTAGTTTCTTAATCCTTCTGCGCGCTACTACTTTAGTATCTCTAGCGTGAAATCATTTGCAATAAAAGTATGCTAATTAATATCATACATATTACTTTTTGTGTTAAAAAAAGCATATTAGCGAAAAGTCATGGAAAAAAACCCCGTAGAAATTGGTTCGTTAGTTCATCCATAAACTATGTAAGCAATTTAACAAAAAAACATGGTTTTGCTATTTTCAAAAAAAATAAAAGGTCGTAGGGAATGAAAAAGATATTGAAATTAATTGTGGAAGAGAACATATTTATATTATATTTTTATTTTTTTTCAAATTCTTCATTTTTTTCAAAAGTTGTTGAGGTTCAAATTTGAAAAAAGTTTTTTTGATTAACAATAAGCACACAAATCACTGTGTCAAAAGCATCAATACAGAAAGAGCCTAACGGGTTCATTTTGAATCGAATGAATAAATAAAAATGTAATAGCCAATACTGATTACGACTAGTTGAATTATTCTTTTAATTCTGGAGTCAGTTTAAATTTTTTGTCTTTGTAAAAAAAGGTTGAAAAAAAGGAAGTAGAAATTGAGCCGTAAAACTAACAAACGATAGATTGAACAGTAAGAGGAGGCCAATAAATTCTAATTGTGGCAAGAAAACCAATTGAGGAACATAACTGATACTTGTTAGATGGCCAAACAATAATAATTTAGTCTTTGAAATATTTCCTTGAGGGTTGAAACGGCTGTTTCTTAGAATAACTATATATGTAGTTACGGAGATGTCATCTAGATAAAAAAAGTTGTGTCATATTATAGGTTGATATAATATTAAATTAAAGTAAATTTTTTTCATTAAAATCAACGATGAATTATTGTCATCTATTCTATTTTGGATCCCTTATATTTAGATGTAAGTCTAAAATTAGCTTCATTGAATATTGAAATTCTACGTTGAAATTTTAAATATAGAAAGACCTCCGAAATTTTGAAAATCTTGTGGAGAATTTCCAACCAATAGGGTTCCAAATCAAATAAAAAGGAAAAACCCTATTTCCTTTCAATAAAATTATGTATGTAAAGAGGGTTCATGCAATTCTATGTCCATATTATTTATATTCCAAGACAAGTTATTTGCCCAAACGACGACAAGTTCGAGTCCACAAAAAGTTACTCAAGTCCACATTTGAGTAAAACCAAACAATACCAGATAATTATTGCACATCTTTGAAAAGTAAAAAAAAAATTTATAAATTACACAGGTCAACAAATTTGTACTTTCAAAAATTCTAAGGGGTATAAGTATAATAAAAGTTATTCAGTTTTGCACACAAATTTCAAATATGTAATTTTTTTTTTTTAAGAGTCCGACGGTTTTTGAGAAGTTTTGTAGCTTTTTTGGCCCATTTTCCAACTTCAACTTCAATTTAAGCCTAAAAGGATACTCATTTTGTGCAAAGAAGGATTAAGAAATCAGCTGAAATCCTTCTGCACGCTACTACTTAAGTAGTTCTACCGTGAGTTTTAGATTTCTAGGGAATTTTTGCTCGAAATTGGATGAAAATTTACACATCTAGATGAAAGATTTCTTCTTATTCAAGTATTCTTATCGGACGCTTTGTTGACCAGTGTTACTTCAACTTCAAATTGAGCCTAGAAAGATACTCTTTTTCAGCATTAAAAATGTTAATTTGCTAGTGTATTTAATACACTAGCAAATTTCCAGTCTTTGTTTTCATCTAAAGGGACTCCTGGAAGCGTAGGGCACATCTTTGAAAACTAAACAAAAAATTATAAATTTGTTATCCAACTTGATTAAATATTGAAAAAGTTGAAGAATAATAGTTTAGTAATCTTTTAAAAGAGTGTCATGCTCTTCTGTAACATATACGGACCTTAGATAAATACATTAATGAAAATTAATACGTGAAGCCTTTTCTATCTTTTTTTATCATTTAAACAAATGTTTTTATTGATGAGTTATTTAAAAAAACACATATATTTTTATTTTTTTTTTGGAATAAACCTCCCTGTAAAAGAATTCTTTGAGAAATATATTTTTCATTTTTATATATAAGATATTTGCCTAAAAAACAATGCATACAGATAAATGTAAAGAATCTAGCAAAAAATTATCATTTTTCCTTTATCATGATTTTAATTTTTTTTTTCATCCTTCCTTGAACAAATAAAGAGTTTCATATATTATTTATGAACTAATTTTTTGTTTTGTTGGAGTTGGAATTTTAAATTAAGCATAAAGAAAGTCTATGGCTGTTATATGAATTAGCAAGTCCTAATGGACTATGATCTAACTTTTCTTTTTCTTACAGGGTTTGTCAGAGTTCCTAATTAAATAATACCATACATTGGAAAAGCTATGTCTCTGAATATTTTTATATTTGTAAAAATATTTTGAATAATTCTGACGTTGTATTATAAAGTAACCTTTTGTTGTTTCCATGAAAGCACAGAGATCTGTAGATTCCCCATCAGAAAATTCAAGGGTGCAAACGGTAGACTTATGAAACTATTATAAAAATGTTTAAGTGATTCCAAAAAATACCTCAATTTTGGAAAATTTGTCTATTATTGATTTTGTCACTATGCGATGAACATACAGCTAAAAGTATGAAACATCTTATACTTCAAAAAATGCATAAAATCGGTCCTTATTCTTGAAAACAAACACTATAGTTTAACACTTATAAATTCAGCAAAGCCTCCATGGGAGATTAAGCAAATAATTTATTACATAAGTATTACTTCAAAACGGACACTTTTGCACAACCCCAAGAAGGTATCTTCCACAATTTGAATGTGAAATAGCCCCTCGAAAAGCAAGTTCAGGAATGGGTCTACCAATGAAGAAGACTCTGACCCTTAAAAAAAATTTAAGCTGAAATATAATATAATACAAGCCACTTTGGGCGTTTCCGCAAGTGTAAAGAGAGGAAAGGTCAGTAGAGTAGGATCTGTACACATATATCACTTAAGGCAGTGGTTCCCTACCATTTTTTAATGGCGGCACACTATCGAGCTAAAATAAATATTTTATACTCATAAAGACTTTTTGGTATAAAAATTAAAAAACAAAGAAGGTAAGGAGAACCTTTATTCACATAATGGACACAACATATACATTCTGTATTCAGTAACTGGTATAGAATAAAGATGGTGAATGCCAGTGGGACAGTAGTTGTGCCTGGTTCTTCTTACTACTACTACTGCAATTTGTGAGCGAATGTGAGAGAGACAAACTCTTAACTCTTCTTCAATGTTTTTAAGTCTTTCACGTTTATTATTTCTAATATTGTTAAGATAAGAAAATCCCAGAATTGCAATAAGACTTTGATAGCTTTTTTACTTAGAGTTGGATACTCTTCCATAGGAGAAACCCAAAAAGCATTTAATGGCAGTTGTGCCAGTCTAAAATTAATTTTATGTGATTATTTCAGACTAAAAGTAATAAAATTTGTATATTTTCGATTCAGTTTCATTTTAATATTAAGTCTTCAGTTTATTCTAACTTTAGATTCCAATTTTGAACTGACTGCTGTCAACATGATTAAGAAGTTAAATGTCTTTATTAAACAAAATAAAATTCAATGTGCTACACCTATTATCTCTTTACGGCACACTAGTATTTATTCTGTGGCACAATCGATGAGGTTTACAACAAGAAATGCTGTAAACCAAAAAAGTAGTAATCGAGGACAGATGCTCAAATATTGTAGAACAGGGTTTGGCAACCCATCGGGGTGAGAGGGGCAAATTACTTCAGTAGTTTGTGTGTCCATGTATTACTGCACTTTAACGTATAAATATATCTAACGTATGATTAATAAATACAATTACAAAATATTATTAGAAATATCTTTCAAAATAAGGATGGAAAACTTAATCAAGAAATAGATTTGTAAAGAAGTACAAACAACATTCATCTTATTTTATTTTTTCTTCTTTTCCTTAATCATCTTTGATTGATTTGTGACAGAATTGATTTTTTCTTGTTTGCTTGATATGTTTGATTACATATATGTATATGTTTATGCTAATCTAATAAATAAGATTCCTTAAGATAGAATGAAACTTTTTCTAATATGTATGAGTTTCTTTCTACCTTTAAATATTCCTATGAGTCTATAACATTTCAAACAAATGTAATTATGCAAATTAAGAATATGAAGAAGCAGAAATGAATAAAAGGTTTGTAAAAATAAATTATATTAATTTTTAGGAGATTATGTAATTATTTTATTACTACTATACCTTTTCAAGTTCAATATGGGAATAAACGTAAAGATTTTGTTGATAGCTACCTTTTACCAATCTTGTTTATGGACGAGACTAACTTTAATCTCCATATTTCAAGATCAATGGATCGCTCACTACGTGTAAGCAGATGCTCTACATTTGCAGCAGCCTCTATAGGGGCCAATGTTCATGTTGTTATTGGATGTATTGGTCAAGCCTTGGGGATTGTTCACCATGAGGTGAAAGGAGGGAGTTTCAAAAAGGAACAAGCAATGGAGTGGGTGCGTGAGTGCTTACGAAAAGCAAAGGATGTTGTATATGGAGGGCCAGTCGTACTTGGTATTGATAAATCTCCGGCTTGCTCTAGAATTGAAGATGTTTTGCATGATGAAGAGGTTTCAATTCAGAAAAATTTGAAGACTTGGATCTTACAGTCCTATGCTCAATTCAATCTTCTAATTTTCATTAGTTATAAAATTTATTATTATGTTAAATTTCCTGAATATTGTTTTTTATAATTTATTCCCATATTGAACTTGAAAAGGTATAGAAACATTCATATTAGACCGGGGGTGTCAAACATGTGTTCCACAGGATAATTTGAAAATGGAGAAAATACATAAAAGACATGGATTAAACTTTTTAATTAGATATAGTTCATAAATTATCCGCTATAGGGCGCATGATAATCTTTTTTAGTTAAATTTAACAATGTCCTTGTTTTTCTTTAAATCAAAACAAAGGGAAGACTTGATATTTTTATTATTTATAGCTTAGTATACTATAATTTTAATGGTCCGGCCCACGACGTCTACCTAGGGGTCGTATGTGGCTCACAATGTGAAATGAGTTTGACACCCCTGTTTTAGACTATAAAGAAAACTATTAATATTTTGTAGTTAACACTTAATAGTCCGTATACTCTTTGGTACTAGGAAAATTGCCCGAGGCGGAATATCATAAAAGAAGATTATTTATGTAGATGAAACCTATTTAAGACAACAATAAATGAAGCAAACAAATTTAAAAAAAAAAAAAAAACTAAATAGTCTTTGCATCTAGTTACACAAAACAGGCGATTTTAAGAATAACTGAATAAATAACTTTGTATGTTAATGCTAATTAAAAATACGGCAATTTTTTGGGACAATAATATTCCACCGCGGGCAATTTTCTAAGTACTATACTTCTACATATATGGAGTATATTATAAAATAATACAAGTGTCATATCAAGCTCTATTTATTAACTATTTTCTTCTCTTTTTGGAAGGATCTGTATTTTTACATCTCTGTACTAGACTAGATATTCATAGATAAGTTCTATTTTTTTTACCTATAAATCCGATTTGTGCAAGAACGCAAAAACCAACAAAAGGTTTGTGAATTTATTAAACTTACAGGCATCTAAGATATTCAAGATATATATGTATACAAAAATGTGTAATTGAGTAAAGTTTAGACTTTTCACTTCGTACTTTCTTAAAAGTGATGTGTACCAGTAAATATAGTACATTAATATTGGCATAAAATTTGTATCGATCGCTGCCACATTCATAGCCTAAGAATTAAAAAAAAAAAAAAAACCTTTGATATAAAAGATTTATTTTAATTAAAGCTCAAAGATTTGATTTTTAAGTAAATTCTTAATGGGACAGCGATCTTGTAGACAAATTTTGAAACTTTTCAAAGTTGAATTAGAGGACGTTGAATCTTGTATGTTCACTAGGCACCTGTGATGGTAATATGCCTGCTGTCATTACTGATAGCAATGATATGGCTTGAGTATGTACATATACGAAGACTTCTTCGGCCAAACCAGTAGAGAACACAAAACCTGGAATAATTTTGATTCATTCAGTAGTATCTAGAAGTATTTACAATCTGTTGTGTAGTTTTTTTCATTTTCAAAGCCATAAGATGAAATTTTCTTTATACTTTTTGAAAATTTAGCCATTCTATTTAAACAACTATGTCTCAAATTTTTGGTTTATTATGCAATATGTGACGTCCAGAAAGTATGCATTAGAATCATGAAAGATAATGAAATTTCTATTTCTATATGATTACTAGAAAGACAAATGATGAAGACAAATTGAAATTATTGGAAGATGGTTGTACAACAATTATTATTTTTTTGAATATTTGCAACAACCACAAATAATAGAAATGTTTCAACTGTATTTAATTTGACAATATATTTACTTCTCTAAGAATTTGAAGAAAAAATAAAGAAAAATTTCAAGATAACCCTAAGGGAGTTCGTTATTCTGAGTGATATTTTCTGTTATTGGCCTCTACGAAAATTTGACACATTGGCCGAAAAGATTTTTCAAATAAATATATTTATGTTTTAAGAAACTTATTTTTAACCATTTCGTGATCATATGACTGTCTTTTAATATAAATATCGTATGCTAATATTTGGGATCTAATGGATATATTTTACAGTAGAATAACACTAATAAATAAATTTTTACTAAGTTTAATAATAATTGATCAGACAACTAACAGTGCCTTGTGAATGCATGCCACCTATTTTTCAGGTATTAATCTTCCTAACTCGTACACTAAATCAGTGTTTCCCAAAGTGAGTACCACGAACAACATGGTTGCCTCCTAACTGTGTCTGGGGTGCCTCCAAAAAATTACCATATTTAATAATGAAAAAATCGTAATTGGAGATAATTGCAACATTTACAAAAAATCATCTATTTGACCTAGAAATACATAAAGTTAGACTAACGAATATTTTTCAGAAATATATTTTCTTTTTCATCATTGTCCTTTCTAATCATATTTTACTCAAGGGTCCCCTTAAATTTTATACATATTTAAAAGAAGCCCTGATTGAAAAAAGTTTAAGGAACACTCTGGAAGATAACATAAGACACATTTACAACTATTTTTGAAATTAGTGACGGGGAATCAATACGAAGTGAAAATTATTATAACTTCATATTCACAGAGATTGAGTTACTATATAAAGTTTTTACACTCAGAGTTAGGACATACTTTTGAAAAAAAAAATAACTACCTCGTTCCAATGGGTACTAAAAAATGGATCATATCATCTCTGATCTTGCACAAAATGGGTCTATGGTGTTATACTAGTATGAAATGATTCTCTCAAGCATAGGTTGGAAAGTTATAGTTTCATGTATGTAGATAACTTTCAAACAATCACATTGCAAATATACATATATTGCATTTTTAAAAAGTGTAGTTCTGAAGGAGAATAGGGAAATTATGAGATGGGTTTAAGAAAACGTTTTTTCCTAGAAAACATTTAGATATTATCTATATAGAAATAATGATATTTTTAAAATACATGAATTCATCAAAATATATTAGCGACGAATTTTCCTTGACGCGAGTTTTCATAACATGTTCTTGTTGTACTAAATACATTTTGAATTTTGTCACTTTTTATTTGTTATTTTGAAATGTTACTCTATTTTAAAAAGCTTCATTGTTGGGAGGGAGTAAAAGAAAAAAAAGTGCCCATGCAGAACGGAGAGTCTCCTAAATAATACTATTTCTACAACAAGAAAAAGCAAAGGGAAAAAAAGAAAAAGAAAAAGAGAATAAAAGGAGCAAAATCTGAAAAAGAGAAAGGAATTTTTTTTCATACAACTACTCACTAACTCACATACATATATTAAAGGGGCTCTAAAAAAATACTGCAGTTGAATGACGGAGCTTCATCAAGGGACAAGAAAAAGCTCCCATGGCATGAGTGTCATCCTATATAGTACATAGTCATAAACAATAAACCTATTGATTGATTGATCACATTATAAGTGAGTAAAGGGAGGGAAGGAGAGTCAAAGAAAAACAAAACTGTGTAAACATATTGTGATGGTGATTCCCTGATTCTTATCCAGGTGCAATTCAATATTCTAGGCATGGAGATCCCCATTCCACATTTACCCAGTAGCAGCACTGCTCAAGGGGACTCTACTTTTGGAAAACTATCATCACAGGATCGAGCCTTTCTTGAGGCCTTTGGACGACAAGAGGCCCAGGAGCTTCATGGAGTACCGCGTCCAAGCCCTGTGGACTCTGCGAGTCTCTTAGAACAGCTTGAGCAAGTGACTGTAAGTGGATATCGTGCTTTGAGGCCAAATGTTCAGAGATCTTCTTCATCTGGATCTGAGCCATCTTCTGTCAATAGTTCGAGTCAACCACGGAGGCATGATGTTGTTTGTGAATTAGCTGCGGAAGAGGTAGGACTCTTTTGCCATTTTTTTTTTTTTTTTTTTTTTGCATTACTCATGATGATTATCATGATTTTGAATGTACATTCCTCCTTTCCCTCTGTTTTCCCTTTACTCCCACGTCTCTATGAAGGAAAAAAAACAACCAACTTCTCTTCTATTTTAGAAAGCAGGTAAAAGGTTCCCTTCACTGACCAATTCATTTAATGTTTGTGTATCAATATATATATATATATATTTATGTATCACTACCTTCCAAAAAGTGACCTAAAATATATACACATTATATATATTTACCTACATACATATATGAACTAACTCAATCACTTTAAAAAGCCCTGGTCCATTCTGAAAGAAAAAAAGAAAGCAAGCACTTTTTTATCAGAAGCCTCAGGTAAATTTCCCTTTTTTCCCCTTCTCTATATGAATATTTACGTTCATTGATGTTCAAAACGACCCACATTGAACTGATTTGTATCACCGTAGGTAGGTGCATTATTTTTAATCATAGTAGGCAATTAATTTCAAACTCAATCATCTCTTAAAAAATAAACAATATTTTAATTTTAAAATATTGAAGGCTGTATCTATAAATTAATTATTCTCATGCCACAAACCTATTTCATCCATTATCCTCTATTTACATTTATATTTGATCACATTTGTATTATTTCCAATCAAGTTATTTAATATTTTCTCTTTGCAATCGATTATTATTATCTATTCTATGAGTATATACAATAGCAATAGCAAATCAAAGATAGTTAAAAGGATTTTACTCTACGTATGTATAAGCATCCATGTACAGAAGTGTAAAATTTAGATGTATTATCAAATTGTTGAAAGTGTCGATGAAATAATTAATGGGAATTGTTGAGTCACATCTTCATGGTAGTACTGTTTTGATTGCCCAGGAGCTAAACATTACACAAAAAATACAGTTTGTAATCACTTAAATAAGGTTGAATATAACCTTCAATTTCATGCAAGAATAAAGGATTAATTTTTTACTACACATCTATTATATACAACGAGTGTATATCTGGTATAACAATGATAAAACGCTTAGTTTGGTATTTGTTTGATGTAAATTTGAATAAAGTTCTTTATATTTTGACCATGGAACCATCAAAAGTAAAACTTTTTTTTGTTAAACTTTGTAGAAGTTTTTTAATTTGTTCTTCTTTTTGTAAAATATAATATTGTTATATGTTAGTTTGTTTTTGCATTACTTAATTATTAGTAATGGTTAAGAGGGATTACTTATCTTTGTCACAATATCAATTTTCTAATAGTTTTATAAATAATAATAATAAAGAAATAATTAGGCATAATATACCATTTTTTACATATATACAATAATAATTGTAGAGTCCCATTAGAGCCAACATTTACTTCAGATTCTTTTAAAAATTCAAAATCAATTTACTAAACTCGTATTTACTATAATTGATTGATCTATTTAATGAGTTTAAACACTAATATGCCTACGCATATTTTTGTATTGAGCTCCTTTTGAATAGCTGCTATAATTAAAAGAAACTACGTTACAGATAGCAACATATTTTTATACTGAATTAATGTTTTTTAAAAAGCTAATTTTTAGATTTAAGATGAAACAAAATTATTTGAGGTGGGTCTTTTTTTTACTATTCCTTGTCATGACGAAGATACCCGTTGGCGTGTTTTAACGTTGATCCATCTAAATATAAAGTAATAACTGGTGGTGTATTGGCCCAAAAAATTGTACAGTCCGTTCTAAACCTGAAAAACGCGTCCAAATTATACGCAATACAATTTTTGCTAAATGATGTCGTCGTTATAAATATTTGACAGTGAAGTCATTACCAATATATATATCTCGGTTGTATTGGAGTTAAAATCTCAATTTTAAGAACTAGTATCTTGCATGAAATGAATTTAATTGGCAGACTGAATTACTTTACTGTATTTTTCGTTAAAACTTTGCTTTGTCAAGTGTACTTTAATATTTATGACATTTTTACGGGACGGGATGTGGAACAAAAATAAAAAGGATAAGTTAATGTCCCATATCATAGACCAATATAACCCATCAAATTTATACCATGGTGTAAACATACAAATATGAAGTTTTTGCAAAGTGGAAAAATAAGGGTGGACTCTCAGAGAGATGCATGTAAATTTATTAAACTAATTTACTAACGAAGGATATTCTTATTATAATAATTTTCAAATTTGAATGGAGATTTTGTGGCCACAATTGTAGTTTCTTAAGAAAATTAAGTTAACAATAAATGAAAAACTTGGAGATAATACAAAACCTCTTTCTTTTGAAAAGGAAAATGGTTGGAATTATATTATTTTTTTTTATCAAGAATTAAACTAAATGTCGCATAGAAAAAAGGGATAATGTTGATTATAACCTAGTAAATCTGTGCCATCTTATAGCTATAAATTTGTTGTTCATTTGTTTATACTCTATTGGCTTTTAGGCTATGACCCTCGCTACCCATCACTAAGTAAACCCACACCATCTTGCGGCTATGAATATTTGTTATTTTGTTCATGTCCAATTAAATATGCATGTGTTTACCTACATACATATACATAGGATAGTTGAACATTGTATCCAGGGCAACAAAGCACTGGAACAGACTCTGTTTGAAATTAATGATTATTACTTTTATTTGAGAAGCAAATGAAACTGGTTCTAACTCATTATGAGCTTCATCGCTATTATACAAATGCATTACCCATACATATGTATCATAATTGCAATACATGTTTATTTTAGCTCTTCATCTACATAATTAAAATATCTGCTAATTTGGATTGAATTCCGCAAAGAGAAGTTGAATTAAGGTACATAGACAGAACTTGTACTTTAAATATATGTTCATGTAAAATATCAATGTTCTTAAAAATAAACATCTTATTTAAACGTGAAACTATACTACAAACAATTTGGTGAGATTTATATCAATCATTTAAGAGCAATACTCTGATTAAAAATATTCTATACCAGAGATGTCAAACATACGGCCCGTGAGCCGAAACCAGACTGCAAGGAGGTTCAATCAGGCCCGCAGGAATATTTGAAAGTGGAAAAAATACATAAAGGAAATAAATTTAATTTTTTAATCAAATGTAATTCATGAATTATCCGCTAGGGGTGCTGGTTAGTCTTTCTTTATAAGTCTCATGTTGTAACCTCATGTAAAGTTCATTATTATAATTTTCAATACCAGTTATTTAAAGTTTCTGCAATTTTGTGAAATGTTTTGTAAAAGTGTTGTTCAATAAATTTTTAGTTAAATTTAACAATGTCCTTCCTCTTCTTTAAATCAAAATAAAGGGAAGACATGATATTTTGGTATTTATAGCTAAGTATGCTAAAATTTAAATGGTTTGGCCCACTACGTCTTCCAAGGGCTCAATGTGGCACCCCAGCTTTATACTATGTAATTGACAAAGGTTTTATAAGTTCTTAGTTGGGATTTAAGATCTCTAATTTTAAAATGACTTTACAAAGCATAATTTTCACTCAGATTATAGTAAAATAATTACCAATTGAACTCGTTTGTTAAAGAGCCTTACTCACATTTGACTCAAGGCACTGAAAGTACAGACATAACCTAAGTAATTAGTTCTGCGGTTATACAAATGTAAAGGGGGTCAAAAAGGTATGCAAGTTATATATATTGATAAATTTATGTATATATAATAATTATGTTACTCATTGTTCGATTTGCAAATATATATATAAAAAGAAAATTCCTAGAGACGGAAACTCAAATAACAATGAACAAAACAATAAAAACTTATTTTACAATTAAACCCTTTATAGGCTTTCCTTCATCCTTAATCAAATCCATCAGCCTCCTATCAACAGGGGATGTTAATTTATGCACTTGTTGTGATGTGATTTCAGAAGATACATCCTTGATCCTTTTTCCCAAATATATTTTTTACTGTTGAATTGATGCCTCTTTTCATAAACCTTCCTCTTCAGATTCGACTAGAGGTTCTCTATCAGATTCAAATCTGGGTTCTGAGGTAGCCAGTCCTTCATATGTTCACCAGAGGCCTCCTATTCTGAAAAACAAGCTATTGTGTACGGAGAAGCATGGCTTGGGGCTTTGTAATGAGATTCTGGAGGACAGTGTCATTTCTTTAATTCAACCAGGATAATAAATTCTCTTCCAAAAACTCGCAGTAGTTCACAGAATTCACCTTCAGGGACAAAAAAGGGACAAACAATCCCTTTTTTCCAATAACCCCAGTCCAAATCATCACTTCCCCTCCTCCCTGTTGACATCTGAATCGCAATTGTGGGCTATAGCTTTTAAGAAGCTATCTCTTGGTCCAACTGTTGGGACGGTCAAGGGTTGCTTTAGCCTCGTCTGTCCAGAGAACATTTTGAAAACTGTTATTCAAATATTTAGTGGCCCAAGTTAATCGCTTCTGACAGTTGACATCACTCAAAGGAGGACATTTTGTGGGTATTCTCTGGTCGACCATTTGTTTTAAAATCCACTTTCAGGTCCTTTTAGAGATGCCAGACACTCCTGCATAGCTTTGTTTGTGCTGCGTGGGTTTGTTAGCACACTCCTCTTGATTTCTTTCAAATCTCGTGATGAACTCACCTACGGTCTGCCACTTTTGTGCTTTTTTCTACCATCTTTGCGGTCAATGACGAAACGTTTCACAGTTAGATAATTTCGTTTCAATTTTTTTGAAATTTCTAATTCAACAATTTAACCCTTCTCACTATCCGTCAACATCTTTCCTCAAGCCATTATTAATAAATTTATGTTAGCTGCATAAACTTTTGGCTCACATGAAAATAGGAAAATGTTTCACAATTATTAAATTTTGGGTTTTTTTCGTAAAATGTAGTAATGAAAAACAAACAAAACGGCAAGCAGCAAATGATGGAAGAGGTGAAACTAAAAAATAAAGCAAAATTAATTAAGAAATTGCAAAAAAAAGGCCTGCAAACCCTTTTGTCCCCCAGAGTATATAAAAAATATATTTAAATTATATATCAGACACTCGACGGTGTGTCAGCGCTACAAACTAATATTTTAATCTTTTTGCACCTAAATGGTATTAAAGAGCTCTTGAATAAAAAATCATGTTGCTGAGCCTGGACGGATCATTATCATAAACTGAAGTGATACGTTCACTTCAATCTTTTGTAAATTTGATTAAATAAACCGTCGTTTTAAGTGTTTTTACATACCCCATAATATGTTAACATATTTTTGGAGCAAAGTACATATATATATTTCAATTTAATAAATAAATTATAACTAGTACAAAGTACTCAATACCTACAAATATGTATCTATACTAATGTAAAGTGTAATAAAATGAATAAAAAACTTGACCAGGTTACAACATAACTTAATATTCTTCATTGCCCCAACTTTTTAACATGCTACTATATTTTTCTTATAGATATAATTCGTTTGTATGAATGAAGTATATGCATATAGATATTTGTATTTTACACACATATGTGAGTACATTAAGATAAGGTTTGTACTAAACATAATATATATGTATACTTGTAATGTATGTATTTAAAAAAATATATTCTCCATTTATTTTACAGGTTATTTAATGATAGTGATATAATATTAAATAAATTGTACGTATTCATACATTATTTGCTCCAATTGTAGTTTTAAAAAAAAAAACTCCGAGCAAAAATTCTTATTCATGCAATTCCCTTATAATTTCAAATAATTATTTATTTTTTTGTGTCACAAAAAATAACTTTTCCCCAAATTAAAATATAATAAATTATATTATAATTTTAAAAAGGTGATCTTCGTCCCGGGAACTCGTTTCTCATTTGATATATGAAATTAAAGTACATGCATTGATGTTTATACGTGATCATATTGCTTACTAACTTTCTCTCTAAGTGTATTACTACATGTAAAACTTAGGCAAATCCAAAAGTATTATGCATTACTGGCTGTGCTTTGATTTGGTTAATTTGGCAAATATATCCCTGATGGAGTTAATGAGCGACTCCTTTGTATTGACTCTGTTGGCGTCACTCTCAGAGACGCCCCATACAATAAAAGTCATATCCAGCGAGATAGGAAGCCAGTTTTGATTCTCCCAGAGGTGAGAATAATTGTTACAGTACTATTTTTGTGTTTTATAAGAGTTCTGTGCTGGTGCACAATCTGTTGCCAATTGTATCACCTTCCATTGGTAACCTTGTTCATCCCCACATCTCTTACAATCTTCCTCATTGACTGTCTAAGGTTGTAATTAATGATTTTTTTGGATGTTGTTGACTATTTCCTCGTCGTGGGCGTCACTGCAACGCTTGTGGGCTTTTCTTTTGATATCAACACCCCTTGACTCCATAAACTTGATATCAAAATAAATAAAAGTTTTTTAGGGTGTTAATAGAGAGGTTATTAAGGATTACAAAACTTCAAAATTTGTCTTCCCGGCTCAGATAGCAACTACAATGGATCTTCTCTGATCATCCTGCTTACGTATGTTCATGTTTAAACTCAAAATTAAACTGAAGAACTGTCTAATATTGTAGATAGAAAAGCGGATATTTTGGGTGTGCCCGTACAACAAATTTAAAAACAGATATGGCCTCCTAAAAATCGGGTGTGTGTATAGTGTATATAAACTTCTTTCATGTATGTGAATTAGAGTATTCATAAACTCATGTAACAAATTAATATACAATCATTTGACGTTATAAGGCACAGTTTCAATTCTTTGACTCTAAACATATTAAAACTGATTAAAAACTAATTAATATTTGTTAAATACTCTTGCTTAATTACAAAATTAATTAATTAACTTGAACTACGAAACGCATGAATTACTTTCCTTGCTTAAACTTAATCTAATTATCATGATACCATAGATTGTTTTAATATTTGTCTTTCATATCTGAGACTCATTCTGATATTTGAATGTGTCTCAATTATATGATAATCTTTATATTCCTACTAATTATAATTTGTCTATAAAACAAACACTTTAACAACATCTAAAATTAAAAATATATTTCTTTCATATACTTATGTACATTAGAGTGTATTAAACGTCTGAAGGTTCATGAATTTTATTACCCATTCTGTCAGTATGAGACTTGATCTCTCAAGAGTCTGTGCAGACGATGAGCCAAATCAGAGGTGGTCTATATGTAAGAGCACGTATATATTGTATTGAACTATATAATAGGTACATAAGAAATCTCAACTTTTTTGTTTTTGACTCAAAACTAGTCGTATTTGATATCAAATTAAACCTCTTCATCCAACTAATCAAATGAACTTTAACAAAATATAAAAAAATAAAATTCTTAAACTTTTTTTTTTGTTCAAATGTCATAATGATAAAAACATTATTGTTCTTTTTTTATATTTATAATTTCGTATATTTGAGTTCTTTTTCATATCATTCTGATACTGTTTTTTGCCTTTACAAGAAAGAGATGATGAAAAATCCGATGGAAACTTACCTGTTCTCAATGTTTTCAATACAATATTATGAGTTGTACGACGAGACACTGGTATTTGACGTAATTGATGATGAACATTAAGAACATCAAATATTTTTTTTACAGCAATTTTAGTCTGATATTTGCTTTATCATATAATTTTATTTAGCTGAATAAGTACGGTACAAGCTGATCTCTAATTACGTTGCTGTGTAGTACATTTTCCTTTGGCAACTTTCTCCTGCATATACCACCAAATACATCTCAAAGCCTGACAGCAGTTTGGAAAGTGGACTCTTGTCAATGTCCCATCTTCTATCGTAACAGTATATCCTAAACCAAGAACAGCACCTCCAGATCTCGTATTTTTTTCGTACAATTGCAAAGTTACTAAGTTTTAATAACAGATTTTAGGCCTTACCGAAAATTAATATTTTTAGTAATTTTTGTTGAGATTTTTTAAATATTAAATGGTAATATAACATATATAAGGGCTTGATTGTCTGTTAGAGACCACTTTCTGAATTGGTTCATTTTTTTGTACAGTTATTTCTGGGATTAAATCTCACATTTCAAAAAATGAGTAACAAAATCTATGAAACATTTAAAAATTAAGGGGCGTTTGATGGACCCTAATATATGTACATACATACAATAGTTCCACTCATGAGAACAAATACTCACTATCCATATGTTTTGCTTTGTTTTTCTGGAGATATTTTAAAACAGGGCATAAAAAAGTCGTCTTAAAGAAAAAATTCTGTCAAATGTTCTTATCTTTTTAGAACAGTTCTTAAAAATAATCAAGAAATAAATGAAAATGATGATTTTGTTCAATTTAATGCATACATTAATATTGATCTTTAATATCAATAAATAGACCCTTCAGTGTTCTATGAATATTCAGTAAAAAACACATATAAAATTTCAACTCGTATATGTAACAGTTTGATTCCCTAAAGCTCAACTGTTATATAACATAATACCTCCATGTTCAAAGTAATAATATGATTTGACTAGAGGGATTTAAGTACAGATATAAACCTTTATTCAGAAGACTGATAAGCCTTGATACATGACTTTCTATTGCATTCTAAATTTGATACTGCTGATCATATATACTTGTACGAATGTTCTGTAATGATAGCAAACTATCCTTGCAGCGGAATCGGGAGACGGATAAGGGGCCATTAATCCCCCTTTATTTTTTGGAAAAAACAATGCAACGTTGTGAGATTAAAGTGTTTTCAATACTTGATCTCATTTTTAAGAATAATTTTTACCCCTTGATCCTTGTTTTAATTGATTTTCATCTTAATTAGCTGCATCAATTAGTTTTATTGTCTGATGGACGTAATTTGAGGCAATTCAACCGACTAAGTTCACCTACTCAATAATTTAAAAGCACACAATAAATTAGGAATAATTGGTGTGTAAAAAGTATAGTGAGTTATTATGAAGCAAATAAATGTTTGAATATATTTTTTATACGGAGAGCTTTGAAAACAATTTTATTCCTCATGTAAACACTTGTAAAATGATATTGGTACAAACATGTTGATTAATAATTGAGAAAGGATCTTATCCAAAGTTATATTATTATAAACTAAAGGTAAATGATGATCTGCCATATAAAATCTTAGGAGATTAAAAAATAAAGGTAATTGTATAGGAAAAATGAGTTTTATTTTAAAAGAATAATTGGTTTAATATATGATTAATGAATGCCTTCATTATTATTAAGCTCGTATTTTATGCATTCTCAACTGATGACTCGTAGATCTTAGAACAAGATAAGTTGAGTACTATGCTTTGTTTGTTCGAGAGCCTATTTTGAAATAGTTAAAATAGCACCCTTTCGATTTATATAACAAGTATCTATAACTTTTGAGCTAAATAACGTCTCAAAAGCTTCTATATAGATGATGGAGAACAGCCTTATAACTATTGATAAATTGATACAAACAAGTTGTATAGATAATAATCTTTGATATACCTTCAAATTATTAAAAAACAATCAATCTACATATATATTGAAATAAATAAATTTCAACCAATTTCAAAATAGGCTCCAGCCATTTTCCTAAAAGTATTCTAATTTGATTCATATTATTATAAATGCCATCAAATATAGTAAATAAATAATACATAACGGAAATACAAATACCAATGGCATTAATCACCCTGTATATAGCACATTGGATAATAATTAAAATCAATTAAAGAATTAGATCATGATATAACATAAGTTAAAGGGTCACTATTATTAGAAATGATTAAAATAAGAAAGAACCTCTTTTTACTTTTTTATTACTAGGAAAGCTTATTTCTATAAAGGAATATTAATGAACAAGAAAAGATTATAGAACATTATTATTATTTGATACTACACAGTTAATCACTATAAGGCAGTGGTCCCCAACCTTTTTATAACTGCGGACCGGTCAACACTTGACAATTTCACTGCGAACCGGAGGGTTGAAGTATGGTACCTCTTATATAAAAATAAAACTTCCTTTTTATAGGATCTCATTCAACTACCTTAATTTGATTACAAAAATACACAATCCTTGGCTAATATTAGGGTTTGTTGAATGATGGCCCTTACAAGATACTCCATACAAAGTTCTTTTGATGTGATTCATTTTTTGGAAGTTTGCCATCTTAAGGAGCTATAAATAACCAACGTTTATTTCCTGGAATTTCAATTTCGAGTCGGGCCAGATTTAATTTTTAAGCCCCTTGAACACTCTAATACAGTGATCCCCAACCTTTTTCTCACAGGGGACCGGTTAACGCTTGACAATTTTACTGCGGACCGAGGGGTTGAAATATTAATAGTAACAATAAACGTGAATTCACTGTGTACTTATATGGAACTTTATTGGCATATTGCTCCAACATTACATAGAATGATATTATAACATTAGGAAGTGATAAATTAACTAACAGATTACTCCAACAATATAACATTATATTAATACATCAAAAACTGTCTGTATCGCTAAATCAATGGGAGCCCTGAGCTGTTTTCTTTGCTACGATATGATCCAATCTGAGAATAAAGGTAGACAAAGACACCCGAAGTGTGTTGCTTATATCCAGTCTACTCTTTTGCCTTGTTTTGGTGGCTGTCACTTCAGAAAACCCCGTTTCACACAGATAGGATGTTGGAAATGGCAACAGGGTTGCAAATAACAAAAGAGCGCGGAGAACATGCATTGTAGGTTGTTACTCGTAAAATTCGATGAGTCAATTAAGAATTATCAACTCAAAAATAATTAACAGCTACCCCGCACAATTAATTATTATCTTTTGGAATTTGCGTTTATACTCAATATTTGCTTCTTCTCCTACAGTCTGTAGATGAAGTAGGTCTTAGATAATAAAAAAAACAGAAATAACTGATTAATTCTTGTGCGTCCCAGTACTGATTGATCCACGGACCGGAGGTTGGGGAATACTGCTTTAATAGACATTAACAGCTGCCACAATATAAATATTTTATTATTATTAATATTATTATTTATTTATTCATTTTTTTTTGGGGGGGGGGGGGGACTGGAATAAAATCCCACTTATAGAGAGAAAAAAATCCACAATATAAGGAACTCCTGCTTTAATTTGAAATTATAGCATATATGACTATGCAAATGCATCTTTTAATAAATGTTTGCTTTTAATTTGGCAAATTATTATACAACTATTCTTCTTTATAAATTATACTCTGCTCTTTCTTTTCGATATTGATTTTTTTTTCTTTATCTTCAACTATTTATGTACATATACATATATGTATATATATTGTATATGGTATTCAACGACATGCTTTCATTTGTTTCTGAATGGTAAAACAAATAAATAACTTGACTATAAAATGCCAATATATATATATATATTATCAAATTAATTTGTAAAATGACATTGTGTCTTTATTTACACACATCTCAAAACTTATAAGATCACAATTAAAAAGAAACCCATTGACAGTCTTTGAATAAACAAACTTTAAGCCAGACATGTGCAAAATTTATATTCCTAACATTGTTAGTATGTGTAACAATTTTGTCTTTCTTTAATTAATCTTAATTTCTTTAAAACAAACAATTCCTTATTTCATAATATATAATGTAATTACAAGTCGTAATCAATTCACATTTCAGCTGCATTGTATTTTTTATTTTTTCATTTGACAGTGAAATACCCAATCTCAATTTTTTGAATTAATACATTGATTTACACAACAATATAAAAATAAAATAGAAAGGGAGGGAAGATCAGCAAAAAATGTAAAATTTAGTGTTCACTACATATGAACTGTCACCTTATTAGATCTATATATATATATATATATCCCATAGACTACTGAGGGCAAAAAATATGGGAATAAAAAAGTCTTTTTTTAATCATCAAAATTCATTTCATTCCCTACAAAAGTAGTGCTCCCCCCCCCCTCGATGCAATGCACACGTGCCAACGTTTATTCCAATTATCAAAACTGTTACAAAAATTTTAGCAAGTTAATAATTACAGAACAATAACTGCTCAATTAAAATATGCAATAAAATTTAAAGTTGGGTCGTCGGTTTCCTGAGTTTCTCGATAAATAAACAACAAATATTAGCTTAAATTTTTTTGGTTTCAAACCAAATTTCTCTAAATTCCATTTTAGTCATCATCTTTCAGACATTTTTAAAAAATGAAAAAAAAATCGATTTTAGCTATTCAAAAAAGAACGCGTATCTCAAGATATAGTGAATATTTTAGCGTGTAATTTGAAACAAATGTCAGTGACAATAATGTCAACTCTATTTTTTTATCGGAATTCCAAAAAAAAATTAAATTCAAATTTCTCGATATTTTTTACAACTCATAGTAGTATATTGTAATAATAAGATAACAAGAGAAAAACATTGCTATAGTCGTAATAAATAGAGCAGTTATCCAATAACCTTTTTGCAAAATCTGTATTTTTTATTGAAAATGATATCAAAGCGTAGAAAAAGAAATTAATCAAAAATATCTTTAAGAAACTTAACAACCCTTCAAACGTACATATAAATATAATTAATATCTTTCATTGCAATATAATAGATATCTAAATTACATGTCAAAATTATGATATGGTAACTCTACTAAAGAATTTTTTTTGGGTAGTTTGCTCTGTTAAACACATAATATATCTAATGAATAATGTAAAATTATAACCACAATTTTACCCAAATTTTTGAAAATTCTTCTTGTTGAGTGTACATAAATTATACGTTAAAACTTTAACTATATTTAGCTTAGTGAAAATATTTATATATCTGTTTACCATACATATGTACATAAAATAAAATTGTACAAATATAAGGCAACGAACACAACCACACAACAGAGTATTTCTGCTACTACATACAGTAGATTCTAAAACCTAGTTTACATTTAAATTGTGTTCAACAATATTTTTTAAACTATTCTCTCTTATAAATACATTTTCATTTGCCTCCTTAAAAATGTTGGCGAAAAGAAGCTTATTTTTGGGCCTGGTTTTTTTTTTTTTAATTCTTTTTTGTCATCAGTATTTATTTGAGGAATATGAATCCTCTTTGAAGGATAGGTTTCATTAGTTGGACCCTCTCTCCCTCGTTTCCTAAGGCGAATATTATATTATACTATTATATTAATAATAACAATAAATGTGAACCCACTCTGACCTCATATGAAGGAATTGTGTTGAAAAAAAAATATTATATCTACATGAATTTGTTATAGTTAATCAATAGTTAATTTTGTATATAGATACATTAAAGACTCCAATGAAGAAAGTTATTCATGTTCTAGCTTGAATTAAAGGGGATCCATGTACATATATTTTACTTTAAAGTTTTCGATAATATATACCGAAATTGAATTAAAAGGTCATTATCATATGGATATCAAGTATATCTAAAAGAAGAGTGATGTGGGTTCTGCCATATTTTGGTGTAAGTGGCTTTAATGAGATTTAATGCTTGGAATTAAACTAATATGAACATATTATTATTTAAAATGTTGTGTATCAGTGGGAACAATATGATTTTTCTATTTCATATAACCAGCCATCATTTTGTGACTACTCCAGGATTTAAAACGTGGAAGGATTTGTCGTTTCACTCAGTATTTTATCATCAAAAAATAAGAACCCAATATTGACTTCAAAAAGGTAGCACCTTCATAGTAGAACTTATTTTTCTTAAATGCAATAATTCAATATCTTACATTCTAATAGTTACTCATGATATTAAAGTAAACCATGTCTTCAAATATACAGAAACCAGCTTGAACTTCAAATGAACCTCTAGAAAACATAATCAAATATATGTACATCTATTTGAAAGATACTTTATTTATTGATAAATTAATGAGCAGATACATACATAATATTTAGTTCACAATGAAATATATTTACAACGACAAACAAGTATGTAGTTCTTTTATCGAACTTCTTTGTACTTCATATTATTTGTAATTTAATTTTTACTTTCTATGGGTATAAATATACATCTTCAAATACACTGAAATAAATATTTAATTCAACAATATGTAAATATCATTTCTTTTACGTTTTTTGATGATTAAACAATTTTGATGTATCCTCCAATATATTTCAGGTTCTCTTACCCATCAGTGGTGGATTCATGCTATTTTTTCTATTTAGCTCGTAAAATACAAAGAGATTTTAGGCGAAAATAAATTTCTCTGGGAACATCTGCAAGATTCAAAAATATATTAAATCTTTTCAAAGCAATGGATTTGATCTACACCTTAAAAGAGAGCTTGAATCAATACCACTCTCATTCAAATCCATTCACAATAGGAACATATAAAAAGAGAGATTGACTCGAAGTAATTTAAAAGATGGAAGCCATAAAATCATATATATGTAATGAAAGAAATTAGAACAAAAAATCAGTGGATTCTCAACTCTCGTACTTGAAATGACTCTGCAATTAACGAATAAGTTATAAATATAATTCATGACGCAACACAAAAGCTGTACTAATGATAAACATTGAATAAAAACCCCTTTGATAAATATAATCAATATGTATTTTTCTATATAATAAAATTTAATAATCAAACCAATTTACAAACAAATAGACCAATAAATATTAAAAAGTCCATAGATCTTCTAAATTGGTAACACTATTCTCATATTTTTTATTCAAAATAAGAGATGCTGTCTTTCGAACCATCTCTACGATCTTCACACACCAAACCATACACATATATTTTATGCCATTAATGGCATAAAAGGGATACCACCTATCGCTTCAAATGCTTCCTTTTTTCGACTGGGTCATTGGTGACCTACATGTCATGGGAGACACCCCAAAATCTCTTACTATTTTATTTCAACTTTCTTCCTAAGAACTGTATCCAATTGTTAAACAATAACTACCAATCTGACCATGTATGACCTTTAATGGTTATCTAATGACTGTATTACGATTCATAACCGTTATAAGTATTTATAACAAGTCTTTGTCTAGTCAAGGTTATATATCATCAGTCAAGCTCTTTGGATCTCTTTCTCTTGAATGGAGGATGAGATACTGAAGGCTTTTTGTTTAGATGTTCTCTTTATAGAGCTCTCTTAATAGCCTCAACTTTAACTTAAATCACTTTTTTCTGAGCCTTCCTCACTCCACTTTGCGATTGAAGGGAGTGAGCTCCTTAACTAATTCTTTGTTTCGTTTTTTAATGGTAAAAAAAGAATAAAACAAAGTTATGTACCGTTTTGTTTGGGGGTCACAGCTCGATACGTTCCCCTTTTTATTCGATCAAGCTATTAATTTGTGTGTTGTTCTCATTTGAAGGCTAAAATTATCATGAATGTGATTTGACTTAGGAAGTCCTTTTTTTAACTTTATTTATTTTTATTTTGTATTTGAGTTTAATGTAATAACTATGAGAAGTAGAAATCTTTATGGTTTCACACTATATTTACATATATGAATCATAACAGGTGATAAGCAAATTTAAAACTGACAACACTCATTTTCAAAAATATGCTTTTAATCTATAAATACAAATTGTTATTCATATTTTGAGTGGGTCGAGTGTTGATAAATATTGGTAAATTAAATTCATTGTCTTTTTTAAGGTATCTTTTTTATTATTATCTTGAATGTGTACAATATATCCGAATTGGTCCTTTGACACATTATGAAATTGTTAAGTAACTCATAAAGAGCCTTTGTGTTCTGAATTAAAGTAAAAAATCATTTTATTAGTACTTAAATGCAGTGGCACGCTTAAAGCAGGTGGTTGTGAGATAAGGTTTGACTGTATTTATTATAAAATTAATTTTTATTTATATTCATACCAATCATGATTTTTTCCGTATCAACTGTATGAAAATATGTAATGATGTGATGTATGATAATTGTTAAGCTTTCCACCTCATTGAGATAGACTAGTGCATGGACGTGTCTTATGATATCAATTATCATCCATCATTTAGACAGCACAAAAAGTGTGGTTCTAGCGCAGGCTATTCCGTTCCTTTATTTATTTTACAAGAGAGAGTCAATATCTTAATATGTTGGAGTCCCAGAGACTATACATTAAAGACATTAAAACAATGGTGCCATATGAAGCAAATTCATTAAAAGCCTAAAGTGACACCACACTATATTTGGTATTCTTCAGACTTAAAAGCTCAAAGTAACTCTTTCACTATATTAAGCGATAATAATGTTGTAAGTATCTTCTAAATTTGTTCATCAAATACTACATTTTCCTTAGAAAACTATGTATTCCCTACTACTCTTTTTAATCTTTTTACTGTTTTATAGGCCACCCCAACATTTTAGAACATTCACTCCCTATTTTACAGGTTATTTGCTCCTAAAACATTTTATCTTCACCATATCTCTCCTCCCTGTGTATTTAGTTAAATTAACTTATAAACGTATAAAAATGATTTATAATTCTGAATCCTGAAGATTGTTATAATGACTAATTAATAATTCACAAATCAATGACACGGGTAAATACAACGTTTCTGAACAGTAATAGGTAGTGTTGCATATAATTTAGAAATTTAGTTATTTTTACAATATAAAAACAATGTTCTCCTTTAATATTTAGTAGTTTATTTGAATTTTCTTGAAAATAACAGAAATTCATGAAATATCAGTCATTATTTTTAGGGAGTAAAATGCATCTGGCGTGAATTTCTCAGGGAGTTGGATGTCGTAGGATAGTTGTTTATAGGTAAAAGGTCGTGAGGTCAACTACTTTTCCTACCTTTCTTCATATTTTAAGTTTAATTTTTTTAAAGTTTACATTAGTTTTTGAACAATTATATGAAATTTGCTTATAAAGTCTCTTTTATCGAAATAAAGGTCATCATAATTCGACCTTTTTTACAAATATAAATTAAAATTTAAGTATTTGCAAGATGATGTATATTAGTGTGTTTATTTGGCAACCATACGCTAACAAACAAATGAATAAGGGAATAGCAAAAATTCATTTTATTTCTAATTATTATTGTACATAGTGACAAGGAAATGCTAAATTATCATAAAAGCTTAAAAATATTTTTTATAGCAAATTAACTCCACTAAATTTATTATTTATTTGTTACAAAAAGCTCCAATGTACGTTTAGTATATAGATGGTATTATTTTTTTTTTGGAATAAAGTGTATGAATTCAATACATTAGGCCCGTTGAGTAACCTTTAACAGTTCAAAATTGGTATAGCATCAAAAGGAACAATTTGAGACTTTACGACTAATAATATATTTCAAATTTCAAATATAAGCTCCACCCTAATGGGTCATGGATTAATGGTTATAATGCTTACTCCACTGATGTTACAATTATTGAACCTGCTCATTGGATTTTGTATAGATTTATATTTGCTAATGTATTTTATCATAGAGGATAAGTCTATAAAAGTGAAGGGTCTTTAATACAGGGAATGACATTGCAACTTTAGGTTGTACTTTTTCCTTTTCTTAGTGAAGTTCCATTATGACTACTCAGAAATTTTATTTCTAACTAATACACATAAAATGTAATTTGAACACACTTTTAAATGAATTAAGACTGATGAAACTTGGATTGAAACCCTACGGTATGCATAACCTTGAAAACACAAATTAATTCAAAACATAAAATATCCTTTTAAAAAAAAATTTTTTTTAAATAGTTTTTAAACTATATTTCAGAAGTGGTTCGACTCCAATCTATCAACTGTTTAGGATTCTCTTCAGCAACTTTTCATCATATAACATTTCCCCAAAATAATGTTAAATATTTTTAGATAATTATTTGAAGTTAAAAGCGTACACGAGATGTGTAATTTTAGCTACTAAAATAAAACAAAAAAATGCATAAAAAGAAGAATATACCATCAAACACAGAAAAAAGACTATTTATATCGTGTTTATTTCTATTTTTAAAGAAAATTTACTTAATGATAAAAATTTAAAAAATTCTATCAAACGATTTCAATCCAGTTGTGACGGGAGGAACAAATCTCGAACTAAAAATTTATTGGACATTACAAAAAGTGTTTGCACATAATTTTCTAAAATTCCTAATATTTTCCTAATATTCAAAACATGTTTATGTGAATGGATTTTTAGATCAAAAAAAACCTTGATGGACATTATAATATTCTTATACTTCTATCAGAAGTTTAATTAAAAAACTTTTAATCTAAAAAAATATTAAAATATAATCTAAAAAAATTTACGGAGTATAAAATATAAACCTAGCTCACGCAACCCATCAGAAAGCTTATAATATACCTCTTGAATTGTTAGCCAAGATGAAGAAATTCTTAATTGACAAATGAATCAAATTCCTATGGATACACTAAAAGCCTCAAACTTCACTTTTTCTTCATTGCTTTGATAATTTCAAGCAGTGACAAAATGTTGTTCATTCAAATGCTCACTGACTAGATAATTAACTTGGAACAAAGTTTCAAATGAGGAAACGTAAAAATAAATTCAAGAATTTTATTTTTATTAGTTAAAGAATAACCTTTATTTCATACATACAAACATCATTACAAAAACAAATATAAAGTTTTGTATCAAATATAAATAATTATTATCACAGTAATTCTTGAGGTAGATAATGATAAATAAATATGAATATTACAAACATCCAGGATGGACAGTACTTCCATCCTCTGCTACCATAGCACTAACAAAGTGCCAACCTTCCTTGTCTCCATCAAAATATTCTTGGTCAAATTGTTCCAAACAAAGTTCACAATGTCTTGAGGGGGCTTCCCAACTTGCCAAATATTGTTTTTCATTAGTGATGATCTTTTTAGGATCTTGTGGCGTCAACTTGAAGATGAATTTTTCTGAGTCATTGTTTCTCATTGACTCTAGATTTGGATACCATCTATATGCGTTCCAAGCGTTCTTGGTATTCATTTTGTTCATGTAATGAAAGTCCAAATGTTCAGCATATTCAGTTTTTCTTTTCTCATTAGGAAAACAAATCCCACAAACTCCACATTGGACACTGTCTTTCAAATTGTAAATGTCATTGACAATAGTCGTACGACATATTGGAATCAAATTCTTTACCAAGGTAATTCGTGCTCTATGGTTATTGGTGTATGTACCCTTTAGGGCTTTATAATCTCTCCAATTGTATTCATTTGATGAGGGATTGAAGAAGGGTTGCGCTTCTTGAAATGTTGGGTCATAGAGTGGAGTATCAAACTGTACAGGAGGTGCTTTGCATGACTTTGTTTCGATTTCTTTATTTCCCTTTGCTTTCCATTCAGCCCAATTCTTAGATTTCTTCTCAGCTGTAGTTCCAGTTTGTTCTGGCAAGGGCTGGGAGGGTTCCTGAATCGATTTGGAAACATTCCATTTTTCTAGCCAATGAGCATCCGCTCCAAGTGTTGACGATGTGGACGGAGATGAATATGATGAGGTTTTATGTTGTCGGTTATCGGTGTTGTATCTACATGAATCGATTTCTCTACGTCTTTGCTCTCTTTTCTTATTACCCCCAACATGGTACTTGGGAGAAAATTTGTTGGTTTTCACAACTTTATTTTGTGGAGGCATGGGAGGCATGGTTTTGTTGGTGTTATCTACTGTGCAATGAATCGGTGACTGATTGAACCAAGGCTCGATTGTCTAATTGTTAGCTCGGTTTTGTATGCATTTTAGTTGGGCCAGCTTAAGTATCTAAGGTGCTCTTCATTCCAACTTGAACCAATTCATAGTTTCTGAACATACATACAAGAGCTTTCATTATGTTTTTTAAATTTTTGAAACACTTGGGATTGTTGTTACTTCGCAAAATTAATATACCCAACATGCATCCATTGTTATTCAAAAGCTCTTACATGTAAGCTACAATCTCTTTTATTTTTTACTTAAAATCTAATTATTCAATCCTCCATCAATGTACAAATCAGTTATTTTATATAAGTGGAATTAAATTTTATTTAAAGTAACAGTCTAAGTTTCAATAATTAAAACACTTATGTTAAACTATATAGAAAAAAACAACTAAAACAAACAAAATGGAATAAACTAAAACCTTTTTAGAGATATTTTCAAAAAATTTGAACGTACTTATTAGGATCTACAATTATAAAATTTTCAGAATAAATACTTTTAAAATTTAATTTCACAAAATCTCGGTAAATGATTTATCTTCTTTGTTATGGTTATGAGGAAAAGTTATTATTTTTTACTTAGATCTCAAAGATTCATTTAAACAAAAAATCGACCAATTAATGGGTTACCGGTTTAAAATACCTAAATAGTCAATATCGGTCACAAATGTTCATATTAATTTGTCCTTAGTTCTTGCATCACTATGTTTTAAGGTGAAACGGGCTGGTCTTTGAGGAGTGACGAAAAAACTTGCTTACATGTTAATAATACATGTCCTCTTATACATATATATGTCTGTTATTTTTTAGTACTGAAATATGGTTAAAAACTATTTTTGGTAGACAAATTGTTTGATAAAATAATGTTAAGTACATAGATGTTAGACGTAGTAATGACTTATGCTTAAAAGCAAAGACTTGATTATATTTACTTATGAAGTACTATAATTATAAATGTACCTTTTAACACCATTCAAAAGATATGTCACCTTATTATAGAACTGTTTTCAAATGTCCACACGGAGCTTTCTCTTTGATGTTTGTTATTTTTTAGTAATGAAATAGGGTAAAAGACTATTTTATGTAGGAAAATTCTTCAATTTGTTGATTTATTTTTGTAAAATTTAGTAATTTATTAATTTTTGGCTCCCATGTAAGGGTTTTCTTCCTTATTTTTTAAAAAAAAGTTTATAGATTTACGTACATTATATTGATTTTCTTTTGAAATATTCGAGTTTCTCATAAATAGACTTCTTTTAAATTATATCATCTTTTTGATTAGGACAAGATCAAACATCTATATTTTTAGATTTAGTATTCAATCTCTTAATATCAACGTCAACTATTTCATTCATAGTTTTGAAATAAAAGAGGTTGCGAATCTTAAAAAACTTCCGCTTCTCTATGTATAATAAAACTAGATATTGATGTAATTTTAGAAGTAATGCTTATTTCGTTTACTTATAAACTACATTTATCAACAATATTTAATTTGTTGATACTAAATAAAATTGCAATTTTTTCTTCATTTTTACTTATTTAAAAGGAACTTTCCAAGTTTCAATTCAAAGAGCATAAATGTTAAAAATAGTTATAAGTTTTTCTTCCAAAAATCTACAAATTTTTACATTGCATATTTTTAATTTCTATATTTTTTTCATGAAATATTTGTAAATTTCGCCTGATCTCATTATTTATTTTATTAAGAAATTCATCTTTTATATATTATATTAACTTAAATAATTAATTATCATATTGCAGATAGTTATATATAAAATATTCTTTAACGTTTAATAATCTAATGTTAAGTAAGATACATCACTTGAGAAGAAGGATGAGAGTGAAAAATTTCCCACGTTCGTCAGACTATTGTCAAGATCTATATCTGTACATTTCAGAATCTATTTTATGTAATCTATACTCTTCAATCTAGTCGACAACTAATTCACAAAAAGTAATAAAACTTTCATCAACAACACTAAATAAATGGAAACAGTATCAAGCAACATTTCATTATTTTGGACACTTTAGAAAATTTGTACTTCAAAAATTAAACTTTTAATTTTATACTTTTTTGAAAAGTGCAAGCAAAACAACTTGAATTTACTAAATATGCTAATAAAACTAGACGAAATACACTGTTGAAACATCAATTTTTCTAAGAAAATCGGCAAAAAAATAAATGTTTTATGTGTAATTTACGTGGTACAGTTCCTTCCGTTTAGTATTTTTATTTCCATTTTTAACAATGAGATATTTATTTTCACGGACAGTCTATAAAACATTTTTTGTAGATGTTATTCTATTACATTATAGTGTATGATTAAATAATTTGAATTTTTTTTTGATTTCTTATAAAAAAAAACATACTTCTTTAACTTGATTGAATTCCGTAATTCATTCTTGGACTTTTTCTTAACGTTACCAAAGAAACACGATGGATCGAGATAAAACCCTAATTTTCACAAAAATTATTCATTAAAAAATTAAAATCTAAAGTGTAGGGAGTACTTTAAAAGGTTTTTTAAAGTTTTGGACCCTCAAATTAAACCTATATTCCAGTTTTTACCACCGTATATACATATATTGTATTCAATTTTGCACATAATTACTTATAAAGTTAAAAAAAGGATGAAATCATTTTATTTCAATTTTAGTGTAAAAGTGATTTAAATTATTAATAAAATATCCACTTAAATTAAGTTTTTATAAAAAACGAATTCATTTTACCTTTGAAAAAATTTAGTAAAGAGTTTCTCAATTTAACCCACATACCAGGGTTATGAGAGACGTATTTCCGTTTAATCCAAAACTCGAATGTCAAAATAAATAATATATGAAACAAATAATTACATTTAAACCCAGCAAATAGTTTTCTTATCATCTTATCATAATTTCTTGATGTAAAAGAAATCCCTCACGAATGAAGAAAAAGCAAGTGATACAGCTTTATGTACATTATCAAAATATTTTAAGTATAATATAATTTTTTCCAAATAAAAAATAAATTTAATTATTGACTTGTAAAAGTATACTTAGGAAAATAAATATTTAATTCAAACATCATTTCGAACTTAAATATTTTTTCATCATTATCATAAATAATAATAATTGAATTGATTAATTATATTCATATCTAGAATTGGCAGTCGTAAGATTTAATAGTTTTATGTACTCTATAATTGTATAACATAATTTGACAAAACCTAATTAAGCATTATAAGCAATTAAACAATGTATCATTTCTCAATTTTTGCTCATTGTTGAGCTCTGTATTCAATCTGATATATTTACGTTTATATTTTGTTGTGTTATCTATATTCTGAGCCGACCAATATATTCTTGAATCGATTAAATCCGCCGATTTTTTAAGTTTAGTTTTAAATGATGAGTAATGGATCAAAGTTACTGAAGATTACACATATCCTATTTACCTAACTAACAACCATTCCCCCCCCCCCCGGAAAGGTAAATTAACATAAACATATATCTGTCCTTTATTGTTTAATAATTAAATTAAAATCCTATATTTGATCATAGGGGACTTAAATAATATAAAACTAAACCCATGACTTAAAAGAAAAATAACTATAGGATATCATTTCTCATAATCCATGCAAATATCTGATTTTGATTTGAAATAGTGATGTGAAAAGTTTTCTATTTTTTCTATTTAGCTCGTAAAATACAAACAGATTTTAGGCGAAAATAAATTTCTCTGAAAACATCTGCAAGATTCAAAAATATATTAAATCTTTTCAAAGCAATGGATTTGATCCACACCTTACAAGAGAGCCTGAATCAATACCATTCTCATAAAAATCGTTTCAATGAAATATAGAAGACAGCAAAGCAATGAATATAATGCCATTCACAATAAGAACATATAAAAAGAAAGATTGACTCGAAGTAATTTAAAAGATAGTTTTTGTCATGTCAACTCATGGTCTGAGAACCCAAGTAGATATTAAAGAAGCTTTGAATATCATTGTACTCCTTCCTACCATTGGTACGAAGTCCGTTGATTTATTTGGTTAAATGTTTTTTCTATGTGTACATGCAATTTCATAGAAATAATACAGCTCTAATTTCATTTTATAAAAAATTTCTTTATAAACATCTCATATTTGGGTTTGTTCAAGCTTATGGATCAAACATTGAGGAGATGAAAGATGACGTTTATTTTGAAGATATCTAATGGAACAGAAACTCCTAACACTTGAATGGAACTTGTCTGACCTCATTTACGTTTAATAAAGACAAAGGAGCCTTTATCACATATAAGTGTCGGCAGTATCTAAAAGTTGCATGTAATATCCTAAAATTGATACAATATCATTGTGGTAATGTGATATAGATATTTTATGTTTAACAATTGATTTCATTTGGTCTATTATAAGTAATTGACTAGTTGAATGTAGCACAAGTGCAACAATATCATGCAACCTTTTCTTTAAATTTGGTCAAGCTCTTCGGATCTCTTTCTCCTGAATAGAATCTTTTCGATTTCACAATTTTCAATCATATTGGCAAATAAATAAATGCAATGTTTATAACCCTCTTACTACATTCATAATATGCTCTACAGTAAGAAAGAAATAATGTATATTTATGTAAATAGGTTTGAATGTTGATATAAACTAGAGTCATATTTGTTTCCAAAAAGAATTCTATTAGTAGTTGACATACAAGTTCTGTATATATATGTACTTAATTTTGTAGTAGCACATGTTCTTTATCAGATCACTATTCATTATTCATGATTAGCGGAATGAAATGTATATATAAGTTTAATAGAAATATAAGCTTATACCTAAAGTTTAATTTGATACCAAACTCAATTTTAGCTCTAATTTTATCATACAGAACATATTTTAACCATTGTAGAAAAAAAATATTTGAAATATATTTGTAAAACCATAGCTATGGCTTTACATGCATAATTTTAAACTATGATGAGACGTGAAGAAGGTACATTCAAGTCAATACTACTCTAAGTATTTGTATTAATTTGTCTTCAATATGATATAGTTGCAATATAATGCTAAAAACAACTGTTCTGCTAATTTGAGATTTTATAAGCGTGTACTTTTGGAATCTTAACTATTTTCCATTAAAATATGTTTAATAAAAAGTCGTCCCTCAAATGATAAAGCAATTTGAAAATATAAAAAATATCTGAACATTGAGTTCCTTTCTACTTCTGTCATTCAAATGTTGGTGGCATGTTGAAAACGATGGAAAAATAATTGAAATTATTTAACAAACTCGATCTAAATGAGACCATCTTCACCAAAAATGATTCAAAAGTCACGTAGGACAAGGAGGATTCAGCTTCTTCCAAAAGTTACATTGTCTTGCTTCCTCCAGCACACTGGCAAAAAAAAAAAAAAAAAATCATGGGCTATTTAAAGAAAGGTAAATTACATTTCAATATTTGAGCCTGTCTCCTGATTCTCCTTGCCTTTCGTTATAACGACTACATCTCTCTTCTTAATTTAAAAAATCATTTCAAATAAAGCCTATTACATATATAAATACTTTAAGAGATACTACATACCACAATACATATTCATATTTTTAAAATCAATGTTCAAACTTTAATTTGGTCAAAGAAGAAATTTGTTACTTAAAGAAAAATCACCTTCTCATATTCATTCAGTTTTTGAATGTAAAATTCAATTATGACTCTTTGAGTTTTAAACAAAGATACATACTTAATGCCTTACTATCATAATGAATCTTAATTAAAAACTTTTTAATGAAAAGTCTATGGAATCAGATATATGCAATATATTTGTAGTTTTCGTTTTAAAGGAAATAACACAAACAAAATCTAAAATATTAATAGTTTTATACATTTTATAAATAATAAATCTTTCAACACAACGATTGATTTTTGATGAAAAAATTCACCAAAAAGTATTTCTGCATTCTTATTAACTTTACTTTAGAGTATTTTAAATAGTAATGATTAAAGAAAGACGTGATCAATTGTTTTGTTGATAAATAATTACGCAGTTTCATTATGTGCACTTAATAATTTGAGGAAAGGATCCAATAATGCAGTTGTATATACTTGCTTTAGCAACATTTCTTTATTTTAGACATCCTAAGAAAATTTGTACATCAAAAATGGAACTTTAATTGATGTAAAAAGACTGGAACTTTCAAAGTCTAAATAACATACCTAAGATATCAAATAGAAAAAAGCAACATTTTTTAAGATCCTTTAATATGTATAATGCAAGTCATTGATAAATATTAATTTAATAATATAAGGTAAGTGCTTTATACATGGGAAATAAAAATTTAGATGTATATAAAAAAATTCCAACCTTAATTGGTATAAAACAGGGTATTGAGTTTAATTTTATTAGCTATTTTAGTAAATTCAAGTAGTTTTGCTTGGATTATACATAAAATTATTAATTAAAATTATCTAATTATAGGTAAAATATATGTTGGTGTGTATGGAAAGGGTTTGTCAATACGGGATGGTGCATTTTTAGTTCATTAAGGACGGCGAACTACGTCATATTTTGATTTGTTTTTGTTTACATTTCTACTCAAAAATAGCCAACAAATCATTATGGAGTAGATGAACCTTGAGCAGCCTTTGCAAATTATCCAAATTTATTACCAAAATTCACATTCGGTCGTGGCAACTTTAAGAAGCTCATTTTTGGTTCCATGGGTTTATTAATAAGTAAAACACACATATACTTCATGAGACACCATTGTATTCCGAAAAACTTAGTGTTTAGTGTGGATTTCATGCCGGTGGTGTCATGTGGCCATACTTTTGAATATTTTAATGCAAATCACTTAAACATTCATTACACTTGCTTTAATTGGCTAAATAATTGAAAAAAACTGCATATTGAGTTCAAAACTCCTTGTGTCACCAATTCAAATCTATGTATATGTAAAAACAACAACATACAAAAGAAATTGATTCAAAAAACCAAAACCAAAAAGTATTTACTTACAATTGTCTCTACATCAAATCCTAACAAAAAATTAAGAAATACGTTAAACCCATTGTTTCTTTGTATTTGAGTATTAAACACTCTTGTGCGAGTTATAAGTGCAATTTCTTCAATATTCGTATTTGAGTAAAAAAGTTCGAAACTTCTAAGCCACATATTTATTTCTAGGTATATCACAAACTCAAAAATACCCCAACTTACACTTTAAACGATATTGAAGTAGGAAAGAAGAGAATATATATATGTATACATATATATTCTTTACAGCTTTTATGTGAAAAAGTTTATACGAATTTAAATACATTATCACGCATTTCTAAGGTACATATTTATCTAAAATCATTACATCATTTAAATTTGATTTAAAGAAATTGAAAAAAGTATTTTAAAGTGTAAATATAACATATCTCAGAATATATATAAAAACAGTAGATGTAAAATTTTTACACACATATCTTCCTTATCTTCAAAAAAATTAAGGAAACACAAAATTAAAACAATTTAACATATTTTTCAGTTTGATTGACGTATTTTCTGTGTTTATTTCTGACCTTATAATCGATTCCACAAAAAAAATGTATAAAGCAAAATGTAACTAATAATTTTGTTTTTGTAAGAATGCAACGCCCAATTTTTATTTTTTTAAAAAAACTTTTCAAGATGTAACACCTCAAAGAAATTTCAAAAATAGATCATGGTCAAAAAACAATAACATTGAAATAGGAAACAAGTATCCTCGTTTGCTCTTAACGGTTGAATGCATTTTAATTTTATTAGAAAGAAAAAATCTACGTAATTTTTTTTTTTTGATTTCCTAGCGGACTCCTATCTATCAACACAGACAGTGATTGATAAAGTTATGTGTATTTCAAGTTTGAAAAGGACACTTTTATTTCATTCATATGGATATAGAGTATTTCAGTCTTGTTCATATTAATTTTTAAACAAGACTTTTTTCTCAATGCAGAAAAAAATATCATTAAAGTTCTGAAACGATGTCATTATGTCTCAAAGGGTCCTTTCAATAAATATTGATTCACCATTAGCTGAAAGAAACATCTTAATGCTTGATTATCGCAATCTTAAGCTCTTTCATGTTAGTACAGAGATTGATCTTATTAAAGGTTGGAGTTGATTAGAATGATGATGGAGAAAGGCTGGTCATCCTGATTTCACCTTTCTCGAATATGAAATTTTGTTGCAACCTGTAAATCCGGAGAAAACCAACCTGGTAACTCTGACAATTTGATGAATGTTGAGAGGAAAGCACCTTGAGCTGTCATGACGTTTTACTGAGCTTCAAGTTGCTATTCTTCAATATATATACAAATGAAGATATTAATAACAAATAATATCATTATTCAATGTCAGGAAATTATATGTCTTTAGCTTGCAAGTCGTAAACTAACAATTAATACGAGGACTTGAGCCATTTTTTAACGTTGCATTTACTTTATTAACCTAAAAGCTTTTATTCCTTTCGACTGCAAGCTTTAATAAGTAGTGCATGCAAAGGTTGAAATGCATTTTTTTGAAGAGAAGTTGCATCTCAATATATATGTTGTCAGGAAAGGTGATGATAAATCAATGTTATATTATTTGTTTCAACAGTGATGACTTCAAATATTAAGAATTAATAAAAGGACATATATTTAAACTTAAGAAAATACTAATTGAATTACTGATAAAATATATTGATATTCTACTTTACACTAATTATTCATTAATTAAAAAAAATGTTTGATGAAGCTACAATGAGCACCTTTATCGAGGAGAATGGAGGTAATGATGTTTAGAATAAGAATATGGAATCTGGAGGAACGAGTTTTCACGTGAGGAATATGGACATTTATGCAAGAACATTATTGAAAACAATCCTACAACTTCTAATTTCCCAATTTTTAAAATTTTTTAAAATTAATAGGCTATCAAGCTCTTCGGATCTTTATCTCCTGAATGGAGGGTGAGCTATTGAAGACTTTTTCTTCAGATACTCTCTTTATAGAGATTTCTTAATATACTCAAATTCAATTCAAATTATTTTTTCGGGCCTTCATCATTCCAATTTGTGAGTGAAGGAAGTGAGCTCTTTAATTAATTCCTTGTTTTGTATCCAAGTTTATTATATTGTCTGACAATTTGTTTTCTATTGGCCCTTCCATTCGGAGATTTGGATCTTGAGAGTGAGACACACCTTTTTAATTGGCGACAAAATAATAAAATAAAGTTATGAAAGGTCTTGGCCTCATAAATTTGAATTATCTCTCAATTTCGTTATAGTGAACATTCTGAGGAACTAAAAGCATTATGTATGTACACTTCAACAAAACATACAAAAAGTTTACCATTTACAAATGACTGTTCATCAAAATATAAAGGAAGATAAACTCTGAAAAAAATCATTTTTCTAACTAAGATAAATCGACCAGAAGGGATAGAAATTTTGTTGCACCAATCGGATCAGGGTTGAATGCACTTATGATTCAATATTTTTATGAATCTCAAACCTCTCCAAACCTATCGAAATAAATTTCAGAATTATTGTTTGAAGTATATTATCCTCGTTACAGTTTGAATAAAAACATTTTATCTAAAAGTCCCTGTCCATATATTTTTTCATACCTTTGACATTATATCTCTTAAATTCAATATTAAACAGCTTATTGTGTCGTTGTAATCTTTTTAGAGCATCATAGAACTTGACTAATTGATCTAGTCAATGACAAAGTATGTTAATTGTTCCTCTCATAATGTCCCAAAGGCGTTATGAGAAGAAAAAAAAAGAAGAGTCCTATGTTTAGCTACATCCATATAGCCGTTTCAGAATCTATACGTTAAAGGCATACACATCATATATACATAAAGATATGCTCTGAAATGGCACATTACAATATCTAAAATATCTCCTCATCGAATGAATTTTAATTTTTGATAAGTCATATCAACTAAAAGCAAAAAATTCAAGATTGTATACCTTTTCAAGTTCAATATGAGAATTAATATACTGAACTTGAACTTGTTTATTCCAAAGTAGAACTTGCTTATTCCCTTATTGAACTTGAAAAGGTATAGTTATAAAAATTACAGAAAAAACAATGAAAAACCGACTTCATTATATGTAAAGTACAAAAAAGTAATCTCCTAAAAAGTTATTTTCACTCCTCAAAATCAGTTTTTATCCAATACCTCAAAGAAAAGTCGACATCAATGATTTTTTGAGCAATAACAGTCGGCATCAGGTTATACAGTTTTAATGTAAGTTTTGTGGATGTATGTAGCTATTTTGATGTTCTAAAGAAATGGGCCTTATACACCTGTTCTTAGTTTTTCAAGCAAATTACGAATAATTTAATGATATCGTTTAAAACTTACATATGTGTTGTGCAGTGATCTTGTTGGCTTCTTAATTTTTATTTAATTTTATTTTATACCGTTTGCTAGCTGTGTAATATTTTAGCCTATAGTTTGTTTTAGATATACCTACTTCCTCTCTATAACTACAAAATATGATACTATTTTGTAACATTCAACATAAAAATGGTCACATGTGCTTACACCCTCACAATAGCCAGGGCCCTATTCAATAATTCAAATGTTACAAGTACATCACTCTGGAATTGAGTAGATAACAATATTGAAAAGTATTTCATGTTTCATAAATGTAATACTTTTTTAAGTGACCGTATTACTAACTATTTCAGAATGAGTTGAAGAATAAGATCAAAAAGAATTTTTTTGGAATAGCTCTCATTATAATATAATATACATATATGGTATTAAATTTTCAAAGCTCAATATAGAAATATTAGTTTTGGAGATGATTATATTTAAATTTGAAATTTTGAGTAAGACTTCCTCTATTACATAATATGTAATACTTATTTTTATGACGCACCAAACATTACTCCATGGTGGGATATAGTATAACATTGAGTTGAACTTTTAGAAAAGACCTTGATAAATTCTAAATCATATTGAAAAAATTTAAGCTCTAGTCTTGCAGACATATTGAAGAGTGGTTGACTCAATTTACGGTTAGACTCATACTATCAATACATTTTGTGCCTAGTATATGCAAAGAAAAAGTCTAACAATAATTACATCCTCCATCATTTGACCCCGAATTAAAAATGTATTTTCTAAAAAAATAATTAAATAAATTTGACTTCCATCATTTAAGTACTGGCTTTGTTTGAGTCCTGTATACATGCACAAATCCCGCGTGGAGAGTTTGAAAAGCAATGAATACTCACAATTAATTATCCATTTTCACATTTGAATCAAATTTCCATTAGTTATAATTCTAATTTGAGAGGATATCTTCATTGAGGATTCAATGAATAGAACTAGTTTCTACACTTTTTATCATTACTTTATTTATTAAAATGGAAATAATTTGATTGTATAACATATTAATATACTATCTATTCTATTGATAATAGAATAAAATTATCTAGGAATAGAAATCAATTTTTTGAGGAATCAGAAAGTGTGGAAGCTAGTTCAACTGAAATCATAAATACATGGAATATTTAACTAATCGATGAATTAATTTCTATAAATCTCAATTAATTTTTATTACTCATAATTACAAATATGGAAGACAACGATATTAATATTAAATATCAATGAATTGTTCAATTTTTTTTTTATATTTGGAATCAAGATTATTCTTAAAAATTCTTATCCTTGTGTCATTTGGTTATTATTAGTATTTATACTGTATATTTCATTTTATCAAAATGTTGACCATAATAAAATGAAAAATGTATATACTAACAGTAATTTCTTGTTCATTTTTTAAATAACAAAAGGTCTTTTTTACTTTCATTGCAGGGATATACCAATATAGATAATTGAAAAAGTAGTATTGATTATGTACTTGTCTTGGTTAATTTGGTTTTACCCACTAATCATATAACAATTTACAGGAACATAATATCATTTTGTTGTATAAAACATCCATGAAAATTAAAACAAAACGTGTAATTATTCCCACAATTACATATTAAAATTTGTGCTAATGTTCTAAAACACTAAGCTAAATACAAAACGTGTGAAAGTTAAAAAAACCACATTTTTAGCTAAGTTTATTATAAAATCAAATGATTTTTAAGAATAAATGAAGAATTGGAATTTTAAAATTTACTCTTGTAATGTTATATAGATATTTTCTGTTAAACAACTGATTTCATTTGGTCTATTATATTAATTGACAAGTTCAATGTAGCACAAGTGTATATGACACACACAAAAGCTGTGACAAAATTAGCAACACATAAAGACGTTAAAATATCAGCACTAATTGACACATGTCGACAAAAACGTATGTATTATTTTGAAACGACTACTGATTTAAAAGTCGAATCCTAGTAGATATTTGTTGATATAACAATAGAAAAAAAGTTACTAATCCCATAATTTTCAGTACAGGTGAGCAGCGTTTCTCCCATATCTCTTGAATTTCCCTGATGATATAAAAAATATATATTGTTTTTAAGATCCTTAAAGTATACTTCACAATTTTTACAAGACAAGTCATCAGAAATTAGTGAACGAATACATAACTATACATAGTTGAAGAAATAGTTTTGACAATATACCTATGATAAAGATTATAAAATTTCAAAGCAAAATGAATTTTATCCCATGACAATCCCGATGAAATTAATAAATGTGTAGAATATTTTTTTAAATTTGTGTAGAAGTAAATATGAAGTAAAACAATTCCACATTAAGAGTAAATCCCTGGTTCTTTAGAAACACATTCATATATGGTTCAAACCTGATTAGAACTATATTATAATACTAACACAACAGTAGCCGTAATAAATAAATACGAAGGATTTAATAATGCTATTTTAATTATTATTCAAATATTTGGTGATATAAGAAATGAATGAAACAAAGGTAAATGTAATTAAAGTTAACACTTTTTACATACTTTTTTACAAAAGTTTTTGATAAAAGTATATCTGCAATGGTTTTTCAGTTTGGAGCAGCTCTCATCATCAAGATTATTCTCACAAACTGAATAGTAATAAAAAAAGCAAAAAAAGTTTATCATATAACATTAATTATAAAAATAAATAAATATTAAAAAAACATACCGCAATTGAAACATGTCTTTTTACAGTGATGGTCAATGAACGGAATTTTTCCACATTGAGATTTGTATTGATTACATACAGTTAATGTATCAACACAGGCTACAAAAAGAATAAGGTCTGATTAAAATTCTTTTTAAAGTTGGGTAAATAGTCTTTACGTTTAGAAGTTGAAGCTGGGGTTATGGTAGAACCTGGGCTTTTGGTAGAAGCTTGGGTTGTGGTAGAACCTTGACATTCATAGGCTACTTTGATTTTTTGAACATCCAAAGTAGTCATTCCCCATTTGTTAGGAGGGAGTACACTTGTTGCCTTTTTCAATGTTATTGTGCTTTTACGATTTTTTGTAAAGCTATACGAAGGAAATTACCAATGAATGGTTTTTTGATGTTGTTTTTTTAAATGTACTCACAAATGAGGTCCGTAGTGCATAATAGATCCATAATCATAAGCCAGTCCAAAGGTTGAAGCTCTAACTCCAGAAGTACAATTGTCGTATTGATCAATGCCTACGTTTCCACAGTATGGAATATTACCAGCTTCATTCTCTCCAAGAGCTCGCCAAAAGTTGCCATATTTTCCTTTTTTAATATTGTTCCAGTTAATCTGAACATATTCATCCCGATCAGGTCTCGTTTGTTCATGAGCAAATCCAAGGATGTGAAGAAGTTCATGAACAACAGCGCTGAAACTCTATAAGTTAAATTAAGTGTTGATATAGTTATTTCTTCATGAAATTATTGTTTAGTGCTCATACAAAACAGCCAGGGCTTTCTAAGTGGACGATACTTCTGGATCTTCGACTATTATAGCCAAGAAAAGCATAGCATGATGTCCCGCCGGTAAAGATATCCAAATAATTGCTTTGATTTGTTTTTGCAACAAATTTTACACATGTTCGTTCTGTGATGTGCTGAATAGAGTTCAGGATGACTTTTCTATCACTTGAAGAAAAACTTGAACTGATTGTGTATGGAACAATTCCATTGGGCCATCGGTTGCTTCGTCCTCCAATAAAGTTCCTTGAATACATAGCGGCTCTGTCATGTTCATCAACCAATATTTTACAGCTGTCCTCGTTGGAAACAATTTCCTCACTCAAACAAATTGTAAAGAAAATTTGGAGGAATACAATTGCTATCAAAGATTTTGCCATGTTTGCTGATTAATGTTGCTTTAAACTCTTTAATCATGAATATTTATACAAATTGTATTCTTTGTGGCATGTTTTTACACTTGTTGTCCAATTGTATAAAGTCCCAACAATATAACTATACATAAAAATCAATGTCAACAAAAAAAAGTTCCTTATTGTTGAAAATATGAATCATAGAACATCTTTTAAAATGATTGATATTTTGCATCATTGATATCCTATAGTGTATTACAATTTTTTTTTGATACAATTGTATCCTGTAACGCTCTAGCATATTTTTTTTTTCAACCTAGCAAGTAATTTCTTTTCAATTTGAGATTTGTAACCAATACAAATCTCATTGTGGAAGACATCGGTACATTGACTAAAACTGTAAAAAGGCATGTTTCAATTGCGGTATGTTTTTTTAATATTTATTTTCCGAAACTTTTGTAAAAAAGTATGTAAAAAGTGTTAACTTTAATTACATTTACCATTGTTTCATTCATTTCTTATATCACCAAATATTTGAATAATAATTAAAATAGCATTATTATATCCTTCGTATTTATTTATTACGGCTACTGTTGTGTTAGTATTATAATATAGTTCTAATCAGGTTTGAACCATATATGAATGTGTTTCTAAAGAACCAGGGATTTACTCTTAATGTGGAATTGTTTTACTTCATATTTACTTCTACACAAATTTAAAAAAATATTCTACACATTTATTAATTTCATCGGGATTGTCATGGGATGAAATTCATTTTGCTTTGAAATTTTATAATCTTTATCATAGGTATATTGTCAAGAGATATGGGAGAAATGCTGCTCACCTGTACTGAAAATTATGGGATTAGTAACTTTTTTTCTATTGTTATATCAACAAATATCTACTAGGATTCGACTTTTAAATCAGTAGTCGTTTCAAAATAATACATACGTTTTTGTCGACATGTGTCAATTAGTGCTGATATTTTAACGTCTTTATGTGTTGCTAATTTTGTCACAGCTTTTGTGTGTGTCATATACACTTGTGCTACATTGAACTTGTCAATTAATATAATAGACCAAATGAAATCAGTTGTTTAACAGAAAATATCTATATAACATTACAAGAGTAAATTTTAAAATTCCAATTCTTCATTTATTCTTAAAAATCATTTGATTTTATAATAAACTTAGCTAAAAATGTGGTTTTTTTAACTTTCACACGTTTTGTATTTAGCTTAGTGTTTTAGAACATTAGCACAAATTTTAATATGTAATTGTGGGAATAATTACACGTTTTGTTTTAATTTTCATGGATGTTTTATACAACAAAATGATATTATGTTCCTGTAAATTGTTATATGATTAGTGGGTAAAACCAAATTAACCAAGACAAGTACATAATCAATACTACTTTTTCAATTATCTATATTGGTATATCCCTGCAATGAAAGTAAAAAAGACCTTTTGTTATTTAAAAAATGAACAAGAAATTACTGTTAGTATATACATTTTTCATTTTATTATGGTCAACATTTTGATAAAATGAAATATACAGTATAAATACTAATAATAACCAAATGACACAAGGATAAGAATTTTTAAGAATAATCTTGATTCCAAATATAAAAAAAAAATTGAACAATTCATTGATATTTAATATTAATATCGTTGTCTTCCATATTTGTAATTATGAGTAATAAAAATTAATTGAGATTTATAGAAATTAATTCATCGATTAGTTAAATATTCCATGTATTTATGATTTCAGTTGAACTAGCTTCCACACTTTCTGATTCCTCAAAAAATTGATTTCTATTCCTAGATAATTTTATTCTATTATCAATAGAATAGATAGTATATTAATATGTTATACAATCAAATTATTTCCATTTTAATAAATAAAGTAATGATAAAAAGTGTAGAAACTGGTTCTATTCATTGAATCCTCAATGAAGATATCCTCTCAAATTAGAATTATAACTAATGGAAATTTGATTCAAATGTGAAAATGGATAATTAATTGTGAGTATTCATTGCTTTTCAAACTCTCCACGCGTGTCAATTAGTGCTGATATTTTAACGTCTTTATGTGTTGCTAATTTTTAGACTAAGTATGTTTAAAACTCGATGATAATGAATTATGTGATATAAAAAAGAAAAGGAAATTAATTCAAACATTAAACGACATCAGTATCCTTGTTAGTTCTTAACTATTGGATGCATTTTAATTTACAGGTCTTCGATGCAATTTTATAAGAAATAAAAAATTTAGGTATGTTTTATTAAAGAATGATGAAGGAGAAAGCGAGAAGAATGGAGGTAATGATGTTTAGATTTACAACAAGGAATCTGGAGGAACGAGTTGTCACGTGAGGAATATGGACATTTATACAAGGAACATTATTGAAGACAATCCTACAACTTCTAATTTCATCACAAACATGACCAAGGTGCTTGTATATTGCAATATCCGAATCAATGTCGTGAGTCATCCAAATTTTATCAAGTTTATAGAGCTCTACATAGAGAAAAATATTCCACCTCGCTACGTCATCACGAAGTCAATGGAGTCCAAAAGTGAAGTTGTCTTGTCCAAGATAATAAAAGCAGTTGAAGAAAAGGATACTTTCGTTGCCTTGGACGAAACTACAGATCCTCTACAGGTATGGAATTCAAATTTAAACAACGTAGGAGAATTATGATGACCCGTTATGATAAGTGGATAAAACCAAGTAATTATATTGAACCATACTTTTAAATTAATTATTAATGTAATTGGAAATATATATTTCAGTTTATGTTCATTACGATATGAATTACTTTTGTAATGATAGAAATGAAACTAATAATTTCAATGTAGATATTAATTTCATTATTTATATATTCGGGATATATGTATACCCAGTACTTCACTTAAAATATGGTCATCATAATTCTCCTATGCTCTTTTAATTTGAATTATATCTCATGGTAATCGAGACCTACTAATTTTAGATGGAATGGGAGCAAACACACATCACTCTCATGTTCATCAAGGCCTAATTAATTTGCTCTGAATCGGATGAAAATTCTGACCAGTCCATCCAAGAAGATAAAATAGAGAACAACTCAATTCCTGAGTTTGCAGAGTTATTCTTCAATTATTGAGAAGCTGAAGAACTCAATAGTTCGGAAGATGAGCTCCGTATAATTTATTGAATATCTGTATATATGGATGAAAATAGTATTTATTTGATGAAACTTATACTCCGATGTGACTAATACAATGGTTTTTTTCTTATTCATATGTTTACTCTATTGCGAGTAATACTTATGTACATACAACTTATTCTTATAATTTTTTTTATAATTTGAGACTTTACGACTAATAATATATTTCAAATTTCAAATATAAGCTCCATCCTAATGGGTCATGGATTAATGGTTATAATGCTTACTCCACTGATGTTACAATTATTGAACCTGCTCATTGGATTTTGTATAGATTTATATTTGCTAATGTATTTTATCATAGAGGATAAGGGTCTTTAATAAATTGCAACTTTAGGTTGTACTTTTTCCTTTTCTTTGTGAAGTTCCATTATGACTACTCAGAAATTTTATTTCTAACTAATACACATAAAATGTAATTTGAACACACATTTGAATGAATTATGACTGATGAAACTTTGATTGAAACCCTACGGCATGCATAACCTTGAAAACACAAATTAATTCAAAACATAAAATATCTTTTTGAAAAAAAATTGTAAGTTTTTAAACTATATTTCAGAAGTGGTTCGACTCCAATCTATCAACTGTTTAGGATTCTCTTCAGCAACTTTTCATCATATAACATTTCCCCAAAATAATGTTAAATATTTTTAGATAACTTTCTAAAATTTATTAATCAACTTATTTTATTAATATTATTTGTTATCTGGATGATTAGAGCAAGTGCCCAAGATCCATGTCACGTCATGAGATTTTGTTGCTTTGACTACAATATTCTAAACAAAATAAGACATTGAGTGAAGAGGACTTACTTATGATCACTTGAGCCTTGTTTTAATTGACTTGTACTTGATCTTCAAAAGATTGAGACTTGACTCGAATTTGAAGTTAAAAGCGTACACGAGATGTGTAATTTTAGCTACTAAAATAAAACAAAAAAATGCATAAAAAGAAGAATATACCATCAAACACAGAAAAAAGACTATTTATATCGTGTTTATTTCTATTTTTGAAGAAACTTTACTTAATGATAAAAATTTAAAAAATTCTATCAAACGATTTCGATCCAGTTGTGACGGGAGGAACAAGTCTCGTACTTTAAATTTATTGGACATTACATTGGTAGACAAAAATAAGTGTTTGCACTTGATTTTCTAAAATTCCTAATATTTTTATTAGGAATATTTTATATTAAAACATGTTCATGTGAATGGATTTTTAGATCAAAAAAAACCTTGATGGACATTATAATATTCTTATACTTCTATCAGAAGTTTAATTAAAAAACTTTTAATCTAAAAAAATATTAAAATATAATCTAAAAAAATTTACGGAGTATAAAATATAAACCTAGCTCACGCAACCCATCAGAAAGCTTATAATATACCTCTTGAATTGTTAGCCAAGATGAAGAAATTCTTAATTGACAAATGAATCAAATTCCTATGGATACACTAAAAGCCTCAAACTTCACTTTTTCTTCATTGCTTTGATAATTTCAAGCAGTGACAAAATGTTGTTCATTCATATGCTCACTGACTAGATAATTAACTTGGAACAAAGTTTCAAATGAGGAAACGTAAAAATAAATTCAAGAATTTTATTTTTATTAGTTAAAGAATAACCTTTATTTCATACATACAAACATCATTACAAAAACAAATATAAAGTTTTGTATCAAATATAAATAATTATTATCACAGTAATTCTTGAGGTAGATAATGATAAATAAATATGAATATTACAAACATCCAGGATGGACAGTACTTCCATCCTCTGCTACCATAGCACTAACAAAGTGCCAACCTTCCTTGTCTCCATCAAAATATTCTTGGTCAAATTGTTCCAAACAAAGTTCACAATGTCTTGAGGGGGCTTCCCAACTTGCCAAATATTGTTTTTCATTAGTGATGATCTTTTTAGGATCTTGTGGCGTCAACTTGAAGATGAATTTTTCTGAGTCATTGTTTCTCATTGACTCTAGATTTGGATACCATCTATATGCGTTCCAAGCGTTCTTGGTATTCATTTTGTTCATGTAATGAAAGTCCAAATGTTCAGCATATTCAGTTTTTCTTTTCTCATTAGGAAAACGAATCCCACAAACTCCACATTGGACACTGTCTTTCAAATTGTAAATGTCATTGACAATAGTCGTACGACATATTGGAATCAAATTCTTTACCAAGGTAATTCGTGCTCTATGGTTATTGGTGTATGTACCCTTAAGGGCTTTATAATCTCTCCAATTGTATTCATTTGATGAGGGATCGAAGAAGGGTTGTGCTTCTTGAAATGTTGGGTCATAGAGTGGAGTATCAAACTGTACAGGAGGTGCTATGCATGACTTTGTTTCGATTTCTTTATTTCCCTTTGCTTTCCATTCAGCCCAATTCTTAGATTTCTTCTCAGCTGTAGTTCCAGTTTGTTCTGGCAAGGGCTGTGAGGGCTCCTAAATCGATTTGGAACCATTCCATTTTTTTAGCCAATGAACATCCGCTCCAAGTGTTGACGATGTGGACGGAGATGAATATGATGAGGTTTTATGTTGTCGGTTATCGGTGTTGTATCTACTTGAATCGATTTCTCTACGTCTTTGCTGTCTTTTCTTATTACCCCCAACATGGTACTTGGGAGAAAATTTGTTGGTTTTCACAACTTTATTTTGTGGAGGCATGGGAGGCATGGTTTTGTTGGTGTTATCTACTGTGCAATGAATCGGTGACTGATTGAACCAAGGCTCGATTGTCTAATTGTTAGCTCGGTTTTGTATGCATTTTAGTTGGGCCAGCTTAAGTATCTTAGGTGCTCTTCATTCCAACTTGAACCATTTCAGAGTTTCTGAACATACATACAAGAGCTTTCATTATGTTTTTTAAATTTTTGAAACACTTGGGATTGTTGTTACTTCGCAAAATTAATATATCCAACATGCATCCATTGTTATTCAAAAGCTCTTACATGTAAGCTACAATCTCTTTTATTTTTTACTTAAAATCTAATTATTCAATCCTCCATCAATGTACAAATCAGTTATTTTATATAATTGGAATTAAATTTTATTTAAAGTAACAGTCTAAGTTTCAATAATTAAAACACTTATGTTAAACTATATAGAAAAAAACAACTAAAACAAACAAAATGGAATAAACTAAAACCTTTTTAGAGATATTTTCAAAAAATTTGAACGTACTTATTAGGATCTACAATTATAAAATTTTCAGAATAAATACTTTTAAAATTTAATTTCACAAAATCTCGGTAAATGATTTATCTTCTTTTTTTATGGTTATGAGGAAAAGTTATTATTTTTTACTTAGATCTCAAAGATTCATTTAAACAAAAAATCGACCAATTAATGGGTTACCGGTTTAAAATACCTAAATAGTCAATATCGGTCACAAAAGTTCATATTAATTTGTCCTTAGTTCTTGCATCAGTATGTTTTAAGGTGAAACGGGCTGGTCTTTGAGGAGTGACGAAAAAACTTGCTTACATGTTAATAATACAATACATGTCCTCTTATACATATATATGTCTGTTATTTTTTAGTACTGAAATATGGTTAAAAACTATTTTTGGTAGACAAATTGTTTGATAAAATAATGTTAAGTACATAGATGTTAGACGTAGTAATGACTTATGCTTAAAAGCAAAGACTTGATTATATTTACTTATGAAGTACTATAATTATAAATGTACCTTTTAACACCATTCAAAAGATATGTCACCTTATTATAGAACATAAATCATTTTATTTCAATTTTAGTGTAAAAGTGATTTAAATTATTAATAAAATATCCACTTAAATTAAGTTTTTATAAAAAACGAATTCATTTTACCTTTGAAAAAATTTAGTAAAGAGTTTCTCAATTTAACCCACATACCAGGGTTATGAGAGACGTATTTCCGTTTAATCCAAAACTCGAATGTCAAAATAAATAATATATGAAACAAATAATTACATTTAAACCCAGCAAATAGTTTTCTTATCATCTTATCATAATTTCTTGATGTAAAAGAAATCCCTCACGAATGAAGAAAAAGCAAGTGATACAGCTTTATGTACATTATCAAAATATTTTAAGTATAATATAATTTTTTCCAAATAAAAAATAAATTTAATTATTGACTTGTAAAAGTATACTTAGGAAAATAAATATTTAATTCAAACATCATTTCGAACTTAAATATTTTTTCATCATTATCATAAATAATAATAATTGAATTGATTAATTATATTCATATCTAGAATTGGCAGTCGTAAGATTTAATAGTTTTATGTACTCTATAATTGTATAACATAATTTGACAAAACCTAATTAAGCATTATAAGCAATTAAACAATGTATCATTTCTCAATTTTTGCTCATTGTTGAGCTCTGTATTCAATCTGATATATTTACGTTTATATTTTGTTGTGTTATCTATATTCTGAGCCGACCAATATATTCTTGAATCGATTAAATCTGCCGATTTTTTAAGTTTAGTTTTAAATGATGAGTAATGGATCAAAGTTACTGAAGATTACACATATCCTATTTACCTAACTAACAACCATTCCCCCCCCCCCGGAAAGGTAAATTAACATAAACATATATCTGTCCTTTATTGTTTAATAATTAAATTAAAATCCTATATTTGATCATAGGGGTCTTAAATAATATAAAACTAAACCCATGACTTAAAAGAAAAATAACTATAGGATATCATTTCTCATAATCCATGCAAATATCTGATTTTGATTTGAAATAGTGATGTGAAAAGTTTTCTATTTTTTCTATTTAGCTCGTAAAATACAAACAGATTTTAGGCGAAAATAAATTTCTCTGAAAACATCTGCAAGATTCAAAAATATATTAAATCTTTTCAAAGCAATGGATTTGATCCACACCTTACAAGAGAGCCTGAATCAATACCATTCTCATAAAAATCGTTTCAATGAAATATAGAAGACAGCAAAGCAATGAATATAATGCCATTCACAATAAGAACATATAAAAAGAAAGATTGACTCGAAGTAATTTAAAAGATAGTTTTTGTCATGTCAACTCATGGTCTGAGAACCCAAGTAGATATTAAAGAAGCTTTGAATATCATTGTACTCCTTCCTACCATTGGTACGAAGTCCGTTGATTTATTTGGTTAAATGTTTTTTCTATGTGTACATGCAATTTCATAGAAATAATACAGCTCTAATTTCATTTTATAAAAAATTTCTTTATAAACATCTCATATTTGGGTTTGTTCAAGCTTATGGATCAAACATTGAGGAGATGAAAGATGACGTTTATTTTGAAGATATCTGATGGAACAGAAACTCCTAACACTTGAATGGAACTTGTCTGACCTCATTTACGTTTAATAAAGACAAAGGAGCCTTTATCACATATAAGTGTCGGCAGTATCTAAAAGTTGCATGTAATATCCTAAAATTGATACAATATCATTGTGGTAATGTGATATAGATATTTTATGTTTAACAATTGATTTCATTTGGTCTATTATAAGTAATTGACTAGTTGAATGTAGCACAAGTGCAACAATATCATGCAACCTTTTCTTTAAATTTGGTCAAGCTCTTCGGATCTCTTTCTCCTGAATAGAATCTTTTCGATTTCACAATTTTCAATCATATTGGCAAATAAATAAATGCAATGTTTATAACCCTCTTACTACATTCATAATATGCTCTACAGTAAGAAAGAAATAATGTATATTTATGTAAATAGGTTTGAATGTTGATATAAACTAGAGTCATATTTGTTTCCAAAAAGAATTCTATTAGTAGTTGACATACAAGTTCTGTATATATATGTACTTAATTTTGTAGTAGCACATGTTCTTTATCAGATCACTATTCATTATTCATGATTAGCGGAATGAAATGTATATATAAGTTTAATAGAAATATAAGCTTATACCTAAAGTTTAATTTGATACCAAACTCAATTTTAGCTCTAATTTTATCATACAGAACATATTTTAACCATTGTAGAAAAAAAATATTTGAAATATATTTGTAAAACCATAGCTATGGCTTTACATGCATAATTTTAAACTATGATGAGACGTGAAGAAGGTACATTCAAGTCAACACTACTCTAAGTATTTGTATTAATTTGTCTTCAATATGATATAGTTGCAATATAATGCTAAAAACAACTGTTCTGCTAATTTGAGATTTTATAAGCGTGTACTTTTGGAATCTTAACTATTTTCCATTAAAATATGTTTAATAAAAAGTCGTCCCTCAAATGATAAAGCAATTTGAAAATATAAAAAATATCTGAACATTGAGTTCCTTTCTACTTCTGTCATTCAAATGTTGGTGGCATGTTGAAAACGATGGAAAAATAATTGAAATTATTTAACAAACTCGATCTAAATGAGACCATCTTCACCAAAAATGATTCAAAAGTCACGTAGGACAAGGAGGATTCAGCTTCTTCCAGGAGGCACACACAAAGCATTCTTGCTGAACCTACTTTTTTTAGATGTCATTAACCTAGAAATCATTGAAAAACCAATGTGCTGTATCTCCAAGAACTATAATGTCCATAAGACATTAGAGGAATGCTTTCAAGACTTCAGAAACCAGGATAGCCTCTTCTGGAGAAGCAGGAGACACAAGTCTACAGTTTCTGATTACCAACTGAGTTTTAAAAAAGCCTTGATTATACTTTACTACCTCTGCAATAGTCTGCAATGGAACAAGAATGGCTGTACAAAAAAAATTTCACAAAATGATTCCTTGGTTAAAATGATTAAAATTAGGAGGAGAACACATACACACATATTAACATAATATAATGATTTATTTGCGTTAACACAATATTCGAAATTCAGGATTAATGTAAATAAAAATATTGTTGACAATATATTATTATATAGCAAAAATTATAATTTTATCTAATTGAAGCCATCAAAGATCTTTCCAAATTATCATTATATTATATAACAATAAAATTAATGTCTCATATTTTTTTTTTAATTTGGGAGGGCATGAATTACCTAGTCGTCTTTAATTTCACCCTAGAAAACAAATGCTTTTGAATCAAATGTCTAAATTTAAGGTTGACATGAAAAGTTCTGGTTTTAATTATGTTTTTAAGAAAAAAAAAACACTTGAATAATTTTTCAATGGAAAGCAACGGTGAAGACATGTCAATTCCCTTAAATTAATGAATCAAGGAAATAGTGATAGTTAATGTAAGAGATATTGATTGATGTCAAAAAATCTAAAGTTATTGTATCCTGCTTCCTCAAATAAAGTTGTCAGCACAAACAATGAACAGGTTCTATCTTACATGTATCTTACTTCCTCCAGCACACTGGCAAAAAAAAAAATCATGGACTATTTAAAGAAAGGTAAATTACATTTCAATATTTGAGCCTGTCTCTTGATTCTCCTTGCCTTTCGTTATAACGACTACATCTCTCTTCTTAATTTAAAAAATCATTTCAAATAAAGCCTATTACATATATAAATACTTTAAGAGATACTACATACCACAATACATATTCATATTTTTAAAATCAATGTTCAAACTTTAATTTGGTCAAAGAAGAAATTTGTTACTTAAAGAAAAATCACCTTCTCATATTCATTCAGATTTTGAATGTAAAATTCAATTATGACTCTTTGAGTTTTAAACAAAGATACATACTTAATGCCTAACTATCATAATGAAACTTAATTAAAAACTTTTTAATGAAAAGTCTATGGAATCAGATATATGCAATATATTTGTAGTTTTCGTTTTAAAGCAAATAACACAAACAAAATCTAAAAATATTAATAGTTTTATACATTTTATAAATAATAAATCTTTCAACACAACGATTGATTTTTGATGAAAAAATTCACCAAAAAGTATTTCTGCATCTTATTAACTTTACTTTAGAGTATTTTAAATAGTAATGATTAAAGAAAGACATGATCAATTGTTTTGTTGATGAATAATTACGCAGTTTCATCATGTGCACTTAATAATTTGAGAAAAGGATCCAATAATGCATTTATATATACTTGCTTTAGCAACATTTCTTTATTTTAGACATCCTAAGAAAATTTGTACATCAAAAATGGAACTTTAATTGATGTAAAAAGACTGGAACTTTCAAAGTCTAAATAACATACCTAAGATATCAAATAGAAAAAAGCAACATTTTTTAAGATCCTTTAATATGTATAATGCAAGTCATTGATAAATATTAATTTAATAATATAAGGTAAGTGCTTTATACATGGGAAATAAAAATTTAGATGTATATAAAAAAATTCCAACCTTAATTGGTATAAAACAGGGTATTGAGTTTAATTTTATTAGCTATTTTAGTAAATTCAAGTAGTTTTGCTTGGATTATACATAAAATTATTAATTAAAATTATCTAATTATAGGTAAAATATATGTTGGTGTGTATGGAAAGGGTTTGTCAATACGGGATGGTGCATTTTTAGTTCATTAAGGACGGCGAACTACGTCATATTTTGATTTGTTTTTGTTTACATTTCTACTCAAAAATAGCCAACAAATCATTATGGAGTAGATGAACCTTGAGCAGCCTTTGCAAATTATCCAAATTTATTACCAAAATTCACATTCGGTCGTGGCAACTTTAAGAAGCTCATTTTTGGTTCCATGGGTTTATTAATAAGTAAAACACACATATACTTCATGAGACACCATTGTATTCCGAAAAACTTAGTGTTTAGTGTGGATTTCATGCCGGTGGTGTCATGTGGCCATACTTTTGAATATTTTAATGCAAATCACTTAAACATTCATTACACTTGCTTTAATTGGCTAAATAATTGAAAAAAACTGCATATTGAGTTCAAAACTCCTTGTGTCACCAATTCAAATCTATGTATATGTAAAAACAACAACATACAAAAGAAATTGATTCAAAAAACCAAAACCAAAAAGTATTTACTTACAATTGTCTCTACATCAAATCCTAACAAAAAATTAAGAAATACGTTAAACCCATTGTTTCTTTGTATTTGAGTATTAAACACTCTTGTGCGAGTTATAAGTGCAATTTCTTCAATATTCGTATTTGAGTAAAAAAGTTCGAAACTTCTAAGCCACATATTTATTTCTAGGTATATCACAAACTCAAAAATACCCCAACTTACACTTTAAACGATATTGAAGTAGGAAAGAAGAGAATATATATATGTATACATATATATTCTTTACAGCTTTTATGTGAAAAAGTTTATACGAATTTAAATACATTATCACGCATTTCTAAGGTACATATTTATCTAAAATCATTACATCATTTAAATTTGATTTAAAGAAATTGAAAAAAGTATTTTAGAGTGTAAATATAACATATCTCAGAATATATATAAAAACAGTAGATGTAAAATTTTTACACACATATCTTCCTAATCTTCAAAAAAATTAAGGAAGCACAAAATTAAAACAATTTAACATATTTTTCAGTTTGATTGACGTATTTTCTGTGTTTATTTCTGACCTTATAATCGATTCTACAATAAAAAATGTATGAAGCAAAATTTAATTAATAATTTTGTTTTTGTAAGAATGCAACGCAAAATTTTTATTTTTTTAAAAAAACTTTTCAAGATGTAACACCTCAAAGAAATTTCAAAAATAGATCATGGTCAAAAAACAATAACATTGAAATAGGAAACAAGTATCCTCGTTTGCTCTTAACGGTTGAATGCATTTTAATTTTATTAGAAAGAAAAAATCTACGTAATTTTTTTTTTTTGATTTCCTAGCGGACTCCTATCTATCAACACAGACAGTGATTGATAAAGTTATGTGTATTTCAAGTTTGAAAAGGACACTTTTATTTCATTCATATGGATATAGAGTATTTCAGTCTTGTTCATATTAATTTTTAAACAAGACTTTTTTCTCAATGCAGAAAAAAATATCATTAAAGTTCTGAAACGATGTCATTATGTCTCAAAGGGTCCTTTCAATAAATATTGATTCACCATTAGCTGAAAGAAGCATCTTAATGCTTGATTATCGCAATCTTAAGCTCTTTCATGTTAGTACAGAGATTGATCTTATTAAAGGTTGGAGTTGATTAGAATGATGATGGAGAAAGGCTGGTCATCCTGATTTCACCTTTCTCGAATATGAAATTTTATTGCAACCTGTAAATCCGGAGAAAACCAACCTGGTAACTCTGACAATTTGATGAATGTTGAGAGGAAAGCACCTTGAGCTGTCATGACGTTTTACTGAGCTTCAAGTTGCTATTCTTCAATATATATACAAATGAAGATATTAATAACAAATAATATCATTATTCAATGTCAGGAAATTATATGTCTTTAGCTTGCAAGTCGTAAACTAACAATTAATACGAGGACTTGAGCCATTTTTTAACGTTGCATTTACTTTATTAACCTAAAAGCTTTTATTCCTTTCGACTGCAAGCTTTAATAAGTAGTGCATGCAAAGGTTGAAATGCATTTTTTTGAAGAGAAGTTGCATCTCAATATATATGTTGTCAGGAAAGGTGATAAATCAATGTTATATTATTTGTTTCAACAGTGATGACTTCAAATATTAAGAATTAATAAAAGGACATATATTTAAACTTAAGAAAATACTAATTGTATTACTGATTAAATATATTGATATTCTACTTTACACTAATTATTCATTAATTAAAAAAAATGTTTGATGAAGCTACAATGAGCACCTTCATCGAGGAGAATGGAGGTAATGATATTTAGAATTAGAATATAATCTAGGAATAGAAATCAATTTTTTGAGGAATCAGAAAGTGTGGAAGCTAGTTCAACTGAAATCATAAATACATGGAATATTTAACTAATCGATGAATTAATTTCTATAAATCTCAATTAATTTTTATTACTCATAATTACAAATATGGAAGACAACGATATTAATATTAAATATCAATGAATTGTTCAATTTTTTTTTATATTTGGAATCACGATTATTCTTAAAAATTCTTATCCTTGTGTCATTTGGTTATTATTAGTATTTATACTGTATATTTCACTGTATCAAAATGTTGACCATAATAAAATGAAAAATGTATATACTAACAGTTATTTCTTGTTCATTTTTTAATTAACAAAAGGTCTTTTTTACTTTCAATGCAGGGATATACCAATATAGATAATTGAAAAAGTAGTATTGATTACGTACTTGTCTTGGTTAATTTGGTTTTACCCACTAATCATAAAACAATTTACAGGAACATAATATCATTTTGATGTATAAAACATCCATGAAAATTAAAACAAAACGTGTAATTATTCCCACAATTACATATTAAAATTTGTGCTAATGTTCTAAAACACTAAGCTAAATACAAAACGTGTGAAAGTTAAAAAAACCACATTTTTAGCTAAGTTTATTATAAAATCAAATGATTTTTAAGAATAAATGAAGAATTGGAATTTTAAAATTTACTCTTGTAATGTTATATAGATATTTTCTGTTTAACAACTGATTTCATTTGTCTATTATATTAATTGACAAGTTCAATGTAGCACAAGTGTATATGACACACACAAAAGCTGTGACAAAATAAGCAACACATAAAGACGTTAAAATATCAGCACTAATTGACACATGTCGACAAAAACGTATGTATTATTTTGAAACGACTACTGATTTAAAAGTCGAATCCTAGTAGATATTTGTTGATATAACAATAGAAAAAAAGTTACTAATCCCATAATTTTCAGTACAGGTGAGCAGCGTTTCTCCCATATCTCTTGAATTTCCCTGATGATATAAAAAATATATATTGTTTTTAAGATCCTTAAAGTATACTTCACAATTTCAACAAGACAAGTCATCAGAAATTAGTGAACGAATACATAACTATACATAGTTGAAGAAATAGTTTTGACAATATACCTATGATAAAGATTATAAAATTTCAAAGCAAAATGAATTTTATCCCATGACAATCCCGATGAAATTAATAAATGTGTAGAATATTTTTTTAAATTTGTGTAGAAGTAAATATGAAGTAAAACAATTCCACATTAAGAGTAAATCCCTGGTTCTTTAGAAACACATTCATATATGGTTCAAACCTGATTAGAACTATATTATAATACTAACACAACAGTAGCCGTAATAAATAAATACGAAGGATTTAATAATGCTATTTTAATTATTATTCAAATATTTGGTGATATAAGAAATGAATGAAACAAAGGTAAATGTAATTAAAGTTAACACTTTTTACATACTTTTTTACAAAAGTTTCGGAAAATAAATATTAAAAAAACATACCGCAATTGAAACATGCCTTTTTACAGTTTTAGTCAATGTACCGATGTCTTCCACAATGAGATTTGTATTGGTTACATCCGCTATATCTCTCAGAAGTACATTGGTGAAAAAATTGAAAAGAAATTACTTGCTAGGTTGAAAAAAAAAATATGCTAGAGCGTTACAGGATACAATTGATCAAAAAAAAATTGTAATACACTATAGGATATCAATGATGCAAAATATCAATCATTTTAAAAGATGTTCTATGATTCATATTTTTAACAACAACGAACTTTTTTTTGTTGACATTGATTTTTATGCATAGTTATATTGTTGGGACTTTATACAATTGGACAACAAGTGTAAAAACATGCCACAGAGAAGACAATTTGTATAAATAATCATGGATAAAGAGTTTAAAGCATCATTAATCAGCAAACATGGCAAAATCTTTGATAGCAATTCTATTACTCCAAATCTTTTTTACAATTTGTTTGAGTTCTACCACAACCCAAGCTTCAACTTCTAAACGTAAGGACTATTTACCCAACTTTAAAAATAATTTTAAAAAGACCTTTTTTCGTTTTGTAGCCTGTGTTGATGACTTTAGCTGGTGTAAACAACAAAAACGTCTATGTGGAAGAATTCCCTACGTTAACATTCACTGTAAAAAGACATGTTTCAATTGCGGTATGTTTTTTTTAATATTTATTTATTTTTATAATTAATGTTATATGATAAACTTTTTTTTCTTTTTTTTTTACTTTTCAGTTTGTGAGAATAATCTTACTGATGAGAGCTGCTCCAAACTGAAAAACTATTGCACATATACTTTTATCCGAAACTTCTGTAGAAAAACATGTACAAAATGTTAACTTTAATTACATTTACCTTTGTTTCATTCATTTCTTATATCACCAAATATTTGAATAATAATTAAAATAGCATTATTAAATCCTTCGTATTTATTTATTACGGCTACTGTTGTGTTAGTATTATAATATAGTTCTAATCAGGTTTGAACCATATATGAATGTGTTTCTAAAGAACCAGGGATTTACTCTTAATGTGGAATTGTTTTACTTCATATTTACTTCTACACAAATTTAAAAAAATATTCTACACATTTATTAATTTCATCGGGATTGTCATGGGATAAAATTCATTTTGCTTTGAAATTTTATAATCTTTATCATAGGTATATTGTCAAAACTATTTCTTCAACTATGTATAGTTATGTATTCGTTCACTAATTTCTGATGACTTGTCTTGTTGAAATTGTGAAGTATACTTTAAGGATCTTAAAAACAATATATATTTTTTATATCATCAGGGAAATTCAAGAGATATGGGAGAAACGCTGCTCACCTGTACTGAAAATTATGGGATTAGTAACTTTTTTTCTATTGTTATATCAACAAATATCTACTAGGATTCGACTTTTAAATCAGTAGTCGTTTCAAAATAATACATACGTTTTTGTCGACATGTGTCAATTAGTGCTGATATTTTAACGTCTTTATGTGTTGCTTATTTTGTCACAGCTTTTGTGTGTGTCATATACACTTGTGCTACATTGAACTTGTCAATTAATATAATAGACAAATGAAATCAGTTGTTAAACAGAAAATATCTATATAACATTACAAGAGTAAATTTTAAAATTCCAATTCTTCATTTATTCTTAAAAATCATTTGATTTTATAATAAACTTAGCTAAAAATGTGGTTTTTTTAACTTTCACACGTTTTGTATTTAGCTTAGTGTTTTAGAACATTAGCACAAATTTTAATATGTAATTGTGGGAATAATTACACGTTTTGTTTTAATTTTCATGGATGTTTTATACATCAAAATGATATTATGTTCCTGTAAATTGTTTTATGATTAGTGGGTAAAACCAAATTAACCAAGACAAGTACGTAATCAATACTACTTTTTCAATTATCTATATTGGTATATCCCTGCATTGAAAGTAAAAAAGACCTTTTGTTAATTAAAAAATGAACAAGAAATAACTGTTAGTATATACATTTTTCATTTTATTATGGTCAACATTTTGATACAGTGAAATATACAGTATAAATACTAATAATAACCAAATGACACAAGGATAAGAATTTTTAAGAATAATCGTGATTCCAAATATAAAAAAAAATTGAACAATTCATTGATATTTAATATTAATATCGTTGTCTTCCATATTTGTAATTATGAGTAATAAAAATTAATTGAGATTTATAGAAATTAATTCATCGATTAGTTAAATATTCCATGTATTTATGATTTCAGTTGAACTAGCTTCCACACTTTCTGATTCCTCAAAAAATTGATTTCTATTCCTAGATTATATTCTAATTCTAAATATCATTACCTCCATTCTCCTCGATGAAGGTGCTCATTGTAGCTTCATCAAACATTTTTTTTAATTAATGAATAATTAGTGTAAAGTAGAATATCAATATATTTAATCAGTAATACAATTAGTATTTTCTTAAGTTTAAATATATGTCCTTTTATTAATTCTTAATATTTGAAGTCATCACTGTTGAAACAAATAATATAACATTGATTTATCACCTTTCCTGACAACATATATATTGAGATGCAACTTCTCTTCAAAAAAATGCATTTCAACCTTTGCATGCACTACTTATTAAAGCTTGCAGTCGAAAGGAATAAAAGCTTTTAGGTTAATAAAGTAAATGCAACGTTAAAAAATGGCTCAAGTCCTCGTATTAATTGTTAGTTTACGACTTGCAAGCTAAAGACATATAATTTCCTGACATTGAATAATGATATTATTTGTTATTAATATCTTCATTTGTATATATATTGAAGAATAGCAACTTGAAGCTCAGTAAAACGTCATGACAGCTCAAGGTGCTTTCCTCTCAACATTCATCAAATTGTCAGAGTTACCAGGTTGGTTTTCTCCGGATTTACAGGTTGCAATAAAATTTCATATTCGAGAAAGGTGAAATCAGGATGACCAGCCTTTCTCCATCATCATTCTAATCAACTCCAACCTTTAATAAGATCAATCTCTGTACTAACATGAAAGAGCTTAAGATTGCGATAATCAAGCATTAAGATGCTTCTTTCAGCTAATGGTGAATCAATATTTATTGAAAGGACCCTTTGAGACATAATGACATCGTTTCAGAACTTTGCTGATATTTTTTTCTGCATTTAGAAAACAGTCTTGTTTAAAAATTAATATGAACAAGACTGAAATACTCTATATCCATATGAATGAAATAAAAGTGTCCTTTTCAAACTTGAAATACACATAACTTTATCAATCACTGTCTGTGTTGATAGATAGGAGTCCGCTAGGAAATCAAAAAAAAAAAATTACGTAGATTTTTTCTTTCTAATAAAATTAAAATGCATTCAACCGTTAAGAGCAAACGAGGATACTTGTTTCCTATTTCAATGTTATTGTTTTTTGACCATGATCTATTTTTGAAATTTCTTTGAGGTGTTACATCTTGAAAAGTTTTTTTAAAAAAATAAAAATTTTGCGTTGCATTCTTACAAAAACAAAATTATTAATTAAATTTTGCTTCATACATTTTTTATTGTAGAATCGATTATAAGGTCAGAAATAAACACAGAAAATACGTCAATCAAACTGAAAAATATGTTAAATTGTTTTAATTTTGTGCTTCCTTAATTTTTTTGAAGATTAGGAAGATATGTGTGTAAAAATTTTACATCTACTGTTTTTATATATATTCTGAGATATGTTATATTTACACTCTAAAATACTTTTTTCAATTTCTTTAAATCAAATTTAAATGATGTAATGATTTTAGATAAATATGTACCTTAGAAATGCGTGATAATGTATTTAAATTCGTATAAACTTTTTCACATAAAAGCTGTAAAGAATATATATGTATACATATATATATTCTCTTCTTTCCTACTTCAATATCGTTTAAAGTGTAAGTTGGGGTATTTTTGAGTTTGTGATATACCTAGAAATAAATATGTGGCTTAGAAGTTTCGAACTTTTTTACTCAAATACGAATATTGAAGAAATTGCACTTATAACTCGCACAAGAGTGTTTAATACTCAAATACAAAGAAACAATGGGTTTAACGTATTTCTTAATTTTTTGTTAGGATTTGATGTAGAGACAATTGTAAGTAAATACTTTTTGGTTTTGGTTTTTTGAATCAATTTCTTTTGTATGTTGTTGTTTTTACATATACATAGATTTGAATTGGTGACACAAGGAGTTTTGAACTCAATATGCAGTTTTTTTCAATTATTTAGCCAATTAAAGCAAGTGTAATGAATGTTTAAGTGATTTGCATTAAAATATTCAAAAGTATGGCCACATGACACCACCGGCATGAAATCCACACTAAACACTAAGTTTTTCGGAATACAATGGTGTCTCATGAAGTATATGTGTGTTTTACTTATTAATAAACCCATGGAACCAAAAATGAGCTTCTTAAAGTTGCCACGACCGAATGTGAATTTTGGTAATAAATTTGGATAATTTGCAAAGGCTGCTCAAGGTTCATCTACTCCATAATGATTTGTTGGCTATTTTTGAGTAGAAATGTAAACAAAAACAAATCAAAATATGACGTAGTTCGCCGTCCTTAATGAACTAAAAATGCACCATCCCGTATTGACAAACCCTTTCCATACACACCAACATATATTTTACCTATAATTAGATAATTTTAATTAATAATTTTATGTATAATCCAAGCAAAACTACTTGAATTTACTAAAATAGCTAATAAAATTAAACTCAATACCCTGTTTTATACCAATTAAGGTTGGAATTTTTTTATATACATCTAAATTTTTATTTCCCATGTATAAAGCACTTACCTTATATTATTAAATTAATATTTATCAATGACTTGCATTATACATATTAAAGGATCTTAAAAAATGTTGCTTTTTTCTATTTGATATCTTAGGTATGTTATTTAGACTTTGAAAGTTCCAGTCTTTTTACATCAATTAAAGTTCCATTTTTGATGTACAAATTTTCTTAGGATGTCTAAAATAAAGAAATGTTGCTAAAGCAAGTATATATAAATGCATTATTGGATCCTTTTCTCAAATTATTAAGTGCACATGATGAAACTGCGTAATTATTCATCAACAAAACAATTGATCATGTCTTTCTTTAATCATTACTATTTAAAATACTCTAAAGTAAAGTTAATAAGATGCAGAAATACTTTTTGGTGAATTTTTTCATCAAAAATCAATCGTTGTGTTGAAAGATTTATTATTTATAAAATGTATAAAACTATTAATATTTTTAGATTTTGTTTGTGTTATTTGCTTTAAAACGAAAACTACAAATATATTGCATATATCTGATTCCATAGACTTTTCATTAAAAAGTTTTTAATTAAGTTTCATTATGATAGTTAGGCATTAAGTATGTATCTTTGTTTAAAACTCAAAGAGTCATAATTGAATTTTACATTCAAAATCTGAATGAATATGAGAAGGTGATTTTTCTTTAAGTAACAAATTTCTTCTTTGACCAAATTAAAGTTTGAACATTGATTTTAAAAATATGAATATGTATTGTGGTATGTAGTATCTCTTAAAGTATTTATATATGTAATAGGCTTTATTTGAAATGATTTTTTAAATTAAGAAGAGAGATGTAGTCGTTATAACGAAAGGCAAGGAGAATCAAGAGACAGGCTCAAATATTGAAATGTAATTTACCTTTCTTTAAATAGTCCATGATTTTTTTTTTTGCCAGTGTGCTGGAGGAAGTAAGATACATGTAAGATAGAACCTGTTCATTGTTTGTGCTGACAACTTTATTTGAGGAAGCAGGATACAATAACTTTAGATTTTTTGACATCAATCAATATCTCTTACATTAACTATCACTATTTCCTTGATTCATTAATTTAAGGGAATTGACATGTCTTCACCGTTGCTTTCCATTGAAAAATTATTCAAGTGTTTTTTTTTTCTTAAAAACATAATTAAAACCAGAACTTTTCATGTCAACCTTAAATTTAGACATTTGATTCAAAAGCATTTGTTTTCTAGGGTGAAATTAAAGACGACTAGGTAATTCATGCCCTCCCAAATTAAAAAAAAAATATGAGACATTAATTTTATTGTTATATAATATAATGATAATTTGGAAAGATCTTTGATGGCTTCAATTAGATAAAATTATAATTTTTGCTATATAATAATATATTGTCAACAATATTTTTATTTACATTAATCCTGAATTTCGAATATTGTGTTAACGCAAATAAATCATTATATTATGTTAATATGTGTGTATGTGTTCTCCTCCTAATTTTAATCATTTTAACCAAGGAATCATTTTGTGAAATTTTTTTTGTACAGCCATTCTTGTTCCATTGCAGACTATTGCAGAGGTAGTAAAGTATAATCAAGGCTTTTTTAAAACTCAGTTGGTAATCAGAAACTGTAGACTTGTGTCTCCTGCTTCTCCAGAAGAGGCTATCCTGGTTTCTGAAGTCTTGAAAGCATTCCTCTAATGTCTTATGGACATTATAGTTCTTGGAGATACAGCACATTGGTTTTTCAATGATTTCTAGGTTAATGACATCTAAAAAAAGTAGGTTCAGCAAGAATGCTTTGTGTGTGCCTCCTGGAAGAAGCTGAATCCTCCTTGTCCTACGTGACTTTTGAATCATTTTTGGTGAAGATGGTCTCATTTAGATCGAGTTTGTTAAATAATTTCAATTATTTTTCCATCGTTTTCAACATGCCACCAACATTTGAATGACAGAAGTAGAAAGGAACTCAATGTTCAGATATTTTTTATATTTTCAAATTGCTTTATCATTTGAGGGACGACTTTTTATTAAACATATTTTAATGGAAAATAGTTAAGATTCCAAAAGTACACGCTTATAAAATCTCAAATTAGCAGAACAGTTGTTTTTAGCATTATATTGCAACTATATCATATTGAAGACAAATTAATACAAATACTTAGAGTAGTGTTGACTTGAATGTACCTTCTTCACGTCTCATCATAGTTTAAAATTATGCATGTAAAGCCATAGCTATGGTTTTACAAATATATTTCAAATATTTTTTTTCTACAATGGTTAAAATATGTTCTGTATGATAAAATTAGAGCTAAAATTGAGTTTGGTATCAAATTAAACTTTAGGTATAAGCTTATATTTCTATTAAACTTATATATACATTTCATTCCGCTAATCATGAATAATGAATAGTGATCTGATAAAGAACATGTGCTACTACAAAATTAAGTACATATATATACAGAACTTGTATGTCAACTACTAATAGAATTCTTTTTGGAAACAAATATGACTCTAGTTTATATCAACATTCAAACCTATTTACATAAATATACATTATTTCTTTCTTACTGTAGAGCATATTATGAATGTAGTAAGAGGGTTATAAACATTGCATTTATTTATTTGCCAATATGATTGAAAATTGTGAAATCGAAAAGATTCTATTCAGGAGAAAGAGATCCGAAGAGCTTGACCAAATTTAAAGAAAAGGTTGCATGATATTGTTGCACTTGTGCTACATTCAACTAGTCAATTACTTATAATAGACCAAATGAAATCAATTGTTAAACATAAAATATCTATATCACATTACCACAATGATATTGTATCAATTTTAGGATATTACATGCAACTTTTAGATACTGCCGACACTTATATGTGATAAAGGCTCCTTTGTCTTTATTAAACGTAAATGAGGTCAGACAAGTTCCATTCAAGTGTTAGGAGTTTCTGTTCCATTAGATATCTTCAAAATAAACGTCATCTTTCATCTCCTCAATGTTTGATCCATAAGCTTGAACAAACCCAAATATGAGATGTTTATAAAGAAATTTTTTATAAAATGAAATTAGAGCTGTATTATTTCTATGAAATTGCATGTACACATAGAAAAAACATTTAACCAAATAAATCAACGGACTTCGTACCAATGGTAGGAAGGAGTACAATGATATTCAAAGCTTCTTTAATATCTACTTGGGTTCTCAGACCATGAGTTGACATGACAAAAACTATCTTTTAAATTACTTCGAGTCAATCTTTCTTTTTATATGTTCTTATTGTGAATGGCATTATATTCATTGCTTTGCTGTCTTCTATATTTCATTGAAACGATTTTTATGAGAATGGTATTGATTCAGGCTCTCTTGTAAGGTGTGGATCAAATCCATTGCTTTGAAAAGATTTAATATATTTTTGAATCTTGCAGATGTTTTCAGAGAAATTTATTTTCGCCTAAAATCTGTTTGTATTTTACGAGCTAAATAGAAAAAATAGAAAACTTTTCACATCACTATTTCAAATCAAAATCAGATATTTGCATGGATTATGAGAAATGATATCCTATAGTTATTTTTCTTTTAAGTCATGGGTTTAGTTTTATATTATTTAAGACCCCTATGATCAAATATAGGATTTTAATTTAATTATTAAACAATAAAGGACAGATATATGTTTATGTTAATTTACCTTTCCGGGGGGGGGGGAATGGTTGTTAGTTAGGTAAATAGGATATGTGTAATCTTCAGTAACTTTGATCCATTACTCATCATTTAAAACTAAACTTAAAAAATCGGCAGATTTAATCGATTCAAGAATATATTGGTCGGCTCAGAATATAGATAACACAACAAAATATAAACGTAAATATATCAGATTGAATACAGAGCTCAACAATGAGCAAAAATTGAGAAATGATACATTGTTTAATTGCTTATAATGCTTAATTAGGTTTTGTCAAATTATGTTATACAATTATAGAGTACATAAAACTATTAAATCTTACGACTGCCAATTCTAGATATGAATATAATTAATCAATTCAATTATTATTATTTATGATAATGATGAAAAAATATTTAAGTTCGAAATGATGTTTGAATTAAATATTTATTTTCCTAAGTATACTTTTACAAGTCAATAATTAAATTTATTTTTTATTTGGAAAAAATTATATTATACTTAAAATATTTTGATAATGTACATAAAGCTGTATCACTTGCTTTTTCTTCATTCGTGAGGGATTTCTTTTACATCAAGAAATTATGATAAGATGATAAGAAAACTATTTGCTGGGTTTAAATGTAATTATTTGTTTCATATATTATTTATTTTGACATTCGAGTTTTGGATTAAACGGAAATACGTCTCTCATAACCCTGGTATGTGGGTTAAATTGAGAAACTCTTTACTAAATTTTTTCAAAGGTAAAATGAATTCGTTTTTTATAAAAACTTAATTTAAGTGGATATTTTATTAATAATTTAAATCACTTTTACACTAAAATTGAAATAAAATGATTTATGTTCTATAATAAGGTGACATATCTTTTGAATGGTGTTAAAAGGTACATTTATAATTATAGTACTTCATAAGTAAATATAATCAAGTCTTTGCTTTTAAGCATAAGTCATTACTACGTCTAACATCTATGTACTTAACATTATTTTATCAAACAATTTGTCTACCAAAAATAGTTTTTAACCATATTTCAGTACTAAAAAATAACAGACATATATATGTATAAGAGGACATGTATTATTAACATGTAAGCAAGTTTTTTCGTCACTCCTCAAAGACCAACCCGTTTCACCTTAAAACGTACTGATGCAAGAACTAAGGACAAATTAATATGAACTTTTGTGACCGATATTGACTATTTAGGTATTTTAAACCGGTAACCCATTAATTGGTCGATTTTTTGTTTAAATGAATCTTTGAGATCTAAGTAAAAAATAATAACTTTTCCTCATAACCATAACAAAGAAGATTTACCGAGATTTTGTGAAATTACATTTTAAAAGTATTTATTCTGAAAATTTTATAATAGTAGATCCTAATAAGTACGTTCAAATTTTTTGAAAATATCTCTAAAAAGGTTTTAGTTTATTCCATTTTGTTTGTTTTAGTTGTTTTTTTCTATATAGTTTAACATAAGTGTTTTAGTCATTGAAACTTAGACTGTTACTTTAAATAAAATTTAATTCCACTTATATAAAATGACTGATTTGTACATTGATGGAGGATTTAATAATTAGATTTTAGGTAAAAAATAAAAGAGATTGTAGCTTACATGTAAGAGCTTTTGAATAACAATGGATGCATGTTGGGTATATTAATTTTGCGAAGTAACAACAATCCCAAGTGTTTCAAAAATTTAAAAAACATAATGAAAGCTCTTGTATGTATGTTCAGAAACTCTGAAATGGTTCAAGTTGGAATGAAGAGCACCTAAGATACTTAAGCTGGCCCAACTAAAATGCATACAAAACCGAGCTAACAATTAGACCATCGAGCCTTGGTTCAATCAGTCACCGATTCATTGCACAGTAGATAACACCAACAAAACCATGCCTCCCATGCCTCCACAAAATAAAGTTGTGAAAACCAACAAATTTTCTCCCAAGTACCATGTTGGGGGTAATAAGAAAAGACAGCAAAGACGTAGAGAAATCGATTCAAGTAGATACAACACCGATAACCGACAACATAAAACCTCATCATATTCATCTCCGTCCACATCGTCAACACTTGGAGCGGATGTTCATTGGCTAAAAAAATGGAATGGTTCCAAATCGATTTAGGAGCCCTCACAGCCCTTGCCAGAACAAACTGGAACTACAGCTGAGAAGAAATCTAAGAATTGGGCTGAATGGAAAGCAAAGGGAAATAAAGAAATCGAAACAAAGTCATGCATAGCACCTCCTGTACAGTTTGATACTCCACTCTATGACCCAACATTTCAAGAAGCACAACCCTTCTTCGATCCCTCATCAAATGAATACAATTGGAGAGATTATAAAGCCCTTAAGGGTACATACACCAATAACCATAGAGCACGAATTACCTTGGTAAAGAATTTGATTCCAATATGTCGTACGACTATTGTCAATGACATTTACAATTTGAAAGACAGTGTCCAATGTGGAGTTTGTGGGATTCGTTTTCCTAATGAGAAAAGAAAAACTGAATATGCTGAACATTTGGACTTTCATTACATGAACAAAATGAATACCAAGAACGCATGGAACGCATATAGATGGTATCCAAATCTAGAGTCAATGAGAAACAATGACTCAGAAAAATTCATCTCCAAGTTGACGCCACAAGATCCTAAAAAGATCATCACTAATGAAAAACAATATTTGGCAAGTTGGGAAGCCCCCTCAAGACATTGTGAACTTTGTTTAGAACAATTTGACCAAGAATATTTTGATGGAGACAAGGAAGGTTGGCACTTTGTTAATGCTATGGTAGCAGAGGATGGAAGTACTGTCCATCCTGGATGTTTGTAATATTCATATTTATTTATCATTATCTACCTCAAGAATTACTGTGATAATAATTATTTATATTTGATACAAAACTTTATATTTGTTTTTGTAATGATGTTTGTATGTATGAAATAAAGATTATTCTTTAACTAATAAAAAAAATTCTTGAATTTATTTTTACGCTTTCTCATTTGAAACTTTGTTCCAAGTTAATTATCTAGTCAGTGAGCATATGAATGAACAACATTTTGTCACTGCTTGAAATCATCAAAGCAATGAAGAAAAAGTGAAGTTTGAGGCGTTTAGTGTATTCATAGGAATTTGATTCATTTGTCAATTAAGAGTTTCTTCATCTTGGCTAACAATTCAAGAGGTATATTGTAAGCTTTCTGATGGGTTGCGTGAGCTAGGTTTATATTTTATACTCCGTAAATTTTTTTAGATTATATTTTAATATTTTTTTAGATTAAAAGTTTTTTAATTAAACTTCTGATAGAAGTATAAGAATATTATAATGTCCATCAAGGTTTTTTTTGATCTATAAATCCATTCACATGAACACGTTTTGAATATTAGAAAAATATTAGGAATTTTAGAAAATCAAGTGCAAACACTTTTTTTTTGTCTACCAATGTAATGTCCAATAAATTTTTAGTTCGAGATTTGTTCCTCTTGTCACAACTGGATCTAAATCGTTTGATAGAATTTTTTAAATTTTTATCATTAAGTAAATTTTCTTTAAAAATAGAAATAAACACGATATAAATAGTCTTTTTTCTGTGTTTGATGGTATATTCTTCTTTTTATGCATTTTTTTGTTTTATTTTAGTAGCTAAAATTACACATCTCGTGTACGCTTTTAACTTCAAATAATTATCTAAAAATATTTAACATTATTTTGGGGAAATGTTATATGATGAAAAGTTGCTGAAGAGAATCCTAAACAGTTGATAGATTGGAGTCGAACCACTTCTGAAATATAGTTTAAAAACTTACAAATTTTTTTTTAAAAGGATATTTTATGTTCTGAATTAATTTGTGTTTTCAAGGTTATGCATGCCGTAGGGTTTCAATCCAAGTTTCATCAGTCTTAATTCATTCAAAAGTGTGTTCAAATTACATTTTATGTGTATTAGTTAGAAATAAAATTTCTGAGTAGTCATAATGGAACTTCACTAAGAAAAGGAAAAAGTACAACCTAAAGTTGCAATGTCATTCCCTGTATTAAAGACCCTTCACTTTTATAGACTTATCCTCTATGATAAAATACATTAGCAAATATAAATCTATACAAAATCCAATGAGCAGGTTCAATAATTGTAACATCAGTGGAGTAAGCATTACAACCATTAATCCATGACCCATTAGGGTGGAGCTTATATTTGAAATTTGAAATATATTATTAGTCGTAAAGTCTCAAATTGTTCCTTTTGATGCTATACCAATTTTGAACTGTTAAAGGTTACTCAACGGGCCTAAAGTATTGAATTCATACACTTTATTCCAAAAAAAATAATACCATCTATATACTAAACGTACATTGGAGCTTTTTGTAACAAATAAATAATAAATTTAGTGGAGTTAATTTGCTATAAAAAATATTTTTAAGCTTTTATGATAATTTAGCATTTCCTTGTCACTATGTACACTAATAATTAGAAATAAAATGAATTTTTGCTATTCCCTTATTCATTTGTTTGTTAGCGTATGGTTGCCAAATAAACACACTAATATACATCATCTTGCAAATACTTAAATTTTAATTTATATTTGTAAAAAAGGTCGAATTATGATGACCTTTATTTCGATAAAAGAGACTTTATAAGCAAATTTCATATAATTGTTCAAAAACTAATGTAAACTTTAAAAAAATTAAACTTAAAATATGAAGAAAGGTAGGAAAAGTAGTTGACCTCACGACCTTTTACCTATAAACAACTATCCTACGACATCCAACTCCCTGAGAAATTCACGCCAGATGCATTTTACTCCCTAAAAATAATGACTGATATTTCATGAATTTCTGTTATTTTCAAGAAAATTCAAATAAACTACTAAATATTAAAGGAGAACATTGTTTTTATATTGTAAAAATAACTAAATTTCTAAATTATATGCAACACTACCTATTACTGTTCGGAAACGTTGTATTTACCCGTGTCATTGATTTGTGAATTATTAATTAGTCATTATAACAATCTTCAGGATTCAGAATTATAAATCATTTTTATACGTTTATAAGTTAATTTAACTAAATATGTACACAGGGAGGAGAGAAGGTAAATTGTACTGGTGAATATAAAATGTTTTAGGAGCTAATAACCAGTAAAATAGGGAGTGAATGTTCTAAAATATTGAGGTGGCCTAGAAAACAGTAAAAAGATTAAAAAGAGTAGTACGGAATACATAGTTTTCTAAGGAAAATGTAGTATTTGATGAACAAATTTAGAAGATACTTACAACGTTATTATCGCTTAATATAGTGAAAGAGTTACTTTGAGCGTTTAAGTCTGAAGAATACCAAATATAGTGTGGTGTCACTTTAGGCTTTTAATGAATTTGCTTCATATGGCACTTTAGGTTGTCCATCTCAATGAGTTGGAAAGTTTAACAATTATCATACATCACATCATTACATATTTTCATACAGTTGATACGGAAAAAATCATGATTGGTATGAATATAAATAAAAATTAATTTTATAATAGATACAGTCAAACCTTATCTCACAACCACCTGCTTTAAGCGTGCCACTGCATTTAAGTACTAATAAAATGATTTTTTACTTTAATTCAGAACACAAAGGCTCTTTATGAGTTACTTAACAATTTCATAATGTGTCAAAGGACCAATTCGGATATATTGTACACATTCAAGATAATAATAAAAAAGATACCTTAAAAAAGACAATGAATTTAATTTACCAATATTTATCAACACTCGACCCACTCAAAATATGAATAACAATTTGTATTTATAGATTAAAAGCATATTTTTGAAAATGAGTGTTGTCAGTTTTAAATTTGCTTATCACCTGTTATGATTCATATATGTAAATATAGTGTGAAACCATAAAGATTTCTACTTCTCATAGTTATTACATTAAACTCAAATACAAAATAAAAATAAATAAAGTTAAAAAAAGGACTTCCTAAGTCAAATCACATTCATGATAATTTTAGCCTTCAAATGAGAACAACACACAAATTAATAGCTTGATCGAATAAAAAGGGGAACGTATCGAGCTGTGACCCCCAAACAAAACGGTACATAACTTTGTTTTATTCTTTTTTTACCATTAAAAAACGACACAAAGAATTAGTTAAGGAGCTCACTCCCTTCAATCGCAAAGTGGAGTGAGGAAGGCTAAGAAAAAAGTGATTTAAGTGAAAGTTGAGGCTATTAAGAGAGCTCTATAAAGAGAACATCTAAACAAAAAGCCTTCAGTAGCTCATCCTCCATTCAAGAAAAAGAGATCCAAAGAGCTTGACTAATGATATTTATCCCCAAATTGAGTATTACTGGACTAGACAAAGACTTGTTATAACTCCTTATAACGGTTATGAATCGTAATACAGTCATTAGATAACCATTAAAGGTCATACATGGTCAGATTGGTAGTTATTGTTTAACAATTGGATACAGTTCTTAGGAAGAAAGTTGGAATAAAATATTACTTGGCAAATATGAAACCATAATAACATAAAAAACAACTAAGTACATCAATTGCAGTTGAGAAAGGGAATAAAAACTAATATGGGTATGACTAGTACCACGTAGACAACCTATGCTCAAATAAAAGTCTATAAAAATCCAAAAATATCCTTTAGGAATATGAGATCCATCTGATAATTAATTTTTCTAAACTGACTAAAACTATGTCAAGGTTCTCATAAGAGATCAATATTGATCCCTTGGGCTCAATGAACACATTTATTTTTCAATCTATAGTAACGATAACTAATTATTATTAGTAATACATCCATTTGTTCACCGTTTTGGTTAAGAGACTATTTGAATGCTTATGAACATGAATTTCTCATTAGTCAACCGGAACGTTGATCTAAATGAAATTGGAATTAGTGGTTTGAGAATCACAAACTCCAAATTTATATTTTTGATATATATCTAATATGTTCTCCTTTAATTTAAGTGTGAAATGTTGTGACTTCATCAATGATCTTTGACGATAAAACTTACTTGTTTGAATATTTATCGAATCTGTTGGTTATAGCAAAAATTATCCAGGATACGTTTATGGCATATTTTTACTGTCAATCGAGATGCAAAATATCAATCATTTTAAAAGATGTTCTATGATTCATATTTTTAACAATAAGGAACTTTTTTTTTGTTGACATTAAATTTTATGTATAGTTATATTGTTGGGACTTTATACTATTGGACAACAAGTGTAAAAACATGCCACAAAGAATACAATTTGTATAAATACTCATGATCAAAGAGTTTAAAGCATCATTAATGAATAAACATGGCAAAATCTTTGATATTAATTGTATTCCTCCAAATTTATTTACAATTTGTTTGAGTGAGGAAATTGTTTCCAACGAGGACAGCTGTAAAATATTGGTTGATGAACATGACAGAGCCGCTATGTATTCAAGGAACTTCATTGGAGGACGAAGCAACCGATGGCCCAATGGAATTGTTCCATACACAATCAGTTCAAGTTTTTCTTCAAGTGATAGACAAGTCATCCTGAACTCTATTCAGCACATCACAGAACGAACATGTGTAAAATTTGTTGCAAGAACAAATCAAAACAATTATGTGGATATCTTTACCGGCCAGAGAGGATGCTATGCCAATCTTGGCTACAATAGTCGAAGATCCAGAAGTGTCGTCCACTTACAAAACCCTGGCTGTGTGGTATGAGCACTAAACAATAATTTCATGAAGAAATATCTATATTAACACTTAATTTAACTTATAGAGATTGGGCACTGTTGTTCATGAACTTCTTCACATCCTTGGATTTGCTCATGAACAAACGAGACCTGATCGGGATGAATATGTTACGATTAACTAGGCCAATATTCAAAGAGGAATCTATAACAACTTTTGGCGAGCTCTCGGAGAGAATGAAGCTGGTAATATTCCAAACTGTAAAAATGTAGGCATTGATCAATACAACAATTGGAATGCTGGATTTAGAGCTTCAACCTTTGGAGTGGCTTATGATTATGGATCTGTTATGCATTACGGACTTACATTGTGAGTACATTTAAAAAAACATCAAAAAACATTCATTGGTAATTTCATTCGTATAGCTTTTCAAATAATGGTCAAAACACAATAACATTGAAAAAAGAAACAAGTGTACGCCCTCCTAACAGAAGTGGAATGGTAATTTGGATGTTCAAAAAACCAAAGCAGCCTATGAATGTCAAAGTGCTGCCACAACCCAAGCTCCTACCACAACTCCAGCTTCAACTTCTAAACGTAAGGACTATTTACCCAATTTTAAAAATAATTTTAAAAAGACCTTCTTCTTTTTGTAGCCTGTGTTGACAGATTTAGTAGATGTAAACAATACAAATCTTATTGTGGAAGACATCGGTACATTGACAAACACTGTAAAAAGACATGTTTCAATTGCGGTATGTTTTTTTTTTAATATTTATTTATTTTTATAATTAATGTTATATGATAAACTTTTTTTTCTTTTTTTTTTTTACTTGTCCGTTTGTGAGAATAATCTTAATGATGAGAGCTGCTCCAAACTGAAAAACTATTGCAAATATACTTTTATCCGAAACTTTTGTAAAAAAGCATGTAAAAAGAATTAACTTTAATTACATTTATCTTTGTTTCATTCATTTCTTATATCACCAAATATTTGAATAATAATTAAAATAACATTATTAAATCCTACATATTCATTTATTACAGCTACTGTTGTGTTAGTATTATAATTTAGTTCTAATCAGGTTTGAACCATATATGAATATGTTTCCAAAGAACTAGGGATTTATTCTTAATGTGGAATTCTTTTACTTCATATTTACTTCTACACAAATTTAAAAAAATATTCTATACATTTATTAATTTCATCGGGATTGTCATGGGATAAAATTCATTTTGCTTTGAAATTTTATAATCTTTATCATAGGTATATTGTCAAGAGATATGGGAGAAACGCTGCTCACCTGTACTGAAAATTATGGGATTAGTAACTTTTTTTCTATTGTTATATCAACAAATATCTACTAGGATTCGACTTTTAAATCAGTAGTCGTTTCAAAATAATACATACGTTTTTGTCGACATGTGTCAATTAGTGCTGATATTTTAACGTCTTTATGTGTTGCTAATTTTGTCACAGCTTTTGTGTGTGTCATATACACTTGTGCTACATTGAACTTGTCAATTAATATAATAGACCAAATGAAATCAGTTGTTAAACAGAAAATATCTATATAACATTACAAGAGTAAATTTTAAAATTCCAATTCTTCATTTATTCTTAAAAATCATTTGATTTTATAATAAACTTAGCTAAAAATGTGGTTTTTTTAACTTTCACACGTTTTGTATTTAGCTTAGTGTTTTAGAACATTAGCACAAATTTTAATATGTAATTGTGGGAATAATTACACGTTTTGTTTTAATTTTCATGGATGTTTTATACATCAAAATGATATTATGTTCCTGTAAATTGTTTTATGATTAGTGGGTAAAACCAAATTAACCAAGACAAGTACGTAATCAATACTACTTTTTCAATTATTTATATTGGTATATCCCTGCATTGAAAGTAAAAAAGACCTTTTGTTATTTAAAAAATGAACAAGAAATAACTGTTAGTATATACATTTTTCATTTTATTATGGTCAACATTTTGATACAGTGAAATATACAGTATAAATACTAATAATAACCAAATGACACAAGGATAAGAATTTTTAAGAATAATCGTGATTCCAAATATAAAAAAAAATTGAACAATTCATTGATATTTAATATTAATATCGTTGTCTTCCATATTTGTAATTATGAGTAATAAAAATTAATTGAGATTTATAGAAATTAATTCATCGATTAGTTAAATATTCCATGTATTTATGATTTCAGTTGAACTAGTTTCCACACTTTCTGATTCCTCAAAAAATTGATTTCTATTCCTAGATAATTTTATTCTATTATCAATAGAATAGATAGTATATTAATATGTTATACAATCAAATTATTTCCATGTTAATAAATAAAGTAATGATAAAAAGTGTAGAAACTAGTTCTATTCATTGAATCCTCAATGAAGATATCCTCTCAAATTAGAATTATAACTAATGGAAATTTGATTCAAATGTGAAAATGGATAATTAATTGTGAGTATTCATTGCTTTTCAAATTCTCCACGCGTGTCAATTAGTGCTGATATTTTAACGTCTTTATGTGTTGCTAATTTTTAGACTAAGTATGTTTAAAACTCGATGATAATGAATTATGTGATATAAAAAAGAAAAGGAAATTAATTCAAACATTAAACGACATCAGTATCCTTGTTAGTTCTTAACTATTGGATGCGTTTTAATTTACAGGTCTTCGATGCAATTTTATAAGAAATAAAAAATTTAGGTATGTTTTATTAAAGAATGATGAAGGAGAAAGCGAGAAGAATGGAGGTAATGATGTTTAGATTTACAACAAGGAATCTGGAGGAACGAGTTGTCACGTGAGGAATATGGACATTTATACAAGGAACATTATTGAAGACAATCCTACAACTTCTAATTTCATCACAATCATGACCAAGGTGCTTGTATATTGCAATATCCGAATCAATGTCGTGAGTCATCCAAATTTTATCAAGTTTATAGAGCTCTACATAGAGAAAAATATTCCATCTCGCTACGTCATCACGAAGTCAATGGAGTCCCAAAGTGAAGTTGTCTTGTCCAAGATAATAAAACCAGTTGAAGAAAAGGATACTTTCGTTGCCTTGGACGAAACTACAGATCCTCTACAGGTATGTAATTCAAACTTAAATAACGTAGGATAATTATTATGACCTGTTATGATAAGTGGATAAAACTAAGTAATTATATTGAACCATACTATTAAATTATTAATGTATTTGGAAATATATATTTCAGTTTATGTTCATTACGATATGAATTACCTTAGTAATGATAGAAATGAAACTAATAATTTCAATGTAGATATTAATTTCATTATTTATATATTCGGGATATATGTATACCCAGTACTTCACTTAAAATATGGTCATCATAATTCTCCTATGCTCTTTTAATTTGAATTATATCTCATGGTAATCGAGACTTGCTAGTTTTAGATGGAATGGGAGCACACACACATCACTCTCATGTTCATCAAGGCCTAATTAATTTGCTCTGAATCGGATGATAATTCTGACCAGTCCATCCAAGAAGATAAAATAGAGAATAACTCAATTCCTGAGTTTGCAGAGTTATTCTTCAATTATTGAGAAGTTGAAGAACTCAATAGTTTGGAAGATGAGCTCCGTATAATTTATTGAATATCTGTATATAAGTATGGATGAAAATAGTATTTATTTGATGAAACTTATACTCCGATGTGACTAATACAATGGTTTTTTTCTTATTCATATGTTTACTCTATTGGGAGCAATACTTATGTACATACACCTAATTCTTATAAATTTTTTTACACATATAAGTCAATCAAGTCAATATTGATTTATGACCTCAGAAATTACCTGTTTGTAGAACAACTGAGTAAAGTGGGGAATTTGTTGTGAAAGGATTTTATGAGAACTAAGTAAGTATTAATCTAAAGTGAACAAGTGTACCATAAATAAGATCATTCATAATTTCTCCCAGACACTTGATTGAATATAATCGATTCTGAGACATACATCTTTCCATAAACAGTATACGTTAATTTGTAGGGTATTTGTAGGTAAGTAAATGAATATATATGCATCTTATCATAATAGTACATACCTACAAATAGGTCTTGTTAAACCTCCACATAGTCAATTTTGTAATATACATATATATATGACTTATAACAAATAAGATAATTAAAGATTATAATTTGTTGAAAATGAAAAAAAAAATATAAATAAATATTCAATTTTTAAAAATCATAAGTCATTAAGAGGCTATCAAGATTTCGGATCTCTATCTCCTGAATGAAGGGTGAGCTATTGAAGTCTTATTCTTCAGATGCTCTCTTTATAGAGATTTCTTAATAGACTCAAATTCAATTCAAATTATTTTTTTCTGGGCCTTCCTCATTCCTCATTTCTGTGTGAAGGAAGTGAGCTCCTTAATTAATTCCTTGTTTTGTATCCAAGTTTATTATATTGTCTGACAATTTGTTTTCTATAGGCCCTTCCATTCGGAGATTTGGATCTTGAGAGTGAGACACACCTTTTTAATTGGCGACAAAAGAATAAAACAAAGTTATGAAAGGTCTTGGCCTTGTCAAACCGTTGTGTTTGGGGTTCTCAACTCGATACGTCCCCCTTTTTATTCGATGAAACTATTATTTTGCGTGTTGTTTTCATTCAGAAGGCTCAAACTCTCATGAATCTTATTCGGCTTAAGAAGTCAAACTCTATCCTTCTTTTTAGAAGTCAATGCAATTAATTATTAAAAGATAATAATCTTCAATTACACTGAAATAAATATTTAGTTAAACAATTTATAAATATCATTTCTCTTACGTTTTTTCATTTAGTTTACCTTCATTTGTCGTTGATTCAGGTACAACTCTCGTTTTTAGTTCAAAAGTACATGATAAATCTGTATTTGTTTCGTCAATATTGTTGTTTAACAACAATAATGCTATCTGACCATTCCTTTACGTGGGCAAATTCACGAGAAGCAGACTTGAATTTAAATATTTCTTTATTCCTTTCATTTTTTGAAAAGCATTCGGTTATCTTTAACAAATCAATTAGATATATTTACTGGATTTTTTAGGAGCAATATTTTTTTTCTAATTCATTCTTCAGAAAAACTGGCAATACTATTTGCAAAGGAAAAAAGTATTGATGATTTTTCTTCAAGAGTTTTTCAGGTCATTGACAAAGAATTGGGAGTACTAGAGAGAAATGAATTATTTGTAATATATCGTGTCCTTCCTTTTTTATGGCCACATGAGCAATTAAACTTTAATGAATGATTAGGCAAAAAACATAAATTTTACTCCATTCATAGCTGAGTTTCTCTTTGTCGTCTGACGAAAAAAAAGATCAAGATCCATTCGAAAACTATCATTCATCTAAGGAAAGTATTGAGTTTCATTCCTCCAAATCTATTTTACGCTCATGCTATTACTCATAAATCTATTTATCAGTAAATTTATATTTTAAAATCATAGTTTTCCATTGCCTTAAAAATTCTAATGAGTCAAAATTTATTTTAAAGGTATTTACATGCTATTTTTGATCATTGCAGCTAGAACAAAATCTGCACGATATGATTAAAAAAATACAATGTGGTACAAGATATGGAACTCGCAGAATTTGAAAGAAACCCACTTAGTCTTCAGTCATTTATAATGTATTATGTATTATCTTTTTCTCATTAGGATAATGAAAAAAAAAAGTTTGATAATAATTACACGAATGGAGTCTCGTGATAATAAATCCTTAGCCCTCTCAGATGTTATGAAAGATTAATGTTGAAAATGGTTTTAAAAAAAGCTGAATTGTAGATAGGGGACATAATTCTCTATATCAATAATACAGAGTTCACTCTAAAGCTCGATATAATCGGGGTTGAACGCAAATGTTGAAAAAACTATACATCTGAGTCCGAGCAATATTTCGGAATTTGAACCTGCCTTACAAGATATTTATATACAAAATACAGCTAGTGTTTCACTGGTTTTCGGTTATTCGGAACTCGAATACATCGATACTCTACGCTCTTGGAAAGAATTGGCGTCGAGTTCTAGGGTTCTGCTGTATATGCATATTTATGGGTTTTCATGTATGTAGGTCTAAGCTTCTTACATACACATGCAATTGTAATTTAACAAGTGGGATATAATTTTTTTGTCTATTGTCAATTTGTTAATTTTCATAATATTAATTGTTGAACTGAAATAACTTATCCTTAAGCTGTGAGCATACTTTGACTACCACGACGAGCTTTTTTGTCCACTTGCAACCTCGACTCACAAAAGGGAAAGGAAAATTTTGGAAAAACAACTGGCAGCTACACTTGTGTATTTTCCTTGTGGCCAACTTTTTAATATTGGACAGAGTTATTATTTAGATATATTATACAATTATAAATTCTAGCAATATACAAATCAATCATTAATACTTGTATAATATTTAAAAATTTGACGCACAATTTAATATATTTTTTATACATCAAAATCATAATTAATACTAGTACCCTTTTCGAGTTCATAATACGTAGAGTCAGCTGCTTTAAATCAAAAGAGTCAACTGATGAAAAACAGCTGAAGGGAGAATACAGTGTGTTTTTGTTGATCCCAAAAAGCTCGTCGTGTACTAAGTAAATAAGTGTGAGTTATTGGGATAAATGACGTAATTGACATAGTAGGTATCAATTAAATGAGTACCATTCATTTATTTCTTTTAGGAGGGAAGGATAATAGATACAATAGGGATTGTGTTTAACGGTAAATTTGTTAGTTCAATTGAGAATTTAGAATCCTCAACATTGATACGAGGAACACTAAATCTTTTTTCAATCCATCATCATACCATCAAGACAAATTTAACTAATAGAGTTTGTACATGATGAATTCGTTCTCGTAGTCAAAGTCTTTTCAATGACACTAATTTGATTAAATATCACCGTCAAAGACTTTATTTTTACACTCATATTCAGAGTATTTCAATCTATTTGGATTTTGAATAACAATCTCCATCAATTTTAAAGATGTTTGAAGCAACTTTTCATCTGAAATTAGTTTGGATCTAGGAACATATTTTAAATAATCTACTTGGCTGAATTCGTTCCAAGGCATGCATTCAGTTCCCTCTGTTAAATACTTTTCTGAATCCTCTTTGTCAATATGAGAGAACTTTTGATTACGACAGTCTTTGATCCATTCTAGTCGTATTTCAATTGGAATTTCTGATCCAGTTTTATCATCAATCTCACAACAAGCTAATCGGTCCAACTGATACAATACCCTAAAAAAAATTAACCAGTTACAAGTCATAACCTAATCACGAAGAAATCAAATACATACATACCATCGAAGTAAATTGTTAAGTATAATAAGAGGCTTACAGCTACCAGGTTTTCGTCGATTAAAAATCTCTTCAATTCCATTTTTTCCAATCCAAACGAAATTTGGATGCTCAAAAAGTCGTTCTCCTAAATTAACCATCATCTATATCAATTTAAATAAAAATTTATTAATATTGATTCTAATATGTGTGTATTGTACGTAGATTTTGAACAAATTGCATCATATTTAACTCTTAACATTAATTGATGCTATAATTTCATTATCGTTTGTTAAAATTATATATTTATTTACATGCATATTTTGTATGAGTGATGGAACTTTAAAAACTTAAGTTTTGTATTGTGATTCAAAATAATATGTTATTAAAAATTTTCATCAAAAATTAAACAATCGAACACTTAACATATTGAACAATCTAATGGAATTTCAATGGTTTATTATTAATTATTCTCATCACAAATAGAACACATTTAAAATTTAAAATCTAATTTTTGAATATTTTAAAGGGGTGGCATATTTAAAACAAAAAACCTCAAAATCTTTTTTACAAAGACAAACAAGTTCCTGAAGTCTGGGCATAGCAAACCTTATACTTATACTATGTTTCCTGAAGTTGCTGGCTTTGAATAATATATACTTTGATACAAATATGTCTCCATACTTTTTCAGATTTACTTTTCTTGTTTAAATTGAGTAAATTTACATTTTTTTAATAATCAAACATTGCCTTAGAATACAATTAGACAGACTCTCAAATCTCACTATTATAGGGTTGCTTATAATCGATTGATTACCTTTAACACTTTATCCTTAATATGTTGAAGGTCCATTTCATTGAACGACATTGTATAATTCAAGTCCCAAAATAATGTTTCCTCGCATATTAGATCATTTATCGTCTAAAAATAATATAAAAAACTGTAAAGTATCTAATGACATTGGAATAAGAAATGTGTAGATAATGTGTAAGTAAGCCACAATATTAGAAAAACAACAATAGCAACTACAACAAATATAATATGCAAAAGGTGGAGTAGGATCGAGATTTTTTACAATATATTTTATTTTTATTTTTTGATACCATTGATGTAGAATATTTTCATAAACGTCATAGATTACATAATAAACCAAAAGTCATGATTTTGTTTTGTATAAGTATGTCACAGAGAGAGAGAGAGAGGGAGAACCAACTGTCGAAAAAGAAAGAAACTGAGGACTCAGAGTGATTTTTATTGTCAATGCATATTAATAGAGTAACAGTAGATCAAAAATTCAATGTCTTCGTCATACACTCAGGTGAGGAAATGGATACGTATAATGATAATGCCCTGTTTATTCTAAATTTTGTTTAATAAGCATTTTTTTAAATTAAAAACACTTTTAAGAAAATCCACCATTAACATGCTAGTTTGTTGCACAAACAGCCTCAAACAGTTCATATTCTAACAGTCTGGTATATCCAGGGAACGTATTACTATTATTCAAATTGAAATAAATAAACATTATTCAAAAACAAAAATTAACCTCATTCTTTGAGCATCCTTCACACGAGTGGTCACCAACCTTTTTCTAACAGCGGACCGGTCAACGCTTGACAATTTTACTGCAGACCGGAGGGTTGAAATAATATTAATAATAAGCGTGAATCCACTTTGTACTCATATGGAACTTTATTAACACATTGATCCAACAATATAACATATTATAACATCAAAAGCGGTCCGTAACGCTCAATCAATGGGAGCCCTGAGCTTGTTTCTTTGCAACGAGAAGGTCCCATCTGGGAGTAATGTCAGACACAAAGACACCCGAAGTGTGTTAATTAAGTAAAATATTGAATACAAATATCAAAAAATCGCGGAGAATATGTAGTAGGCATTGTAGCTTGTTGCCTCTGAAATCTGATGAGTCAATTAAGAATTATCAACCCAAAAATAAGTAACAACTACCCCGCACAATTAATTATCTTTTGTAATTTGCTTATATACTTAATATTCTCTTCTTCTCCTACAGTCTGTATATTAAGCAGTATAATTATTATCGTCCCAGACTTGGATAATAAATAAAACAGAAATAACTAATTAATTCTTGTGTGATCCGATACGGATTGATCATGGACAGGCACCAGTCCGTGGCCCGGGGGTTGGGGACCCCTGTTATACACAATGGAATACATAACTCTCCTGAGAGTGTGACTCATCATGGTGTACAAGTTCTCTGCACCTAAATGTTAGTATTTCAAAAGATTCTGATGGAAATTTGTGTGAAAAATCCATAAAAGATAACCACGTGGCTTAGGACCATGTCAATTCCAAGATATACAATTTTACAAAAGACTAGACACACATAGCAAGTTCAAGACTGTTCAAAACCAATTGAAATATCGAACGTGATTCAACTTTAATATGTGTCAAGTCAACAAGAAACCAAGTTTATCTGAAATATTTCAAAAATGAGTGTGAACTGCACTCATATTCTTAAAGACATTCTCTTTTGTTCGTATTAATAAGTTATTTTGATATATTAAATAATGACTCCTATAATTACAACTTATTTATAGGAAAAAAAAAAAAACCCGGCCACAATCAAGAATAAAAAACATTTGGTATCCATGACTATGTAGTTACTATTACTATGATTCATGGATTAAGTTGATTCTTAATAGTTCTTAACCAGATGAACTGGTTTTTGCCAACTGCAACTAAATAAATCTCTGGGGCAATGAAAAAGATTGTGCCATCGTAACATTTATTCGATTGCTTTATTGGATCGACAACAATCCTTGCTTTCTCGATATAAAGTGATATTTTAGCAAAAACCTTGCAATATAGGTCTTAAAATGACTCTTAAATATTTGACCGTTATATTTATGAGGTAAAAATAAACTTAAAAGTGGATTTTCTCCTTTTCAAAATTTGAAAAACAAATTTGTTTTCTTGTTGACTCGACACAAATGGTAATTTATGTGTTTGTAAAACAAATGGCTTGAGTAAAGAAACTTTTTTTTTTTTTTTTGCACTAAACACTACTTCCAAATTCCCAGAAAAGTCATATGATGCTTTTTCTATTCTTAAACATCACTAAATATGTTTGTTTTTTTTAAAGAAAAATTACCAAAATGGAATAGAAAAATAGAATAGAATAGATCGATTTTCATTGTATTGTTTGAAGTTTAAAAAAAAGTGAAATAAGATGATGATCATACGTCTATACATACTTATAAATTTAATATGTATCCCTGAAATAAACAAATAACTAAGTAAATGCATATGCAATTCAAACTTACATCTAATGTTATTTGAGCTAAATGATCCATTTCTAAGGCTATACTTGCATGCCAGAGCCTCCATAGTAAATTACGACTATATCCATTCTCAAAGTCACTTTTACAAAACCTATTTAATTAAATATTTACATAATGAATATAAATTATATGTATATGAGAGTATTTAGATACAAAAATGTTTATTTAATGTGTTGTATAATGCATATGGAAAGTTTAGAAATGAGGTTAATGTATTCCTTACGAAAAATAAAATGTTTGTACCTCACATTTTAAAAGTGACTTATAGTTATTAGCTTATTCTCCTTGAGAGATGATCGTAATTACATGAAAATACCTTCTTTACATCATCAAAAATGTAATTGTACACGAAGAACTTATGTAATTTACCTTATTTTCAAATCATTTTTGATGTAAAAAATAATTCAAATTAGAGCATAAAATATACATATAAAATAGAGCCTTACTTGTCTTTATAAATATACTCTAAAAGAGCCTCAGTTGCAATTGGAGGGATACCATTAAGTTCCAACCTTTCAGAGTCATAATTTTTTGTTCGGATAAGAGTGACATTAAGTTTTGAATTCAAATTTAAAATGATTTCCTCTTTAGACTCGCAGAATTCCATTTTGTATAGGATCTGGTGAAAGACAGGACTGGAAGAGCCAAGAAGGAATTTGTGGCCCTATAATTAATTACATTCCTTATTCATTGTTATTCAGGATATTTTGATTTAGATGACAAATGGGAATTGCTTTGTTTATATAGAGAGACTATTAACAAGGGAATTAGTTCATTAAAATTAAGGAGAAAAAATATAGTTATTTTTTACACAAGGAACAGAACAAACATGGACAAATCAATAATGACATACTTTCTCCCTCCAAAAATAATCGTTTATTTTTGTTTTCCATTCAGGTATGAATGTAAGACATTACATGTTAGATATTTTAAAACATATAAAATATACATTTATGGCATATATCATCAATATATAAAATATGGGTTAATGTAATCTTACATAAAAGTTCTTTACTGTTGCACCAAACCCCCAGTTCTCATCCACGGAGAGAATCCCCACATCTGACATCTCTCTTCTTTCAAAACATTTCTCTGAACGATCTCTTATACTCTTTTCTTGTCTTCGCCAATGAGACCTTTCATTTGAATGGCATGAAGAATTCTCAATCAGTTCATTCCCTGAAGCACCACCTTCATCCATATTAATTAATCAATCATTGAAACAGAATGTTCACGACCCAGAAAGGAGCATAAGCTATGAACCTTTATGGCCTCTAAGTTTGTTTGAGGTCACTAGATGCTTATTTTGGAAAACAGAATGCAATTTGAAGGCTTAGGTGGCCGAATTTAGGTTTACCTCTCAGGTCAACAATTCTACAAAACTACACAATCACAATTCAAAATGTTGTTTCTTTAGAGTGGTCAGTTGTCAAAATGAACAACATTACATTACATTATTACACAAGTAAGTTCTTCCAATGGAAAGCAGTTTTCTTAAATGAATATTTGAGAGTGTGTAACGTCATTTAAGTCCTGAAAAGAAACGATTCTTCCCCAGCAAAAAATAGATACCCTTTCATTGGATTTTGTTTGGGGAAAAAACATTAGTTTCAATATTATTTGATTTAAAACACTAGATTTTATTGACATATTACATTGAACAACAAATATTCCACGCAGCATTTCATTGAACATTTGTAAATATATTTATGTGTATCTATGTATAAGAATAAAATAATAATTTCTCTCCAATAAAGACGATTAAACTCATTCCCAATCCAATACTCGCCACAAGAAAAATCCCCTGTAAATGATTCAAGGAAATTGGTGGCCGCATATCCGTGTTCTTTCTTAATTCTGTTACACGTCCTGTTTTTTTCTCTTTCCTATCACATTTGTTTAGATATACTTGAGAAAAATCCTCCTTCCATTTCTGTATCAAACCCATTTCGAGAAAGAGTTGTATTCTAGAGTATATATGTATGTATAAGTAATATAAATGTACTTTTGCTTAATTTTGAGTTAAGTTAATACCATACTTTTGATTAAAATGCTTTAATATGGGAAAGTTTTTTCTTAGCACAATTGCATACTCAGAAGTATAAAACTTTGCTTTTGATATGTATATAAATTGAAAATCATGTTTCTTAAGGTAGAAATTCATAAAGGAGTCTCCATCTGAGATATACGCAATCCTGAAAAAGTAATTCTCTTTTGATTAATCAACTGTTGAAACCCTTGATTCAATATATGTTTGTTACTCCTTCTTTTCATTCACAGTTTTGAGGCAATTCAACTGATTCACACATATATATCCCTTCTCCGATGCTTCGCTCAATTTTCCACCAATTTTTTTATAAGTAGCATCCTCTGAAAACTATTCAAAAAAATTTGTTCGTAAATAAATTTCTACTTAATATTATCATAAGATACAAAACCTGAAATAAAGATTTATAAAACAATCCATCCATTATCATAATGTTCAAATTACTTCCTGCTAATTCTTCTAATGTATTGATGGGCTTCTCCATATTCGAAAGAGTTAGAAACGATATCAAACTTCCACTATATGCTTAAAATGTAAGCTAAAATGTTTCTGATACTAGTGGATCAATCCTTGAAGAACATACTTACATGCAATAGTACAAAATGAGTAAAGAAACCAAGTTCCTAGAATTATTCTTAAAGATACCCTCTTTGGATGGATTATACCTGAAAAAAGTTATAGATTGCTTTACTGTTTGACGGCAACTCTATTCGTAATCAACAATTTATTTTAATTACAATCGTTTAATTTTTTCTAACGCTACTTATTGGAAGTTTTGTAGTCACTACTAGACTTTACCATTCTATACAGATATCTCTCTCCTGTAGATGTTTTTACCTTGATTAAGAAAGGATCCCCATATGTTTATAAAGGTTATTGAGAGTCGAATCTTTTTTTCCTCATGAATATGTTGAAGAATTGCCACAAAACTTATTGAAAATAGTACCATAGTAATCAAAATCATATACCATAGATTTTTCTAATAAAACAATTAATAATAATAATAATGAATCAATTACGAATATATTTACTTCAAACGGCCAAAGAAGTGAATGCCATTTAGGAAGTTCTTGTGGAGCACGTGTAAGAAACGTTAGGAATTGTTCTGAGTGGCCCGTGGTAAAGTCAATTGCCATCTCACGCTCAAATTGGCGTGTTAATGCTCCAATGGCAACATCTACTTCCTGTTTGCTTAAAAGAAAATGTAGTCCTTATCCTAGAAATGTTTGGATTTGTGCCTACCTTTCTTTGAGCCATTCCAATGATACCGTTCCAGCTTCCGTTTTGATCAATTCCTCCCCATTTACCGTCAATGCTCTCAACCAATCTTTCATTTAAACACAATAATGACACAATAATTATAATTCGAGATACTTATTTATAAAAAATACGCACTTGATATTAGAACCTAAACTTTCTCCAACACCCTCCACTATTCTTTTTTCAAATCCATCTACAATATTTGAAGATATTTGAAACAAATAGGGTGGATGTTTCATGTATGCAACCCTTAAATTGTATCCCATCAAATTCCTATTTTGATCATTGAAATCAAATTTCCTTATAAAATCTACAAAATAAAAAGACAAGTTTGGCAAGTTCTTCAAAATTTCTAGATTTCTAGAAAATAATACCTGATCTATTATTTGACCAAATATTCGTCAATATAAACTTTTCATCAGCATATGGATTTATTTGATAAACGTTTACAACATTCTATGTAGTATTAAAATATATTTTATTTTCATAAAGTACAAATATGTATGTATGTTGCAAAAATGAGTCTACTACCTGTATGTTTGATGAAGGCAAATAAACTATTGCAACATGAACTATATCCATCAGAGTTTGAAGTCCATTTACATCGGATAAAGATTTCACAAATACAAAGTAAGTGTAGGGATCATTTGTTAGAGAGCGATCCCATACCTAGGAACTCATATATGTACGTACATGCTCCATTCAAATTAAGTTATGTGTACCTTTCTAAAAAAAAGACTCAATATGCACTCTCGGTCCGAAAACAAGGGTTTGAATGCAGGTTTTTGAGCGCAGCATTTCCAAGGAATGAATCCAAGAACTAATTCTATTTTGATAATTAAGAACCCTTTCGAAGAAAATAAAGATTAGTTGAGTGGGGAAAAAAATCAATATACAATATACAACACTTACCTAAACTGCTCTTGTAGACTTTGGAGTATACTGTACATCTTTGAATTTTCAACTGAGAAATCCATTATGAAAATAGAGCATGCGGAATTAACACCCGTCATTTGTGATACCAAATCATTTAGAGAAACTATATGTAATTTAGGAATTCATTAGGCATTCATAATAGCTCTACACCTTTTCAACTCAACCTACAATTGTGTTTCTCATGTGTTTTCCCACCCCCGAATCGATTCATTATTATCAACAAAATTATGAAGTTAACTCTCATTCTTTAAATTTCTTTGCTAATAATTATTCTTTTGTAAAGACTTGTGCGTTACTTTGCAAACGACTGAAAGACCAGGAACCGATATTATTTCCATTTGTATTTGCTTGTTTGTTTGTTTGTTTGTCAAAGAACTTTGTGAGTAGCATGCAATTTATTTTTCAATTAAACATTTATTAATTTGAATGTTTTACATGAAAAGATTATTTACCTTATGGTGATCATTTGTTTTTAAACTATTATTACATTAATAAATAAAAGCTATCAAAAAGAAAAAAAAAACTTTATTTTGAATGAAAAAATAAAACTTTGTATCTTATGAATGATTTATTAGATTTTGATGACAAAAATATGCAAATCAACAAATGTGCTTAAAATTCAACACATAAATATCCTACCTCTTATAATTCAGGGGTAATGTTTCATTTTGAGAAGGTAAGTAAGGAATAAGAACTTAACATATATATATATGTATTTCAAAAAGACCAAACTGATTGATGAGTTAATAATTATTATCATTCATATTTAATATATATATGTACATAGACACTCTCCAGAGTTGTCCAAAACCTACAGTGGATTTATTTTTAAGAATTATCTCATCATTTATTATAGTATTACTACTAATAGAATAATTTTTTTTGAAGTTCCTAGTATTTAAAAACGTTTACAAACTGAACATGCAGTTAATCAAGAGGCTGTTCGTTATCTGTGTTTTTTTCTGTATAAACTTATATCCCTGAAGGCATTCAGGAATATAATTTACCTTAAGGAATAATTAAGATCTGTAATACAACAAACATGCAAAGCAGTAATATACATATGTAGATTAGAATTCGATCATTATATCGGTGGGCCAATTAAATTTGCTGATTATAGACAGTTATAGGCAATTATCGATGATTGGTAAACTCATAAAAATTGGCAAAATTAATTATTGCAGTCTCGTCATGTACACACTTTTTGAAAATTTACCACATCACCGATTTTGATAATTTTATGCCAAGGTGTTCATCCCAACAAAAGAACATTATGCTTATAATTTCAGACTTTTGGTGGAAGTCCATCAATGTTTGACTTTTTTAAAAAGATATTCCAACTTCAACAAACTATAACTCTGTCTAGAATTGACCGATTTCAAAGCTTTTTACTTCAAAATACTTGCCCAAAAAAATGATTTAATTCAACTTTTATTAACATAGTATTTGTACAAAAAATACCATGAAAACATCATTGCAAATTATTAAAAGTGGCACACCAGTCAAACCGCAAGTTTGCCATTTTTGCAAGAGCTTTAACCTTATCATATCCCATATGTATGTATGCAAATAAATTAGACTGATATGTCGATGTAATATTTTTCAATCAGGCTCATCTTTGCAAAACGTCATAATTACTATAGTAGTAAATTTCGTCCATTTTCTTTTTTGTATTAGTATTACTAATTCTGAAAATAATAATTAAAATTTCTCGTAATAGTTATTTTCTATATTTTCAGATGATGAATTTAATAATATACATAACTTAGTTTTTTTTATTATCAACAAATAAAATTAAACATTATCTAACTAAAAAAAATAATGTCTGACTGACTCACACAACATCAATATCAAGTGCAATAACATCACTTTGAGTGCTTCATTTGAGTATCTTCACCACCTATTTTGCAACTTCCCGCAGTGCTTGTCACAAGGTTAATAGACATTAAAATGTTCGAAATATCAAAAGTAAAAATTTCTACTTTTGTAATGTAGATTCTTTATTTTTAATGGAGCATGAGTGGTGAAGAAAATGTAGAATGACCTCATTATTTGATCTATTCATATTAGTTATACAAAAAAGCCAACATTAGTCATTATGTATCACTTTTAACTAGTCTGTGAGTAATCTAGAGTAGATGACAGATTTTCAATGAATCACCAATTCAATTTTGACTCATTTGCACAGTCTGTATTCCTGAACTATGAGTGATACATCAACTCGAGAAGACATGCCACCCGGCAGTATTATTAAAGTCTACTTTGTGGCTTGATAGATGTAAAAAGTCTCTACAGTTTTTGTATTGACCTACACAATTGTCAAAAAAGTAATATTTCCTTTATGTAAATCCGAAAGTGGTCTTCAACTAAATTTAAAATATAGAAACCTCAAACTCACGTCCAACTAGAAGGGCTTTTGTTAATATGCCTTATATTTCCCCTCCCTCCCGGGCACCCCAACTCCCCAATTCTACATTTATACAAGTTTTACCCCCCTTCCAAGTTTAAAAATCATTTCTGTTCTCTTTCTTTTAATACCATCGATAGCAACTTGAAAACATTTCAGGGAATAACTTTGAAATAAATTTAAAGAAGAAATAAAAATCTGGTGAAGTAAAACTCAAAAAAAATTACTAATGCTCATACAACTTTATTTTACAACAAATAAATTAACTCAAGATAATATGTCCATATGATTATTCTACAACTATTTCTATAAAAAAACAAAATATGTACATATGTGCAACAAAACCAGTGATTATGATTGTATAAGTATATTTATATTCCTTCATGACCATTTAAGTTTTTATATAGGTTTTATTTGTGTTTGATAAAATAAATAAATTAATATTACTTTTGAAAAGTATAGCTTGTTAGTAAACTTTTTAAGTATTTTTCCATATAACTATATGATATTTTGTTTTAAAAAATCACATATTTATATGATCTCTAGGCATAACCTATTGATTTATTATAGTTTTTATCAATTTGAGAGACAATTGAAGATAGAGAAAGGTGTTTGTTTAATCTCACAGTTAATAAATGTTGATTTATTTCTCTATCAGCCTTGCGTATTCATTTTTTAAACTATCATAAACGTAATTTTAAGAATTATATATATTTGTATAATAAAAGATCCTTACATACAAAAAAACAAAAAAACAAATAAAAGCAGGTTTTATAAGAATCAGGGGCTTTACTTTAGTCAAAACTAATGTTTGACAAATAATATGGATGTACTTGTCATACACAAAGAAGTTTTCCATTAATTTAATTTGTTAAAATGTTTTGCAGAGGCAAAGATAATTGCCTCCACTGATTAAAAAAAAAATTTTTTTATGTTCAACGAAACTATCAGAAGAATGTTTTTTGAAAAGACATTAATAACCGATATGTTGGCATAATTTTCTTTTCACTACACAATTAGTAACTTTACAAAACCTCCTATTTCTTGAAAGATATTAATTTTTTATTTTCTTGTTAAAATATAAAATTATAGAATCCTTAATTACCTTTCAATAGTTCCAAAAGATTATGACACGATGCATAAAGAAGTCGAAATATAGTATATACATAAAATATGTATATTTCATGAACGGAACATTTTCCTTTATTATACTCTAAACCTTTCATCAATGGATGTTTAATGTTTAATTCTTTCGTATGATTATTATAATTTTAATGATAAGTAGCATACATTTCAATATGAGTCATATGATTATATTTATCCTTATAACCCTTGAAATATTGTATGCTATTTGATGGGTTATAAGGAAACCTTCAATCAAAGTTATTATTTTATGAAGCTAGAAAATTATTCAAAAATTAAGCACCATACATAACTATGAATGTTCACAAAAAGTTAATGTATATAACTAATATCTACTTGGGTTCTCAGACCATGAGTTGACATGACAAAAACTATCTTTTAAATTACTTCGAGTCAATCTCTCTTTTTATATGTTCCTATTGTGAATGGCATTAGATTCATTGTTTTGTTGTCTTCTATATTTCATTGAAACGATCTTTATGTGAATGATATTGATTCAGGCTTTCTTTTAAAGTGTAGATCAGATCCATTACTTCGAAAAAATCTAATCTATTTTTGAAGATAGGAGAAGTTTTCAAAGAAGTTTATTTTTGCCTAAACCCTTTTTGAATTCTACGAGGTAAATAAAAAAAATAGCATCAATTTACCACCGATGGGTAAAAGAACCTGAAATCTATTCAGTTGGTCTACAATACTCGAACTCTTTTATAAATGGATTACTATTTTTTTATAGACAATCAAACATTTTTTAAGTATGAGTGTTGTGGAATTTAAATTTGATAATAAGTGAATTTGTTATTATGACTAAAAATGTCAAACCATAAAGATTTCATCCTCTCTTAGTTATTATTATCGAGTCAAATAAGAAAAAAAAGATAAAAAGAGAGGACTTTTTGAGCCGAATCACATTCATGAAAATTTTAACCTTCGAATAAGAACAACACACAAAATAATAATTTTTGGAATAACAATGGTGACGTATCAAGGTGTGAAACCCAAACACAAGACTTTAAGTACTTTGTTTTATTCTTTTTCGCCATTAAAAAAGTGTTTCTCACTTTCAAGATCCAAATCTTCGAAGGCAAGGGCCAAAGAATACAAATCTTCAGACAAGGAGCTCACTTCTTGTTTTATTGTTACAGTCTTTTGCTTATGTTTTATACAATTACACAATAGTTCAAATTGTAATTGATGACTTTCGACCAACAGTAGTATATATCAACGAAACAGAATTAAATAACCATAATGACTATAAAATATCCTTAAATAAGTATAATCTTATCTTGCAGGCTGATTGGATCAAATATGGAGGTGGAAAAGTAGCAATATACTCCAGAAGGGGTACTAGAACTTCTAACATTCAAGAACAGTCCGATTGATTTTTGGAGCTATGCACCAAACAGATCCACAATTTAAAATGTATATGGATTTAGAGATATCATCATTTGTATAAAATTTTTGACTTTGTAATGCTTTAAACTGTCATCTTGTTGTACCCAAAGAACATCGAAAGTATTGGGGTAGAGTGTCCGGACCAGCAAAGTTCGACAACGACGTACCTTTTTGGTTAATCATTTCATTTTTCGAAAAGTTTATGTTAAGTGTCTATAACGTCTAAAAAAAAAGATTTTCATCATAATTGAAATTGAAATTGATTCAGTGCAAATTTATTGTGAAAATCCTGTATACAGTGATCCCTCACTATATCGCGCATCACCTATCACGGCTTTGCTGCTTCTAGAAGTCTAGAAGTGAAAAAAGTTGATACAATACAGTATTGCATTGTAAAATAACAATAAAAAATAAAGCTGACTACTTCGCGGATTTCACTTATCGCGGGTTATCTTTGGAACGTACTCCCCGCGATAAACGAGGGTTCACTGTAATTAGAAGTACAAATAAATGGCAAAAAAGTTATTTAAATAATTGAATGACCAGTTTCAATGACTAATTCAATATTTAAGATCAGTGTATAGCAATGTAACAAGAAAAAATTGATTATAAAGCTGATGAAGTAAATGAATGGTTTGGTATTTATATACATACATATAATTTGTAGCTTAAAGGACCAGGTGTATATCTAATTTTGCGTTAATAAGCTTTTGTATATATTTTGAGTTAGGAAATTTCGTGAAATAAAAAATCAACTAGTACTTGAAATGAAAAATAATAGTAGTCGTCTCATTTAAATATTATAATATTTAAAATAATTATAGAGAATGTATCTTTGACAAACTTGGCAATTTTCAATCTCTTTAGTAATAGTAATAACTAAGAGAGGATGAAATATTTATGGTTTCACATTTTTATTCACAATAAAAAATTCATTAGCAAACAAATTTAAATTCATCCACCCTCATATTCAAAAAATACTTGATAGTCTAAAATACAAATTGTAATCAATTTATTTAAGAGTTCGAGTTAATTTTTATGTTACATACCACTTAGCTAGAGCCATTGTCTTTTAAATGATATCTTTGTTAACTTTTTTGGGTATTTATATGGATTGGTCATTTTGACATAAATATGTAGTTTTTAGGAAAAGCTTGGAGTTTTTAAGAAAGCTAAAGTTAACTTGAATTAAGGAAAAAGTATGAATCTTTTACTTACAAGTAATTAACTATTTTGCCAAAATCAGCCAAATTTGAAGGAAAGGTCATGTGTTATCATTCCAAAAAATAAATAATATTATTATATACTATATATGTAGGAAAAAAAGGGATGAGTTTTGTCATTTTTTGTTTTAAGTGAGAGAAACACATGCAATTAAGAAATGCACCTATTTTTTAGTCTGTGGCAGCATTAAAACTGAAATCAAAAAGGTGATCCTCAGCTACAACTGAGTTGTGCCAATAGAGAGAACAGATAAGGAAACAAATTACAAAAAAATGATACTTAGGTTATGAAAGATTTTAATGATAATATCCAGATGAAATTCTCTGATGATAATTTTAATGTAGTTGTAAAATTAATTTATTTCAATGGCTGTTATCATGTACATATTGAACAATAAAAAATATAATTGAGTACATATTCGGTAAATCAATACATCTCAAAAGGCTAAAGGTTATTATCTTAGTTTTTGATCATTTATAATTTTCAAATTGAAGCCTTCGTTAGTACACTAAATACTAATCTCTTGCTCTGAATATATAATTATCTTCAAGTTTTTAGTTTGATAATAATGATCATTCATTTAGTAATAAAATAAAGCTTTAGGTTTTTAGATATTTGAATTTTTTAAGAACAATGATTGAAGATTTAATAATGATATTTATAATTATTCTACCTTTTCTACAACTCAAGAAAATGGCTGAAAGCATGTTAAAAATGTCAACAAATGAAATATAAAATATGATAGAAGTATAAATATTTTACATCGGGCAAACTTTTTTCCATGTAGTCATTTTTTTGAGAGCTATTAACATTAAGAAAGTTTTCAACCAAACTTGCAGGAAAGGTTGTGTGATATTATCTTAACTTTTATAATAGATAATCCTTGATTTTATATTTTATATTAAGATCATAAATAATAATAATAATAATAATACCCTTTTTGAGTTCATAACACGTAGAGTCAGCTGATTTAAATCAAAAGAGTCAATTTATGAAAAACAACATCTAAAGAGAGAATACAGCGTGTTTTTGTGTATCCCAAAAAGCTTCTCATGATGAATATTATATTCAGATAAGTGAAGATATTTTAATATTATGCAGGAAGGGACCAGGATCTAGGGTTATAAATATCTGAATTCGAGTGATTTACTACTATATTTGAAGTAGTTCACTATAAGCTAACAATGCTAGAAAAAAAAGCAGGATCAACTATGATAGATATCCATTCACTTTTCCAGGCACTTAAAACGAATCTTTTTCCCATGAATACACAACGTACTTATGTATATGTACATGAATAGGAAAAGTTATACATAGTTATAATTTCTATAGGTACAAGGATTATGTAACGATATTTAAATATATTAAAGTCATTGACGTCAGCACATTTATATATATATAGAAATAATTGCTTTCAATAAAAAAGAGAGTAATATTTATATATAAGATACTCATACAAAAAAATGACTGCCGATGACATATTATTGAAGACACAGAGTACATTACCTCAGATAAATGTTTTACATTACCTATATATGTATACATAAAATGTGTAACCATTCGATATCATTTATTTGATATAGGAAAAAGGATTCTAAATACATATATCTTAACTTTTTTTTTCTTATTGTATATTGGAAAATATACAATTAAATCCATTCAAATGATTTTACAACTACCTACTCTAAAAATTATGTCAATATAAGGGCTGCTGCCATTTTTTCTGATCCTAATTCAAATAATACAAAATGTTAAAAAATCTAAAAAAATCAAAGAAAGAAGGTTTTTATTTATTTGTCTCGTAATATCTGGATAACAAGGACCGTATCGTTATTTGTGTATGCCAATGACAGGCAGTTTGAGAATTTTAGTCTAACAAATAAAATCAATAATTTTATTCTACAAAACTATTAGTATTTTTGAAACTATTTAGTCCTAGAGTGACATTTTTTAAAGTTTCCTTGCTTTTTTCATTCTTCATAAATTATCTTTCAGATTTTTGATTTGAAAAATATATTGAACTGGTGGTCGTTTATAGACGATGAGGCATTCAAATTGAACTTACTTTAGGCATTGATATCTTTCTATACCTTATCAAATTCAATATAGGAATAAGTAAGTTCAATATGGGAATAAATAATGAAAAACAATATTCAGGAAATTTAACCTAATAATAAATTTTATAATTGATGAAAATAAAAAAATATGGTGAGACGAGGAAGTTTCAAAGAGGATGCAGCAATGAAGTGGGTGCGTGAATGCTTAAGAAAAACAAAGGAAGTTGTATATAGAGGGCCAGTCGTACTTGGTATTGATAATGCTCCGGCCCATTTCAGGACTGATTGAAGATGTTTTGAATGAAGAAGAGTTTTCAATTCAGTAAATTTAAAGACATGGGTCTTACAGTCCTATGCTTAATTCAATTTTTTTATTTTCATTAATTACAAAAATTTATTATAATGTTAAATTTCCTGAATATTGTTTTTATTACTTATTCACATATATAACTTGCTTATTCCCATATTGAACTTGAAAAGGTATAGAATGCATCATCACCTTACTATATATTTAACTTCAGGTTTGAGCTCTTCTGATGCTGCTTCACTTTTCTCAAACCTTTGGCAGAATCTTGATGATCTTCGGTCCTCAGATCCATCCTAATACAAGGAAATCATTGAAAAGTCTGGAGAAAAGCTTTCCAAATCCTCAGAGAAGGAGCCTAAACCTCATCTCTGTCTTCGATTACGACACAAAGATTCGAAAACCAGGGTTTGTAAATAAAAACTCATTGATTTATAGATTATTTTTTTAAGGTAGGGCCGGGTTGATGACATGAGAGTGGAAAACATTTATAGTCTTTTAAAGTGAGGCAACTCATTAAAATGATATTACCTCAATGATTTGTAATAATTGTATTACTAGCATCCAGAATCGTTTTGTATATGTGATTAATTTTGTTGATATGAGATTCTAATAAATTTATTATTATATTAAATTTCATGAATATTGTTCTTTATTAGTTATTCCCATATTGAACTTACTTATTTCCATATTGAACTTATTTATTCCCATATTGAACTTGAAAAGGTATATATATTATAAGTTCTAATATTTATCCTAAAGTTATGTCAAAATTACTCCTTACAATCTCAAATATATTTTAAATAATTATTTTTTGAAAATTCATGGTACACATGAGGTATCGATACTTATAGAAAATGGCAAATAAATTAACTAATTTGCATACTTTTAAATAAAACATTTAACATCACCATAGAATTTTAGAGAGATAACTTAGAAAGAAATTTTTTGGAGATAATACCAAAGAAATACCCTTTAAAACTCATTTTTGTACAACCGCAACATAAGTAAAATTCGATTTTGATAAAGTAGTGTCCTACTTAATCGAAAAAGAGTTGGCTGACTTCTATACTTATGTTATAATGCTCGAGTGTTCTATATAAGTTAGTTTAATTTTTTTTAGGAATTGTTAAAATCTTGCCAAATAAGCTCTCCCCTTGATGACGTGAAAAATTATATGGTATCTATGAAAACCAGCTTATTTGCTGTCGATATAATACCATGAATGTAGCTGTGACATCCTTGATCCAGACTCAAGACAGCTCTTCTTAGACTAATTAATTAAATTAAATTGATGTTTTAGAAAGATATTATCCAAATCAAAGTTGTAGATATGACTTTAAATAAACAGAAAATTTTCCAAATTTCAAAATCGGTACATTAGTTTTGGGTTTATTGCTTTTTTGATAAAATTTCATTATTTGTATTAATTTTTAAGAAAAATAAGTAACTAAATAAAAATCTCTGCTCTAAATATATAATTATCCTCAAGTTTTTAGTTTGTTAATAATAATCATTCATTTAGTAATAAAATAAAGCTTTAGATTTTTATATATTTGCATTTTTTAAAAACAATGATTGAAGATTTAATAATGATAAAAAAAAGTGACTTTATGGAAAAAAAATTGCTCGAAGTAAAATATTGATACTTTTATCCTATAAAATGTCAACAAAGGAAACATTTTATATGATAGAAGTATAAATATTATACTTCGAGCAAATTTTTTTCCATAAAATCATTTTTTCGTGAGGTATTAACATTAAGAAAGTTTTCAACCAAAATTGAAGGAAAGGTTGTGTGGTATTATCTTAACTTTTATAATAGATAATATAATATATTATGTCAAAAGGAAAAGGAAAACAGCTTGATGATTTATGAATGATGAGAGAATATCATGCAGGGTATCAACTAACATGCATTTTGAGAACTACTTGCACGCTTTAAAAAGGAGCGGTTTTTGTAACATCTTTAGACTGATGAGGAAAGTTATACATAGGCTTAAGTATCCATAATAGATTATTATTATAAGTTTTCAAGAATGAATATAACAAAAACTGCGTTTCTAGTTTATATTTATTTACTTACACGAGGTTTCGTTAAAATAAGTTACTTGATATACGAGTAGATTATGATAATATTTCAAACGTAGATATCAGTAATTAAACATTAGAACAAGAGAGCTACGGATTTGAAGCTTTTAAATTTTATGTATTAAAAGGAAGAAGACGTGTTCTCAAGAGCTCCTTATTGGAAATTGTTTTACCAGTGTCCTGAGGTGTTTTGTCAACGTGTTTGTGTCCTTTTATAATCATTAGTGTGTGTATTTTCAAAATATCTGGCTAATTACCCCTTATCGGGGTCATAAGTGCTGTAATTGGAAGGCTTCCGTAACGACAATACTTTTGACGTCATTACATCGTGGAAGAAACTTCTGACGCAAAAAATCAAAAGTGAAGCAGTTCACAGACTATCTTCTCTTTCATAATTGAAAGAAAATGAATAGTGATGACCTGTTTCCAAAGAAACCGCCTGACGGGCCGGGCGTAAGCATTAATCTTATTAAAGGTCAAGGTGAAAATATGAATCAGAGCAACACGCCGGGAGAAGAGAAGAAGGAAACTGTCTTCCCTGCAGGGCAGAGAGAAGTCAATCAAAGGAAGAGGATGAATGAGGAAACATATTCAAACATAGCAAGAAGCAGAAGAGGAGCGCGCGTGGCAGGAGATGAAGGAGGAAAGACCGCTGAGTATTATAACAGAAAACTAAACAACAATCCATTGTGGGATAAATTCTACTTGGATTGGAAAGACAGCCAAGGTTTTAAACTTAAAGGGTTTACACCAAACATCAAACAATACATGAAAATCATCGATATTCTCGGATTAAAGGAAGACGAAATCTTGAGATTGAATGAATGTAAGAGTGGGGCAGGTTTCATTGTCATCACAACAAAATTCCCTATCAATATGATTACAAAATTCGAACATATTGATAGCTTAACTAAAATTGATGAAAATATTGGATTTAGAATTCGAGGCTTGGATCGATTAAGGTCAATTCAAACGCCCGTCGAAATTACTGTTAAAAATGGCTCAGAGGTTAATATGGTTGTACTAAAGGATGTTCTGAGCAAGTTTGGGGATTTGGTGGGAGATGAAGAAAACATCAGCCACGAAATGGGAACGAAAGATGCAGAAGAAGAGAAATACGCAACTAAATTTAATAGAATCCTATCAGGAAAAATAAAATTACGGATAAAACCCTTTAAAATGTTACCTTCCATCGTACCTGTGAGTGGGAAAAAAGTAGAATTAGTTTCGAAAAATCAAATCACTCAATGTTTTCGATGCCTTAAATTTGGTCACATAAAAGCTAGGTGCACAGTCTTGAAGAGAACTCCTTATTGGGAATTTGAAAAAAGTTTCAGAATCGAAAACGGACTGCCGATCAGAATAAGAGGACTTGCCGAAATGGAAGAGGTGAATAAGATTGCAAGAGAAGAAGAAGAAGATGAGTTGATTGAAGAAGAAGAAGATGAGTTGATTGAAGAAGAAGAAGATGAGTTGATTGAAGAAGAAGAAGATGAGTTGATTGAAGAAGAAGAAGATGAGTTGATTGAAGAAGAAGAAAAGGTTGATGATAATAATTTAAACCAGAAATCTAGTAATGAGAATGAGGAACCTTCATCAGTATCTCGAGAAGAAAATTTAAAATTATCTACAGATCAACAAAAATCAGTTACACATAAAGATGGAAGTCAATGCGGGCTGAAGAGCAGTGACATCATACTTCAAGATTCAACCTCAAGCAAAAAGCAAGAACTCCGGGATGATTGGAAACATTTCATGATGAGGAAAGCCGAGAAGAAGAATGATCAAGTCAGGAAATTCTTAACTCCAATGTCTCCAAGGTCGAAGAGAGTGTTCGAGGATCCAGTCGATAAGGAGGATAAAAGAGCTAAATGCGTAACACAGGAACAACAACAATCACCTCTAACTTCTTAAAATGGCTGGTGTGTATTCCTCTCCTTATTTACCCAAATTCATTTACCAAGTAGTTTTTAATTATTTTAAACGAATGATAATTTGTTCCCATGTTAGTTCAGTTTATTTTTTACCCTTTATCCCAAGCTTTTATTTCGCTAATTTTGAATATTCTAACCAACCTTTCCCTTTATTGTTGTCTAGTGCATTTTATGTTTCCCTTGCTTTTACGGTAGGAAGTCTTGATTTGTTTCTGTTTTTGGTCCTTTTTTTTTGACTTTATTAAATCATAATGTGTGATCAACTCAAAATAATCACTGCTAATGTAAATTCCATTGCGGATAAAAGAAAGCGCAAAATTTTGATAGACCACTTCATAGCTTTTAACCCAGATATTATCTCATTCTGTGATACAAGGCTAACGAGAATTGACATACGGAAAGTATTTCCCCCTGAATATGAAGTATTTCAAGCTCCAGCAGTAAAAAAGAAATCCAACCATCCGTCTAGGGGAATTTTAGTGGGCATCAGGAAACTATTTAAACCAAAATGTGCAGCAATAGATGAAGAAGGCAACTTCATCGTCATAACAATCAATATTGGAAACAGAAAGATCAAAATTTTATCATTGTACGGGCCAAACAGGGATAATCCTCAATTCTTTGAGACCCTTGACTCCAAATATATGGGAGATGAATCGGATGGAGTGGAAGAGATGATAGTTGTTGGAGATATAAATATTGCTCTTGAACAAGAAAGAGACACTTCAAACTACATGATCGAAAACAATAGGAATGCTTGTGATGTTGTTAAGAGGATTATAGAGAAAAGATGTCTAATTGATTCAGCAGCAAAGATTTGTGGTCCCCCTGAACATACTTTCTTCATCAAAAACAAAGCTGGGGCTACCAAAAGCTCAAGGTTAGATTATGTGTTTTTATCACCAGAATTAGCGTCAAATATTCAAGAATGTAAAACTCTACAAATGTTTTTATCAGATCACAGACCAGTTTTGGTCACTTTGGGTCCTTTTAAAAAACACAACAAAAGCTCGTGGAAGCTTAACGTAAGTCTATTAGAAGACCAGAATACCGCACAGATTGTAGGAGAAATGATCGATGAAATCAAAACAAGACTAAAATTGAAAATAATAAATAACCCTTCCCACGCCCTAAAATTGGTTCTTGACTGTGCAAGAAGGGAGTATATTAAGCTTGGAACGAGAAACAGTTTGGAAAGAAAGCTAAAAATGTATGAACAGGACGTATGTGAGGGAAGAGTAAAAGACAATTCCATCTCTGAAGAGGATATATACACATCTAGGAATCAAGGCTGTCTGATCCGAACAGGACTCAATCAGATTGCGAAAGAACAAGCAATATATGATCGAATAAAAAGATTGGAAACAAAGCAGATGTCAAAAAAATCAATTAACATATTGTTTGATAAAGACGGTAGAGCAACTGGAAACCATGCTCAAATCAATCAAATAATTATAGATTATTACCAAAAACTGTATGAAGAACAGGGAGAGGAAAGGATACAGAAAAAAGGTTTAAATGAATATGGATCCAGTCCTTCAGAGCTCGCACAAAAACGAAAAAATCTGACAAGTCAATGCTATGATTCTCTTCCACAAGTACCCCAACAAATGGTTCCAATGCTTGAGGAAAATATTACTATATGCGAAGTTCAAAGTTACATTGAACAATACAACAAGAAAAATAAGACTCCTGGTCCGGATGGCTTCCCCATGGAGTTTTACAAAAAGTATCTACTACAATTATCTCCCCTGCTACAGCAGGTGTACAATGATGCCATTATAAAAGGCAATTTTGACCAATATATAACAATGGGTACCTTGACACTTATTCCTAAATGTGGAAAAGACCCTAGACATGTTGAAAACCTTAGACCACTCACAATGCTAAACTCTTCATATAAGATTTTCAGTGGTATCCTTAGTAAGAGGATCCAGAAAGTCCTACCTATAATTATTCACAAAGCTCAAAAGGGCTTTATTAAAGGTAGATATATTGAAGACGTTATCAGAGGGGTTTTAGATGTCGTAGAAGAAGGAAAACAAAAATGCGAAAACGTAGCGTTGATGTCGATTGATTTTATGAAAGCTTTTGATTGTATATCTCACGAATTTATCGTCAATAGTCTAAAAGCTTATGGGTTTGGGGGAAAATTTGTTAAGATGGTAAGTGTATGTTTGAGAAACCTCTACACAAGATATACGAAGGGAGGAAACTGTTTTGAAATTAGAAAAGGCTGTCGCCAGGGAGACCCGTTATCTCCAAGTTTATTCATAATATCTATAGATCAATTAATTAGGAAAATTGACATGGCGAATACCATAAGAGGCGTGAGTCTTGGAAACATAGAACATCGGATAGAAGCATTTGCGGATGACTTAACTGTTTTGTATTCTGGAAACTCAAATACTATTTACAATTCGATTGGGTCAACTCTTCATATTCTTTCAGAATACGAGGCAAAATCTGGATTAAAAATCAACCTGCACAAAACAAAGATTATCACAAATTTGGAAAGAAGTTTTAAGGAATTTCACATAGATGTCGTCCCTCGACTCAAAATACTTGGTGCTTGGATAACCTTCGACGGAGGATATGTACAAACTAACTTAAAATATATCGAAGAAAGAATTCGGAAAGCCATAACAAGATATAAATATTTAGTCGGTCGAAACCTACCCGCGAGAGTTCATGTTTGGAATTCACTGATATTCCCTACAATCATTCACATTCTTAAGATAACTCCCTACAATGAAAAGTGCGCGAAAAGGATCGAGGAATTTTGTGCTGATTTTTTGTGTTGGACGCAAAAGAAGAGAATAACTTGGAGGAGAATTTGCTGTCCAAAAAAGTTTGGAGGGTTAGGTCTTCTCCCGATAAAAAACTTTTGGAAAGCTCTTTTGTTCTCATGGTTCAAGAGATTGGCAGACGGGGAATCTGTTTGGAGTGCAATACGGAGAGGAAATATTGAGGAAAAGACTGGAACAAAAATTGAAGATATGCTCGGAGAAGGCCCAAAGAAATTCTTAAAATTTCTGCGGGATTCAGGCACTTTTTGGTGCGAAGTTGCATTGGCCAGCTCCACAATAAGTTCTTTAATATTACCTCAGATGTTGTGGCAGGAACCGATTTCGCAGAACCAAAGATTAAATTTTATATCAAGTATGGCTATGAAGAAAAAACTAGACTTCATGGGTGAAGTATTCAATGAGAATATCGGAGTGACCTTTTCTGAAAAACTTGAACTGAAAAGAATTAAGAAATGTGCTACTTTTTCGAAAAGGGAAATTGGACCTAGAGACTCCTTTTTCAACTTTATCAGGGGAATGGACAATCGTTTGATTAGGTTTATCCAAACAGATAACATAACCAAATCTATGTATATAAACCAATTAAGTCGCAAGAGAGATTCCTTTAGGGAACAAGCATCATCGAATGATATTTTAAAGGCTTTATCAAATCGACTGGCAGATTTTTCCACTTATTGGTTCCGGTATCGAGCCGTAACAAATTTACTGACCTTTGGATATATTAATGGTGTTACGCCCGAAGAAAAAATGTGTTTCTTCTGCAAAGAATCGAAGGATACAGCAGTGCATTTCTTTTGGGAGTGTAGTATCACTAGGGTTTTTTGGGATGTGCTGAAAAGGTTCGTTTTTAAAAAATATAAAATAATTTTACTTATGAGCCACTTTGCTTTTATATATGTTGGCCGCTTTCAAGATGAGATTAATTATTTTACGACAAAACTTTCGATGATTTTATACAAATTTAAATGCACTAGAACCCCCCTCCCACCAAATATGATAAATATTGTACTTAAAATTTTGAATCAAAATTCCTTCTGATTATTCCATGTAATTTTATGTGTCAATGGTCCTTCTTTTCTGTTTAAATTCGAGGTTTTTTTTAATAGTGTTATTTCTAGTACCATTTTGTTTATCTATTTTTATAATGCATAACGTTTATAATGAGATTACAATACTATTGTTTTGAATGATACGAGGAATTAATAAAGTTTTTGTACCTTAGTACAAAAAAAAAAAAAAAAAAAAAAAAAAAAAAAAATAATAATCATTCATTTAGTAACAAAATAAAGCTTTAGATTTTTATATATTTGCATTTTTTAAAAACAATGATTGAAGATTTAATAATGATAAAAAAAAGTGACTTTATGGAAAAAAAATTGCTCGAAGTAAAATATTGATACTTTTATCCTATAAAATGTCAACAAAGGAAACATTTTATATGATAGAAGTATAAATATTATACTTCGAGCAAATTTTTTTCCATAAAATCATTTTTTCGTGAGGTATTAACATTAAGAAAGTTTTCAACCAAAATTGAAGGAAAGGTTGTGTGGTATTATCTTAACTTTTATAATAGATAATATAATATATTATGTCAAAAGGAAAAGGAAAACAGCTTGATGATTTATGAATGATGAGAGAATATCATGCAGGGTATCAACTAACATGCATTTTGAGAACTACTTGCACGCTTTAAAAAGGAGCGGTTTTTGTAACATCTTTAGACTGATGAGGAAAGTTATACATAGGCTTAAGTATCCATAATAGATTATTATTATAAGTTTTCAAGAATGAATATAACAAAAACTGCGTTTCTAGTTTATATTTATTTACTTACACGAGGTTTCGTTAAAATAAGTTACTTGATATACGAGTAGATTATGATAATATTTCAAACGTAGATATCAGTAATTAAACATTAGATTTTTGAAGGGATAGTTGATTTTTTGAGAATGATAATGATAAAATCATTAGAATTTTATATTTATATACATTTGTACATACTACTACAAACCACCAGGAATGCCAAACAATGACTATGTAACCAATAATTAGTTGATACCATTATTCATCCCTCTATTTTCGTAGTTAAATGAGGAAATGGCAAGATTTTATTATTTTAGGGGAACAGAATTACTTTGCTTCTTTTTTTGATGTTGTGAGCATGACCACCCTATTTCAAGGTATGAAGATGGATCATTAATTACTGTTGTAATTTTAGAAACTGAATCGAAACAGGATACTATCGTCTTCAAACTTTAGAAATTTAAAAAAAAATGTGACGAAATGAAATGACTTATATACTATCATCTCCTCCAAAATTTTCATTTAATGTTAATTGAATTACAAAAGCGTAAACCATTCTCAAACTCATTGTCTATTGCAGACTTATGTGCATGCATAAAGCGATGATTATGTGTTCATTTGGACACATAATTTGGTTTATCCATAAGTTTGATTGCGAAAACAATACTAAAAACTTGTGATGGTATTAATTGAATTTTCGTTTCTTGAACAAACGTTGCTTCAACAGAACTTTATTATATTTGAAAAGAAATAGTGGATTTTGTGTGAAGGATAATGATAAAATCATTAGAATCTTATGTTTGTATACATACAAGTAACTTCAAGTTTCAAAAAGCCTCTGTTATTTTTTCAAGTTTAATTTGATTTGTTATGATTTTTTGTAAAAACACATAAGAAATGATAAGAAAAAATATACAAAATGATATATACCCAATTGATCATAATCAGATTCCTAATATTTCTAAAATCCAAGGTATATCCCACTATTTTGATTGTTTTTTTAAATCATTTTTATACGTATGTAAGTAGATTGAACATGTTCGAGTAACGAAGATAAGTGACATAAGTTAAAAAAAAAATCAATTTATATTTTGTGAACAAACTTATTAATTACACATATAAAACAACTTTTCCCTGGATTTCCTATTAATTATGTCGAGGCAAACGCAATACAAGACAAAAACAAATACAAATGAAAAGACATTATTGTGACCTTTCCATGGTTTTTGTTCTTTACTCTATGGTAGATATTGCACATTACTTTATAGAGAAGCATTATAAGTAAAATCAAAGCAATTCATAACTGTTGATAAGAGTAGTAATAATGACTGTTACTGAGTATTATATGTATTTATATAATTCATTATAACAACTGACAAATACGTATATGTAGCTTATTTTTATGACAGGCTCTCCTATTGAGTTCTATTAATTATAATTAACATACATTTTTTTAGCCCTCACCTAAGTTTTCCAGGAAGTGTACATACATATATTATCAAGTAAGGCAAGAGTTCCATTAAGGTTAGTTAGACCATGTATATACATACCTACTTAAGTACATTTGTATACGCATGTATACATGTTTTCTGAATATATTGAGGGAAATAAACGCAAGAAATGGAGAAAGCAAGGGATACTATACATAGTTTAATTTACCGTATTTTTCGGATTATACGTCGCTCCGGAATATAAGGAGCACCAGTCAAAAATCCATAATAAACTATGAAAAAAACCGCGACATATAATCCGAAAAATACGGTCGTTTATTTAATTATAATCTCAACAAACTTAGGAGTTTATTTTTTATTTTGAGATTACTATTTAAAAAAATTCACATTCATATATACACCATAGATTTGATTCAGTAGATATTATAGTTAAAGACGAGCTTCACCCTCCTGTTATCCTTAAATTTTGTAACTTCCATTACCTTGGGGGTCAATTATAAAAAAAATCTTTCTTTCATTTATGTGAGGAGAAGGAAGGAGCGTAGCATCAAAATTGATAAGTACTGTTAGATTTAAATAGTCGATAGATTTGCACATCTTCTACATCTTTTCAAATTCAATATGGGAATAAATAATGAAAAACAATATTCAGGGAATTTAACATAATCATAAATTTTATAATTAATGAAAATTAAAAAATTGGATTGATCATAGGTCTACTGCAAGGCCCAAGTCTTCAAATTTACTGAATTGAAAACTCTTCTTCACTCAAAACATCTTCAATCCTAGAGTGAGCCAGAGATTTATCAATACCAAGTATGTCTGGCCCTCCATACACAACATCCCTCGCTTTTCTTAAGCATTCACTCACCCACTCCATTGCTGTATCCTTTTTGAAACCTCATGATGAACAATCCCCAAGGCTTGACCAATGCATCCAATAACAACATGAACATTGGCCCCTTTAGAGGCTATTACAAATGTAGAGTATCTCCTTCCACGTGGTAAACAACCCATTGATCTTGAAATATGGAGATTAAAGTTAGTCTCGTCCATAAACAAGATTGGTAAATTTTGAGACTGATAGAAAAAGTAGCTATCAACAAAATCTTTACACTTATTCCTAAGTTGAACTTGAAAAGGTTTAGTTACAACTTATATAACATTGCAATTTATTGACACTATGTATAATATATCAGTTTAGTCTTCTTTATAAGAAATGTACTTTTGTATTATTTATCATTATTCTCAGAAGTACAAGTTGCGATATATATTCAAGTTGTAGGACATTATTTCTATTGTATCCTGCAACCTTCTCGTGGAATATAAAAAAAAAGATGCAAAAAATCAGTTGATGGTTGCCCTATTCTTTCCCAGCTATTGAATTATTCTTAATAAAATAGCAGGTTCACAGCTTAGCTATAACTGACTCAAGTTCAACCAATTAACATTCAGGACACCAATGAAGGAAAAGTTGCAAAATCGACAAAAAATTACATCAGATTGTTTTTCTTTCTTCATAGATGCTGTTATATTTCCTTCGTAATTTTTTCAATAGATACTTCTTATTACCTAACATTCAAAGAGATAATTCGCTCTGAATAGGACTTATTTAAAGAATCTATAGTCAATATAAACTAATACTCTGAATTGTGACACCGATATAGTATTCTATTTATCCAACATTTTTTGTATATATATTTACCATAAATTATATTTTTTATATGAATAAATAGCATTATGAAATTAAAGATCTGAAGATATATTCACAACAATGTAAAGTATTTATTGACTTTTATTGGTATAACTTATAAGTTTGAGAAGAACTGTCATGTGCCTGAAGCAACAAGGCTATTACAGCCTCATCGACAGAAAATAAACTGACTTCCATTGCTAACCATATCGTTTTTGATGTTATCAAGTTTATTTCTAAACGCAGATTACTCTCGTAAGCTTTTTAAGAAATATCGCTGATATAAGTGAGTATACTCAAAATTGGGGTTAAGTTACATTCCTAGGCTTTAAGTGAAGAAAAAAAAGAAAAGCGAAACCTGAATAAAAATTCATATCAGGAACGTGTCAAAAGAACAACACCATACTACATAAATTTTCTTTATTTGACCCAGGACGACCCTAAATCCCATGATTATAACGAAAATCCCAATTCCGGATCTCATACTGGCCAAATCGAAAAAACTACAGTCAATGCACCAGAAATGCCATCGATAAAATATCGATGGCATAAAAAAATCGCAATTTTTTTCCAAAGTTTACTAATTTTGAAGTTACAGGCCAAAAATCCCCACTTTTACACAAAGTTGGTTGAAATATGAAGGAAACATTAAGAAGACTTCTTATGTTAAATTTTTGGTTCAAAACAAGGCACTCTCACGATTTCAAATTTGACCATCAGTTCTTGAGATATTCGAAGAAAAAGGGGATTAGGCTCGTTTTTTTTTTATTTTTTTATTTGACATTGTAATATTTAATGGTTAATTAGGAAATTTTAACCTGAAATAATCAAGATCTATCTTTAGTAGTTTTTTGAGCTTGATCTGGTTATATTTGATTTTTGATCCGGATAATTGAAAATTCGCTTTGTTCAAAAGTAACGCCTAATTCCACCATAGTTACTTCATACGGGCTATAATCCTGGGAATAAGATAAATTCTTATTAAGTAACTAAGCTAGAGCCAAATTTTGCAGATTCATATGCAAAAATAAAAGATATATGTACTATTAAATTTATTTTTAGATTGGAATTGGTCAATTTTTGCCTGAATAAACTCATTTGCAAGATTTTTTCATTTATATCACCCATGAAGGAAGGTGGTCGAGAATGTTTTATAAAACGTCACTCTTTCATGATCATATCAAACTACTGAGCATTCCATGGAAATTTAAATATTATCAAAGATCAAAAACTTTTTTCCTCACGTGCAGGAACCGAAATTTACCTTTTGACCAAGATTAAACTTTTTTGGGTTGAATATTTAGAAAAATGTATACAATAAAAAATGTTATTGCATTACTTTTTTAAAATAGTTTTATCATTCATCTGTCGTAAATCAGATTTGAAATGTTCAAATTCATTCAAAATAACACCTCATTTGACTGAAACATGTAAGAGCCAAACGAAAAAAGATTTTAAATTTTATTTACAACAATTATTTTTATTATATAATTTTAAATTAGAATGAAATGGGTCAGAGTTATATACGGATAAAGTACGTTAAAAAGACCCTTGGAAAAACGCCAATATCTTTAGAACCAAAAAGTGGATTTATATTTTGAAGAAAATTAATTATTTATCTTTTAGTATTGTTACATTTTTTTCTCTTAAACCTATTTCGAAGACAAAAAACAATTCTGAAAATTGGAAACAACATATGTGTCATGTCAACAAGAAAGCAAGTATGTTTTCAAATATTGAAAAGAAGAAAATTCACTTTTATGTTGTTTTACTTCATAAATATAATGGTTAAATATTTAGGAGTCATTTTAAGACCTATCGCACACAGTTTTTGCTAAAATGTCACTTTATATCGAGAAACAACCAAGGATTGTTGTCTATTCAATAGAGCAATCTGATAAATGTGTCAACTTCACATGGAGCCGAGTTAGTCCCTGAAAGAACGTCATTCTTTTTGTATAGCCTCAGTGGTCTATTAAGTTGCAGTTGGTTTTTTCCTATAATACATTTGCAATTATTGAAGTCATTATTCAATTAATCGAAATATACTTCCTATTAATACAAACAAAAGAGAATGTCTTCAAGAATATGAAATTTTTGAAATATTATTTCAGATAAACTTGGTTTCTTGTTGACTTGACACACATATGGCTATACTCACTACACTTCTTTTCATTATTATCATGGGGTCATGAAGTAGTTCAGATAGAGCAAACATTATAAAGAGAAAGTTTGTTGTTATGTTATCAAACCATATAATATGAACTCAAATTTCCAAATTTGAAAGTATTTCAACTTACCGCGGAAGCATATTTTTTTTCGAATTCTCAACTATATCTTCAAAACTCCTCAGGATTCGTTCAGTCATGTTTTTAGAATAAAATACACTGCAACTCGATCTATTATAAATGTATTTTACACTCTCTGCTAAAACACATCGTTTTCATTGACCATTCAGAAAAGAAAGGTCAATTTTGATCATACTTAATTCTACTTATATTAAAATCATAATCTCGATTTTGAAAATAAGTTTGAAAAAAAATAGTTTTAGCAACTGGGCAAAACTGTAATCAAAGTTTACAAATATTTAGTACACCATTATCTATTATATGTAAATTTAAATCTAATAACACTGATCAACAAATTTGAACTTTCAAAAACCCTATAAGATATAAGTATAATAAAAGTTATTCAGTTTTGTACATTAATTTCAAATCTGTAATTTTTTTTACGGAGTTCTATGGTTTTCGAAAAATTGGACCTTACTTTTTTAGCTAATTTGACCCATTTTCCAACTTCAACTTCAATTTAAGCCTATAAAGATAGCCATTTCGTGCATTAAAAAATAATGATTCACTTGTATATTTAATGCAAATTCCATTTTAAGTCTTTGTTTTGACCTAAAGGAACTCATAGGGGCGTAGGGCGGGGGATTAGCCTCAAAAGTCGGCCAAAACGTTTGTACTTAAATAACTCATTGAATATTACAAGAAATGGGTTAATAAGGAATGCATTCAAGAGATGAGACCCACAGTTTCCAAATGAGATGTGAATCGCCCGATAAGAATCCTTAACTAAGGAGAAATTCTTCATCTAAATATGTAAATTTTCATCCAATTTTGAGCAAAAATCCACTAGAAATCAAAGACTCACGGTAGAGCTACTTAAGTAGTTAGCGTGCGGAAGGATTTCATCTAGTTTCTTAATCCTTCTGCGCGCTACTACTTTAGTATCTCTAGCGTGAAATCATTTGCAATAAAAGTATGCTAATTAATATCATACATATTACTTTTTGTGTTAAAAAAAGCATATTAGCGAAAAGTCATGGAAAAAAACCCCGTAGAAATTGGTTCGTTAGTTCATCCATAAACTATGTAAGCAATTTAACAAAAAAACATGGTTTTGCTATTTTCAAAAAAAATAAAAGGTCGTAGGGAATGAAAAAGATATTGAAATTAATTGTGGAAGAGAACATATTTATATTATATTTTTATTTTTTTTCAAATTCTTCATTTTTTTCAAAAGTTGTTGAGGTTCAAATTTGAAAAAAGTTTTTTTGATTAACAATAAGCACACAAATCACTGTGTCAAAAGCATCAATACAGAAAGAGCCTAACGGGTTCATTTTGAATCGAATGAATAAATAAAAATGTAATAGCCAATACTGATTACGACTAGTTGAATTATTCTTTTAATTCTGGAGTCAGTTTAAATTTTTTGTCTTTGTAAAAAAAGGTTGAAAAAAAGGAAGTAGAAATTGAGCCGTAAAACTAACAAACGATAGATTGAACAGTAAGAGGAGGCCAATAAATTCTAATTGTGGCAAGAAAACCAATTGAGGAACATAACTGATACTTGTTAGATGGCCAAACAATAATAATTTAGTCTTTGAAATATTTCCTTGAGGGTTGAAACGGCTGTTTCTTAGAATAACTATATATGTAGTTACGGAGATGTCATCTAGATAAAAAAAGTTGTGTCATATTATAGGTTGATATAATATTAAATTAAAGTAAATTTTTTTCATTAAAATCAACGATGAATTATTGTCATCTATTCTATTTTGGATCCCTTATATTTAGATGTAAGTCTAAAATTAGCTTCATTGAATATTGAAATTCTACGTTGAAATTTTAAATATAGAAAGACCTCCGAAATTTTGAAAATCTTGTGGAGAATTTCCAACCAATAGGGTTCCAAATCAAATAAAAAGGAAAAACCCTATTTCCTTTCAATAAAATTATGTATGTAAAGAGGGTTCATGCAATTCTATGTCCATATTATTTATATTCCAAGACAAGTTATTTGCCCAAACGACGACAAGTTCGAGTCCACAAAAAGTTACTCAAGTCCACATTTGAGTAAAACCAAACAATACCAAATAATTATTGCACATCTTTGAAAAGTAAAAAAAAAATTTATAAATTACACAGGTCAACAAATTTGTACTTTCAAAAATTCTAAGGGGTATAAGTATAATAAAAGTTATTCAGTTTTGCACACAAATTTCAAATATGCAATTTTTTTTTTTTAAGAGTCCGACGGTTTTCGAGAAGTTTTGTAGCTTTTTTGGCCCATTTTCCAACTTCAACTTCAATTTAAGCCAAAAAGGATACTCATTTTGTGCAAAGAAGGATTAAGAAATCAGCTGAAATCCTTCTGCACGCTACTACTTAAGTAGTTCTACCGTGAGTTTTAGATTTCTAGGGAATTTTTGCTCGAAATTGGATGAAAATTTACACATCTAGATGAAAGATTTCTTCTTATTCAAGTATTCTTATCGGACGCTTTGTTGACCAGTGTTACTTCAACTTCAAATTGAGCCTAGAAAGATACTCTTTTTCAGCATTAAAAATGTTAATTTGCTAGTGTATTTAATACACTAGCAAATTTCCAGTCTTTGTTTTCATCTAAAGGGACTCCTGGAAGCGTAGGGCACATCTTTGAAAACTAAACAAAAAATTATAAATTTGTTATCCAACTTGATTAAATATTGAAAAAGTTGAAGAATAATAGTTTAGTAATCTTTTAAAAGAGTGTCATGCTCTTCTGTAACATATACGGACCTTAGATAAATACATTAATGAAAATTAATACGTGAAGCCTTCTCTATCTTTTTTTATCATTTAAACAAATGTTTTTATTGATGAGTTATTTAAAAAAACACATATATTTTTTTTTTTTTTTGGAATAAACCTCCCTGTAAAAGAATTCTTTGAGAAATATATTTTTCATTTTTATATATAAGATATTTGCCTAAAAAACAATGCATACAGATAAATGTAAAGAATCTAGCAAAAAATTATCATTTTTCCTTTATCATGATTTTAATTTTTTTTTTCATCCTTCCTTGAACAAATAAAGAGTTTCATATATTATTTATGAACTAATTTTTTGTTTTGTTGGAGTTGGAATTTTAAATTAAGCATAAAGAAAGTCTATGGCTGTTATATGAATTAGCAAGTCCTAATGGACTATGATCTAACTTTTCTTTTTCTTACAGGGTTTGTCAGAGTTCCTAATTAAATAATACCATACATTGGAAAAGCTATGTCTCTGAATATTTTTATATTTGTAAAAATATTTTGAATAATTCTGACGTTGTATTATAAAGTAACCTTTTGTTGTTTCCATGAAAGCACAGAGATCTGTAGATTCCCCATCAGAAAATTCAAGGGTGCAAACGGTAGACTTATGAAACTATTATAAAAATGTTTAAGTGATTCCAAAAAATACCTCAATTTTGGAAAATTTGTCTATTATTGATTTTGTCACTATGCGATGAACATACAGCTAAAAGTATGAAACATCTTATACTTCAAAAAATGCATAAAATCGGTCCTTATTCTTGAAAACAAACACTATAGTTTAACACTTATAAATTCAGCAAAGCCTCCATGGGAGATTAAGCAAATAATTTATTACATAAGTATTACTTCAAAACGGACACTTTTGCACAACCCCAAGAAGGTATCTTCCACAATTTGAATGTGAAATAGCCCCTCGAAAAGCAAGTTCAGGAATGGGTCTACCAATGAAGAAGACTCTGACCCTTAAAAAAAATTTAAGCTGAAATATAATATAATACAAGCTACTTTGGGCATTTCCGCAAGTGTAAAGAGAGGAAAGGTCAGTAGAGTAGGATCTGTACACATATATCACTTAAGGCAGTGGTTCCCTACCATTTTTTAATGGCGGCACACTATCGAGCTAAAATAAATATTTTATACTCATAAAGACTTTTTGGTATAAAAATTAAAAAACAAAGAAGGTAAGGAGAACCTTTATTCACATAATGGACACAACATATACATTCTGTATTCAGTAACTGGTATAGAATAAAGATGGTGAATGCCAGTGGGACAGTAGTTGTGCCTGGTTCTTCTTACTACTACTACTGCAATTTGTGAGCGAATGTGAGAGAGACAAACTCTTAACTCTTCTTCAATGTTTTTAAGTCTTTCACGTTTATTATTTCTAATATTGTTAAGATAAGAAAATCCCAGAATTGCAATAAGACTTTGATAGCTTTTTTACTTAGAGTTGGATACTCTTCCATAGGAGAAACCCAAAAAGCATTTAATGGCAGTTGTGCCAGTCTAAAATTAATTTTATGTGATTATTTCAGACTAAAAGTAATAAAATTTGTATATTTTCGATTCAGTTTCATTTTAATATTAAGTCTTCAGTTTATTCTAACTTTAGATTCCAATTTTGAACTGACTGCTGTCAACATGATTAAGAAGTTAAATGTCTTTATTAAACAAAATAAAATTCAATGTGCTACACCTATTATCTCTTTACGGCACACTAGTATTTATTCTGTGGCACAATCGATGAGGTTTACAACAAGAAATGCTGTAAACCAAAAAAGTAGTAATCGAGGACAGATGCTCAAATATTGTAGAACAGGGTTTGGCAACCCATCGGGGTGAGAGGGGCAAATTACTTCAGTAGTTTGTGTGTCCATGTATTACTGCACTTTAACGTATAAATATATCTAACGTATGATTAATAAATACAATTACAAAATATTATTAGAAATATCTTTCAAAATAAGGATGGAAAACTTAATCAAGAAATAGATTTGTAAAGAAGTACAAACAACATTCATCTTATTTTATTTTTTCTTCTTTTCCTTAATCATCTTTGATTGATTTGTGACAGAATTGATTTTTTTTTGTTTGCTTGATATGTTTGATTACATATATGTATATGTTTATGCTAATCTAATAAATAAGATTCCTTAAGATAGAATGAAACTTTTTCTAATATGTATGAGTTTCTTTCTACCTTTAAATATTCCTATGAGTCTATAACATTTCAAACAAATGTAATTATGCAAATTAAGAATATGAAGAAGCAGAAATGAATAAAAGGTTTGTAAAAATAAATTATATTAATTTTTAGGAGATTATGTAATTATTTTATTACTACTATACCTTTTCAAGTTCAATATGGGAATAAACGTAAAGATTTTGTTGATAGCTACCTTTTACCAATCTTGTTTATGGACGAGACTAACTTTAATCTCCATATTTCAAGATCAATGGATCGCTCACTACGTGTAAGCAGATGCTCTACATTTGCAGCAGCCTCTATAGGGGCCAATGTTCATGTTGTTATTGGATGTATTGGTCAAGCCTTGGGGATTGTTCACCATGAGGTGAAAGGAGGGAGTTTCAAAAAGGAACAAGCAATGGAGTGGGTGCGTGAGTGCTTACGAAAAGCAAAGGATGTTGTATATGGAGGGCCAGTCGTACTTGGTATTGATAAATCTCCGGCTTGCTCTAGAATTGAAGATGTTTTGCATGATGAAGAGGTTTCAATTCAGAAAAATTTGAAGACTTGGATCTTACAGTCCTATGCTCAATTCAATCTTCTAATTTTCATTAGTTATAAAATTTATTATTATGTTAAATTTCCTGAATATTGTTTTTTATAATTTATTCCCATATTGAACTTGAAAAGGTATAGAAACATTCATATTAGACCGGGGGTGTCAAACATGTGTTCCACAGGATAATTTGAAAATGGAGAAAATACATAAAAGACATGGATTAAACTTTTTAATTAGATATAGTTCATAAATTATCCGCTATAGGGCGCATGATAATCTTTTTTAGTTAAATTTAACAATGTCCTTGTTTTTCTTTAAATCAAAACAAAGGGAAGACTTGATATTTTTATTATTTATAGCTTAGTATACTATAATTTTAATGGTCCGGCCCACGACGTCTACCTAGGGGTCGTATGTGGCTCACAATGTGAAATGAGTTTGACACCCCTGTTTTAGACTATAAAGAAAACTATTAATATTTTGTAGTTAACACTTAATAGTCCGTATACTCTTTGGTACTAGGAAAATTGCCCGAGGCGGAATATCATAAAAGAAGATTATTTATGTAGATGAAACCTATTTAAGACAACAATAAATGAAGCAAACAAATTTAAAAAAAAAAAAAAAACTAAATAGTCTTTGCATCTAGTTACACAAAACAGGCGATTTTAAGAATAACTGAATAAATAACTTTGTATGTTAATGCTAATTAAAAATACGGCAATTTTTTGGGACAATAATATTCCACCGCGGGCAATTTTCTAAGTACTATACTTCTACATATATGGAGTATATTATAAAATAATACAAGTGTCATATCAAGCTCTATTTATTAACTATTTTCTTCTCTTTTTGGAAGGATCTGTATTTTTACATCTCTGTATTAGACTAGATATTCATAGATAAGTTCTATTTTTTTTACCTATAAATCCGATTTGTGCAAGAACGCAAAAACCAACAAAAGGTTTGTGAATTTATTAAACTTACAGGCATCTAAGATATTCAAGTTATATATGTATACAAAAATGTGTAATTGAGTAAAGTTTAGACTTTTCACTTCGTACTTTCTTAAAAGTGATGTGTACCAGTAAATATAGTACATTAATATTGGCATAAAATTTGTATCGATCGCTGCCACATTCATAGCCTAAGAATTAAAAAAAAAAAAAACCTTTGATATAAAAGATTTATTTTAATTAAAGCTCAAAGATTTGATTTTTAAGTAAATTCTTAATGGGACAGCGATCTTGTAGACAAATTTTGAAACTTTTCAAAGTTGAATTAGAGGACGTTGAATCTTGTATGTTCACTAGGCACCTGTGATGGTAATATGCCTGCTGTCATTACTGATAGCAATGATATGGCTTGAGTATGTACATATACGAAGACTTCTTCGGCCAAACCAGTAGAGAACACAAAATCTGGAATAATTTTGATTCATTCAGTAGTATCTAGAAGTATTTACAATCTGTTGTGTAGTTTTTTTCATTTTCAAAGCCATAAGATGAAATTTTCTTTATACTTTTTGAAAATTTAGCCATTCTATTTAAACAACTATGTCTCAAATTTTTGGTTTATTATGCAATATGTGACGTCCAGAAAGTATGCATTAGAATCATGAAAGATAATGAAATTTCTATTTCTATATGATTACTAGAAAGACAAATGATGAAGACAAATTGAAATTATTGGAAGATGGTTGTACAACAATTATTATTTTTTTGAATATTTGCAACAACCACAAATAATAGAAATGTTTCAACTGTATTTAATTTGACAATATATTTACTTCTCTAAGAATTTGAAGAAAAAATAAAGAAAAATTTCAAGATAACCCTAAGGGAGTTCGTTATTCTGAGTGATATTTTCTGTTATTGGGCTCTACGAAAATTTGACACATTGGCCGAAAAGATTTTTCAAATAAATATATTTATGTTTTAAGAAACTTATTTTTAACCATTTCGTGATCATATGACTGTCTTTTAATATAAATATCGTATGCTAATATTTGGGATCTAATGGATATATTTTACAGTAGAATAACACTAATAAATAATTTTTTACTAAGTTTAATAATAATTGATCAGACAACTAACAGTGCCTTGTGAATGCATGCCACCTATTTTTCAGGTATTAATCTTCCTAACTTGTACACTAAATCAGTGTTTCCCAAAGTGAGTACCACGAACAACATGGTTGCCTCCTAACTGTGTCTGGGGTGCCTCCAAAAAATTACCATATTTAATAATGAAAAAATCGTAATTGGAGATAATTGCAACATTTACAAAAAATCATCTATTTGACCTAGAAATACATAAAGTTAGACTAACGAATATTTTTCAGAAATATATTTTCTTTTTCATCATTGTCCTTTCTAATCATATTTTACTCAAGGGTCCCCTTAAATTTTATACATATTTAAAAGAAGCCCTGATTGAAAAAAGTTTAAGGAACACTCTGGAAGATAACATAAGACACATTTACAACTATTTTTGAAATTAGTGACGGGGAATCAATACGAAGTGAAAATTATTATAACTTCATATTCACAGAGATTGAGTTACTATATAAAGTTTTTACACTCAGAGTTAGGACATACTTTTGAAAAAAAAAATAACTACCTCGTTCCAATGGGTACTAAAAAATGGATCATATCATCTCTGATCTTGCACAAAATGGGTCTATGGTGTTATACTAGTATGAAATGATTCTCTCAAACATAGGTTGGAAAGTTATAGTTTCATGTATGTAGATAACTTTCAAACAATCACATTGCAAATATACATATATTGCATTTTTAAAAAGTGTAGTTCTGAAGGAGAATAGGGAAATTATGAGATGGGTTTAAGAAAACGTTTTTTCCTAGAAAACATTTAGATATTATCTATATAGAAATAATGATATTTTTAAAATACATGAATTCATCAAAATATATTAGCGACGAATTTTCCTTGACGCGAGTTTTCATAACATGTTCTTGTTGTACTAAATACATTTTGAATTTTGTCACTTTTTATTTGTTATTTTGAAATGTTACTCTATTTTAAAAAGCTTCATTGTTGGGAGGGAGTAAAAGAAAAAAAAGTGCCCATGCAGAACGGAGAGTCTCCTAAATAATACTATTTCTACAACAAGAAAAAGCAAAGGGAAAAAAAGAAAAAGAAAAAGAGAATAAAAGGAGCAAAATCTGAAAAAGAGAAAGGAATTTTTTTTCATACAACTACTCACTAACTCACATACATATATTAAAGGGGCTCTAAAAAAATACTGCAGTTGAATGACGGAGCTTCATCAAGGGACAAGAAAAAGCTCCCATGGCATGAGTGTCATCCTATATAGTACATAGTCATAAACAATAAACCTATTGATTGATTGATCACATTATAAGTGAGTAAAGGGAGGGAAGGAGAGTCAAAGAAAAACAAAACTGTGTAAACATATTGTGATGGTGATTCCCTGATTCTTATCCAGGTGCAATTCAATATTCTAGGCATGGAGATCCCCATTCCACATTTACCCAGTAGCAGCACTGCTCAAGGGGACTCTACTTTTGGAAAACTATCATCACAGGATCGAGCCTTTCTTGAGGCCTTTGGACGACAAGAGGCCCAGGAGCTTCATGGAGTACCGCGTCCAAGCCCTGTGGACCCTGCGAGTCTCTTAGAACAGCTTGAGCAAGTGACTGTAAGTGGATATCGTGCTTTGAGGCCAAATGTTCAGGGATCTTCTTCATCTGGATCTGAGCCATCTTCTGTCAATAGTTCGAGTCAACCACGGAGGCATGATGTTGTTTGTGAATTAGCTGCGGAAGAGGTAGGACTCTTTTGCCATTTTTTTTTTTTTTTTTTTTGCATTACTCATGATAATTATCATGATTTTGAATGTACATTCCTCCTTTCCCTCTGTTTTCCCTTTACTCCCACGTCTCTATGAAGGAAAAAAAACAACCAACTTCTCTTCTATTTTAGAAAGCAGGTAAAAGGTTCCCTTCACTGACCAATTCATTTAATGTTTGTGTATCAATATATATATATATATATTTATGTATCACTACCTTCCAAAAAGTAACCTAAAATATATACACATTATATATATTTACCTACATACATATATGAACTAACTCAATCACTTTAAAAAGCCCTGGTCCATTCTGAAAGAAAAAAAGAAAGCAAGCACTTTTTTATCAGAAGCCTCAGGTAAATTTCCCTTTTTTCCCCTTCTCTATATGAATATTTACGTTCATTGATATTCAAAACGACCCACATTGAACTGATTTGTATCACCGTAGGTAGGTGCATTATTTTTAATCATAGTAGGCAATTAATTTCAAACTCAATCATCTCTTAAAAAATAAACAATATTTTAATTTTAAAATATTGAAGGCTGTATCTATAAATTAATTATTCTCATGCCACAAACCTATTTCATCCATTATCCTCTATTTACATTTATATTTGATCACATTTGTATTATTTCCAATCAAGTTATTTAATATTTTCTCTTTGCAATCGATTATTATTATCTATTCTATGAGTATATACAATAGCAATAGCAAATCAAAGATAGTTAAAAGGATTTTACTCTACGTATGTATAAGCATCCATGTACAGAAGTGTAAAATTTAGATGCATTATCAAATTGTTGAAAGTGTCGATGAAATAATTAATGGGAATTGTTGAGTCACATCTTCATGGTAGTACTGTTTTGATTGCCCAGGAGCTAAACATTACACAAAAAATACAGTTTGTAATCACTTAAATAAGGTTGAATATAACCTTCAATTTCATGCAAGAATAAAGGATTAATTTTTTACTACACATCTATTATATACAACGAGTGTATATCTGGTATAACAATGATAAAACGCTTAGTTTGGTATTTGTTTCATGTAAATTTGAATAAAGTTCTTTATATTTTGACCATGGAACCATCAAAAGTAAAACTGTTTTTTGTTAAACTTTGTAGAAGTTTTTTAATTTGTTCTTCTTTTTGTAAAATATAATATTGTTATATGTTAGTTTGTTTTTGCATTACTTAATTATTAGTAATGGTTAAGAGGGATTACTTATCTTTGTCACAATATCAATTTTCTAATAGTTTTATAAATAATAATAATAAAGAAATAATTAGGCATAATATACCATTTTTTACATATATACAATAATAATTGTAGAGTCCCATTAGAGCCAACATTTACTTCAGATTCTTTTAAAAATTCAAAATCAATTTACTAAACTCGTATTTACTATAATTGATTGATCTATTTAATGAGTTTAAACACTAATATGCCTACGCATATTTTTGTATTGAGCTCCTTTTGAATAGCTGCTATAATTAAAAGAAACTACGTTACAGATAGCAACATATTTTTATACTGAATTAATGTTTTTTAAAAAGCTAATTTTTAGATTTAAGATGAAACAAAATTATTTGAGGTGGGTCTTTTTTTTACTATTCCTTGTCATGACGAAGATACCCGTTGGCGTGTTTTAACGTTGATCCATCTAAATATAAAGTAATAACTGGTGGTGTATTGGCCCAAAAAATTGTACAGTCCGTTCTAAACCTGAAAAACGCGTCCAAATTATACGCAATACAATTTTTGCTAAATGATGTCGTCGTTATAAATATTTGACAGTGAAGTCATTACCAATATATATATCTCGGTTGTATTGGAGTTAAAATCTCAATTTTAAGAACTAGTATCTTGCATGAAATGAATTTAATTGGCAGACTGAATTACTTTACTGTATTTTTAGTTAAAACTTTGCTTTGTCAAGTGTACTTTAATATTTATGACATTTTTACGGGACGGGATGTGGAACAAAAATAAAAAGGATAAGTTAATGTCCCATATCATAGACCAATATAACCCATCAAATTTATACCATGGTGTAAACATACAAATATGAAGTTTTTGCAAAGTGGAAAAATAAGGGTGGACTCTCAGAGAGATGCATGTAAATTTATTAAACTAATTTACTAACGAAGGATATTCTTATTATAATAATTTTCAAATTTGAATGGAGATTTTGTGGCCACAATTGTAGTTTCTTAAGAAAATTAAGTTAACAATAAATGAAAAACTTGGAGATAATACAAAACCTCTTTCTTTTGAAAAGGAAAATGGTTGGAATTATATTATTTTTTTTATCAAGAATTAAACTAAATGTCCCATAGAAAAAAGGGATAATGTTGATTATAACCTAGTAAATCTGTGCCATCTTATAGCTATAAATTTGTTGTTCATTTGTTTATACTCTATTGGCTTTTAGGCTATGACCCTCGCTACCCATCACTAAGTAAACCCACACCATCTTGCGGCTATGAATATTTGTTATTTTGTTCATGTCCAATTAAATATGCATGTGTTTACCTACATACATATACATAGGATAGTTGAACATTGTATCCAGGGCAACAAAGCACTGGAACAGACTCTGTTTGAAATTAATGATTATTACTTTTATTTGAGAAGCAAATGAAACTGGTTCTAACTCATTATGAGCTTCATCGCTATTATACAAATGCATTACCCATACATATGTATCATAATTGCAATACATGTTTATTTTAGCTCTTCATCTACATAATTAAAATATCTGCTAATTTGGATTGAATTACGCAAAGAGAAGTTGAATTAAGGTACATAGAAAGCACTTGTACTTTAAATATATGTTCATGTAAAATATCAATGTTCTTAAAAATAAACATCTTATTTAAACGTGAAACTATACTACAAACAATTTGGTGAGATTTATATCAATCATTTAAGAGCAATACTCTGATTAAAAATATTCTATACCAGAGATGTCAAACATACGGCCCGTGAGCCGAAACCAGACTGCAAGGAGGTTCAATCAGGCCCGCAGGAATATTTGAAAGTGGAAAAAATACATAAAGGAAATAAATTTAATTTTTTAATCAAATGTAATTCATGAATTATCCGCTAGGGGTGCTGGTTAGTCTTTCTTTATAAGTCTCATGTTGTAACCTCATGTAAAGTTCATTATTATAATTTTCAATACCAGTTATTTAAACTTTCTGCAATTTTGTGAAATGTTTTGTAAAAGTGTTGTTCAATAAATTTTTAGTTAAATTTAACAATGTCCTTCCTCTTCTTTAAATCAAAATAAAGGGAAGACATGATATTTTGGTATTTATAGCTAAGTATGCTAAAATTTAAATGGTTTGGCCCACTACGTCTTCCAAGGGCTCAATGTGGCACCCCAGCTTTATACTATGTAATTGACAAAGGTTTTATAAGTCCTTAGTTGGGATTTAAGATCTCTAATTTTAAAATGACTTTACAAAGCATAATTTTCACTCAGATTATAGTAAAATAATTACCAATTGAACTCGTTTGTTAAAGAGCCTTACTCACATTTGACTCAAGGCACTGAAAGTACAGACATAACCTAAGTAATTAGTTCTGCGGTTATACAAATGTAAAGGGGGTCAAAAAGGTATGCAAGTTATATATATTGATAAATTTATGTATATATAATAATTATGTTACTCATTGTTCGATTTGCAAATATATATATAAAAAGAAAATTCCTAGAGACGGAAACTCAAATAACAATGAACAAAACAATAAAAACTTATTTTACAATTAAACCCTTTGTAGGCTTTCCTTCATCCTTAATCAAATCCATCAGCCTCCTATCAACAGGGGATGTTAATTTATGCACTTGTTGTGATGTGATTTCAGAAGATACATCCTTGATCCTTTTTCCCAAATATATTTTTTACTGTTGAATTGATGCCTCTTTTCATAAACCTTCCTCTTCAGATTCGACTAGAGGTTCTCTATCAGATTCAAATCTGGGTTCTGAGGTAGCCAGTCCTTCATATGTTCACCAGAGGCCTCCTATTCTGAAAAACAAGCTATTGTGTACGGAGAAGCATGGCTTGGGGCTTTGTAATGAGATTCTGGAGGACAGTGTCATTTCTTTAATTCAACCAGGATAATAAATTCTCTTCCAAAAACTCGCAGTAGTTCACAGAATTCACCTTCAGGGACAAAAAAGGGACAAACAATCCCTTTTTTTCAATAACCCCAGTCCAAATCATCACTTCCCCTCCTCCCTGTTGACATCTGAATCGCAATTGTGGGCTATAGCTTTTAAGAAGCTATCTCTTGGTCCAACTGTTGGGACGGTCAAGGGTTGCTTTAGCCTCGTCTGTCCAGAGAACATTTTGAAAACTGTTATTCAAATATTTAGTGGCCCAAGTTAATCGCTTCTGACAGTTGACATCACTCAAAGGAGGACATTTTGTGGGTATTCTCTGGTCGACCATTTGTTTTAAAATCCACTTTCAGGTCCTTTTAGAGATGCCAGACACTCCTGCATAGCTTTGTTTGTGCTGCGTGGGTTTGTTAGCACACTCCTCTTGATTTCTTTCAAATCTCGTGATGAACTCACCTACGGTCTGCCACTTTTGTGCTTTTTTCTACCATCTTTGCGGTCAATGACGAAACGTTTCACAGTTAGATAATTTCGTTTCAATTTTTTTGAAATTTCTAATTCAACAATTTAACCCTTCTCACTATCCGTCAACATCTTTCCTCAAGCCATTATTAATAAATTTATGTTAGCTGCATAAACTTTTGGCTCACATGAAAATAGGAAAATGTTTCACAATTATTAAATTTTGGGTTTTTTTCGTAAAATGTAGTAATGAAAAACAAACAAAACGGCAAGCAGCAAATGATGGAAGAGGTGAAACTAAAAAATAAAGCAAAATTAATTAAGAAATTGCAAAAAAAAAGGCCTGCAAACCCTTTTGTCCCCCAGAGTATATAAAAAATATATTTAAATTATATATCAGACACTCGACGGTGTGTCAGCGCTACAAACTAATATTTTAATCTTTTTGCACCTAAATGGTATTAAAGAGCTCTTGAATAAAAAATCATGTTGCTGAGCCTGGACGGATCATTATCATAAACTGAAGTGATACGTTCACTTCAATCTTTTGTAAATTTGATTAAATAAACCGTCGTTTTAAGTGTTTTTACATACCCCATAATATGTTAACATATTTTTGGAGCAAAGTACATATATATATTTCAATTTAATAAATAAATTATAACTAGTACAAAGTACTCAATACCTACAAATATGTATCTATACTAATGTAAAGTGTAATAAAATGAATAAAAAACTTGACCAGGTTACAACATAACTTAATATTCTTCATTGCCCCAACTTTTTAACATGCTACTATATTTTTCTTATAGATATAATTCGTTTGTATGAATGAAGTATATGCATATAGATATTTGTATTTTACACACATATGTGAGTACATTAAGATAAGGTTTGTACTAAACATAATATATATGTATACTTGTAATGTATGTATTTAAAAAAATATATTCTCCATTTATTTTACAGGTTATTTAATGATAGTGATATAATATTAAATAAATTGTACGTATTCATACATTATTTGCTCCAATTGTAGTTTTAAAAAAAAAAACTCCGAGCAAAAATTCTTATTCATGCAATTCCCTTATAATTTCAAATAATTATTTATTTTTTTGTGTCACAAAAAATAACTTTTCCCCAAATTAAAATATAATAAATTATATTATAATTTTAAAAAGGTGATCTTCGTCCCGGGAACTCGTTTCTCATTTGATATATGAAATTAAAGTACATGCATTGATGTTTATACGTGATCATATTGCTTACTAACTTTCTCTCTAAGTGTATTACTACATGTAAAACTTAGGCAAATCCAAAAGTATTATGCATTACTGGCTGTGCTTTGATTTGGTTAATTTGGCAAATATATCCCTGATGGAGTTAATGAGCGACTCCTTTGTATTGACTCTGTTGGCGTCACTCTCAGAGACGCCCCATACAATAAAAGTCATATCCAGCGAGATAGGAAGCCAGTTTTGATTCTCCCAGAGGTGAGAATAATTGTTACAGTACTATTTTTGTGTTTTATAAGAGTTCTGTGCTGGTGCACAATCTGTTGCCAATTGTATCACCTTCCATTGGTAACCTTGTTCATCCCCACATCTCTTACAATCTTCCTCATTGACTGTCTAAGGTTGTAATTAATGATTTTTTTGGATGTTGTTGACTATTTCCTCGTCGTGGGCGTCACTGCAACGCTTGTGGGCTTTTCTTTTGATATCAACACCCCTTGACTCCATAAACTTGATATCAAAATAAATAAAAGTTTTTTAGGGTGTTAATAGAGAGGTTATTAAGGATTACAAAACTTCAAAATTTGTCTTCCCAGCTCAGATAGCAACTACAATGGATCTTCTCTGATCATCCTGCTTACGTATGTTCATGTTTAAACTCAAAATTAAACTGAAGAACTGTCTAATATTGTAGATAGAAAAGCGGATATTTTGGGTGTGCCCGTACAACAAATTTAAAAACAGATATGGCCTCCTAAAAATCGGGTGTGTGTATAGTGTATATAAACTTCTTTCATGTATGTGAATTAGAGTATTCATAAACTCATGTAACAAATTAATATACAATCATTTGACGTTATAAGGCACAGTTTCAATTCTTTGACTCTAAACATATTAAAACTGATTAAAAACTAATTAATATTTGTTAAATACTCTTGCTTAATTACAAAATTAATTAATTAACTTGAACTACGAAACGCATGAATTACTTTCCTTGCTTAAACTTAATCTAATTATCATGATACCATAGATTGTTTTAATATTTGTCTTTCATATCTGAGACTCATATTTGAATGTGTCTCAATTATATGATAATCTTTATATTCCTACTAATTATAATTTGTCTATAAAACAAACACTTTAACAACATCTAAAATTAAAAATATATTTCTTTCATATACTTATGTACATTAGAGTGTATTAAACGTCTGAAGGTTCATGAATTTTATTACCCATTCTGTCAGTATGAGACTTGATCTCTCAAGAGTCTGTGCAGACGATGAGCCAAATCAGAGGTGGTCTATATGTAAGAGCACGTATATATTGTATTGAACTATATAATAGGTACATAAGAAATCTCAACTTTTTTGTTTTTGACTCAAAACTAGTCGTATTTGATATCAAATTAAACCTCTTCATCCAACTAATCAAATGAACTTTAACAAAATATAAAAAAATAAAATTCTTAAATTTTATTTTTGTTCAAATGTCATAATGATAATAACATTATTATTCTTTTTTATATTTATAATTTCATATATTTGAGTTCTTTTTTATATCATTCTGATACTATTTTTTGCCTTTACAAAAAAAAAAGAGATGATGAAAAATCCGATGCAAACTTACCTGCTCTCAATGTTTTCAATTGAGTTGAGTTGTACGACGAGACACTGGTATTTGACGTAATTGGTGATCAAAATTAAGAACATCAAATATTTTTTTTACAGAAATTTTAGTCTGATATTTGCTTTATCATATAATTTTATTTAGCTGAATAAGTACGGTACAAGCTGATTTCTAATTACGTTGCTGTGTAGTACATTTTCCTTTGGCAACTTTCTCCTGCATATACCACCAAATACATCTCAAAGCCTGACAGCAGTTTGGAAAGTGGACTCTTGTCAAAGTCCCATCTTCTATCGTAACAGTATATCCTAAACCAAGAACAGCACCTCCAGATCTCGTATTTTTTTCGTACAATTGCAAAGGTACTAAGTTTTAATAACAGATTTTAGGCCTTATCGAAAATTAATATTTTTAGTAATTTTTGTTGAGATTTTTTAAATATTAAATGGTAATATAATATATATAAGGGCTTGATTGTCTGTTAGAGACCACTTTCTGAATTGGTTCATTTTTTTGTACAGTTATTTCTGGGATTAAATCTCACATTTCAAAAAATGAGTAACAAAATCTATGAAACATTTAAAAATTAAGGGGCGTTTGATGGACCCTAATATATGTACATACATACAATAGTTCCACTCATGAGAACAAATACTCACTATCCATATGTTTTGCTTTGTTTTTCTGGAGATATTTTAAAACAGGGCATAAAAAAGTCGTCTTAAAGAAAAAATTCTGTCAAATGTTTTTATCTTTTTAGAACAGTTCTTAAAAATAATCAAGAAATAAATGAAAATGATGATTTTGTTCAATTTAATGCATACATTAATATTGATCTTTAATATCAATAAATAGACCCTTCAGTGTCCTATGAATATTCAGTAAAAAACACATATAAAATTTCAACTCGTATATGTAACAGTTTGATTCCCTAAAGCTCAACTGTTATATAACATAATACCTCCATGTTCAAAGTAATAATATGTATGACTAGAGGGATTTAAGTACAGATATAAACCTTTATTCAGAAGACTGATAAGCCTTGATACATGACTTTCTATTGCATTCTAAATTTGATACTGCTGATCATATATACTTGTACGAATGTTCTGTAATGATAGCAAACTATCCTTGCAGCGGAATCGGGAGACGGATAAGGGGCCATTAATCCCCCTTTATTTTTTGGAAAAAACAATGCAACGTTGTGTGATTAAAGTGTTTTCAATACTTGATCTCATTTTTAAGAATAATTTTTACCCCTTGATCCTTGTTTTAATTGATTTTCATCTTAATTAGCTGCATCAATTAGTTTTATTGTCTGATGGACGTAATTTGAGGCAATTCAACCGACTAAGTTCACTTACTCAATAATTTAAAAGCACACAATAAATTAGGAATAATTGGTGTGTAAAAAGTATAGTGAGTTATTATGAAGCAAATATATGTTTGAATATATTTTTTATACGGAGAGCTTTGAAAACAATTTTATTCCTCATGTAAACACTTGTAAAATGATATTGGTACAAACAAGTTGATTAATAATTGAGAAAGGATCTTATCCGAAGTTATATTATTATAAACTAAAGGTAAATGATGATCTGCCATATAAAATCTTAGGAGATTAAAAAATAAAGGTAATTGTATAGGAAAAATGAGTTTTATTTTAAAAGAATAATTGGTTTAATATATGATTAATGAATGCCTTCATTATTATTAAGCTCGTATTTTATGCATTCTCAACTGATGACTCGTAGATCTTAGAACAAGATAAGTTGAGTACTATGCTTTGTTTGTTCGAGAGCCTATTTTGAAATAGTTTAAAATAGCACCCTTTCGATTTATATAACAAGTATCTATAACTTTTGAGCTAAATAACGTCTCAAAAGCTTCTATATAGATGATGGAGAACAGCCTTATAACTATTGATAAATTGATACAAACAAGTTGTATAGATAATAATCTTTGATATACCTTCAAATTATTAAAAAACAATCAATCTACATATATATTGAAATAAATAAATTTCAACCAATTTCAAAATAGGCTCCAGCCATTTTCCTAAAAGTATTCTAATTTGATTCATATTATTATAAATGCCATCAAATATAGTAAATAAATAATACATAACGGAAATACAAATACCTATGGCATTAATCACCCTGTATATAGCACATTGGATAATAATTAAAATCAATTAAAGAATTAGATCATGATATAACATAAGTTAAAGGGTCACTATTATTAGAAATGATTAAAATAAGAAAGAACCTCTTTTTACTTTTTTATTACTAGGAAAGCTTATTTCTATAAAGGAACATTAATGAACAAGAAAAGATTATAGAACCTTATTATTATTTGATACTACACAGTTAATCACTATAAGGCAGTGGTCCCCAACCTTTTTATAACTGCGGACCGGTCAACACTTGACAATTTCACTGCGAACCGGAGGGTTGAAGTATTAATAATAACAATAAACGTGAATTCACTGTGTACTTATATGGAACTTTATTGGCACATTGCTCCAACATTACATAGAATGATATTATAACATTAGGAAGTAGTAACTTTATTAACACATTGCTCTATCAATGTAACATATTATAACATTTAAAACTATCCGTAATGCAAAATCAATGGGAGCCCTGACTATGAATCTTTGGGAAAAGATGGTCCCATCTAGTGATAATGGCGAATGAAGACACCTGCAGTGTGTTGTTTATGTCCAATCTACTCCTTTGCCTTTTTTTGGTAGCTGTCACTCCAGAAGACCCCATTTCACACAGATAGGGCGTTGGTAATGGTAAAAGGGTTGCAAATAACAAAAGAGCGTGAAGAACATATAGTAGCCATTGTAGCTTGTTGCCTCTGAAATCCGACGAGTCAGTTAAGAATTACCAACCCAAAAATAATTAACAGCTACCCCGCACAATTAATTATTATCTTTTGTAATTTGCATTTATATTATACTTAATATTTTCTTCTTCTCCTACAGTCTATAGATGAAGTAGTGCTTAGATAATAAATAAAACAGAAACAACCCTTGTGCGGCCCGGTACTGACTGATCCACGGACCGAGGGTTGGGGACCACAGCTATAAGGGACTAAAAACCCTACTCCATTAAATTTCTTTCAAATTTGATCAAACTCCAGCGTACGTTATTACTATTTTAAGCATTTAGTCTTATCTCTATATACCTGAATGCAATTAAAATGCTACTTTATTTAAATTAGATCTAATAAATTAACAAACAAATGTATTTTTTTCTAAAATTGTACTCAATACATAGACTAAAAATGTAATGTTCAATATACGTTGAAGTGTATAGAAATTATATTCATAATATAATTTTAACTATATTTTTTCAAAGGGCCCTTTCACTTTATTTTTAAAAATAATTGCAAATAAAGAAGATATTTGTAAGTGTAATTACAATGTTTAACGTAAAAATTAAATTAAATTTAACACTTTATGCAGATTTTCATTACTATTAAAGGAATTTACTCTGAGGGTGATTTAAATAACTTTGTGATAAAGTACATTGAAAAATCATTTTTCAGAAAAGAAAATTATATAACTTTTCTTGCTCATATGACTGGATTTTGAATAATCTTAAATTGATCGAAGGGAGTCTTGCTCTTTTATCTTTTAGGCTTTCTGATTTTTAATTTGAAGAAATATTAGAGTATATTTGGTCAAGAGTTGAAAAAGGATGTGCTATGATAAATCAATTAATTAATTAAGCCTTGCATCATCAAAGACTATTCTTATTTTTCAATATTTCTTCTTTGGTATTATGTGCATTGAATTAATTCAGTCTGTTGATCATATGAAAGCAAACATATTTCAAAACACTTCAATATGCTCTAATCTTTTTTATAACGAAAAAAAAAAGTCGTAATTATTAATAAGTAACACTGGTCAACAGTCAAAAACCCTAAGGTTTATAAATATGTATAATAAAAGTTATTCAGTATCGCACGTTGATTTACAATCTTTCAACTGATTTCTAAATCCTTGTTCGCGCTACTACTTAAGTAGCTCTACCGTGAGTTTTAGATTTGTAGTGGATTTTTGGTCAAAATTGGATGAAAATTTACACAATCTATATGGACAATTTCTTCTTGGTTAAGGAGGCTTATCGAACACTTGACATCTCATTTGAAAGCTGTGGGTCTCAGCTCTTGAATGCATTCCTTATTAGTCCATTTCATGTAATATTCAAGGAATTATTTGAGTACAAAAAATTTGGCCGACTTTTGGGCCTACTCCGGTATCCTACGCCCCCAGGAGTCCCTTTAGGTCACAACAAAGACTAGAAATGGAATTTGCATTCAATACACTAGCAAATCATTATTTATTAATACACAAAATGAGTATTTTTTTTAGGCTTAAATTGAAGTTGAAGTTGGAAAATGGGCCAAATTAGGACAAAAAGTAGGAACCGACTTCTCGAAAATCGTCGGACTCTCTCTCTCTCAAAAAAAAAATTAAAGTTACAGATTAGAAATCATCGTGCAAAACAGACTAACTTTTATTATGCTTATACCCTTTAGGATTTTTGAAAGTTCAAATTTGTTGACCTCTGTTATTTTTTACTATTCTTCTGCATTTTCTGCACCTTTAGATTGAAAAATACTTAAATTTACTGATTGAATTAAACTGGTAAAAATTTTAACACTTTTCAAGGACTAAACATAAAGAGATGAAATTGATTAATTCCGAATAGATATGTACATTCTTAAAATGTGAAAAAAATGACTCAAGTCCTTTAAAAATTCATATTATCATTCAATATATATATTTAAAAAATGGTCATTGACAGTTGAAAATAATAGCATAATTGACCAACTACCAACTTAATATGTAACTTTTTTCTTTTTCTTATTGGACGAAATGTTAAGAGATTCAATGAATATTTCATTTTGGTGTATGATATAATATTATTTTCTAAGGAAATATAAAAAGCAGTTAGTTATTTTTCATTTTTCTATTTAAGGATGTCAAATAGAGATTACATAGTTTGATTAATCCTTGCAAAACTAATGCAGCTAAAAAGAAACAAACAAAACAAGGCATGAATGAATGTTTATTCACCAGTCTCCTCCTCCCTCCAAAAAAATAAAGCATAAAATGATAAAATTCCTCTACTATTTGATCATGCAACATTTTATCATCAAACTTACCGCATATATGAAGAAAAAAAAAGTACACACAAAAAGACTTATGAGTCAAGTCAACGAGAAAACAAGTTTATTTTCAAATATTGAAAAGGAGAAAGTTCACTTTTATGTTTTTTTACTTCATAAATATAACGGTCAAATATTTAGGAGTCATTTTAAGACCTACTCCGCACGGTTTGTGCTGAAATGTCACTTCTAATTGAGAAAGCAAGGATTTTTGTCTATCCAATAGAGCAATCGGATAAATGTGTTGACTGCACATGAAGCCGATATGGCCCCTGAAAGAACGCCCATCTTTTTCATAGCCCCAGAAATTTATTATGTTCCAGTTGGCTAAAACCAGTTCATCATCTGTTTAAGAGCTATTAAGAATCACCTACATTCGCTATCATGCTCACACTGAATCATAGTAATAGTAATAAGATAGTCATAAACACCAGATGTTTTTTATTCTTGATTGTGGCCGGGTTTCTTTTCCTATAATACAGTTGCAATTATTGGAGTCGTTATTAAATTAATCGAAATATGCTATTAATACAAACGAAAGAAGATGTCTTCAAGAATAATATGAGTGCAGTTCACACCCATTTTTGAAATATTTCAGATAGCCTTGGTTTCTTGTTGACTTGAGACATGTGTATTCTCTGTCTTTATTACTACTATATAAATATTCAAGTCTTATTAGATTGCATACATATTTAAAAACTAACTCACACTTTGTCTAAAATCCACAATGATTCATGGATGAACCATACACAAAAGGCTTTCATTGTTAGTTGAATATTCATATTTTTAATAATAGGGAGAATGACCATCCCTTTTATTGAATACTCATGAATAAAAAAGGACAAAACTAGGACATTCCAATTAAAGCACTTTCTTTATTATTATATACATACGTGAATATTTTTTCCTGTATATGCATATATTAAAGTCTTGTCTAATTAATATATTTTTATACAAGAATCAAAGAAAATGGAAATTGAAAAAGGTATCGCAAAAAATTATCATTTTATGAATTTTCAATTGTTTTTAACTGATTGAAAAAGTTATATTTTTAACGTTGTAGGTACTACTATCACTACTATTGAATCAAATCAACATTATCTAACCTAGACATAATATGTAGAGATATATTTTTACTCATTATCATTTTCTTAGTGTAATAATAATTTCCTCCAATTTTATTTTAAGCAAAAAAATATAAAACTAAATCGTATATAAATCGGAAATATCTTGATAAAAAACCATAATCCTAGGAAAAATAAATAATATTTTTTTGTCCGAATCATCTTATTTGCAAATATCATTATAACTTATACGACAAAGATTAATGAGTGTTGGAATGTGTTACTATTTAAAACAAACTTTAAAACACTACATTCAATCATCTATACAGGGGTTTTTACCCAAAATTTAGAAAATCCGAACTATTGAGTCTTTTGGCTGGAGTGGGCTGAAGCTCCGTCTTGGGCTCACGTGGTGTTAGTTGCCTGTGGGATAGTTGGCTTTCAGCCATGGAAGCACAGTGTATCTCAGAACCTCAGTGCATGTTGATCTCGCTGTTAATTTTCTCCGTCGGCTTGAAGAAATATGGGGGCATGACCTTACCGTCGGAGGCCGCGACCTCCCAGGACCATCACCTGCTCAGGGCACTTTGTCTTGTGGATGCCCTTGACCTCTTCAATTGATTAGGCTAGGAAGCGGTCATTCCTGCAGTTGTAAGCCTGGTCCACGGAGTCATAGAAGATCTTTACTGTGTTCAAGCTTTTACGCAGTATGGTCTGTTACGCAACAAGCGGTATTATTATTATTAGATTAGTCAGCTACACGAGCAAGTCCCTGCAGACAGTAGTCCGAAACGTTAATAAAATTTCTGCTATATTGAGGAGGTGAAACTATTAGAAATATATTGTGTCAGTGTAACAATTAGCTGCTAAACAATGAAAATGTACACATTGACCATCTTCCCACTGAGCCTCTCAGAAGCACAGTTAACAACGATGTGGCCGTACAAATATGTTAAAATAGCTTATTTACTTTCAGGTCAGGTTCTTTAGAATTTCAATTTTGCAAAAAAAAAAATCGTTTTTTAGTGTACGAAAATGAAGAGTAGAAACACACAAAAAAAGGGGACTTTTTTCTACAAAAATGTTAATGTTAATTTTAAAAATTCATTTTGATTACATTCATGTAATTCAGAAAAAGTATTTTATTTTAATTAGAGCTTAATAATATCTCTTTTTTTTTTTGGTTTTTTTTTGTAATTTTAAATTAAAAATGTGCTCATTTGAAGCATTAATAAATAATTTTTCATTTTAAATAAAAGTACTGGGTTATATAGTAATTTTTTTGATTTAATTTTTATATGAAAAATTCCCTTTTGATTGAATACTGAAATTTGAAAAAATTCTACTTTAATAAATGATATTGTATTAATCAAGGAAGTAAATGAATAAAAATAAATAAAATAAAGAAACATAGTTAACCGAGGTTCTTTTATGAATTTATTAGACCATGTATTTTTAATTATGAAAAAAATAAATAAATTGAGAGGTTTTTATTTTCTTGATTTTTGATAGAAATAACAATTGTCTTGTTTATACAGGACTACCCTAAACATCCAAGACTACATATTATGTATATACCATACTATGTGAATGCAGAGTGTTTAAGTCTGCTAGTGCTACTAGACGTTGGATACACAATATATGTATAACATGATATGAGCAAACTAACAAAACATTCATAGTTGCAAATTGTGATTGAGTCTTAGTAAACAAACATTAAAATAAACAATGTTAACATTATTTTATCATATATATTAAATAAATTTGTCAATGAATAGTTAATACATAAAAGTGGATTGATTACAAATATGTTTGAAGGTTTGGACACAAGAAGAGTATAGAGAATATGGTTGAATTGAACAATTGTTTGTTTATGTATTAGACAAATTATATATAACTATGAAGTAGAATTTCTACGAGGGTGGGGGGGATGTTCGTCGAATCATTATTAGTACAATTTCTTATTTTGTTTTGTGTTTGATGTGACGGAAAACTTAAAAATTGAATACGACAAATAAACTATACACTTAGAACAAAAAATGATAAAGATGATTGGAGTATGATTTGGATTGCCAATTGAATACAAACATTGGATCACGATTTTTGAAAAAGTTATACTGAGTTGACTTTTTATAATGGGTGTAATAATTTGTAAAGACAATCAAAGGTAATCGATTCTTTATTTAGCAGAGTCCTGACCACATGATGAAAAAGTTGTAGATCTTTTAAAATATTGCCGTATTTTTTTATTTCTTCGATTTGTTTTTTGTTATATAACATCACTTTTGATCAAATCTGATCTCATATATAATAAAATGTATAGTACAAATATGCTCAAATCTCGAGCAAATATATTAAAAGATCAAAGTAAATCAAACATTCGTATGACAAAATAATGATTCCCCCAATTTTAGTCAAAGAAACCTTTGAAGATTAAAAGGAAGGAGTCATTGGAAGAATTTCACTTAGGAGGCGAGTTTCAAAAGTTTTTAGACTTTATTGGTAAGTTGAAGAAAAACAATCAGTTAATTGTTTGTTGGAATGTATTATAAATCAACAATCGTTGTTAGTAGGACAAAATAAAGTATGGAATTTGTTTAAAAAAAGTAATAAATAACAAAGAATAAGAGAGATGAAAAGTTAGTTAAGTTAATAGGAAGATTTAAGATTTTAAAGGAGAAGAATGATTCAATAGTTTATGATAAATGTGAAAAAATAATGACACAAAATTTAATAATTTAATGGTCGAGAATAGTAATGATCAATTAATTTATGGCAACTGTTTTCCCAAAAAGTTTGTATGATAATGGAGTTATAAAAAACGAAGGATTCTTGACAAATTATAAATTGACATAATATATGTTCTAAACTCTAAAGAACAGAAATTGAAGGATCAACCGATACATCTTATACTTTCACGGTGGCTGAGATCAAGGTATAGTTCTTGGAGAAACTCAGAATAGTTTCAACATTATAAAAAGACTTCTTTAATAATAATTGGAAGACAAAGTCATACAAAATATAGAGACGTTCTCACTGCTCAGTCAATACCATATTTATCAAAGTTATGTTGATCAAGCATGAGTCGGTGGGTATTGTTGTTGAATTAAGCATTAAGAAACCGGCTGAAATCCTTCTGCACTTTACTACTTAAGTAGCTCTACCGTGAGTCATTGCTTTCTAGCGAATTTTTGCTCGAAATTGGATGAATATTTATACATTTAGACGGACGATTTCTTCTTCATTGAGAAGTCTTATAGGGCGCTTGATATCTCGTTTGAAATCTGTAGGTCTCATCTTTTGAATGCATTCCTTATTAATCCATTTCATGTAATATTCAAGGAGTTGTTTATGTAAAAAGGATTTGATCGACTTTTGGGACTATTCCCGCCGCATTTTCCCACAGGAGTTCCTTTAGGTCAATACAAACACTGAAATTAGAAAATGAGTATCCTTCTAGGCTTGGAAAATGGGTCAAATTAGCTCCAAAGGTAGGGTCCGATTTTTCAAAACCAGTCAGACTCTTGAAAAAAAAATTACAGATTTGAAATCAGCGTGCAAAACCTATACTTTTATTATACTTACACCCCCCTTATGATTTTGACTGTTGACCAGTGTCATTAAAAAAATATACAATACAAATTTGTCAGTGAAAATAAGTTATATAGTTAATAGTCATACATATTTCATTTATTCACTTCTTTTTTTATTTATTTTTTACAAATTATGGAATTTTTATGTATTACAGGCAGTGACTTCTGTACTGCATCCCATATCATATTAAAAAAGCTTTTGTAATTAACATCTAATAATGTTAATACATAATTCCAACGTTAATGGATCATTTTTAGTTGTAAACTATTTCTGAATTGTTAGTAAACTCAATAAAGTGTAATTAGAGTTCAAAGACTATACATATAATGATACCAGTAATAAAGAATATTCAGAAAGTGTATTTGCCACCATATTAAGTTAATCATTAGGAATATTAAACAGAGATATCAGTTTTATTTTTTTGACAAGTTTGGACATATTGTACATATTTGTTTTAGTAAGGCATAAATCGGTTCTTGAAATCAGCTTCGATCAATGTCGACATTATGCGTTTCTGCTATAGTTTTTCCACCAATCAAATCAAAATGTTTACTTCTGAAAATATTGTATTGCCAATCAATAGAATACTTCCGACAGCACATCCTTTCCAAAAAAAAGATACTTTGCGATAAAACCTATCTCAGAAATGAACATATTTCAGTAAATAAAAATCACAAACAGTAATATTAACACGACTCAAAAACAGGGCTGCTAATGGATTTGAATATTCTGAGCTCCTAGGACTCGGAAAGACTCCGAAGAATCCCTTAGTTTGAGTTAGAATCCGGAGAGAGGATCTCAGGATTGTGAATCCGATATTGAAGCAATCCCCATGGGATTGATTGCATTATCTCACGCCACTGCTTACATTCTGCTCCTTTCCGAGCCGGAGTCAGGAGCATGGATGTGGATCCCATGACTTATTATCCCTTCACCCCTCGAGGGAGGTTTCTCGTTCTATCTTCTATCCCGAGTACTCATTGCTCCCTCTATGAAAGACGTACCATTTTTTAACTCAAAATCATGGGATGCGTGCCAAGTATTCTTTGTTCACTTAAGGATTTTAGGCATAACTTTTTTTTTAATATAAAATATATTTACACGCTTGTAAATTCACAAAAAAAAGTAAATGGACTATGAGATAATATTAACAAAAGTGTTTTAATGTTTTAAAAGATCTAATTTTAAACTTTTACAAATAAGAAAAACAACAACTTTACTTTAAACAACAAAAAAATAAACTAACGGAATTAATTAAAGAAGTTTAATTTTTTTTCTTTCTCACATATAAAATATTCTACTTCAATACATAAATGTCATTTCTTAAAGAAATGCAGATCTTACCCGGTTGTCTTCTTTTTTTTTTCTTCATATAAATAAGTCATGATAAATCCCTCATCAATTAAACATTCTTACAAAAACCAAGGTAGATTTTCTTTATCATGACATAATTTGATTTTACATATACATAATACGTATAAACTATATATGCATTTGTACATGATAATGAAAAATAGATGAGTAAGAGTTTAAATAAGAACAAAAAGGGTTCTTCCTAAGCTAGATTATGAATAAATTATACTTTATTCATTTCTTTATTTTCAAATAACGCATAGTTCTTAGGAAATCAGAAAACGGATTAAAATCACTTTTTATTCTTAAATCTATTTTTAATTCACTCAAGTTTTATACGATCAGGATTATTTTAAAAGTAGAAAGCAGAATTCTACTCTCTAAATTTAAAAAAAAAATAAAACAATGACATAAGCAAATTAAACAAAACATTTCGTGTCATGCCGTGTCCGGCCTCAATATGAATTAAAGACTACAAAGCATCAATCCGTCAATATGGAGATGGAAGTGGACTTGGAGGGTAGTACTACACCCACTGAGTCCTTGAATCCAAAAGTTTCAAAGAATCTAAAGAAAAAAAAATTCATGTACAAACCTTTGCGTGGTGCCGCAGATTGGAGTCGAGCCTCATAATGAAAGCTATGAATGACGCTATTTCCCTTGAGATCTGACTCCTAGAAGTGAAAGGACTAATATAGCGGAAAAGGATAAACACGAAATTGGTCTAACTACTGAACTTGAATCATACTCAAAAGTTATACCAAGATTCAAGAATTGATTTGAAGGATTTAGAGTACAAGAACTCAAAGACTGGATAAAGGACGTTAGAATCTGAATCAGTTCTTCCACACTTGATGCCTCCATTTAAGTATCGTTTTTTCCAATAAGATAATATATCAGGGTCTGATATATTGTACATTTTAGTGAAAAAGCCAAGTAGTGTGCTCGGTGTTTCAAATTTGGAGATCCATCGAGAGAATGTAATCAAAAGGCAAATACTCTATTAGAATAGAAGGAGATGGATCATAAGAATGAAAATGACAGATAAATTCACAACTTTTTCTAATCACCATCAAAAAGATTATCTGATACCACTCTCCTTGAATCCAAATTACTTTTCATTCATACTAAAACAAAATAGAAACGAAATATTGTACATTAAGACAGAAGAGACGAGAAAACAGGATAGAAGGAAGCGTCTATGAATGATCTTGATTCAGGATGGAATATCAAAGATTCAATCGAAATGTACAAAAAAATATATTGGAAAGGAAAAGAAAAGAGATTGAGGTGTCTACTTTTCGATTCTACGGATATTTTATTAAAAAAAGAGCGTAACAAATTAATTTGAAGAAAAATGGAACCTGCATCTAGGAAAAAGTTCCCTTACGGACCCTAGTCTACATTGTGCTCAAGGAACTAAAGACCTAATACTTTTAATTTATATTCCTTTTTTTAACATTATTTAAACTAAATTGCATTAATATGTATATAGAATCTCTAGCTACGTGTGATTCTATTTTTATATTATGTTTACCAACTTTTTGACACCATATCGCCTCTTCTACAACGTCACCGAGTTATTTTTTGGGAGACCTCCTTGTGCAAACACAGAAGCCAACTGAATTGTTTGTTTTATCAATTAATATCTCCTGATAGTTTAATTTATATATTTTGTCCATGAATCAACGTAAATATGGGAATAGTAGATCATTTCGACAATTTATAATTTAAAAAAGCATGGACATATCTAAGTAGTGTTAGTAGATACTCTATGTATATTAACAGAGAGATCTTCTATTGCAGACTCTTTTCATTATAGCAATAACCGATATTTTTAAAAAGATTAATGTATCCTTAGATAACATATGTATTTATTATCAATACTTGAATAATGTGTTATAAGCCTTAAAACTTGAACTTTTTAAGAAAATTAGCAAATAAATAATGCACGTTAAACCTGGTATATTTCCTCCCTTCCAGAAATTTTTTTATTTCCATTTTTAACGAAGAGATGTTTAATTTTATGGACAGTTTATTTTACTCTATTTAAAAATTCAAAATAATTTGAATTTGTTTTTAAATTTCTTCTACAAAACATACTTCTTTGACTAATATTTTTCAATTTTCCCTAGGGAGAAGTCACAAAATTTACTGTCATTTTTGTAATTTTTAATATATTTCAATAAAATTTTAACAACCAAATAGCAGAGAGCTATATCTATTATATTGTACAGTACCTATTGAATACACTAATTCATTCTTGAACTTTCTCTTAACGTTAGTAAAAAAAAAAAAACACACAATGGATAAATAAAAACCTTATTTTCTCTTTAATTCTACATTAAAAAAAGTTTCCCACATTGAAACGTAAATCTAGACTAATATAAGAAGTATAAAAATAGTTTCAAAAATTTGGAGACCTCAAATTAAACCTATACCCTAGCTTTACCGCCATGAGCATCGTACATTTTAAAAGTTTATCACATTTTGGTTGTATAATAGATGAAACTTATTTTGAAAGACGTTTAACAATACTATTTTCATACTATATGGTACCTCTTATATAAAAATAAATCTTCCTTTTTATAGGATCTCATTCAACTACCTTAATTTGATTACAAAAATACACAATCCTTGGCTAATATTAGGGTTTGTTGAATGATGGCCCTTACAAGATACTCCATACAAAGTTCTTTTGATGTGATTCATTTTTTGGAAGTTTGCCATCTTAAGGAGCTATAAATAACCAACGTTTATTTCCTGGAATTTCAATTTCGAGTCGGGCCAGATTTAATTTTTAAGCCCCTTGAACACTCTAATACAGTGATCCCCAACCTTTTTCTCACAGGGGACCGGTTAACGCTTGACAATTTTACTGCGGACCGAGGGGTTGAAATATTAATAGTAACAATAAACGTGAATTATCTGTTTACTCATATGGAACTTTATTAGCACATTGTTCCAACATAACATAGAATGATATTATAACATTAGGAAGTAGTAACTTTATTAACACATTGCTCTATCAATGTAACATATTATAACATTTAAAACTATCCGTAATGCAAAATCAATGGGAGCCCTGACTATGAATCTTTGGGAAAAGATGGTCCCATCTAGTGATAATGGCGAATGAAGACACCTGCAGTGTGTTGTTTATGTCCAATCTACTCCTTTGCCTTTTTTTGGTAGCTGTCACTCCAGAAGACCCCATTTCACACAGATAGGGCGTTGGTAATGACAATAGGGTTGCAAATAACAAAAGTGCACGGAGAACTTGTTGTATCCATTGTAGCTTGTTGCCTCTGAAATCCGACGAGTCAGTTAAGAATTACCAACCCAAAAATAATTAACAGCTACCCCGCACAATTAATTATTATCTTTTGTAATTTGCATTTATATTATACTTAATATTTTCTTCTTCTCCTACAGTCTATAGATGAAGTAGTGCTTAGATAATAAATAAAACAGAAACAACCCTTGTGCAGCCCGGTACTGATTGATCCACGGACCGAGGGTTGGGGACCACAGCTATAAGGGACTAAAAACCCTACTCCATTAAATTTCTTTCAAATTTGATCAAACTCCAGCGTACGTTATTACTATTTTAAGCATTTAGTCTTATCTCTATATACCTGAATGCAATTAAAATGCTACTTTCTTTAAATTAGATCTAATAAATTAACAAACAAATGTATTTTTGTCTAAAATTGTACTCAATACATAGACTAAAAATGTAATGTTCAATATACGTTGAAGTGTATAGAAATTATATTCATAATATAATTTTAACTATATTTTTTCAAAGGGTCCTTTCACTTTATTTTTAAAAATAATTGCGAAATAAGAAGATATTTGTAAGTGTAATTACAATGTTTAACGTAAAAATTAAATTAAATTTAACACTTTATGCAGATTTTCACTATTATTAAAAGAATGTACTCTTAGGGTGATTTAAATAACTTTGTAGTAAAGTACTTTAAAAATCAATTTTCATAAAAGAAAATTATATAACTATTCTTGTTGATATGACTGGATTTTGAATAATCTTAAACTGATCGAAGGGAGTCTTGCTCTTTTATTCTTCAGTCTTTCTGATTTTTAATTTGAAGAAATGTTATAGTATAATTGGTCAAGAATTAAAAAAGGATGTGCTATGATATATTAATTAATTAATTAAGCCCTGTATAATCAAAGACTATTCTTATTTCTCAATATTTGTTCTTTGGTATTATGTGCATTGAATTAATCCAGTCTGTTGATCATATGAAAGCAAATATAGTTTTAAACACTTCAATATGCTCTAATCTTTTTCATATCGAAAAAAAAGGTCGTAACTATTAATACGTAGCACTGGTCAACAGTCAAAAATCCTAAGGGGTATGAACATGTATAATAAAAGTTATTCAGTTTTGCACGCTGATTTACAATTTGTAAATTTTTCAGCTGATTTCTAAATCCTTGTTCGCGCTACTATTTAAGTAGCTCTACGGTGAGTTTTAGATTTGTAGTGGATTTTTGGTCAAAATTGGATGAAAATTTACACAATCTATATGGACAATTTCTTCTTGGTTAAGGAGTCTTATCGAATACTTGACATCTTGTTAGAAAGCTGTGGGTTTCAGCTCTTGAATGCATTCCTTATTAGTCCATTTCATGTAATATTCAAGGAGTTATTTAAGTACAGAGGGTTTGGCTGACTTTTGGGCCTACTCCCGTCCCCTACGCTCTCGGAAGCGTAGGGGAAATTGGAATTTGCATTAAATACACTAGCAAATCATTATTTTTTAATGCACAAAATGAGTAGGTTTCTAGGCTTAAATTGAAGTTGAAGTTGGAAAATGGGCCAAATTAGAACAAAAAGTAGGGTCCGATTTTTTGAAAATCGTCGGACTCACTCTCTCTCTCAAAAAAATATATAGAGATTTGAAATCAACATGCAAAACTGAATAACTTTTATTGTATATATACCCCTTAGAATTTTTGAAAGTTCAAATTTGTTGACCTGTTTATTTACTATTCTTCTGCATTTTCTGCACCATTAGATTAAAAAATACTTAAATTTACTGATTGAATTAAACTGGTAAAAATTTTAACACTTTTCAAGGACTAAACATAGAGAGATGAGATCGATTAATTCCGAATATATATGTACATTCTTAAAAGGTGAAAAAAATGACTCAAGTATTTTAAAAATTCATATTATCATTCAATATATATATTTAGAAAATGGTCATTGACAGTTGAAAATAATAGCATAATTGACCAACTACCAACTTAATATGTAACTTTTTTCTTTCTCTTATTGGACAAAATGTTAAGAGATTCAATGAATATTTCATTTTGGTGTATGATATAATATTATTTTCTAAGAAAATATAAAAAGCAATTCGTTATTTTTCATTTTTCTATTTAAGGATGTCAAATAGAGATTACATAGTTTGATTAATCCTTGCAAAACTAATGCAGCTAAAAAGAAACAAACAGAACAAGGAATGAATATTTATTCACTAGTCCCCTCCTCCCTCAAAAAAAATAAAAAATATAATAATAAAATTCCTCTACATTTTATCATCAAAACTACCGCAGATATGAAAAAAAAAAAAAAGTACTCACAAAAAAACTTATGTGTCAAGTCAACGAGAAAACAAGTTTGTTTTCAAATATTGAAAAGGAAAATGTCCACTTTTATGTTTTTTTTACTTCATAAATATAACGGTCAAATATTTAGGAGTCATTTTAAGACCTACTCCGCACGGTTTGTGCTGAAATGTCACTTCTAATTGAGAAAGCAAGGATTTTTGTCTATCCAATAGAGCAATCGGATAAATGTGTCGACTGCACATGAAGCCGATATGGCCCCTGAAAGAACGCCTATACTTTTCATAGCTCCATAGATTTATTTAGTTGCAATTGGCTAAAACCAGTTCATTTGTTGTAGAACTATTAAGAATCAACTTAATCTTCTATCATGCTCACAATGAATCATAGTAATACATAGTCATAAATACCAGGTGTTTTTTATTCTCGATTGTGGCCGGAGTTTTTTCCTATACATAAGTTGCAATTATAGGAGTCATTATTTAATATATCGAAATATACTACTATTAATAGAAACGAAAGAGAATGTCTTCAAGAATATGAGTGCAGTTCAGATAGCCTTGGTTTCTTGTTGACTTGACAGATATGTATTCTCTGTCTTTATTACTACTATATAAATATTCAAGTCTTATTAGATTGCATACATATTTAAAAGCTAACTCACACTTTGTCTAAAATCCACAATGGTTCATAGATGAACCATACACAAAAGGCTTTAATTGTTAGTTGAATAAATATTCTTATTTTTAATAATAAGGAGAATAACCATCCCTTTTATTGAATACTCATTAATAAAAAAGGACAAAACTAGGACATTTCAATTAAAGCACTTTCTTTATTATTATATACAAGCGTGAATAATTTTTCCTGAATATGCAAATATTAAAGTCTTATCTAATTAATATATTTTTATATAAGAATCAAAGAAAATGGAATTGAAAAAGTTATCGCAGAAAGTTATCATAATATGAATTTTCAATTGCTTTTAACTGATTGAAAAAGTTATATTTTTAACTTTGTAGGTACTACTACTACTGAATCAAATCAACATTATCTAACCTAGACATAATATGTACAGATATATTTTTACTCTTATTTTATTTTAAACAAAAATAAAAAAACTAAAACCAAATCGTGTATATATCGGAAATATCCTGATAAAAAACCATAATCCTAGGAAAAATAAATAATATTTTTTTAACCGAATCATCTTCTTTGCAAATATTATTATAACTTATACGACAAGATTAATGAGTGTTGGAATGGAATGTGTTACTATTTAAAACAAAATTTAAAACACTACATTTAAGCATCTATACAGGGGTTTTTACTCAAAATTTAGAAAATCTGAACTATTGAGTCTTTTGGCTGGAGTAGGCTGGAGCTCCGTCTTGGGCCCACGTGGTGTTAGTTGCCTGTGGGATAATTGGCTTTCAGTCATGGAAGCACAGTGATTCTCAGAACCTCGGTGTATGTTGATCTCGCTGTTAATTTTCTCCGTTGGCTTGAAGAAATATTGAGGCATGACCTTACCGTCGGAGGCCACGACCTCCCAGGACCATCACCCTATCCAGTAATATATTGTGACAGTGTCACAATTAGCTGCTAAACAATGAAAATGTACACATTGACCATCTTCCAACTGAGCTTCTCAGAAGCACAGTTAACAACGAGGGCCGTGATGTGGCCGTACGAATATGTTAAAATAACTTATTTACTTTCAGGTCAAGTTCTTTAGAACTTCAATTTTGCAAAAAAAAAAATTCGTTTTGTTAGTGTAAGGCAATATTTGAGTACGAAAACCAAGAACACACACAAAAGGGACTTTTTTCTACAAAAATGTGAGTGTTAATTTTAAAAAATCATTATGATTACATTCATGTTATTCAGAAAAAGTATTTAATTTTAATAAGGGCTTAATAATATCTCGTTTTTTTTTTTGGTCTTTTTTTGTAATTTTAAATTAAAAATGGGCTCATTTGAAGCATTAATCAATAATTTTTCATTTTAAATAAAAGTACTGGGTTATATAGTAATTTTTTTGATTTAATTTTTATATGAAAAATTCCCTTTTGATTGAATACTGAAATTTGAAAAAATTCTACTTTAATAAATGATATTGTATTAATCAAGGAAGTAAATGAATAAAAATAAATAAAATAAAGAAACATAGTTAACCGAGGTTCTTTTATGAATTTATTAGACCATGTATTTTTAATTATGAAAAAAATAAATAAATTGAGAGGTTTTTATTTTCTTGATTTTTGATAGAAATAACAATTGTCTTGTTTATACAGGACTACCCTAAACATCCAAGACCACATGTTATGTATATACCATACTATGTGAATGCAGAGTGTTTAAGTCTGCCAGTGCTACAAGACATTGGATACACAATATATGTATGACATATATAAATTATGATATGAGTAAACTAACAAAACATTCATAGTTGCAAATCGTGATTAAGTCTTAGTAAACAAACATTAAAATAAACAATGTTAACACTCTATAAATATATATATTAAATAAATTTGTCAATGAATAGTTAATGCATAAAAGTGGATTAATAACAAATACGTTTGAAGGATTGGACACAAGAAGAGTATAGAGAATATGTTGAATCGAACAATTGTTTGTTTATGTATTAGACAAATTATGTATAACTATGAAGTAGAATTTCTACAAGGGGGGGGGGGATGTTCGTCGAATCATTATTAGTACAATTTCCTATTTTGTTTTGTGTTTGATGTAACGGGAAACTTAAAAATTGAATACGACAAATTAACTATACACTTAGACCAAAAAATAATAAAGATGATTGGAGTATGATTTGGATTGCCAATTGAGTGCCAACATTGGATCACGATTTTTGAAAAATTGAGTTAGTGTAATAATTTGTAAAGACAATCAAAGGTAATCGATTTTTTATGTGGCGGAGTCCTGACCACATGATGAAAAAGTTGTAGATCTTTTAAAATATTGCAGTATTTTTTTATTTCTTCGATTTGTTTTTTGTTATATAAGATCACTTTTGATCAAATGTGATTTCATATATAATAAAATGTATAGCACAAATATGCTCAAATCTCGAGCAAATATATTAAAAGATCAATGTAAGTTAAACACTTGTATGACAAAATAATGATTCCCCCAATTTGGGTCAAAGAAACCTTTGAAGATAAAAAGGTGAGAGTCATTGGAAGAATTTCACTTAGGAAGTGAGTTTCAAAAGTTTCTAGACATTATTGGTAAGTTGAAGAAAAACAATCAATTAATTGTTTGTTGGAATATATTATAGGTCAACAATCGTTGTTAGTAAAACAAAATAAAGTATGGAATTTGTTTAAGAAAAATAATAAATGACAAAGAATACGAGAGATGAAAAGTTAGTTAAGTTAATACGAAGATTTTAGATATTAAAGGAGAAGAATGATTCAATAGTCTATGATAAATGTGAAAAAATAATGACACAAAATATTATAATTTAAAGGTCGAGAATTATAATGATCAATTAATTTATGGCAACTGTTTTCCCGAAGAGCTTGTATGATAATGCAGTTATAAAAAACGAAGGATACTTGACAAATTATAAATTGACATAATATAAGTTCGAAGCTCTAAAGAATGTTCAAGGAAATAAAAATCAAGGAAAGACAGTAATTGAAGTATCAACCGATACATTTTATACTTTCAAGGTGGATGAGATCAAGGTATATGTAGTTCTAGGAGAAATTCAGAATAGTTTCAACATTATAAAAAGACTTCTTTAATAATAATTGGAAGACAAAGTCGACAAAATATAGCGACGTCCTCACTGCTCAGTCAATGCCATATTTATCAAAGACATGTTGATCAAGCATGAGTCGGTGGGTATTGTTGAATTAAGCATTAAGAAACCAACTGAAATCCTTCTGCACTTTACTACTTAAGTAGCTCTACCGTGAGTCATTGATTTCTAGCGAATTTTTGCTCGAAATTGGATGAAAATTTATACATTTAGACAGACGATTTCTTTTTCATTAAGGAGTCTTAAGGGCACTTGACATTTCGTTTGAAAGCTGTGGGTCTTATCTCTGTAATGCATTCCTTATTAATCCATTTCATGTAATATTCAAGAAGTTATTTAAGTAAAAAGGATTTGATCGACTTTTGGGCCTATTCCCGCCGCCTTTTCCCCCAGGAGTTCCTTTAGGTCAAAACAAACACTGAAATTGGAAAATGAGTATCCTTCCAGGCTTAAATTGAAGTTCAAGTTTGGAAAATGGGTCAAATTAGCTCAAAAAGTAAGGTCCGATTTTTCAAAACCAGTCAGACTCTTGAAAAAAAAATTACAGATTTGAAATCAGTGGACAAAACTTATAGTTTTATTATACTTACACCCCCCTTAAGATTTTGACTCTTGATCAGTGTAATTTAAAAAATATACAATACAAATTTGTCAGTGAAAATAAGTTAATAGTCATGCATATTTTATTTATTCCTTTCGCACGTAAATGGTCTTGAAATGAAAAACTGTTCGGTAACAAAATCTGATGTAATCGAATCTGGACTAAAAAGAGTATTTCTCTTTATTTATTTTTTTACAAATTATGGAATTTTTATGTATTACAGGCAGTGACTTGTGTACTGCATCCCATATCATATTAACAAAGCTTTTGTACTTAACATCTAATAATGTTAATACATAATTCCAACATTAATGGATCATTTTAAATTGTAAACTATTTCTGAATTGTTAGTAAACTCAACAAAGTGTAATTAGAGTTCAAAGACTATACATATAATGACGCCAGTAATAAAGAATATTCAGAAAGTGTATTTGCCACCATATTAAGTTAATCATTAGGAATATTAAACAGAGATATCAGTCTTATTTTCTTTTGACAAGTTTGGACGTATTGGACATTTTTGTTTTAGTAAGGCATAAATCGGTTCTTGAAATAAGCTTCGATCAATGTCAACATTATGCCTTTCTGCTATAGTTTTTCCACCAATCAAATCAAAATGTTTACTTCTGAAAATATTGTATTGCCAATCAATAGAATACTTCCGACAGCACATCTATTCCAAAAATGAATACTTTGCAATAAAATCTGTCTCAGAAATGAACTTATTTTAGTAAATAAAAATCACAAACAGTAAAATTAACACGATTTAAAAACAGGGCTGCTAATGGATTTGAATATTCTGAGCTCTTAGGACTCGGAGAGACTCCGAAGGATCCCTTAGTTTGAGTTAGAACCCGGAGAGAGGATCTCAGGATTGTGAATCCAATATTGAAGCAATCCATGGTTTTTGCATCCATGATTGATTGCATTATCTCACGTCACTGCTTACATTCTGCTCCTTTCAGAGCCGGAGTCTGAAGCATGGATGTGGATCCCATGACTTATTTTCCCTTCACTCCTCGAGGGAGGTTTCTCTTTCTATCTTCTTCCCAGAGTACTCGTTGCTCCCTCTATGAAAGACGTACCTTTTTTTAATTCAAAATCATGGGATGCGTGCTAAGTATTCTTTGTTCCCTTAAGGATTTTAGGCATAACTTTTTTTTAATATAAAATATATTTACACGCATGTAAATTCACAAAAAAAAGTAAATGAACTACGAGATAATATTAACAAAAGTGTTTTAATGTTTTAAAAGATCTAATTTTAAACTTTTACAAATTAGAAAAACAGCAAATTACTTTTAACAATAAAAAAATAAACTAACGGAATTAATTAAAGAAGTTTAATTTTTTTTCTTTCTCACATATAAAATATTCAATACATAAATGTCATTTCTTAAAGAAATGCAGATCTTACCCGGTTGTCTTCTTTTTTTTTTCATATTAATAAGTCATGATAAATCCCTCATCAATTAAACATGTATACAAAAGCCAAGGTAGAGTTTCTTTATCATGACATGATTTGACTTTACTTGTACATAGTACGTATAAACTATATATGCATTTGTACATGATAATGAAAAATAGATGAGTAAGAGTTTAAATAAGAACAAAAAGAGTTCTTCTTAAGCTAGATTATGAATAAATTATACTTTTTTTTTCTTTATTTTCAAACAACGCATAGTTCTTAGGAAATCAGAAAACGGATTAAAATCACTTTTTTTTCTTAAATCTATGTTTAATTCACTCAAGTTTTATACGATCAGGACTATTTTAAAAGTAGAAAGCAGAATTCTACTCTCTAAATTAAAAAAAAAAAACAATGATGACACAGATAAATAAAATATTGACATAAGCAAAATAAGCAAAACATTTCGTATCATGCCGTGTCCGGCCTCAATATGAATTAAAGACTACAAAGCATCAATCTGTCAATATGGAGATGGAAGAGGACTTGGAGGGTTGTACTACACCCCCTGAGTCCTTGGAACCAAAAGTTTCAAAGGATCAAAGGAAAAAACAATTCATGTATAAACCTTTGCGTGGTGCCACAGATTGGAGTCGAGTCAGATAATGAAAGCTATGAATGACACTATTTCCCTTGAGATCTGACTCCTAGAAGTGAAAGGAGTAATTATTGCGGAATAGGACAAATATTAAATTGGACTAACTGCTGAACTTGAATCATACTCAAAAGTTATACCAGGATTCAAGGACTGATTTGAAGGATTTAGAGTATAAGAACTCAAAGACTGGCTAAAGGACGGCTAGAATCTGAATCAATTCTTCCACACTTCATGCCACCATTTAAGTATCGTTTTTTCCAATAAGATAATATATCAGGGTCTGATATATTGTACATTTTAGTGAAAAAGCCAAGTAGTGTGCTCGGTGTTTCAAATTTGGAGATCCATTGAGAGAATGTAATCAAAAGGCAAATACTCTATTAGAATAGAAGGAGATGGCCCATAAGAATGAAGATGACCGATAAACTCACAGCTCTTCTGTACTCTATCGAAAAGATTCTCTGATACCACTCTCCTTGAATCCAAATTACTTTTCATTCATACTAAAACAAAGTGGAAACGAAATATTGTGCAATAAGACAGAAGAGACGAAAAAACAGGATAGAAGGAAGCGTCTATGAATGATTTTGATTCAGGATGGAATATCAAAGATTCAATCGAAATGTACAAAAAAATATATTGGAAAGGAAGAGAAAAGAGATTGAGGTGTCTACTTCACGATTCTACGGATATTTTATTAAAATAAGAGATGAACAAATTAATTTAAAGTAAAATGGAGCCTGCATCTTGGAAAAAGTTCCGTTACGGAGCCTAATCCACATTTTGCTCAAAGAACTAAAGACCTAATACTTATAATTGATATTCCTTTTTTTCAACATTATTTAAACTAAATTGCATTAATATGTATATAGAATCTCTAGCTACGTCTGATTCTATTTTTATATTATGTTTACCAACTTTTTGACACCATATCACCTCTTCGACAACGTCACCGAGTGATATTATTTTTTGGGAGACCTCCTTGTGCAAACACAGAGGCCAACTGTATTGGTTATTTTATCCATTAATAAACACCTGATAGTTTAATATATATACATATATTTTGTCCATGAATCAACGTAAATATGGAAATAGTAGATCATTTCGACTATTTATGATTGAAAAAAGCATCGACATATCTAAATAGTGTTAGTAGATACTCTAAGTATATTAACAGAGAGATCTTCTATTGCAGACACTTTTCATAATAGCAATAACCGATAGCTTTTAAAAAGATTAATGTATGCTTAGATAACATATGTATTTATTATCAATACTTGAATAATGTGTTATAAGCCTTAAAACTTAAACTTTTTAAGAAAATTAGCAAATAAATAAATGTTTTATGTGCGTTAACCGTGGTACATTTCCTCCCTTATTTCCATTTTAAACGAAGAGATATTTAATTTTATGGATAGTTTATATTACTTTATTTAAAAATTAAAAATAATTTGAATTTGTTTTTAAATTTCTCCTACAAAACATATTTCTTTGACTAATATTTTTCAATTTTCCCGAGGGAGAAGTTACAAAATTTACTGTCATTTTTGTAATTTTAAATATTTTTCAATAAAATTTTAACAACTAAATAGCAGAGAGCTATATCTATCATATTGTACAGCCTTGAACTTTCTCCTAACATAAGTAAAAAAAACACAATGGATAAATAAAAACCTTATTTTCTCAAGAACTCTGCATTAAAAAAAGTTTCCCACATTGAAACGTAAATCTAGACTAATATAAGAAGTAAAAAAATAGTTTCAAAAGTTTGGAGACCTCAAATTAAACCTATACCCTAGCTTTACCACCGTGAGCATCGTACATTTTAAAAGTTTATCACATTTTGGTTGTATAATAGATGAAACTTATTTTGAATGACGTTTAACAATACTATTTTCATACTATATGGTACCTCTTATATAAAAATAAAACTTCCTTTTTATAGGATCGCATTCAACTACCTTAATTTGATTACAAAAATACACAATCCTCAGCTAATATTAGTGTTTGTTGAATGATGGCCCTTACAAGATACTCTATATAAAGTTCTTTTGATGTGATTCATTTTTTGGAAGTTTGCCATCTTAAGGAGTTATAAACAACCAACGTTTATTTCCTGGAATTTCAATTTCGGCTCGAGCCAGGTTTAATTTTTAACCCCTTGAACACTCTCATACTATAGTCCCCAACCTTTTAATAACTGTGAGCCGGTCAACACTTAAGAATTTTACTGCGGACCGGAGGGTTGAAATATTTTATAATAACAATAAACGTGAATTCACTGTGACCTCATATGGAACTTTATTAGCACATTGCTCCAACATTACATAGAATGAAATTATAACATTAGGAGGTAATTACTTTATTGACACATTGCTGCTCCATCAATATAACATATTATAACATCAAAAACTATCCGTAATGCAAAATCAATGAGAGCACTGACCATGTTTCTTTGCAACGAGATGGTCCCATCATGGAGTAAAAGCAGACAAAGAAACCCGCCTTGTGTTGCTTATGTCCAGTCTACTCTTTTGCCTTGTTTTGGTGGCTGTCACTCCAGAAAATCCCGCTTCACACAGATAAGATGTTGGAAATGGCAATAGGGTTGCAAATAACAAAAGTGCACGGAGAACTTGTTGTATCCATTGTAGCTTGTTGCCTCTGAAATCCGACGAGTCAATTAAGAATTATCAACCCAAAAATAGTTAACAGCTACTCCACACAATGAATTGTCTTTTGTAATTTGCATTTATACTTAATATTTTCTTCTTCTCCTACAGTCTATAGATGAAGTAGTACATAGATAATAAATAAAAGAGCGAGGAGAACATGTAGTAGGCATTGTAGCTTGTTGCCCGTCAAATCCGATGAGTCAATTAAAAATTATCAACCCAAAAATAATTAAAAACTACTCTGCACAATTAATTATATTTTGGAATTTGCGTTTATACTCAATATTTGCTTCTTCTCCTACAGTCTGTAGATGAAGTAGGTCTTAGATAATAAATAAAACAGAAATAACTAATTAGTTCATGTGCGTCCCGGTACTGATGGATCCACACACCGTGGGTTGGGGAACACTGCTTTAATAGAAATTAATAGCTACCACTATATATATATATGTATTTTATTATTATTATTTTTTTTTTTTTTGGGGGGGGGGGGGAAGGAATAAAATCCCACTTATAGAGAGAAAAAAATCCACAATATAAGGAACTCCTGCTTTACTTTGAGATTATGGCATATGTATATGACTATGCAAATGCATCTTTTAATAAATGTTTGCTTTTAATTTGGCAAATTATTATACAACTATTCTTCTTTATAAATTAAACTCTGCTCTTTCTTTTCGATATTGATTTTTTTTTCTTTATCTCCAACTATTTATGTACATATACATATATGTATATATATTGTATATGGTATTCAACGACATGCTTTCCTTTGTTTCTGAATGGTAAAACAAACAAATAACTTGACTATAGAATGCCAATATATATATATATTATCAAATTAATTTGTAAAGTGATATTGTGTCTTTATTTACACACATCTCAAAACTTATAAAATCACCATTAAAAAGAAACCCTTTGACAGTCCTTCAATATATAAACTTTAAGCCAGACATGTGCAAAATTTATATTCCTAACATTGTTAGTATGTGTAACAATTTCATCCTTCTTTAATTAACAATTCCTTATTTCATAATATATATTGTAATTACAAGGCGTAATCAATTCACTTTTCAGGTGCATTGTTCACGTTTTTTTTACATACACACAGTTATCATTTTGTGACCACTTCAATAATGATGACATTACAAAAAGGAATAAGAATTTGATGTATTGTTTGTAATTAAATTAGAAATGTGAGTATAAATTAAACTAAAATCATTTATTTGAATAAATTTCCCTTGTTTCAATCCGTATTTCATCATCAAAAAATAAAAATCCAATATTGACTTCGTTAAGGTACCATAAACATTGAGAACATAAAAAGTAGAGCATAATACTCATTCACATTTACTTTCTTACATGGAACTATATAATGAGACAAATTCAGTATATTGTCTTCGAGCAGTTACTCCAGATGTTCAATTTAAAAAGTCTTTAAATATTTTTACAGAAACAACAAAGTGGATCAACTGTTGAAGTTCTCTGATTCTGTAAGCTACAATTGAACTCTAAATAAATACATTTTAATGCAATATATTAGCTGTTTGTCCCATCGTCATCATCTCCTATGACTATACACACATCTTTGTCCAAACTAAATCCTCACTAAAGATTATAAAACCTAAAAAAATGAACACGTGAATCTCTTTGAAGATATTATGAATTGAAAGATTCAATATATATTTAAAAGCTCTATTTAACAAAATTTATGAGTGTATTTTATGAAGCTTTTATCTTTTGAAGCAATAATGTTTTAATAATTTCCATACTTTTTGGGAATCTGAGAAAAGTCTTACAGTAACTTACAAAGTCCTGTCGTTTACCTTCTTTTCTTTTTTTTAAATTCTGCCATAAAGATCAAGTATATATCGTCAAAACGAGAAGATATCTTTGTACACCTGAGTGCAGAAATGCAATAAAACTAATTAATTTAATTCAGTATCTACGGATACAAGGGAATATCTTTTTTTTTAAATAATTAAGTTGTTATATCAATTGTGATTGAATGTTTATTATTTTGTAACTTTTTTTAGTAGTAGTTATGTTCTACATGGTAAATTTTTTTTTATTTTCTTTATTTTCCCCTCCTTTATACCATAATAAAAATAAAATAATAATAGTCCAACTTTGGAAGCTCCCCCTGATCCTTAGAACAAAATAGTAATTATTTTATATACACATAAATCCTTTAAATTTAGAAATTAGTTTCTGTTGTTACTTTAAGGCTGTAGAAGTTTGGCAATTTTTGCTCATTTTTATACTTGACTTTTTTTTTTTTTTTACTCTATCAAATGATTTTGCATAAATTTTGAAAACTTCAGTGGTCTAAAAATTAATACAAGCAGAAATACTAACGACAATCAATGAGTGTCAATTCCATGATGGTCCTTTGACATATTTTTTTTGTCGATTTGACAGGGAAATAACATAATATTAAATTTTTCTCAATTTTTGAATTAATACGTTAATTTACACAACAATATATGTAAAAAATGTACAATTTAGTGTCCACTACATGTGAATTGTCACCTTATTAGATATATATATATATATATATCCCATAGACTACTGAGGGCAAAAAATATTACGAATAAAAAGGTCTTTATTTAATCATCAAAATTCATTTCATCCCCCTCAAAAGTAGTGCCCCCCCCCCCCGATGCAATGCACACGTGCCAACGTTTATTCCAATTTTCAAAACTGTTACAAAAATTTTAGCAAGTCAATAATTACAAAACAATAACTGCTCAGTTAAAATATGCAATAAAATTGACAATTGGGTCGTCGGTTTCCTGAGTTTCTCGATAAATAAACAACAAATTCTCAAAATTTCAAAAGAATACTGTCTAGAATATTAGCTTAAATTTTTTTGGCTTCAAACAAAATTTCTCTAAATTCCATTTTAGTCATCATCTTTCAGACATTTTGAAAAAATGGAAAAAAAAATCGATTTTAGCTATTCAAAAAAGAATGCGTATCTCAAGATATTGTGAATATTTTAACGTGTAATTTGAAACAAATGTCAGTGACAATAGTGTCAACTTTATTCCTATCGGAATTCTAAAAAAAAAATTAAATTCAAATTTCTCAGTATTTCTTACTACTCATAGTAGCATATTGTAACAATAAGGTAACAAGAGAAAAACATTGCTATAGTCGTAATAAATAGAGCAGTTATCCAATAACCTTTTTGCAAAATCTGTATTTTTTATTGAAAATGATATCAAAGCGTAGAAAAAGAAATTAATCAAAAATATCTTTAAGAAACTTAACAACCCTTCAAACGTACATATAAATATAATTAATATCTTTCATTGCAATATAATAGATATCTAAATTACATGTCAAAATTATGATATGGTAACTCTACTAAAGAATTTTTTTTGGGTAGTTTGCTCTGTTAAACACATAATATATGAATAATGTAAAATTATAAACACAATTTTACCCAAATTTTTGAAAGTAGTAATGTCAAATAACTTTTGCTTAGAATGGTATGGAGCAGTGGTTCCCAACCTTTTTCTAACCGTTGACCGGTCAACGCTTGATAATTTTACTGCGGACCGGGGGGTTGAAATATTATATTAATAATAACAATAAATATGAATCCATTGTGACCTCATATGGAACTTTATTAACACATTACTTCAACAATATAACATATTATATATAACATTAAAAACTGTCCGTGACGCTAAATCAATGGGAGCCCTGAACTGTTTTTTTTTTTTTGGAACGAGATGGTTCAATCTAGGGATAATTGCAGACAAAGACGCCCGCAGTGTGTTTCTTATGTTCAATTTACTCCTTTGTCTTGTCTTGGTGTCTCTCACTCCACAGAACCCCACTTCACACAGATAGGATGTTGGAAAAGGTAACAGGGTTTTCAGAGCTGTGTAAGCGATCTCAGGGTATTCTGCCATGGCTATAAAACAGAAGACCAGCAGGGTTTTAAATAAAATAGAATTAACTAATTTACTCTTGTGCGGCCGAGTACTGATTGATCCACGGACCGGTCCGTGGTCTGGGGGTTGGGGACCACTGGTATAGGGTACATAATTTAACATGCGTCTTCATGTATATATATATAATATAGTATATACATATAGTTTATCCATTGTTTTATGCGGCGTGCGGGACAATGATATATATTAACTGTTATGGTTGTAAATATCTACATATCATTCTAATGATGGAAGTTTGTTTATTATGGTGATGAGGGTGTAATGATACAAATATGATATACAAATGAGGTTGTTTTTTTTAAAAATGCTCACGCCTATAAAGATTTAAATGGATTGTAAAAAAAAAGTTAGTTTTCATAGTAGTACTTCAAATAAATGAATATATGTACTATGTTTGTAAGTTTTTATATACGTATGTTTAAAAGTCTAATTTCGACTTTTAATTTTTTTTGTTATTGTTGTTTTAATCATTTCACTAGGGGAATAGCAAGTTTCAACGAGCTATAAGGGTATGGATTTAAATGCTTATACCAGGAGCCTATTTCCTATTTCCTCTTTCTATACACATTTTTTAATGTAGAATTACACAATAAGATCTCATTTGATCAGCTCATTTCTACATATATGTAAATACTTTACTCTTTTGATACATTTTATGTAAAAAGAATAAATTAACATTTTATACATTATTAGTTTAATCCACGATGGCGTCGTTCTAAATACAATCATATTGAAAAAATGTTGCTGTAAAATGCTTTATCAGGATGTATGTATGTATATGGTTATATGTATGTTTTAATATGGTATTTGAGAATCCTTTGAGAGAAGTAACAGATGATACAAAGCCATATTCGAGTCGTTTCATATATATAATTTTGAACACATATGTATGTGATTATTCTAAGTATTTTGTCTGTATTCATTGCCGTATTCATGGCTATAATTTCTATAATATATGTATAATAGCCAAAAAATTTGAATATTCGCTATGACGTGAGGAATTGTTAATTATGTGTCTGAAATATAAATGTAACGAAATAGGAAGGAATTTAAAAGCTATTTGCTCGTTTTCATCGATTTAAATGTTGTATTGTCTATTTGGAACTTAAACATTCCTGTGGAAGTGACATTCGTTGGCAACGATTGATTGTAAGTAAAACATGCTCTTAAACACCTACTACACAAATACTATTGCCTTGTTGTCACTATCTCCTGGTTCGTCAACTTGAATATGTATATCAAAGATGTATTAATGCTAACAAGCAATTGTGTTTCAATTGTGATTGATTTTCATCAATCTGCCTACTCACAGTGCTAGCCAACAAAGGCAACTGCCTAACCCTTTTAGGAGCAGATTCTCCGTGAATTACACTGCAAAGGCCTTCAAAGTAGGAGAACATCAAGAGTTATACAATCCATTCACATTTACTGATGTGGCTCTCATTAATTTCATATGTTTGTAATTTTTCTGGTTTTTTCTTATAAAACAATCCAGAGGTTTTCCTTTAATTCAAGATGGTTTTTTTAGGTAAGATATACTTTTTTAAAGGCTTTATTGTATCATCAGAGAGAAGATCACCATAAATTATGCATGATATGTAGGAATAACCTTTCAAATAAAACTTCTCGTATTGTTTTTAAAAGCTTTCTTTTTCATCGAAGTAAAATCTTCTTCTATTTGTTTACTCTGGCTTTTTCTCCTCTGAAAGAAAAGAATCAAAAACCTCTATTTCTTACACACTTTGCTTGTACGTGAGTTCAATGTTTATTTGGATAAAATAGTTCAGATATTGCATAAAAGGTTAAACAGACTCACCTTTTTATGCCTAGCATGATCATAATATAAACACTCAAAAGAACTTTTCATAGGAGATTTAAGCGAACAAACTCAACATATTGTTAAAGTTTCTAGGAAAAAAAGAAGAAGAAGATCAATATTACTTTTCATCATTAAAGCGTTAATTATTTATTTTAGGGATCGATAACCATTACTCCAAGGAGCATATACAATAATAAAAAAGTGGAGTAAGGAGGAAGAAAATCAAACTTACATACATTGTCTTTCTAATGCTACGCAAACATTTTTTAAATTTTTAATCAGAATCCTTCTATATCAATTCTAAGACATTCTATAACTTTAAATGTAAAAGGTAAGTAGCATGGTGCTGAAAAGTTTCATAAGCAAACTCTCCTCTTCGGAATTTCACTTATCCACGAGCATGCTAACGGTGTATACATCAATCAGCTAAATAAATTCAATTGCTTGCTAGGATTAATACATCGTATAACTTCCTAGATATCTTGCCCTATCATTGAAAATTCTAAACATAAGAGCACATTCATAGTCGACAGCAGCCAATGAGATCCCATATTTTCCATACATGGCTTACAAAAACAAATAGTTTTTAATAGAATTATAAAGAACTTTAGGAAATGCTTGACTTAATATGTTCTATATTTATCCTTATATTTAGACATTATATTTCGGTCTAATATTTTTTTAAACTCTGTGTTTCTTTAGCTGAATTTATTTTGCTTTTATGATTATAGTGGATATTATTCTACTCCAAAGCATTTAGTTTAAACTATAATGTATATCAACCATATAATTTATATATATATATATATATATATATATATATATATATATACATATATAGTTCTTACTTGTTAGTTAGATGTCTCCCATTGCTACTAATTAGGTATAAGTCGAAATTTTTCCCGTTCCTCCAAGATTAGTACAATTAATTCACTCTTCTCTAGCATTAGTATTTTAGTAAAAATCTTATAAATACTTTCACATGGCTGAAAAACTATATAAGTAAATGGAAGACGCAATTTCAACCAACTTACTTATTTGAACAAACTTTATATTTGTGTAAAAAATTAAATTAGAAAGCTGCTGGGGATAGTTCCTTCTGTACATATAAGTTGAAGATCTCTCGATAGCATTTTTAATTGTCTGATACTGATACATATTATAGGTGCTAGCTTCAATTCCTGGACAATAACACATTCGATACGGTATCAAATCAGAATTCCATTAATTTTTTTGCGATATATGAGTCGGACAGAATGTTAGAAAAGGCATCTATGACTTGGAACAACAACTTGTAGAGTGTACTTATTGATCTTGACGGTCGGATTAACCTTGATTGATCGTTTCAGTCCAGCCAGGAACCTTAGGGTCCGAATTTTATCTTTCCAAGGCTTGTGTTGGGCTGCCACGACGTCGTAGACAGTCCTATGAGGGTACTTCGTGATCTTGATGATGGTCATTGTACTGTGACCCACGTGACGCAATTCGGTGATCGTTGTTCTTCTTGCTGAACAACTAAAGACGCTTGAGCAACAGCTGAAACTTTGGCGCATTCGGAAATTAAGAAATTTTCATCACACAATCTCTTGTTGTTGATCCAAATAAAGTTGAACTTTGTGCAGATTTATCTGTACCAAGTTGTACATCAACCAATATACTATTTTGGAAGTGTTAGTCATGTAAAGTGACCTATTATATACAAAGTAAGGCTTATATTAGATATTTTACCTGATACAGTTCAGTTACTAACTTATTTTTAATTTTTGGTGGCTGATATCGAACCAGGAACCTTCTAATTTTATATGTACATACATTGTACATAAATGTTTGTAGCTCAGTCATTGATACATTTTTAAATTTATAAAAAGAATATACATACACCCTTTTAGATGGTCATGGTATCATCACGTAATTAACTAGTTGCAAATCCTTGAGTCAACTTACATGATAATCAGATAATTAGTATTTACTACATACTAATGATAATTTAACTAAGATAAGTATGATGCATACGTAGATACTCGTGTATATATGTAGGTATGTTACATAGAAGGATGGATACATGATTAAACATCATTTGGGGAAAATAAATAGAATACAATAAGTAGATAAGTATTCACTAGGGAGTATGTTTCTCTAATTATTTTGCTCTATTCCATCAAAAGCTCACGAGTAATTGATACATCTATGTACATATATGTACTTATAACATCTACTTGCTTCCAAATTACAATTATATCTGTATGTATGTGAGTATCCACGTTGGTTTGATATTTCTTACCATTTGAACATATACTAAAGGGTGTTAGCGGTATTGTGTCGCATTTAAAAAAAAAACTTTAAATAGCTGTAGCTCAAAAAATAATGAATCGATTTGGATGAAACTTTCAGGATATTTTTATTGACTTCCTTTTTGAAGATTCAAAGAATAAAATCGCCTTTAGCATCAATGACGGCCTCGAGGCGTCGCCGGAAGCGCGAACAGGCGTGCGCGACGTCATCGCTCCGGAGATTGGCGAACACGTCCATAATGGAGGCGACCAGGGAGGCTTTGGTGTTGTGAGGAGTAAGATTGATGTCCCTCTCGGTCACGCCCCACACAAAATAATCGAGTGGATTAGTCTGGCGAGCTAGGCGGCCACAAAGTTTTGTCCAAGAAGTGTGGGAAGTTGTTCCTGCACCAGCTCTGCGTGGTTTTTGAGTTGTGAGCAGGTGCACCATCCTGCTGCCACACATATGGACGTCCATCGGCCACCTGATCCATCCACGGCTTGACAACAGTGCTAGCACACCCAGGTACACCTTGGTGTTGATCTTGAGACCGGTCTCAAAGACGTGAGGAGGCAAACCGTGATCCTCGTTGCTCACAACGCCAAAGACCATTACGGTGGCCGGAAATTTTGTCTTCATGACAATAGGGACATCCTGAGGGTCATTGCAGATCCACCTGTTGTTCTTTCTGTTCACCTTTGGTCCTGATTTTGGTCGCGATTCGTCCGGCCGGCGCGGATGTCACACACAATGGCCCCTCTTTTTGATTCTTGCTCTTCGGCATTCATCTTGACGAGAATCTTTCTCAAGTTGTAAACGTTGTAGAGGAAGATTCAACAGAAAAAAATGGCGTCAGCTGTTGCTCGATCCGACGCCTAGAAACAGGGTTATCACAAATATAAGATTGCGACACAATACCACAAACACCCTGTATATCTGATTTGATATGAAAAAAAAAAGACTCTATTTAAGTTAAACTCTATATAGTGGGGTTTTTTTTCCTATATTGATTTAAACCTCTAAATGTTTTTTTTACTGCGGAGTTGTTTCATAATGTACAAACAATTTAGTTAAAATTGAACATATGCAGTAATTCAGCTTTCGTCTGAAGACAATATGGTTAATATAATTAATTTAGATTTTCTCTAATAGTAATAATGAATGTATATTCCATGTTGAAGATGATTTATTAAACATTCCATATTGCATACTTTTTATATTTATTCATTTTGGGCACGTGAGAACATCTATAAAAGGGCATTAATAAAATGCTCTTATTGGAAAATGTTGATTAAAAACAGTCAATTTATTCTAGAAATAGAATAATCTTTAATTGATTCTCTTCATATTTTCTTATGATCTTTCGATATATGTTTATGTTTTTGCATGTACTAATTTTGAAACATGTACTATTTATTCAAATTTTTATACGATCAAATGTGGGCTGTAGATTGTTTTTTGTTGACCTCTTTTTAATGACTATAAAAAAGTTTTTATATAATTAGATAGTATAAAACAAGGTTTTTAATCCCAAAGTCTAATCAAATAAATTAATTTGACCACCTATGTGTTGCAAGATCATGTACATATATTTTTTGAATTTTTAAATTTTAGACTTTGTGCTATGTAAAAAATAGAGATGTATTTCAAATAATAAAAAACCTTTATTTTTAATAATAAATCTTATCTCTCATTACATATGTGTAACCAAAATTTGAACAAATGTTAGTACAACAATATTTGATAATATCTTTTTTTTAAAATTTATTGAATAATTCATCATATAATCAAGTTATAATTTATTCAATATGATTCCCAATGGGTTGCCACAACAGTCTCTAAACGAGTCCTTAAGACAGAGTAAGTCTTCCGTATAAAGAAGCCTATTATATTATTATGAATTTGATGAATGAACAATGCCTCACTTTACGAACATTTTAAAAAGGAGAGCAACAATTGATTCAGTAATCTAGAGTTAATTCAGGATCTATTGTATATCAATTTATTCTTTTGGACAAAAAAAAATCAATATTTCCTTTTGATTTCGCATTAGTCCATGGACATAGAAACTTGCAAACATATTTACAAAAGTATAGATAATTCAACTTTTTAAGGATAATTAATCTTAAAAAAGAAAAAAGAAAATTGTCATGATTCAAATCCCATTACAAACTTATTATAATATTATTTAATTTATTTTTATAAAGAAACAATAGTTTAACTCGACTGATTGTAATAACTTTGCTCATGGATTATTTACTTAAAATCCTTTTATTTATGTCACAACATAATATTATAGTATATTTATGAAGTTATATATGTGCAGAAGAATGTTTTGAGGATGTGAATAAAATGATAGAATGCTATTTGATACCCTAGAGTAAACTATAAATAATATTGAAATATTTTTTGAAAGAAAGTTATTATGAGGCTGTTATATCATCTATTAGGTTGAGGAAAAAGTAACTTCGTATTTTCCGCTTTAATTCAATGTCTTATAAAAATGGATACAAACATTGGATTTAGGCCAAATAAGCTCCATTCTTTTCAATTACTTGCTGCCAACGAGAATCAAAGGTCATAATACCCTTTTCGTAAAAGGTCTTGTCCTTATTTGCAAAAAACTGTGACAACCAATTTTTGCATGATTTTAATGGGACCAAATTTGTACCCCCAAGCGCAATAGCCATCGACAAGAAAAGGTAATAGTCACTCGATGCAAGGTCCCGACTATAAGGTGGATGCATGAGAACTTCCCATCCGAGCTCTTGGAGCATCTGGCGCGTCATCAAATAAACGTGGGTCTAGCGCTGTCTTGATGAAAGACAATTCCTTTCCTATTCGCCAATGATTGTCATTTCTTTTCAGTTTCCAAATTTTGCAAACAGTCGAGTTGTTGGCAGTTAGGGACGAATTTAGGGTTTGGTCATAGGGGAGCAGCTTATAATAAATAATTCCTTGCCAATCCCGCCAAACACAAAACAATATCTTCCTTACTGTTGCTTTGCAACGGTCTGGACAGGTTTGTTGACTTTCAACCACGATCTCTTTCGCTTACATTGTCGTAAGTGATCCATTTTTCATCTCCTGTTACAATCCTCTTCAAAAATGGATCGATTTTTTTTAAGGTTCTGTAGCGATTCGCAGATGGAAATTCTATCCATTAGATTTCTATGAGTAAGTTCGTGAAGCGCCCAAACATCGATTTTTTTTGTAACCAGCCGTCTTCAGATGATTTAAAACTGTTTTAGTGTCGATGTTAAAGTCCTTTGCTAACTAACATAACGGTTTACGTTGATACTTTCAATAATTTTATCGACATTTTCGACGACAGATCTGCCACTACGGGGCTTATATTTGACTTCAGCTACACCCGACCGAAATCGATGGAACTACTGCTGAGCAACACGAACCAAAAAAGTATTAGATCCGTAAACAGCACAAATTCTTTGAGTCGCTTGTGAAAGTAAACATACAGAACATAACGGATTACTTCCTTTGAGGCCTCCATACTAAACCCACAATTAATCAAGACTGAGCATAAATTTGTTTTATAAAATCTTGTAGAATACTTTCTCACCTTTTTAAAATCGTATCGTATGATCTGGTGTAATTAATAACGAACAAAATATGCTTCGTTTAAAATAAGGAGCGCAAAATACTTTTTCCTCAACCTATTATTAGGTCTAAGAATAAAGGTTTCGTCGATTTAGTATTGATCTACATAGTCACATTTATTTAAAGTTACCTCTTTATGAGGCTCAAATCAACCAAGATATTCTATTGATATTCAAGAAATAAGATATACGATATTCAAGAAATAAGATATAAGATATTCAAGAAATAAAATATAAGATACTCAAGAAATTGCCCATTGACACCCGTTGCTCTATTGAATTTGAGGTTTCAGAGAGAGAGAGAGAGACAGTGAAATTGTACACACGTAAGGAGGTAAATCTATATAAAGGCTGAGTAAAATACAAATACATTATTATTATTATTTTTATTTTATTTTTGGCAATCAATTGAGTAAGAAAATAATGAGCAATTTCTTAATCAAACCTTTTAATTATATTGGCACTTTTACAAAGAGGAAGTCTATTAAAATCTTTTTCAAATGGATAATATGTCCTTAACATATAATAGATGTGATATAAATATCGAACTTGAAAGTATTTTTGCAAAATGAATTCATAAACTATACCTTTTCAAGTTCAATATGGGAATAAGCAAGTTCAATATGGGAATAAGCAAGTTCAATATGGGAATAAGCAAGTTCAATATGGGAATAAGCAAGTTCAATATGGGAATAAGCAAGTTCAATATGGGAATAAGCAAGTTCAATATGGGAATAAACGTATAAATTTGGTTGAAAGCTACCTTTCCTATCAGTCTCAAAATTTACCAATCTTGTTTATGGACGAGACTAACTTTAATCTCATCATTTTAAGATCAATGGGTCGTTCACCACGTGGAAGTAGATACTCTACAACTGCAATAGCCTCTAAAGGGGCCAATGTTCATGTTGGATGTATTGGTCAAGCCTTGGGGCTTGTTCATCATGAGATGAAAGGAGGAAGTTTCAAAAAGATTACTGCAATGGAGTGGGTGATTGAATGCTTCAGAAAAGCAAAGGATGTACATATATGGAGGGCCAGTACTACTTGGTATTGATAATGATCCGGCCCACTCCAGGATTGATTGAAGATGTTTTTTGTAATGAAGAAGAGTTTTCAATTCACAGTCCTATGCTCAATCAAATTTTTTTCTTTTCATTCATTATAAAATTTATTATTATGTTAAATTGCCTGAATATTGTTTTTTATTATTATTTATTCCAATATTGAGCTTAAAAAGGTATAAACTTCAATTTTTATATATAAATTTGTCATACCATACTTTTTTAGTATCAATTCTCTGATTGCCTTGATTAAAACATAACAGAAACGTCCTCAATAATTAGAAAGCAAAGCAATAACATTAAATATATGTTATATATGTATATAACATTAGAGTGTCCCATTTTGGTGTAATTTTCTTATACTGCTCTGAAAGGCATACTAATACATATAGTATCTGCATAATTTATGGTTCCTAATGGTATTTATTTAATACTTTTTTTTTGAATAATATTGATACTCTAAAGATACAAAAATGTCTCTTTGAGATCGAAATTGTCCTTTTTTAGACTTAATGATCAATTCCAATTATGAAATTATGAACTATATATTCCAATCAACTTGTTTTATAGGTCTTAATTTACAAAAAAAAAAAAAACACACACCCCATTGTGACCTAAAAGTGCCCTTTTTTTTTATCTTTAAAGACATAAGAAACTTAAACTTATCAGATAATGTTTTTAAGCCTTCCAACAGAATAGTCATCGTGCCACCAAAAAAAAAACTCCTTCAAAAAGGATCGCTATTGCACACACACACAATTAAAATGAAAATATCTACATTTATGATGTATGTACAAAATATATATTCATTTACTGTTATATTTAGAATATATGCATGCAAGACATAATGAGTTAAAAGTAAGCGTAAGTTTATAGAAGTTCAATAAATTCAAAACCAATGAATAATTGCTCCATCCCAAATGATGAAATGGAAAAATAATTTGTTAACTGTGCGTTGATTTTTTCTGATAATATACTCTTTAGAAAAGAAATAATAACACAGGTCAACAAATTTGAAATGTCAAAAATCCTAAGGGGTATAAGAATAATAAAAGTTATTTGGTTTTGCACACAGATTTCAAATCTGTAATTTTTTTTTTCGAAAGTACGACGGTTTTGTAAAAATAAGACTCTACTTTTGTAGCTTTTTTGGCCCATTTTCCAACCTCAATTTCAATTTAAGTCTAGAAGGATGCTTTAGTAATTATGTTTAAATTATTAATTTTTCATTTTGTTTTATAATATTTCTTCAAGAAAGAGGAAAAATCAAGGAAAAAAAGCCAAAATTACATCCGGAGAAAGCAGAGAAAAATCTTTCTTTTCAATCATCATTTAACAAAAAATATTTTTATTTCAGATAAATCTATTTTGATACCATCTATCTAATTTAAAGAAGTTATAAAAAAGTATATTTATATGTATATAAGTTTAATATATAAGAAACTATAAAGAATCCTCTTTTGAAACTTGAATTACGTGTCATTTTAATATGGTAGAATATATGGTAATATTTCTAGAAAAGGAATGAATTTATCGATGGGTAACATTCATAAGTAGTTATAAAGTCTCCCTATCAGACCTGAAGCGAAACAGTTTCTGTTATTGAACAAAAATACTATTGGAAAGCTTTTCCTATTTTATACAAAATGATACGTAGCTAAATTGGTATTTTGACACGATTGTATGCATATGAAATGAGTATTGGTATCTGATTGGTATCATATTAGTAACTGTGAATCCAAAAAAAACCAAAAAAAAAAAACCGTGAGTACCATGAATTTTGATATTGCAAAGTAATATGCAGTTTATAACTCAATTTACATAACTATTTAAAATCTTAAAAGATCTGTTACATGCATTTATTATAATACAAAAATATTCAAAAGAATGTCAAAAAAAAAAAAAAACTTTTAAATAATTTAAAAAAAAAATGGAAAAGTAGACTCAATTATATCTATTGACTTAGATACTATTTAAATGTTTCAAATATTTTCAATATTTAATATATGACTGGAACCAATTTTGGTCAAGATCTTGTACAAATAACACTGGTCAACAAATTTGAACTTAAATAGTAGCGTGCAAAAGAATTAAAAAACCAGCTGAAATCCTTCTGCACGCTACTACTTAAGTAACTCTACCGTGAGTAATAGATTTCTAGCGAATTTTTGCTCGAAATCTAATGAAAATTTACATATTTAGATGGACGATTTCTTCTTAATTAAGGATTCTTATCGGATGCTTGACATCTCGTTTGAAATCTGTGGATCTCAGCACATTAATGCATTCCTTATTGATTCATTTCATGTAATATTCAAGGAATTATTAAAAGTACAAAGAATTTGGCCGACTTTTGAGCCTACTTTGGCACCCTACGCCCCCATGAGTCCCTTTAGGTCAAAACAAAGACTGGAAATGAAATTTGCATTAAATACACTAGTCAATAATAATTATTATAAATTCTTATAAAAAATATGGCAAATGCAAAATTTAGAATTAATTAATAGTATGCATCATAGATATCACATAATAACTGTTTGTCAACCCATATTGCTATGTTTAAACTGAATTAATACAATTATTTAACGATTCCCTTTTAATTCACCCTTTTATTAAACTTACTATTTGTTACAGTAGGATTCCGGGGACAAACTTTAACTTCCAATGCCCCTCCAGCAACATTTTTACAAACAAGGTCAAAAATTTCACAAGATGATAAGTAAATCATACAAAAATAATCACTTTATAAGAACCATATATATATATTTTATTATTAGAGGCACCATTTGTTTTAGTTAAGACTTGTACTCATACATATAAAATTATAACTCAAATCAAGCCATGTTGAGACATTTTAAAGGGAACATTAATGAAAAAAAAAATGAAATGAATGAATGAATCAGAATCTTAACATTAATAAAAACTGTTTGTGTAAATATCATCGTTTTGTTTTCCAGAGTAAATAGGAAAAAGCGGACACCAATCAGTTTAAAATTTGGCAAGTAACTGGCTGTGTACTTGTCAACCTGGGTAGTTAAAATCCCCTATTGTAGATACATAAAGCTATAGGGAGGCAGTCAAAACGTCTTTTAATAAAAGAAAAAGATTTCAAGCTACTTTTGTTTCAGCAAATATTTGATTTGAGGCTATTTATGTCCTCAAAAGAGCCAAAAAGGTCTAATTTGAGGGAGGGTTTTTTTCTTTTTCTTTTTACTAGTGTTGAATTACTCGAAGTAATACTCAAACTCGAAAAAACTTTAAGTAACCTCCCAAAAGTTATCGACTTGATTAAAATGAACTATTAATACTGAAACATGTATAGTTTGAAAAACTCGACTAAGCTTGAACCCGACTCATCCAAACTCAAAATCTTACGTCCATTTTTTTTCCCATTTTACCATCATTTTTATTGAGTAATTACAATGTAAAGGACATTATAGATTTTTTTTTCATTTGTTTTATTTTAAAATAGGTAGAGAAAATAGAAAAAAGTGGTGAAATAGAAAATAAGTCGGTTGATATTTTTTATTGTACTTTATATAATGAGGTAGATATATCATGCCTAGTAAAAAGAAATCCATTATTTTTGCATGAAATTGAAGGTTTTACGGCATGCGGGCCAGAAACGGCCCGCAAGGAGGTTCAATTAGGCCCACAGGATAATTTGAAAGTGGAAAAAATACATAAAAGACATGGACTACATTTTTTAATTAAATGTTATCCATAAGTTCTCTGCTAGGGGCGCATGTTAGTCCTTCTTTATAAGTCTTATGTTGTAATCTCATGTAAAGTTCATTATCATAATTTTCGATACCAATTACTTAAAGTTTGTGCAATTTTGTAAAATGTTTTGTAAAAGTGTAATTCAATAAATTTTTAGTTAAATTTAACAATATCCTTGTTCTTCTTTAAATCAAAACAAAGGGAAGACTCATGATATTTTGGTTATTTATTGCTAAATATGCTATAATTTTAATGGTCCGGTCCACGACGTCTACATAGGGGTCATATGTACCCCACGATGTGAAATGAGTTTGACACCCCTGATATAAATCATTTTCCATAGACAGGAACTTGTGGTAATCAACTGATGCTAAGTCCGGACTATGAGATGGATGCATAAGAACCTCCCAACCAAGCTTTCGTAGCTTCTGGCCGGTCATAATCTATGTGTGTGGCCTGGCATTGTCCTGATGAAACACAATTCATCTCCTGTTGACCAAATCTCGGCGCTTCTGGGTGCTTGCTTCCTTTAGACGGTCCAATTGTTTACAAAAAAAAATTGTGCAATATTGGCTGTTACAGTATAAGGACCATAAACACTATTCAGATTTTCAGCTGTCTGACTTGCGTTTTCGCCTTTATCGAAAAAAAATAGTAGGATATAGCGTATTTTCTCCTTGCTGGTGGGCATCTTTGATCCGTACTCAAACACATTACTGAGTCAAGCAATCACAAACCTCTTTAGTACAAAATCTCATCTTTCTAACGCCATCTAGTGTAATATAATCACACTTATACAACGCGAGATACAGATCATTAAAGCCATCTATTGCAAAAATAATGGATTTCTTTTTGCTAGACCTAATATTATTATTCCATAAGTAATTGTCATATCTATTATATCTCTTACAACGAATAATGAAACATAAACTTAAAAAAAAAAAAACACCCACACACAAATAAAACACAGGACAATGTTGGTTTTTATTCGTTGTGTACATATTCAATACAAAAATGCCATGCTATAAATAATAGCAAATATGTGTGTCTATGTACATATGAAACAGCGACATACTATATGAGAATTAATATATTTTTTTTCATGTCCTTAATGACGAGACATACACCTGAAGAAAAAGGGTTCGACAGGAAAGTTGAGAAACCCATTCTGCAAATGGCAATTGGTGGGAACTTACCGCAAGTCTGGGAGTCCCACAAGCAAGGGCTTATCGATGGGTTAAGTTGGGCTATTCAGCTCTAAGGTACTCGATATCGAGAACATATGGTCAGCCTTATCGTAAGCAACTGTTTAATAACACTATATAAAGGCCATTCTTGATTCGTTGTGGGCAACGTTTAGCTACCGTGTTTCGAAGCAAACCCTGAGACGCCAATTGGATGGGATGCCCTACACATTGAAAAATGTTGGGCTGCAATCCTAAAATGTCAAACGGAGAGATTTCCTTGAAAAGCTATTGAGGCATCAGTCCAATAGCTGGCCAATCGTGTTTATGGATGAGACGAATTTCAACATTCATATTTTATATATTTATTTAATTCTCAAATAGAATGGAATTGTTCACTTTTAGTACGTCACTATTCTAGTATGTTACTATTCCATTTGGTGTGTTACTGTTATCATTTAGTACGTCACTATTTAATAAAAAATTCCAAGCCTGTTCCATTTAGTATATCATTATTCCATTTAGTATGTCATTAACCTCAAACGGGGCAAACGACCTGAAATTTAGTTTCTTCCACATCTTATATACTAAAATTTACTGATTTTTTGCATTGAAGCTATGGAGAGGTAATTTCCATATCACCATAATTAAATTATAAACCGTTCATCATTTATTTATTTATTATAATTGTAAATCGCAACATTTCTTTTTGTCAACTACTAATGAAATATGACAAATAAAATTATAATATTAATAATAATTTGATTGTATTAAACTAAAAAATCCAAATAAGTCCAAGTACAACTAAGTCACGATTAGTTATATATTTACACTTTGTTTCTGTTCTTATATTTGATTAAGAAATAATGGATATCAAATTAACTGTAATTGATTAGAAAATGATTTAGCTACATATATTACTTACAAAAGATGGTAAAAACAATTTAGAATTTTTTTCCAACTTTTTTTAAAAACATTTATTACTTAGTGAGACAATTCTCATGGTACCTAGAATCTCTTGTATAAATCCTTTGTTCATAAAATTACTTTCTTATATTATGAATACTATTTTTCTCTTAAAATCTTTGCATTTTTTTTTCATTGTGAAGTCCAAATATTTTCTTTTCTATTTATAAGTAGAATTTATGAAGTCATTTCTTTGTATGATTCAAGTGAGTAATAGAATCCCATTATGAAACTTAGAAAAATATGATTTTGTTTTTTTAACAACTCTTGAATGAGTGTTGGGTAGAAATTCTATCTCCCAAAGCAATAGAGATAATTATTATATTATTCACATTTATACTTATTTGTGAGAAATTATATATATCACCGTTTTAAAAAAATACTTGTCAACAGAATTAAATAAAAATATTAGATATGACATCTTCCAAATCGGAAGTAGTATTCTTACCACTATCAAATTTCAACAAGAGATTAAGTTGGTTTCATACTTTAATGCAGTGTTTGTCAACCTTTTTTCTGGAGTGGAACCCCATTGAAACATTCCTTGGTTCAAGGAACCCCTGTGCAATAATTTAATTGTCTCAAGCAAAAAATAACATTTAATTAATAAAATGGAATGAAAATACTCATGTTCAGAGTATTGTATATGTTTGTTTTTATCAAAAACTCAATGGGAAACTTGAGCCTGGTATTTTTTTGCACACTTCTTTAAAAGTTGGGTCGTGTTTTTGAATGACACACACACAGTTTATATTCCACAGACAGCAATTGTGCTCGTTTCTTGTGTTTGATGGTTGTCAGAGCTGAAAATCAAAATTCACATAAGTAGGAGATTATTAGAGTCTAATGACGTGGATAACTTTTTATCCTTTAAAAAAACAAAAACCCGTCAATGAATAAGATTCATACTGAAAGGAAAAAATAGAATAATAAACTCAAACTTTTAAGGATAAACGAGATCATTTATTTAATTTTCTTTTAACTATATAGATTTACACATATGTAATTCAAAATATATTTATGTTCTAAAAATAACATTGTAATAGTGAACAAAATGCAGTATTTTCTTTGCTTAAATTTATCTAAACATATACTTAATTGTTATTTTAATATTTTATCATTCATGTTAACTTTACCAATGAAAAAAAAACGAAAAAAAAAACGCATTTATTTATTTATTTAGTTTGAAAAAAAATATGATGCAGATATTCTTTTTACAATAACTAAAATCTGCAATTATGTACCTACAAAAATATCATAAAACAAACAAATGATTTTTTTGCATATGCAGTTGAAATGATAGCAAATGGAACACTCTGCTTTTTTGGCAGAATCTAACAACCATTATTTAAGCCATTTTTAAAAGCAGAGTTTATATACTGTCAACATTTTGTTAAGTTTTGTATGTAGATATTTTGTTTAAAATTAAATTAGGCCGCACAACTCTCAAATACAATCAATTCAATTAATTGATGCATGTATTTAATTGGATTTCCAAATGGGATCTACATTTTTTGCGTTATAAGGATTTTATGATCTGTCATATTATATTTTGGATCAGCCTCTTCCATGGTCTTTGGTTTTGACAAAGGAATACAATGGTATTTATCCACTAGTAATTCTTAATTCGATTAAGTCTGGTGCAAAATATACAAGTAAGATCAAAGTATGAAACATACTCATTACATTTTTAAAAAAAACCTACACGAATAAGTGTTAAACTTTCGCTTGAAATATTGCTTGTTCAAGCCTATACAGGTCACGGACCATTCTTAGCACATCTCATACAAGTGCAGTGTGCAATATTTGCATGGAAGATCAACAAGGTGCAGATCACCTCATAAACCCATGCCCATCGCTCTGATATGAAAGATAACACATAGACAATGAAGAAGAGGATAAACATCTTCGTATTCTAAAATTTATTAAATGTTCAAAAATGAAACAAGTTATTATTGATAATAACTATAAAATTATGTAGGACTTTAAATTAATTTCTATTGTAGTAACACATATACCCCTTTGTGTGGTCTTGACCTTTGCTGTATATATGTACTGCTTTATAATGTATGCATGAACAATGATACACAGCAATCAATTCTTTTAACTAAAAAAAACCAAAAATAAATCCTCTTAATTCGAATTCGGTATTCGACCGTGCAGTTCTAATGTAAATTATCCCAAAATATGAAAAAAAGAAAAATTGAGTCGAAAACAATTGCTCCTTTGCATTTTCACTTTGTGAATATTATTGTTAAATAAAAATATTTCGAGTGAGATTGTTCTCTTCTCGAATAAATTGGTTTTAGAGCCAGTTATACTCAACTACCCTTGTACCACTGTATATAAATTGTTGAACTCATAAATATTTTGTAGACAAATGGGTTTTTCACTATAAATGGATAAAGAATTAAGTATATGTGTCAAGTCAACGAGGAAGCAAGTTAGTTTTCAAATATTGAAAAGGAGAAAATCCACTATTAAGTAGTTTTTTTACTTCATAAATATGTCGGAGTCATTTTAAGACCTATTGCGCACGGTTTTTGCTAAAATCTCACTTTATATAGAGAAATCACCAAGGATTGTTGTTTATCCAATAGAGACATCGGATAAATGTGTCGACTGCACATGGAGTCGATATGGTACCTGAAAGAAAGTCCATCTTTTTCATAACCCCAGAGATATATTTAGTTGCAGTTGGGTAAAACCAGAATCAAGAATCAAAATTAAGAATCAACTACATCCGCTATCATGCTCACCATGAATTATAGAAATAGTAACTCAATAGTCAGAAATATCAGATGTTTTTTATTATTGACTGTGGTCGGTATTCTGAAAATGGCAATTGGTGTGAACTTGCCACAAGTCAGAGAGTCCCACAAGTAACGGCTTATCGGTGGGTTAAGTCGACAACCGACAAACGTGGAGGCGTGTTCAACTCCAAGGTATATCGTTGATATTCAAGATATTCATCGAGAACACATGGTCAGCCTTATTGAAGGCAACTGTTTAATAAACCTATATAAATGCCATTCTTGATTCGTTGTGGGCAACGTTTAGCTAAACGTTTCGAAGCAAACTGTGAGACGCCAATTGAATGGGATACACAATGAAAAATGTTAGGTTGCAAGCCTAAAAGGTTAAACGGAGAGATTTCGTGAAAAAGCTATTGAGGTATCAGTCCGATAGCTGGCCAAACGAATTTCAACATTCATATTTTATATCTTTATTTAATTCTCAAATAGAATGGAATTGTTCTCATTTAGTGTGTCACTATTCTCATTTAGTGTGTCACTATTCTCAAATAGAATATAAAAAGCTATATTTAATAGTTTGCTGCCCAGAGTTTGATATAAATGGAGTATTAAAATAATATAAATTATTAGATGCTGGAGCCAAATTTTAATGTGAATTGATATAAAAACGTGTATTAAAAAAAATATTAAAAATACTTAAATTTCAGGCTTTAACTTTATAGTCTGTGACGTCACTCCATTTAGTAGTTATAGAATTTAAAGATCCCATTGATTAACAACGGGAGGTAGGAGTGGAAGAATTTTTGACGTTATAGATTTGTATTTTAAAGAATGAGGCCTTCCCTTATGATAGAAAATGTAGTAGTTTTAGAGTACCCATTCTATAAAATGAAAAATCAACATACACCTAATTTTGCAATGAAAGTAACTTCCATTAATAAAAACTTAATATAAGATATTAAGGATGACTAAAAGCTTACTCCTTATATATTGTAAGGGCACTTAATACGTATATGTATGTATGTATGCAGACACTTCTTTTTTGACAAAATAATATATTATTTTTTAAATATACATCAATGCATATTACCTATGTCTCTTATACGAGGAGATTAACTTTAATCCATGAAATATGTATGTTTTAAATTTGATACATATTTTGAATAGATATTGATGCATCTATGTACATATATATATGTTTGTTATTTTCGATAAAAAATGATTTACAGTGGTATAAACAACAAAACAGTAGTAATAATGAATTTACAAATCAAAAGCTATCAAAATGAATCATAGAATTGCAAATTTAATAAAAATGCTGATTTCAACATTCATTTAAACAAAATGTATCTATATTGTGAAGCCTCTGTTTTATGGGCAATGCATTTTTCTAAAGTAAATGCAATTTGAAGTAGTTTTTCAAAAATAACTTTGTTTTATGTTAAATATATATATATATGTCAAGTCAACAAGAAACCAAGTTTATCTGAAATATTTCAAAAATGAGTAACTGCCTTCATATTCTTGGAGAATTTCTCTTTCCTTGGTATTAATAGGTGATTTCGATGATTAATTAAATAATAACTCCAATAGTTGCAACTGTATTCTAGGAAAAAAAAATACCGGCCACAATCAAGAGTAAAAACATCTGGTATTTCCGACTATTTAGTTACTATTTCTATGATTCATATTGAGCATAATAGCGGATGTAGTTGATTCCTAATAGTTCTTAACAAGATGAACTGGTTTTAGCCAACTGCAACTACATAAATCTCTGGGGCAATGAAAAAGATGGACGTTCTTTCAGGGACCATATAGCTCCATGTGCAGTCGACACATTTATCTGATTGCTCTATTAGATAGACAACAATCCTTGCTTTCTCAATTAAAATTTACATTTTAGCAAAAACCATGGAGTATAGGTCTTAAAATGACTTCTAAATATTTGACCGTTATATTTATGAAGTAAAATAACTACTTAATAGTGGATGATTGTCTCCTTTTCAATATTTGAAAACAAAGTTGCTTTCTTGTTGACTTGACACAAATGTTCTTTCCTTTTAAAAATAGTAGGTATTGTGTGAACAAAAGATATCTAACATGCAATCAAAATTTCCTTCTGGTGACAGTCTTTTGTAACATTTTATTTTACAGAACATCCTACTTTATAAAAGAAAGGACTTTGTAGATTAAAATATAGCAAGGCCTCAAAGTTACAAAAAAAAAGTAACTATGTAATGCTTTAGGAGATAGAAAAGAGTCTTCATTATCTAACTCTTACCTCTCACAATGTTTTACATAAATATATTTATATTATTGAATAGAATTAGGTCCAATCATAAAGAAAAATAACATAACTAGCAATGTATAAATGAATTTTTGGCTTTTCTTTCTTTTAGTTTTGAAAGAATAGTTTGAGAAATGCAATAAATATGTCTCTAACATAAATCGAACGTTGAACTACTGAACTCACATAAGCATTGAAAATCCTTCTTTAAAAAAAGTCCAAGAGTTGTAGAAAATGACTCAAGTGTCAATGTGAATCATATTAAGGCGAAAATGAAATCTAAGATCTTTTTTTTCTTTTTTTTGCAATATAACTTATACAATTTTTGTGATCGTAATCTCATATACTTTATACTATACGCAAGGAAAAATATTTTCTGAAGAGATTCAATTTTTAATTTGTATACACATATTTATCCAAAAATATAACGTTATGGTTCCATTAATAGATCAAAGATATTAGTACATATGTAATTAAATAAATTTTGCTTAACGGAAATAATTCGTAAGATAAAAACTTATTAAATGAAATATGATTATTGTTTTTATATTTAAAAGTACTGAAGTATTCCAAATTATGAAATCTGGGTTACTTTTTGTTCAAAAAAAAAAAGAAGAAAATTCTAGATATAACAATATTAAGCTCGAATTGAACCAAACATTTACAAATCTATCATACCGTTTCAAGGTTCGTTATTGTTATTATTCCACTTCTAATCTTGTTTTGGGATGAGACTACCTAATATCTAGGAATTCAAATAATATGCAAATCGGGCTTGTAATAAAAAAAGAAAGAGAAAATCAACCTGGTAACTCTGACAATTTGATGAATGTTGAGAGGAAAGCAGCTTGAGCTGTCATGACGTTTTACTGAGCTACAAGCTGCTATTCTCCATTATATATACAACAATAAATAATAACATAGATGAGAGGAAGAAAATTAACTGAAATTAATGTCAGGAAATTATATGTAAATTTTTAACTAATAATAATAATTAATTATACGAGGACTTGAGTCCTTTTTGTGTACATTTTCTTTTCTTTATTAACCTTAATGCATGTATTCCTTCATGTGAGATCTTTACTGTCAGGTAGATGTTCTCCCCTCAGTAATAAAGGAAAAACGATAACAGCTTTGGAAAACAAAAAGACCTGTTTGAAGAGCCAACTCCACTGAGTCTCGCACTCAGCATTTTACATATTATTTACATTCCTACTAATACCTTTTTTTCATGAATATGATCAAAGGTGAAGGAAAAGTTCACGTATTCATGTTGGCGTTTGAACATCTTAGAATTGTAATAATGAATGTGGGCTCAACACTAAATAAATTAAACTATTAGAGTTTTAAAGAATGAAATTTCATCAGTAGAATTACCAGCATCAATTCCTCATAAACCAATGTAAAGAATAGTTTTTAACAAAAAGATGGAAGTAATACTTTTGAAAAAAAAAAATAGTTTCTCTTATCGCTTGGGAGGACAACAGGAAGAAATTTCTTGAGGGAATTATGAGCGCTTTTTAAGCCCTCTTTTTAATATATGCTTTCATCCTAATATTATATAAAATCGTTGTTTACCGGAAGTCCTTATTCAGCCCTAAGTATTTTTCCTACCCCGAGCCCTCATCCTAAACTATTATCAATTTACTATCTAGAGCTAGCCTTTAAACCTGTTTACTATCCCTTTTAACTATATCTAGCTCTCCTTCTAACTTGAATCAATTTTCTACCTTAAGCTCTCATTAGCAATGCAAGGTTTAAAAAGAAAGGTGATTTAATTGTAATGAAGATTCCTTATATATATGTATAAAATGTATTTAAATACATAAGATAGAAAAATAAATAGCTGTTGATCTTGTTATCAATTTTTTTAAAATGATTTACCTAATTGCAAAGGTGTATCAAAGTACTTCAAAACTTAACATGCAAAGGAAAATCAAAATTCATACAATGTATATAATAGCTCCATAGTACTCGCAAATATTATTGTACATTAAGTCGAGTTTATAATTAGTTAAGAAGGGATAACATCAAATGAGATTTAGAAAATCAATGTTGCCAAATGAAGATTTTGATTTGCTTCATGACAATTATTGAGATAAAGGAGGCAATTGGGACGTTCTATTCATTTTTGGCCCTCACTTAAACTGCATATTGTACCTTCATAAGGTTCGTACAATTTAAAATTTGAGCTCATTCACATCGTAGACATAAAAGGAAAAGACAAATTCATACACATCATCTCAACTCTCTTGATTATAAAGTATCAATCAGAGGATTAATAGCACGTCATGAAAGGTGTCAAGGCAAGAATTATAGTCACTATTGAAAGAGGATGAAATGAATAAAGAAACTCCGATTTTTCTCTCCATCTGACATTTTGAAGTGACGATTTTCAATCCTATGTATAACTTTTAAATTTGATTTCTCTTTATAATATTTGAGTGGAGCATCATATTGATAACATCCTGGGCCCGAGACGAATAAAGAAGGTTCATTAGTCCATAGGTCAACTCAAACAAACAAACAAAAAGTCTAGGGTTATACCAATCTAATGTATGAACTAATCCCTTTTATAACAATAAATGTAGATATATATATATATATTTTATATTGTTCTTGGAAGAGGATACGAAAGGAGTTAACGCAGCATTTCTACAAGATGTATTTTTCAGCATTGTAAATTAAGATTTTCTACGAGAATAATGTAGAACAACAACATATGTAAGTATATATGTGTATGTAATAGGAACGTGTTAGCTACTTCATGTACATATGTATTTACAATGTAATATATACATAAATATACATACATATATTAAGGATAATAAAAATAGATACTGCAGTGTCAAAATCTATTTATTGTTTGCCTTCATAGAGTAAGAAGAGACTCTATACACAAAATATATTAAATAAATACATTCTGATTATTATTATTACTATTATTATTGATACAAAATCCTCTATGCTTCATTTTAAAAGAATCTTAAAAGGCAGATTGTGGTAAATTGATACAAAGAGGAAAATGATATTCATTCAATGGACCCATACCTTTTCAAGTTGCATATGGGAATAAATAACAATAAAAAACAATATTCAGGAAATTTAACATAATAATAAATTTCCTAATTCATGAAAATAAAATAAATTGATTGAGCATAGGTCCACTGTAAGGTCCGAGTCTTCAAATTTACTGAATTGAAAACTCTTCCTCATTCAAAACATCTTCAATCCTGAAGTGGGCCGGAGCAGTATCAATATCAAGTACATACTACGGGTCCTCCATGTACATCCTTTTCTTTTTGTAAGCATTTACGCACCCACTCCATTGCTGGTTCCTTCTTGAAACTTCCTCCTTTCACCTCATGATGAACAAGCCACAAGGCTTGACAAATACTTCTAATAAAAACAACATTGGCCCCTTTAGGAAGCATCTGCTTCTACGCAATGAACGACACATTGATCTTGAAATATGGAGATTAAAGTTAGTCTCATCTATAAATAAGATTGGTAAATTTTGAGACTGATAGGAAAGTAAGCTTTCAACCAAATTTGTACGTTTATTCACATATTGAACTTTCTTATTCCCATATTGAACTTCAAACGATATATAATATGGTCCTTACAAGAACAAGTTCTACATATGCATTTAGTATTCATGAAAACATGAAACTTGCATTAATAATTTTCTTAAAGAGGGGAAGTTCATAACATCACACACAATTTGTATGCCACTAGATTAGATTAAAGATCAAACTTATTAGAATTAGATCATTAAATTTAAAATTTGTTTTTTTTTTCGACATTTGATCCATATTTTTCTTGAGCAGAAAACCTTTTTGGGGATCCACACACAAAATTATATATACTTTTGTTATGAGTATAAACTAAATATGCAAATATTATTCGATTCATTTATTAGTTTGAGCCTCCAAATGAGTCTGTATTAAAAAAGCCTTCAACTTAAACATGTAAAAAAAACATCAAAAAAATTAATTACTATTTTAAATAACAAAACTTTTTACAATATTTTATGGGATATGGACAATTTTGAATTTTTTACCTCATACATGTATTTAAAAATATTTTTATTTTCAGTCTTTAAATAGCCAATGCCATGAAAAGTATATATTCATAAACGATTAAATTTTTTTTTTGAACATTAAATATGTACATCATTATATTTATGTAATTAATATTGATCTATTGATTTTTCCCCCTCATAACAATATATTGATTAGGAAACTTAATAGTAATGTTGTATCAACAAAAAACTAAAAACTGTTAAGTTTTTTAAATGCTATCAAATCTTTTAAACAAAATATAAATCTATGAGTGAGACATTTTAAAATATATAAGTATCACTTGATCAATAGTTATCATCGTATCAAAGAAATGATTGTAAAACTTGCAAGTCAAAATTGCTTCTTACAAATATATTTATATTAAACCGATGGCAATTTTCATCGGACAAAGTCAAAATAGGTTAGCTAAATGTTACATGCAAATCTGTGACCTTAAAGTGATTCGTCTTTTGGAAAAAATTTACTACTAGTAACAAATATTACATCATTCAAATTGAAAACAGATTAGGTGGCGAATTATTTTGAATTTAAGCCTTCCACTTCCCTTTAATGTTATAGTAGTTTGTATATCCTATCCATCCCTAATATGTTACTGCAATCATTTTTCCTGATCTGCTAAGTTTTGAAGTGATGTAACTATTTCTTTATGTATTAAATTTATAGTATCTTGAATACTATATAGAAAAATATATCTGAGAAAATAGCAGATGAATATTCTACACAGTGGTAGATGATTCTCAAATTCTTCTCATGTCATATATTATTCATGAAAAGATAACCTCAATATTATATATTACATATACTCGGATAAATGCCATACAGGTATTGATTCAATATACTCTTATATCAAGTTCTAAGAACTCAATATATTTTGAAAGGTTCATGAATATGTAGTAGATACAATGTTTGTCCCTGGATAATGAATAATCCCTTTCATAATAATTGTATGTACTAATTATTCAAATGTATCTAAAAAGGATGTTGTACTTGTCTGAATTTAAAATGGTTTAAAGTAGAAATAATTAAATATCAATTATTATAATAGATTTTTGAGAGTGCTAGTCCATTGAATTTTTTATATAATGAACAAGTTTTAAAATCAAAATATGATTATGTCTTTTATTGGAAGAAATACCGGGGATAAATGTTTGAGAGGGGAGCAGCTTCAGCTGTTATGACGTTTTAATAAGCTACAAGCTGCTATTTTCCTTTACATACAAATTAAATATATAATAAATAATAATATTACGTATACCATAGATGAGAGAGGCGATATATATATTATATATATATATATATATATTGGCAAATTACAAAATTAATAAACGATTAACAATTTAATAAATTCAAACATAAAGTTAAAGTAAATAAATTATCTAATCGGGTTTACGTAAAATCCTTGATCGTTGATAATGGAGATAACTAGGATACCAGGTTAGTGAAATGACATCTAAATGAATTTGGAACAGAAGCTTCGAGCAAAATTAAACATTATACAACACATTCAAAGTTGTGAACACGAGATAAATGTAGAGGTTTATTCAAGAAACGTAATTGAAGACAATTCCAATATTTTTATATATCATTACCAATAACACCTTAAGGGAATGTTATTCATCCCCATTTTGTCAAGTTCATGCTCCATACTGAAAAATCCGTTCATTTTTACTACGGCATTGTAAAGTAAAGAAGTGTTGTCCAAGATTAAAAGATAAGTTTAGATAAAGGATATTTTCACTCTCATGTTATGATATTACACTTCAAGCACTCAAAAGTAAATGTCTGTATGTGATTGAGAGGAACAAGGAATCGTTAATACACAATAGCAAGTTCTTTAAATACAAAAATATTCCTATCGTAAACTGACAAAGACAAAGACACTTATACTAAAGCCAAACAGGTTGTTGTGACTACATAAGGTTATTTTGCACATTGATGACCATTGACATAGCGAAAATATAATTTAAATAACTCAAATAGTATTATATCTTCTTTTCCTTTCTTTTTTTCTTTGCATATAATCTGAAAGTGAACTTTATATTTTTTACTGCGTGATCATACTCATCTTAAAACTAATTAAACTGGTCAACAGTCAAAAATCCTAAAGGGCATAAGTGATTAAAAGTTATTCAGTTTTGCACACTAATTTCAAGTCTGTATTTTTCTTTTAATGAAGAGTCCGATGGTTTTCGAGATATCGGACCCTACTTTTTGAACTCATTTGGCCCATTTTCCAACTTCTACTTCAATTTAAGCCTAGAAGGATACTCATTTTGTGCATTAAAAAATAATGATTTACTAGTGTATTTAGTGTAGATTCCCTTTTCAGTCTTTGTTTTGACCTAAAAGGACTCCTAGGGGCGTAAGGTGCCGGAGTAGACCCAAAAGTCGGCCAAATCCTTTGCACTTAAATAACTTCTTGAATATTACATGAAATGGATCAATAAGGAGTGCATTAATGTACTGAGGCCCACAGCTTTCAAACGAGATGTCAAGCGTCCGATAAGAATCCTTAACTAAGAAGAAATGTCCATCTAAATGTGTAAATTTTCATTCAATTTCGAGCAAAAATTCGCTAGAAATCTAAGACTCACGGTAAAGCTACACAAGTGCAGAAGGATTCCAGCCGGTTTTTTAATCCTTCTGCGCGCTACAACTTAATTTCAAATTTGTTGACCTGAGTTATTCATGAATGGCAGTAAATTTATTTTACAAACGCAAATTCTCAGTCATGTGTGTATTAAAAAGGCTTCTTAGAGAATGATTCTGTTTCTAGTCATAGATATGATTGTATAATTCCAAATCAGGAGCATTTTTCATCTTAGCTAGTTCTAAATAATATCTGTAGAACTTTACTTCTCCTTTAATATTTACCAAATATTTTTATATCACACGTCAAACATTTTGTTATTGAATCATTGAAGTATTTTCGCTTTTGATAACTCAAATTTAGAAATAAAAACAGAACTTTTTTACATTACAAACATATATGTCCTAGAATGACTTTTTCATCCTTCACAATGTTAAGAAATAAAGTTATTTACTTCATTTTTTTTTTCTTTAGGACTTTACTCAATGTGATTTTTCTTTTAATATTTAATGGAGACGTAGTTTTAAGGATATACAACAACATATTTTTTCAGATGTCTTGGCTTTTTAAATATAATTTGTGCGTATATCAATTTTTTTTTTTTTGATGTAAAAACGATTAATACCTAGATTCAAATTTTAAATTATGCACCTTTTTTTCTGAACCATGCTGAGTTTATCCGTATGGTACACTTACATTATATGTACATTTACATTTATGAAAAGATATGTATCTTTGAATAAATAGAAAAGAAAAGAAAAAGAAATATAATTGTTCAAGACGAGCTTTTTGGGATAATCAAAAACACACTGTATTCTCCCTTCAGCTGTTTTTCATCAGTTGACTCTTTTGATTTAAAGCAGCTGACTCTACGTGCTATGAACTCAAAAGGGGTATTATTATTATTTATGATTTCAATATATAAAAAATATATTAAATCAAGGATTGCGCGCCCTTTTTTTGAATTTTTGAATATATTACAAGTATTAAGTATTGATTTGTATATTGGTAGAATTTATAAATATATAGTATATCTAAACACTAACTCTGCCCAATATTAAAAAGTTGGCAACAAGGAAAACACAGAAGACTAGATACCAGTTGTTTTTCCAAATTTTTCCTTTCCCTTTTTTGAGTCGAGTTTGCGAGTGAACAAAAAAGCAGAGAACTAATGGTTAGAATAATTCCACAACACCACTTTTAAATCACTTCCTTGAAATACAGGGAGTGTGCTATAATTTTCCAGTTATTATGAAATCTGTTAAGGGATTATTCTAACCATTAGTTCTTTGCAAATATTACATGAATATAGTTTGTCAAATGTTGCAATAGTCTCCAGAGACAATTATAACAGCCGTTGGGGAATAGTTGCTACAGCTTATATAATAAATAATTTTTGAGAGGAGTTAAGAAAGTTAGACTAAAAAAATATTTTTTGAGGAATAAATAACCAGGTTTTTTAGAGAAGGGTGAAAAAGTATTTTCAATATATCCGTGCACATTATAATATACTGTTAAGATTTATATCTTTAACCTAATATATCATTTTCTGAACTTTTTTTGACTTCATTTTGTCTGACAAGTGCATAATTCAAGAGTTACTCTGGAAAGGCTGTTTCATGATTAAGATTAAATGTAAAAGTACTAACATGAATAACAATACGACAGTTGCAAAGTTATAGACTAAATTACTGAAAAAAATATTGCTTTTCCAAAAAATTACTTCCTTAAAATCCGTTTTTATCAATTACCTGAAAGAAACGTTGACAACGAGGGTTAATTTTTTTAAAACAATAATAGGTGATTTATCCTACAAATTGTAAATTCTACTGTTCAAGTACTTTTCATTAGCAGTTGTCCTGGATCTCCCCAAACTTATTGAAAAGTACTTGAACATTTTATCCATAAAAAAAAATAATAACATCATGAACAAAATTTCATGTATGTCAATAAAATAAAAAGCTTATACCAGTCTATACAAATATGTTCTAGACAACAATGAATCAAAATTTCAGGGGAATGTCTCAGCCACTTTGCACATGAAGAAAAACAATTTTGCGTGATTATTTTTATTGAATTTTCAAGGGTTAGTGCGACAAAAAAAATCGACTTATTAACCCTTTCGAACTCAGAGTTCACCGGTGTCTCATAAATTCAAAATGCACTCCATTGTCAACCGATTTTTGTTTTCTTTTTTTTGTTTGATAGCTATTTTTGTAGCTATAAGTTGTCAGGCTATTATTCATATTTCACATAGTTAGTCATAAAAAAATTTGATTTGAATATTTTTCAAGGTACTGAACAACTGATTTTTCTGCATGCAAAAAAAATCATGTTTAAAGCAAAATATCTTTTTCGTTTTTCAAGGAAACTATTTGTTAATATATACTTAAAGAATTATAAGTTTAAAATATCTCTTAGTTCTAATGCATACATTAGAAGTTATTCAAGTCCAAGTCCTTTGGGACACAGGTGTCCCTTTGGGTGTGAAGGCAGTTTTTTTTTCTTAAATATGAACAAAAATTGATTCATAAAATATCAAATATGATTTTTTATATTTTTTTGTGGTGTAGCATTTAAGAATAAAGAATAAATGTATCCAAAGATATAATAAATACAAAATAAGTACTGATAAACCGTGTATTTTAAATTATAAAAATACTCCCTTCACACCCAGAGAGACACTGATGTTCTATAATTTCTTGGAGAAACGGGTTGAATTACAACTATTTTATAAGTCAAACAAGGTTAACATGGTCATTCTGACCTCAAAAAACATAACTTCCAGTTAAAAATACTTTCTGATACTTTATGAGTTTGAGAGAGTAAATCAATTATCAGTTTTTTCTTCCCAAGTAATTGGTATTGACTTCAAAAAATCAATATCGGTGAGACTCTACTATGCTCATACAAAAAGGTATGATCACCGTAGTTTCTATAAATGGCGTGCAATATTTATGATATTATTTGTTGTTAGCTATGAAAAAAAAAGGCTAAATATGTATAACAAACTCTTATTACAAAACTTTTTTAGTACCAATGCAAAGAAGAATTGAAGAAGCTTTGTGTAATTGATAAAAAAAATTGCATTATAATATGTATAATCATATGTTCATTTAACCAAAAACTTTGGTGATTCGCAAAATAGTGGATCCTGCATTTATTGCTCTCAAAAAATAAATACCTTATTACTTTTTTAATCATAGAAAAGTACAAAGGAGGAAAAAAACAGCAACATTAAATGTGTTTTCATATTAAATACAAAAATTACAATGATACACAACAAATTAATGGCATGTATGTAGTTATGTACAAATAAATATGCATGCATGTAATACACAACATTCCATGTTTATATCACAGTTCAAATTTGCAAATGTAGTTTTTCAACATGTACATACTGTAAAGCTATACAAAAACTATTTTTATGCCACTAAGGCCAACGGCGTATCCGTTATTTAATGTTCATAATTTTATACATGAAAATACAAGGTAAAATTTTTCTTCATTCTTTTAGTTGTATGGGGAAAATAAATAATAAGTAATTAAGTTATGTTTCCAAAATAACTCTGCAGGTTTTTTAATATAGCTAATCTTTTTCTCTAATCAATTTTTTTTTTTTTTGAAAATGTTCATTAGAGTAAATAATAATTAATGAAAACATGGTTCTTAATCAAATTGTAGAAGCTTATGTACGTGAAGAGGGGAGGGGGACACCCCTCTTCACGTTTGAGCCCATATTTTTTTTAAAAAGTTCGTTTTTTCTTGACAAAGAATTTTTTACTGGAAGACGTGTGGATTTGACATTTTAATCTGATCACTAGAGAACTTATACCTCGACATCAATAACTTTTGAAGACTTGCAAGAAAAATAATTGATTCATCTTATATTTGTATTCCATTTTTTAAAAATTATAAGTTTCAAAAATTCTGAGGTTGTTAGTATCCGTTATTTCTATTTCTATACCTTTTCAAGTTCAATATGGAAATAAACGTACAGATTTTGTTGAAAGCTTACTTTCCTATCAGTTTCAAAATTTACCAATGTTGTTGATGGACGATACTAACTTTAAGCTCCATATTTCAATATCAATGGGTCGTTCACTACGTGTAAGCAGATGCCTTACATTTGCAGCAGCCTCTAAAGTGGTCAATGTTCATGTTATTTGATATATTGATCAAGCCTTGGGACTTGTTCATCATGAGGCAAAACGAGGAAGTTTTCAAAAGTATACAGCAATGGAGTGGGTGCGTGAATGCTTAAGAAAAGCAAAAGATGAATATGGAGGGCCATTAGTACTTGTAACTGATACTACTCCGGCCCACTCCAGGATTGAAGATGTTTTGAATGAAGAAAAGTTTTCAAGTCACAAAATTTTAGGACTTGAGTCCTGTGCTCAATCCAATTTTTTTATTTACATTAATGATAAAATTGATGATTACGTTAAATTCCTAAATATTGTTTTTTTTTAATTTATTCTCAAATTGAACTTGCTTATTCCCATATTGAATTTGAAAAGGTAATGAGGTATTTAGTTGGCCTCTTCGATAAATAAAATATTTTCAAATTTCTGTTAAATAATAATTTGTTCAAATATTGAGATAATTTTTTTTTCAATGTGAGAACCCATAGTCAAAATAGCATCTGATAGTTCCTTTATCCAAAAAATGTTTATATTATTTTTACAGTAGTGTTTAATTGGAAAAAACAAAAAACACGGTTTAAATAATAAAGTGATTTTATCACTTGGGTATATTTACTTTGAACATGCAATTTATATTTAATGAATTGAACTTGTGTCGAACTTGGGATTAAAGACGTGTTGGAATTTTTACTTTCTCTCAAGTATGAAACATAATTTATAAATGAATGACTAATTGATAAACTTTCATAAACTAATTAACTTTTCATATCTTTCAGGTTCGATGGTTTTACAAAAGAGAAGTAGAAAAGGATTGGACGCCCTTTATAGGCTATGACTCCCTCCGTATCGAACTTCGCTATCGTCACATTTGGCAAACGAAATGGAGTGATGTGGATCGAAGAACAAACACTCTCCGCGAGGAGTACCATCATTCCCATAGAGCCTCTGTTCGAACAATGATCAATAATGCTCATCAACAGCGACGAGCACGTAGTCTTAGTCGTGTCCATTATGATCGTGCAACAGGTCCACATACAGCCATGCTCATGAATGGATATGTAGATGATTCATCACAATCATCCCAAGGTGCGCATCCATCTACGTCTCAACATCATCAAGGTCCTCCCATTCACCATCAGTATATGCCAAGAGCCCATCCTTCATCACAAGAAGACTACTACGATACGGGAGGGTATGAAACTGCTTCAGGAGGAAGTGGTGGCTCTAACATTCAATCAGGATCCCGACCTTCATCCACGGCGAATAACTACAATCCTTATTCTCAGCGTGGGTCTCACTATCCTCCTCGAGGGCGACAAAAACCATATAGACACTATCGATCATCCGATAATTTCATCAATGATGATAGGGAAATGCGGATCGTTGTTCGTGGAGGTGTATATGAGGTGGATCTAGTCGAATGGAAATGCCACTCCATTTATTGGCCTGGAGAAGCCTTTGATATCCTTCGTGGAACCTGGTTTCATGAGTCCACGTGGCAGCCGGTGCAATGTGAGCATGCTGACAGAATTGAGAGAGAGCATCTATCACGGTTTTTGAACCATAAGATGGCAGACTATGTGTGGGATCCAACAACCAGTTCAAGGCTTGAGAAACAAGTAAGTGTTGAGTTATAACAGGGACTATTTGGAATAATGAGAAAGTGTTTTTTTTGATATGATCTCCCCTTAAACAAAAAGTCTTGCCTAGCAACATAGAAATCAATTTTTTTATTTTCATTTCGTGAATGACATTTACTTCCCTTAAAATATTTATTTTTTAACATTTAATTTCTTTATTTCTATTCAAAAAAACAATAGCCAATCTTACTTGCTTGTTAAAAGAATCAAATTGAATATAGGTATTACAAAGATATTAATAAATTATGAAACGATTAGAGATATTACATCAAATACATAGGTAATAATGCTAATACTAAATGCTTAAATATCAGTTAATATCACTGGTCAACAAATTTGAACTTTCAAAAATCCTAAGGGGTATCAGTATAATAAAAGTTATGCAGTTTTGCAAGCTGATTTCAAATCTGTAATTTTTTTTTCGAGACTCCGACGGTTTACAAAAAATCAAACTTTACTTTTTTAGCTTTTTTGGCCCATTTTCCGACTTCAACATCATTTTAAGCCTAGAAAAATACTCATTTTGTGCATTAAAAAATGTTGATTCACTAGTGTATTTAATACAGATTCCATTTCCAGTCTTTGTTTCGACCTAAAAGGACTCCTAGGGGCGTAGATTGCGGGAGTAGGCCCAAAAGTTTTGTACTTAAATAAATCCTTGAATATTACGGGAAATGGATTAATAAGGAATTCAGGAGACAAGAGTGAGTATTCACAGCATTTAAACGAGATGTCAAGCGCTCGATAAGAGTCCTTAATTTAGAAGAAATCGTCCATCTAAATATGTAATTTTCATTCAATTTCGAGCAAAAATTCGCAAAAAATCAATGACTCACGGTAGAGCTACTTAAGTAGTAGCACAGGGAAGGATTTCAGCTGGTTTCTTCAGCACGCTCAAAAAATAGGGGCCGATTTCTCGAAGAAAAAAATTACAGATTTAAAATCAGTGTGCAAAACTGAACAACTTTTATTATACACACTATCACTCCTTAGGATTTTTTACTCTTGACCAGTGTAATTAATTCAATGTAGTACAATTTTAAATGCATGATCGATAAAACTATTCTGGCTTACTCTTCTAACTTGTGTCTGAAAAAGAGCAGAAAAACAATATTAAGATTGATTTTTTGAGTTATGTTTTTACCTTCAAACTACTTTGATAAAACTTATTCTTCATAAATTATTGTATGATGAAATAGAAATAAAAGTTAAATTTTCATAGAAAGGTTCTAAAATCTGTCTTTTAACAAAAATGATTCAACTATATATAATCATAAAAAAAGAAGGAAATCATGTAATACTCAACAAAGATGTTCCTAATTGCGATAAACGGGTTATATGAAAAACTTGTATCTGGAGTAGACGCAACCTCTTCAGGATTCGGAGATTTCTGCACCCTGTACGCAGATGACCTGACAATATTCAAATCTGGAACATCTTGTAGGATATTAAATTCTATCAAAAGCTCCTTGGACATTATCAACGCTTTCAAAAAAAGCTCCGGTCTCTCCATCAACGTCACAAAAACCCAAATACTAACAAACTGCGGAAACGAGTTAAAACCTTTCCTGGATAATTTTGCTTTTGTTGACTCAACATCAATTCTTGGTATCGACGTTTCATCGTCTTCAAACATCGCAGATAAGATAAATATGACCAGGATCTTAGAAATACTACATAAAAGCGTAGCTTTTTACAAAATTATTCCCCTCTCTCGTTTTGAAAGACTAATAGCATGGAACTCAGCTATTATTCCAAAAGTTTGGCATATTCTAAGATATGTTCCATTTTCGAAGGACCTGTGCTGTGATATATTCCGCATAAGATCAGGGTTAATTTGGGGAAACTCAAGACCCTATGTTTCCCAGAGTAGAATAGACACCAAAATATCACAATGGGGACTAAACGCACTCAACATGGAATGTATGTGGAAAGCATTGAATCTCTCATGGATGAAGAGGCTCTTCACAAATCACGACTTCTGGTCCTTGAGAATTAAAAAAATATTCTTCAATAGCACAGGTCACCATTTTTCAGAAAGAATTCATGTGGGGCCTACAGAACTCTTTAGAGTTCTGCCGCTGTGTGGCTCTTACTGGAGAAGAATGGAACAATCATGGAAGTCAGTCATAGATGGGATCCTTCCTCTTTTGGGATCCGACGAACCACTAAACGAAAACCCCAGACTACTTAGTCGTATGGAATTTCTCAAAGACTGTCAGCTTACCTCGGTTGGACAATTCCACAGAAATAAGGAAAAAACAAAAAACTTCCTCCTAGACTTCAGGGTGAAAAAAATTATAAAAGACCGACCAGAGCATAAAATTCCTATTGGCCCACCTATCCCTTTCTACATCGGCCTATCCAATCTTAAAAATCAGGAGGTTCGCAGAGCATATCCTAAAAAAGTCATGCAAAAACCGCCTTTGGATATTGTAAAACGAAGGCTCCATAAACTTGATGAAAGCAGAAATGTGTCCTCGTTATGTCCTCATATCATAATGAAGAATCCTTTCTCAGATTCAAGACAGAAATGGCTCCGATACAGGTTGGCAACTTCTTCTCTCTTCATGAGTAAATCGAAAATCCATTCAGAAGATCAACTATGCCACTGGTGTGGGAGAGAGAAGGAGACCTCGTTCCACTTTTTCTATTTCTGCCCGATCATCGTCCCTGTCGTTAAGTCAGTGGAGGAAAGAATACAAAGAGCATACGGGGAACTCCTTGGTCCCCCGGACTGGCTGATATCTACGTCCCCCACTTATGAGAACGCATTCAAAATAGAATTCATAATATCCAAAGTTCAAGGAATTCTCTACGCCTCGCGGGTTAAGGGGAACCCTCTCCCTATAGGACTGGATAAATTTGTGGAAAGATACATCTCCCTTCTAGACCAAATTAATTATTAATGTGCATCATCTTTTCTTTCCAGAACGGTTTGTTTGTTTTTTTTGTTTTTTTATAGATGTCAAGAGATTTGTTATATAAATACATGTTGTTGTTTTTTTGTTGTTGTTGCGTGCATGCTAATTGTTTTGCTCTACGTATAGTTTGATTGAAATAAATATTGGTAAAAAAAAAAAAAAAAAAAAAAAAAAAAAAAAAACAAAGATGTGACTCACTGAATTTTCTTTTGATATTTATGCTATTTATTAATTAAAATACCATTCAGAGTCGTTAATATTGTTTATATAAATAGTTCTACCTATTAAACACCTTGATACAAGACATTTTCATAGGGCCATATTATGATTCTAATTTCGCGCTTAGTTCTCTTTTAATTATGTTTATCTGTCATTTAACAACGATCCATCAATTAACATGATTCGATATTGTATAAGAGATTCATAACAAAGATCTCTTATAATCTTTTTCCTCATTGCAGATCACACTCATGAATTTTAAGGGTAAGATACTATTATTTGATAGCGAAACAAGATTAAAAAAAATATTTTGTTCCTTTAGGCACATACATCAAAGAGAATTTCTCTCAATACACTTAATAATTATCCTTACATATTATATTTATATCAGTCATCGAGGCAATATTTTCTATCATTTTAATGATTTTTTTTTTAAAGTCTCAAAACCTCTTTAAAGATCCTGAGTGGATAAAACAACTTATTCCACAAATGAACAAACAAATCAATTGAACTACAAAGATAGATGACTTAAATAAATACTTTCTTACATAATTCTTTTTATCAAGTAAGTGATTTAACTCATTGCAAATAGTATTGCTGGATAATCGATTATGAAAAGTTTTAGAGACGTATTTTTGATCATTTTCTCATCTCAGAATATTTTCCTGTAAAATAAAAACGTATAAATGTTGTTAATATGTATTTTATACGATTTGAGGCATTGACACGTTGCAAATTCATAGTTTTCGGAGCTGTGATTTAAATACATTCGCAATTGATGATAGTACTCACCGCCTCAATCAATGTTTGAAAAACATTGGACAAGACAATGGTTAACCATGAGAATAATTTCCTCCCCATGTATTGTAGATACATTATTTGGAAGGATAGCAAGAGGGGTGGGGGGAAAATCTATACCTTTTCATGTTCAATATTAGAATAAACAAGTTCAATATGGGAATAAACCTACAGATTTTGTTAAAAGCTACCTTTCCTAACAGTCTCAAAATAAACCAATCTTGTTTATGGACGAGACTAACTTTAATCTCATTATTTCAATATCAATGGGTCATTCACTACGTGTAAGCAGATACTCTACATTTGCAATAGCCTCTAAAGGGGCCAATGTTCATGTTGGATGTATTGGTCAAGCCTTGGGGCTTGTTCATCATGAGGTGAAAGGAGAAAGTTTCAAAAAGGATACAGCAATGGAGTGAGTTGGTGAGTAAATCCTTAAGACAAGCAAAGGATGTATATGGAGGTCCAGCTGTACTTGATATTGATATTGCTCCGGTCCACTCCAGGGTTGAAGATGTTTTAAATGAAGAAGAGTTTTCAATTCAGTAAATTTGAAGACTTGGGCCTTACAGTAAACCTATGCTCAATCCAATTTTTTTATTTTCATTAATTAGGAAGTTTATTATTATGTTAAATTTCCTGAACATTGTTTTTTATTGTTTATTCCCATATGCAACTTGAAAAGGTATAGGTTATAGGAATATATGAATTAAGCTCAGTAACAAACTTTAAGTTAATGAACATTATGTTTTAGTTTATGTGCGGAGTAAACTACAAAAACAATAATAGTTAAAAAAATTATTATAGAGAAGTAGGAGTACATACTTCTGTGACAATTCACCTTTACTATCTTGAATAGTGATATACTAAATTTCTACAACTATTAATATCATTTTATATTTATGAAGAGTAGGATCATAATATACATTAAATTTTCGACACAAGAGTTAATTCTATACGAATAAATCTTTTACTGAAATATTTTTGGTTGAGAAGATTTGATGTTGAAAGTTCTATTCAATCGTATATATGTAGATATATATATATGTAATATACACAATATGCTACGCTTTTCTCTTTTTCTCCTTTTTTTGTAAATAGATATAAAATTATTCTCATTTGCATAATATTCAAATTAGTTAATTTACCGTGTATTGAGTGCTGCTTTAGTACTGTAAAAAGAAAAGTAGTATCTATATTTAGATATACACTTATTTAAATGCAAGTTTATTTAGATAGACAATGATACATGTATGTAAATAACAATTTAAGCACCCAAATGCCTTAGAAAGCGGAATATAATACAAATTTATGATCAAAAATATAACCTTGTTAAAAGGGAAATGCAATAAGAAAGCATTTTCTGTTCACTTTGATATTACATCTAGGGACCGATATATATTGAACTAGTTTCCTGATATAAGATAGGTATAAATATGAATCTTCCATCTGTTGAGTCAATTTCCAACCAGATCCGACTCGCACTAAATCACTTTAATAGTTCAAAACACAAATAATATCTATGTATATTTAGTCAACTGTCGGTTTGGTTACTATTCTTAACTCGATTTGCATAACTCAGACTCGTGTTGTTGATTTGAGGACATGTAGCTTGACTTTGATACGTGTTGAAAGTCTTCAAAATTAACTTGAATATAAATACTATGAATGTAGCTCTTACAGCCTTGCTCCAGGGTCAAGACTCGCTTTTCTTAGACTTATATTAATTAATTAAATTAAACTGATGTTTTAGAAATATATTATTCAAATCAAAGTTGTGGATATTATTTTAAATAAACAGGAAATTTTCCAAATTTCAAAATCGGAAGATTAGTTTTTTAATTATTGCTTTTTTGATACAATTTCATTATTTGTATTATTAATTTTTAAGAAAAATAAGTACATAAATAGTAATTTCTGCTCTGAATGTATAATTATCTTCAAATTATCTCGTAGCTTTTATAATAGTTTTTTTATAATATAATTTTAGGAAATTTATGAGAATTAAAGTGAATAAAATGGAAATTAACAAAGTCTCTAATTTTTTTGAAATCAAGAGTGTGCTTTTCAAACAAAGTTTCTTTTTTTTCATTCCTGCTTATTATAAATAAATAATTGTACATATATGCGTTGGATAAATTACATTTATAGTTGATAATTCAAAAATCTATACTTTTTCCACTTGTTTAGATGATTGAAATCATCTTCTTTATAATATGCATGTGCATTAATTAATTAACAAAAATGACGTCAGATATAAATGACACGATAGTCATGCAATTTGTCATGTTGTCGTTGACTTTGTCACACCCTTTCTACTGAATAAAATATAGTCACATAGTAGTGGAGATAATTTTTTTTTTTGGCTAACTATATATGTACCATACTATTTCGGGGCTTTTCGCTTTTTCTTTCTTTGAGGAAAGACTCAAAGAAAAAACGAAGATTGTTATTTGAAATTAAATTTATTCGAACATTAATTCATATTCTGAGTTAAATTTACTCACAGAAAATGATTAACTATTTATATCTAAAAATATTTGTCAAGTACAGTTTAATTCTTTTATTAATTTGATATATAATGAAGTTTAATTAAATTATACTACAAACACCGTAATCATCACTTATAAAGTTTGATCATTGTTTTATCTGTATTTACAACAGTAGTTGATTTTATATTGATACTCCCAGCTAAAACTCGCTAAAAAATTTCCTACTCGCCTTTTCTTTACGAAAACTGCAAATAAATAACTTAAAAGGTTGGAAAATGCATCCAAATCCCTAACTTGACACATTGACACGTCTTATGACATTTGCAACCTGTATAAAACTAGACATACAAGGCTGGATAACCATAAGTCCTAGACTTGAGACCCATTTAATGACTTACTAACAAAACTGTTTTACTTTTTTTATAGAAAATGAATCAAAATTTCTACAAGATAAAAAATGAAAAAGCGTATAATTATTATGAAACCTTTTTACATTCAACCATCAACTTTTTTGTGAAAATCTTAAAAAAACTTTAGATAAAGATAAATAAGAAATACAATTGACAGTTTATAGTTTAAGGATTTTTTCCTCTTAAAAAATTACCTCAAGTTTTGTACAATGGTGTTTTTATTTGATAGAATTGATTGTCTTTGCATTGAATTGGATGGCGTTTACATGGATTTATCAATATTTAAGCAAAAGTATAAAATAATTATTTTTTTGCAATGATGTAATAACTCATATTTAATACATTTTAAGGTGGTATATTTTTTGAGTGACCTATATATAAATTATAAAGCTCTTATAAAATAGGTCTTATTGTAACATTTAAACACACGGTAGGAATTATTCATTTTTGCCTAATCAAAAATGAAGAAGAAGTGTTTGTTACTTCATAAAATTTGGCTTTTAAAGTCATAACGACAACTGACTAAAACAAATATGATATCTCGTGTGAAGGATCTATAAATATCTATTTATGTACCTACTATCAGCTTCATCTATAGGTGGGGAGAGTTGTGTAATTTATGACTTTACAGTAGTTCAGTTGGATAATAATAGCTTTCATGCTAATTGATAAGGAATATTATTATACATTATATGCCAGCTACTTTTTACCATGATTCATAAAACATTTATATGATTAAAACCAGCACCACCTTTCCCCTATACATAATATGTATTTTCCGCTCACTTATAATGATTTGGAAGTTTTACAATATCTCATTTAAAAGAAAGAGTGTTTCTATAAAGTAATATACGTAAATATACTACATATTTATGCACTTTTTTTAAGTGAAAACAATCTTTTATATATGTGGTTATGTATACAAAGAAAAATGTGTCTAAATTATGGGACCATATACAGCAGAAATTAGTTTTTTATAATGTCAGTAGATATTAAATTTGCTAGAAATCTAACCTCACGATTCAACCATAAATATACATTTGTACAAATATTGGTATATATATATATCATTTTAAAAGTTTGTTTATTTTAATATGTATAAATCAATTTCTGTATTTGTATAGTGAATTATAGTTCAGTAATAAATTAACATACATACAAAATTACTTAAAAAATAAAGTTATCTATTGAATTTCATATGTATATGTATATTTAGGATAGAGGGCAAAAACGTTGCAGCGATTTCTTTGCAATTTATGATATTGCAACTATCTCAAGCAAGAATGCTATTTGGAGGAAGGGAATCATGGAGAAGGGGTGAAGGAATAGTCTGAGGCCCCTTCAGAAATACATTTAAATCTATCTCTGAGCTTTCGCCAGGTTGCCGTAAAGACTGGAAATCCTAAAATTTAACTGCTCAAGCCCCAGAGACCCTTAGATTCCGCAAGATCGCAAAGAGAACGTAGAATGGGCAAAATCTATCGCTAATATTTTGTATAATTTTAAAGACCCCACAGATATCACAAAATATACTTGAGGCTCTCGGGTTCAACTGGATTCTTGAGAGGTCGTGGGAACGTCAAAATACACCACTGGCGGATGATTTTGCTTATTTTAGAGAAAATATGTAGGGTCTTTGAGCTTATCCAAAGCATTATCGGTGAATTTTAAGGACCTTCAAGCTTCACGGCAATCCGACGAAACCTCCGAAATTAGAGTTAAGTGTATTTCTAAAGGTGCCTCCTTTTCTACGATTTCCTTCCCTTAGATAACATTTCTCGCTTGAAATAGTTGTAATATCATAAATTGCAACGAAATTTCTCGCAATGAAATTACTTGCAACAACGTTTTTGTATTGTAATATTATTGTCCGCAATTAAATTCCTTTACAATGTTATTGCTTATAATGAAAATACTCTGCAAACGTTTTTACATGTAACCTGTGTTTAGGCATGGGATGAAATAGATTAATATGAGCAATGTTCATGGAATAAATAATGATTATTAAATTTTTATGAATCATTTTATTATTCTACATTTTGAGTAATATTTTTTTCCATCTCATCAAGGTCTACATACAATATGTTACCTTGTCTTACATGTTAGGTCAGAAGCAAAACTATTTCAAGGTTGATTGTTTGTTCTTATGTTTGATCGAGTATCACGGTCAGTCAGGAGGACTAAGGGCAAGGGCAGAGTGGAATAAGAGTAATTTGATCCCAAAAAGGATATAGCTATTTGATGTCACCGTTAAGCTTACCCAGGGTCTCTGGAGGATAATTTACTGGCCAAAATGAGATTCAAAGACTTGGTAGTTCGAATTTGAGGTTATATGTATATTTAGTCAAAAGTTTCAGGAAATTGTCAATTTATGGGATTTGGGTAAGATCAGATGACCACCACTTGGCCAATGGAGTTTGTTTTGTTATTCCCTTCCTCAATCATTGTGCAGTACTCTTTTCATGTCTATTCATTAAAACGGTAGGCCACTGGTTTAAAATTAATTCTTCTTTATATTGAGAGATATTTTCTTAAGATTTCTTAATTATATGGTAATTAGCCAAGTATTGGACTTCTCTTTATTAAGAAGGAGAAGCTAAGTGTACAGATTAACAAGATTCAATCCGAGTTCAGTAGATCTGTGTATTATTGTAACAAAAATAAGACCTGTTGGATACAAATACGACATTAATGAGAGTAAGTTTAGTTTACTTTATTACTCTCACTATATGAGCTTATACAGCTACAATCACTAGGAATGTAAATAATATGCAAAATGCCGAGTGCGAGACTTTGTGGAGTTGGCTCTTCGAACATCAGTACTTTTTGTTTTCCAAAGCTGTTATCATTTTTCCTTTATTACTACTGAGGGGAGAACATTTACCTGATAGTAAAGATCTCGCATGAAGGAAGAATACATGCATAATGGTTAATAAAGCAAATATAATGTAAACAAAAAGGGCTCAAGTCCTTTTATAATTATTATTAGTTAAAAATATATAATTTCCTTACATTAATTTCAGTTAATTTTCTGCCTCTCATCTATTTTATACATACATAATGTTATTATTTATTATTGATGTCTTCATTTGTATACATATATAATGGAAAATAGCAGCTTATAGCTCAGTAAAACGTCATAACAGCTCAAGCTGCTTCCCTCTCAACATTCATCAAATCCTCAGAGTTACCAGGTTGATTTTCTCTTTCTTTGATTCTTACAAGCCCGATTTGCATATTATTTACATTCCTGACAATCACACTGGTCAACAAATTTGAACTTTCAAAAATCTTAAAGGATATAAGTACAATAAAAGGTATTCAGTTTTGCACGCTGATTTACAATCTGTTTTTTTTTCGAGAGTCAGACGGTTTTTAAGAAATCGGACCCTCCCGTTTTTAGTTATTTTGGCCCATTTTCTAACTTCAACCTCAATTTAAGCTAAGAAAAATACTTATTTTGTACATTAAAAAATAATGATCCGCTAGTGTATTTAATGCAAATTTCAATTTTAGTCTATGTTTTGATCTAAAGGGACTTTTGGGTGAATAGGCGGCGGGAGTAGGCCCAAAAGTCGACCAAATCCTTTGTATTTAAATAACCCCTTGAATAATACATGAAATGGGTTAATAATGAATGCACTAAAGAGCTGAGACCCACAGCTTTCAAATAGGATGTCAAGCGCTCGATAAGAATTCTTAACTAAGAAGAAATCGTACTTCGAAATGTGTAAATTTTCATCCAATTTCGAGCAAAAATACACTAGAAATCAATGACTCACGGTATAGCTACTAAAAAAACATTTGATGAAAATTTATACATTTAGATGGAAGATTTCTTCTTAATTAAGGATTCTTATCGGGTGCTTTACATCTCGTCAAGAGACAAATCTTAACAAAGTGATTAAAAGTGACATTCAAAAAGTCAAAAATATAATCAAAACAATATTGCTTATGAGGATAACTCAGCAGCAACTCATACTTTTTGAAAATGAATGATGAAGTCAGGGTGTTATTCATCTCACTATAAAATCCTTAGGAAAATATTTTTTTATCATAAGGTTATTTGTCTCAAGATTGGCGATTTTACATCGAATATGACGTTATTTTGTATGTTATAATTCAATTTTTCTCATTTTCCTACCTCATAAGTTAGCTTAAAACAACAAAAAAAGTTAAAATTAAAAATACTGCAAAGTCTAATTGGACACAAACTTATGAGTGTCTCGTAGTTATTGTATCAAATAACAGTAATAATCAATAATCAACAGTAATCAATAACAGACGCAGCTTTGTAATTTTAAATTAGCAAAAGTATTTAGCATATTTTTATCTAGTAAATTTCAATTTTCTAAAAATATACTCTCAATAGTTTTATGATGTAACTTTTTTCTTTTAAATATAGGTTCATCATACAATTAACTTCCCGGAATTTCACGTTGACTGGCTCTCACCCGAGGAAGTATATCTTCATCGAGAGAATGCCAGCTCTCAGATATATAGAGGAATATCCGCCTCACTTGGTTTTAAAAAGCCTACAGGTACAAGGCTTTTCCGTGGCTATCGAGACCTCTGTTCTCATTCTGACAAACTCCCTGATATTTCTCACATTGTTTTTGTTATACATGGAGTTGGACAAGTTGTGGATGATACAACCATACTAAGGAATACAAATATTCTACGAGATAATGTTCATGCTATGATTGAGAAGCATTTTAAGTCTTACCAAGCGGAAACTGGGCAGAGGATTGAGTTCTTTCCCGTAGAATGGAGGAGTTCCTTAACTCTAGATGAAGGTATCGTGAATCTCATTACACCCCAAAGGATCATGGGCCTTCGCAACTTACTTAATTCATCTGCAATGGATATCATGTACTATACTAGTCCTCTCTATAGGTAAGAAATATGCTATTACTTAGGAAATTGAAGATATTAAATTTATAATTATGTTGTACAGAATGGAGATTTGGAGCGCTCTGCAAGAAGAACTGAATCGTATCTATGAAATGTTTGTCCAACGTAATCCCTATTTTGAAGCCAATGGGGGCACAGTCTCTATAACAGCACATTCACTCGGATGTGTTGTTACCTACGATATTTTAACAGGTTGGACCCAGGATGTTGAGCACTCTTGGTACTCTTTGCATGCTCATAGTATGAGTCACCATCCTTCTAATCATGGAAGGGGTCGAGGTCGCCCAGTACCAATGAACGAACATAGACAGACCCCAATGAATGCAGCACAATCTGGATTAATATTTAGAATAGAAAATTTTTTCTGTTTAGGTTCCCCTTTGTCTGTCTTTTTAACTCTACGATGGAGAGATCCACAAAACACTGAGTACCATGATTACATCCTTCCAAGATCACTTTGTAAATATCTTTACAACATTTACCATCCTTGTGATCCTGTAGCATATAGAGTAGAGCCTATTTTTATGAAATTTTATGCGCAAATTGAGCCTGTTCATTTATACTCTGAGAATGACCCTAATAAAAGCCCTTATGATAAAATACCTCTCCAACCTCTTCAAGGAGCAAGAAAAGAAAATGAAGAGGGTTATTCAACTGATTTTACGGATTCAATGCTTCCAGTAAACATAGCTAATGGAAGCATTAATATATCTGTTGGAAAGATGGCTGCTGGCATAGGTAATCCAGCAAAAGATTTGTCTAATAAAATCCCGTCTATGACTCCTTCTATTTCATTACCTAAAATTCCAACTTCTGTTCCCAACATTCCAGGACTACAAGCAGCAAGCAGTGGTATGAGTGGGGCTTTAAATGGATCTTCTGTAGGCCAAGCAGCCGGCGGGATGATGGGAGGAATATTTGGCTTTGTAAAGGATGCCGCTGCAGCTGTTACTCCAGGGTCTGAACACTCTGGTGGATCCTCCTCTAATACAAATACAACTCATTCATCATTCTACTCTGCTCATCAACAAAATAGACCCGGAATGCCACCTGTCCTTCCATCAACCTCCAGTGCAATGCACGGATCCAACTATGCCACCCAAATGAATAAATACAGCAATAATAGTATTCCTCAATCAAATCCACAACCCAAATCCTCCTTGGCGACCCATCATCAGGAAGTCAAACTCCCTGACGGTCAAAGGCTTGCTTATCGAATGGATTATGTTCTTCGAGAAACAGGAAACACATATATCGCAGCCGTTACGTCACATACAGCATACTGGTCCAATGCTGATGTTGCTTATTTTATGGTTAAAAAACTCTATCCCGATTTGGAGCATTATGAATCGGGGATGGGGGGTTTAGCTTCTTCAAACCATCCTCAAGCATATTCCAATCCAACCCCTCAACAGCAACAGCAACAACAATCCACAAACCAATGACTCCGAAATCCCTAAGACACAGACAAAAAAAAAACCTAGATAATCCTTTCCCTAGATAAAAATGTAACATTTAGCATTTTAAATATGGTGATATTTATTATTAATATTAATATTTTAATCTAAGAATTGCAATGGAGGAGATATTTTATGATATTGTTATATTTTTACAGTTTAAAAATCATACATTTGTTATATTTCATTTTAACACTCCGTACATAATACTTATATATAATCTATATCTAACATATATATATATATATATAATTACTAACATTATACTTAAAAGAATCTGTTTCATCAAATCAATTTTCATTAAAGTGATTTTAACTAATTTTTATTCAACTTTATACGTTTATTTTGATGCATTAAGCTTCCTTAACTTAAGGTAAATAATATATTTGTACATGCTCAGATACATATTTGAATGTGAAAACCTGACCTTATGCAATTGTTAAACGTTTTTTTGTTTTGTTTTTTTTTATAATATTCTATCTTCTTCTATGCCTCATTTCAAAAAACAATCATGGGATAAATGCAAATGAATCAATCGTCAATAGAACAAAAATTATATTATCATTTCTTTCATATTACATAATTATAAATGCTTTTGTTTTATAAATCGCAAATAAATTGTCTCTTAACTATACTTCACATGTAGTATTTCACAAATGTACATATTATTTTTCAACATTTGATTAAGAGTAAAAAAAATATAAAGTCAATTTGTTTTTTTGTTCCTTTTTGTGATGAGTACATCCATAAATGATTATTTTACTTTTAAAAAAAAAGAAGTCTTTTTTCCCCAATGCTTGACTTTACTTCCTCTTCTTCTTAATTAATATTTCAACATCAGTGAAAAACTCTGATATTTTGTAATCAAAGGGAATTAAAAGTTAAGGAAAGTTCTTTAACTTTGAGTAATTTCGGATTATGATACCGTCAGTAACTTGTGCTTTGTACTGTTTACATGCAAATATTTATTGCATTTCTCAACAATTTTGCCAAATAGAAAAAAAGAAAAAGGAGCATATATCTATACCTAGGAATGTAAATAATATGCAAAATGCCAAGTGCGAGACTTTGTGGAGTTGGCTCTTCAAACTGGTCTTTTGTTTTCCAAAGCTGTTATCATTTTTCCTTTATTACTACTGACGGGAGAACATCTACTTGATAGTAAAGATCTCGCATGAAGGAAGAATGCATGCATTAAGGTTAATGAAGCAAATAAAATGTAAACAAAAAGGGCTCAAGTCCTTTTATAATTATTATTAGCTAAAAATATATAATTTCCTGTCATTAATTTGAGTTAATTTTCTGCCTCTCATCTATGTTATTATTTATTGTTGTATATATAATGGAGAATAGCAGCTTGTAGCTCAGTAAAACGTCATGACAGCTCAAGCTGCTTCACTCTCAACATTCATTAAATTGTCAGAGTTACCAGGTTGATTTTCTCTTTCTTTGATTCTTACAAGCCCGATTTGCATATTATTTACATTCCTATCTATACCCTTTTTTTTGCATCGTGTCGTAATTTTTATTGAATTATTTTTGTTAATACGAAACTTAATTCTTCTTTTAAAAAAATGACTACATAATTGATTTTTTTTAAATTTATTCGTACCGGTTTTAGAGTTTACAAGGTCAGATCAAAGCCTGTATCTAATTTTAATATTCAAAACTCCGGAACTTATCATCCTTGCCTTCCTTAACCTTCACTCCTAACTTGTTTTCGAAAAATTTATTTATCCGATAGTTATTTATTTTCACAAATCTCTTGTTGTTCGCATAAAGGAGTTTTTAAAAGGAAATATAGAGAGTCTATATAATAATTATGTCATTCAGATTGTTACAAAAAAATATGATGCCACTACACCTCTAAAAAGGTAAAAATGTGCCTTAGGGATCACTATATATTTATATATCACTTATTTTTCATGTTATAATTGACGACAATTTGCTGAAATGGAATTAAATTTTGGTCGTCATTTTATAAGAATAAGAAAACTATTAAATTATATTTAAAAAAGGTTAATTACAAAACAACAAGATGACTCTACAATGTAAACCATTGACAAATGGTTTGAATATTCCATACATTTTTTTATAAGCAAACCTATTTACAATTAGAATGGACACATAGATGTTAACAATATGGTTCACGGGCCATAGTTTTTGACACGACATAGCTAACTGAGGTTGTGTGTTTTCATAAGCATTTGACTCTATGCGTCTAATCAAAAAGTTGTACAAGGCTCTAATATTAATGATGGTAGAGAGGCATTGAGTACAATGGTTTCCTTCCAACATCTAAGACTTTTATGTATTTTGAAAGGTCTAGCTCAGACAAATTCATTTATATGCCTAATCAACAACATATAATTATTAATTACAAATTATAATCTATAGTCTCCTTGTTTGGCTAGCTGGCAACTAACTAAAGGCCTTTATTTTGTTATTTTATTTTTTGAAGAAAGGTTGAAAGATACGATGAGGTTTGATCTCCTCGAGTCTTTCGAATATTAATTATTTTTAAAAGCCTTAATAAAATCATTTGTATACATTCTTGTAATTAAACTCCATATATCTGTACAAATATTTCTTCTTAGAAACACCTGCATTGAACAATAAGAATAAATATATTGTCATAAAATCTTTAGGATTGATGCATGTATTTTGAAATTTTCATGTATGACCAGCACTTTTTTTTAATTCCTTATCCAGGATTATCTTAAAAAATGAAATTAGAAAATAACACTCAATCCCAGATAGAGGAGCTTGTAGCAAAAAAATAATCCATAAGGAAGATGAAACATAAAGAAAAAGAAAATGGTGACCCTTTCCTAGCTAAAAAAACATATTCATGGCTAGAACTATCGTAAAAATATTCATAAATATTAAATATCCTATCATCATCAATCTAATGAATTGAGTAACATATAATTAATCATTTATAAATTTTAATGATTCTTGAATTCTATTATAAATTCTCATAAAGAGAATTTATCTTCCTTTAAATTCAATTCGTATATTCAATAGTAAGTCCTAATAAATTAAGGTTAGCACATATTTAATGTATAAATTTATTTAAGGTACTGCATGAGGTTGAGTGAGAAATAAGTTGTTTGTGTATTCCGTTTTTTACCTATAAATTCATACAAAAATTTTAACTCGAACAATAATATTTTATCAAGAGAGAACATGAAGTACCAGAAGTTAATTTATATTAAAGATACATAAAGAGGTCAAAGAGGCCTTTGCATGTTTGTCAAAATTAGCTTGGAACAATCTGCATTATTATACAACATTCTCTACAAAAAACCCTTCTTCCTCTTTGGTGATCCGTAAACCATGATTTTGAAAATAATAGTATAATAGGTATATAGTATAATAAAATATGTATTTTAATTTCTATATATGCCTTTTCAAGTTCAATATGGGAATAAGCAAATTCAATATGGGAATAAATGCACTCAAAATTTACTCATCTTGTTTATGGACGAGACTAACTCTAATCTCCATGCTTCAAGATCAATGGGTCGTTCATCGCGTAGAAATAGATTCTCTACATTTGCGGCAGCCTCTAAAGGGGCCCCTGTTCATGTTACCTGGTCTCAACTTCTTCGTATCTGTCTGTCAAATTCTCCAAACAGATTAAATAATTTGGCTAAAAAATCAATTAAGAAAATCAATTTAAGTTTTTCATATCTTTATATGTAGTCACTCCTCTGATACATATATTAAACCAGCATTAAAATCAAAAAACAAACAAACAAATAGAAAGTGTTACATACATCTAAACCAATAAAATTATATATTTGTTCTATTTTAACCTTAAAATTTGATTTCATAGGTGATTTATTTTTTTAGCATTCCGATACTTTTTCCAATACAAGGAACGTTAATTTCGTGATAAATAAGAATTCAATCCACAAAATATGTTGTAAAATCTATAAAGCTTCATAACCTGATTTATAAATTCTATTTTGCCTTAAATCAGGGTAAATTTTCAAAATTTTGAATATGTTTTCTATTCGCCTATTTAATACAAAAATAATATTGAGAAACTCTTACCTGATTATCTAATACAAAATTATAATTAACGTAATCTAAACATAAGTAAATTTATATTGGAAAAACTGAATGTTATTGCAATTTCAATAAGTCGGGAATCTTCTTCTAAATAATTAAATTGCTTGTCATCATATTGAAATATGACCTTTCTGATGACATCTTTGTACATAAGTTACCTATTCTAACTAAATATTTCCTGTAACAGTTTTGTAGATTATTTATAATAATATCGAAACAAGGATTGTTTTAGTATTCATTGACACTAAATCAGCGGTACTCCAACCTTTTTCAAATGGCAGACCGGTCAATAATTGACAATTTACTGCGGACCGGAGGGTTGAAATATTTTATAATAACAATAAACGTGAATTCACTATGTATTCATATGGAACTTTATTAGCACATTGCTCCAACAATATAACATATTATAATGTCAAAAACTCTAAATCAATGGGAGCCCGGAGCTTATTTCTTTGCAACGAGATGGTCCCATCTGAAGATAATGGCAGACAAAGACACTTGCAGTCTGTTGCTTATGTTCAGTCTACTCCTTTGCCTTGTTTTGGTAGCTGTCACTGCAGAAAATCCTACTTCACACGTATAGGATGTTGGAAATGGCAACAGGGTTGCAAATAACAAAAGAGCGCGACGAACATGTAGTAGGCATAGTAGCTTGTTGCCTCTGAAACCCAATGATTCATTTAAGAATTATCAACTCAAAAATATTATTAACAACTATCCCGCACAATTAATTATTACCTTTTGTAATTTGCATTTATACTTAATATTTTCTTCTTCTCCTAGGGTCTGTAAATGAAGTATTAGCGTCCCAGACTTAGATTATGAATAAAACAGAAATAACTAATTAATTTTTGTGGGGGCCTGGAACTGATTGATCCACGGACCATTACCGGCCCACGGTCTGGGCGTTGGGAACCACTACACTAAATGATAACATACAACAAAAGTTTGCAGAACTATTTTCATCAATAAGTGACTTAATTTTGTATAAAACTTATGAAATAGTTGCAGCAACTCTATTATACCAAATTAATCACTATATAGAAAGAATGAAAAATATCAACCTGGGATAACTTTGGGGTCTATTTCGAATATAGATATATATATATATATATATATATATATATAAGTAAAGTTTAATTCATTATATGTAAGAAAATAAAAATAAATAAATACTTTGCAACGAGTAAATAATATATTAATTTGCAATACAAGAAAAATTGAATCATGAACAAAAAACGTCTATTAAACTTGTATTGCATTGACAGCATGTATCTACCTAAAATACATATATCTTTTTTAATTTTTAATTTTTTTTTGGTATGGAATAAACTTCATATTCTATTTTGAGACATTGAACGACATGAGTGGGCGAGGCAAGAACAACATACCTGTTTTTAAAGATGACATATTTCACATAAAATATTTATTTTACAAAATTAATTAAGTTGATGAAGATATAGAAAAAACGGCACGTGATTACTTGTATAGAGTTTTCGAAAGTAAAATGGACTTATATGTATACATATGTAAAAAAATTTCTATAGTTGTTGTATTTCATTAAGTTATTATTCATTCGTTTAATACCTCACTCCGCAAGTTATTAAAATATTGTCTTACGAAAAGAAAAATATTTTATGGTTATGAGTCATTTGTTACTTTTACAAATTCAACTCTCTTATTTGCCCATATCTAACCCTTTTATGAACATGAATGAAGTTAATTCAATTAAATAAGGGTTGTTTTGTTTGAATAAATCATAAGAATGAATATCATTAAAAGTCACTTTGATTCTTGACTTTAAATTGGTAAAAATAAAGCTATTATTTTATTTTGACCAATAAATATGTAATATTGATTACTAATTTATGATTGAAATAATTATGTATTTGTTGTAAAGGTATTTGTCTTGTATATGTGAACCATTCCGTTAATACGTTGTATGTGAATTGTGTATGAGTTCAATAAATAAGTCTTGAATGAACGATCAAGGGGGGAGGACCTCATTTTGGTGATGTTACATGTCGCAGTCGGTTATCTGAAGAACCTCATAAAGAAGAAGGTCCTAGTCATCGTGAGACCAAAGGTACGAAAGAATTCCTAGGTGAAAAATAATACATAAGTGCGATTCATCAGAATGCTGAAGACTGAGGAAAAAACGGCTCTATCGGAATCGAGAAAGTCGAGTGGAGCAGAAAGAAGGTCCTTTGATGCTGAGGCTAGAAAATTAAAAACTTTGCTAGCCGAAGAAAACTCCAGCAAGTTCGAAGTCCAGAGAATTTTGGAACTGATCTCCAATGCGGCATCCAAATATACCTCATACAAATGTACGAGCTTCTAGAAGAAAATTCTCCAGAATTTGAGGCTGAGGTGGATAACGTGATCGCGTGGAGGTAGAGTTGGCGAAATGAAGTCACGAGTTGACGAGTACTTTGCAACTACTCAGATAAGCTCTCAACCGCCTTGTGATAGGGTCCACTTTGAGAGAGGTAGTGGACATCTGAAGATCCACATAAGAGAGTCGAACCAAATAGAGGAGGACGTCACATATTCGAACTTCAACAAATGGGAGGAGACCTGGAAGAATTATGTAAGAGTAACTCATCTAGAAGAGAGGCCTCGGGAGGAGCAGTTGTCAATATTATGGACGTGCTGTTCGCCTGGTTTTTCAATACAGATCCGTCATATTATGGACATCCCAGCTGACACCGGTAAAGACTTAGATGAAGTTATAGAGGCGGTCCGGTGTTACCTAAAAGAAAAAAAACAATTAGTTGCTATCCGATATAACTTGTTTCAATGCAAACAAGGAAATTTTGAGACTTTCGACGAGTTTTATTGTGTCTTAAAGATTTTGAGGAGGCGGACGACTGGTCATATGTGGCGTCAAGGATGAAAAAGTACGCCAAAAACTATTGGAAAAGACACCGCAATTCAATATGGGAATAAATAATAAAAATCAATATTCAGGAAATTGAAAATAAAGAAATACATCGATATCGTTCCACTTTTTATTACTAAATACTTTATTACATTGTTGGATTATAAATATGCAGAGGAAATGAGCTAAATTAGTTAAACCACCCATGTTGTTTTCCTCCCACAAAATCACCATGCAATCGGATATATTATATGTAGTCGTTTCAATAATGGTGGGGCTATTAGTTCTTTCCTTGGAGTTTATTGGAATTGTATCAACAACAATTTGGCGCATACCATTTTTTCTAAATCCTTAAAAAACTTTTCTTTTAAAATTGAAACTTTAGAAATGTTGCTTAGAAATGAGGGCTCAGGGTTCGGTACAAAAAGTTCAGAAAGGGAAAAAACATAAAATTGATTACGTTTCTTTTTGTATTTAAAAGACAGTTCTTTATTTGTATAAAATTTGGTTGACACATATGGCTTAAACATAGGAGAATTCTTTCAATGAAGCTCAAGATGAACCGAATCTAGTGCACTGTTCAAATATCTTATAATAACATTATATATTATAACTATTAAGTAGATTCTTAAGTGAAGTAATTACCTCATCCCTTACTGGGATTCATCATCAGTACATCAAGAAATAAACCCATGATATAATTATAGGGCGAGGTACGTATATAATTAAAACAAACGTATGAATAGCAAAATAATTCATGATAAACGATATATAAATGAACTATAATTAGACACATGTACATGAATTAAAAAAAATCGGGTATAACATTTCTTTTTGGTAGTCTTGTAGTAAGCCCTAAAGGCTGCGAAATAAAGCCGTTAAAAATAATTGATCAATTCTACATATTTCAACGTATCAAATTGATTATAGTGAGCATACAAATGTACTATGTGATGCTCCTATGATGAAAATGATTTAACAGCGTTATATATAAAAAAATCATTTCAGTGATGATATATTGCAATTGATCCGATTCTTGTATCTGGATATAAATAGAATACAATTGATTGGATCTCATGATTATATTAATCTATTACTTTTTGAGCGAATCCATCATGACCGTCATTTTAAAGAAATTTAATCAGAATACGATCATATACATACTTTCTTTCTTTCTTTCTTTTTTTGCATAGATGATAGTAATGGATCAGCTTTTGTCCTTTAAGATATATTCTAAAGCTATAGACAACCCATTACTTTTTTTGTTTTTGTAATCATGATTCAAAATTTAAGTGCAATAGAGTATTGCTAATATATTCATTAGTTTCCATGATTTGTTCCACACACAAGATATGCATTTATGTAATGGACGAAATAAATATTTATAAATGGTTTCCAAGTGTTGATAAAAATCTCATTTGCAAAACAATTTACCTACATAGTGAATGAATATGTAACCATAGAATAAAGGGAGAGGGGGGAAAACTTTGTATATTGTTTAATTTATCCATGTTATCTTAAACGGTCAAAAAAGCCCCCCCAAAAATTGCCTTTTAAATTTCTCAATATACAGAATAAATATCCATAATAGCATATACGTAGAGATGTGAAAAACTGCGCATTTTAAAGCGTGCGTGTAGCTCTCAAAATGCGTTAGTTTAAAACTTACTTAATATTTTTTCATTATTCACAAATCATCGAGCTTTTTTCATTTTCCTTTTGACATAATACTTTTTATTATGTATTATTATATTATCTATTATAAAAGGTACGAGTATACCACACAACCTTTCCTTCAATTGGGGTTGAAAACTTTCTTAATGTTAATGTCTCTCGAAAAAGTGACCTTATAGGAAAAAATTTGCACAAAGTAAAATGTTTATACTTCTATCATATTTTATATTTCATTTGTTGACATTTTTAACATGTTTTCAACCATTTTCTTGAGTTATAGAAAAGGTAGAATAATTATAAATATCAATATTAAATCTTCAATTATTCTTTTTAATAAAATGCAAATATCTAAAAACCTAAAGCTTTATTTTGTTAATGAACGAATAACCATTATTATCAGATTAATTATATATTCAGAGCAGAAATTAGTATTTATGTACTTATTTTTCTTAAAAATTAATACAAATAATGAAATTTTAACAAAAGTAGCAATAAATCCAAAACTAATGTATCGATTTTGAAGTTTGGAAAATTTCCTGTTTATTTAAAGTAATATTTTACAACTTTGATTTAAATAATGTCATTCAAACACATTAATTTAATTTTATTTATTACTATAAGTCCAAGAAGTGCTGTCATGAACCCAATTATTAATAAGAGCAATAAACGTGAATCCACTGTGTACTCATATGAAACTTTATGAGCACATTGCTCCAATGCTAATATTACATTAGGAAGTAATAACTTTATTAACACATTGCTGTTTCAACAATATAACATAGTATAACATCAAAAACTGTCCGTAACGCTAAATCAATGGGAGGGCTGAGCTGTTTTCTTTGCTAGGAGATGATCCCATCTGGTGGTAATGGCAAATAAAGACACCCGCAGTCTGTTGCTTATGTCCAGTTTACTCCTTTGCCTTGTTTTGTTGGCTGTCACTACAGAAAATCCCGCTTCACAGGAAATGGCAACAGGGTTTTCAGTGCTGTGTTAGCGATCTCTGGGTATTTTGCCATGACTTTAATCCAAAATACCGGCAGAGTAATTGTCTCGAACACTATTTTAAGGCCGCCGTCATTAGCAATCTCCAGCAGTTGGTCTTCTTCTTGCACGGGCATGCTGGATTCAGCTGTTTTATTGACAAAAGGGATCAAGTATCCATTCCTAGGCCGTTCGTGGGTCCTTGGTTGGGAAGTAGAAAACAGAAATAACTAATTAATTCTTGTGCGTCCCGGTACTGATTGATTCACAGAGCAGGAGTTGGGGACCACTGCTCTAAACCATTTTCAAATCACCATAGATTTCGCAAAAGTCAGAGAGTGACTATAGCTGATGACCTCTAGGCTCATGACTTTTAGTCATACTAGTCATAGACATGAGAAGAATAGGTTGTTACATATTTACACCTATGAACGAATATTTTATTTTTAGAAAACTCAAGCGATGCATTTGAACATTTGAGTCTTAAATGTTACATATTACATTTGCATTTATTCAATATATACGTACTATATTGTTTGTGTATAAGTATTCTTCGTAAGTAATCAAACTAATTGTATTACAAAGCAATGCAGTTATGAAATAATACAATCTATGTACAATGATGACATTACGTGGGTTTGAGCGATGTATATTTTTTGGAGTCGATATTATTTAAAGGTTAAAAAACTGATTAATCGGTCGATTTCTCTCCTTCTAATTTAACATTGAAATACTCAGGAAAATGGCTGGTCAAAAGCCCAAATTTGCCATCTTTGACCATGTATGACATTTTCTTTTGAGAACGTTAAAGGTTTTTATTTATTTATTTATTTATGGCCGCCCAGTGTAGCAAATAGAATGTTTTAAAAATCACTTTTTCTTTCGAATCTTTCCAAATAAAATTTTGTTTTGTATTTGGTCTTTTTATGATATATTCAAAATTTCAAAAATCCGAAACTCTGTCCACGCCAGGTAATTTTATGAGTAAAATACCATTCAAATTGTGTACTAGCATTTGATAGTTGACAAGGACACCTGAAACAACTGTTTCTACAAAGAACAACTATTATTCATTCTTTGATCTTAGGTATGCTGTTAGAAAATAAACGTTTCAAACACTTATTTAAAGATTTAAACAATACATCATCGATAAAGTGATTATAATTGTGATTTGGGGGGTCAAGTTACCAATTCTTCTAGTCAAAGTCCTGACAAGGGATGGCCATTTGTTAAGGTGAGGAAGCATCCCCACAATTACTATCTTGTGCCTCTGCATCTTATCTGCTGATTGTTATTTCACAATCTTAAATAATATACAATATATTTGTAGCAAGCTCTAGACTCAATGATACAGAGAAAACTGAATTAAAATAAATTATCTAGGTAGAGTTACCAACTGATTTTTTCTTTTCTTCCTTAAAGTCAATACTTTCTCAACATTTAATCATGACCAAAGTTCATCAGCAAGGAAGTCAGTGATTCTTTTTGACAAATGCTCTATTTGTAGAGGTCGTAGGGAGATTAGATTTTGGCTCAAAACTAGTGGATGATAGGACAAAGAGGGTAATTGATTAATAATTATATTAAGATGAGAAAAGAGCTGGCTAAGGCTGTCCCCAGAATTCCAGATGCTCTAATGAATGCAGGAAGTCCAACTCTTTCTTGACATAACCTGGTCTGGAAAGAGATCAAATAACAACTTTTGTAACAAGTGATTCTTATTTGTTTTAAGCACTGACACATTATTGAAGATATTGATTTAAAAAAAAGGGATTCACTTTTTGGAAATCTACCTAGCCTCAATGATACGGCTGAGAGAGGCAAGTGATTGGTAGGTCCATATATTAACAATGTTCAGAATAAAGCAGTATCAGCCCGATTATTCCAAAAGACTTAGATTGGTTAAAGTAAAAAGTTAAAGGTTATAAAAATATATTATATTATGTTAATTATTTAAATTAAATGAATATAGCCACCAAAGAAGGGATTCTTAGAATTATAATTTTGCAATATGTATGGTATGTCTAAATATTCCTATTTGAACCATAGACCATAAGTTTCTTTATCGGTGCTAATGAATATTTAAAACTGCATTGCTTAGCCAGGGTTACTGATATTGATATTTGAAACTTTGTATTATATATAATTTGCAAATGCTCCATTTTAATGTTTTTTATTTATAAAAAGACCTTTTTTTAGAGACTCGGCAACACTTCAAATATTTCATAATTAGATTCAAATACAGTACTTAAATTTTATTGAGAAAGATTTGCACAAAAAAAATGATTTTTAGAACAGCCAAGTGACCACACATTTTATGCATGCTTTAAATTTTTAAACAATAATCATAGTTAAAAGTGATGTCACATTGATTATATCGAGATCAAAAATATCAGTTTAAGAACTTTCAGAAATGGTTACACTGCCTACGTTTGGATTTTGAATGGTAGAGTAATTAAAAACTTTTTAGGTTATAAATTGGATTTTATTTTTAGCGTCAATAAAATACTGGTAATAATTATTATCAGCAAATTCAGTTGATTACCAATTAATCTAAAACTGCATAAAATTGGCAAATTTAATGGGCTGTCCAATATATCTGTTGAGCCCTAGCATATAAATATATCTCATATTTTGGATACGAGTCAACTGTCATAACGTTAATTGTGTTAAACAGAAATATAATATTTTTAATCTTCTCTTTGGGTGTGAGGATTTTTATACATCAAACGGGTTCTAAGATTCAACATTTTCATTATTTTTAAACACTCAGGGGTGAACTTGCTGACTTAAAGCCCTCTTAACGTGTAGAATCCCCTTCTGTCTAATGTTAAAAACTATATAAAAAATATACACTCAATTAAATATTAACTTTTTCAAGTAATGTACACTCCTTATAAATTAGGTATTTCATTGGGACTTTTACAAACTTTATTAGTATATAAATGAATATATTTTTTTAATTGAAGGAACTTGTGAATGTATTCATTAATGAATAAACTCAGTAGATGTAACATGCTGGGCTTAGTGAAATATAAATTATTGCTTGTTCTTATACTTGAAATGAATTTGATGTTGATTAATTGTGTTTAATATTAAAGAAAGAGTTGCAATATCATCAGTGCTCATATTATGGCTTTATTACATCTTCATTTTATTTTGTTTTTGCAAAATACATGTGTTCAAATTATTTGTAGTACATATTTTTCTGCAAATGTTATTTCAATTCTAATAGTCATTTTTTATATTATGAAAGATGGACTTGTCAAAATTAGGAGCAAATAAATTGATATATTGTTAAATTATTGCTTCTGCTTTAGTTTTTTTTTTTTTAATTCATAGGAAATTGTTAATAATGTTATCAGCAACATCAATGATCAATGATCATCATTTTTGGGCATTTTACACGCAATTATTTGATGTGCAATTTTTTTTATCCTTTGTGCTTATGAAGGAATTGTAGGGTAGATAAATTGATCCATATATTGATCGATTATAATCAATCAAACTTAACGTGTGTTTACAATTTGTCCAATGATTTTAACAAAGAATTACATAATCGAATCTTTTGAATATTGGGTGAATACTATATAATAAAATATAAATTGGCATCTTCTGAAATGAGTATTAAGTGTATGTGACATCACTTCCATTCATTTTTGATACAAATTAAATACTGAAATGATTATATGTAATGTTTTCCTTAATTTTTTTAATTCCATTCTATGTTTTCATTTCTTACATATGTTTATTTTACCCTTTATGTATATAAAGAGACTGGAAGAAAATAAGTTTAGTTCTGCTTCAGAGATCCAAAAAAGTACTAAAATGAATAATAAATGTACAAAAACATGGAATGAGAACTATAAAATAACAGGGTATAAAGATTTTTTTAGAATTATTTTAATGTATGTTTTACATATTTGAAACTGTTTTAGGAGAAAAATTACCACAAGATAATCATCAAATTACGTCATTAGTAGCACACTTATAAAATCATAATGCTACAAATCTTTTGCACGTTGAAAATTAACAATTACTTATAAATTTGTATAATAATAATTAATTACAAAAAGGTACAAGGAAAGGACATTACATCATTTCTACAAGGAAAGGGATTCAATTTACAAAAGTAATAATGATAATAATAATTAATTAATTAAAGTAGTTTTGCATTTTTTTTAAATAAGTTATATAATTTTTGTTATGCATAAATGTATTTAGGGAGTGTATTTTTTCGACAACTGCTTTTGGTTATTCATGGATGTTCTCAACCTTTTTATAATTGCGGTGCGGTCAACGCTTGACAATTTTACCGCAAACGGGGGGGGGGGGGGTTGAAATAGTAATCATCACCGTAAATTCACTGTGACCTCTGCTTTATTAGCACATTGCTCCAACATTACAATGCTATCATAACATTAATTAACACATCAAAAACTGTCTGAAAGGAGAATAAGATCATTTCAAAATAAAAGACCACTCGAACATGTAGTAGGCATTGTAGCTTGTTGCCTTAGAAAACTGACGAGTCAATTAAGAATGATTAAATCAAAATAATTAATTAACAACTTCCCTACACAATTACTTATCTTTTTAATTTGCATTTATACTTAATATTTTCTTCTTCTCCTACATTCTGTAGATAAAGTATTTATTATCGATATTTAATTGATTTTACTTACATTGAAACAAATCAACTTCGTATTATATTAACTAAGCGATGTTTATTCATTTTAAATCACAAATTGACGTTATCAAAAGCTCATAAAAATATATGAAAGACCAAAGCAAAGTTTTGAATGAGAGTCATCAAGATTTCTGTAAGGAATCGACCTTGAAAACAAGATCACTCCAATAAAAGTATAAACGTACTTGACCGGTTCAAAATTTCGACATGGAATCCCAATACAAACCCATAGGGTCTAAGTTAGTATCATACAGAGTTTTTTTGGGTGCTATTATACGTTAAGTCGATTGTTTATAGGTAATTAAAGTTAAACACATTTTTATATGTATTTTTAAACAATCAAATAATATACATATATGTTTAGAAACAAAATGATCTTAAATCCAGTGGTCATTTTTCGCATCTTTTGTCTTTATAAAACATACATACGCTTAGACTATACATATATATATATATCTAGATAAATATACAACCTATTAAATATTCATGCAACTATATGAGCACAAATGTATGCTTTTGTCATTTTGTACGTAGCGTATTCATACATTATATGAATGCCTCTTTACATTTAGATACATTGAATACACAAACAATGCGCTGGAAATGTACCTACTATTAATTTTCTTGAAAACAAAAAAATTGCATCATCGTGGATAAAAATGTATTTATTTGTTTATCCATGACTATATATAATGGATGTCTCAAAAGTTCTTGCTCTTATAAAAACTACAACAACGTCAATTTCATAAATAAATAAATAGTTGTATACATATATGTTTTTAATTGATAAATTCTACCAATTCACAAATCAATGGTTCGTACTCCTATAACATTCAAAAATTTAATTTCATATATTTTTTATATACCAAAATCATAAATAATAATAATAATAATACCCTTTTTGAGTTCATCAAGACGAGTTTTTTTGGGGATAAACAAAAACACTATGACGTATTCTTCCTTCAGTTGTCTTTTATTAATGGCCTCTTCTGATTCAAAGCAGCTCATTCTACGTGTTATGAACTCGTAAAGGGTATTATTATTATTTATGATTTTGATATATAAAAAAATAACTAAATCAAGGACTGTGCGCCTTTTTTTTTGAATTTGTGAGTATTATACAAGTATTAACGATTGATTTGTATATGGGTAAAATTTATCCATGTACAGTATATTTAAATAGTAACTCTGGACAAAGTTATTAAAAAGTTGGCAACAAGGAAAATACAGAAGGGAGGCTACCAGTTGTTTTTCCAAATTTTACCTTTCCCCTTTTGTGAGTCGAGGTTGCGAGTGAATAAAAAAGGTTGTCGTGCATATTAACACGTAAAGTCAGTTGCTTTAAATTAGAGGAGTCAACTGATGAATAATAGCTGAAGGAAGAATATATTTGTGTTTATCTAAAAAGCACGTCGTTAATTAATAATTAACAGAGGGAAAAATACGCCATCATAATTTACACAACGGAAGTTTTTAAATAGAAGTCAACAAAACCTCAGAAAAGTTTGATTCGTATTAGATAGGCTCTCCTGTAATAATATAATGTATTTACATTATAATTGTTGGAATGCATGAATCTATAAATTTTATTTATTTCTGTTGAATTGTCAATATATGGTACAATTCTGAGTGTCCTTTAAAAAAGAAGAAATATATTAACTAAATTTATGTTAAAAGAGCCTTAAAGAACCAATGTTCCATGAGAATAAGGCATAGGACAATGAAGCCTATTTCAATCAATTGTATTTACAAAGGCACCTATAAATACGATTTATTTGGGGAGTCATCATGTATTTCAAATATTTTTTTTACATACATTGAGTTTTCCGTTCTCTTTTTAAAATTGGATAATTCTAGTTATGTGGCTGTTAGAGTTAGTTTTATACATTTTATTTTAGCTTTAATATGTGCAGTTTTTCACATCTCTAGTCATAATTAAAGAGGGTACGGCTAACAAGTTTCTCTTTCCTCCTCGTAAGGATCACAACCTTTTAAAAAATCAAGAAATACTACTCCCAAGCAGGTAATTAAATAATGATGCAATCATATTTCATAGTAGTAGATACAAGGAGTTGAAGTACATTACATAATGAGAGATGATCCTCCTCCGGGATCGTCCCCAATCCACAATAGACTCTGAGTTCCCCTGATGATATTCCATAGGAGACGAATTTTCAAACTCCTAAAGAGAATGGGACCTTAAATCTACTATCACAATCTTGTCAAGGGCTTATAATTATCCAAATAAGCCAAAAGAATCCTTCTCCAAGACTTGATATTTGCTGATGATGGTAACCGGTTTAGTTTAGTTCCCCTTTGATTCTGTATTTTTCATATGATTGCAACCCATGAATTTCAATCTTTCTTTTGAGAGAAAAGTTGAAATATACTGAAAAAAGACATCATGTTTTACTTGCATTTTATGGTACTTGTGTGTGGGATAGTCCATAGTATCTACGAGTTAAAAGTTGTATCCTTTTGTACCCATTTTTTTTGGCTCGATAACTAACTAACTGGGGTATATATATCTTATTTTCTGCCTTGTCTCATAACCTTCTTCCTTTTGCCATAAAATAAGGGGAAAAAATGATATCGAAAAATCAATCAAATGAATTTGACTAAATATGGTAAAGACATCATTTTCCCAAGTCTTACCTCAAAATTCTCAACATCCTCATCAATGTTTGTCCTTATAAAAAAAGATGAAAATTTATATGTATATTCCTTCAAAAAAATTGTAAATACATTTACTAGTAAATATTCTTGAATAAGAAACCAATCATTTATCACCCATCAGAGAAACTTTCTCGTTGTAATAACAAGAATTCCCTTTTTTAGAACGACAACTTCACATATAAAAGAAATAATAAGTAAAAAAAAATCCATAATAATAACCTCTCATAAAAACATCCATTTATGAAATCCATAATCATCAATCCCTGATGACAAATCCATGCACAGAGAGGAACAACAACCATCAATTCTTCAAAGCTCCTAAGAACTCCCTCTAAAGAAATGAGATTCAAAATGGAGGTATAAGTAACTTGACCAGAAAAAAAAAGAAAAGAAATGATTTCCTGTTAAAATGTATTATTCCTTTTGAAAAGATCAAGAAATATACATTCACATAACATATGTATGTATATTTGAAATATAGGGTTCATGAGCTGAATAATGAAAGAGTCATTCAGCTGATCTCTTTTAAATATAGAGTGAAAAAGAAAAGGATTATATACTTTAAGATACATCAAAAAGTTCTTTTATTTCTTGAGAAGTGGTGCTTTGTGTTTGTTTGTGAAGGGATAAAGACGAAGAGAGAGAGAGAGAGAAAACTCTTTCTACCTCTTGCACTTTTCTTTCATATGTATGTATGTACATGAATATAAAAATATATATGTATACATATAAAAGTCAGAATCAGGTTTGATGGCTCCTAATTCAAAGAAAGAATTGAATATGTTTTCTTTCTTTTAAGATTAGGAAACTGTACATATGAATGTAGGATCTACAACTTCTGTATTTTGATATAAAATCAATGAAAAAATAGTCAATGTATCCCTTATAGTTGTCATTCAACATCTAAACATCTCATGATAGCAATACTATATCCTTAATGGTATAACTGTAGTATGAATGAAGAGTCTGAGAAATTGTTTGCAAGGCATACTTCTTGACAAAAAAGGATTTTTTGTAAGTGTCAAGTACACAAGAAAGCAAGTTTGTTTTCAAATATTGAAAAGAAGAAAATCCAATTTACACTTTTTTGACTTCATATACATAACGGCAAAATATTTGGTAGTCATTTACAGACCTAGTGCGCACAATTTTTGCTAAAATGTCACTTTATATCGATAAATCAAGGATTGTTGTTTATCCAATAGAGTAATCGGATAAATGTGTCGACTCCAATTGGAGCCGATATGATCCCTAAAAGAACACCCATCTTTTTCATAGCCCCAGAGATTTATTTAGTTGCAGTTGGCTAAAACCAGTTCAGCATCTGCAGGGGCGTACTGGGGCGAAAATTTCCACCGGGCAAAGAGTAAATATCTTGAACGATAAAGGTGCATTATGCTAAATTGAAGGGGCGCCTAGTAAAGATTTCAGAGGGGCGCACCGGTCATTGACCGGTTGACTGCCAGGCCAGTACACCCCTGATCATCTGCCATCATGCTCTCACTGAATCATAGTAATAGTAACTACATAGTCAGAAATACCAGATGTTTTTTATTCTTGATTGTGGCAAGTCTTTTTTTTCTATAATAGACTTGCAATTATTGGAGTCCTTATTTAATATATCGAAATATACAACTATTACTACAAACGAAAGAGAATGTCTTCAAGAATATGAGTGCAGTTCACACTATTTTTGAAATATTTAAAATAAACTTAGTTTCTTGTTGACTTGACAAATATATGTTTTCTCAAACTTTTAAATTTGATGTAAACTACACAAATTGAAGGTGCTATTTGTATTCAATGGAATCAAAAAATATTTAGTGAGCCTAGAGAGATGTCATATGGTATTTGTATATCAAAGGTATCAAACAAAATGAACAAATTAAGAAAAAAAAATTTAACTGTTGTGCACTATATAAAAAGAAGTCTCAAAATGTTGCACCTTTTCAGGATACAAGGGTGCGATTAAGGCATTTCTTCTAACTCATTTGTAATGTGAAAACTTATCGATTCAATGGATGGTTACTCTATGAGAATGAAGAAATAGCGATGAATACAATACAAAATACAATTCATAAACTGGGACGATTTTGAAGTGAAAAATGCACGTTGAAAGGGCTCTTTTTTCACAACTCTACCCATTTCATTAGATCAATAATAATAATAATAACATGTAGATATATTCTAATGATTTTATACCATGATGTACCCCGTTTTCCATCATGACTGACAAGGACCCCGACTCTCTCTTCACTCGTCCTTCCATATAATCTTATTACTACTCTATGTACTGAATGATATAATTGTAGCATGAATGAAGAGTCTGAGAAATTTTGCAAGGCGTACTCCTTGACACAAAGGGTTGTATTGCTATATGTTCCTTTCATATTTACGTATGTATATACTTTTGTAAATGAATACTCAATAAATAAGACTCCGCTCCCTTCATGAGAAGAGTGCTTATTATTGAACTGATTAGGGATATTACTACGCATAGACATATATATTTTCCTCCTTTGCACACACTCACTCTCCCTGTAAACCTTGTTTCTACTACACAGAATAGACAACAAAACACCAAGGTAAGAGCACTTGATATAATATGTATGAACAAACAAATTAACATCCCCGTTCTCATCAAACTATCTCACGACAAAAGAAAAACCTTTTGTGCGTGTACTTAAGGTTCCAAGGGTGATGCATTAAGTCAAGTGCATCATTTTTGAGAGAGAGGAAATCATCATCGATTTGAAATCCATGTATGTACTTACTTGGGTTTCTCTCTCAGTATCTTTTATTTTCTTTGGGTTTTACACCCATGATAAATTCTTGGAAAGCCTCCCCTTTGATTATTTCATAATGATAGCTTTCTTTATAAAATCCATTAACCCTTTCAAACCCGTGAGGTATCAGAAAGTATTTTTAACTGGAAGATATGTTTTTTGAGGTCAGAATGACGAGCATACTAACCTAATTTGATTGTATAAAAGAATTGTAACTCAACCCGTTTCTCTAAGAACTTATTATGGGACACTGGTGTCCCTTTGGGTGTGAAGGGAATTTTATCACCCTTAAAAATACACGGTTATTCAGTACTTTTTTCGTATTTAATAAATCTTTAGGTACATTTATTCATTATTCTTATATTCTACTTGACAAAAAAATTTGAAAAATCTTAAATACAAAATATATATCACATGTTATGTATATTTTACAGGTGATATTTTATGAAGCAACTTCTGTTAATATATTAATAAAAAAACTATATTCACACCCAAAAGGACACATGTGTCCCAAAGAATTGAGACTTGAATAATTTCTAGTTTATTCGTTAGAACTAAAAGATATTTTAAACTTATAATTTTTTAAGTACATATATATGATTAACAAATACTTTCCTTGAAAAACGAAAAAGTTATTTGGGTTTAAACACGATTTTTTTTGCATATGTAAAAATTGTAATGTTCAGTACCTTGAAAAATATTCACATCAATTTTTTTATGACTAACTATGACATATGAATATGAATGCCTTGACATCTTAACTATCAAACAAAACAAAAATTGTTTGACAATGTAGCAAATTAGTGCATTTTGAATTTATGGAACACCGGTGTCCCCTGTATTCGAATGGGTTAATTTACTAAATTTTTGAAGGGCCTTGATTTGAGAAAGAAATCTTTATCCAATATTGAAGATACATAATTTTCGGCAAACTTATTTTTCAAGTTTTATAACCACTTCAAGTGTAGTTTATGTCCGATTTATCAACGACCTCTTTAACACATTTTCTCGAAAAACCATTAAATAGTTATTTAATTTGAATTTTGTATCTTTTTTGTGTCCACGTTGCTCAAAAATTTTAAAAATTACACTAACTCTAATATTTTGAATAAATAAATATATGACTTTTAGAAATTTTGTTATGATACGATTTGTTTATTTGGTTTGACTTCACTTCAATTTCTTTCTTCAAACTATCAAATCATCAACTATGATCGTCTTATCTTTTTCGATTCTTTGGACTCCTTGGTTTTTGAAGACAGCTGCAACATATTAAAACAAATAACATTTTATGAAGGCCCAATGTTTAATATAAGTAATATTTGGGTAGTGAACATATGTGAGAGGGAATTTGATTTTTACTAAAATGTCAAGCACTGATACAAGGCAGTATTAAGAGTCCAATCTCTAGTCCACCATAGCTGATGCTTTGATAGTTTCAAGAAAGATATTTTGAACAAAACAATTGATAGTATTATAATCAAATATTATTTATGGATAGATTTGTTTGTCAATAGATATATTATATTTTATTAACTTAATATATTAAAAAAATGTGTTAGGCAAAAGACGACAATTGTTGTGCTGCTTAAACTTAATGTTTACAGAATAAAATCATTATAAAATATTATTTAAATGAGTTTAGTTTTTATTATTATTGTCAATTTATCCCCTTATCATTGCATTTAGCATTAATTTTCCTTAAAAAAACTATTCAATAAGTTTTAGGTCGAATATATTACAACATGAATACTCAAGGATATTGAGAACAAAAACATATATATATGTGTAATGTCTTGGAATAATTGGACCCTTTCAAATGTATTTTCCCCTATGTGAATTTACACTACATACATGAAAACTAAAGGTATTTGTATCTGAAAGTTCATTGCAAATTGTATTTTCACTATCTAATGATGTTTTTCTTGTATGGAAAAACATTATAAATCGCACAAAAAAAATTTAAAAAAAAACCAGCCAGAGATTAAAACACAACAATTTTGTGTCTGATATGTAGTTCTAATATGTATATATATTTAAATATTTCTTAATTGTGATATCGAATTACATTACTCAATATATTTTCATGTATAGCGTTGGTTGATTTTCAGTATAAATAATGAACCAATATGGCTTCAAGTAACTCAAAAAAAAAGCTTACAAATTGTTTCAGAGATTTCATTCAAGACACTACTAAAATAATTTAATTTATGATACAATTAAATATTATTACTTATGAAAAATTATTTTCTATTTGAGAGTTACGACTTATGCATTTATGCTTACAATGGAAAGTTATTGATAATATTACATTATTATTAACTACGAAGAAAAAAAAAACATACAAGATGTATGAATACAAAATCATTGATCATATCGTTAATAACATACAAACTTTTTTGAGCTTTAAGTTTATTGAAGGCACTGCTATTTGTCAATTAGTTAAGATCCATTATGTTTGTCAGTACAATACACTTGAGATAAAGAAAAATATTAGCTGTAAATTCTATAATTATTAACTTTATAGGCAATATTAAGTTTTAATTTTTTTTTAAATTTAATTAATTTTTATTAATTTACTTTCTTTAAATTATAATTAATTGAAGTGTACAAAAACACATTAAGTGACTGTTTTGTGTCTTTGTTTTTTCTTAAAAAAGGAAAAGTTGAATTTTGTTGCTTTAATACGTAATACAGAGAAGAGCAATACTTAGAGTGGCCAATATCGAGTCAAAACTACTAAATCAAATATCAAGAGCCCCTTCACTATCCCTTGGGTCTTAGCTCTGTTATTTAGAGTATATTTTTCTATTTAAAACGAAGATAATTTTGGAGTAATTTTTGTTGAGAGGCTAAGCCCCATATGAAATTATATTTGATCAGTCTAAAAAGACAAAAAACGGAGCACCAATCATTTATAAAACTGTGTTTGTTGTAAAAAAAAATAAATTAAAATACAGTATACATTTATGGTCATAAAAACGGCATTGAACTCCAAGACATTTTCAAAGACAAATATGCATTGGGACATATGTATGTACATTTTTTAAGGTAGTTTGACACTTTTTTTTTTGTCTGTGCTGGTTATTGTTATTAGTGAATGTAGCGTTGAAAAGTCAAGGGACATTCAATAGGAGTCGGAAATTTAAAATATCAAGCAACAGTGTGAATAGAACCATTATTCTTCTTTTGAGAAGGGAGGAAAAAATAATCATTTGGCTTCCTTCTTTTTATCTCAAGTCAGTTCTTTACACCTTCCCCTTCCTGCTGCCACAAACAGAATTCATGGAGATGAGGAAAAAAAAAACCAACCCCAAATATCTTTTTTTCTACACAAGTTTTTTTGTTCTTGTGTGAATGCATATTTTTATAAAGAAATGAAACATGATGAACGCTCTCATATCCCACCCTTATGAAGGAGACGACGCAGGATGACATATTTATTGAGGATTGGGATAAATAAGACTTTGTTTGAAGAGTCCTTCTTCTTTCTTTTTTTTTTCTTCACAGAGCAATGTACTCCTAATCCATCCTTGTTGAAGAAGGAAGAAAAGGGGTGGAGGGATTCATTTTCATTCATGTCATGATTCGTCATCTATCGTCTCTCATAGTCGCAATATACAAACATTATGTGAGATTAAATAAATACATATGAAAATGTATGTCTTTAGAACAGATATAAAAAGTCATTCAATAGTAATATTCAAAGTCAATTATAGTCATATGTTATAACAAGCCGATTTGTGGCCGTTTTTGATTAGTAAGTAATTAGACAAAGTCCCTCATTTTGCTTTATTTGAATAGTATTTTTAACATTGATATTTTGAATTCGAATTAAATTTTTTAAAGCTGAAAATATTCAATAATAGAAGATATGCAATCCGATTACTGCAATTTACTTTGGGGTCTTCGTAATATTGTTTATTATATTGTCATTGAAATATATAAATAGTAGATACTAGGATTCATCATTACACAAGAGATTGTCCTTTAGCGATATCATTGTAAATCAATTTCTAAATTTAGAGATCCTGTAAAATTCTGAGATGATAAATACTCTGAATTTATTATAAATTATTTAAAAAATCAAACTTAAATTGTAAGATAGTCTTATCTATACAATATCCATAACGAAAGATTCTATCTTTATTGGAAATATATTTTGTATAAGTTTATATCTACATGTAAAGCATTTATGCAATACGTAAAACCCATCTAATAATAGCAACTCCTTTTATGCATATATGAGGCATATCATACTGCTTAACCCTTTTCAACCCAGGGCACACCGGTGTCACATAAATTCAAAATGCGCTAATGCGCTCCATTGTCAACTGATTTTTTTTTCTTTTTTTTTGTTTGATAGCTAAGATGTCAAGCTATTATTCATATTTCATAGTTAGTCATAAAAAAATTGATTTGAATATTTTTCAAGGTACTGAAAGTTACAATTTTTACATATGCAAAAAAAAACATGTTTAAACCAAAATAACTTTTTCATTTTTCAAGGAAAGTATTTGTTAATATATACTTAAAGAATTATAAGTTTAAAATATATTTTAGTTCTAATGAATACATTAGAAATTATTCAAGTTTAAGTTCTTTAGGTGTGAAGGGAGTTTTTTTTATTAATATATTAACAGAAGTTGCTTCATAAAATATCACCTGTAAAATCTACATAAAATGTGATATATATTTGTATTTAAGATTTTTCAATTTTTTTGTCAAGTAGAATATAAAAATAAAGAATTAATGTACCTAAAGGTATAATAAATACGAAAAAAGACCTGATAAACCGTGTATTTTTATTTATGAAAAAATTCTCTTCGCACCCAAAGGGACACCAGTGTCCCATAATTTCCTACAGAAACGGTTTGAGTTACAATTTTTTTATACAATCAATTTATTGATCTCAAAAAACATAGCTTCTGGTAAAAATACTTTTTGATACCTTACGGGTTTGAAAGGGCTAAGGACCAAAGGGTTCCAAATCATAATACTCGACTCCAATCCTCTGATATGTATTACATATTACCGTTAGATCCGTTTAAAAAAATAAACATCCGACTCTCAATAGATTCTTTACTACTCAAAACAAATCATTTCGGTCCTTCATAAACTAATCCCCTTTGCAATGTTAATATTTAATAATGATCCCTGGAATGACACACAGAGCAACGATTACCCATTTTCAAACATGCAGATCCCTCCAATGTTTATAAATTGTGTTCATCAAAACATTGAATAAACATCAAAAATAAATAATAAATAAATATAATAGATTGCTCATGTTGTCTATTATGTAAAATTAGTTAGTTGTGTCTAAATGGATAAAGACATTCACAAAAGAACGATAACAAAAAAAATAGAGGAAGGGGGGGGGGGGGGAGAACTCACACACACACGAAGTACAACATCAAAGGTACACGTTTTTTGTGTTTATGTTTGATTGAAGAACAGAGTACCATACTACATATATATACATATATATGTATATTATTTGAAAAAATGAAAAAAATTTCTACAATTTTATAAGATATATTAATATCTTATAAAAACAGGTTACATATTATTAGTCTGTGTGTGTGTTCGAATCCATTCTTTCAATACAAAAAAAAATCCTCATCTTTCTAAATGTATAGTAACAAAAAAAAATTACTTTTTCTTTTCTTTTTTGAAATTGAGATTTTATCTCATTATACTCATGGTTTTGTGTGTTTAATAATAGTGGTTTTTGTTGTAACAACGTGTATATATTAAGTATATATATAGAATGTACTTTATAAGCCAATTTTTTAAATCTTTTCTTCATAAAGAAAATGAGTAAAATTTGATGATGAATATACAAAAACATTATTATAGATGTTGAGAGAGAATGAAAAATAAAAAAAAAGAAGAAAGATAAAACGAACTAATTTTTAAATTAATAGAGAAAAGAAAAAGCAGTGCAACCTCACTTTACTTTCATTAATTTATGATAAAAACTGTATGAAATTAGGAAAGGAAAATAACAAGGGGGATGAATTTTTACCAACTTGGTAACTTTGGAAAAAAATTAATGGTAGAAATTGAGGGTGTTCGTTAAGAGAGGGTGGGCTGTTTGCAGTATGTTTTTGTAATGTACTTAAACAAGAGTTAATTAGACACACAATGAATGATCCTTATAACATATGTGTAATAAGCATATACGTACATTATTTATCAAACTTTCAGAGTTAGACCCACCTCAGTTAACATTAAAACATTTATGTCCTTAACCATGTAATAAATATTTGTTAGATATTGGTTCATCATCAAGCCCAGCTGCGTTGATGGACAAAGCAAAGCTTGTTCCTCTAATTAAAATAGCAAAAAAACTTTGGCACATTATTATTATACTCAGGAAAATATCTATTTCTTGATCAATCTGAAATTGAGTACTTTAAACGGTAACGCTATCAACAGTGAAAAGCCAAAAGAACATTGGCCAGTTTGAATAAAAAAGTATATTGAAAATATACTTTTTTTTAGCCCAAAATATACCCTAATTTGCTAGACTTACTTATTATGTATTCGAGCTAAGATTTGTACCGTTTATAACTTTTATAAATTTCAATTTCAATTACAAACTAGTCGTTGAGGCTATCATTGCTTCATTTTTATCGATTAATATTGCTCATTTATTATTTAATTACTTACGTTAGTACTTATACGAGTCCCAGTATACTCAAAAATAAGTAGAAATGTCCATTAGAAAAAATTGATACTGAACGTACCATTGTATTTCAATCATTGTATTAACTATTTCACATTTAAATAGTTGATTATTTGGCATTTAAATTACGTCTTCTTCTTCTTCTTCTTTTATTTGGCATTTAAATTTCTTTTTTTTTCTTTTTTTATTGTAGCTTGTACAATCTGATTATACAAGTTACAACTTGTACACTACATATATGTATATGTATAGAAATAAATATATTATTGTATGACATTAAACATTTTTTGTATTTGTTACTTGAACTTATTTATCTTCATTAATCCATATTATATATATATATGTAAACGATCACAATAACTGAATTAAGATGCAGTGTACAATATATGTACATAAATTTAGCAGACTCTGCTCATATATAAATACAATGTACATACATACATACGACTACTACTTACATATATAAGACTTTCATTAAGCATTTTAATGAAAATAAATGACAGTTAATATCTTATATGTGCGTACATATACGGAGCTTCTTTCATGTATACATCATAAATTTGTACATATTTCCATAAGAAATAGCATTGATAAATTGGAGCTCACATAAATTACTTCATATTTGTTATAATATGCTACATGGCAGAAGCATTTTTATACTGGTTTTATACAATATATGTATGTATGTACTTCCCTCTCTGCATGTCTCGACATGGAAGTCGTAGGGGTAAAAAAAAAATTTTTTTTTTCTTCTTCCTTTTTCTATCTTAACCATGAAGACAATTTTTTTTTTTTTAATATTCATGCATTATATATGTATATAGTAATAACATTATGTGAGACGTGTAGCTCCAGGATTAAGGATTCTCCTCTCATGGGACGGTTGAAGAAGGAAGAAAGAAAGAAAGAAAGAAAGACAAAACATAAATCCTTTTGAACGTTCAACGACCACCCATCAGTCTATTTGTTAATATTCTTATGTACATAGATGTAGATATTATTTTCATATGGTTGTATTGTTAGTAGATAGAATGTCAATAAATTTCTGATAGGAACGGTACAACTTTATTGATAGAATATGTCTATTTTTGAATTATGGGCCACAGTGGAGGGGAGTTAATTTTCTCCATTTAAAGAGTTTAAAAAAAATATGAAATATGCATCAAATACAGTAGCACCACTGTTTGGGAGGTTGGTTTTTTTTGTGTAGGGGGGGGGGGGGTATAAGTAGTGATGTTAAAATAATGCAAAAAAAAAAAGAGTGGAGTTAAAAATGCAGAAAAAAGTGCTCAAAAAGGCATATAAATCTTGTAAAATAAAATGTATTTTAGTAAAAAAAAGTCTATTGAAAATACACTCTTTATTTCAAACAGGCCCTTGATCCACTGAATAATCATTTGGTCTCCCTCAGGTGTGCTCATCCGTTTGCCTGTTCCTCTTGTTGATAAGAAAATCTTTGAAGATTCTGAAAACTCTCTCACAGATCTCATAAGAGTTCAACTGAAGGTCCCTATCATGCTGAGGTCTTCCTTCTAGCTAGACACATTCTCCCCAGGGAGCACGTAGCCAACCTTATTCACCTTCTAATAGACATGCTTCCCCTTGAGTATCTTCTCCAGCTTGTCGAGAAACTTGAGACTGAATGGTTGACAAGTGGGAGTCTTTCTTCGAGCTGAGTGATGCTCTCATTCAGGATCTTGAAGTTGACATTGATCAAGGTGATGCCTCTCTCAAAATACAATGTCATTAACATTATTTGGACATCACTAGCCTTCAAGTCAACAGTTATTATGCCTTTTGATCATTTAGGCAATATAACTGTGGAAATGCTATTTCAATGTTAGCTTTACTCAAGTTCCCAAAAGGAGATTAATTTTTGTGTAAGTCATTTTAATCAAATTTGAATGGTATAATTTATATCTTTTTAAATTAAATTAAATCTGATGAAAGTAAGTAATCATTTGAAATTCTACTCATTCTGATAAATGGTCTATAAAATCATCCCTAAAAACGAAAAAAAATCCGCTTATATGTATCTACACAACTATCAAAGTTATTCCATATTCTGCATGACTTCTTATTTTAATCGACAAGCATATAAAAAAATTAGCAAAACAAGAGATACCTAATTTAAAATGTATAAAGTGTGAGATTTGACATGGATTTACCCAAAAGTTATATTTACGGGGTGGAACCAAAATCAAAGAAAAAAAACTTTTTTTTTGTTTCTCTAATTAAAATCTATGCTTTTGTGATTAAAAAACGAACATTTTATAGCCATTTTTCTCATCAAGTGTTGCAAAAATTTTATAGATAACTTGACAATGCTCCAAGATACATTGTTACAACTTCCCATATAAATTCAAAAATGACCCACGATTTTACTGTCAACCGTACCAAACTCAACATGTCGGCAAAGGAGATTAAGGAAGCTCTAAATATAGTCCACAGGACCCTACATATTTGAGCAATCTACAAGATCATCAATTAATACAAACTAGACTTTCCAGGATGCTGGTGATGAACGCCAATTCAATGCAAAGAAGGTATCCTAGATATATAGGTGGTGAAGGATTATTTGGTCTTAAACAGGTTTGTCATGCTGGGTGGTCATACGCTTTACTCTCTGAACATGACTGAATTTTACTGCTGTTTTCCAAGGATAAGGCAGATCTAAGAGGAATATCCACGACTTCATCGTCACAATTAAAACAAAATTTTAGATTTTGAAGTGCATCAAGTTAGTAAGTAAGGAATTCAAAACAAAGAAAATTGACTCTTAATTATTAAATGTATGTCTAAAAGGTATTTTATTTATTTTTTCAAACTGTTTGAGCTGAATTTGATACTTTTATAACGTAAGGACCTCCAAAAAGTCTGGCTACTCAAGTATCGACACAGCAAGTGCCAATTTTAGAAGCAAATTTATGAAGGTAACAATGTAAAACATATTAACTTTGATTTTTTGATTTCACCTCATATCTATAGAATATTCTATATTAATATTAAACCCTTGTAAATAGCAAAATTTACCCCAAGAGTTAAGTACCCTTGTTTTAAGAGGATATTTAATGAGCTGTAGTGCGGTTCATTGAACAAAATTTGCTCGAAATGAAACTAAACATTTCTCATTTACATAATATGTTAAACTCTAAAAAAACCCTTTTAATAATTTATAACAAAACATGCATTTTGAATAAAATTAGCAACATGTTTTGTATACATATGTTCATATAATGGCTAATTTATAGATATTTTGCAAGGGCTCTTCCTACTGTTTTAAATACACTTATATTTTTTCCCAGTAATTTTATGACCTTTATATGAGAATTTTTAATCTTATCTTCTTAACGGGTATTTAGGGAATGATTTGAAGGGTACAAAATTTCGTTTATCTATGTATAATATAATCAATTGACTATATATATATATTCAAAAATTTAAATTTATGTTTTGATTTTGTTATTGTTATTGTGTTTTTTTTTCGATTAATAAGAGACGCTAGGAAAAATATGATATTTATCGATCAAACACACGATCAACCACAAGATTGAATTATGAATACTTTGAGCAAAGATAAAGAAATAGGACTTTGGTTGGATTAATGAGTATGACAAAGATATTAAATTACTTGCCTTGGCTTTTAAACGCAGCATAGCAATAGAAGTAGATGTGAATTAGTCAATAATTTTGTTTTTCTCATCATGAATAACTATCTGCATTTGCACATATGTCATAGAGACATGGCCTTAAAGCAACAAATAATGGACGTAAATTTGTTTAAATAGAACTTAACCTTAAATTGGCTGCTATTTACAAATGAATTCTTTTTTTAATATGGGCTTTTTGAGGCCGATACTAATAACAACTTGAGCAGTGAAAAAATGGTTAACGATTAAGTGGAGGATTTTTTAAAAATTAAATCTCTATTTTGTTAGAAATAGTGTTTTGTTCATAGCTCGTCCATATTAATCTCTATGAAAAAAAACCTTTGTTGACGAATTAGTTTAGTCTCGTTTAATAAATGTACCCTTAAAAATGATCCAGATTAATGACAAATTCAATGTTGAACTTGAATTGTTATTTTTATTATTAGATATATCTTACAAGTAATGTATGTTAAGTTTAAATATCATTTATATACGTGTTTTGATCATTTCATTTTCTCTCTCACAAGTCATATAAATCAAAATACTTGATTCAACATGATTTTATGTGAGTCAATGTTCCTTTTTAGATATGGTCATTGGTTAACATTTTTTTTTTGTTAAATTATATCAATACGGTCCATGTATGGTTTAACTTATTTGAAGCAAAAAAAAAAGTTGAATTTCATATATTTGGAAGATGTATCAAGTTCTTCAATAATATATTACAAAATATTAAAAATAATCCAATCCAAAAGTTCGATTATACATTGACTCTGCGATATGTATGAATTTAGATAAAAAACAAAATTTATAACATTTTTTATTTCTATAAATAATTCTGCCCTATTAAAAGTAACTGCTGAAACTGTGATTTTTTAAGCAATTTTTTTTTTTAAATACCACATATATAAATAGGACTGGTCCATAAAATAATTTACTATGGATCATATATCATAAATGTCATATTGAATTCATTGTGTTGTGGAGTTATTCAGAGTTTTGATGTGATTTAAGTTATCTTATAAATAAACAAAAATATTTTTTTCTCAATAAAGAATTGAATAATGAAAGCTATCCCAGCCTGAAGCTTCCTCCTAACCCTGATTTTAGAGAATGATGAAACTTGGAATGAGGCTCCTTGTTGACAAGTTTCTGAAAAAATAACTCAAGTATCAAATTTGTATCTATTTCTTCTTCTTCTCCAAGAACAATCAGTTACAATCTGGCCTTCAACAAAGTAAGTCAGAGAGGAAATGACTCCCTTTCTGACTTACTAAATTAATACAAACATATTTCCTCAGGAGCTCCCCTCCCTCCCAGTTTAAAAAATCATCTACTGACGACAACCTTTCTAATGAAGTCATGGAATGTACCTTGAAAACAAAAATTTAAAGAGCATATTAACTTTTCAGGACTGTATTAGAAGAAAATTACTGACGGTCACTCTATCCAAGACGGACATCCTCGTAGAGACAACACAATCTAGGTTATAATGAGTTTTAGGTATTGTTCATTTAAGTTTGTAGATAGAGAGAAGTTTTGCTAATGTAGGTAAGTTTTCTATTAGTGGACTATCAGCTGGAATTGTAATAAACGAAAATTTAAAAAAAATAATTTATGTAGCTCTTCGAATATGAATAATTATATGTAAATAGTATTAATAATATAAAAACTGATAAAATAATAGTTGTAGTTCTTTAAGAATTTATTTTCATATCTTTGGTTTAGATAAATTTCATTCATAACTTCATTCAGTTAGTATTCTACTAATTTTAATTACACTGGTTTACAGTCAAAAATCCGAAGGGATATAAGCATAAAAAAGTTATCCAGTTTCGGACGTTGATTTCAAATCTGTAATTTTTTTTTCAAGAGTCCGACGATTTTCAAGAAATCCGACGGACCCTATTTTTTGATCATTTTTGGCCCATTTTCCAAATTCAATTTTAATTTATGTCACGAAGGATACTCATTTTGTGCATTAAAAAATAATGATTTGCTAGTGTATTTAATGCAAATTCCATTTCCAGTCTTTGTTTTGACATAAAGGGACTATTAGGGGCATAAGGGACGGGAGTAGACCCAAAACGTTTGTACTTAAACTACTCCTTGAATATTACTTAAAATGGATTAAATAGGAATGCATTCAAAAGCTGAGACTCAAAGGATTCAAACGAGACTCATCAACAGAAGGATTTCAGCTGATTTCTTAATCCTTTTTCGCGCTACTACTTAAGTAGCTCTAGCGTGAGTCTTAGACTTCTAGTGGATTTTTGCTCGAAATAGAATGAAAATTTACACATTTAGATGGACAATTTCTTCTTAATTAAGGAGTTTGAAATTACAGATTGGGTACCAGCGTGCAAAACAGAATAACTTTTATTACTATACTTATACCGCTTAGGATCCTTGAAAGTTCAAATTTGTGGACCAGTGCATTATCATTTGGGTAAAGTAGCATCGTTATATTACTGATTTATGGGTAAAGTTATAACTTTATAATAATATAGGCATTACAAATTCCTACCGAACATTTGTGCATTTACTCCTGCAATTATCATGTGTTACAGAATAGTTGTATATACAAATATTCCATTAAGTTCATTTTTTTTTAAATTCTTTACAGAATCATCTATGAATAAATTTCTCTACTTTTTCAATGTAATCCTTTTAAATAAAATAGATATATGTATGTATGTATGTAAAAAAAAAAAATGTAACCCTTTTAAAAACACAATACATATTTCAAATCATACATACATACATATATGTAATAATATAGTCGGATTAGGTAATGCACGTACATACAGTTGACTAAGACCTAATGTATAGTTAAGTCAATTTATATATCAATATTCTAAAATGGTTATAGGATCAGATAACACTCCAATTTTGTTTTTGTTTTTTTAAATTTATAGCACATAGCTTTTAAGTTATAAAGATACATTTTATAAGAAGTAGATAAATGTAGATCTCATGGGACTGTTTTACTCTTCTCCTCCCCCCCCCCCTCTCCTTCCCTCATCCCAAGTTGCACATAACTCAATATTTCATTGACAAGAAGGGAAAAAGAAAAACTATATGCAAAGACGGATTCTATGTACGTTTAAGCATATTTATTTAATATTGGATCGTAAATGACTAGAGGAGTCGCCATCAATCAATTATAATTTGACTATCAATTTATCAGAGAGATCACACAACCCCTCTATTTTTTATTATTAAGTAAGTAAAGGAGTGTCCTTTGAAGTGAAGGCCACTAAGACTACCTCAACCTCTCTTTTTTATTATTAAGTAAGAAAAAAAAGTGTTTGAAGTATAATGGGATGATGAATGATTGATCTTTGTAAAATTTGTTGCGAAAGGCCTGAAGTCAAATGAAGACCAGACTTGGTAAGGAAAGGGTTGGAGGGGCCCTTATAATTTTATTAGTCTCTATTTATTTTTAGCCTTACAGCTATTTCTAAGCCCAATAAAAAAGATTATAATTTTTTTTTTTCGCATTGTTCGTCAGGTGGGGGGGGGGATGGGGGTATCATCCCCCTGGGGTACCAACCATTGGGGTTAAGCCTGCCCACAATTTCTGTAGCTTCTAGTTATTGGGCCGAGAAATAGCATTAAGGCTATTTTTGGCCCAATAAAAAAGACTATATTTTTTTTACGTCGTTCACCAGGGGTGCCAAACGGTATCATGACTGTGGCAGTATTTAAAAGAATGAATCAATTTATTAAAAAAAATGAAAACAGTAGATTGAGTTGATTAAATTAACAAATAAAATTAAACTTTTAAGATATTGTAATGGGAATAGAGGCCAGCCTTTACGGAGATATTAATGGAAATAAACTTTTTTAAATTAAATAAAAAATAAAAGTTTTAATGTTCAAAAAGAAAAAGGGTTAAGGGTCAGCTTTTATGAAAATTGAGGGTTGGAGGATTATTAAGAGGGAATCAACCGGAAGTATGCAAAAATTGGTGAAGAAAGGCCCATAACGGCCGGAAATAATTATTGTTTGCAACATCTATGCTATTGCCGCCGTAATCTTTAACCAAATGTTCAGTGTTTTCCTAAAGTAAAAGTCTAATATATAAAATGAAGTATTTTGGTGATTCTTTTATGGGTATTTTCAATTTCACTAACAATTTGTTGTTTTATTAATTTATTTATGGACAGTCTCAATATGTCATGCTACAAATGTTCGTAATATTCATTACGAAAAGTGAAAACTTTTATTCATTAACATCCCAATTTTGAGTTTCCATCGACTATTGAAGTATCATGGATGACACAAAATATAAATTGAGCCTAAATGATGGGAGTATAATTACTTTTATGAATACATAAATGTCATAAGAGTTCTTGTAATCATACATTTTTTGAAGGACGTGTTGTTGTAATCTTTAACGCACAAACGTTCCCCCTACTAAAAAAATATGAGGTTTTGTGATTAGAAATTTTTTAATTAACGATGAAAAAAAAAATTTATTTTGTTAGTCACTTAGTTTATTAAACTTCCTACTAGTTGCAATTACCTTCTACAAGCAAGTAAAATTTGCTTTGAAAGAACCTCTTATTTCTAAAAATAATGAGTATTTTATATAAAATGACAATTACAGTGCGGGGGAGTCCTTAAAAATCATATTAGTAAATTAGAATGAGAACGTTGGAAAAGGTAGAAACAAAACATTAATTTCCACATACTCATCTTTAAAATATACTTCTATGTACCTATATATATGTACATTTTTAAAGTTTTATTTTTGCATAATTAAATTTCCTTTTATGAGAGGCAATTCTTTAGTGAAATCATGACATATGTGTCAAGTCAACAAGAAAGCAAGTTTGTTTTCAAATATTGAAAAGGAGAAAATCCACTTTGAAGTAGGTTTTTTACTTCATGAATATAACGGTCAAATATTTAAGAGTCATTTACAGACCTATAGCGCACGGTTTTTGCTAAAACGTCATCACTTTACATAGAGAAACCACCAAGGATTGTTGTCTATCCAATAGGTAGAGCAATCGGATAAATGTATCGACTACACAAGGAGCCAATATGGTCCCTGAAAGAATGTCCATCTTTTTCATAGCCCCAGAGATTTATTTAGTTGCAGTTGGCTAAAACCAGTTCATCTGTTGTAGAACTATTAAGAATCAACTTAATCCATGAATCATAGTAATAGTAACTACATAGTCAGAAATACCAGATGGTTTTTATTCTTGATTGTGGCCGGGGTTTTTTTCCTTATAATACAGTTGCAATTATTGGAGTCATTATTTAATTAATCGAAATATACTTTTATTAATACAAACGAAAGAGAATGTCTTCAAGAATATGAATGCAGTTTACTCTCATTTTTTGAAATATTTCAGATAAACTTGATTTCTTGTTGACTTGACACAATTATCCGGTAATCATTATTTCTTTTTTTAGAACTCAACTTTAAAATTAACAATAATAATAATATAGTTATGGAAATGTCTTGTATTCCTATGTAAAATTCCGAAGCTTACTTTTTATATAAATTCCTACGAGTCAAATCAAATTAATGCAAAATTAAGATGTATTTTGTATTCCTCTCTACAATTCCTATTTTTTTATTCTTCTCATCATTTTTAAAAAAAATTCTCCATTCAACTAGAAAAATGGTATTGAGTTTCTTGAAATATGAAAAAATCACTGACCCAGAAATATGTATATATATAATAATTTTTTTTCTTCCTTGTTTTATTGTTATTGTTGTAGGTCACTCACTTCTAAGAGTAAAATTCTATGTACATTTCTATGAAGTAGTTAATGACCACTTACATTACATGGATTTCCTATACAAAGGACTTCTGCAATTTACCAAAATTACATTCAAAATAAAGTAAAGTGAACCCTCGATCAATGAAAACTCATACAAAAAGTCGCCTATAAAATTTATAAAAATTCAAGTTAATTTCTCAAGTTATGCAACACTTTAAAAAAGTACAACTAGATATTAAAGTCTTTTCTTTAAAAAAAAAATAAAAAAAAATAAGGGTCTTATATTAAACCCAATTTCCGATTAATCGGTAATATTTTTATTATAACAATGTTTGTTTGTTTTTAAACAATTTTCAGAATTCAAATGATTTCTTCTATTTATAAAAAGTAATTTTTGAAATTTTAATGGTGTTTTTTGAAAAAAAAGAAAGGAAATTGGAATTTAATTCAATATTCACATTTCATATTTCAAATAACTAAATCTGCCAATAGTTTTATAAAAGCCGATGATCCGTTGAATAATTTGTCGAGCATTAGTTAATATTTTTATCAAGATATACATAGGGTTTTTAGAATTAGAGTAACTACTTATCGAACAAGAGTTGTTTGTTTTAAAAATCTGTCCATTAGACTTTGCTTCTCCTTTTTTCAACGATTTGATTAATAGTATTGTCATAATAAAGTTAACCAAATCGATTCTTCAGTACATACTTGAATGATATCGATCCAAAAACCGGCCATACATTTGCCAACTGAACAAACATTTCATTTATGTCACTACATATTTTCTATAAATTTTTCTCTGCCTCTTTCTGTACTCTCAATATTAAATTTATGTCATGATTTTCCCCCTATAATATCAAGCCTTTTGCTGCAAAATATCCAAAGGTTCTTGTCCAAATATGCATTTTTATAAAGAGTTTTTACTGGAGTTATATGACAAATTGAAGCGACGCCTTGTTTGGGACATATTTATTATATAAAATGAACAAATTTAAAAAAAGAAATTCATCAAATGGCTTTTAACATGAAAAACAGTTTTTTTAAACAATAAAAGCATTATTTGACATTTCAAAAATTATGGGTCAGGTATCCCATAGAAAAATTGAAAATCCTTTGTATAATTGATGCAATCTATAAAACGGAACTTTTATTCTTCAGCATCTCTATCTTATTCATTTCTGAAAACCACGAGAAGGATTTTAATATCACAAGTTTAAAAATTCATGTGTTGTTCATCAGTCAACTTATAAAAAGTATAGTTGATGAGTATCAGAGATCAGGGGATTTTGTGTTCCAAATGACAGGGTTTCCGAGACGAGTTTTTACCCAAATGAGTGAAAGTACGATATCATAGGCTCTGAGTCAAATATGAATTCATAAAATGACTCAAGTACAAGACAACTATTGAAAATTGTAACACATCCTTGAATAGTTGAACACTCCCTGAGACGAAACGATGAACTGTAGCCCCTCGGACTCGGACTTCGGAGAGACTCCAAAGGATCCCTTGACTTGGACTATAACCCAAAAAGAGGAACTCAAGAATATAAATCCGATATTGGAGGAATCCATGAGATTTATGGCATTATCTCACGCTACTGGATATATTATACTTCTTCCCGAGACGGAGTAAGAAGCATGGATGTGAATCCTTGGACTTATTTTCCCTTCTCTCCTTGATGGATACTCCTCTCGTTAGTTTCTTCTTCTATCTTACTCCTCTAGTGCTTGTCACTACCTCTATGAAAGGGCATACCTATTTTTATTTAAAATCATTGGACCCATCAACATGTAGAGTGCTTTTTATTCGTAATAAGTTTGGTTGCTAATGTCCCCACGATGGGCGACTTACAATCTGATGACGTCACGTGAAAACACTCTATTTATAACTGTTAAATCGTAAATTGATGACTAATATTTTCTCGAAGAAAACTTATTAAAAAAAAAAGAAAATATGCTCATTCATCGAAACCAAAATCATAGTAAATTGAGGCTCCACCGTATTGAAAAAAAAAAACTATACGAATCTTAAAAATCAAAATATTTAATGTCCATATAATGTAACTACAGTTATTATATTTGAGTTCTATTTTGATTTTGCTGTGAATGAAAAAAAAAAAAAAAAGAATAGGAAAAGAACCACTATAATGTACTTGAGTTAGACCCGAAGGATTCAAATAAAATCCTGTCCGAATCAATATATGTATAATCAATATTTATGAGATTTTAAAAATAAGGAGAACAAATATATATAACTCTTATTTAGTTCGTGAGGCCAAGTTTTTTCTTACTTTGGACTTAAGAATATTTTGTTCTTTTATATATATATATATATATATATATATATATATATATATATATATTATACATTTGTACAGTTACAATAAATAAGTTTCCTTTGACGGACTAACTTTTCTTCTAATAAAGCTTGCGTATATTAAAAAAAACCATGTTAAAATGACCTTGAATATAAAATGTCTTTCCTTTGTGATATGACATTAAATTTGTCATTCATTAAGTACTATACGTTTTAATAGAGGTTCAATCCAGTTAGTTCAAATCCATTCTAATGGAACCTGAAGATATATACCCCGACGGATATCCATTATTTTATTTGCCAATAAAACTAGTTGACAGAAGGCAAATATTCCATAAATTAAAGCTACTACTACAGATTATAATTTATGACTAACCAAATAATTATTATTTATTAGAGGTAATAATCGTTTAAAATTATTATTTATGAAAAAGACAAGTGCTGACTGAGCATATCAGAATGAAAAATACATACCCAATTATTTATTCATAAGCCGTATTCAAGTTTAACGAATATGTACATATATCTTTTCTTTAAAGCCTTTAAATTAAAGGGCTTCGTACATAAAATAGTTGAGTGAATAAGATATTTATTCTTTTATAGTTATCTGTTCCTTTGAGTCTTGTGAGTTGAGGTCAATCTTGATTGCCCCAGTTTACATATATGCATTTCACTAATTAAAATCTATCAAATGGGTTGGCTGAATCTTTTTTCAAAAACACCGAAAAAGACCTATTATACATATTCTAACAATGTTGTGGTCTAGACCAGTGGTCCCCAAAACCCCGGGCTGCGGACCAGTACCGGTCCGTGGATTTATCAGTACAAGGCCGCACAAGAACTAATTAGTTATTTCTGTTTTATTTAAAACAGTGCTCGAGACAATAACTCTGCCGGTGTTTTGGATAAGAGTCATGGCAGAATAACCCAGAGATTGCTAACACAGCGCTGAAAACCCTGTTGCCATTTCCAACATCCTATCTGTGTGAAGCGAGGATTTCTGGAGTGACAGCCACCAAAACAAGGCAAAAGGAGTAGACTGGAAATAAGCAACACACTACAGATGTAGTAATGGGCCATCTCATCGCATAGAAACAAACTCAGGGCTCCCATTGATTTATCGTCACGGCCGGTTTTTGATGTTATACTATGTTATATTTTTGGTGCAATGTGATAATAATGTTATTACTTCCTAATGTTATAATAGCATTGTAATGTTGGAGCAATGTGCTAATAAAGTTCAATATGAGGTCACAGTGGATTCACGTTTTTTGTTATTATTAATTTTTCAGCCCCCCGGTCCGCAGTAAAATTGTCAAGCGTTGACATGTCCTCAGTTAAAAAAAGTTTGGGAACCACTGGTCTAGACCACCTAATCTTAGACAAATACAATAACTAAACGATGCCAATACTTGAAGGGATTGAGATCAAAAGAAAAAAAAACCAGGAAGGAAAACTTATAATGCAGTTACTACATTGGCCTTGGTCTCAAATTTGAAGGAGTTGACCCCAAGAATAGACCAAGACTTTGAGGAGCTGAAGTTAGACCAATAGATCCAACTCACAAAATTCCACCACTTTCATTCTTGCTGAAATCCACTTCTCTTCAATTAAAATTAAACAGTTGTTACAAACTATAAATTATAGATAGACAGGTCTCTGTTTTAGCAAAATAACAACTGAATTATTCAATAAAAAGCTGAAATGAAGTAACTATAAAGATGTCCACCATGTTTATAACTTTATATTTCCTTATAATATCTTCTTAAATTAGAGGTTACCATTCTGAGAGTCATGAGCCTTAGGGATTTGTTTAGTTTTTCTCTAGTTTCGTCCTTGAAAAAATATTTTTCAAAAAGTCATTATCAAATCATTAACTTTTCTTATTCACGCCTCAAATACATAGTGCTTGATTATATATATATATAACAAAGATGGCTTATTCAACGTTATGAGGCACAAAACCCTGAAATAAGTGGAAAGTTAGATGCAATATGGGCTGCGTATGGGGGTACCGTCTTCAAAAAAATGTGAACTATTAAATATCAAATTGCATGAATATAAATGTAGCTTTTGTCAAAATCGGGAAGAGCATCTCCACTAATCAGTAAAGCTTGCTACGTCACTGGTGGATTTGTACGAGTTTAACAATTAACTGCTAAATTGGATAGTTTTAAAGAAATCTCCATCATTTTTAAAATGATTATTTTATGTTGTTTGTTTTTTATGTGGATTCAATTTAGACAAATCCGAATGAGCTGATCGAAAAAAGTATTTTTAATACATTTTGAATAAAATTTACAAAGAAAATAGTCACCTTCCTTGGCTTAGGTGACCTAACACCTTTTTACATCTTAGCAAGATTTTGCCCCAAAATGACTTGATAAGGACCAAGATTATCCTTGTTGGCTCTGAAAATTTCATTGGCCGTCCTCGTACCCATTCTTAGCATGAAAAAAAATCCAAAGGGTTCAATTTGTTCTTGTTCCAAATGTGTAATAGTTATTCCTATAAATTTTAAATAATAATTATTGTTTAAAATCTAATGAATAATTTTGTTTCTTTCAATTGAAGTTACTTTTTTATTCATTTATTGACTTATTTCTGTGTCATTTTCTTCTTTTAAGGCAATAAAAAAATAATAAGTGAAGTCAGGTACTAAATAAACGTCCCAAGTCATAAAAAATAACAATGAACCAGTCTTTCCCACGTTTCATTAACACATCTTATCTTTTTTTTTAAAGATGTCAAGTATATAAACTGATATATATATATATATATATTGTTAAGGCTATTATACGTTGCATTAATCTTCTCAAAATATCAGCATTGTAATAATTGAAAACTTTTGATCTTTATATCTGTGAATTTTAGAGAATTTCCTAGGTAAAAATTAAGTCTTGACTCATCCGGATTTTTTTTAGTATCATGTTGGCTTTAAAACAAATTAGGTTTTGAAATAAATGATTAATTTGTTTGTGAGAAATTGTTGTTGCTCTTAAACAAATTTTGCATAACTCTGGATTTGACTATTGGAATAATTTCACATATATATAAAACCCATATGAGGACAATTCTACAACCTTATCTTTCAATGTGTGTTTTTAATGCAAATTCCATTTCTGGTCTTTGTTTTTACCTAAGGGGGGTCCTATGTGCGTAGGAGTAGGCCCAAAAGTCGGCCAAAATGTTTGTACTTAAATAACTCCTTGAATATTATATAAAATGGATTAATAAGGGTTGCATTAAAGAGATGAGACCCACAGCTTTCAAACGAGATGTCAAGTGCGCGATAAGAATCCTGTACTAAGAAGAAATCCTTCATCTAAATGTGTAAATTTTCATTCAATTTTAATCAAAAATCCACTAGAAATCAAAGACTCACTGTAGAGCTACTGAAATAAAGGAGCAGAAAGATTACGAAATCAGCTGAAATCCTACTGCGCGCTACTAATTCAGTCTATTACACTTGTTTTTTTTAGTAGCTCTACCGTGAGTAAGACAGAACAAAGACTGGAAATGGAATTTGCGTTAAAACACAGGATGATCTTTAATTTTTTTAATGCTCAAAATGAGTATCCTTCTAGGCTTAAATTGAAGTTGATGTTGAAAAATGGGCCCAAAAAGCTACAAAAGTAGGGTTCAATTTCTTGAAAATCATCGGACTCTCGAAAAAAAAACCTTTTATTATACTTATACCCTTTAGGATTTTTGAGAGTTTTATTAGAGTATATTATTTATTTTTTGCAATCGAATTATGAGTGGTGTTTTAATTTTATTTTTGTATACTGTTGTTTTTTGCACTTTTTGTGCGTCAAAATCAGAGTACGCTCTATTGGCTATGTCTTTAGAACCAATAGTCAAATTTGAATAAATAAAGTATTTTTGAAGGGGTAAAAATGTATACCTTTCTTTTTCTTTTAAATTGTAATTAGATATTTATTGAGAACTTATGATATGTACATTATACAGGGTTTTTTTTTCTCTCTAAAAAATACATCATTTAAGACCAGGACTTTTGTTGTTAACCTCAAATTCACGTACAAAAAAACAGGAAGTCTTCTAGAATTTAATTTTTTTTTAAAAGTTATGTACAAGTTGCGAGTTTATACAAGGTGCAATCAAATAATGCCAAACATTATATAATGATCTTTTGATAGAGATAAATGCAATGATGAAGTTATATGGTATGTTCAATATACTATAAAAGAGTATAATTTATAATTTTTTTGATCAAAATTACAAAATGACACGTACTCATCATAAAATATAAGTGCCCATGGTTCTGGAACTCATAAATAAATTAATCAATATATGATTAGCATTAATATATCAAAATCCAATGATATAATCAATGACTTGTTTCTAATTAAAATAAGTAAATAAAACGCTATGAATCCTACAAATTGCGGTACATGTAGAATCTGGTTGTACAAAATCTTTACATGTACACAACATATACATTCTTCCTTCTACACATGAGGTGATGAATTCCTCAAAAATTTGAAAAAAAGCTCTTTAAAAAAATTGTATCAAGAGACAAGGTAGTTTTTTTTCCCAGATTCTGGCTTATTATGCCTGGAATTATACATACATTATTATTATTATAGTTTAACCTTGACTCTTAAGCAAAATAGATGTAGCCAAAATATTAGTTGGAACATGTGGAAGAAAAAAAAAGTCTCAAGAAATAAAAAAAGAAATCTTTTACAGTTCTTACAAAAAAAATAAAAAAAATGAGGAAACCTCTAAATGAATCCAAAAAAAAAAAAAAAAAAGGGGGGGGGAAGGAAGGAAAGTAATGAGGAAATCATCTTTAAAATAAAGATAAACTTGCCCAACATAAAATAAATAAATAAATGAATAAAAGATCAATGGATAAAATAGGCCTTAAGAATTAATGGTATTCTTCTTTGAGGCTGAAATTATTACTCTGACCTTGAATAATATATTATCATCGAATTTATATATACATTACATGTAAGGAAGAAAAAAAAAAGGAGCATGTAAAAAAGATATCTAACTTTATTTGTGTGTAACTAAAGTCTCTTCATGGCCTCAAGGGAGAAATTGAGATCTAGTGAAAAGGAAAATATTGATTTTATATATATACATATATATATTTTTTTTTTTTTGGGGGGGGGGGGGAAGTGAAGATAGTTAAGTGCTATAAATATATTGTAAATAAATAAAATTTTGTTTTTTTAATCTATGCTTTCCTTTTGAGCCTATATAAAAGTAAGCAAGAGTACTACTGAGCAGTTCTGTTAGAGCAGTGGTTTTCAACCTTTTTTTAAATCGTTGTACACTATCGAGCTCTTTCAATTTTTCTGGCACACCTATCACCAAGAAAAAAAATGAATATTTTATACTCATAAAGACTTTTTTATATAAAATAATAAAAATACAAAGGAGATCACATAGGGATATTTTTTATTCACAACGGCACAACATATATATTCTGTATTCAATAATTGGTATAGAATAAAGATGGTGAATATCAGTGGGACAGTAGTTGTGTCCGAGGCTTTTTTACTGCTGCAATTTGTGGGCGAATGTGAGTGAGAGAGTCAACCTTTTAACTCATCTTCATGTTTTTAAGTCTTTCACGTATAATATTTTTAATAAACTAAAATAAGAAAATCCCAGTTCATATATGTAGGTACGAAGTTGAGACTTTGATGGTTTTTTTACATAGGGTTGGATACTCTTCCATAGAAGAAATCCAAATGACAGTTGTGCCAGTCTAAAATTAATTATATGTGATTATTTCAGACTTAAACTAATGAAATTGGCTTATTTTCGATTCAGTTTCATTTTAATATTATTAAGTCTACAGCTTTTCTTAACATTAGATTACAGAAACTCACCCATTTTGAACTGACCACTGTCATTATGACTAAGAAATTAAATGTCGTCATTAAACAAAATTAAATTAAATGTATTCCACCTATAATTTCTTCGCGGCACACCAGTATTTATTCTGTGGCACACTAGCTTGCCGCAGCACAGTGGTTGGGAACCACTCGTCTAATGAGTTCATTTTTTATTTATTCACCGAATCCTTGTGATAAAATATTGTCCTTAAAAATGGTCGCAAAATACTGACTTAAAGCATAATATATCATATTATGAAAATCCACTTCTTAATTTAGATTTACATATATATATATATGTACATATATATATGTACACAAAAATATTGATTATCTTATAAGTAATGTAATTTGTATCCATCATTTTATCAACCTTGGGTGATCTTTGACAAAATGAAAAATCAGTGTTTTTTATCCTTAACTAAAGACCCTATTGTAATTTTCATTTTTTTTTTTGATTGGCACATTAGATATATATATATATTTTAAACATTATTATTAAAACTTTAAGGAAATAAGTTCATTTCAAGAGCGTATCTGAATCGTAATTTTCCATTAAACAAAATTGCTCTAAACCCACAAAGAACACAACATAATACAAAAAGATAAAATTTGAAAATGTTCAATAGCTAGATTTGTAGTAAGGCAATTAAAATCATTGCTGTTACTCGATTGGAATTTGATTTTTGTGTTAGGGCAAATCGTATTATTAAAGAAAAATAATTCCCTACGATATTTATACCCACGCTTTTTAATATTATATAAAGATTTTAAGAAGCAGTACAAATTAAAATCGAATTTAAAGCCTATATTTAAAATGTAAGTAATTTATTCAGCAAATCTATGTGCATATGTAATCGGCATTAATTTGCCCTAATTAACCTTCTTTTAATAACAAGACCCATTTTGATTATCACATACTTTTTTTACAAGTTCAATTTTTTTTATTTATTGTCAATATTTCTATCATTTTTCTTCCCACATAACTATATATCAGAGTAATAACATGTTAAAAAGAGACCTTAAGGCAAATATACTTGACTCTTGCAATGTTTTCTATTGACACTAATAAGGCCCCCATGAACTCAATAATACTTTCCACCATCATTATTCGATATTGATGCAGTAGTCAAATATTTGTTTTAAAAGCTCGTTTTTCAGCATTCAATTGCATTATATCAAGAGGTTAGGAGCATACTATGAAGTGTTGCAATTCGGTCCGATAATTCTTGACCAGTGCAAGAGCGTTATAGTTCTTTTAGAATGAATATAATTAAGACTCTGGTCAAGTTCTGAGAACAAGATCAGTATCGTGTAAAACTTCGATCTGGACTAATGTTACTCCCTTTTCTCATAATTTGTAGGGTTATCTTATATTGTTTATTTAGAAATAACATGTTTTAACAGAAAAAAGCAGATCAAATATTTTGTATGAACTGTTGATGACGTCAATTTTCATGTCAAATGTGCTAACATAGCTTTTATGACGTTATAAGAAGACTCATTTCCATGTGGAACCGCAACTTTTTATAGTCCATAGCCAAAATAAATAAAGGTTGAGAGCGATTAAATTTCGGTTCACTCTATCAAACCGATTCTTGACCCAAATTAATCGATCAGAGATCGAATCCAACACTATTTTAAAGACATCATAACTGATCATAAAATAGGTTGAAGACCTGACTAGAATGCTATAGAAGTTGTTTATACATAATATATAGGAATATTAACTGACCATTTTTTTTTTGGTAGTGTAAAAATGCACTTTTTTTTTTGAGAAAAAAATATATTAATTTATGTAAGTTTGTATCTAAAAAAATATTATGCACAGACAGAATTATGAATGTTGAAACTTGTCATGGTATAAATGCATGGCTTATAAACTTGAACCAACTAATAATAAATACTACCCATGAAAAGATATGAATAATTATCATATGTAAATGTTTGTAACCTCAAACCATATTTCAAGTTGAAATAATCTGCTCATTAATTTTATAATTATAATTTTCTTAGTTTTTAATGCGCATTTACCTTTGGGAATGGATCAAATGTTAGTAGTGTCAGATAATATAAATATCAACACAATATAAAGAGTGTAACATCCTTACAGTTTGTTTTAATCACAAGTCCCTTTTAATTAACCTTCAGATAGTATACATACATATATTGTATACCAAGATATCTTTAAAATTTCATTGAGTCGGCACGAAAAACCTATCAACGCATTATATTTTGTTATATTGTTGGATGAATGGTCTATTATTTTTTACATTGTAAACATCACGAATTTGTATTAATTCTGCATGACTTAATCACTTTGATACTTATAATGATTAAAAAATATGCAAGTGAAATTGTTTTTTAATAAGTGAATAAAAAGTTACTTTTAGGATATCTTCATCAAATAAGAATTTATTCTTTTGTTCCATGTACTGTTGGTAATGTTTAAGGACTAATAGAGTACAACTACTTATTCGATATGAGCCCGCAAAGATTCAGCACAAAACTCACTTAATGGAAATATTGCACCTAAATGATACTTAATGATATATATATATACCTATGGAATATAAAAAATGGTTTTGACATACATATTTTCAATCAGCATATATATATATAAAATGCTATTAACGTCCATTAAAAGACGCATCAAACAATTTAATGGAAATAAAATCTATATGTTAAATTAAAAAAGAAAGAAGAAAAAAAAACCGAATCTATGATCATTCCACATCAGATCTTTTTATTAACTAAATTTCATCAAATATGTGTCTATTCTAATCTCAGGATGAGATTGATGAAAGTGAACACTTCAATTATATTAAGCAGATACCATCTGAATTCAACAAAAATCATTTCATAAAGAGTACAACTCATTCTTTGTTACATTCTAGAAGAAAATTTGAAAAAGATGTTGATTTTTGTCTACGTCATCTTGATTCCTGATGTAATAGCTTTTGTGGATTTTATGAAGTCTCGTGAATTAGAAGATATTCTGCTATCGATTCAAAACGTCATTTTAATACTTATCGAATAGTAATTTTGCAACACCTCGATTTTGAGATTCCAACATTTACCAGGGCATTTAACAGGAAAATTAATAGAGGTCTTCTTCCTAACAACATTTATACATCAAATTGGGTTGCAAACCTCTTCGTTGAACTCGAAGTTTGTCCATCCTTTATTTTGGATTCTAAACCTGTTTTAGCATCATTTAAAAGCTCTCCTATACCTCAAAAACATTTCTCAAAATTGATCATGAAATTAAAGGAAATCTTGATATGAAAATAAAATAAAAAAGAAAATTATGAAACTTACAAATGTAAAATGGAAATCGTCATTTCAATAAACCAAACAAAAAAATTTGCGTTAAGATTACAAACGAAAGAAAATGTATGCAAATATCCCTATTGTTGTTTTACGAATTACAAAACAAATTATTTGTGTAACTTTTGTTTTTAATTGTCGACTCATGAAGGATTTAGCGAAACGAACTTTCATTGCTTAGGAAATGGACTCCCTCTAAGAGAATAAAAGAAAATTACAACTCTAATATGAAGAATATCCAGAGACTTGGGCACTTTTAATTACACAGGAATATGTGGTACATTTTTTATGTTGGACTTTAAGATAGGGCTCAAGGAGTTATTTTGATTACACTTCTTGCATATTTTACCCATTTTTAAGGCTTGCAGTCGAAAGGAACACAAGCATTTAGGTTAAAAAAGCAAATACAATGTTAACAAAAAAAGGGCTCAAGTCCTCGTAATAATTTTATTAGTTTACGGCTTTTTAGTTAAGAATATATAATTTTCTGAAATTAATTTGAATTAATTTTCTGCCTCCCATCTATGGTATACATATTGTTATTATTATTATTATTATTATTTGTTATATGTCTTTATTTGTATATATAAAGGAAGATAGCGGCTTGTAGCTCAGTAAAACGTACTGACAGCTAAAGCTGCTTCCCTTTCAACATTCATCAAAGTGTCAGAGTTACCAGGTTGATTTTTTCTTTCTTTTTATAGGCCGCAAGTGCATATTTTTTACATTCCTACTTATATATATATGTAGAGCTTGAGGAAAAGGAGGGAGCGCAAACATCAGCTACCTATTAATTGTTATATGATTTTGTGAGTAAATTATTAATTTGCAGTATTATTAATAGTAATCCATCTTTCCACAACATCCTCGCACTAGTAATAAAAAATGAATTATTATTATTAAGTTATAATACAGTATTTTAATTTCTAATTTGTAAACTTATTTGTCCATATGTTATGTATTATAGTGCAGTGGTCCCCAACCTTTTTCTAACTGTGGAATGGGGGATTGAAATATTGATAATAACAATAAATATGAATTCACTGTGACCTTATATGGAACTTTATTAGCAAAATTGCTCCAACATTACAATGCTATTATAGCATTAGAAAGTAATAACTTTATTAACACATTGCTCCAACAATATAACATAGTATAACATCAAAAACCGGCCGTGACGCTAAATCAATGGGAGCCCTGAACTGTTTTCTTAGCAAAAAAATTGGTCCTATCATGGAGTAATGGTAGACAAAGACATCTGCAGTGTGTTGATTATGTCCAGTCTACTCCTTTGCCTTGTTTCGGTGGCTGTCACTCCAGAAATCCCCGCTTCACACAGATAGAATTTTGGAAATGGCAACAGGGTTTTTAGTGCTGTGTTAGCAATCTCTGGGTCATTCTGCCATGACTTTTATCCAAAACACCAGCAGAGTTATTGTTTCAAACACTCTTTCAAATAAAACAGAAATAATCAATTAATTCTTGTGCGGCCCAGTACTGATTGATTCACGAACCGGTCCCCGGCCCGGGGGTTGGAAACCACTGTTATAATGTACCTGCATTAATCAAAGTGTATCCTTATAAGCTAAAATGTAACAAATTATAAGGCCACAATGTAACAATGTATGTAACTGATGAAGAAATTATAATGCAATTTTTTGAAATCATATTTATTAGTTTTGAAGCTCAGCGTGTCCTTGCATGTTCCTCTCATTAAAAATGTATACATGATGTTTTGCAATATGATACTTTTATTCCTTCTATTACTTAATATTTTTTTGCCAATTTATTTGCAAAAGAGCTATACTAGATCCTTGAAATATCATAGTAAATACGTGTCTCCGAATATTCTTGACACTTTATTTCTAATTATTCGTAAAAATTGTATTTTGAATCAATTCATTCAGAACAAAGGTTTTTCCTTACGTCGAGTAAAACAATTTTTTTTTGTAATAGTGCAATAATAGATTGAACATACTTCTCTATTTACAAACATGCATCTTTTTTTATGGAACTAAAACTTTGAAGAGGATGTTTATGTACCTAAAAAACTACAGAAATTTAAAAAAAAAAAACATGAGTCACTCTAATTTTTAAACATTCCTTCCAACATTTTTCTATAGTACAATTTAGAAGAGATCGTCCATAGAAGGTTAAACTTTTTTGTTTATAAGATTTAACTAATTATATTATTAGTCATTTTAATCACTTATATCGTTCCCATAGAGACCTCGCTGATTCACAATTTGTGATTCTAATTAAATTTAAAAATTTTCTCATTTTTATAGGTAAATAACATAAGTTAAAGTATATTTCATAAATTAATAGTACTTACTACAATTTTACATAATACATCGGATATCATTTGCTTGGTGATCTCAATAGAAGCTTCGTGAGTTTAATTAACTTAATACAACTTCGTGACTCTGCTGCTGGAACGACACATGGAGTTAATTTTGAAAGTTGTTTGCATCAAATATTTTTTTCCGATTTACTATAATTTGAATCTTTTAAAGTTGAGAGAAAATATTACATAATTTTTTTAAAACCTATGTACAAAATAATTTATTGATAATTAAGCCAACCTCGTGATCTCATTCCTTTTTCATAAATTAAAGTATATGCATCAAAGGAAATGTTTGAATTTGTGTGCATTCCATGTAAAAAAATTGGGTTACACATATAATATTTTAATTTGTACACATTTTTTTTTTTTTTGATTTTTGAACTTACATACATATGTACATAATATACTGAAAGTTCAAATAATAAGGAATTTTAAGTTTATTTCTCTCAATTAAATCTGTTTGTTTACAATTTTTTACATCTTACTTCTACGCTTTAAAAGGTTGAATCTATTAAATTCTTTGCAATTCAAAATCATGTTATGAGAGCCAATGTTACATGGTGAAAAACCAAACAGTTAGCTAACTTTGAAGTATGCATTGACCTCAAAAATATGAATAAATGATAATACATACAATTTGACTGATTGTATACTCTTTCCATTCATGAATAACATTTTTAAAAGATGTAGAATAGATGATAATCCAATCTGTAGACTTTTTCTTCTAAACATGTTGAATATAGTCCACAAAATATATCAAACAATGACTTGTAAATGACATATTTTTATCATTAATGAAAGGAACTGATCGAAAAAGGTTAAGATTATGTTATTGCTTTACTTTTTACGGTGTCCAGTAAATTCATCGACATCAGTTCAATGATATCAATTCATCGATTTGTAAATTCATCGACTTTTTTCTCCCAATGAATACTTTCAACAGCTTAGAGCAAATTTGTTTTGGTAGGGCTTTGAACATGAACCCCCTCCAGATTAATATTACTTAAACAAATTTTTTTGTTATCTCAAGTTAAGAGAAACTCCTTTAACTTAATAAATCACTCTCCTTGCTAATTGAACGAAGCACAAAAGATGTTTGAGAATAAGGTTAAATTATAATTTGGGATAATTAAAGTTAAACCATGTGATTAACAATCTAATTAGAGGCAGCAATAGGTATACACGAATTTACTCTAGACTGTTGAAAGTATTCATTGGAAGAAAAAAGTAAATGAATTTACAAATTGATGAATTTTTGGTCGATGCATTTACAAATTTATGAATTGACAGTCGATGAATTGATGTCGATGAACTTTCCTAGACCCACTTTTTACAGCCTAGCGTTTATAAGGAGCATGTTTCAATTAGTTCAAATATTATTTTTTATTACGAATGATGTTTTGCTGGTTCAAACATTTTCTTTTTAAAGATTACACCATCGAATAAAAGTGTGAACTAAAGGCAATATTGTCAACGTTACATAAATTTTCATAGCCAAATAGAAGTTGACCAAACTATGTAATTTATACCATTGTAATTATGTTAGATTCCGTAATTAGAAAAGTTACAAGGAATATTAGACCAATTTTGATCAATTAATTGTACAATGTCATTTTATGAAAGTAGAGAACTTTCAGTTCCCCTACACAACAAACAATACAGAATAGTTCCTTAAGATATAAGAAACACGACTACAAATAATACAAATATCCCAAATTACAAGATCAATTTTGTATGACAGAAGCAAATACTAACTCTATGGCTCTAAAATAAATCTTTTTTTTTATGAAAGATTTTTTTTCTTGACTTTGATTTAAGAATGAGTGATTTTTTGTGAATGATATAACTCTTATCTCTATGTGTTCTACGGTTTTCTTATTCCTAACGAAATTTTGTCTAATACTTGAAATATGATAAAAGATAAAGATAAAAGTCTATTTCTTTTGTTTATTAAATATTAGTGAAGTCTTCATTACTCTTCAAAATTTCGTCATTGATATTATTTGTATATAAATGTCAGAAGTGGATAATAGATTAAATATATGTATATATTAATTAAAACCTTTACTTTTGCAGTCGATGAGAATGAAAATGAATGCAAACATAAATTTGATTAGATAATTCATGAATTGAGTTAGTTATAATTTCATTAAGGAACATTATAACATGAAGTTCGTGTTATAAGCATTTAGTAAACAATTGGAGTGGATCTAGAACAAAAATGTACATAAAATCATTACAGATATTTGACAAAATTTTCTTAATTTTACTTTTGTATATAATTAAAAATATAAAGACACAAATCGTTTACAGTAAATTGTAATTGATTCTGGAAGGTGGTTCAAGAAGAGATGGAGTCAAGGTCCGAATCAATGCCAACAAGCAGTTTGTGACCCAAGCAGGATAAATCTATTTTGTCACCAAAAGCCAATTGAGTCTAAAGTTTCTTCAGAGTTCAAAAGAGAAAGTTTTGATCCACATTTTGCATGTCGAACTTTAAATATGTCGATTACTAAGGTACTTGAGTCCTTGGTCTCTACCATATGCTTCTTTTAAATTCTAAAGCCCTACATCCCAGTGTGCATTTTTTGTTCTTAGCAAAATGAACATATTTAAACATTAGATCACCATAAATTTAAAATCCATGAACATCAAATATTCCAAAATAAAAAGCTCCTCGTTTAATATTTGTATTTGTGAGAATCTCCTATACAGATCACATACCCTTCAGATCATTATTACTAGTATTGATTGAGTAGTCTCCCCTTATTTTTAAAACCTGGGGAGTCCTTCCTTGAAAGAAGGAGAAAAAAATATATATGAAGACGTTAATTTCGTCGTTTAAAAATAAAAAATAATAATAATTGAATTCCCCCTTTGAAACATTTACCCCGTTAAAACATTTTTTGAAGGAAGAAAATTTTTGTGTGGGTATTTGTTTACAACTCAAAAGGGAGAGTAGAAAAAAAGGAGTTGATGATGGCTTCGTGCCAGCCAAGGGTCCTGGTGGTCAAAAGAAAAGGGAATGACCGCACGCAACAACTCCTCCTAAGATTTTTTCTTTAACTCTAATATTACTTATTATTATTATTTTCCACGGATGGAATGTCTCTATTAACTTGTTGCTGTTATTGTTTTTACTATATGTTATTATTATTATTATTATTATTTAAGGAAAACTCTATAATTATTTTGATTACCTTTGTACAAAGGAAGAATGAAGGAAAAAAAATATCGCTCCTTCATAAAAAGTTAGAAGAAAAAAAAAATAATAATTATTACTTTGAAAAAAGGAAAATTCTCAAAATGAAAAAGTTAATTTAAAAAGAAAATAGGGTAAAAACTTTTTATTAAAATTTCATACGCAACAGAAATGAGAGTATTTACGTGTACATATACATATATTATTAATTTTTATTTTATTCGTCAAGGAATATATACATAATTACTATTATATTTTAATTATAGATATATGAGTAATTTATACTGATAATGAGTTATTGAAAGATAAGGATAGGGGTTGAAAAAGATTGAAACATCAAGGTACATAAAATTTCCACAATTGAGTTGCGTGAAGAAGTAATTAATAAAAATATATTAAAAAAAAAAGATATGGAAGATCTTCATACAAAAATATTATTTTTTTTTCTTCATCAGCTCATTTTATCTTTAATTAATTTGGCATGTCTATATACTATTGTGTACACAAGAAATAATTTATCTGAACTTTTGCCACTTAAATGTACAAAAACCAAATTGTCTCATGAGTGTTTGGGTTTTTGAAATTATTTACTAATAAGTAAAAGCAAATATTAGAAAAATAATCTACACATTTTGAAGTGACGTGATTCAAATTAAATGCCACTTAAAGCTTGTACGAAATAAAAGTATTTACCCGGGTCATGTTTGAAGGTGTTGTTGCCATTTCCCTAATTATTTTTAGAATTATAAAAAAGTATTATGATTAAATGGTTTTGTCTGATGATGAATTATATTTCGAAAGGTTAAATTTGATGGATGCTTAAAAGTTCTGAGATATCTTTGAGCATTGGGAAGAAGAGGTAAAGGAATGCTATTAATGGACTTTCTGCTGCAATTATATGAACATTTATATTTTTTCAATAAATATGAAAAGAAACAAATTTCTTTCAACTTCTTTCTCTTTTGAAGACATGACTGATACAAATGTAATTAAAGATAATATTTTAAAGAATATATATTTAGATTAATATTAAAGGATACAAATATAGATCGACCTATACTAAATATTAACCAAATAACCTTTCAGGCATCAAAATTATTTTCTTCTTTATTGAACTAAATTATACATTATAAGTTTTGTCCTTACGTACGTATATATATATAACTTTTAAGAGTCTCTTGTTTTTAATTTCTGTTCCTTCATGACTATGTATTTTCCTCCCATTTTGTTAAAATATTTTTAATGACTGGTAGGTGGAGACAGGTGATGAGTGTTTCTTAAACGTCTAAAGGGAGGTCACTCCTTAAATGAGTCTATTAAGATAGCAAAAAAACCCAGGGGCTCTCACACTGGGAGGTCACCTTTGTTGTTGAAATAAACAAGAGTCGAATAATACAACCAAGGAAAAAAATTGTGTAAAAGAATTTTTTTTTTTTTTTCATATTTAAGAAAAAAAAAAAACCCTGAAAATATGGGATACATTAACTCAAATTGTTATTATCTATATATGTAGATACACACAGTGGGTTATCTGATTTAATTATGGATGCATGTAACCCTTTTTCAGCTATTGATTTATGCGGTTATTGACAGACAAGGGGTGTAGAGAGATGTTGTAAGTAATTCATTACTTTCCAGGTGTGAGACACAAAATTATTGGTTGAATGAATATCAATTGATGCATAGCATAAGTAATTTAAATGCACTCTGTCAATATCACAGATAGAATAGAACTACACATTATATAACAGCTGTCGCAAAAACTCAACTATTAAACTACTAAGTACACGAAGATAAAATTATAGGAATTGATGAGTTAAAACATGTTTATATTGTTGTAGTTTCCTAAATTAGTGATCGTTTCTATAATAACTATTTTTATGTTTGTAACATTTTACCTCACTCATTATAAGATTGTGTATAAAAAATAGCCTGTTACTCAAAATGAGGTTTATAACGTTAAATAAATCGTTTATGCCATCAGATCTTATCAATGTTTCGTCAATTTTATGTCCAATTGGACCGTTTGCTTCCATTTTTTTTTTTTCAAATACAGTTTGAAGAATGTTCCAGTTTAAGGACATAGCAACATATTTTTATTCAAAACAATTTAAAAGAACATATTAATTGAGTTTTAGGCTCCTCAAATCATTTTTATTAAAGTGAGTAGCCATTTAAAATTGTTCAAAATTGACCTTTTTTAGATGGTTTGTAACCATATCAAATTTAAAGATTTAAAGAGTCTCATGTCGTAGTTTAAATGTTTGATAAGCCTGAATTAACAAAGAGGACTCCCCATTCTTTTCAATGTTTAATAATATATCTTAAATGCATTTTAATTGTATCGCCAGTTTTATTCCTTATATTGACTCAAGTAAAATACAAATATACGTGTCAACTCAACAAAAAACCAAGTTTATCTGAAATATTTCAAAAATGAGTGTGAATTGCACTCATATTTTTGAAGACATTCTCTTTCGTTTGTATTAATAGTATATTTCGATTGATTAAATACTGACTACAATAATTGCAACTTAATTAGAGGGGGAAAAAAATCCGGCCACAATCAAGAATAAAAAATATCTGGTATTTATGGCTATTTCTTGTTGTCTGTTCAATAGAGCAACTTTATAAAAATACCTTTATGTATAAATAACACGATAATCACATAAGTTTTCATTCTTATTATTGTCAAAAATGGGGGCCAATGATCCATTGGATCCCCCTGTTCCGGAGTCCATAAAAACTGTACATAATTGTTTATTGATTTTTAAAGTTTTTAAAGATTTGAATAAATTCTTTTTGGGGTGTTTTTGTATAAAAGCACAGTGAACCAGTGGCATCAATTGAGTATGGCAGGGTATGTATATCATCTGCTATACTTGGGCCTCCAGACAACATATTATATTAAATTAATATGAGGGAAAAAATTTTATTGATACCAATAAATAAGTTTTCAACATGGCGTCTCCTTCAGTTAATTATGCAATGATTGACAACATAAAAATTCTTTGTAACACTAGCCAAATTTTAACTTGCAAAGATGTATAACATTTCTTACTTATATACCTATATTAGTTAAATCGAATAAAATATTCACTGATGTAACACGTTCACCAATTTCAGGGTTGATGCAAATGGGAAGCCTCCCACTTTTTTTAGAATTTATACTAAATTTAAAAGATTTAATATTAGTTTAAATTAAATATATATCTTTCTTTATCTACAGGGGCCACCCTAGAAGTTTCTTTCCGCTCCGTCTGATTTTAATTATGTATGTATTTTGCTCAAATAAGCTCATGATCACTGAGTTAATAATTTATCGTACTTATCCATTACCCTTGATGTGATAAAAAAAACTTGTTTCACTCCAATTAGGCACCAATTTCGTTAGCTCAAAATAATCACATTTTTTTCATTTCTTTATTATTATTGCTAACCACAGATGTTAGCTCATGATTAAACATCCCTTCATTATTACACTTCAAATACTACCAATAAATTTATTTGATGGTAGAAATAATAATTATAAAATATAATTTTTATCGATCCACTATAAAATTAAATGCATTCAAAATCAATTGAGGAGCTCCGTAAACAAAAAACGACTTTCATTCTCTTTGTGAGCCAAATCTAATAGATTAGATTAAACAAATAAAATACGTACACCCAGGTGTTTACTAATTGAAAGAAGAAGAAAAAAGTTTATAACAATATGATAAAAAATATATTTTAGCACGTGGTTGATCTCGTAAACCATTTTTTTAAATAATGAATTACTCTCATATTGAGATATGTATATATATAAATCTAAATTAAGAAGTGCATTTTCATAATATGATATATTATGCTTTAAGTCAGTATTTTGCGAACATTTTTAAAAACAATATTTTGTCATAAGGATTCGGTGAATAAATGAAAAATGAACTCATTAGACGAGTGGTTCCCAACCACTGTGCTGCGGCAAGCTAGTGTGCCACAGAATAAATACTGGTGTGCCGCGAAGAGATAATAGGTGGAATACATTTAATTTCATTTTGTTTGATGGTGATATTTAATTTCTTAGTCATAATGACAGTGGTCAGTTCAAAATGGGTTAACTGACCGCTGTCATTATGATTAAGAAATTAAGTGTAATGATAATGACAGAGGTCAGTTCAAAATGGGTGAATTTCTGTAATCTAAAGTTAAAATAAGCTACAGACTTAATAATATTAAAATGAAACTGAATCAAAAAATATGCAAATTTCATTAGTTTAAGTCTGAAACAATTAGATATCATTAATTTTAAACTGACTCAACTGCCAATAAATGCCTTTTGGATTTCTCCTATGGAAGAGTATCCAACTCTAAGTAAAAAAGGCATCAATGTCTTATTGCAACTCTCAACTTCGTACCTTCAAGAATTGGGATTTTCTTATCTTAACAATATTAAAAATATTAAACGTGAAAGACTTAAAAACATTGAAGAAGAGTTAAGAGGTTGTCTCTCTCACATTCACCCACAAATTGCAGCAGGAGTAGTAAAGAAGCATCCGACATAACTGTCCCACTGACCATCTTAGTTTTATACAGAATACATATTGCTGTATCCTTTTTGAAACTACCTCGTTTCACCTCATGATGAGCAAGCCCTAAGACTAGACCAATATATCCAATAAAATGGACACTGTTCATTTTAGAGGGTGGTGCAAATGTAGAGCATCTGCTTCCACATGGTGAACGATCCATTGATCTTGAAATATGGAGCTTAAAGTTAGTCTCGTCCGTAAACAAGATTGGTAAATTTTGAGACATATTAGCCTTCAACAAAATGATTACGTTTATTCCCTTATTGAACTTGAAAAGGTATAGAAACAATCTAAATTATGACTTTATAGATAAGAATGACTAATAAATGGTTATACTGTTCGAGAGTGTGATGATATAGAAATGTAATCGTACCAGTATAAATTATTATTCGTCTATTTGGCAAAAATTATATTCATGCCTCTTTAGAAGGCGAAATCGCACGTACAAATGCATAATGTTTTTAAAAAAGCTATGATACACAAAATAGTGACAATTATCTTAGAGATATGTTAACAAATCTTTGTGAAATTTTGTTTATAAGTAGTTAAAGTTAGAATAATAAAAAAGTCAGTGTCTACTCCTATGAAGTATAAACAGCTAGGAAATGATATGAAAAAGACTCTTTTCTCCTTTTCTTGTTTGCTTTTTCCAGGATCGTTTCTATGAATCATTTCATAGTTGTAACAGACAATAATCTAGAATGAAATTATCAAATGTAAATAATATTAAAAAAAAAAATGTTCAATATGTTTCACAACAAAAGAAGTTTAGTGTACGTACATCTAAGTATTTTTCCACACATATACCTCATAGTACATATGATATTTATATATAAACTGTACAAAGTATGTACCTACATACATACAGTAATCCCATTGTAGGAAACACAAAAAAGTGCATTTTTTATAGGCGCAAATGTTCACCTTTGATATTAATTTCTTTTTAAGTAGTAGACTAAGCATATGTCTTATGTAGGTATTAGTATTATTAAAAAACAAACTTCCCCAACTATATGTGTACTTTTTCCCATGACGGATATATTTATGTATGAAATAAACGGAATTAAAAACCCATGTACAAAAAAAAAAAAAAAAAGTTCTCATAAATTCATAATTTTCAGTTGTTCTTCTTTGAAAGAAAATTTTTGTTTATTTATTTTAATCTCTCTTCTACAGCCTCGAAGAGCAACAACAAACAATAATTCTACTTTACTTAATTAAAAGTTCACAGACGTGATGGGCAAAATTTATTAATATTTCTCATATGTATGGCTTATGTATGTATGCTATTTGTCTTTAAAATAGCTCATAATGGGTCTCAAACATTTCATTTTATATCTACCATGAACATAAGTAATTATTGAAGACATTCTCTTTCGTGTGTGTTAATACTCATTATATAATAATTCCAATGATTGCAACTGTATTATAGGAACAAAATACCGGCCACAATCAAGAAACAAAGACATCTGGTATTTCTGACTATGTAGTTACTATTATTAGGAATGTAAATAATACACAAATGGGGTGTGTAGAATAAAAAGAAAGAGAAAATCAACCTGGTAACTTTGACAATTTGATGAATGTTGAGAGGGAAACAGCTTGAGCTGTCATGACGTTTTACTGAGCCTCAAGCTGATATTCTTCATTATATATGTACACAAATGAAGACATCAATAATAAATAATAACATTATTCTATGCATACCATAGATGAGAGGCAGAAAATTAACTGAAATTAATGTCAGGAAATTACATATTTTCAACTAATAATAACTATACGAGGACTTGAGCCCTTTTTTGCTTAGATTTTATTTGCTTTATTAACGTTAATGTATGTATTCTTTCATGTGAGATCTTTACTATCAGGTAGATGTTCTCCCCTCAGTAATAAAGGAAAAATGATACCAGCTTTGGAAAACAAAAAGACCTGTTGTTCGAAGAGCCAACTCCACAAAGTCTCGCACTCGGCATTTTGCATATTATTTACATTCCTAACTATTACTATGATTCAATGTGAGCATGATAGCAGATGTAGTTGATTCTTAATAGTTCTTAAACAGATGAACAGATTGTTTTAGCCAACTGCTACCAAATAAATCTCTGGGGCTAACAAAAAGATGGTTCTTCGTTCAGGGACCAACTCGGCTCCATATGCAGTCGTAACATTTATCCGATTGCTCTACCTATTGGATAGATAACAATCCTTACTTTCTTGATTAAAAGTTACATTTCAGCAAAAACCCTGCACAATAGGTCTTAAAATGACTCGAAATATTTGACCAATAAATAAATATTCTAGAACAGTACAGGGTACAATTGACGTAAGGATTATCATACCAAAAGTACTCGTTTGTACATAATATCACCTATTTTCTCTTCTCTGTGAGCTGTTGAGCTGTTTTCGAGCATTTCTAGATGTTTAATATGTATGTATAATAATAATTAAGTCAAATAAAATCTGGAGGAAATTGTAAATTACGTTTCCAAGGTAGAATCCTCCGAGGTATCCCTGTAAATAACACTAGATACTAGGATTCGTGGTAGATACCACAAGATACAGTCAATGATGGATGGTTCTCAGTCAATGACTACAATTCACCCTGATGTTACTATTTATATGTCAAATTCACAACAAATTCACAAGGATATAAGCCCTTACAAATATTTTAATCCACAAGCATTTCAAGTTTTAAAAATTATATAAAATATGAGATCATTCATTTGCTACATCAATATTACTTAGTATTGATTCATTTTGACGGATTTAACTCTATTCCCGTTTCCTATTTTGTAAACTAAAACAAGTTTGAAAAAATGAGACGTGTGACGCATAGGCTAAATTCTACCCTATGTTTTTATTAGTTTGTTTGTCTAATATAATTTTGTTTATAATTACTTTATATATGTTACAAGTAGGTATTTAGGTACTTAGTTTGAAACACACAATATTAATTTGCCAGAAACAAATAGAGTAATTAAAAAGAAAAAGATATCAGATTGAATGTTTGCCTTTTGTATTTGTATAAGTTCATATTTATGTAGTATGTATATCGGGGGATCGGGGTCATTTTTGCCTTATTCCAACCATCAAATGGCACCATAAATCCTTCAAAAGTAACACCAGTAAAATGACTGTTATTTTTTGTGTATACCTATAAAAAGAATATCTCTAGCAAATAATTTCTTTCCTCAAAATACCTTAGAAATACGTTTTGATTGACAAGAAGAAATTCAAAATTACTCAACAAACAATGTAACAAGTATAATTGGAGTTCGAGCACTTTAAAGGTCAATTATATGTATAAAGAGAGGAAAAAGAAGAAGTTGTTCGTTTTGGTCAAGTGATTTTTAGATCTTTCTTTTTAAATAAAGTTCAAATATTGGGGTTTTCATGCCAGAATAGGTAATAGGTTCCCTTGTATATGACTTTTCACATACTATATGAGAATAGTCACATACTAAATGGAACAAGTTTGGGATTTTTATGAATTGTGACACACTAAGTGGAATAGTGACACACTATATGATAATTAATAAAAAAAATTTCATATACTTAATGACGAGACGTACACCTGAAGAATTGAGGTTCGACTCGGAAAGAAGTGTACAAATTTGAGGAACCCATTCTGCAAATGGCAGTTGGGCTGAACTTTCAGCAAGGCTGGGAGTCCCACAAGCAACGGCTTATCGATGGGTTAAGTCGGGTTATTCAGCCGACAAACGTGGAGGCGTGTTCAACTCCAAGGTACTCGATATTCATCGAGAACACATGATCAGCCTTATCAAAGGACATTGCTGATTCGTTTTGGGCAGCGTTGAGCTTACGTGTTTCGAAGCAAACCCTGAGACGCTTATTGGATGGAATGTCCTACACATTGAAAAATGTTGGGCTGCAAATATTGAAGGAAGGGTTAAACAAGACATGAGGGAGGAAGATATGGAATTCATTGAATCTTTTTTGTAATTTGTATAAAAACTTTAAATATTTATTTAATTCTCAAATAGAAGAGAATTGTTCTCATTTAGTGTGTTGCTATTCCATTTAGTATATTACTATCTAAAAAAAATTCCAAGCCTCTTCCATTTAGTATGTCATTATTCTCAAATAGAATGTAAAAAGGTATAGTAAGGGCTATAATTAACATAAATTAGGGTGTAAAATCCGTCTTACATTTTTGTACCCTTTGGCCAATATTTGCTACAAAGTATAAAAAAATTCCACTGTCTTGAAATTATGACTCTTCTATACGTAGGGTCAATTGAACAAGAATCAAAAGTTATTTGGTTATACTATTTTACTATGATTGAAGTACAATTTAAATAAAGTTGAAATTGTTTTATCTATATTTAAGTATCACTAATTATAAAAATAATTTGTTCATATATGTATTATGAAAGTATGAGACTATGGCTCTTATTATTATTAGTCTAGGCATAATTTATTTTCCTTATGACACTATGTATTAAAAAAAAAATCTTTCTAAAAACAATGAGAAAGAGAAAATATTTTTCTGCAGTATCATACCTATGTCTAGGAATTTGCAAAGTGTAACAAAAAGATCTTTTTAAATAACTAATGAACACAGCCCTCAAAGATACATTCATTTTATGAATACTAAATTGTATAACCCATTCATATCATTGCCCTTAAGTATATGTATATATAATATAAGTATGAGGGAGTCCCCTTATTGCTTTAAGTGTGTTCTCACTCAATCTTTAAAATTTAAAGTCATATTATTATTGAATTATTATTATCTATACATAAATATGTTACTTACTTATATATATATATATATGAAATTTATTATAAGTATCCACAAATTAAAGAAAAAATCGTTTAATTTATCATCCTAAATCCTCATAAAACATTTGCATATAAAAGTCTAAAATAAAGTGACTGCATAAATTATATGCATAGGGGAGACCAGGAACAGTTGCAATAGGCTATTTTTCTCAAAAATCAATCAAAAAAGCCTTACCTATGAAATACATACAACAATTGTATAATGTAAAAAGAATTATTAATTTTTAAAAAATGAGATATTTGTGTCAGGTCTAGGAAAATTCATCGACTGAGGGGTAAATTTAATTTTTGAAGAAATATTATTTTTATCATAATGATGTTAATTATTCATTTGAATTATTGATTTTTTCCATATTACTTGATATTATTTATCAAAATTCAAAACTCACTCATTCAGAAGATATTTAAGAAAATGTATGCAAGGTTTGTTTGGTAGAAAGGATGGTAACACCAAGATACTAAATTGTCCAACTATTGCTCATTCTTCTAGAGCAGTGGTCCCCATTTTTTTTTAACTGCAGACCGGTCAACGCTTGACAACATTACTGCAGACCGAAGGGTTGTAATATTAATAATAACAGCAAACGTGAATTCACTGTGTACTCATATGGAACTTTATTAACACATTGCTCTATCAATGTAACATAATATAACATCAAAAACGGACGTAACACTAAATCAATGGAAGCCCTGAGCTGTTTTCTTTGCAACGAGATAGTCCCATTCGGGGGGTAATGCCCGACAAAGACACCCGCAGTGTGTTGTTTATGTTCATTCTACTCCTTTGCCTCGTTTTTGTGGCTCTCATTGCAGAAAATCCCGCTTCACACAGATAGGATGTTGGAAATGGCATCAGGGTTTTCAAAGCCGCGTTAGCGATCTCTGGGTATTCTGCTATTACTTTAATCCAAAACAGCAACAGAGTTACTTTCTCGAACACCGTATTAAGGCCGCCGTCATTTGCAATCTCCAGCAGTTGGTCTTCTTCTTGCAGAGACATGCTGGAACCAGCTGGTTTGCTGACAAATGAGTCACGTATCCATTGGCCGTTCGTGGGTCCTTTAAGGTTGGGAAGTAGAAAACAGAAATAACTAAATTATTCTTGTGCGTCCCGGTACTGATTGATACATGGGGATCACTGTTCTATAGTATTTTCTATTCTATCAATAGAGTACTTTAAATAGCGCAAGTGGGAAGAGTGCATTCAGGAAGTGAAGGGAATTTCTCCAATCTGTATTACTGGAGAGTGATCAATAGTATTACTATTTCAACTGTACTCTGTCTCCCCTACCTGAATGTACTTTTACAATGGTTTTGTTAAATGTACATATGTGCATATGTCTGTAGGCATGTTGCTTCAACCCACATGTTGGTAAAAAAATAATACATAGGCATTGAATTTATATCACGAAAATTTAAAAAACAATAAATGAAACATAACCATTGTGTATTAAATATTAGTTTTTATTAACTATATAGAAAATGACTTCAAAGTTACGATTATTTGTATTAATATATGTACATCTTACATATATAAATATATGTATAACCTGGGTTATTTAAAGCTAATAGTACAATAATAACCATTGATATTTTTCTTATTTAATACTTTGCCTCAAGGAATGATATCAAAAACAATTTTATGTATGAGAAAACAGAAAACGGACTCAGTAAGGGGTACAATTGAGTCGAAAAGTTCATTTAGTATATATTTTGTAATATTACAAGGCTAGGTACATATATAAACTAAAGACACGTTATCTATATAAATTTTATGAATCAGCAGATGACTCTAGTGTGCATCTCGACAGCTGATATTACCATGATATGAAATATATAGATATATACATATATAGTATATTTAGAAAAATGACTTAAACATGTAGATTTTGTGTTTGTATAAAGGTTAATTAAGATAGAATCCTTCATGCTTAATTCATATTTACTCCATACTTTGTATGAAGAATCAATAGCCTCTTGGGTCAGTCAAAAGCTTTACATAGCATATTTACATACACATGTTTATTTAAAATACCTTTTAAAAGTTATTAAAAAGCATTCAAATGAAAAATTGACCCAAACAGCTAAAGGATCTAATTTGAGTTGCTCCAATTTTCCTTGGAGTATATATGTATACATATGATATAAAATATTTTTATTAGAGCCCTCAAAGCATCCTTCAGCATCAAAGAGTAAAAATTCAGTTGACAACTAAGGCCTAATATGGTTATCCTCTCAGCAGGATTTATTTATATCTATGTGTGGTACAATTTGGGATTTTATACAAGTTGTAATTTGAGCCATCAGCTTGTACAAGTTTCGATTTGTACGTCTCATAGTGCCTTATTTAATAGTTACACGGGTCAACAGTCAAAAATACTAAGGGGTATAAGTACAATTAAAGTTATTCAGTTTTGCACGCTGATTTCAAATAGTAGAAGCGTGCAGAAGGATTTCAGCTGTTTTCTGATTCCTTCTGCGCGCAACTACTTACGTAGCTCTACAGTGAGTCTTAGATTTATAGTTGATTTTTGCTCGAAATAGAATGAACATTTACACATTTAGATGGACAATTTCTTTTTGATTAAGGATTTATGTACAAACGTTTCGTCCGTCCCCTACGCTCCAATGATCCCTTTTAGATTAAAACAAAGACTAGAAATGGAATTTGCATTAAATACACTAGCGAAATCATCATTTTTGAATGCACAAAATGAGTATCCTTCTAGGCTTAAATTGAAGTTGAAGTTGGAAAATGGGCCAAAAAAGCTAACACAGTAGGGTCCAATTTCTACAAAACTTTAGAACTCTTGAAAAAAAATAATTACAGATTTGAAATCAATGTGCTAAACTAAAGAACCTTTATTATTTCTAATACCCCTTAGAATTTTTGAAAGTTCAAATTTGTTGACCTGTGTTTTGAGCCATTTTAATTTCAGACATTAATTTCTGATACATTTAAACTACTCAAATTTTATTTATTTTCGGGTCATGGAACTGTGAATACTTATATAGCTCAAAGCAGCTTAGAAACGTTTATCAATTAGTAATTTTCCGTTAAATATACATAGAGTATCTAAGGAAATAGTTACATTACTTTGATATTTGATTTTTCATTTAAAATGTTACATCGGTTTTTTTTATTGCAACTTGTACAATTTACTGCTTGCAGAATTGTTAGTCAATAAATCTTTTGATCCGTGACCAGACTTTAAAAATATAATATGATCTGGTCGAAACATAGATGCCTCAGCTTCATATCATATAATAAAATGAAATATTCAGCCTATTGTATGGTTATTATTTGTTCCACTTGGCAACTTTAACAAATCAGGGATCATTTTTTTCTTTGTTTGTAATTAAACTTTCTGCTCACTCCTAAAAAAAAAATATGAAAAAGCACAAATTGATCCTTTAATTTTATGGAGTAGGTACAAATTTTGCAAATAAAAAAAAAAGCAAACGTTTATAATATTATTCGCATAATTAGGTCATTTTAAAAAAAAATTGCAACAATTTAATTAACAATTTGTAAATGTATATTTTGCTTTTTTTTCTACCTTTGAGAAATGAATCGTGACTTTTGCATTTATCAGATATTATTCAAACATTTGTATAACACAATTACATGTGTGTATTAAATATAAATATATATACATATATGTACATACAAATATACATGTAATCTTTATAAATGAAAAAAATAAAAATAAATAAATAAACCAGAGGTATGAAGTTACCGCTTTTTTTTTTGTATTACTTATTCATAGTTCTTTATATCTTTTTTACATTTTATATGTATTTGCTAAGATTCGTGTAACATTTGTGTAAAGAGAATTAGCAAATATTTTTATACCTAAACAAAATATTCAAACACTAATTACATATTTCTATACCTTGCCTATGTTAAAACTAATAGGCATGTTAATTTGATTATGAAAAAGAAAGGTTTTTTTTGGTTCATTAATTTATTTGACCAAGAATGTTTTTGAGACAGGGAGGGGGGGGGGAAGAAAGACACTATAGAAAGAGGGTATTCAATTGCTATAAGATTGCATTTCAAGCACTATAGCTTAACTGAGATATATAATTAAGGCCTTATGAAAAGTATAACAAAGAAACATAGAAATTTTTTGCATATTCTTTTAATATCAATGAGTAATTAGCAAACTTTATAGCCAATCTATTAGTACAATTTATTTTGATTAACTTCGTGGGGTGTCTCGCCTACGTGTCTCACTAAGTTATATTTCTAGCCATAAGAATTTTGTACAAATAGTTTATTCTCAGTGTCAACTATTTTTTACATTTATGTCTATTAATTTATAAGTAACAATGATGGTGTTTTTTTTCATTAGATTAAAGTCTCAAAACTATGTACAAAAAATTACACTGGTCAACAGTCAAAAATTCTATATAAGTATAAGTACAATAAAAGTTATTCCGTTTTGCACATTAATTTCAAATCTGTAGTTTTAAAAAAGCTATTGGCCCATTTTTCAACTACAACTTCAATTTAAGACTATATAGAAGAATACTCATTTTGTGCACAAATAAAAATAATGATTTGCTATTGTATTTAATGCAAATTCTAATTTCAGCATTTGTTTTGACCTAAAGGGACTCCAGCAAATCATTATTTTTGAATGCACGAAATAAGTATCCTTCTAGGCTTAAATCGAGGTTGAATTTGGAAAATGGGCCAAAAAAACTAAAAAAGTAGGGTGGCTATTTCTCAAAAACAGTCGGACAAAAAAAATTTACTGATTTGATAGAAATTCGTGTGCAAAACTGAATAGCTTTTATTATTTTTATACCCCTTAGGATTTTTGAAAGTTCAAATTTGTTGACCAGTGTTACTAAAAACATTTGTAGAAGAAAAATTCACAACTCATGAAATAGACTGAATCTTTTCATTACAAGAAGTATACATATAATATTGATTGATATTTTAGTATAATATTAAAAATAAAAGTTATATACTAATCAGGGCTTGAGACAAAGATAACTTTGCAAGGTTTTTTAAAATTTGAATTGAAATTTTTGAAATTTATTTATCGTGGGGCCTCTGAGTTTTGAATTCATGGCGTCTGAGAACCTTGCCACCCTGAGTGAGTTCCATAAAAATATGTATGCGAACTTGTTTAGAAATGGATTAAAGTTATTTTTTGTCTAAGAAAAGGTAATTTTTCAGCCATATAAAAATAATTGATGTAATGATTAATGCTGAAGAAGAGTAGAAAAATTTTAAAAGATGAGTGTAATAAAATTTATTAGTCTTGAAATTCTTTAAATATATGGATATGGATGGAAAACTATTTATAAAAAGTAATTTAAACCTTTTTCTATATAGGCTAATTTGGATAGAAAAGAAACACACTTAATTTGATTTAAAGAACATGTTGTTCTATTGAAATTATATAATATTTACGTAATTACAAATTACTTCAGTTCATTTTTTTATAAGGCCAAAGGCTATAAAAGGACTAAATTAAAGATGCTCTAAACATCTTAAAAATAGGTAAACATTGATTAAAAGTCTTTAAACTGTTTTAAAAACTAATGTGTATAATAAAGTTTTCTGGATAAATGTTTATACATAATTAATGATTCAACATCCGAGCAATTCATTTCCTCTTTTTTAACAAAGTGAGCTAGGTAGGTAAATATGTGCTTCAAGCTATTTTTTTCCTCTTTACTTCTTTCTCCGACCGTTACAACAAATTATGAACAAAGTACGTAGCACATAACTGCCAAGTTTTTTTTTTTTTTTTTTTTTTGATTCCATGAAAAGAAAAGTTTTTAAATGAGTTTATTTATTTTTTTTTAATTACTAAATAATGTTGTTTTTTAGTTGTACATATGTATGTTTGTGTGTGTTTGAAAGTAGAGCATTGCATGTTTCATAAGGATTAAAATAATCATGATTGAGATAATTCCCCCCCCTCCCCTTTCAACATGACTTTTTATGAATTTGTGGACACATAATATTTGCAAGGTTCATACATATTTATTGTAAGTGTTGGAAATTATGATTGAAGATGTAAAAAAAGAGCAATTCGGGGTGAGCGTTGATCTCTCTAGAATTGCATCAGTTGGCAAGTTGTATCACGTATCAGTATTTTTGTAAGAAAAACTTATAATTCTTTTTTTAATTACACTGGTGTCAACAAACAAAATCCTAAGGAGTATAAGTATAGTAAAAGTTATTCATTTTTGGCACGCTAATTTCAAATCTGTAATATTTTTTTTTCGAGAGTCCGACAGTTTTTGAGAAATCGGACCCTGGAGCTTTTTTGGCCCATTATTTTCCAACTTCAATTTAAGCCTCGAAGAATACTTATTTTGTGCATTAAAAAATGTTGATTCGCTTGTGTATTTAATGCAAATTCCATTTACAGTCTTTTTTATATATAAAGGGACTCCTAGGGGTGTAGGGTGTGGGATTAGGCTCAAAAGTCGGCCAAAACGTTTGTACTTAAATAACTTCTTGAATATTACATGAAATGGGTTAATAAGTAATGCTCTAAAAAGATGAGACCCACATCTTTCAAACGAGATGTCAAGCACCCGATAAGAATCCTTAATTAAGAAGAAATTGTCCATTTGAATATGTATATTTTGATTCAATTTCGAGCAAAAGTTTAATAGAAATCTAAAACCCACGGTAGAGCTACTTAAGTAGTAGCGCACAGATGGATTTCAACCGGTTTCTTAATCCTTCTTAATCATTGAAAAGATGGAACAAAATATACATTTTATGGGGATTACATCTTCTTCTTCTTTGGATAAAACAACAAAATAATAACAGATTCTTTGTTTCCTTAATTATTTAGAACAGATGTAAAGTATATGCTATAACTCAGTGTGTCCATGTTGCTTATGAAGTCATCTCAAGTGTGGTTTGTACGTTAACTGGGAGTTACACTTTTTTCACATTTCTCATTACGATTCTTCAGAGGGGTAACTTCAATTATGCTATTAAGCTATAATGATTATTCTTATAGTTTCATTCTTTATTCTTATAGTTTCATTCTTTATTCTTTTAAATTTCTCACATTTAATCTAAATATGTACATCATGAATAGTTGTAAAACTTATAAATGTGAATACATATTATTAATCTAAATACTGATTCGCAATACATCCTTTATCTAATGGCCAACACTTTTTCGCACTAAATGCAAGTCATTTCTTCATCTAAATAAATATATAAATCTACTCATATCTGTGATATTGTTGAATTGACAAGCTAAGGGCTAATTCATGGTCAAAAGGAAGAATAAATTATTCTAAGGGATTTGAAGTAGATAAGAATATTTAGTGACGTAGATGTTTGACCTTTCATTTCCAGGCATGGATAGTCCAATGAAGTATTTTTTTACCAGAGTAAAAGAATAATTTTTAGAGACCACATTGATCTGTTTTTACTTATTAAGAAACATGTAACTAATTGATTAATTACAAATTAAATAACATAATAGAATGAAATTTTTTGATCTTCTAATTTACTCACATTTTCTTTTAATCCTTTAATAATAATATTAGGCCTAATAAAGCAGCTATCGTAACAGAATAATTAATTAAGAATTTGTTATTTCAAAAGTAATTCCTCCTATTTTTGTTTTTGTTTTTTTGATGATTATGGACTCATATATCCATAATATGAGTCATATTATAAAGCACTCAAACAAAAAGGAAAAGAAAATTTGGAATGAAAATCAAGGATTCACTCTACTTAAAGCAGGGGGCTCAGACTCGCAGCTCCCGGGACGATAATTTACTTAATATGAAATATTTATGTTAGTGCAACCTTCAACCCCTACTGAGGGTCTCCACTTGATTCTTTCCTCAAGTCAAGTGGCTTGGGTATGTGAGAAGAAACGCTGCCAGGTCTCTTGGAGCAAGAAGTAGGCAAGAGTAGACTTTTTCAGAATAGTTCAGGCTTAATGTTTTATTCATGTTCAGAAAGTTTAGGGTTAAATAACTATTAATATAGACATTTAAAACTGAATAAAAATAATTAATTTCTCTAATCAGCCAGTTAATATGGGGCTTCTTCAGTCGCGTGTATCTGCTGTATAATCATTTTCCTTTATTTATTTAATTCATTATTTTGTATTAAAAATCAGCGGTTTTTTCGTGAAAATCCTGATGTGGCCTAGCCTCACCCAGGCTCTGCCTCCAGCGGCCCCAAAGTGAATTGAGTTTGAGACCTCTGATTTAAAAAAATATTTTATTTTTTTCTTGCGAAAATTTGGGATAAAGTAAGTAAATTGCTTAACATTCTTTGTACATTGTATGCTGATAATCTTTTGCTGTAAATGTTGGTAAATTAGACTAAATTAATAGCAAAAAGTATACTATTTTATAAATAATGTCATGGAATATATTTTGTTCATATAATCAAAAAAAAAATTAAAATATATTTTATAATTCATCCAGTTTCTCTGATATGAGCTCATTAATTCATGGGTACATATATAAATATATATATATATATATAATACCATTGTAGCTACACACATCTCAAGAGTTCTTATAAAAAGAATAGTAAACATGAGTGGTGAATAGCACAAACATTGTGCACACAATCTCAAGAGGCACACTCTTTATGGTACAAGTAGGTTGCCTCAATCATTCATGTTTACCTACAAAACAAAACCCACAAATATTTGTATCGTAATAACGAGATGTAGCGGACGTACTATAATGTAATACACGAAAATTTGAATTTAATTAATTGGGAATAGGAATAAATGACTTTGTTTTTTAAATTTACACTACCCTCATTGACATACTATGCGCCAAATTACACGTCAAAATATTTATTAGTGTTTGAGAATTATGTCCTTTTGTGAACAGTTATTTTTCGATTTTTAACATATTGTCTGAAAGATAATGACACAAATGACATTTAGAGAAATGTTGTTCTAAGCAAAAAAAATTAATTGAACATTTCAGACTGTATTTCTGTGGTTGATTTCTCGAGATACATAACCTATCAATCGACCATACAATTTTAAATTTTAATAGCATCATATCTAAACTCATAAGCTATTGCTCTGTAATTATTGACTTAATAAAATTTTGTAACTGCTTTGAAAAATGTAAAACATGTGCATTTGAAGGAAAATCAAATGAATTTTGAAGATTTTAATAAAGATTTTTTGTATTCCCGATATTTTTTACCCATGGTAATCTAATAAAAAGTATATTGAATTCCTTAAAACTATTACTGACATATTGTCGATATTTGCAATGGTTTTAATGTATGTATAGTAAGTATATAAGTACATATGTGTCAAGTCAACAAGAAAACAAGTTTGTTTTATAATATTGAAAAGAAGAAAATCCACTTTTAAGTAGTTTTTTTACTGCATAAATATAACGACCAAATATTTCGGAGTCATTTTAAGACTTATACCTCAAGGTCTTTGCTAAAATGTCACTTTATATCGAGAAACCAAGAATTGTTGTTTATCCTATAGGTAGAACAATTGGATAAATGTGTCCAAGAAAGAACGACCATCTTTTTCATAGCCCCAGAGATTTATTTAGTGGCAGATGGTTCTTTCCTATAATACAGTTGCGACTATTGGGGGTCATTATTTAATTAATTGAAATAACCTAATAATACAAACGAAAGAAAATGTCTTCAAAATATGAATGCAGTTCACATTCATTTTTGAAATATTTTAAATAAACTTGGTTTCTTGTCGATATTTGAATGTATACTTGATTTTTTTCAAAAAGCATTCAAGGTCACTTAATGAATATTTATTGCTAAATATAACAATTAAGTAATGTCTAAAAAAGCTAAACAAACAACAAAAAAAACAGTTCTGTCTTACACACATTGTGCATTATTTAAGACATATTTTTTTTAGAACTTCTTATATATTTTTGCACAGATAGAAAATGTTGCATGGTGACACAAATCGTTCTCAAACAAAATTAAAACAAAAAACAAAAAACAAAGTAAAGCCACCTCTTTGTGAAATCTAATATGTCACACCATAAGAAAGTCAAAAATAAATACTCACACTAATAACTCAACCTCTATGTAATGAATATACATATACATTTAGGATTTATAAAGGAAATCTTTTTATATATGTATGTCATATTGCACAAAGGCTCTTTATAGCCAGTCTATTTTTTTTCTTTCCAAGCTAGATATCTTATCATAATCATTTAAGATAAAAAGGTATGCAATGCGTACTCAGTTGCTATTTGATATGACTAACTTTACATACAATTGCTTTCTCCTTAAATTATGAGCTCCGTGGGAGACAGTAAATTTAGCAAGAAAAGAATAGATTTATGCTCATGAAAAAGTGATTGTCCGAAATTAAATTTTTGCAATTTATTTTAATTAAAGTTAATGGGCTTGTGAATGCACTTTCTTGAAGAAGTATACATACATGATATGTAAATGTGAAACTTGGATATCATTTGAAATAATTTAAAGTTGAGAATACGATTGAAATACAGTCAAACCTGTAGTATGCGGTCATGTAAGGGGGTGCACCTAAAAGTGACCGCTTAGTACAGGTAACCACTTCAACCAGGTTTGATTTTTTAAAACTATTATGGAGGAAAAGGGCATAAAATAATTCTTGAACTCCAAAATACACTGTATCAAAAAATATGATAGTAGGTATTTATAACTTTTTGTATAAAATATAACCAAATTAGAATAAAATTTAGCATTTCTAAAAAAATCTAAAATTTATGTTTGCTCAATCTGATTGGCCATGTAAATATGTGTCTCCTGTGATTCTTATTTAATGACAGCATTTAGCATACTGATATTTCTTCCATCAATTACAAATTGGTTGAATTTAAAATAATGCAACACTAGCTTTGTTAAAATTGTCATATTCGTTCTCAGACAGAGAGTGAAAAATAGGGGTAAAACGTTCATACAAATTTGATCTATTGCATATAGATACGATACATATATGTACTATACGATTGGACTTGTATAAAAATATGAATAGTAAGTACTCATCAGACCATCTACGATTGACCTGGATTTGAATTTATTATCGGGAATGATTGATTCTTCTATTTCAAGTGCACAACTTTCGAAGTTCTGTAATGAACAGTCTGTAAACGGTAAAAAAAAGAAGAAGACCGTTGAAGCAGGTTTATTTGTATTGGTATGCACAATTTTAGGTTACTGCTGACCGGGGATTGCAGGGGCACACTTAATACAGTAAATTTATGTTATAAACTTCTTGTGTGGGAACTGGATATGAACATTTAGTGCAGTTACACACTAATAGTAAGTAATCGTTGGACCAGGTTTGACTGTTTATATGTATTTAGGTACATGGATAGAAGATAAGTTATTTAGATGAGTTAAATAATAATTATTTACTATTTAGGAAAAAATTCATCTTCACTCTTAATGATGGAATCGTTAAAGAGTAAAAATAAATCGAAGGATAAACATAGTAAGCACAAAACAATGAAGCAATCATAAATTCAAAAAAAAATCATAACTTTTGACAGGTAACTTTTAATCAACAACAAAGATTAAACCTCGTTATTTCTTAATTACTATTATTTTCGATGGAGTCATGATGATGACGATACAAATTCATTCATCAATTATCTACAACACGTGTCTAGTTTCGAAATACTTCAAATTTTCTAAAGTAAAGAAAATTTTACTTCCCTATATACGTACAACATAAAGCAAAATATCTTGTATGATCCCTTAAAGGTGCATCAAAGAGTTGACTTACTTATTACAAATCTTTGAACGGTTATCAAAATAATTAACACAATTTATGTACTTTAATTAGAGTAGATAGGTAGACGTAATGTTGTTATTTTCAAGATCAACCTTGGGCTCGACATCAAATTTTGAAGGTCTGTATATAAAGTAGCAACCCTTCAAAATCTGGTTTTTGTCTTGTTTTTCCTTGATTATAATCTCAAAAGAGGAAACAATTTTTATACAAAATTTGATCATAACCTTAGTCAATGAATACTATTATAAAATATGAATATATTATTCTATAAGCCACAAACAAAATAATTTCAAAATATGAATAAAAAAATTAAGAAACAATCTTACTGATATCCTACAGTGACTGGTTTTGAAATTATATAAACAAGTTTGTCCATTATTCAAGAACGACACTATACCAATTCTAGGAAAAACTCAATAAACAGTATTTCATAAGTTAAATTAGCACTTCAGGTTTTAGTTCTAGTTATGTTGACGTAATGAGGTCTACGTAGATTTGATTTTTTTTTATAATTATAAGTTGTTTTTGTTTTTTTAAAAACAGTAAAAATAAAATATAGCCCAGCAATATTAAAAAAACTATTCATTCACTTTTACTTGAGCATCAAAATGTACATGTGGTCTTAAACACAGCTCTAGTAGATGCTTCTATGCTAAAAGTAGATACCTATATGCTCAAAATCCTTGATCTAAGACCCAAAAAGTTTTACTTTCAGATTATTATTCGATTATTTAATTTATATTGAACTTGCTTATTCCCATATGGAACTTAAAAGGGTATAGATATATGCTATTATGCTTGTGATAACGAAATGAGCAAACACTTTTGGTAAGGAAATTCAAAATATCAACCAAAACCCTACGCCTTCATTTTGAGATATTAGCTTTATGCATACATAATATGTTATATGAATGTCTTCTTGTATTCGTATTTATAGACAAAGTCTTAGAACTATTCCATTGTTTCCTTTAAGTTCATACCCATTATCTCATAGCAAAGATAGATAAACGTAATCAGTTACAAATACATATATGTACATTGATGTACAAATTTAATGCTCTGACTCAGAAACATATTCCTCACTCCTAACTCAAATACCCAATTATTATGTAGGGTTGAATGCAATTGATATAAAAACACATATAGTCCCAATGATCTGTGACCCTATTTTGTATAGCATAAATGCTGAATATACATGAGAATGTTGTAAAATAAATAAACTCAACAGCATGAAGATATATTTAAAAAATAAATTAATAATAAATATTGGAGATTAGCAATTCACTGTATGTACATTTTTCATCAGTTCATTACCTCATAAATTATTATCAATTTTCCACGCTTTTACTCACATTAATATTAATTAAAGACGAAGAAAAAACAAATGACTATAACAATAGCCACATAGCAACAGTAGTATACCCCTGCCATTTGTGCATATGCTGCTCTTGTGTATTATGTATTAAATATGATTACTCTTGAGTCTGTACGCTATTGTTGTTGATGTGATCCACTTGAACTGAAGTGCAAATAATTTTATTCATCCTATCCATATTTAGTCTCTATGTAGAATCTCTTTTTGTTTTCTATGTATATAAAAAGTAACATACATTTCTTTGTTTGAGAAATAAGTAACAAGTGAATATTTTGACATCCCCCTATTATGACAATGTATGTATGCTCAGTAATGTATTGTCAGTTGTTGATTTTTCTAGATACGCTTTAGTTATGTTATAAATGTGAAATTCGATTTAGCTCTTGGTAAGTTGTGAGCAATTAGCAATGATGTATTCAACGAAGAATAGTCCTAGGATTGATAACAATTCGCTAATTACATAGGTCAACAAATTTGAATTTCACTCTAAATGTGTAAATTTTCATTCTAGCAAAAACTCGCTAGAAATCAATGACTCATGGTAGAGCTAATAAAATACAAGTGCAATAGATAGGAAGGATTTCAGCTGGTTTCTTAATCCTTCTGCACGCGTCTACTTAAGTAGCTCTACCGTGAGTCTTAGATTTCTAGTGAATTTTTGCTCGAAATTGAATGAAAATTTACACATTTCGAAGTACGATTTCTTCTTGGTTAAGAATTTTTATCGAGCGCTTGACATCCTATTTGAAAGCTGTGGGTCTCAGCTCTTTTGTGCATTCATTATTAACCCATTTCTTGTAATATTCAAGGAGTTATTTTAGTACAAAGGATTTGACCAACTTTTGTGCCTACTCCGGCACCCTACGCCCCCAGGAGTCCTTTTAGGTCAAAACAAAGACTGAAAATTGGATTTGGATTAAAAACACTATCAGGTCATTATTTTTTAATGCACAAAATTATTATCCTTCCAGGCTTAAATTGAAGTAGAAGTTAGAAAATGGGCAAAAAAGCTAAAAAAAAGTAGTATCTGATTTCTCGAAAACCGTCCGACTCTCGAAAAAAAAAAAAAAAAAAAAAATTTTAAATAAGCGTTCAAAATACCCCCTAGGATTTTTGACTGTTGGCCAGTGTTATTATCAACATCCTTTTTTTTTTTTAGTATGAAAGATCAGGAGATGCAATAGCGATTTCAATGTGTTTTAGTGCTACGATACAGACTACATCACTCAAGACCACGTCGATACTAAGACATTGATGAATGTCTATAAATAGAGCTACACAAAGTCGTAGCAATAAAGAGTAATGAAAGGGTATAAAGAGGTGAATGTAATTATCCAAGCTGTTTTTCTTCACTTTGCTATCAATCATTTCTAAAAAAAAAAAATAACAACAAACTCTTATATATTACAATTATTGTTACTTATACATATACATATATATAATAATAATAATGATAATTCAATTCAGTTACTTTAAGTTTCAAAATTACTAAGTCTGTAGAGTAAAAAGGCAATGGGTAATTGAGATGGAAAATTGAAATGTACATTTATGTTCATGTTAAGAAAACCTCTGGTTTTTTTTTTTTGAAATGATGATGAATGATTGAATGGGCTTGAAAAAAGGGGGGGAGCTAAGCCGAAAATCAATTACCCTCATTCCATTTGAAGGTGTTTTTATGTATGTACATATGTATATGCATACAATTGGTGGTTATACATCTTGATACATATGTATACCTATACAGAGGAGCTAAGTAGGACCTCTAAGCATGGTAGGTTTTATTGCAATTTGAGGGTTCTGTAAATATATATATATATATATATATATATATATATATATATATAGACATGAAAGAATGATCTGTTTTATTTTTCTTCATAAATAGTAATAGGCCTTTTTAAAGTTTTTATTTGAAGCCATAAAGTATGTTTCTTTGTTCAGTTAGGCACTATGTATAGAATCTAATATGTTAATAAAAAATGTAAGTTAAACTTCTTTTTTGATTCCTTGGATTCATCAGGTAGGAAAAAACCCAGAAGATTCTAAGGGTTAGGAGTGCGACTTTTACAGAACAAAAATATGAGATTATAATTAAAAAGAAAATAAAAAAGAATAAACAGTTGGTTTTAAAATTCGATTTTGAAAATATGATGTTCATTATTTATATCGTTTTAAAGGAGAGGTTTTTTGTTATAAATGAAATGTAAAATTATAAAATAAATATTGTTAAATAATATTCTCCCTACACTTGTGCTATTTTAAGTATAGAAAGTTATCCTCACTCTGGTATTACTACATTTTTCTTGATCCTAAATCATAATAGACAGCTGATATTGACAAAATGGTCTTCTATCAATTATCTCAATTATCTCCTCACCCACAACAAAAGTTGCATCCATGCATTAGTCTATGTACATATATAAATAGTTGCAAATGTCCTCTGTTCAATAGCCATAGTTTTTCCGGTGCCGAAAGCAAGCATTGTTAGGATTTAAAATACAAAGAAATAGCTAGTTATGAACCCCAGTCTTTCAAAAAATCATTAGAAGTTGGTTGGTCCAACAAACACGTATGTAGGTTGGACTGTGTCAGCTCTGATTCAGGACCAAGGACTGAAGTTGATTCAAGTTTGGTAAATCAAAATAGGTTAGTAAGGTCCTTTTGACCTTAAAAAACATAACTTATACCCCCCCCCCCTCATTACGGCGTCAGCATAGGTGTAATATCCAAGGACCACTCATGTTTTTGTTTTTTTTAATCTCACAATTCAAGCTTTTATTGATAAATATAAAAAATTGTCTTAGGGAAATTATTTTCTACAAATGCTCACCGATTTATCTTCCTTGATTGTTTCATATTTTCTTTATATATTTATGTTTTATAAACATCCTCCTTCTTTTCTCTTTCATTACCCATTACTAATTATATGTCTTGAAGGCAGTTCACCTTTAGGCTAATCGATATGAAAGTTTGCAGTAAGGAAACAAACGATTCCTTAAAGCAAATCCTTTTTAGCTAATGAATGCTTAAAATAAATACCATTTTTTGTTATACATAGTTACATATATTCAAAGCAAATAATTAATAAATGTGAGGAGATGTTTCATAGAAAAGATCCTGGCAAAAAAAAACAAGGAAAGGAGAAAAGATTCTTTTTCATTTTCTAGCTATTTATACTTCATAGGAGTAGACACTGACTTTTGTATTATTCCAAATTTTGCTACTTATAAACAATATTTCTAAAAGATTTGTTAACATATCTTTTAGATAATTGTTTATATTTTATGGTTCATACATTTTTTAAAAAACATTATGCATGTTAACGTGCTATTTACCCTTCTAAAGAGTGATGAATATAATTTTTGTCAAATAGAGGAATAATAATTATTTTTTCTGGTACGATTATCGTATTAACCAGGTTGATAAGGAATAAAGATCTTCATTTCTTATTTTCCTTCTCATCTGTGCCATTACTTTTTTATAATGTTTCAATATTTTGACGTCAGGAGTACCAATTGTTGCTGCTAGATGTATATTTAGCATGACTTTTTAAGGATTATTATTTGCTCGAAATCGCAGCTTCTAGAGAATTAATTGAAAAATAATACAAATAGAAATTGTAGAGCAGTTAATAAAGAAAGGTCATATACAAGGAACTGCATTTCCCCCCTAAAAAGCCCTATCATTGGTTCTATGTATCATCTCACAACGAGTGTCAATAATTTTAAATGTAAGTAATGTAACTCCAGAAGGTAAATTCTTCACAAAAAAAAAAGTTTTCATATTGTAGGTATAAGCATTGCAAAAAAAAACCTTTTTTTAATACGTGTTTCTGATAGGGTTTGTTAGATATGTAACGTATAGGTTTATCAAATCTGCCTCGAGGATAATAGTTCTTATTTTTTTATATATAATTTATATCATTGTACATGAATCAAATATATTTTTTTGTTTCGAAATAAATGATGGTTTTTGTATACAAAAATAGTCATAAAAATGAAATGCAATTTTGTTTTGTTTTTAGTTTAAGAACTAATACAAAAACTTAAGCAAGTTTTTCATTTATTAAATGACTTTTTTTCTTGTCAAATTTAGTTGAGTAAGTATTTACATTGCTACATAATAATTTACAATATATACATATATATATATATATATATACATGTATATATCTGCAAGAAATGAACACCTTGAGGATATGTAATATTTATGATACTACTATTTATAGCTGGATTAAAAAAAGAAGAAGAAGGAAACAGAGAAAAAAAAGTCATAGACGATAAAGAGGATTCAATGCAAATTTTTTGTTGTATGTTATCAATATGATCGATAAAGCTTTTTGCATTCTTTAATGTAACGTTTGAGTACTTTATACATATTTTTTTTGTTCAACATTTACTTGTGACATCATCATTCTTGAAGTCAGCCATTCTAGAAAAATAATTAACAACCTAAATTTTATAAGAATTTGATAGAAATAATTTTGTTTTTTAATTTTTAAATTATTATTATATAAAGAAATTTTGTGGATAAAATAGCAAAAATTATTATTCTAATTACATATTTTGGACTTGTATTTCAGGAAATGTGCGACAACCAACTTTGAAACTCTTACAAAAACTGTAAATTAGATTTACTTTTTAGGTTTTGAAGGATGTTGTTTTTTTAACCTAAGTTAACAGAGGCTCCTTTAACTTAATAAATCGCTCTCCTTGCTATTTGAACGAAGCAAAAACAATGGTTTAAAATAAGGTTTATATATTCTTAATTGAGCTGGTGTTCATCTGAAAAACTTTGCGAAAACAAATTTGCTCTAAGCTGTTGAAAGTATTCATTGGGAGAAAAAAATCGATGAATACTTTCAACAGCTTAGAGCAAATTTGTTTTCGCAAAGTTTTTCAGATGAACACCAGCCAAATTAAGGTTACATAAGCCTTATCGTTGAATTGATGGTCAAATAGTTTACCTATAAATGAAATTACTATCGATGTATTGATATCAATGAATTGATTTAAATGAACACGGCGTGAACACTTTCAGTGTATGGAAAAGAAAACAAAAAAAAATATACACTCTCATCTTTTTCAGATGCAATCTGTGACGTCATTGAAAACGCTCTATTAAAACAAACCCCCAAAAATAACAACATCAAGCCTACAACTACCTTCTTCTGTTCTTTATATATATATACTATCGATAAGACCATTGGATAATCAAGTACTAGGACTCATCCATCTGTCATTCAATATTTGATTGATTTATCTTTAATAATAACATAATCAAAGGAATATTATTGAGTCTAATGATCATTCTGGAATTGACATGATCTTTTTTTTGTCGGTTGGTATTTAAAACGCTATTTCCTCATTCAATATATTTTAAATGTACTCATTTGTTAATGATCTTTGTCTTAAGAGTGCTTAGGAATACTCTTATTTGTAAAAGGTGTATACTATTAATGGGTAATGATGACAACTATGAGATGTTTTTTTTTTAATCAAAGAACAACAAGTCAAAGAATTATCTATTTATAATCACAATTTAAACTTTCAAAAATCCTAAAAGTTATAAGTATAATTAATTCTTCAGTTTTGCACAATGATTTCAAATCTGTACTTATTTTTTTCGAGAGTCCGACAGTTTTTGAAAATAGGACCCTACTTTTTTAGCTTTTTTGGCCCATTTTCCAACTTCAACTTCAATTTAAGCTTATAAATTTACTCGCTTTGTGCATTAAAAAATAATGATTGGCTTGTGCTTTTTATGCAAATTTCATTTCCAGTCTTTGTTTTGACCTCAAAGGACTCCTGGGGTCGTAGGGTCCTTAGGAAGACCATAAAGTCGACCAAAACGTTTGTATATAAATAACTCTTTGAATATTAGATAAAATGGATGAATAAGGAATACATTCAAAAGCTGAGACTCACAGCTTTCAAACGATATGTCAAATGCTTAATAAGACTCCTTAAACAAGGAGAAATCGTACATCTAAATGTGTAAACTATCATTCAACTTCGATCAAAAATCCAGTAGAAATCAAAGACTCACGGTAGAGCTACATAAGTTGCGCTGAAGGATTAAGAAACCGTTTGAAATCTTTATCTGCGCTACTATTGATTAATCCATTTCATGTAATATTCAAGGATTTATTTAAGTACAAACATTTTGGTCGACTTATAGACCTGTAGGATGTAGCTTGCGAATTCTTCACACGTCGAGGGTCACCATTTGTAGGATGTGGAGTTGATTGTTGAAGGAATGAAGAGATGCGAAGGTTGAATGTTGATGGATATAGTTGTTTATTATAAGTTCTGTTCTTGTCCCTGTCCTGCCTGTCCTGTCTAAGACAGATCAGCACAGAGATATATATATAACATTTACTATACATTTTACTTTGATTATTTACATTTCATATACATATACTATAGTAGAGTCCTCTATTAAGAGGTCACGCATTGAGAAGGTAAACACATGAGATCCGGCCCGCGCGCGCTGGTCAACATAATGTACCAGCCGGATAGAAGAAGAAAAGAATAATAATATAATATTGTTTACACTAACGTTGCTTCAGAGGATCCGCTACAGACCTACTCTCGCCGCTTAGAAATGGAATTTGCATTAAAAACACTTGCAAATCATTGTTTTTTAATGCACAAAATGAGTATCCTTCGTGACATAAATTAAAGTTGAAGTTGAAAAATGGGCCAAATTAGCTTAAAAAGTAGGGGTCCGATTTCTCAAAAGCCGTCGGACTCTCGAAAAAAAAATAATTACAGATTTGAAATCAAAGTGCAAAACAGAATAACTTTGATTATACTTATAACTCTTGGGATTTTTGAAAGTTCGAATTTGTTGACCTGTGTTATAAGAGCATTGAAGTTTTTTAAAATCTTTTTTTAAACTCGGGGTTTTTATCTTCTTCTTCTGTGTATGTGAGGGAATTGAGCTCACATTGAAGGCTTTGTCAAAAAAGAAGAAAAATGATGTCTTAATCCTCCCTTCATATTCTCTTTCCCTCATTATTTTTTTTTTTTTGTTTTTTAAAGACTCAACCATGAATTCACACGGAACAACTTATTTTATTCCTCTGGAAGGTGAAAATTATTATTTTGATGTGAGGGCTTCTTCCTTTATTATTATTATTATATTTTTCATTATCTTGGTTCGTCCTTAGTGCCACCCATCATGATTCATATTCAAAAGGAGTGCTAGGACCCATTATCTATTTTTGTCTCCCGTTTTTTGTCACCTATAGGTAAATTCTATGAATAAACTATTAGTATATGTATTTTGTTTCTTTGTGCTCCTCCACCGTTTGTTCAAATATCCGCTTCCTTTTACCTACAAAAACTCTCTGATAAAATAATTAGTGGGAAGGATAAATACACGTCTTCTGCTCGGATATATCATTTAATATTTATATTTATAAAAGTTATGACAAACTTAAGAGCGTAATTCCCTCTGATGTTTAAAAACTAATTGAATACATATACCATATGAAGTAAAAAAGAAATCAACATTTATAGCCCTCCTATATATATACACAATATATTAAATTAAGTTACAAAATTAGTTAAAGTTTCTCTCGTTTGTTAACCATTAATTAAGTTTTATTTGAAGATAATATTGTTAGGCAGAAGAAAAAAATTTTATTTTCTTTACAAGTATTTTATGAGTATAAACATATATTATGGTTTATGGTAAAAAAAAAAAAATAAAGTGTACTCTTCTGTTTACCTTCATTAAGTGTGTATTCGATCTTATATGTACATATACACTACTTCGTTATGTGAGTAAAAGTTTTTATGATAAATATATGTACAGGCAATAAAAGAATAGAGTATGACTAAAATAAGATATTAAATTGTGAATTATTTATGTAAAAGAATTGCAAAATAAGAAGTTTTTATAGCAAATGGTCAGCTAGAAAAAAAAGTTAATTAATTCACTTTAGAATAATCATTTCTTTCAAATCAATCCTTGGACTCGAAATGATATGTTTGAGATCAAATAAGTAAATAATTTAATCAATTTGGACAAATTAGGGTTTATAAGTGTACTGATATCATGAATTAGCACAAATATTTTAATGGAAAACATTTAATTCTCATTTTTTGATGAAACAAAGAAAACAAATTATTATTAAAAAAATTGTTCCTGAGATGTTGTAAAAAATATTTTTTGGTACTGTACTAAAAAAAAAAAAAAGAAAAAAATTATCACAATATTACTTTGAGCAAATATCTACGTAGATTGCAACTGTACCTGTAATCATAATTAAATAATCTAGCTCAACTGACCTATAGAGCAAAGGCAGCTACTCACATCTTTTGAAAATGGAATTTGAGTTACCTATGCTGCTTAAAAGATCTTTTTATTTCTGGTCTTCAGATAAATGAATATCCAAAATTATTTATGCGTACATTTTTGAGCCACTTCAGTATATTTATATAATATAAATTTTGAGTCACATCAACAACAAAAATTAAAAAAGTTAGTTATTAGACAGCTCATGAAAATGGGGAAAATGTTACAGTTTATTTATTTAGTCAGTATTTTAGGCATGAAACTTTTAAGGATTATATTTGATTCGAAGAGATGCATTGCAGCTTTATGATGATGGAAGGTTGTGAATAGCGCTTCAAACGACATTTTCATATGCTTATTTCATCTAAAAACATGTAAATACAAATTACGTGTACGTTTTATATCCATAAATCTATTTTTAATCGGAGACGTATAAAAATTGTACATTATATCTAAAAAGGAAAGTTAATTTTATTTCAGCTGAGGGTATACCTTTTCAAGTTCAATATCAAAAAAATAATAAAATAATATTTTTTCCCAGCCAACTCGAGCATTGAAGATGTTTGGAATGAAGAAGAGTTGGGCCTTACAGTCCTTTGCTCAATCCAATTGAGCATATTTGGTCAATTTTTTGAAAGCCTTTGAGAAAAGAGAATTAGCTATATAGAAAAATTGATAATATTCTAAATGCTGAAAGAAATGATTGCAGCATTTCGAAGCAAAGATCAAGAGTTCTGGAACAATTAATTGAAGGAAGACTTAATGAAATTATCTCAATGATTGGTAGTAATTGTATTTATTGTTAGCATCCAAAATCTTTTTGTAGGTAGATGTGATTAACTTTGTTGACATTAGATTCTAATAAATTAAATGAAAATTGACATTTTAACAACTATATTTAATTTAGCATCTTTATTTATTTTCATTAATTATAAAATTTGTTACTATGTTAAATTTCATGAATATTTATGACTTAAACAAATGATGCATATTTAGAGCAAAATTTTAGCTCGAAGAATTAGCTTATTCTTCTTTCTTTTCGTTTTTTACAGAATCCTAAAATTCAGTATTATACATTTTTATTCCAAAGTGTAATTTAAAGCAGGAGCTATTAACGGGACTTACATGGTTATTTTGCTGTGAACACATTTGTATATTCCTTCAAAGTAATCAAAAGTTAAGCATTTTCTTTAGAAATTGACTGACTTTCGGTCAACCCAAGCATTTGGAATTTTTACACGTCACCAATTAGATTACCTTATAACAAAATTTATTTTGTATAATTTTAAAATTGCCCTCTTTTTATTATTCATTCGTTTTAATGAAAGTTTAAGATTGTCCTTCATTATTTTTCAGGAGATGAGAATCAAAGACTATCTTTAATTTTAATTAGCTCTCTACAACTCATTTCTAGATTGCAATACAACGGTTGAGAAAAACTGAGTAAAAAGAACATTTACGAACATAAAGTACTGAATACTGCAATTACTATCAAACCTCTTACAACAAAATATAAAAAAGTTCAAAGCGATAATTATAAAACCTTACATTTAAACCAAATATTTGTAGCTTCCCTCAATGTTGTTTGTACAGTTTTCATTATATATAAAGTTAAAACTCTTATAATCTACATTTTAATTCTACAATTTTACTTTATTTGCTAAATTTATTGCTAGACCTAACTTTAAAAAGTTTATCCTTGATGTGTCTAATTACAAAAAAAAAAAAAGAATCCTGTTTTTGTATATCTATTTATAGCCTGCGGCTATTCAATTGTATTCATTTTGATATTTTTACAACTTTTTCTTTGAGATATTGAAAATATGTACATTTAAGAATCGTTTTAGATACTTATATTGTAATCTGGGAAGTATTTATTTCACTCAATACTCCATCATAGAATACATACCTTTATTAAGTAGAAAAGATTTTATGTATAAAAGTATGAATAATGATCATATTAGAATCATACTCATTAGGTAATGCCAGGGATTTTTTGAAAAAAAAATTATGAATAATGATAATTATTTTTTATTTTTTTGCCCATGCGAATTTTAGCAATTTGAATTTAATAAATTATTAGTCTAATTACTGTTGTTGTTAGAGGCTTTGTATCTTTGGCTAGATAAATGGATTTTACCTTGAATGAGTAGAACTTAAATATAAGTTAAGATACTTTGCAAATTATTATCTTCTTTTCTGCAAAAAAAAAAAAAAAAGAGTAGTAGTTTTTGAAATATGTGTATTGCAGATTCTATTCAATATATATATAAATATATTTATGATTATATATTCTCAAGATTGCTGTTTAGATTCTGGGTTTACATGGATGTGCTACGGAAACTCAAAACTCTAGTCTAGACAAGTTTATTAAAGAATTTGTTTAGAAACCTCAACAGATCAATCTTGAGTAAATCAACTCTCCTCTCCAGACATTATTTAATCCTCTTCCCTTAATCCACTTGAATTGACAAAATATTTATAACGTGTTCATAGACTAGAAAAAAAAAAGGAACTCGGCGACATTCTTTTTCTTAACTTTTCACATCCCTCATATAAATTTCTTTTTAAATGCCATAAAATGTCATTATTTGATTTTATTCAATGATATTCTCGAATGATACATTTTTCAATAAGTAAAAATAAGTGCAAGATAAATCACAAAGATTCAGGAATTGAGATTGACCATTGGCCAACCAATGAGAGCGTGAAAAATGATGTATCACCTTTAAAATAGGTCTAAAATTCACATCACAAACCCTAATTAACACATTGACATTACAAAGTTTATATTGTATGCGTTATTTTATGTTGATCGTATCAAATTTATGAGTAGCTGTTTCTAATTTAAACAATATTTAAGTACAATTGAATCCCTATTCCTGGACATACTTTAGGTAGTACGTTGTTAAGACTCTTATTTGGAGAAATGGGAGTTTACTTTATCATAAAGTCATTAATAAATACATTGTTAAGACATCTATTTATACAAATTTTGAGCCCAAAATAGTGTGAGAAAACTCTTTCTTTGCGTTTAAAATATTTTGGTTTACTTTCATAGGAAAATAAAATACAAATGAGCGTTTTTTGCTAAAATACAGCAGTGGAAATAGGGGAGGGGGGAGCCTTCCAGGATTTTGACTGGAAACTATGGTACATAGAACAATCTCATAGGCTTGAGAGTTAAAAAGGGAGGTATAGCAATTATAACACATAATTTTTGAGGTCAAGGTGCACTCCTGCATTTATTTTATTGGTAGACTAAATTCTTTAGAATATTTGGCTCATAGCTTTAAAATTGAAACTATGTCTGAAAAACGGGTAATTTTTATTCAAAAATGACCTTTTTTTGTTAACAAAATGGTTTTCATTTAGAAACATTACCTTAACAGATTTGAAAAGGTAATTATCCCTTCTAGGTCATAAAGCCTAACTAATACTCTGCTCCTCAGATATTGACCTTTTGTAGACCATTAAGATTTATGTACATATGATGCAAATATACAAATCTCGATTATTTAATAGTAATTAAATCATATTTGAATAATAGTTTAATGTCTTAAAATGACCATACATTTGAAGAAGCAGGAAGGAGATATTCCAAAGGGACAGTCATAGGAATATTAGAAGATTTAATTTCATAGACGAATTATATTAATAACACAAATAAAATTAACTCCCACTGTCATAAAACTCAAATGAATTCAATTTCTACTGATTTTTGTAAAGGATTTTCTTTCAAACCATTCATTGAGTAAAATCATTAGGTTATATTATATATATATATCAATTCTGTTTTATTTCTAATTTCCATTCAAATAAGATTTATTTTACAACAAACACCTCAAAGGAAATCCTCCAGGTGTCGTTTCTATTTACATAAATGGAATCATCCGGAGAAGAGACGCCTATAGTTTATTTGTCTGTAGTGTATTTATATATATATATATATATATATATGTATATTACAAATTATTATAATATTAGACAGGATTAAAACTGTTTTATTCAAATAAAATTACGTGTATTTATTTATAAATAGGATGCTTCAAATCTACATACAATTAAGTGATTAAAATTTACCATTCATTTTGAAAAAAGAAACACGTTTTAGAGGGAGTTCAAAATATAGAGGGGGAAAAAATCACTTCTTATGTATTTTCAACTATTTATATAGATAGATATGAAAGCTCAAAATCCAAACTCCAATTCTCTCCCACGCCTTAAAAAAACTTGATATCTATAACAACTTTGATTGAGTGGGGAAATGTAGCTCATATTTCTATGTACATATGTACGTAAGGTTAAAGTTGTACCATCATCAATCAAAAATCAAAAACCAGCTTATTAAAAAAAAAAAAACTTACACAGAGTTACATACATAGGCTTAAAAATTTACATATTCAATTGTTGCATCTGCTTTTTTATCATGATGTTAAACTGTACTGACTATGTTTGTAGTCAGGGGATGTACCACTGATTCCACTGATTCAGTAAGGATAGAAAACCAACAATAATAATTAAGTGTCCCATCAGTCATTTACATGTGTTTTTATTACAAATAAAATATGTAAATGTTTCCTGGGATTCATCAAACACTAATTGCTGTCAAATACAAACTACTTTATATTTTATATCTAGGACATGATATAAAAAGTAATTAAGCCAAAAAAAGAAGAAGAGAAAAAAAACACGAACATTTGTATAGAACATATATCTTATATTCATAATTTATCCTCAATATTCAGAACAACAATCTCTACTCAGTGATAACTCAATGAATAGACTACTATGTTGTTGTTATTATAGAGTTGTCTAATGACAGCTTAATTACTGTTTCATTGATGAGACACACACGTACGTATATATTAAGGTATACATATATCTAGATAATATATATATATATATGGAATGAACAGGGGAAACTCAATCATAAAGAGTTGATATTAAAAGTCATTAACTGCACGCCATGTCCAAAATAAAAATGAGGTTTTAATAAAATATTAACAGGAACCAAAATGTTGTGTTCGATATGGAAAAAAAAAAGTTTATATTTTGAAGGCTTTGAAGGCTTTTGTGTTTGCTAACAAACTTTTTGTTGAGGTCAAATATATATCATATCCATAGCAGGCAAATAAAATTCAAAGACTATAAATAAATGAAATATTTTGATCCTGAGTTTGTTTAAATAAATAGTTTCAAGTTATTTCTGATCAAAAACTTTAGTTTTTTAGCCATATGCAAATATCAAATGATTTTTAGAAATTTTCTTAGGCACATCTCTTATTCACTTGTCTAACCTTCGTCTTCCTGAAAATTATCTTTTTTTTTTTGTATATGACTAAAAAAAATTATATGGGAAGGGATGGAATTTCTACTTAAGGTATAAATCGAATAACTGTAACATGAATAGGGAAATAGTCAAAAAATAATTATTCACTAGTGTATTTAAGGATTAAGAAATCAGCTGAAATACTTCTGTGCACTACTATTTAAGGAGCTCTGCTGTAAATCTTTGATTTCAAGCAAATTTTTGCTCAAAATTGAATGAAAGTTTACACATTTAGATGGACGATTTCTTCTTAACTCTTATCGGACGCTTGACATCTCGTTTGAATGTTGTGGGTCTCAGCTCTTTGACTTTTATTATACTTATACCCCTTAGGATTTTTGAAAGTTCAAATTTACACCAACATTTGGGGTAATTCTTCTCCATCCATTAATAGTCCTGTACATAAACCTTATTTATCATTATTTTTTCTTTGTTAATTAGGGCACATAGACTATAATAACTTGTTTTTTTATTTTTCGTGTTTTGACGGGGAAAAAAGCAAGTAAGTCAGTTCTTAATACATAATTTTAAAACTAAGAAGAATAATAATTGCAGAGTTACATATATATTTTAAAACTACAATTTATCATTTTGTGTACCCTTTTTCTTTTTGAATGGTATAGTGAAGTATAGTGGTAGTAGTTTGAGTGAGTCAACAAGGCTCAAGTCTTTGATGTCTACTCCATTAATAACAATTTACAGGCATGTATGCACCAGAATATATTCACTCTGTAAATAATTAAATGCTTATCAATCAAATTCTATGTGTGTGTATATAATTGCAGTGTGACTCACTCTAGTAAATATATCCAGACTTGATAAATAATGAAGAAGAAAGTATGACCTTTTTTCGTACTGTGAGTAAATGTGAATGATTTGTGCTGGATCACAAAGTAAGGAACCTTTAGCTTTGGTTTTCTGTCATAAATAAATAAAACCTTGCATTTTGCCTACTTTGAAAGTTATTCAATAGCTCCGAGTTTCGTAATGAATGGTTTAAATTAGCTTTGTTTATAATACACCCATATTATAAATATATGTATATATACATATACAAAGTATCAATTAGCATTTCGAAACTTCTTTAGAATTACGAAATCTTCATTATTTTTTTTTATTTTTTTTTGAAAGAACATTTTTATTTAAGGTTAGTTGAATAATGAAAAGTTGACATTTTTATGAGAGTTTAAATAATTTAAATAATAATTATCCACATATAATGAAGATAATGAAGATCATTATTGATAATTAGTAATTAGTAAATTGGACATTAAATTCGTATCTCACTAAGGACCTAACCTTGATTTTACGTGTACTAATAGTATATAATTGGACCATTAGAGGGCAAAGTCTCCCAATTAAAGTTGTATTTTTGTATAAAAATCTATAAATAAGGTTAAATATTTTGTTGGAACTTATCTTTATACATATAGTTAAGTAATTAACTAAATTTTTGTGGGGAGGAAATGATTGATGTATGTACGTATTTACTTCTAGAAATTCACCATTGAATATTTTGAGAAAACTTATTGGAGTTCATTCATATATAAGCCAACTGAGCTAGTCCCATAAATTAGACTTACTTCCACAGTGGTCCACTCCAAGTTCTAGGAGTGGTTAGAATTAAAAAATTGTGTACGATTGTTAAAAACAAGAATCTACGATGTGATTACAATGATTAGAGTAACAGATCAAATGCTTTGGTTCAGGGGTTTTAAACTCAATTCACCTGGGGGCTGCTGGAGGCAGAGCCTGGGGAGGCTTCGGTACATCCACAAATAAAGAGCTGATAAAACATTCCAATGTTCGTTCTCAAATATCTTTATTTTGAGCAAAAAATAATGAATTAAATAAATAAATAAAATGATTATACAGCAGATAGGGGCGACTGAAGAAACCAAATAGTAACTGACTGACTGTCTGATTAGAGAAATTAATTACTTTTATTTAGTTTCAAATGTCTATATTAATAGTTATTCAATTTAGTTGTTCAATTTTGCGGGCTGCAAATTATCATCTCGGGGGCCGCGAGTCTGAGACCCCTGTTTTAGTTCAATAAATTGTCAATAAATATCTTTTTGAGTTGGAGAAAAGCTGTCTTCCCAGTGCTCCCCATAGTAAATGACACTGCCTTTGACTACGAGGCAGTGCCCTAACAAAGACAAAAATTTGTATTTAATCCTAAATTATATTAGACCGAACCTGATTTAGAGTCTTAAAAATATTATCAAAATTTTTAGTCACTAGAAGTTAAATGAGATGATTGCATCAGTGCTCTAGTTGTAGGATAAATATACCCAAATTTTTATGAACACAAGGGTAAATATTCGACTTTGCAGACTTGTTAGATTTTATTCAATCAATCTGAGCCATTTGCAGGTGTGTAAGTCAAAACTTTTCAATTTTGAAGTGAAGTTTCGAAATTTAATTCTTTCAGATTATGTGTCTTACAATCCGGAAATCAAAGGTTGTAAAAAGATCACTTAGACATAAGCTCTTTTAGAGACTGAGTGTGTGTCATTTCGACTTCTATACATACATATAATATTTTATATTCATGTATGTTTATGTGTAAATATTTTAGTTAAAATCATTTAGAAATTAATATGAAATATTATTTTGTGGGGCCAAACAACTACTAATAATTATTTCCCACGGACTCATAATTAAAAACCATCATTGCCTACATAAAAAGGAAAAGAAAAGGTCTTTATGTGTTCCATATAGCAAACTACCAACCAACCAGCAACCAAAAAAAACAAAAAAAAAAAACAGTACCTGTTTAATTATTGTTATTCCTATTATATCCGTGTTAAGCTAAATTATATTATCCTCTGTTTAGACACTTTTTCATGTAATAGAGTTGCTCCCATAGGTAGAATGGAGGATTAAAGATATGTGAAAAAATATATATATACACCTGCAAAATTTTGTTTTTGCTATTCTTTTATTCATTGTTATTAATTTTTTGAGTTCCTATCAATGTATGTATATATAAAATCCGTTGGCAAAATATGATGTGAGACTTTAAAACAAAACACACACACAAAAAAAAAAACAGAAATCTCTTTCGTTTGCTTCAAATATGGGGAATAAAATTGCGATATATATATATATATATATATATATAGGTGGGGGGTGAGTTACAGGGTGGTCTATTAGATTTATTTTTAAAAAAGGTACAGTTTCTCTGATGGTTGCTTTGTTATTGTCGTGTTCCATTTCACGAATATAAGAATTGTGAATCTATTTTTATCAGATATTGTTGTTATATACATATATATATATATATATATTATATAAAGGGCTTCTCAATAAGAGCGACGCATTTTTAAATAAAGTTAAAAGAATTTGAGGATATAAAGGAATTTCTTTTTTAGTGCTGAAGTACGTTCAATTACAATTAAGTAATGAATTCAATTTTTTTGTCTGACCACCACCAGAGGCATGTTTGCAGAAGTCTATAAAGTCGTTGAACCCAGTTTTCTATCACTTTTTCCCATAAACGCATACCAAAAATGCAGGAATTTCGTGTTCAATATTTGCTTTGAGCTCTTCTAGCGTTGCTGGCTTCTTGTGTGGACCAATGACTTTACGTGGCTCCCATAGAAAATAGTCCAAAGGTGTCAAATTTCATGAGGTGCGCGGTCAATTGACCGGTTCATTTCTAGAAATAACACGTTCATTGAATTTCCTCTTTAATACATCGATTGTATTCTTTGCTATGTGGCAAGTATCAGATCGTCTTGTTTAAACTGCATGTCATTTAAGTCCATACCATTCAATTGAGGCCAAAAATAGTCCGTTATTATTGCTCGATATATATTTCAATTCACAGTAATGTGGCGATTATTATCATTAACAAAAAAGAAATGCCACATAACACCATCGGCATGAAATCAACACCGAAGAGTAAGTTTTTCGGGATGATATAGTATTTCATGAAGCCCATGTGTGTTTTTTTGCCTGACTCATAACGCATATTTTGGTTATTAACAAACCTATATACCAAAAAAAATAAACTTACACCAATCCTCTTAAAATTCCCACGACCAAATTTGAAATTTGAACAGAAGCTGCTCAAGGTTGACCTGCTCCATGATGTCGATTTGTAAGCTATTTGTAAGTAGAAATGTAAACAAAACAGTACAAAAATATGACGTAGTTCAATGAAATATAAATGCAGCATCCTGATTGAAAACCCCCTTCTAAACGATCATTATGAAAAATATTTATAAAGCGTTGTCAACTTACATCATTATCATCATTCTTGAAGTCGAACAACATCGTGGAGGATGATACAATCAAATTTTATGATAGTAAAAAAATCAATGCTTCTTTCCTATTAAGGAAAATGTTGAACTAATGTTAAACATTTGGATGTCGTTAAACGAGAGGCAAACGTAAGGATTTTGACCGTCTATCGACCAAAAATATATTTTTAATAAGATGTTTTTTTCCTCGAAAAAGTCACTATTTTTTAAAGGGATCATTACCGTCTATTTGTTAATTTGTTACAAATGCTGCGTTTTGTCTTTGCCATCATTTCAGTCGAAATAGAACAGTTTTTGTAATTTTAATAATTATTGAAATATTTAGATAAGGGACATTTATTTTAGAAATTTGTTAATATTCTAGATCAACAACTCGATTTATTATACAATCTTGAGTGTCAGAGAAAACACTTAATCACCAAGTGCATATGTTTGTAGTCATTTGCATAAAAAAGATAAAAAAGTAGCAACCATTATTATGACTTCTCTATAATCGAGTTAGAAGATCACTTCAACATATAAAGAATCATTGATGAGAATAATAAAAATGATCACTCCTAAATCAATCAACGACGATAATAAAGACATACTCTTTCTTAAAAGGATGGATCGATATGGAAAGGTTTTGGAGGATACCTCTCTATGGATTTGTGGTATTATGTTTTGAATTATGGTCAAATTAAATTAAACTTTATAGTAGAAAATACATCAAGACAAAGGAGTCATCATCACATTATCAAGTTAAATAATGTTGATGTTCACACAGACAAATGACAAATGAGGACTTCTAAATAATTATAAATGGCTTCTATTAACTCAAATGTATAAGGCATACTAAGCACATAATATGCACAAATATGTATACGAAATGCAAAGTTGCCAAAAAAACAACAACACAACAACAACAATTTATCATTGCTCTACCGGGTAAAAACGGCATTATCATTACTATTATTACGAAATGTCTGAATGTAATTATCCATTGTTATACTCCATTGACATAAAGTATCTTGTATTTCATTTGTAATTATCTATTACAAAGGTCAATTGAAAAAAGGTGTCAATATATATATATATATAATATATGCAATAGTGAAATAAGAGATACAGAGAATCATCATTTTTTTTTTTTAAATGAAGAGCTGTTATAGAAAAAGGTTCAAATTGATTTTCTGCGACCACTAAATACTTAATATAGTCTTTTAGGTAGCCATATACAAAATAATAAAAAAGTAATTTTAGAAAGACAAATGTCAGAAAAATGTTGGAAAATATGGGAGAAGGGTCTTAAATAATTTGTCGTTCTGAAAATTCTTTAGATAATTCCATGATGGTGGAAAACAATATATTATTATATGTGAGATGTTTCATTGAAACAATGATAGGATTTTTTGGAGGGAAATACAGTTCCTTGCAGATGACTATTCTTTGTTAATTGTTTTCCAACTTTTATTGCTATAATTTTTCAATTAGTCCTCTCAAAGGTGCGATTTCGTGCAAATAATGATCCTTAAAAAGTCATGCTAGATATACATCTAGCTGCAACACTTGGTACTTATGACGTCAAAATATTGAATAATATAAATAAAAAAGTAATGACGCAGATGAGAAGGAAAATAAGAAATTAAGGTCATCATTACTTATCCACCGGTTAATACGCTAATCGTACCAGTATAAATAATTATTATTCCTCTAATTGGCAAAAATATTATAGTCATCACTCTTTAGAAGACGAAATCGCACGGTCACATGCGTAATGATTTGAAAAAAAGGTATGAACCATAAAATAGTGACAATTATCTAAAAGATATATAACCGGATCTTTTAGAAATTTTGTTTATAAGTATCAAAATTTAGAATAATACAAAAGTCAGTGTCTACTCCTATAGAGTATAAATAGCTAGAAAATGAAAAAGACTCTTGTTTTTTTTCCCCAGAATCGTTTCTATGAATCAACTCACATTTGTTGAATAAAGGGAGTTACAAACACCATTTCTTAATGAAGAATATGTAAAAACTATGAATATATCGTACATATTGGAAAGATTCTCGAACAAACTCCACATGGAATTTACAGCTCATATAAAAGCTCTAAAATGATATGTTTTAATACCTATAAAAAACTCTTTTATGTTTTTAGAGGGGTACTTACATATGTAAGTACATGGTTAGCTATCTACCTACCTACGTACGTACTTATGTTTATTTCTTTCTGAAATATCCAAACAGTAATTTGATTACATTTGCAAATACCACAAAAGCTATTTGAGAAGGATATTTATTAATTAATCTAATGGACTCACAAAATGTTTTATATATGTTTGTACTTGGCAAAATGGCAAGAGAGAGGGTGGACTTCACTTTTTCACAATAGATTTGCCCTATGGACCGGTTTATGACATGTGGTTTTTGACAACTCACAAAATGATTTTTTTTAATTTACTATATATGTAGCTCACATTAATTCACTTTGATTCGAGGCTTGAAATTCGATTTGAACCTGAGTCTGTATTTATACAACTTGTTACTTCACTTTGACTCGAATCTTTAGTTTGAAGACTTTAGACTTGATTTGAACTCTCAACAGCTAAGACTCGAGAATAATAATTAATTAATTAATGTTCTCTGTATTATTAAGCATTCCTTCTTAGCTATGGGTATGCTCAACTATAAACAAGGTTCATTGAATAAAAATTCAAATCGCATAGTATATGTATGTAAAATAAAATATTAACTAACCAAAGACTTGAAATGAGGAGGAAATAAATCTGAAGAATTTGAAGTGAACTCAATGAAAATATTGATATATTTGACTCAAGACTCCGTACCAAAGAGTTTGGACTTTACTTTGACATTCAAAATAAGGACTTTCTTCCACTTTTGATGACTCAGAGCAGGAAATCAGTTCATTGGATGCAAATAACAGCTATCGAGTATTGAAAGGATTACCATCTTCCAAAAAAGTTGTTAATTCTGATTTATTCTTTGTTTCTTATATACACGTTATAACATTTGCATTTTTAACTTTTTTTTTTAATATTCTTAAGTTAAGTTACGTCTCAAATGAAATTATCTGACAAACACAATAACCAGCAACTAACAAGGGACAAACCTTAAAACATTGTTGCTATTATAAGTAATATTAAAGTGCATAAGTTACTCAATTAATTACTTAATCAAAAAAGAATATCGTTATATTGAAAAGTAATAATAATAGAAATTGTAGATCAATTAATAGTATTCTGCAAGGAACTGAATTTCCCCTAAAATTCAATCCTAGTACTGTTTCTATGTATCATCTCACATATGTGTCAAGTCAACAAGAAACCAAGTTTATCTAAAATATTTCAAAAAATGAGAGTGATTTGCACTCATATTCTGGAAGACATTCTCTTTCCTCGTTTGTATTAATAGTATATTTCGATTAATTAAATAATGACTCCAATAATTGCAACTGTATTATAGGAAAAAAAAATACCGGCCACAATCAGGAATAAAAAAACATCTGGTATTTCTGACTATGTAGTTACTATTACTATGATTCATGGATTAAGTTGATTCTTCATAGTTCTTAAACAGATGAACAGATTGTTTTATCCAACTGCAACTAAATAAAAACCGTGCGGTATAAGTTTTAAAATGACTCCAAAATATTTGATCATTATATTTATGAAGTAAAATAAACTATTTAAAGGTAGATTTTCTCCTTTTCAATATTTCAAAACAAACTTGCTTTCTTGTTGTCTTGACACATATGTATGATACATTCATAGTTTTGCTATATTCTTCACTAACAAATGACGTTTAATTTGAGCAGAGTAGTGACTATTCAAATAATATATATAAGGATTTTTCCCTCTATTTAAATGTGACCTGATATGTATTTTTGTAGAATTTTTTATTTTTATTTTGGTGGAGCGTATTATGAATGATCGTATTGAAATCCTCATTCCCCTCTGCTTGTTCGTCATTGATTGATACTTTTTCCACCTATGTACATATACTATCTGTTGGTGGTTCATTACATACACCACCCTTAAGATGAATGGTGTTATTGTTGCGTGTGATGTCTATGATTGAATATCTAGAAATAAATGTATTTATTTAAATAGATAAACCCATAACAAATTTCCAATATTTATTAGTCTATAAACTTCAAGGTTGTCTTTATTTGCAAAATTCAATTATTTACCTACATACATATGTAATAAAAAATACGTTTATAAGCAAGGAGATTAAATACTAAGGTATTACCTTCAATAATAATTATTTAAGACTGTATCATGGCATGAACGTGCATTTATGTTCCTAAATACTTATTTGTTGCATACTGGCTCCTGCTTGAAAGAAAGAGTCGGAGAGGGACAAACATGGAATTTACAGCTGTTTACCTTCATTTAGAAAATATTATATATATATATTATACGTATGCAATTTGTTAACTAAATAGCTCTAGGGGGGAAGTTAAGAAAGAAGTCATTCATTTTATGAGAGTCTCTCCTTAAGTATCCACAAACACGTACTCATTAATATTTTAGACCCATTTTTTTGCGTTGGTATATATATATATATATATATATATATAGGTTATATTTATCAACTAAAAATACATTAATAAATAAAGAGGCAGTAGCTTACAATGATACTTGAAACTTATGTGTGGGTGAGATTTTTGTGAACCCCCCCCCCCCCTAAACCTACACCCCATAATTTAAGAGAGTCTATTAGATAAAGCATTGAGTAGCTCTAAAATCCTTCCACATCCATTGAGGCATCACAGAGCATTCTGCATCTTAAAAGGACTTGAATCTATAATTAAATTTTAAGTGGTTATCAGGTTTGAAAGTTAATTTTTGATTGATTCATTCACAATAATTAGAAATAAATTGGACTCCCTATTGACAAATAATGGACTCAAATAATTTATAAACAAGTAGCAAGTCATGAACGACAACTTTATTGACAATGAACCAGTTTTAATCTCTATTCAAGGAGTCTGCCAATTTGGATTTCTTAAGTGACTCCAAACCCTGAGCGCTATGTTCACAATTAACTTCAAAACTTTGAAGAACTCGTGAACCGACATACTCAAACATTTTTTGCCTCATGATCAGACATTTAAGAATTTATCAAATTGTTTCGCTATAAAAGTTATTTCTTTTGACCCCACCTGTCAAATGACAATGTATGTTATAACAAATTAATAATTTGTACAGAGTATCAAATTGGCTTTCAAACCGAGTGCATGTATTTGTATACTAAATGTTACATGCAACTTGCTACCTCTTTTTTACTGGCCACTTAGCTATTATTCAAAAAAATAATCGTGGGTGACACACCCTAAAACACAAACCTTATCTATATGATTTTTTTTATCTTTTACAAATTAGCATTGAATCAAAATATTAAAAAAATGCGGTTCTTTTTAATCTGTCTTCATCATGGTACAAAGCCATAGCAATGAATTGCTTTAGGACGTAACTCCGTGCTATGTTTTTTTGGTTTTTTTTTTTTTTTTGGCTTGCCATGTAGTATAATAACTCATTTAAATCATTTGAAAAATATCTTAATTGAATTAGCACTTATGTCTAATTTATGAGAAAATGTACATATCTGTTAGTTATAAATCATTTATATTTTAATTGTACTTATTATTATTGGATAGAATATCGTGCCAATGGGATTTCATGCAGTGATGCAACTTAGGCGGGAGACTAATTGTTATTAATTGACATATTTTGTTGACGCTGATACTAGTTACCTGGTTGTACAAATGTATATTGAAAAATAATGCCGTTAACTTGTATTATTATAATTTTTCTAAGACTCAGAAGAGTCTTCAAAGAGGATGTAGAAATACAATCCAAGTTCTGCAATAATCGCTATATTATGGTACATTCAAGTAGAATAAAAAAATTCTTTGGGATCGAGGTAAATTTGAGTTTCAAGTTTTTGCTGTTGAGTCCAAGTTTAGTTCAAGTCATTAAATATTTTTATCAAGTTCTCAGATTTCGTTTTTTAGCTCATTTCAAGTCTATTATTAGTTGATATCTATACCATAATAAAATTTGTCGACTTTTATTAAATTGACAGCCCTTAAATTAGGCGTATCCATAACTAGAGATGGCTCCCAAAATAATCCGGACATAATTATAAATGCTTAACTTATATGTAATAGACTACTTTAGTGGTACAAAAAGGCAGTTCTGGAAAAAAGTGAAAATTCCATCAATGGGCCATCAATTAATAATAATTATTCTCAATGTTATTATCAAATAAATCAATAAATCTGACATCAATTGAGTGATTTCTCAATAAAAGATACATTGAAGAGTTACTCCTGAGTGAAAAAACTAAAATTATCCTGAGAAAATTCGTTTCAAAATGATACCATTTCAAGTCGAGACTAAATAAAAAGTCAACTAAGGTTCAAATTCCCACCTTTGAATGATGAGACTCGTTTGTTTTTTTAATGAGAAACATTTCGGTTTTAGGGGGGGGGGTAAGGGACTTTAGACTCCTACACCGTGCTTAAAGGTAAAATTAAGGGTTCATAGGAAGATTAAAACTTATTTAAATTGCATCAATATATTTTCAAGTTTATATAAGAAAAAAAAAATTAAGTATCTCCATTCATGTTCTGACCCATACAACTCATTGATTTGTATAACTTTTAAATTGAATATTGCTAACCGACTGAACTAAAAATCCCCCAGTACACCTTTCTTTGACGAGCATATTCTAAAATCGACATTGCTAGAGAAGAGACACTTTGTTGCAAATTGTATAGTTGTACTAGACTGAGCATATAAAATTTGACAGTTTAGTATTAAAAAATAAATAATTGATCTATACACTTAAAAAATGTATTATGATTTTTTCATTTTATTCCATTCAAAACGACTACTGTATTGACACACTTTTTTAATGGTTCAGATTTATAGCTTATTATTATTATTATTTTATAACTAATGAGCAGTAGTATACTTTAAATTCCTAAAGATGTTTCATTTCTTAAAAACATTGCGGGAGCTACAAATTTAAATTTAATACAATAAATATCTTTCGAAATCAATAGGTTTATTTATTTCAATAATGAATATCTCTATTTGATGGTTTTTTTCTTTTTCATTTTCTTTTTTTCCCCCTATATGTTACCTTTGAAATCGTCTAATTTAATCATCATTGAATAGCTCGCCGACAGGATATTTTCTAATACATTTTATGGTTTTGTCTATTAAATGAAATTGTTTTTAAGTGGATTAATCCGAATGAATTTTCATTGGAATATCCTAAAATAATAATATTCTATTTCAAGATGTTTATTTTCCAAGATTAGAGAATGAACTCAATGATCTACTTAAAATTATATGATATTAAAAAAAACTATTTTTCTCAAAATTATGAAATCATTTTATAAATCAATAAATTTTTTTTTTAGAAGTAAGATACTTAGTTCAGAGTATAATTGGCACTTTAAACAAAATCTAGTTTTTTTTAATCAAATGTAGTTTTTGACAATTTTCGATATCATTTTTTTTCTTATAGTTTTGATAGTTGTATAATGTACATATTTGAGATAGAAAAGTGCATAGTTAAAAGTTGAAATATTTCCTACAAATTAAAGTTTGAAATCCAAATATGTATTTATGTACTTATATATTATGTCATATTAATTGACCAATATCACTAGTCAACAGTCAAAAATCCTAAGGGGTATAAGTATAATAAAAGTCATTCAGTTTTACACAGCTAATTTCAAATCTGTAATTTTTTTTTCTAGAGTTCGACGGTTTTTGAGAAATCAGACAATAATCTTTGAGCTTTTGGCCCATTATTTTCCAACTTCAACTTCAATTTAAGACGAGAAGGATACTCGCTTTGTGCATAAAAAATAATGATTGGCCAGTGTTTATTATGCAAGTTCCATTTCCAGTCTTTCTTTTGACCTAGTAGGCTCAAAAGTCGGCCAAATCCTTTGTACTTAAATAATTCCTTGAATATTACAAGATATGGGTTAATAAGGAATGCATTCAAGAGCAGAGACCCACAGCTTTTCAAGGAGATGTCAAATGCCCCATAAGCCTCCTTAATTAAGAAGAAATCGTCCATCTAAATGACTTGTAAATGTTCATTCTATTTCGAGCAAAAATCCACTAGAAATCAAAGACTCACGGTAGATCTACTTAAGTAGATGATTGCTGAAGGATTAAGAAACCAGCTGAAATCTTTCTGCGCGCTACTGTTTAAATATTGCATATTATAGCGATGAGTGTTTCATAAATCTACAATACGTCGATATTGAAAGTATAAAAGCAAAAAATAGAGAAACAAACAAAGCAATTGTGCCTTCAACTAGCTATTAATGATATTGATATACAAATGTATCTTTTGAGTAGTAATCACTGATAGCCGGCTATTTCTTATATTTTTTTTCTCGAGCCGTTTGTACTTACCTTCAACAGCCATAGTTTTAAAAATGTTTTTCTGTCCACCATATATAATATATTATCTACACATATTCTCTAACTGTCTACACATATTGTATATTAATAAAATACACTGTTGCGAGATCAATATTATATTATTTATTTCGTTCACCTATTAAGAATATTTTGCTCCAGATCTATATGCAAAGAGGCTTTATTTCAGGAGCAATATTGATTTGACTGCAGTCTTTTCTGTAAAATACCAATTATTTTAAAAGTTGAATAAGTTATGTCCAATCATATACAAATATTTTCATGGATCATTGGCTCGCAACAAGTAGATGAAAAACAATTGCAATAAAAAGTACTATGAGCTATCATCATAGCAGTTATTATCATATTATGTTTCCTACAGATTCGAGTTCAAGGTTCTGTATTTATGTTAATTTTTTTAATAACTTTATAGCAAAAATAAGCTTTGAATTTAATGACATTTTAACCTCTGTACCATATATATATATATATATATATTGTTTGTAGATGAAAAAAAGTGAGTCGTGAATTTTTTTTTACACTCATTTAGAAAAATTATTCAAACAAATTGTGATAACTTATGAGGTCAATCAGTCATTCATTTAAATAATTTTGTACATTTTCGTAGGATAGAAAGGATTTTTTGAGAGATGTTTTGAAAAAACAGCAGCCTTTTAATGGGTTTTTAAATAATAAATGCTCAAAGATTTTTTTAAAAAATGAGTTCATATATGTCTAAACGAATATCAAGACTTCAATTTAACAGAATAGTGAATGCTATATCTAATTTATCTATGAATATTCATCAATATAACCCAATAAATAAGTGATGGAGATTTTGTTCAGACATATGTATTTATTTGTATTTTCATTAGATGGTTTAACAATCAACCTTATGTACCCATGTATGTAGATATTTACATTTTAGTATACGTATATTAAATGATCTAGACAAAATAACAATAAATAAACGTGAATTAACCTTTTTTCTATCAACAACAACCATTGGTGAAGCATCAAACCTATAAAAACATAAAAAAAATAAGATCAAAATTTATTTATTCATGATACAATTTTTGAAATCTTGAAAATATTTACATATTTTATGAGGAGGTTCGAGACAAATTAATAAAAAGTACATACATATATGTATAAATAAAAATAGTAGAATAAAAATAAAAAATCGTTAATTAAAAGTACAGATTTCAACAGAAATTGCTGATACTTATACTGGTCAACAGTCAAAAATCCTTAATAAAAGTTATTTAGTTTCGCACGCTAATTTCAAATCTCTAAATTTTTTTCGATAGTCCGACGGTTTTTGAGAAAAAAGACCCTACATGCTCAGGAGGATTTCAGCTGGTTACTTAATCCTTCTACGTGCTACTATTTAAGTAGATCTACCGTGAGTCTTTGATTTCTAGCGAATTTTTGCTCGAAATTGAATGAAAATTTACAAGTCATTTAGATGGACGATTTCTTCTTAGTTAAGGTAATTTATCGGGCGCTTGACATCTCCATTGAAAGCTGTGAGTCTGGGCTCTTTAATGCATTCCTTATTCATACATTTCATGTAATACTCAAGGAGTTATTTAAATACAAAGGATTTGACCGACTTTTGTGCCTACTCTCGTCCCTTACGCCCCCAGGAGTCCCCCTTTAGGTCAATACAAAGCCAGGAATTGGAATTTGCATGTAATACACCATCGAATCATTATTTTTTTAAGCGCAAAATAAGTATCCTTCTAGGCTTAAATTGAAGTAGAAGTTGGAAAATGGGCCAAATTAGCTCAAAAAGTAGGGTCCGATTTCTCGAAAACCTTAGGACTCTGGGGAAAAAAATACATATTTGAATTAAGCGTGCAAACTGGATAACTTTTACGTATTATACTTATACCCTTTAGGATTTTTGAGAGTTCAAATTTGTTGACCCTTGTAATTATTAATTAATAAAAAACGCGGATAGGATTTTAAAACTTTGAACTCATTCTGAAAAATAAATATGATATATGTTGTAATAAATTAAGGATTCTGCAACAGAAGTGGTCAGGGAGACATTAAACCTCAGTTTTTTAAGAGTTTACAAGAAATTTAAAAAGTGAATTAATATTAGTTAGTGACAAAGTTTCTTTCAAGTTGCTGTCCATTTTACAATAAAAAATGATACGGCTCCCATGTACATCTTGGGGAATACAAATTAGTCTTACACAAAAAAAATCTGGGAAACAATTCCTTCTTCCCCTTAGAGTCCCTTGTGTCAACTAACCCTACAATGGAGACTACTAATGATGTCCTTTATTTCCACACAATACCTTTTTTAAAGGACCTATAAAAAGTTAAAAGTGCATACATATAAAAAAGTGTATTTAAAAAAAAATTTTATGATTATTTGACAAGAAAATATGACTTTAAAAAAATCATCCCTTTAAAAAAATCCACAAATTATAACTAATAAAATCTGAGAGACATCAACGCCTTAAAAAAACCAAGAGAATATATATATATAAATAAAATGTATTCAAGTTGAAACGAAATGAACTCATTTTCCATGGAGTAAGAACAAATTAAGAATTGACTCAATATTACGTTTGTTTATTATAAGTCAGATACTCACGTAAGTCAATGTTTTGAATCTACTGCCGATGGGAAAAAGACTCTCATGGACAATTAAATTGAAAGCCTAATATTGAGTAATCCCTATATATATATAAACATTTTTTAATTACAATAACATCCATTTGTAACCATTCTACCATATGTTAGATCACCTCTCCAGTCCACGAACGTGTCGCCTCCATATGGCAAATAGGCAGTAGTAGTAGTAGGTAGGTTCCGTTCATTTATCATCCAATGCATTTAAGGAAAAAAATGATTATAAAATTTGTCAAAATATCTATTTCCAATTTTGCAGTCATAAAATAATTCTTTATTTTTTTTTAAAGTATATCTTTATTAAATTTTAAAAAAATAAATAAAAGTAGGGAAAAAATAATAAAAGAAGGAAACGGTTTTTGTATATATATATGTACATTGACATTGTACATAAATATTATATGAACATATATAAAATATACAGACTACACAATATTTGGGCACGCATTGGTTACGACGAGCGTGTGTGAGATCACGCTCCGCGCTGTAAAAAAAAAAAAAAATCTTAACAATTATTTTTTTCTTCCCCGTTCTTCTTTAGTTACGTGACTTGAGTGTAGTAAGCAGGACGTGTGCTATGAAACTCTAAGGAGTTGTTGATAGATTTTCAAACAAGTGTTGTGCATTTTTACGAATAATAATTATTTTATATAAAAATATTGAATTTGACAGAAAAATAAATATAAATATTTTATTTTATTTTATTTATTTATTTAAATACAAATGACCATGATTGGTTTAATTTTCTTATTCGCTCTACATACAGGTAAGACTGCATTTTTATTTATTTTTTTATTTTGTTGTTGTTATTATTATTGATAACCACATTGAATAATAATAATAATAATAATAATAAAAGAGGTTCCTTGATCAAAACCATTGATTTTACTTCAAGTCTCAAACAAATAACAAACAAGGTTCATGGGAATTTTTTTTTCGGGGTTTTTTAAAGAATAAGTTGGCGGAAAATAATTCATTATAACTATTCAATTTTATCATTTCTTTTTTCCGATTTCTAAAGTCTCTCCCCTCCCCCACACACTTATTTGTTGCCTTTCTTTCTATTTACCTTAATCAGTAAGGACTCCTCAAAAAATAACAAAAGGAAATGCACAAATTCATATACCCATTCATTCATATTCATTTGATTTGACAATACATATGTGTATTATTACTATGTATGTAAGATTTACAACATGTCTGCCTATGTTTGGTTTTCCTCCCCATATGGACAATTGACAATGGTTTTCAAATGAACCCTTTTTTTGTGTGGCACTATGGATAGTTAAAAAAAAAAATAAAAATGATGTAGACTAAACACTTTAAAGTCGATTTTTAGTTAGAAAAGTAGTTGCAAAATAATATGCGAAATAATTTTTGACGTTTGTCACTTAAAGTTATGTAGGTTTTAATGAAACGTTGAAAGGAATACCTTTTTTTTTTTTAAATGACATGAGAAATTGAAAGAGTCATTCATCCTTTTCCCCAGAAATGATTTTTTTTCAAAAAAACAAACAAAAAAAACAACAACATTAGATTCACTCCTCCTCAACTCTTATTTTTTTCAGCTCACTCACAACAACAATGGATCGAACAGCCCTCCTATTCCGAGGTCAATCCCGGAGGCTCTATCATTATGAAATGTATTATTGCTAATAAAATTGGAGAATGTCGCTGGGAAAAGAATGGTACCCCTGTGGGTATCTACAAATCCAAATACGAATGGTACAAAACCCCTGAGACTGGAGATTGCTCCCTTAAAATCTACGATGCTAGCTTAGAGTTTGATGATGCTGTTTGGCAGTGTCAAATCACGGCCTCTAGTTTCAACTCCAAGGATTCCCTCATCTCAGATGGAGCTCAACTCGTTGTACGAGGTGAGACTCACTTTGAATGCTTTCATTTTAAATAAATCATCTCTAATTTTCCGACCTTTTTAAATGTTCCTTTCAGAGAGCCCCAAGGATATTTATATTCAACGAATTGGTGACGGACGTGGAGAGGAAGTTGTGTCCTCTGCAGGAGAGGATCTTGAATTAGAGTGTACATCAGAAGGGGGTAATCCACCTCCTACTCTCTCTTGGTTCTTGAATGGCTCACCCCTGGAGAGCGGTCATGTTCAAGAAAATACTCGTTCAGCTGAGGACTCTCGAACATGGATCAGTACATCAAAGCTCATCCTACCCGTAAATAAAAGGGACAATCTTGCAGAAATACGATGCTCTGCTGAGCATCCAACACTCTCTGAGTCCATGACGGCTGACAAGAAGTTGAATGTTCATTGTAAGTCCTAAATTATTATGCCCATAGCTGTTATATGAGCATACTGTTTAATATTCATATATGTGCTCAATCTTTGCAGATCCACCTGTTGTCACGGTTGAGACTTCTCCTCTGGAATATTTAGAAGAGGGAAAAGACTCTATAACCCTTAGCTGCAAAGCAGACTCCAATCCCCCTCCTCAAATTCAATGGATGAAAGAGGGATTCGATGGAGCCTTTTCTAAGGATGCAGAACTAAGATTCAGCCCAGTAACTCGTCACACTGCTGGCCTTTATAGTTGTATTGCTCAAAACGCTCTGGGTTTGAGTGAGCCCTCTACTCTGGAAGTAGATGTTAAATGTAAGTCTTTATTTATTTGCCTTTTTTTTTAAATAAGGGCAAGTTTAATATAATCCCCCCTCCCTCCTTCCAGATACTCCACGAATCCTATCTGTTGGTCCTCACAAGGAAATCCAAGCTTTTCGTTATAACAAAACCCTCTTAACCTGTGAAGCAGAAGGAAATCCTCCACCCCACTACCAATGGCTCCAAAAGACACCTACACAAGAAGTCCTCATCCGAGGATACTCCAAGACTCTTTTGATAGAAAACATAACTTATGATCACCAAGGAGAGTTTGTGTGCAAAGCCATCAACCGTATCCGCGGAGAGGAAAGAGCAGTTCAGTCTGAACCCATTCAAGTTCAGGTCAAAGGAGCACCCCAAGTAATTGCTTACTCCTCATCACGGGGATCTCTCAACGTTCGAAATGGAGAGGACGCCATACTTGAGGCTTTCTTTTGTGCGGATCCTCTTCCAAAGGGCTCCTGGCATCTTGGAGATTTGAGTGGCTCAGGGAACAATATTATTTTAGCTTCAGGAACGGGTCATGGTCGCTTTATTGCGGAAAAAGTACGTGAGGCGGATCGAGAGGATTGTTACATTTCCTCTCTACGCATCAATGGAGCTCATGCCTCAGATAGTCGTGCCTATGAGCTCAAAGTTTTTAATGATCACGGCTCAGACAACTACATTATTCATTTGAATGTCGGAGGTAAGGCTGGATTATTAATATTATTCCATAGCATGAGGAGGACCTATAATCATACTTCCTTTTTTTTTTTACAGAGAGCATACCTCAAGAATCCATGATTGCAGCTGGCGTAGGGGCTATTCTAACCCTACTTATCCTTATTCTCCTCATTATCTACTGTGTCAAAGCCAACAAGTGCTGCTGTTGCCGCTCCATCAAGGATCTCAAAACTGCAGATATAGAGAGGTAAGATCTTTTTTTTTCCGTTTTTTGTTTTTTGTAGCTTGCAAATGCTTGTTTTGTTTCTTGTTTTTTTTTTCTCTCTCTCTCTATTGAAAAAGGGTTCAAAAGACAAATATTTGTGATCCCATTTCATCTGATGACGACTTTCTTATTCCTATATTCTTTGTTTGCGTGATTGAATTTGTTTTTTTTTTCTACTATTATTTGCTTTCAATTCCCAGAAAACAATTATATATTTATGTCTTCTTTCAATTTCAACGATACTTTGCCATTGATATTTTTGCTGTTAACCTTCAAATAATTTGTAGATATAAATTATTATAATAAGTTTTCTGGGGAAGCTTTTAATTTATTTTTGATTTCCTTGCACACTCTCATTATTTTTTTCCATTTTTTGTTATTTTTTATTTTATAGTGATAAAACGGATATCGAGTCAACTCACAGTAGTAACACTTCCAGCACCCAACAGCAACACCAACACACCCGTAATAATAATAGCAGTACTAGAAAAAACATCATTATACCCCCAGATGCCCTCTATCTCTCGAAAGACAAAACCTATATTAATTACAATGATCCTATTTTTAATGACTCAAAGGTAAGGATAGATTTTTTCCAATTTACATACATTAAGTAATTTTTTTATTTGTGTATGCGTTTCATACGATGACACAGAATCGGATTTTGTATATAAAAAAAAATCCGACATTTGCATTATATTATTCTTGTATACATTTTATTTCAAAAATGTGCAGTTAACGGGTTTCATCCTTGATTTTATTAGATATGATATGGGGAGTCATCTCTTTATTAAGGTCACAATTGGTGCAGGAGGTATGGTTTTGTAGTGTTCTATTAGACAATTTCCTTAGTTTGTAGTTAGATGTTGCTTTAGCTTCGTAACAGTTTTTATTTTATCATTGTATGCATGCTCATTTATATATATTTTACAAAATTAGACAAAATATTAATAGCAAATCTTTACTCCTTTAATTTTAATAGGAGAGCCTGCGTCCGGATTTAGTGACTCACTCCACAAATTTAAACCGTACTGACTCTTCTTCTGGAGAACTACACAATATATCCCGTGTCTCATACAATGATCTCTGTTTCCCAAAGACATCCAACTATGGCTCTATGAAGAAAAAATCACGAAGAGATGTTCTACGATCCATTAATGTATAAGTATCTGTTTGATTGTCTATCTATCTGTCTGTCTGTGTGTTCTCTAATCATTTATTTAGTTTTGCGGTCATATGACCTGCTGCTACTACGTTCTCTTATTTGGTATCTACATACTTTAGTAGATACACAAAACGGCAATAATTTTTAAGTTCCTTTTCTTTGTCCTCCATTTTTTTTTCCTTTCCCATTTTATATTTTTTATAAAAAGGGATATACCCATTTCATTTACAGTCAACCAAACCATCTACTTGCTACTTTTATGTTTCATTTTATTTATATATCATTTCTATACCAGATATTCATTCAGGAATTCATTCTTTGTTAGTATGTTCTCAGTATTGTTTTATTATTATTTTTCAATATCATTTTGATTATTTGTATTTATACTCAATCTTTAAAAAAGAAAAAAAAAAATATTACATAATATATATTCATTTCATACTACTATTAATATTAATAAAGAAAAAATGAAGTTTAATAACCCTTCCATGCTCTTGTAATGAGTCATTATTTCGTATTGCGGAATTTCTATGGTTTTCTCTCCATTTTCTTTTATAGTGGGTCCCACACCATATTGTGAAATAAATAAAAAAGTATTAACAAAAAAAATGGTTTGTTTCTCAAGGACACTTGGGGAAGAGGGGGGGAGGAGAAGACCTGATGCTCCATTGTTGACTTGCTTTTATGAAACATTCCTTGAGGTCATTATGTTTGTTTAAGCGACTTTAGTTATAAATGGGCTCTGAGGGGAAGTGATAAAAATAATAATAATAATTATTCATCATATTTTTATTTTATTTCTTTGCTTTGACCAATGCTCTATGATCCAAAATATATTAAAAATACATCTCATAAAGGGTAAAATACGAAACATATTTATTACAACAAAATCAAATTTCGTAAAGTTCAGAATGGCGGCTAAACATTTATCTGTTTCTCAATCTAAACTTATCAGATGTAGGGCATGTCCTACCTAAAACAACATCCGCCTATGGAATAAAGTGTGTTGTCAATTTATGCTTTTTTTCATTTTTTTCCTTCTTTTTTAAAATAATTTTTTTAATAAAAATTTGAAAACATAAATATTTTCACGGGATTTATTTTTAGACTGGTTGTTAGTGGGTTTTATTGGTCAAATTCCCGTAATTACTGAATGAGAGATCTACATATATTTTTCTAATGTAAAGCTTTTGATACGCATCAATTATAATTTATTGGCTAAAATATCCAAGTTTTTTAATTAGTGATGATGTGGAAGATAATAGCAGTCTTGATCTTGGTTTTTGTCTCAGCTAAGGTGGTCTTGACAAACACACATACATTTTTATGTCCAGGTAATATTATACAATAAAGACGAGGGAGAGACCCTGATCCACAGAAAATAAAGAAAAGTATAACCAACAATCCTCTGGATTGTGATATTTTGATTATGAAATCGTTATTTTCACTCGCTGCATCCTTTTCCACATCTAATATTAAATTCAAACCAATGATCCTTAAAAAAAACAAAAAATGTGAGGCCCATCTTATAAAACGGTTGGCTTTTTGAGCATTACTTTTTAAATAAATACTAAAAATAAGTTTTTTTTTTCAAGCATGGGTTGTTAATATACATATGTATATAATGCCTTTGGGTATCTTTTTGAGACCTCTAAAAGTAATTGTATTTACATACAAGAAATAACGAAATCTGAGATATTTTTGTTATGAAATATGTTACAAAGCTCTCTGAATCAACCAAACTATCAATCAATAAATATCTCATTTGAACTATTTACTATTGAAATAGCTTTAACTCGCTACAAAGTTATTTGTTATTAAACATGAAATCCATACATATACAAAAATATTTTTGAATATTCCTAATTCATTAAATCATCATAATATTGGTTAAAGACTCCTACAGTCTACAGTTTGTACAAATCATTTTGGACCCAGTCCAAATTCATAATTATTATTCCTTCCATTTTTAATTATCATAAATATTCATAATAATAATAATTAATGACCAATAGTTGCAATATTTAAGTACAGTTATTTTTTTATTTTTAAAAAAAACAAAACCATTTGTGATATCTTTACTCAAACTAAAGAGTTTTAAAGCCCATGTTTTTTTAAAATTAAAAAAAGAAAAGAAAAAAAGAATGCAGTCGAGTTTACCTCTGATGATAACGTATCCCATAAAATTCTATGTGTGTATAGGTAATGTAATAAAAACGAGAGAAAGAGAGAGAGAGAGAGAGAGTATAAAAAAAAAGTTTATCCAAACGTTAAATTAAAGAGATGAAATTCTATCAAAGATGGACATCATTTTCTTATTTATATGTATAATATGAGTGTGTATAACACTCGTAGTTAGAACTTTTATAGTTTCAAGTCTCTACGTAGAGTCCATTCGTATTATTATTATTATTATTATTATTTTATGTTTATATAGTTTATACACTTATTATATATATATATATATATATATACATATTAATGTGTAAATGATCTCCCCTTTCTCTTAATAGACTTGCTACAACATTTAGATAGGAATCTGAAGATGAGGTAGGATAAAGACAAAAATCGGTTTGACTCACGATATATTATGTGTATAACACATACATACATTTATATATATATATACAAACTATTTCTTCTCTTCGTAATGGTGAGAAATTCAAAAGGTTTTTTTTTTTTTAAAAAAAAACCCCAAAAAAATAGACACCTTCGTCCGTCCGTCCCCCTCCAAAAAAAAGACCTTGTTCCTTGGTCAAGGATAATTAAACTGTCATATCTATAATTAGATATACTTTAATTAAGATGCTAACCCTTCAAGGTGTATAGTCCCTCTCTTTCCCTCCGCTTGTCAGGGTCCAACCGGGTCTTTTTGTCCTTCAAGAGTGTGTATTATAAGCAGAGTAATATCCCTACAGGCAGTGGTCGTCTTTCAGATAATCTTTTAGTGGTTTGATTCTAATTAACATGAGTGGGTCAAGGGGATGATGATATCTTCGGTCTACATCTCTCTAATCTTTTTTGATCATTCAATGAGGGTTTTTTTTTTAATTCCGTCATTAGAGGCCCTCAAGTTAAACATAAAATTAAAGATGTGGAATGAATATCTTAATTAAAGACTTAATGGGCTAACCTTTTTATTTCTGCATTGCTTATAAGTTATAGTTAACTAACTTATGGCCCTTTTAAAAATCCTTTTTATTCGGGACCATTCTTTTCTTTTTGAATGAATATATTGGATTACATGTTTGTTCAAGATGTTGGCTCAAAATGCCAACTTATCTCATTAACACTTTCAAGCCCATAAGGTATCAAAAAGTATTTTTAAGTGGAAGTTATGTATTTTATGGTCAGAATGACGCTACTAATCTAATTTGATTTTCTAAGAAAATTATAACTCAACCCGTTTCTCTAAGAAATTATGGGGCACTGGTGTTCCTCTGGGTCTAAAGGAATTTTTTCATCCTTAAAAAAACACGGTTTATGAGTAGTTTTTGCGTATTAATTATATCTTTAGGTATATTTATTCTTTATTCTTATATTTTACTTGACACAAAAAAATTTGAAAAATCTTAAATAAAAAATATATATCACATGTTATGTACATTTTACAAGTGATATTTTATGAAACAATTTCTGTTGATATACTAATAAATAAGGAAACTCCCTTCACACCCAGAGAGACACCTGTGTCCCAAAGAACTTGGTCTTGAAGAATTTATAATGTATGCGTTATGTATATATGAACAAATATTTGATTAACAAATAATTTCCTTGACAAACGAAAAAGTTATTTTAGTTTAAACATAATTTTTTTTGCATCTGTCAAAATCGTAACTTTCAATACCTTGAAAAATATTCAAATCAATTTTTTTGTATGACTAATTATGAAATATGAATAATAGCTTGACATCTTAGCTATCAAACACACAAAAAAGAAAAGAATAATCAGTTGACAATGGAGCGCATTAGCGCATTTTGAATTTATGAAAAACCGGGGTTCTCTGGGTTTTAAAAGGGTTAAAAGAATGAGAAATTAATAACTTATAAAGGGAAACATTATCAAATCTACATATCTTGTATATTTTTTGGTGTGCATAGAGGTAATTGTTTTGAATCCCATTGAATAAGACATTAAAAATAAATAAATATGCATATCTTTAAAAAAAATGGGATATTAAATTTATTTGTTCATTAGTTTAAAAACAACGAAGAGGTGGAACTTTAAAAAACACTCATGTACATATTTATTTGAGTGCAAAGTAATCATGTACGAAATAATATCTGGAAATATATACATACTTATTGTCAAAATCACTTCTTCATAGCGGTCCAGCTTCGTCACAGTAGGGAGACGTTCCCTTGTAAGGGAGCCAACATCTGTATTTTATCTGTGTTGTGTGTGGGTATTTTGTCAATTGTTGTATTGAACTCTATGTACACGTATTTTTGAATGTATGTATGTATGTAATATCCTTGAGTGGTTTTTTTATTATTTTTACAACTAATGGGAAACCCAAAAGCTGTAGATAAATGTCCGGAAATCAAATTATAACAAGCTTCCGCTCTCCCCTGCTCTCTAACAGTATGATGAAAAATAGAAATTATAATATGTACATTGATGAAATGACAATATCAATCTTTTTTTTTTCTTCCTACTTTCTTCATCTTAATCATCATCATAGAAGAAGAAGATCAATCACATCTTCTATAAGTTGTACAAAAGGAAGAAAGAAAGAAAGAAAGAGAGAGAGAAAAACTTCTTCCTTCATCAAAGGATATGAGTAATTAGTTTGAATTAATTAAAAATAATCTTGGGAGGGGTTGAAAGTTTGCGTGTGTTGTGTTGTGTTATTTTTTATTTTTTTTAGGTCCTTTTACTTTTCTTATATAAATGTATAATAATAATTTCTGTTCCCATGAAGAGACAAAAAATATTTTACTATTCTGATATGAATAGTAATAATTACAATGTTTTTCTTATCAAGATCTTTATCCATTTAGTTCTGGAAAAGGAACCATTTCGTTTTATCTTTCTCAACTAACATATTACATACATTGTTTTCCTCTACGTAATGTTTACGAAACATGAAATACCTTCCTTTTGAAGAAAAAAAACAAAAAACAAAATAACAAACAACTAGTGATGGTGATAATTAACAGACATAGACATATATGTACAAGTTGCCTTTTAAGTCAAGCTAAACTATGTCATGGATAAATATCTAACTGTTGTATATAGGTTTTAAGGATATCATCGTCATCGAACTTTGGAATTGACATGATTAATGAAGTGTACAATATCTTGGTCTATGGGAATTTACAATACTTTATTTTTGCCATTAGTTTCTTATTTCGAACGTTTTAAATTGGTCTTGTATTGGTGTATGCGAGTTCCCTATTAAACCCCACTTTAGAAAATAGTTTTAGATTTCTTCCGTTCTATTACATAGGCAAATATCTAAAGGATTTTTAGAAAGAAAGGTTGCCTTTAACTCATCCCAACTTTCCAATTCTTCATTAACGTTTGTTTGAATATAAATCCTTCATGTAAAAATATATGTACACATATATTAACATGGCTAGGAACCATGTTTATATGTCCGATGGAAGGAACTTCAATTGGATTTCTAAAAAAACCCTATATTTTGGCAATTTCTTCTTCAAGGGTAACAAAATGTGATTTTGAGAAACACTTGACAAAAGAACCTATTAAATAATTAATTATGAAATAAATATTTTATTCACGACTTTTTTTCCACCATGATTATGTTAAATGTCAAAAAAAATTTTTTTTTAGAGTATGGCGTTTCTTGGTCCAATACAATGATATAATGTAAAAAAAAACCAAAAAAAAACCCTCTAAGATTAATAAGAAAAATGTAGTTATTTTTTACATAAGAACATATTTGTATGCAACTAACAGAACATATTGTACGGGCTTGAATTCTTAAATAGAGTTAGCAATGCATTCCTGCTGAAGGTTCATTAAAACTTTCTGGAGTCTGGGTCGTGGATAATTTTGCTTTAAACTCATGATCATAACCATAGGTTATGAAAGTGAAAATTTAAGTTTGTTGACTCTAAAGTTACTCAATATCCAAACTATTGAATTGGTGGTATGCAGATAGGATAATTGACAGAAAATATGATCCTAAAGAAACAAATTTTATTTTATTTTATTCTCTTATTCTTTTATATTCTTATTCATAATACTATTAGTTTATGGTCCAATATATTTGAGTAAACCTGCTCATAACTATTTATTCATTTTTTAAATAGTAAAAAACTTGACTTGAAAGTATGACTCTGAAAGTGAAATGTAAAGTGAACTCCACTTATTTTCACATCTCTGTAAAAATCAAAGCTCCACTATTGAGTTTTATGCCAATTATATCCAACTACTATAATATATGTATTATATTACTTTTTTGGAACAATTTTCTGCTAAATATGTATTGAAAAAATTAATATTTTACTAACACATACAAAAATTGCTATTCTTTTTTTTTTGTTTGTTTTTTAAAGTCAGACTTTTTAATTACAAATGCAAAAAATACGACAAAATGCTCCTTTGTTTTTAGTTATTTCATTTTCAGACAAAATTATCAACTTTTTTTGGTTCACATAAGGCTTCAATATACTTTGCAAAAAGTTATAACTTTATGAGTATGTGCTCAGATTTAAATAACATATTTATCCATATTTTTTTGGATAAAGATAACTGCATCATTCCGTTATAAACTTTTGACTTTTTTAAATAGAATATTTTCTTAAAATGGTTTTTTTTATGTAATAGAAAGGTTATATACACATAAAAAAATTCCATATGTTTGATTTAGGAAAGTTTTGTAAAAGAATGAGAATTATTATTATTTTAATAGATTCATTTTTCATATAGGGTATGAGGAAAAAAAAATTTTTTTCCACAAAAATATACAAAGATTAAGGATAAAAAAGTTTAATTTTTAATTCATTTTATGTTAATGGCTTTATGGCTTGTATAAATAAGATAGGTTTTGAAGGGTACATCTGAGTAGGTATAAGATTGAAGTAACTCAGAAGTTATGATGTACATATATATAATATTAATTATGTAAAGATTTTAAATTAAAATAAAATTGTGTTGCTCCAAATATTGAATTAGAAAATTGATGTTTTTTAAATAGTTTTTATGTAGAGCTGTGAAAAAAGAGCCATTTCTGCAAAAGAGTAAAAATCATATCAGAGATGATGTCATAAAATATATGTAGAGCTGACATGACTAAAAGGTATCATTCAGCTGATAATCAGTCGACTCTTCAATAAGTGAGGGAACGAAGAAACTGTTATTATTTTGTTACCCCAAAGGAGCAGTAGCTTTTATTTATTCCATTTGAGGATATTCCTGCAAAAACGAAGAAAGAATTCATTCCCTTTAAAATGTGTATTTTGAGCATCTTTTCAATTCTGAGGGTGGCCTGTTTAACCCATTACCGATATCAATCTATTTAATAGATGAAATCGATCTGATAGATAATTAAAAACAAAAAACAAATGCGTCATACAGCTTGCCAACTGAGACGATTTTGAAGTGAAAAATGCTCACTGGGAGGGAAAAAGGAGCATTTTCAATCTTGTCTTTTCAACAAAAATACTTTCTGACTCCTTTTTGGGCTTTTTTAATAAAAATTTTATTGTTTTATTTTTTTGTATGTTTGCCGAAAATACTTTTTATTACTGTTTTTGCTTCACGACCCACTTACAAAATGTCATCAGGTCAACAGTTTGAGAAAATCATTGAATTATACTAAAAACCAAAATATTTTTTAATGAGTAATTTAAGAAATTTGTGGAATTAAATTCAAATGAAGTACTTTTTGATGAGTAATATTTTGAGCAACAGAATGAATAACCTAAGGAAAGATGCTTTCAAAAAGCTTCTTTCTTATTTTACCTTTCAAGTTGCTCTTAAATGAAAAAACACATTTGAAGCATTACATAAACGTGTATTTTTCTCATGGCTATGTAAGTGTACTCCTAATCATTTCTCCTAATACATATGCATGTCTTTATAACATATCACATGCATACATCTTCTGTATCTATAGACAGATAGTGAGCAGAGTGAAAAATCACTTTCACCCCAGGAGTTCTACTATTGTCTGACCGCAAGGCAGGAAAAAAATAAACCTCCCTTATATCCATGTTAAACATGGGAATTTATTTATTTCATCTTAGATAAATATCTATGAACGTATGTAAATACTATATCAAACTCGGCGGGCTTTTTTTTATATTAATAATATTCCATGTGACAAGTTTTTCAATGTATTTATGTAAATATATTACATATACCTCTTTTATCTCTCAACCTCTCCTTTTCCGAAAAGAGGAGTAAAAAAGGCCAGAAACTACATATGTGTCAAGTCAACAAAAAAACAAGTTTTTTTTCAAATATTGAAAAGGATAAAATCCCCTTTTAAGAAGTTTTTTTTTACTTGATAAATATGACGGCCAAATATTTGGGAGTCATTATAAGACCTACATATACTGCTAAAATGTCACTTTATATCGAGAAGTCAAGGATTGTTGTCTATCCAATTGAGCAATTGGATAAATGTTACGACTGCAATTGGAGCCGATATGGGCTGCCCTGAAAGAAGGTCCATCTTTTTCATAGCCCCAGATATTTATTTAGTTGCAGTTGGCTAAAACCATTTGTAGAACTAAGATTAAGAATCAACTTAATCTATGAATCATAGTAATAGTAACTACTACATAGTCAGAAATACCAGATGTTCTTTATTCTTAATCGTGGCCGGGTTTTTACCCCCTGAAATTAAGTTGCAACTATTGGAGTCATTATTTAATTAATCAAAATAATCTATTAATACAAACTAGAAAAGAGAATGTCTTCAAGAATATCATAGCAGTTCTAACTTATTTTTGAAATATTTCAGAAAGCCTTGGTTTCTTGTTGACTTGACACATATGTATATGGCCATTTCTTAGCAACTATGGGGAAAATCTTCATTGAATAGTAGAAAGTTATTCCCACCTATTAGCTATTTTGTATGAAATTAATCAGCGTTCTAAACTTTATTAAGGGGCAAATTAAAGAAGAAAATCCACAGCTGACAAGAAAATAATAGGGGCTGACAATGTGTTCAAGATACCATTGATATACATCAAATTGCGCAAAAAAATTTTGACACAAAAATATATCCTCCATTTCTCAAGTCCTTTTTCTTAATGTATATACATAAATTTAACAATAAAATAAGAGTCAAACATGGGTAACTTATTTTTTTTATTTTTTGTGCCTCTTATATAAAATAAACGAGTGTCTCAACGATGTACATACATAGATATGTACATATATGTTACATACAGTGTATACACACACACAAATTATTGCGTGTAACAACGCTATGCTGTCTATTTTTTGTTTTTTTTTTTGTTTTTAAAGATATTTCCCATAGGACGCCATTATGATCAAATTTAGGAATATCTAGGTACATTCAAAATGAACCCGTTAAATAATTTTTATTCTTTTACATATATGGGTAATGCATTATTTTAACAACAAAATCAACATTAATATTACTAGGTATATACTCATGAAGTGCGACTTTATTTTTCAATTTCAAACGTTTATTTATTTTAAAATTTTTTTTAAAAAGCCATAGCTAGCGACACATTTGTCCCATCTCTCAAGCAATTTGTGGAACCTGCATAAAAAAAAAAAATTGGCCGTCTTTGGCTGCAAACCAATTATATGTATGTGTAAAACAAGTAAAAGGTTGGATCGTTATCAGAAATGGGATTCAATGCATTATTAGCGTGGTGTCATTTCTTTTTACACAACGGAGTAACTTATTTCATTACCTTCTTTTACGTTATAGAAATGGATCTAGGAAAATTCATCGACAGTCAATTCATGAATGGATGAATTTATCGACTGTCAATTCATAGATTGATAAATTCATCGGCTGTCAATTCATAGATGGATAAATTCATCGACTTTTTTCTCCCAAGGAATACTTTCAACAGCTTAGAGTAAATTCGTGTTTACCTATTGCTGCTGCCTCTGGTTAGTTGAACTACTTTTCAGTTATAATTTGTCGTTTCCTATTTGAGTGCTTCTTTACATTCGTTAAGTCCTCATCTAACAGAAATTATTTTAAATTTGATACAAATAAACCTTATTCTAAGCCATTGTTTTTGCTTCGCTCAATTTGCAAAAAAATAAATATTATATACGGTTTTTGTAAGAGCTTCAAAGTTGGTTGTCGTACATTTTTTTTTGGAAATACAAGTCATGAATATGCAATTAAAATAATAATTGTTGCTATTTTATGCACAAAATGTCTTTATATAATCTTAATCTGGAGGGGGTTCATGTTCAAAACCCTACCAAAACAAATTTGCTCTAAGCTGTTGAAAGTATTCATTGGAAGAAAAAAGTCGATGAATTTACCTATTGATGAATTGATTTCGATGAATTTACCGGACACAATGCTTTATATGTATATAGGAATAAATCCAAAAATAAAATAATCTGAAGAGATGTCATAGAATTATTGTTAACTTGATTATGAAGGAATAATGTGAAGAAAACGAAAGCCTTAGCCAGTGCATCTGTTATGAGTTTATTCCCATAAAACTTCATTGATTATGTATTGCACACTTAACATTTTTTCTCTTCCTTTAATAATATATGTAACATATATGTATATATATGGTATATGTATACAAGTATAATAATACCACTCGAAGTTGTAGAATCTAAAAATAATATAATGTAAAATTAATTTATGGTTTTTAATTTTCAAATACATATTCTTACAATACATACATAGACACACACATATTTGCTATTATTTATAGCATGGCATTTTTGTATTTAATATGTACACAAGGAATAAAAACCAACTTTGTCCTGTGTTTTATTTGTGTGTGTTTTTTTTTTTTTTTTTTAAATTTCTGTTTTATTATTTGTTGTAAGAGATATAATAAATATGACCATTACTTTTGGAATATTAATATTAGGTCTAGCAAAAATAAATCCATTATTTTTGCAATAGATGGCTTTAATTTAATGTTGTATAAGTGCGATTATATTACGCTAAATGGTTTTAGAAAGATGAGATTTCGTACTAAAGAGGTTTGTGATTGCTTGACTCAGTAATGTGTTTGAGTGCGGATCAAAGATGGCCACCAGCAAGGAGAAAATCCGCTATATTCTACAATTTTTCCTCGATACAGGCGAAAACGCAAGTCAGGCAGTTGAAAATATAAATAGTGTTTATGGTCCTTATACTGTAACATCCAATATTGCACAATTTTGGTTTCGTGGATTTCGTTTCGGTAATTTTGATGTCAAAGATGCACCACGCTGTGGAGGGACATTTGTCAAAAATGTCGATAAACTGCGCTAAACTCATAATTCGAACTTGTACTGTACAGAAGTGCTCAGCTTTGGCCATCAGGAGAGGAATTGTGTTTCATCAGGACAACGCCAGGCCACGCACACATCCATGGTGACTCGCCAACCAAGCAGCGATAGCTTGGTTCGGAGGTTCTTATGCATCCACCTTATAGTCTGGACCTCGCACCAAGTGATTACCACCACCTGTCGATGGCAAATGAAAGCTTGTGAAAATCGACATTCTTAGCTTTTTGCCAATAGGGACGAGGGTTTCTACGAAAGAGGCATAATGAATTTACCTTCAAAATAACAAAACGGTGCATACTTAATCTAAATTGGATTGTTCTAACTATGTTAAATAAAGCCTTCAATTTCATGCAAAAATAATGGATTTCTTTTTACAAGAATTAATATAATTAAGTTTTGTAATGTTGAAAATTATCAGACAATGTGTCAACGTACCATATACGTTCTATCTCCACGTCTATCATTTTGATTCGAAGACACATTAGTCCTTCAACCTTTAATTGTATGGAAGCCTTGTTTTTTGTTTTGTTTTTTTTTCTTAATAAGGGCTCTAATAAAAGGTTATTACATAAATTTCTGAGAAACTATCTATTTGAACATAAATATACAAATACATATAATATACCTTAAATTTACATTCTATTCGAATGGATTAGTAGAAGAGTATGTGGTTAAGACGTAGAGGCACATAAATCCAATAGTGTTAAGTCTTATTCGTTTATACATTCGTATAAATTATAATCAGATATATGTACAATAACAAGTAACTTCATAGGACTTGAATTGTTAAGCAAATTATGTCGTAAGTACATTATTCTACTATTAGATTATTCCGAGTGACAAATAATGGATGTATTCTATAGTTAACCTTTTAATAAGCCATTGTTATGGGGGATTTTTTTATCTTTTAAAATCCATTAGCATTGTAGTAGAAATAAAGAAGAGGCACTTTGTGAAATACTCATGCATAAAAAAAGCATTGGTGCAGAATAGGGATAGGTAATTTAAGGATATCATTATGCTTATGTACTCCCTTTTGTACTTTTCTTCGTCTTCTTCACAAAGAGGGGGGGGGGGAGGAGAGTCCCCCCCCCCCCTTCCTAATTAATACATTTAAATAAGCAAATGAATATGTACATTCTTTCTCTCGTATATTTGCTTAATGGACTCGTTTCCTTGCTAAAAAAACATAATTAAATACAAAACAAACTCTAAAATAAAGGTACAAATATTGTCATAGTAAAGAAAAAAGCATTTCTTACTCCCAAAGAGCTCTCCTCACTCAACACGGATGTGCAATATCCGTGTATATATTTTTTTTTATCACCACCACTCCTCAAAGACAAAGCAAAATTCCAATATGCGTAGGTAGATATGTGCATATTTTGGCTTGTCACATTTAATCATAGAAGGGAATCGTCCTTAAAAACAGTTATAAAATGAGTATTAAATAGTTGATATAATACTAATTATGTAACAATGTTACAACTTTAGCAAGTGTCTGAGTTGTAAAAATATCTGTTTATGATTGCTTTTGAGTTGAAGAACACAATAATTGTTTGGGTATTTGAAGAAGTTTTTTTTTTTACTGTGGTTGACCCAGAGTCAGGCAGTGTGTCAGAGACATGCCTTCTGAGCTGCCCCAATAGTTGAAGAGCACCTAACTAGGAAATTGATTTCTTATGACTAAAGGTATGATAAAAGAACCCCACTTGATATTATATCATAAAACAACATATGGTACAGTATATCAACGGATATGCTGTCGACTCTTCTATAAGAAAGGTAATGACGAAGCTCTACGTACCATTTTGATAATCTATTCCAAAGTATATTATACGTAAATTTAATCAGTTTGAGCCAGTCTACAAAAAAATGAAGAGAGAAATTCATTACCTAGATGCATATAAAACCTGCATTTTGTGACACCTTTTCATAGCAAAGGGTATGATTGAGACAGACTATTTTACTCATTTGTAGTGCCAAAACTATTTACTAAATGAGTCATCAATAAAAATTAAGAAATAATGAAGACAGTTCTTAAACACAAATATATGTATAATACAGCTTGCCAACTGAAACCATTTTGGAGATAAAGCGCAGGGATGGTTTTTTTTTTTTTTTTGATATCGCTACTTATGACTGACTATTATATATGTAAAGTTAACAATTGACATTGAATGACTTTTTTTTGTGTTATATGTACTCCAAATCCAAATCAGAGCAAAAAAATATAGATCTATTCAAAAATATGTATGTATTGATATTATAATTACCACCGTGTATGTATACATACCAACTACCTAGTATATTTATGCAAATGTGTGTTGGTTATGTACATATTATATACAAATAGAATGTCAACAACGTTGTTTAATGAAGCATTGCATGAATGAATCAAATCATTAGTTAGTAACATGTTTACATAATTATATTTTTTTTGTGTAATAACGTGCAAAAAATATATGTATATGTTGAAAAAAAGACTTCTTCAATTCTTCATATTACAGACTTTATTTAAATTTTTCACACATTAATCAATGGACCTACACTACAAAATGTATCTATATGATTTACAAACCTTTTAATTATAGGTTAGAATGTCAGCTACTTCATACAATGTTCATATAATAATGTACATATTTTAAATATACCTACAAACATATCAAACTTGATCTTTAGACAAGCAAAAGTATGTACACGCAAAAGTATGCCTAAGCCTATCGCTTACTTACAAGTTACATGCACCTCATGCTGCCAAAAAAGATGATTTATAATGGCTTATGTACCTATATATAGCCATTGACGAAATGCATTAATAAATCTTTCATATAATTAATTAATTTTGTTCAAGGTATTCTCTTTAATTTGGAGATCAGCCTACTCTCTGCTAAACATCTTAAAATGGGACAAAAAACAACAACAATAATTTGCAATTATTTATTATGGGTGTGAAAGAGTTGTGTCTTTTTTTTAAACTTGATCCTTTTGGCTAAAGACAAAATAGTATGTTTAGTAAATTCTACAGAGAAAAAAAAGGCTATCACTTCATCTAAAAAAAAAAAAAAATAATAGTCATTGGTGAGTTAATTAGTGGGTAATTAAATGTTTTTGATTGTGTAATAATCCATGAGGCGACCTGATGAGCCTCTTTGTCCCTCATTATGCATTATTTATGTATTTGTTACATGCATATTATAGAATGGGATTGATAAGAAAGTTCAATGGCTTTTGTTATTTGGAATATCAAGTGCAATTTAAACTTTTTGACTTGTGCATGGGACCAATGGCTTCAGATAGCTAAGAAAGGAAATTATTGAAAATATTGAAGCACTTTCCCTGGAGTTCCATCACGTTTTCTTATTGCCTACATTTTGAACTTTGAGAATCCTTTACTGAATAATATGAATGTTCAAAAGGTCAAAATATATCAAAATACTTTCCTTCCAAAGGCCATTGTTGTCCATAGTAATGTACTTTGATTTTTTTTAGAAAAACGAAGAGAAAATCCTTTAAGGTATAACTCGGAGGAAATTTGCCTCCACAATAATCCCTAAAGATGTGTACATTTGTTTGTTGGAACTCTTTGTTTGTTTTTTTAACAGAAGGAATTTCAACTTTTTTCTTATATATATAAAAGGTTCAAATTTAGAAATCTGAAAAGGCCGTTGGCGGACAATTTATGGGAAAATGTACTCTAAAGATGTAGCACGTTTTAATACAATTTAAAATGGTATTGTAATTAATATTGTTCCAATTCTTTTAGCTTTAATAATTATTATACGAGCAACCAATTATATTTTGTCGTATGGATAAATCAATGAGTGTACTTTTGTAGAGTAACATTCTAATTATGACACAGTGACTTGACGTTCTAGTACTTTTGCTACTAAAGTATTTTTGTGGTTAGATAAGAGAAAAATAAATTCTTTTTGACGAGGGGTTATCTTCTTTCAATATTTTACTTACTCCTTAGACCAATGGTTCTCAAACTTTTTTAAATCGTAGCACACTATGGAGCTCTTTAAATTTTTGAGATACACTTATCACAAAAAAGTAAATATTCAATACTCATAAAGACTTTTTGCAACAAAATAATAAAAAATCAGTGAAAAGATCACATTGGGATAATTTTTATTCACATAGACACAACATATTCTGTATTCAGTAACTGGTATAGTATAATAATAATAATGGTGAATGACAGTGGGACAGTTGTGTCTGGTGCTTCTTTGATTCATTTTAATACTAAGTCTGCGGCATATTAATACTTAAGTTTATAGAAATTCACCAATTTTGAACTTCCCACTGTCATCATGAGTAAGAAATTAAATGTCTTCTACTTATTATCTCTTCGTGGCACACCAGTATTTATTTCGTGACACACTAGTGTGCCCCGGTACAGTAGTTGGGAACCACTACCCTAAACTATAGTTGATTGCAGTTCTTATCAGTATTAAATATTTGTCAAGCATTTCCTTTGAATATAATCCATATATTTGAAGCCCTTAATTCAGTGTCAAAAGTAATCAATCAAATACTTTTAATATACTTTCATGTTGTGTAACTTGTTTAATGTGATTGTAAAAGTGATGTAGCTACTTATCATACAAATGAATTGAATAATTCAGTTCATTCATTAACCCCCTCCCAGTTTACACATATTTTGAATTGACTGGAAATATATTCAAATTTAAAATATAACTTCAACAAATATAAAAATATGTTTTAATCAATTTTTTAACCTTGTTTTATAATACAAATTGATTGATTTTTTGACAGTTCCAATAATTTATTATGAAAGGCACTAACTATAAATAATATTTATAAATTATATTTAAAAGTAAAACATACAATAAACTTCCCTTTAAATTTTATTTTTGAATATACGTTCCAAATATTTTTTTTTTCTATAACCAAATAAAGAGTTAACAAAATAATAATAATAATAAGAAGAAGAAGAATTAAATGTGAGAACCAAATATTTGGATATGCATTGATTTGAGAAATGAATGAAAAAATGGTTTTTGCTGCTCATCATCACATGAATAATAAAAGGAATCAAGAATATTAGTGTCTCAAAACAATATTTCTTTAATTATGTGAATCTTATTAATTGGTCTTATCAATAGTTGAATGGATATAGAATAATTGAGGTTCATTCAGACTAGAAGCCTCACAACTTGTTTATAATATTACTCATGAGATGAATAAATAAATAAATATACAAAATACGAATTCTTATCTATGATCCTACATTCGTATTGATATGTTGATTCTTTGTTATGACGTTTTATTTTTTCCAAAATGAAGAAATGGCTAAAAAAGGCATATTTTTTTTTTTTTTTTTTTTACAAATAAATATTGTATTAAATTTTTTCCAAATATTTGAGTCACAAATTCCTATTGAATAAAAACATTTATTTATAGATTTATATATAAATGTGTATATCGATAAAAAATTATTTGAATCGATATGAAATATTAATTTGGAAAATGTGTTGCTGAAGAATTTGATTAAATTCAATCTTAGATTGCTACTTTGCTTGTATGAGACCTCCTTGGAGCACTTATGTCTTACTTAATATGAAATAAATAAAAATACATACTGTGTTTTTTTTTTTTTTTAGATACTAATGGAAAATAAAACTTTAAGAGAATACATTTTGCACGTTGAAACGACCTTTTTAACATTATTCAGACAATAAAATCACAAACTTTTTTTCATTTTTTCAAAAAACAGTTTTTGTAAATTTGTTTATAAAATGTAACCTGAGTCTTTTTATTTTTTATATATTGATACAAATTTTGTATGATTTCAACACATCCTTTTGTAGCTTGAATGAGGAAATTAACCGAAATTATTCATACAAAGTCAAATAAAATCCTAGTAAGAAAACCCTGTTTATATGAAGTGTTTTTTCGAAAACAAAAAGCAAGGACAATTGGGCCTGAAACATAAATCATCCCTTAAATATGAGTTATTTATGTTTTATACCCATAAAAATGGAACAACTTGATCATAAACATTAGGAATTCAATCATAGATCAACGAAGTTTTTTCATTTTTTAAGTATGAAGAAATTCATAAAATCCCTTGCAGATAAATAAACTAAAAATTTAATTTAATTTCAATTTTTATACGAGTGACATTGTTTAAGACTAATATAGTAATAGATACGCTAATGTTTTTTTTTTTTAATTGGAAGTGTCATCCATGTGAGATAAGGTCCCTTAAAACAAAATAGGCTGCTGAGATTATGTGAATTAAAAAATTAGTATGGGGCATTGGATACCAATGAATATGTATATCAAAGTATCTATAGAGCGTCATGAAGACAAATAGTTTTAGCATAAGTCTAATAGAGGCTTCTTAATCCCTGAGGCGTTTTCCATGCGAAGAGTATTGAGGCATTCCAACATGGGATGTAAAAATAATTTCCATAAGTAAATTTAGTTATAAAAACATTCCCATATTTAGAAAGGGGTGCAGATGCTCAATTTCTATCTGAAGAAAGATGGAAATCAAAAAATTTAATAAGACTTGATCAAAGTTTTAAGGTGCTTCACCTTCTTGGGAGTGACCTCATATCCACATTGAAAGCAGTGGCTTGGTATTGAAAACGGGTCTAGGAAAATTCATCGACATCCATTCATCGACTTTGTCCTTCCAATCAATATTTTCAACAGCATAGAGTAAATTCGTGTATACCTATTTCTGCCTCTGGTTAGATGAACGAGCTTTTAATTATAATTTATCGTTTCCTATTTGAGTGCTTTTTTATTTTCGTCAGTTTCACATCTAACGGAAATTATTTTAAATCTTATCAAGTTTGATAGAAATAAATTGTATTCACAACCATTGTTTTTGCTTCGTTCGATTCGCAAAATCTAAAAAGTAAATCGAATTTACGGTTTCTGTAAGAGTTTCAAAGTTGGTTGTCGTACATTCTTGGAAATACAAGTCCTAAATATGTAATTAAAACAGTTTTAGTTTGCTATTTTATGCACAAAATTTCTTAATATAATCTTAATCTGGAGGGGGTTCATGCTCAAAACCCTGGCAAAACAAATTTACTCTAAGCTGTTGAAAGAATTCATTGGGGGGAAAAAAAGCCAATGAACTTACTTATCGATGAATTGATGTCGACAAATTTACCGAACACCGTTGAAAACATTCATAATCTGAGTTATTAGTGTGCTAAATCATTTCATAGTCTACCTGTTTAAACTCATAATTCCCTTTAAACATTTTCTTTTTTTTTATGCACTGTCATCCATTTCTACAGAGTATTTGTAATTCAGTGCTTAATTCAGTCAAAATACTTTTTGTCACTAGACAAAAAACAACAACAAAAAAGAAAAACGATTGAAAAGGCACTTGAACATTTTTGTATTGACGTCTTTGCAACGAGTTTTTCTTCATTCACAAACATAAACATTGAATCAAATTGTTCAAATTATTATTATTTTTTTTAAAATACACTCAATAAAATATAGAAAAAATAGCGTTCACTTATTTAAACGATTTTTTCACACGCTATCCCATCATTCAACACGTTTGTAACTTATGTACATAAATAGGGGTCATTGTAACAAAGAAAAAAATGATATCATGGGGAGATGTGCAAATTCCTACGCTTTAAAGAGAGAGGAACCACAAGAAAAAAAGCAAAAAAAAAAAATATTTATGACATTTCAAGCCATTTTTCTTAGTGATTCAGTCGACAATCTCTAAGATTTTCACTCTGTCTAAATATAGTTTTTGTACACTATGGTTTTTAATATTGATAGGGCTGCACAATTTTTCCTTAACAATATAAATATTTTTTTAATAAACGTTAGTATATAATATGTTATTTTTCACTCCCTATGCAACAAGACAAGCATATAATTGATACCCAAGGACCTTGCATGTATTCTGTAGCTAATGCATGAAAATCAAAGAGGAGAAAGAGGCAATTTAAGTAGCGGGATAGTTGGTACAATTTGGTTATTTTTTAGCTAGTTTCTACGAGTCGTGATCCCGCAATTTAAGGAATAACAACTCAGTGAGTGATGGATTTGCCACGACTAATTGAGGAACTGGTGAGTAGACTCACTCCAGTCTTGGGACTCCTTTATTGAATTGACAATCTGGAAGCAATTACTTTCATGTTAATTATTTTTATGAAAATATGATTATGTATTTGCGGTTAATTTAATAAATAAATATTATTAATTGATTAAGTATTCGGTTAGCCATTAATATATAAAGTCAAAGAGAGGCTCGAGGGTGATTTGATACTTGTTTAACAAATAATATGAAAATATCTTTATTTTTTTTGTATGTAGTTGTTGGTCTTTTCTATTATGTTAAGTTTTTTATGTTTAATTCATATATATATATTTATATTTATTAAGTGAATAATTACATATTATCATTTGTACGGATAAACAGTATTATTTATCTGTTGTTGCTTTTGTATGAAACTATACCAGCTTGCCCCATCCATGGAATAGAAAAAATTACTAACACTTAAAAATAGGTTTTACAGTTAAAGCAGTGATCCCCAACCCCTGGGCCGTAGACCAGTATCGGTATCCATCAGTACCGGTCCACACAAGAATTAATTAATTATTTATGTTTTCTACTTCACAACCTCAAAGGAGCGACGAACTGCCAAGGGACAGATACCTGACCCATTTGTCAACAAACCAGCTGAATCTAACATGTCCGTGCAAGAAGAAGACTAACTGCTGGAGATGACGTCCTTAAAACAGCGTTCGAAACAATAATTCTGCAGTTATTTTGGATTAAAGTCAAGGTATAAGAATAACCCAGAGATCGCTAACACAGTGATGAAAACCCTGTTGCCATTTCCAACATCCTATCTGTGTGAAGCAGGGTTTTCTGAAGTGACAGCCGCCAAAACAAGGCAAAGGAGTAGATTGGACATAAAAAACACACTGCCGGTGTCTTTGTCTGCCATTACCCTCAGATGGTAATGATTGAGTGTAACGGACATTTTTTAATGTTTAACATGTTATATTGTTGAGGTAATGTGTTAATAAAGTTCCAAATGAGTACACAGTGGATTCACGTTTGCTGTTATTATTAAAATTACTACCCCTCGGCTTGTAGTAAAATTGTCAAGCTTTGACGGGTCTCCAGTTAGAAAAAGGTTTGGGATCACTGAGTTAGAGTACCAATAACTATTGTTAAATTGGTGTATGAAGTAGCTAACTGTTTTGAACATTCCAAAAAGGGAAAAAAACAACGCGTCAATATCTCTTATTCAAACTTAGTAAATGTAGGGATCGGAATTTTGTTGGGGTGAGTAAGTATGCTCCCTATTACAATCTGGTACGTTTGTTTCATTTTATATTGTTAGTAGACAATATCAAATAATACTTAATAATTTATGGAAACTGAGAGGACGGAAATAAATTTGACTGATCTTTTCTCCCCCCCCCCCTTTAACTCAACACTATCCCAACATTTTGCCCATGTCTGGTAGTATGCGAAAAACTGAATTTCCATTCTACACATCCCCCTCTCTTTTGCAACCTTACTACAAAAAAGTCCAGAATGGTTTAGATTACAAGAAGAGAGGGAGACTGCATCTCCTTTGACCAGAATATCACAATTTGTTCTCCAGATAATCTTATGTCCAAAGAGTGACAATATGTTTCTGAATAAACAATCTTTTGAAGAAGGTTTCATTAAAAGCTCTTTAACCCTTTAAGACCCGTAAGGTATGAGAAATTATTTTTAATTGGCAGTTTTTTGAGGTCAAAATGACGATACTCTTATCTAATTTGATTTTATATAAAAGTTGTAACTCAACCCGTTTCTTTAAGAAATTATGGGACACTGAGTGTGAAGGTAATTTTGTCATTCTAAAAATATACGGTGTATCAGTACTTTTTTCGTATTTATTATATCTTTAGAAATATTTATACTTTATTTTTATATTCTATTTGACGAAAAAATTTGAAAAATCTTATTTGATATTATATGAATCAATTTATGTAATATTTAATAAAAATAAACTTCTTCCACACCCAGAGGGACACTTGTGTCCCAAACAACTTAGACTTGAATAATTTCTAATTTATGCGTTAGTGTTAAAAATTATTTTAAACTCATAGTCATTTAAGTATATATAAACAAATATTTGATTAACAAAGTATTTCCTTGAAAAACGAAAAAGTTATTTTGGCTTAAATATTACATAAATTGATTCATAAAATATTAGAAAATTCCCTTTTCTAATTATATAAAAAATCATTAAAATTCTAAAAGTGGATATTATGGTATTAAAGAAATTGGTTGATTAATTAGATATCTGGGTTTTTTTTTTGTTAAAAAAACAAACAATAGAAATATTCTTTACAAGTGAATAGTGGATACTTTTTATAATGAAATAATAAGGATTTACTTTGAGCAGTCAAGTAAAGCAAACAAAAATACAAGAAAATGTAAATTTTTTTTCTTATTTTGCAAATTAAAAGAATAAAATACATATCTATTTTTTAAGCAAAAAAAATATTTACACAAAAATAAATGCATAGACTGTTCAAACAAATATTTTTACTCTCTCTCTCTCTCTCTGTTTACTTAGCTTTGATAGGCTCGTGTATGTTAGTATACATACATAAATGCCAAATAAACAAATGGAATCAAGAATCTACAACAACAAGAACAAAAATAATGATAAAAAAAGCAAATAATACATATTATGTTATACTAAAGATGCAAAGTGTTTTGAATAGCTTCTAAGAACGTAATAAAGGTACTTTAAGTAGACAATGAAACTATATATTAATTGTGAGCTGACTAGTTTTATCAGATAAATGAGTTCATGAGTCTACATATTATTATTGTTATTATTATTATTATCTATTTGAAAAATGATTTGGGGATGATAAAAAGTTGTTGCTGTTCTTTTGCATTGATGCAAAAACTTTCTCCACTCCATGTACAACATTAAATAAATGGATCTTTCTTCGTCTTGTCTATGTATGTATTTATCTACAATAATTTCTCATGACATTCTACTAAAAGAAATGATTAAAAAAAAGGGGGTCTATGTATATGCAATATAATTTAATATTTATTAAATGATTAAATTATTTGAAAATGGATATTTACCTACTACGTAGGTTGGTTATAATTTTTCTTCATTCAATAAAGTAATTTATTTTACCAAAAAAGAAAAAAATACCCTCCTAAGTAGAAAGATAGACTCCAAATTAATTATTTTTTTCAAATTTCATTTTTAGATGTTTTTTATTGACAAATTTTATCTTTAAATTATATATTATATTTATACAACTATGTGTTGTATATAAAAATATAATTCATAGTTTCTTTTTTTGTTTCGTAGAAATCATTTAATAGACAAGTAGCAATTGTCATATCTAGAGTTTTGATGGTTTTTTTTACTCAAACATGCAATTTAATGGCTCAAACCTGACTTAAACTCAAAGTCAAGAGACTTTTGACAGAAGTTGTGCTGAAAAAAAATTGTTGAGCAACTTTTTCTTCTTCCGAAACCATCATCGAATTAATAACTATTTTCTATATTCAAAAAATTATTTAGTTTAATAAAGAAGTTCTGGGGATATAATTCGAGTTGCTATTTATAGAAGTTAAAAAAAATCAGAAATTACTAAAAAGATTTTATTTAAATTAGATCACCACGATGTCTCATAGTACTTGACTAGAATATCGACTCGAGAATTGTCCTAAGGAATTGAGTATAAAAGCTCAATTTCTATTAGTTCAAACTATAAATTTCTATCATTTGAAGTGATTTTAAATGTAAATATATACTACTGTGATAAAAAAGTTAGGTGAATTTGTCATTCAAAACTCCCGGACATTAAAAAGGCAGGTAATTTTTTTTTTCCTAGATAGCTAGGACTGTTTAAAACAGGGGTGTCAAACTAATTTCATATCGCAGGCCAGATTCGATCCCTAGGTAGACGTACTAGGCCAAACCAGTTTACCTTGTCAAAAGGTTTAATTATCTCCGAGTGACACTTGTTTATGTAATCAACCAAAAGGGAATTTTTCGATTTTTACAATGGGTGATTTTGTTGAGCAAAGGACTTGCATCAAACTTTGTTTGCGGAACAAATAAGCACTTGAAGACAAATTGAAAATGTTGCAAAAGGCCTTTCATGATCAAGTTATGGCTAAAAAAAAGTTTATATATGGTACTACGAGTTCAAAGCGGGCTGAGAACGCGTTGAAGACGAACCACGCTATGGACGACCATCAACGTCTACTGATGAAGGGCACGTCTAAAAAATAGAAAATTTGGCTCTTGAAAATCGTCGATTAACAATTAGAGACCTTGTTGATAGGACTGGATTATCATTTGGCTCAGCCCAAACCATTTTGAAAGATGTTTTGTGTCTCAAACTCGTCAAGTCTCGATTGGTGCCAAAATCTCTCAATTTGTTGGAAAGAAAAGCGTCGTGTTGATGCGTGTTAAACATTGCTGTCTGACTATAAGGACCACTTGAAATGTATCATTACTAGAGATGAAACTTGGATTTATGAATACTACCCTGAAACCACTAATCAATTCAATAAGGGGACACTGTTTTGACACGATTGAGTATATAAAACACAAATGGAAGAAGGTCTTGAAGGTTATTCCGGAGAAAGACTATTCCGACTGCTTCGAGGACTGGAAAAAGCGTTGACAAAAATGCGTTTCATCAGGCGGGGATTACTTTGAAGGGGACAGTATTACATCACACTAAAATGAGTCTATGTAGAGGTCATACCATGAATTTGAAGAATGTTATGAATGTTTTTTACTTTTCTACAAAGTTCAGTATTTAAACAAAAGATTTTTTAAAGAGCCTTTTCCGCAAAAAGATAAGATTTTTTGAATGCATGCTTTAAATTCTTATATGGATAGAAAAGATAATATATCAATTCATTTTCTCACCCTTCTTGTGAATGGCTTGATCAATTTGACAAATTATTATTATTTTTTAATAGATCCACCAGCTAAGGTAATTTTTCAAGTTACAAAATTCTATTCAAATTTGTGATTTTGACGAGTCAAATCTCAATTTTTTTTAAAACAATTTTTCAGAAACCTTGCTGCAAATTTGGTTAAGTTAAAGTCAAAAAAATGAGATTTGCTTGCGAATCTCGTGTTATATATATGAACATTTATGCACCAAAAACGGAAAACAAAGGGCTACGGTTAGGTGCATATGCTGATAAAACTCAATAGAATCATAAGCCCAATTACTGTTTAGTAAACAATAAATATAAGTTACACTATTTAAAACTAAAAAAACTTGGATTTTTGTGAATGTGAATATCATCGACTTTTGAAAAGAAATTTTTTTTCAAAAAACTAGCATAAAAACACCAATGAACGAGTGTCATTTGTGAAATTTTAAACGCTACCAAGGACCATCAAATGTCTCATAAAAAGGTAAGTTTTAAAGGTCAACAATTCAAAGCATTTTGTAAGCACATAGAAAAAAATCTTAATTACACATATAAAAAAAAAAATCATGTTATAATTTAACAGCAAAAATATGTAAATATCTCTCTAGGAGTTCTTTAACCTTTTGAGAAACTTTGTTGAGGTATTTCTAAAAAACAAATATCTATGACAAAAGGCATGTTATGATTACTTCTTTTGAACTAGTGATCAGAGACATTTGTATCAAGCACATCCATATTTTACAAAAATAGATACAGCTAAAAAGACGCTTTTTTTTAAAGATAGTTATGACCCTATATGTACTGTATTACAAGATATAAAGGTACAGTATTTTTTGGATTATAATTCGCAGTTTTTTTTCATAGTTTGGCCGGGAGTGCGACTTATATGTGAAATTATTTACACATTATTATATCATTTCACGAGTTATTTTCATACTAAACCGCAAGAGGGCACTCTATGCGACTTATAAATGTTTTTCCTTCTTAATTATGTATTTTTTTTGCCTGATGCGGACTTATAATCCGGAGCAAAGTATAATTCGAAATGGAATTTTTGTTAATCTAATAACGCTTATGTATCATAATATAATTAGAACATCAATAGATATATTATATAAGTCTTTTTTCAAAATTGCTGCAAAATAATTTGAACAACTTCCGATGGTTATATGTGAAGGAATTTCCGAAAGCTTTTATTTATTTTTTTCAACTAGAAGAACAGTATCAACACACAAAAAAACAAATCTCACGAATTTCTATTTTAATTTGTAAAAATATGCCTTCCAAGGAAAAGAAGAGTAATATAAATATGGGGTCTTAGGTTAACCCTTTCAAACCCGTAAGGGATCAGAAAGTATTTTTAACTAGAAATTATGTTTGTTGAGGTCAGAATGATCATACTAACCTCATTTGACTATTTAAAAAATTGTAACTCAATCCGTTTCTCTTTATGGAAAACTGATGTCCCCCTGTATGCGAAGGGAATTTTTTTATCTTTTAAAATACACAGTTTATCAGGTCTTTTTTCGTATTTACTTTAAATCTTTAGGTACATTTATTCTCTATTCTTATATTCTACTTGAAAAAAAAATTTGAAAAATCTTTAATGAAAAATATATATCACATGTATGTTATGAAGCAATTTCTGTTGATATATTAATGAAAAAAACTCCTTTCACATCCAAAGGGACACTTGTGTCCCAAAGAACTTAGACTTGAATAATTTCTAATATCTGTGTTAGAACTCAAACATATTTTAAATTAATAATTATCTAAGTATATATTAACAAATAATTTCCTTGAAAAAAGAAAAAGTTATTTTGGTTTAAACATGATTTTTTTTACATGTGTAAAAACCGTAATGTTGTTCAGTCGCTTGAAAAATATTCAAATCAAATTTTTTTAATACTATTTATATGAAATATGAATAATAGCTTGATATCTTAGCTATCAAACAAAACAAAGAAAACAAAAATCAGTTGACAATGGAGTGCATTAGCGCATTTTGAATTTATGGGACACCGGTGTCCCCTGGGTTCGAAAGGGTGAAAAAACCATTTTCTAGAGGGGGGGGGGGGGCAGTAAAAAAAGGGATAGCGTATTTTTGATAGGGGAGGGGGAAATATTAAGCCCTTATTTTTTTTCCCGAATAATAATTACTTATTTTTTAAGTGATGATATTTATACAAAAAAACTTTATTCTATATTTTTAATACATTTATAAAAAGTATTTAGATAAATATTTTTTTCCCTTCTTTAATAATGAATAAGTTTGACTGTGTATGACTTAAAATATTTTTTGATTTATTTCGCAAACTTTAAACTCATAGTCTTTGCATGTCTATAATATTCATATAACTTTAGTATAGGTTGTAATATGTACCAGCTAGTAATAATGAAAAAATACTTTTTTTTTGCTATTTTATATTGTTATTCTCATGTTAATTAGCGTTAATTACTTTTTCCCCCCTTATTTTATTTTGTTGATTATTATATGTACCTAGTTACATATAATATATATAAGTGGTACTTACTCTAAAAATAAACTATAAATTTTGCACAAAAATTGCTGTTGTTTTTTAGGGTAAAGAAAAGTTGAAAATCTATAAATTTACTTGTCGTGACAAAATTTGATTTATGGATTTTGTTTACCTAACTAAGTTTTTTTTTGGAGGTTCGATTAATCATTTACAAGCTATATATAAACATACCTAAGTAATAAATAGACAATGAGAGTGTGGATCCTTTGTTTTTTTTTAATAAAGTAATAAAACATACAAATGAATAATAATTATAAATTTGTTTAAAACAATTATTCAAAACGCTGACCATCCTTAAATAAGACCCTTAGTGATCTTGTTGTTATATGTTATTACTCTTTTTTCTATATATTAGCTACTCTTACTTGTGTTTGTAAACAAAATGAATTGTATCTGAATCAATCTCAATTTTCAATGGACTTCTTGAACTTCTTTTCATGTAAAAATTTTTTTAAACTGAGGTATAGAAAGTGTTCTAATAACACTGCTCAACAAATTTGAAGCAAGTATAATAAAAGTTAATCAGTTCTGTACGCCGATTAAGAAACCAGCTGAAATCCTTCTACGCACCACACTTAAGTAGCTCTACCGTGAGTCTTAGATTTCTAGCGAATTTTTGCTCGAAATTGAATGAAAATTTGCACATTTAGATTGACGATTTCTTCTTAGTTAAAGATTTTTATCGGGCGCTTGGCATCTCGTTTGAAAGCTGTGGGTCTAAGCTCTTGAATGCATTCCTTATTAATCTATGTCGTGTAATATTCAAGAAATTGTTTAAGTACAAAGGATTTAGACGACTTTTGGGCCTATTACCGTCCCCTACGCCCCTGATAGTCCCTCTAGGTCAAAACAAAGACTGGAAATGAAATTTGCATTAAAAACACAAGCAAATCAGTATTTTTTAATGCACAAAATGAGAATCCTTCTAGGTTTAAATTGACGTTGAAGTTGAAAAATGGGCCAAAAAAGTTAAAAAAGTAGGGTCCGATTTCTCTAAAACCGTTGTACTTTTGAAAAATTATACATATTTGAAATTAGCGTGCAAACTGAATAGCTTTTATTATACTTATACACTTTAGGACTTTTGACTGTTCATCAGTGTAATAAATTAATTGTTCTAATACTTACCCAGAACGAAATATTGTCAATATAGCAAGAATGATAAGTATGACTTCAAACTTTTACAAACAGGTAAATTTTTCCTTAATTTTTGATACTCAAATACAACATCATTTTAAATATGTTGTGTTTATGCAGTAACTTCTACTGGCAAATTGAACAAATTGTAATTTGTAAGTATGTAATTATAATGAAACGAATAATTCTTAATAACAACTACTAATTAATGTTGTAATAAATCATTAGATTATTTTGATCTATGAAATTTACATATTTGTTATATACTTACGAATGATTGAACAATGGACACTTAAATTATATATTGTTTCACAGAATACGTATTAATCTGTAATTTTCATTTAGAAAAGTCCTAAAATTACACAATTAATACATGTATCGACGATCATCAAATTGAATTTCATTCCTTATACTCTTTGCTATTGTCTCAATTACTAGGAGTAAGTTTGAGTTAAATGTATCAATTTAACTAGTGTACCAGTCAGTAGATTTTTCAAATCTAACACCTGACTCCTTTGTACGGAACGGTAAACTTTCTCAAATATATTTTCAATGAGTGAGCTTTGAATTTTAATAAATTACATCAAGTGGTAGCAAAAGAGTCCATAATTTATGATATAAGTTACAGCCAAATAATATATGAAAAATTGATTCAATTATCACAAAATACGATTCTTTAAAAAATTACTTTTAGCCCTCAATATTGGTTTTATTAAATATCTCAAAGAAAAGTTGAAAAAATTTCTGATTTCTTTTGTCAATAGTCTTGTACAATTGTGGTGTGAATTTGATGATTTTGTGAGACGCTCCTAGTCAAAGTACTCAAAATTATTCATCAATCCTTTTGGTTGCCACTTATACAACTTACTCTTAGTGTAAGTTGTAACAAATTATTGGAATATAAAAATAAAATTAAACATGTTTAGTAGCTATATTGTAAGATTTTTAAATGTGTCACTCCTTTAGCCACCTAATGACACATCACTAGGTCAAACTTTATATGTGTCAAGTCAACAAAAAAGCAAGTTTATTTTAAAATATTGAAAAGGAGAAAATCCACTTTTAAGTAGTTTTTTTAGTTCATAAATATAACGATCAAATATTTAGAAGTCGTTTTAAGACCTATACCGCACGGTATTTGCTAAAATGTCACTTTTAATCATGAAAGCAAGGAGTATTGACTTTCCAATAGAGCAATTGGATAAATGTGTCGACTGTACATGGAGCCGAGTTGGTCCCTGAAAGAAAGTCCTCTTTTTCACAACCCCAGAGGTTTATTTAGTTGTAGTTTGCTAGAACCAGTTTCTTTGCTTAAGAATGATGAACAATCAACTACATCCACTATCATGCTGCCCATGAATCATAGTAATAGTAACTACATAGTCAGAAATACCAGATGTTTTTTATTCTTGATTTTGGCTGGTATTTTTTTCTATTAAAAATTATGTTGCAATTATTGGAGTCATTAATACAAACGAAAGATAATGTCTTCAAGAATATAATAACAGTTCTAACTCATTTTATAAATAATCCAGATAAACTTGGTTCCTTATTGACTTGACACGTATTACCTTTTATAACTAATTTTCAAGTGAAGAAAAAGGAGTCATAATTTTTTTTTTTTTACCTAATTACTCATTTCTCATCATTTCCCTTTCTAGGTTAATCCACCACACATTGGTTCACTTATGAAATGGATACCCTTTGATTTATTAGACTTGAAACATGTATTGAAAGGTGCTCATACATAAAAACTCATCCCATCCATTAATTAAAAACAGGCAGAGGGAACACAAATATTTAATCACCTTCTTCTTCTTCTTCTTTTTCCAACCACTTACATACAAAAGGTTGGTTCTATCCTCTCTTCATTTGTTTGACAATATAATTTTTTTTCACACACATTTTTTTTTTTTTTTCATTTTACTTGAAAGGGCATTGAAAGAGAAATATATAATATCTATATTTACATGTTGTTTTTTTCACACAGATTTCTCTAAGAATTATTTTTCTTTAATAAAAGGTTAATGGATGTCATATAATTACACCTTGGTATTTGAGAGATATGAACACGGGAAGAAAAAAAGCTGAAAGAGAAAACCTTTAGATAACGTATGAACATAACATACCTTGGAAAGATAAATATCAATTCTTATTTATTACATTGAAAGTTGTTTGTAAATACCTAATTATGTGTTGAGTCTTTCGATACAAATATGTACATTACAAATTTAACATTGTGTTTGCGATACTGCTTATTTTTTATTCACAATTTGTACTAATTTGTATTGAAAATTCGTAACTATATCATTATACATTCACATTGACAGAGTGTAGTCAATAAATTAACTATTCATTTTGAAATGATCTGCAATATTTATCCAACTATCCTCCTTTTCTGGTTCCTAATCCATCCAAAACAAAATTAATTTTGTAAAAATATAGTCATTTCATAGGGATTTTTACCATTAATTACACTGATCAACAAATTTAACTTTCAAAAATTCTAAGGGGTATAAGTATGATAAAAATTGCACGTTAATTACAAATCTGTAATTTTTTTTTCGAGAGTCTGAGGGTTTTCGAGAAATCGGACCCTACTTTTTTGTATATTTTTTTATGCCCATTATTTTCCAACTGCAACTTCAATTTAAGCCTAGAAGGATACTCATTTTGTGCATTAAAAAATGATTATTCTCTAGTCTATTTAATGCAAATTTCAATTTTAGTCTTTGGTTCGACCTAAAGGGACTCCCGGGGGCGTAGGGTGCCGGAGTAAGCCCAAAAGTCAACCAACTCCTTTGTACTTAAATAATTCCTTGAATATTGCATGAAATGGATTAATAAGGAATGCATTCAAGAGCATAAGAATCCTTAACTAAGAAGAAATCGTCCATCTAAATGTGTAAATTTTCATTCAATTTCGGGCAAAAATTCGCTAGAAATCTAAGACTCATGGTAGAGCTACTTAAGTAGAAGGACGCGCAGAAGGATTACGAAATCAGCTGAGTATCACTGTTTTTCTCCGGCATCAACTTTGTATTCGTTTGATAAATATGTATATCCAATACATGCCAACCCGTTTCCCAACATTCAGATCAATGTACAATCTGCGACACTAGTGAAAACGCTCTATACTGTCCCATGTGAGTCAACCAATGTAAGTAAATTACACAATCATGTTTATAAAGCAATACACTTAAATTATCCATGTATCAGAATGGGTAATTCGATTAGCCAATCATTTATTATTGTGAGTCTATACAATACACAAAATAATAATTAGTTCAATACTATGAATTTCTTTGACTATAACTCAAATTTATATATCTCTATATTGAGAAGCACCCATCATAATTAAAGTATAATAGGCTCCAACTACGACTGTTTATGACTATATACCTACGTATATGGACTCGTAAATTCTTTACAAAAGTAATTAAAATAATAATAACATAATAGTACTTATTTATTATAAAACAGCTTTAGCCACGGTAATTAAAAGTATAGATTTAGTTCAGGTCGTAAAAGCGTCTCTGACAAAACAACACACGGCATTGCCTTAGCCACATATACATATGCATACTTCCCCCCCCTCTCTCTCTCTCTCTCTCCATCTTCAAAGTCTAATTGAAAAGTCAAGACATACATTTGTAGTATACATACACATGTTTGTATAATATAAGGTAATAGCATTTCACATCAACTGCAGCTGTTCAAAAAAGAAAAAAAAAGTCTCAAAAAACATTTGAAATTTTAAACAAAAGCTCTATACGAATATATAAATCTTATGGAAGTTGAATTTGTATGACTTATGTATGTATTCCTTTCATCTATTCAAACACATTGATATTTATTCTAAAATGTGGATGGGAGGGGGGGGGGATAAAGTACATATTGGATGATTTTTACTTCCAGAGTGCCATGAGTTGATCCTCAAATTCACTTAGACGTTACGTAAAATATTTGCTTATCTTTGTTAAATGACGCATTCAAAAAAGTTGATTGGTATATCATCGAACATACATAAATACTAAATTACATAGTTGTTTTTTTACAATTGTGTAATACAATCTAAACAATGTCTGAACAAACAATTTCTATAAAAATATAACATTTAACTATCCTTTTTTTTGCTAATAAAAAAAACAAACAATTAATACATTGACAAACTTTGTATCATATTAATTTTTAATAATTATATTTCTGCGGCCCACTAACAGTTCTTTTGTATACAGAATCCTTAGTTCCATAAATGTATTGTAACCCTTTTTTTTCTTCAAAATTATGTTTATAAATTTAATTTATACATCACTGTTTTAAAATCCATTCCACTCATTTCTGTGTATTCTTCTCCCTATTTGTCAAAAAATCAAAATATACTTTCAAAATATGAATGACATCAACTTAAGGAAATTGAAATATTTAACAGTTTTTTCATATTCATCTATCATCGGAAAAAAAGTCTATTCATAATATTTTTGATCTAAATAATCTTGTTTAAGACTAAAATTGAAGTTGGTTTTTTTTTTTGGATTGCCAAAAAAATTATTTTTTCAACTATTAGACTTTAGTATTTCTATTGAATCTACAAAAAATATCATCTAATCGAGCACAGATATTTCGGAATAAGTTATGTTTAGAGCATCGTATTATTTCTTATAGCTAAAACTATTAGTTGATTATATAGTTTTTGTATAATTTAAGCAGATCACAAACCAAGGAACACACTGCATTATAGTTAAAGCCGCGTTAACGATAAATCAGTGTGTCTTGGTTCACAAAAAAATATTATTGTTTTTTATTCAACTCAAAAGCATCGCAGCATTGATAATTTTTGTAGAAATCTCCCAATTTATAAAAATAATATTATACACTACGAGGAAATATTTTTTTTAAATAGTCAAATAGAACTCCTTGGTATCTCTTATAGCAACCTACTTTTTGAGTTTTAATAATTTTACAATTAAAAACGAACTAAATTCAAGGGGAAAAAACATTGAATCATTTTATTACAACAGTTTACTTCCTTGCATTTGTTAACGTTAAAAATAAAACATTTTTATATTAGAGTCCAATGGCCTTTTTTTCTACACCACCACAAAAAAAAATCAATATAAATATTATTCCCTTTAGTCTAAAAAGGAAAAGTAAGAGGTTTTTTTAAAAAAATAAAGACGGTGAAATATAACACTTGAATTGAATTTATTCAACCGAAGCGACATCAATAATGTCCACTTCTTGTAAGAATATATTGGGAACAAGAAAAAAGAAGTGTCAAAAAATTCGTTTTTTATTTTGACCCATATATATATATATATATATACCTTTTCAAGTTCAATATGGGAGCATGCAAGTTCAATATGGGAATAAATGATAAATCTGTACGTTTTGTTTATTAACTTCTAAATTATATAGATCTTTCGGGTTCATATCTAATATTTTTAAAGAACAAAGCATGGAATCAATGTTGTTAAAAACCGCCTCCATTGAAGTTCTAAGCTGGAACTTTTCAAAAATATTATCAGCTACTCCCTGTAAAGTAATTCGGGGATTACGTTCAATTTCTTAAACAATACATTTTTTATGAATTTCATGGATCTTAGAGTAACAACGTTTGCCTCCTCTTTCATCAATTCTTTTACTCTCTTAAATTTACCTATAGTCGTCTTAGGGATATCACTAAGAGTCTGTGCAGGGATTCTCCAATCACTATTTGCTTCCTTTCCAGTTAAAAAAGTTGCCTTCTCTTTTGTGCCTGATTTTCTTTTTTCTTTATACCGGTCATTAAGGTAAATAATATTATTTATTAGTTATATTATATGTAACTTGCTTATTCCCATATTGAACTTAAAAAGATATATATCAGCAATTCAAGAGGTTTTTTTACCTACTGTGCATATACATAATATGAAAGTGTTGTCAAATTAGCAAATAAATCAAATTTTAAGATTAATTTATATTTCTTATATAAATTATACTTAGTAATGATGGTTTGGGTAAATACTTAAATTAGATTGTATTTAAGCAAAATGTATCTAATACTTTGTTGAGCTATATAAGTAATCAATTTTCAAGTGAAGTTATCAAAATTAAATGCGGTTTAAATGTCGATCACAACTCAATTATTTACTCGTTGTTTTGAACAGAAAAAAAAACTATGCTTTTAAGGCTCAATACCAGATCCTGGAATTGTTTTGCAGATAAAAAAATACAAACAAAAACTAAGATCATAAACTTATATAGTGATGCGGTGATATCAAATATTTTCTCTACCCTCCCTTTAAATGATTTTTTCTACATATAGAGAGCTACTCAAAACTTAATTTGTATTTAATAATTTTTTCATCTTCCAATTCGAATAAGACTTTAAAAACTCATATATTACGAATAAAAATATGTGAATTTTTTTTTTTGAAATAAACAAATCAATTCATTTTCCATTTGCCTGAGAACAATTGGGGATAATACTTCAACAGCAGCTAAAAATATGACTGAATTTTATTTAAATTTAGTAAATTTCAATCACTGTGTTGTTGTACATCGAATGTTAAATATAATGATAAAGTTACCTACGAAATATTTTTTAAGTTACTATCTGATCCATACAAGCAAATTAATGCTAAATATAATTAAAAGTTATTTTTAAATTATCATAATATACTTTTTTCAATCCAAAGTCTCTTTTTTCTTTTATTGCGATTACTTTTAAAATTTTCTGTAGACAGTTTCATATTGTAAATTTAAAAGTCTATCTTTTTAGAAAAATTAAATTTTCGTCAATTTATAAACTATTATAGAAAAATCAGAACAAACCTGCCATGAATGAAAATGTGGTCTCGTAGTAAATTTTTTTTAAATACTTACAAATATTATCTGAATTCTTGGAGGTAAATTAATTTGGAGACTAGAATTTATCTTATTTGTCAATTATAAAATGAAACCTTTCAATGAGAATGTAATTCACTGTATTTTTGGGGTCTTTATGCTTGATGTATAAAGACATTAAGTCTAAAAGTTATGTAAGAATTTGGTTCTAAATTTCATTAAAAATGTTACCTTACGTAAGAAAGGAGCAAATTTATTGTGCAAATTGTAAATGATACAAAATTCTTGTAAAAAAGTTGAAGCCGAACAACAAAACTAACAGGTTTTGCTACAAAATATCTGATAGAAATTACGGTATCCAGTAAATTCATCGACAGCAATTCATCAATGGAAAGATTCATCGACTTTTTTCTCCCAATAAATACTTTCAGCAGTTTAGAGCAAATTTGTTTTTGGTAGGGTTTTTCAGATGAACACCAGCCAAATTAAGATTATATAAGCCTTATTCTAAACTATTGTTTTTGCTTTGTTCAATTAGCAAGGAGAGGGATTCATTAAGTTAAAAGAGCCTCTGTTAACCTAGAATAAAAAAAACAACACCCTTCAAAATCTTTTAATAAATCTACGGTTTTTGTATGAGTTTCAAAGTTGGTGTCGTACATTTTTTTGGAAATACAAGTCCTAAATATGTAATTAAAATAATAATTTTTGCTATTTTATCCACAAAATAATCTTAATCTGGAGGGGGTTCATGCTCAAAACCCTGGCAAAACAAATTTGCTCTAAACTTTTGAAAGTATTCATTGGGAGAAAAAAGTCGATGAATTTACACATCGATGAATTGATGGTCAATGAATTTACCTCTAGATGAATTTACTATCGTTGAATTGATATAAATGAATTGGTTTTGATGAATTTTCCTAGACCCAGAATTTACTGAATGGGTCTGAATCAAACATAAGTTTGTTTTTATTTAAGATCATCAAATTCTTCCCCCTCTTTAAAGAATATTCAATTTTATTGGTCAAAAATCAAATTTTACCAAATGTTCCTCAGACCTCAAATACTGAATAAACTCTCCTCCCGCCCCCAAAAAATCAAATCTTTATTTTTAATCTATCAAAACCAAATGATATAAAGTTATCCAATAAACGAAGCCAACTCATAATATAAAAATAAATAATGTCATTCATTTTTTTTCTTGGCCCATAAGCATTTTAGAATGAGGTGCCACCCCCCATTTTTTCTGTTATTATTATTATTATTATTTTGGCATTTTCCCTCCTGCAATTTTTCATCATCACATTGAAAAAAGAATAAGAAAATTAAAGATTGTTTTTATTTCTTATAATGTATTATTATTATTTATATAGAAACTTTTGGGCGGAGGACGTTACAATAAGATTGATGTGACATTTATTGTTTCTCCTTAGGCATGTCCTTAGTCAAGAATTCTTTTAATAATAAATATAGGGGGCAAAAATTCATTGAGGAAACAAATAATAATTTATTATGTCTTTTTATTTATTTTTTTTAGTACGTACGTATTTATTAACAACAATAATTTATAATTTGATAGAATTAAACATTTATTTGTATATTTCAAAAATATAATTATAAGGCATTTCCAGAAAAAAAGGTTTTCCTTATAATTGTTTATTTTTAATTATGTCAGTTTTGTAAATACAATATGTGTATAGTCATTGAACATTTAAAAAGCAAATATATCTATGTGTATCAAAAAGAAAGGTGAATTTGTCATTTAAAACTCCTGGACATTAAAAAGGCAAGTAATTTTTTTTTCCTAGATAGCAAGGACTGTCTAAAGAACTTGCATCAAATTTTAATATGGAACAAATATTCTTGTGCGGACACATTGAAAATGTTGCAAAAGACCTTTGTTGATCAAACTATGGTACAAAAAAACGTTTATAAATGATACTTTGAGTTCAAAGCGGGTCGAGAAAGCGTTGAAGACGCACTGCGCTATGGACAACCATCAACGTCTAATGACAAGGGCCACGTCCAAAAAAATAAAAGATTTGGCGTTTGAAAATCGTCGATTAACAATTAGAGACCTTGTTGATTGGGCTGGATTATCATTTGGCTCAGCCCAAACCATTTTGAAGGATATTTTGTGTCTCAAACGCGTCAAGTGCCAAAAACTCTCAATATGTTGAAAAAAAAACGTTGCGTTGATGCGTGTAAAACATTGCATTCTAACTGTTAAGACCACTTGAAATGCATCATTACTAGAGATGAAATCTGGACTTACGCATACCACTGATCAATTCAATGCAGGATTGAGGAGATCAAAACCAAACCGAAGAAGGTCCTGAATGCTGTACATAGCTGACAAATTATATCTATAAAAAAACATTATTTTCCTTTTAAATCTAATATATTAATGGAATGTATCTAACTAACTTACAAGTCACAGTTCCATGACATTTCGCCGAAAATACTTTATACATATAACATTAAGACAGCAAGCATGAGAATATGACTTGTGATGAAGTTAATTGTTATGTATCTTTGATAAATATATGATGTAAAAATACATTTTGAATTCAAAAATGACGACAACTGGATTTTGATTGTTGTTCTCTATTGTCTATGAAGAAAATAAGACAATAAAGACCACACACAATTAATTTTCTTTGAAGAAGGTTAATTATTTAGAAACAGGATTTGGACAACATGCTACTGTTTCATAATGAATCTCACTAAAATATAATTTCTCAAAAGAATAGATATTAATGTATCAATATTATAAGAAAAATATTATCTTGCTCTTTGATTAATACCTAAATAAAGCTAAATGAGGAAGAACAATACTCATCATGATATCATTTTAAATTGTATTTGAATATTATGCACATAACTACATAAAGTAATTTTCGCCGAGTTGTTTCCCACGATATTTCAAGATTAAAACAAAAAGTCGAAATAAAACAAATACTCACAGGAGTATCTCAGTGCTCGACAATAATTTGTTTCAGAGTACTGCTACCCAAAGCTGATTTGTTTTAAAACCAAAAAATCTTACTCTGAGCTTCTCTTTTTTGAATTTTTCTACATGATTAGACTCCAAAATGAATACAAAGTTAAAGTGACTAAGGGAGATTCCAAGTCCAAAAATTTGTTCGACTTGAAAATATAATTTAAACTTGAATATTTTGATCAAATTCCCGAATAGTTTATCAGTGGAGTATTACAATAAATGAAATACCAATGCGTTGTATTTTAACTGACTGCAAATCTATAATCTCTATAATACTAAGTGGATACTCTGAATAACACTCCTGAGACAGTATACGTCTAGTGTTTATACATCAATGTCTTTTCTGAAAAAGCTCACATAATCAAATAAGAAATAAAACTATGAGTGATTCCTTCTGATATCGTATCGGATTGATATCCTTATCAGTCGGCACTTAGAGCTACAATTTCAGCTACGGGAGCGAAAAATTCGTATGGCAACATCCTTAATTACACTGGTCTACTCACAGTAGAGCTACTTAAGCAGTAGTGCACAGAAGGATTAAGGAACCACCAGCTGAAATCCTTCAGCGATCAGCTACTTAAGTAACTCGACCGTGAGTCTTAGATTTCTAGCGAATTTTTGCTCGAAATCGAATGAAAATTTAACCATTTAGATGGACAATTTCTTCTTAGTTAGGGATTCGTATCAGACGCTTGACATCTTGTTTAAAAGCTGGGGGTCTCAGCTCTTGAATGCATTCCGTATTAGTCCATTTTATGTAATATGCAAGAAGTTATTTAAGTGCAAAGGATTTGGCCGACTTTTGGGCCTACTAGGTCAAAACAAAGACTGGAAATGAAAATTGCATTAAACATACAAATGAATCTTCATTTGTTAATTCACAAAATGAGTATCCTTCTAGGCTTTAATTAGAGCTAAAGTTGGAAAAGGGGACAAATTAGTTCAAAAAGTAGGGTCCGAATTCTCGAAAAAAAAATTACAGATTTGAAATCAACGTGCAAAACTAAAAACCTTTTATTATACTTATACCCCATAGGATTTTTGGCTCTTCACCATACGCATATTACTATTAGGAGAATACATAAATTGAATTACTGTTTATATATTTTTAGGGATTAATAACATAATAAAACTTTTTGTAATTTTTGGAAATCAAATTTTATTAAAGATGAACTTACCGAAATACTCATCCCTCAACTGTTCTATTTTGTTATTGATTTAGTCTTGAATAGAGATTACATATTATTATGTAATTAATTTTAAAACCAGTCGAGATCACAAATGTAATATATCAGTAAGACTGTTTCTGTATATAATTTATTGAACACCTTCATTTTTGATACTATTTTTGATTGACTGAGTCCCTTGTATTGATGTCAAAACCAATTAATAGACGACGTGGACTATTGTTAGAAATGATGAATAAATTAGTACTATTCAAAACTTCTTGCAGAAAAAGAATATAATTTCTATACTAATAATTGTTATTTTCTTTGATCTTGAACTTGATAACGAGACCCATACGTGCTCAACACCTTGAAGGCTCAAGATTCAAAAATTGTTTTGTTTTTTTAAACCATAACCAATTTCAAGAACTACATCACTAAACCCTATTTTACAAACCAGTCTCCGGTAGTTGATTCGGCTCAAAATATATATTTTTTTCTCCATGAATAAAAAATGTGTATTTTTTACATTTTACGTCTATGCAATAATTGAAATATCGATAGGTCATTTCACATATAAAATATTGTTCATTTTATGTGTTTTCAAATCTATATTTAAAGATAATAATTAATTCAAGAGATCTTTTAAAAGTGCAGAATCACGTATATTTATATTTATTTAATTTTTTTGCTGTAAAATAGAGTCCTTCTTTTCAAGTTATATTTTCACAATTCCCATGACATATAGAAAATTTGATCTTTTCTATCAAAAAAAAGACTTTTTTTTTCTTCCTGTATCTTGATGATCGGAATTGATGTGGAAGATCAAAGATTTGTCGTTTGGAATCCAGAATATCAATTATCTAGCTAGAAAAAAGTTTTTAATTTTCTTTTTAATGTCACTGCACAATAATTTATATATATTTAATCATTTTCATGGGAAACATGAATTCTTAAAAGGTCAGAAAATGAACTTGAATGTATTTAATTTTATACTCAAACTATAAGTAATATCAAAAATAATAGTTGATTTAATTGTGAGATTCTCTTATCCTTGAGTATTTATTGATCTTTAACAACGTATATTTATGATAAGTAATTAATTAATAGGTAGATTGATAACTTTTCTTTCTTTTTTTTTTTCCTTTGAAAAAATGCATTTTCTAATTATTTTTTTATTTTTTTGTAGATATTAATAATCTTTCATTTTTTTTTTACAATTAAAAATAATGATTAATTTAAACGTAGGATCGGCAAACTCTCTCAAAATAGGGTGTTTTGTTTGTTTGTGTATGGAAGGCACATTTATGAAGCATTAGAAAATTATAATTGGAGTCATATTAACATACCCTGTTATAAAATCTCGTACATTTGTTGAAAAAAGAGGAGAAAATTGAATGGAGTTAAAATCAAGGGTACACAATGTTTTGACAAAGGTTTTGAGACCCTCATACATGTTGAATAATACAGGCAACAAAGTACTATTGTATATTATGCACATTTATTGTACAAACATCGTTTATAAGTACTTACATTGATGAGAAAGGAAACAGTTGTTGTATCAAAATATTGTGTTATTCATTGTGGTGGAAATCGATCCACTTGAAAATCATATTTTGATATGATTAAATACAGAAAAAATAAAGGAAAATTCTAAAAAAGGATTAAATCCTTTTTTATTTATTCAATTCTTAAAGCTTCATATCGAAAGATTTTATATTACAATAAATACTACATATTTTTAGAAGTAAGGAATTATAGGAGCGAAAGAAAATATTGTACGTTCAAAGAATCAGCAAAACCTTGTACCTTGTTGAGTTCGGATTCATTCAATCTGGGTTTCTTTATACTGCAGTTGTTCATTTCAATAACTTTTTATTAAAATCTACCAATAACATGCAAAAACAATGAAATGTTAGTCTGTAGCACCGACACTAGAGTGCAGCACTACAGATTCATACATTACTGTGTTCATTAATGTATCAATTAATATTTCACCCTTTTCTAAAAATGCCTTGATTTGCAGATTGTCTTTCACTGAGACCCATATCTCCCTAGGTAATTTTGCTGTGACACAATTGTATTGCCCTTCAAAGTAAACAAAAGTAAAGTTCTTTATGTAGAAATTGACCGACTTTCGGTCGGCCATAGCATTTGGAATTGCTATGCTTACTAGTTTCAGATACAACAATTTATTTAGCATGATTTAAAATACCTTTCAATTTTTCGATTATTTCTATTAAATCTGCGAGCCACCAGTCGAAAAAATCTGTTTCAGGATATCCAGTAGTAATTTTTTTCAGTCATTTTTTGAAGGCCACTTTCTAGTCCTTTAAATTCATACATTCATACTGTCAGTAAGCCTAACAGTCTCAATTAGAAGGATATCAGGGATGTTGACGGATTAGTTACCTGTGACTGTACTTTAGCCATTAAGGTCGTATATAAGACAAATGAGTCTATTCTATATTCATCGTAGACATTATACCAGTCATTTGATACAGCAAGTTGTTTGTTGTTTACAAAATTTGTAACACTGGTTATGTAATACATAGAAAGTTTTATTTTACTTAAATATTATTTGATAACAGAAGTCAACAAGTTTGAAATTTCAAAATCCTAAGGGGTATAAGTATAATAAAAGTCATTCAGTTTTGCACACTGATTTCAAATCGGTAATTTTATTTTTCGAGAGTCCGACGGTTTTTGAAACAATTTATGCATTAAAGAACTAAGACACACAACCTTCAAACAGGATGTCATGCGCCCGATAAGAATCCTTAACAAAGAAGAAATCGTCCATCTAAATGTTTAAACTTTCATCCAATTTGTAGCAAAAGTTCGCTAGAAATCTAAGACTCATGGTAGAGCTACTAAAAAATAATAGCAGTAGTTGCCCGCAGAAGGATTTCAGTTGATTATGTAATCCTTCTGCCCGTTACTACTTAAGTAGCTCTAAGATAAAGATATTGATAAACTATTATTTTACCAATAATCTACAATCCATTTTAGCTTTTCCTTGCAAAAGCTCTTTTTTCCAATACATTTTGAGATTGTTCGTAGCTTAAATAGTTTTACTATCATATTCTTCTACTAAAAGTCTTGTGATAAATTTAAAAATTCTACAACTCATAAATTTTAAAGCAATGTTTGATTCTTGATTTAGCTTTTTAATATTTACTTGTATGTACACTGTCAAACGTCCATTTCTTTTCCGAGAGGAGATATATTATCTATCATTGTACATACTAAGTCAATATCACCTAAGATCATCAACCACCTTCAAAGGACACAAATCCCTCATTATTATATTCAAAGATCCACATAATTACTCCTCAGCCCCCATTGTTGCAAGCTACCCATTTCGACATGGGTAAATTTAATTTTATCTTCCTAGTTTTAGAACTTTACATGTTTACATTTATATCTACTGTACCCAAAAAATATGTAAGCACTTTGTATATGTGGGTATAGTCTGTCAAATAACATATATTTCTTACAATCCTTGGCACCCTCAAATACTTTCATGCTATTTTGAATTCATTTGTTCATTTACATAGCTCAACAACATTTATGTATGGATGAATGAAAAGCTAGAGATTAAATGTAATTGTTGTCTTTGTGGTTTTTGTTTTTTTCAAATGTCAATTGGAATTCCATATTATATCAAATACATTTTTTTCTTCAAATCCTTTTATTTTTCTAATAAATAAATTACATAACTATTATTATTATTAACCTCACATTTAAACGGAAGAAGATGATAAAATTCCTAGAAGATGTAGAACATTTATTCATATGTGAGATAATTGTAATTAAATATCTCACAGAGCAATGACAAATGTTTGAGTCACGAAGGAATTTTTGAGTTGTATCAAATTCATATCAGATGAATTTTTTTTATAACTATTGTCTAACATTTTAAGGATACAAACACAACATGAAAAAAAAGCATGCCATTAAAAGTACTATCAAAAATATGGCATTGTTCTAATTAAACCTTTAGAGGTGCAGGAAATTTGACTTCAAACATTAAAGAAAAATAACATGATGGGATTTGACACATTCTGACCTTTCTAATAGAATAGAATATATATAGTCATAAATTAAATAAAAAGCTCTAAGTTAATACTAACATTCCTGGATATCTTAATGCATCACAGAAATTTAAGTATAAAGCCACTAATTGACCAAAACATGTCAATGAAATACAGGGGTGTTAATGTTCATGAAAAAACAACAACAACAAATAAGTAGATTATTATTTTTTCTTTTTTAGATTTGTATTCAAGATTGTTTAGTGTTGACACAAAATAAATTTCTACCCACCTATATGCACAAAGGGATATATTTCCGTAGAATCATAATTTTTCTTTTTATACAAAGTAAAACTTTTATCAATTTACGTATGGGGGTAAATATGTAGAATACGATATTGAATTACAAAGTTCAAAAGCCTTTTAATGGCATTTTGTAAAAAATAAACACATAAATATATATATATATATATATATATATACTATTAAGAAAAAAAAAGAAAAAAATAATGCTTAAAATGGCTTAACTGACTTTTAAATGTGTTTATGTCTATGCATAAACATTTCTACAATTAACGTCTATATTTTAAAAAAAAATTCTGAATCAAGGTCCAATAATAATAATAATAATAATTTCACTGGTCAACAAATTTGAACTTTCAAAAATCCTAAGGGGTATAAGTATAATAAAAGTTATTTAGATTTGCATGTTAATTTCAAATCTGTAATTTTTTTTTCGAGAGTTCTAAGATTTTTGAAATATCGAACTCTACTTTTTAAGCTAATTTGGCCCATTTTCCAACTTCAACTTCAAATTAGGCCTGGAAGGATTCTCATTTTGCGCATTAAAACATAATGATTTGCTAGTGTATTTAATGCAAATTTCATTTCCAGTCTTCATTTTGATCTAAAGGGACTCCTAGGGGCGTAGGGTGCCGAAGTTGTCCCAAAAGTTGGCCAAACCCTTTGTACTTAAAATATTCCTTGAATATTACATAAAATGGACTAATAACGAATGTATTCGAGAGTTGAGACCCACAGCTTTTAAACAAGATGTCAAGCGTCTGATAAGAATCCCTAACTAAGAAGAAATCGTTCATCTAAACGTGTAAATTTTCATTTAATTTCAACTAGAAATCAAAGACTCATTGTAGAGCTACTTAAGTAGAGGCGCGCAGAAGGATTTCAGCTGGTTTCTTAATCCTTCTGCGTGCTACTGTGTCTATATATAAACATTTTTACAATACATGCTCAAATTTAAAAAAAAAGTTTCTGAATCATCAGCATAGTTATTTCCACAATGGCATTATATGCACATTGTATGTATAGAAATACATACATATGTACATAATAGTTAGTCACTTATTTTGTATGTACATATAAATATATAAGCATAATGAAAAATTGTGAGCTACTTGAGTTATCAAGTTGTACCATCTAAAATCGTGCTTATATTAATTGTGTTATGACATTTTGTACTATTTCTAGCATAATGGAAATTAATGTTTATATGGAATTGTGTGTAACTATTGATTATGTCCACGGATTTATAAGGACGTTTCTTTTACAAATGTGGAAAAACAAATAATTGATAGCATTGTTTTATTGTTTTCCTGATTAATAAAACACTATTGATATATACAAGTTCAATCAAATACTTATCTGAAATGTATATTTACAACAAGCAGCGTTTGTCTTCTATAATTGTGACTAGACACCAAATAGGAAGTCCATATATTTGATATCTTTATTAAACTATTGTCATGGAAAATGCAAACTATGGTATTTGAAAATATAATCAAATTTATAGGGTCAAAGTTATTTTGACAATCATAAAATACTAATTAACTTCTTGATTAGATGGTCAAAAATGATGTTTTCTCTCTTAAAGGTTCCTTACTATCAAAATGACAAACTGTTCCCACTTGTAGTTGAATTAACAAAATCCACAACGAATAATATAATTATTAATAGGAATGTAAATAATATGCAAATGGGGTGTGTAAAATAAAAAGAAAGAGAAAATCATCAACCTGGTAACTCTGACAATTTGATGAATGTTGAGAGGAACGCAACTTGAGCTGTCATGACGTTTTACTGAGCTACAAGCTGCTATTCTCCTTTATATATACAAATGAAGACATCAATAATAAATAATAACACTATTTTTACCATTATATATTTTTAACTAATAATTATACGAGGACTTGAGTCCTTTTTTGTTTACATTTTATTTGCATTATTAACGTTAATGCATGTTTTCCTTCATGCGAGATCTTTACTATCAGGTAGATGTTCTCCCTTCAGTAATAAAAGAAAAATGATAACAGCTTTGTAAAAGAAAAGGTACTGTTCGAAGAGCCAACTCCACAAAATCTCGCACTCGGCATTTTGCATATTATTTACTTTCCTAATTATTACCAAGACTGTATATGTATGCATCTATACATATATGACAACACAATGCCTTTATACCTTTGATATACTTTAAGTAACAAACAAAAGTGATTTTATATGATACAATCTTATAAAATGCCTAATAAATACCTCTGAATTTGTAACAGGCAAACTGGCTAGAGTCTCTTCCATGTGACTTCTTTCCAAATACTACAAATATAATAAATAAATTGTTTAATATACTACAAATAGCAAAACTTATGGAGCATAATGGCTAGAATGTTTATATTCTAGCTATTAATGGATTTTAAATATAATACTATCAAATCAAATGTGTGTAATAATTATTTTTGCACTCTAAGAATTATAAATTGTACAACATTGTCTGCATTAGTTTATTAGATTACCTTTTGAATTACTTATAACTTAAATTATCCATAAATTAAGAAAATATTATACTACATAAATAATAATCATTTATAAATGGTTTTTTTTTGCTTTTGTAGTTGCATTTTGTAAGTGTTTACGCAACACTAACAACAAAAATCCATGGAAATTTATTCAAAAATACAATAAATCGCTAATGTTTCTATACAAAAATAATTATTTATGTATCAAAACATTACTTTGAAAAATATGATGACGTATGCTACTTGAGTAATATCATTATTTTTGCGAAAAACCAAAATACCTCTTCCCCCTCTTTCAAACATCAAAATCTTAAAGATAATATCTATCCCATATAAATATTATATTTATACAATCAACTATTTATTTTGTTTTTGTTTTTTTCAAACTTTTTCTTTCATATACCTAAATCATTTGAGTACATTTGTACATATCTACTTACTAATGTCTTGCTTACTCCTTTTTTTTTAAAAAAAAAATAACAAGATTTTTCACTTTTGACAACTACAAATAACAAAAAAAAAAAAAAATATCAGTTATATCTTCATAATTTTCAATAACAAATAGTAAAACTCTGAAATCAATATTCCATGACTCTTATAATGGTGATGGAACCATTTTTTTGTTATTTTTCTCAATGTCCCCTATTTTTTTTTATTTTTTATTTTTGAATGAATCAGCGTTTTTTTTTCTTCATCTGTAACCATTATAAATGATAGCTTTTTACATATATACATTTATATATTTTTTGAATGTAATTTATATACATTTGTGAACACACTAATGGAAAATTTGGATTTTTTTTTTGTGTGTCAATTGATGGGAAATTCAAAGAGTTCCTACAAAATGGAAGAGAATTTTCACTAAAATTATCATAGATATGGAGTTGAGCCTTAAAATTGATGTGTATAAATATTTTGAGGTTTTCTTCCCTCATATTCTTATTCAAATTAAAGGTATACATATGTAAAATCTCTGACTACTTGCATCTGTGTATGAAAAATATTTATAATCAATTATACAATTATCTCATAAATACTAGGATCTAGCTTCTTAAAAAATAAATACATGATGACTCAATTACAAAAATCAAATCTGTTCAGTCAACAACACAGCTGAACGTTTATTCCATCTGTGCTCTTTGAGTTGAATGGGTTGATCTTTCTTAAGGAATGATAAGAAACAAAAAAAGTTTGAATATCTTACATATCCAAGATTCTTTAAATCCATTCAATACGTTAGTCAAAAGACTTGATAAATAAAAAATATGAAAATTATATTTGCTGAAATATACTAACAATCTGTGTAAGTTACGAAACCTATCAGTGGAGTATTATAGGAACATGAACTCAGATGAAGGGATTATCCTTTGCTCACTTTTTTAAATAACAGCATGATTTAGTAATCTAGACCAGTGGTCCTCAACCTTTTTCTCACTTATGACATGTCAACGCTTAACAATTTTACTGCAGACCGGGGGATTGAAATTATGATGATAACAATAAATGTGAATCCACTGTGACCACATATGGAACTCGATTAGTACATTTCTCCAACATTCAAATGCTATAATAACATAAGGAAGTGATAGCTTTACTAACAGATTGCTCCAACAATATAGCATATTATAACATCAAAAGCTGTCTGTATTGCTAAATCAATGGGGACCCTGAGCTTGTTTATTTGCAACAAGATGGTCTCATCTGGAGGTAATGTCAGACTAAGACACCTTCAGTGTGTTGCTTCTGTTCAGTCTAATCCCTTGCCTTGTTTTGGTCCCTGTCACTGCAGAAAACCTCGCTTCACAGATAGGATGTTGGAAATCGCAACGGGGTTTCCAGCACTGTGTTAGTGATCTCTGGGTATTCTGCCATGACTTTAATCCAAAGTACCCGCAGAGCCATTGTCTCGAATACTGTTTAAAATAAAACAAAAATAACCAATTAATTCTTGTGCAGTTCAGTAGTTTGATTGATCCACATACAGGTACTGGTCCAAGGTCTGGGAACCACTAATCTAGACCTCTAAATTGACTAGGTGCTTGTTTTAAAAGAAATAATAAATATGAATAAAATGGTTCAGTGTTGTTCTTTTTGAAGTAACTATACTAAAAGAGATCTATCACTCAGTAGAAGCCATTACCTACACTAAAGAGGTGCCTATCGCAGCCCAAAAAAACTTAAAAATTATGCGTGTTATTATCCAAAATATGACTGTAAATAACTCAGTTATAATATTAAAAAAAAAACTCTTTTATAATAAAAGATATGAGTGAAAATTTTGACAGTATTTTTTACGATTATTGTGAAATGGTTTATGTATGTATAAATATATATATGAATAAAAATTTTAATGCATTGGTACGTTCATTGCCTTCTGATATAAGTATGTAGACAAATCCTTAGAGTAAAAAAATTTTTATGTATATTAAATGTTATACGTCATGGAGAGAAAATATAATAATTCATAAAAGTTTGATGGTTGAAGATTCTACATATTTATATACCTATATATTTTAAATTGAGCAATAAGGCGCAGATATGTGTCATAAAATATGTAAACAAATAGCTTGAAAGGTATAGTGGAATAATACGAGGAACACAATATTGGGTGTTGTATTATACTATATTATACATGCGTCAGGTCAACAAGAAACCAAGCTTATTTGAAATATTTCAAAAATGAGTGTGAACTGCACTCATATTTTTAAAGACATTCTCTTTCCTTTGTATTAATAGTATATTTTGATTCATTAAATAATGACTCTAACAATGGCAACAGTATTATAGGAAAAAAAAGTCCGGCCACAATCAAGAATAAAAACATCTGGTATTTCTGACTATGCAGTTACTATTACTATGATTCATGGTGAGTATGATAGCAGATGTAGTTGATTCTTAATAGTTCTTAAACAGATGAAGTGATTTTAGCCAACTACAGCTAAATAAATATCTGGGACTATGCAAAAAGAATGACGTTCTTTCAGGGACCAACTCGGCTCCATATGCAGTCGACACATTTATCTGATTGCTCAATTAAATAGACAGCAATCCTTGCTTTCATGATTAAAAGTGACATTTTAGCAAAAACCGTGCGGTATAGGTCTGTAAATGACTCCGAAATATTTGACCGTTATATTTATGAAGTAAAAAAACTACTTAAAAAGTGGAATTTTCTTCTTTTCAATATTTGAAAAAAAAACTTGCTTTCTTGTTGACTGAACACATATATCGTGTCTTTATATACAGAAATACCTGTTTCCAGCCATTGCAATTTGTAGCAAATTTATATACAAACATCCAAGACATAATAAAGAGTCTGATCATACAAAATATGACCCTAATAAAATTTTAAAATAAACCCCTTTGTAAGCCAATGGATGATGTTCCAGCAAGGCAACACCATCTACGTATGCCACTAGGAGGTATGTATGTATGTAGTTGCAAAAATTTATAGCTCAGATTAACATTTTATTTAGTCATGTTTATAACCAAGTATTTGAACATAAATACACAAATATATGTATGTACATTTATAAGTAGTTCTGTTGGAGGTCTGGAAAGGGGTAGATCATCATCATGATCAAGTCACATATAGAAAAAGATATATTCGTTTCATTCTTATTTTCCTAAGGATTTTTATCTATTATTATTGTCTATTATTTTTTAAATGCATTTTATCATTGTGTGTTTATTCTATTTCTTTGGGTAGACTGATTTATTAAAAATAAAGAGTAGTGGACCATTGTTTTGTCAAGCCCCGTTGGTGTATTTAGCAATAATATCATCATGAATATACATACAATGGGTATGTTGTAAAATATTACTACTCCTTTGAAATGAATTATATACGTGGATGGATTTTAGTAAGTCAACATTATTTATATGCTTAATTACACCTTTGATTGACTTCCCATTATTTGCTTCTTACACTTTATTTTATTAATACATAAGTACTTTAAATATATAAGATAAATAAATCAACAAAGTACATTTGTGTTAAATCAAATTTCAAATATTGAAAATGAGAAAATCCACTTTTAAGTAGTTTTTTTACTTCATAAATATAACGGTGAAATATTTAGGAGTTATCTTAAAACTTATAACGCACGGTTTTTGCTAAAATATCACTTAATATCGAGAAGTCAAGGAGTGTTGTCTATCCAATAGAGCAATTGGATAAATGTGTTGACTACATATAGAGCCGATATGGTCCCTGGAAGAACGTCCATCTATTTCAAAGCCCCAGTGGTTTATTTAGTGGCATTTGGTTTTTCCTATAACACATTTGTAATTATTGGAGTCATTATTTAATTAATCGAAATATACTATTAATACAAACAAAAGAATATGAGTGTAGTTCTAACTCATTTTTGAAATGTTTCAGATAAACTTGGTTTCTTGTTGACCTGACCCATGTATATTGTAAAAATGGTTTGAATGAGGGTAAAATAATAATACAAAAAAAATATTTTATCAATATTTTTTAAAAACATCTAGCAATAAGAAAAATATGCTTTAATATAATTATAATTTGTAATTAATAATAGTCTTGAACGATTTAACCTGTATCCATTACTTCTCATATCTATCAAATAGATTAGTTCACAATTATATCTAAAACTACATATAGTTTGATTAAACCTTTAACTAATCTTCTTCTTAATTGGAAATAAATTTGCTAATGTAAAAAGTCAATTTTCATTAATTTTTTTTAAATAAACGTGTCAATTGCATGTTGAACTTTTTTTTTAATTATAAATTATTCATTTGATACATAATAACTAATTATACATTTTTTGCTCCAGTACTTGCATAATATAATCATTTTATCTTACTTAGTAACAGCAGTTTTCACGCCTTACCTTAATTTTTTTTGCAAATACATATGTAAATTGAATAAAAAAGAATATTTATAAATAAAAAATAAAGTTACTACCACAATCATCAAAACTTTCATACCATTGCCTGACTCATTAACTTATTTTCAATGTGAATTAAAATAGAACCATAAAATATTATGTAGAACATGAAATTAAAATTGTATATTTCTTTTTTCTTCAAAAAAAAACCAACCACATTGCTTAAATCACGCTAATATTGGTACTCCTCTCTTAATGATAGTTGAATAACTAAATCAACCACAGAAGACGTTAATGAAAAAATATAAATGATATATTCGATTATTTCTTTTATAGTTTCAAATATTTACAAACAATAATATCTTAATGAGTTTATATTTTTTCATTTTATATCTATGTTTCTTTCATTGTAGGTATATGTATATTCCAGAATATCTACTTAGATATATGGGTCATTTTATATTAAAATGTAGGGTGTGGTATTAACCTTTATTATTGAAATAAAAATCGGTTTCCTAACTATTATCATTTCTTGACAAATGTTCCAAACCCGTGGCGTCCACAGGGTTTTTGTCTTTACAATGAGAGAGAATTCAGAAATTGGATTAATTATCTTAATAATTATTATAAGATATTTTCATTTTTTTCCAAATATTAAAGTACCCGTCTACAATTTTTACCGCACAAAAAAACTAAAAAAATTCCACTATTGTTAACCCTTTTAAATCTATAAGATATCAGAAAGTATTTTTAACTGGAAGTTATGTTAGTTGAGATCAGAATGACTATACTAATCTAACTTGAATTTATAAAAAAAAATGTAATTCAACTTGTTTTTCTAAGAAATTATGTCCCTTTGGGTGTGAAGGGAATTTTATGACCCTTAAAAATACACGGTTTATGGGTACTTTTTTCGTATTTATTATATCTTTGGGTACATTTATTCTTTATTTTTATATTCTACTTGACAAAAATAATTGAAAAAATCTTATTTGATATTTTATGAATCAATTTTTGTTGATATTTAATAATAAAAAAACACCTTTCACACTCAGAGGGACTTAGATTTGAATTATTTCTAATGAATGCGTTAGAAATAAGAGATATTTTAAACTTATAACTATTTAAGTATATATTAACAAATAATTTCTTTGAAAGACAAAAAGTTATTTTGATTTAAATATGATTCTTTGGCATGTGTAAAAATCTTAATGTTCTTCAGTACCTTGAAAAATAATCTAATCAAATTTTTTTATGACTAACTATGAAATATGAACAATAGCTTGACATCTTAGCTAACAAACAAAAAAAAAGAAAACAAGAATCAGTTGACAATGGAGCGCATTAGCGCATTTTGAATTTATGGGACATCGGTGTCCTCTGGGTTCGGAAGGGTTAATTAAGACTTAATTAAAGCATTTATATTAATATTCTTGTAAGAATTGAATTTAAAAAAATAGCTACAAGATATCTGAAATAGATTGATAGGATGCCACTACCTAATATCTAGAATAACATCATCTAGCAAGTTTATTTCATTGAACGGCAATTCGTTCACATATTCTTAAGACTTAGAATGGAATTTACATCCCTGTAAAATTCATAGGGTAAATAAAAGCATATGACTGCATTCATAATTAGTATTGGGTACTTTGATAGCCCATGAAGGTCTATCAAAACATGATGCTTGAATGCTTTGTTTGATTCCAAAAGATATGTACATACATACATACATACTTCGGGTATTATTTGTTGAAAAGATAAGATTTAAAGAAGGCTATATTATACGTAGAATGATTTAAATCCCCGAATCCGGAAGTTTTAAATTACATACAAGAGCTTTATAAATTAAAAAAAAATTTCCAAGGTAAGTCAATTGAATATTCAATTTTTGTAATTCAAGTAGACCCGTGTTTTTCTTTTTTTTTCTTTTTTTTTGTTCGTATATGAAAATGACTAAAAAACACATTAAAATGTGCAATAAATGTTTTTTAATAATTTAATATATAAATGAACTTACTGCTCCCCCCCCCCCCAAAAAAAAAAAAAATAATAATAATAATAATAATAATAATCTATATATTTTATAGAATGTGAAAAAAGCTATTAAATAATCTTTAAAGCAACAATATATGTAATTATATCTAATAAATTATAGTGTTACACATTATCCCATAAATTTATGAAAAAGTATAAAAATAATTGAAGAAATTAACAAATGTTGAATTCCCAACACTTAACTTCAAAATAGATCATTTCCAATATTTATTTATATATACTTGCGCAGTTTTAGGCCTTATTTGATTAAATTCAATCAAATTCAATTTCGAGCAAAATTTCGCTAGAATTTAAAGACTCACGGCGAATTTTTGCTCGAAGTTGGTTGAAAATTTACACATTTAGATGGACGATTTCTTCTTTGTTAAGGAGATTTTTCGGGCGCTTGACATCTTCTTTGAAAGCTGTGGGTCTCAACTCTTGAATGCATTCCTTATTACTCCATTTCATGTAATGTTCAATGAGTTATTTAAGTGCAAAAGATTTAGCTGACTTTTGGGCATACTCCTGTCCCCTACGCCACAAGGAGTCCCTTTAGGTCGAAACAAAGACTGAAATTGAAATCTGCATTAAATAAACTAGCAAATCACCATTTTTTAATGGACAAAATAAGTATCCTTCTAGGCTTTAATTGAAGTTGAAATTAGGAAATGGGCCAAAAAGCCCCTTAGGATTTGTGACTATTGACCAGTGTCATTAATTACGTATTTATAACTAAATAAATTCAACATCTGTATGTGTATAAGGAAAAACACATTTGCTTGAAGTATGCTTTAATTTCATTTAAGTTGGTGAATTGCTCCTTTGCAAATGACTTTATACTATGTTAATTAGACAATTTTGTAAAATTCATGAAATGTTCTTTTTGCTCAGGATGTTCAGACGCAATAAATAACCCCCATTGTTGGTTTCTTTGTACATACGTACTTTTTTGCCAAAAAAAAAGAAAAAAGTTTCAGTCTTTTTTTTGTACATTTGCGGAAATATCAAAGGGCGCTGTTGAATTCCCTAATTTCTTTTTTACACACATAAGTACATACAAAAATACAAATATCATGAAGAAGAAGAGTCTTTGAAAATATTCAATATCAAAACCAACAAAATAAATACATTAATCATTATGATTTGTACACGGAATAAGAAAAGTTCTATTGAAATTGTGGAGTCTACATCAACTACAGAATAATAAAGCACAACGTTGGCTCTTGAAAAAAAAAATGAGGCTGCAATTCTTTAGAAAACTCCCTGTTGACAAAAAATATATAAAACCATCGTTATGGCTATGCTTTTTTTTGTTGGAAAAATGTTGGATAAGTGTGTGAATGACAGCATGAATCGTTTCCTTGAGGGTTTTATTATTATTATTATCATTATTTTTCATCATTATGACTCTTTATACATATACTAGGATGATAAGCGGAGTAATCATTGTGAGAAACTAATGAATTTATTATTGAGTTTGTAAATACAATTGATAAATTTCAACGTTGTGTCCTAGTTTTGAAACAGAGGCGTATTTTCATTCGGATGGGGTTATGAGCCATTCTTTTGCTTTATTTTGGGTATGAACCCCAAAAAATTCATGAATTAAAATAAATTAGTGACTGACTACCCAAAACTCTTTTGATGAGTTTAATTTCCCTCTCTGAAAGACTTTTGTCCGTTCAACTCTCTAATTTAAAATGTTGAAAATGAATAGTTTAGTCACATACATAAAACCAACTATTTAAAGTTGAATTTATGGGTCTTTCCCATGGTCTCAATTGAGTATGGTAAAGTAGGGCAGCTGCAGAGGATCCTTGGCTCTCAGAAAACATTTTAATAAATTAAATTGATGGAAAAGTTTCTTGTGTATCTGAGTCTCTCTTGAATTTGCCATACCTTAGATTCAGTTGAATTGACATGACTGCCCTTTCTATATAGACATTGAAAAGTGAGTAAGAGATGAACTTGTAGTCACAATTTGAAAATGATGCTATGAAAGGATGAGATATGAAATACACACTATTTATTAGCCATTAATTAAGTTCATTAATCGTATTTGCTAATTTTAATTCGCTGTGAAATACACCAAAAACTGTAGCGCAATGTAAAATTTATACATATACATACGCTTATATTCCATAGAAGCCAAAATCACATATTTAACTCCCATAGTTCATAAATTATTCAATATTGGTTCAATTATTATTTGCACATTTACAAACTAGGGAACCAACAACCCTACTTTGAACTCCAGGACTTTTTTTTAATCAATTAAATTCTCTTATTAGAAATATTATATTTGTACTAAAATCCATAATAGGTATCTTTTTTAATTACAATAGTTAATAAATACTTGGTAATACATGAGACATTGTTATCTGCTCTAGAAATACAAATTTAGAATTAAAACTGTCTTTTATATATAGGCATCATAAAGGATTCGAAATTTTTTTTGCACTTTGTTGCAGATCATTTTTCGCTCGATACACAAAGCACATCATTTCCATAGCATCAATCGTTAAAAACTTTATCTCAAGTGAATCATCAAAATCTACTCCATTTTTCACTTAATGAACTACATAATTGAAGAAGCTAACACGAATAAATAATTAAATGCAATATACCCGTCAAATTTCCTGTAGGTGTAAAACCCTGAGAAATCTTGTGAAAACGGTAATTCCTACTATAACATAAGCAAGTATTTTATTTTCTGGTATAACTATACGTATATTATTTCCTTACTTCGATAAGCTGATATATTAAACTAACCACAATATGCATTATTATCGTTCTTCAAATCTACAATTATGTACTTATGATGATGTTCACACATTCTTACTATACGAATCAATAATATTTAACATACAATTCCTATGTGTTCATTTTCTCATATAACCATATATTATTTAATAAATATTCTATATAGAGTGAGCTCTGAAAATGCTCATATCTTTGGGTATAATCGAACCAATAAATGTATTTATTTACAAAATTATATATATATTTTATTCGAATTCAATTAAAATTGATGTGAAATTCAATTGAGTCCCATACAAAGTTATTATACGTTATAAAGACTCCTTATTTCATTTATTTCAACTATAACAAAACGTGTTTATTTATATAATTTATATATATATATATATATATACGATAAGTGTTCATTATTTTAACAAGGAACACGTGACCCCCCTTATTGTTTGCTCTTTTATGAAATATTACAATTGTATGTATTTCTTCATCACAAATAGTTATTAATATATTTCAGTTGGGGTCTGGTAAAATTCATCCACATCAATTCATCCATAGGTAAATTCATCGACTTTTTTCTCTCAATGAATACTTTCAACAGCCTAGAGTAAATTTGTGAATACCTATTGCTGCCTCTAGTTTGATGAACTAGCTTTTAATTATAGTTTATCGTTTCCTTTTTGAGTGCTTCTTTACATTCGTCAAGTTCACATCTATCGGTAATTATTTTAAATCTTATTAAATTTCATAGAAATAAACCTTATTCTATGCCGTTGTTTTTGCTGCGTTCGTTTTGCAAAATCTAAAAAGTAAATCTAATTTACAATTTTTGTAAGAGTTTCAAAGTTGGTTGTCGTACATTCTTGGAAATACAAGTTCTAAATATGTAATAAGAATAATAATTTTTGCTACTTTAAAATGTCTTTGTATAATCTTAATCTGGTCGGTGTTTATCTAAAAAACCCTGACAAAACAAATTTGCTCTAAGCTGTTAAAAGTATTTATTGAGAGAATAAAGTCGATGAATTTATCAGATACCATTTCATTTAAATATATTTTTTAGGATGTGTATATACAATCAATTCATATGTACGAACAATGAGTGTAGGCTTCAACACTCTTTCTTAAAATCGTTATAAACCAGTGTCACTATCAAATTGATTAAATTTTAATCTTTATTAGCTATAACAGCGTAGCTTATAAAAAAACCCACAAACTCCCATTTAATTTAATGTTAAATCAATATGTGTATTATATCATGAACACAATCTATTGAATTAATTAGGAAAAATACTTGTTTTTTGCAAAGTATGTTAATCCTTCTTCTTATTTTGCTACCAATCTTTTCAACCCAAAAGTAGTTTGATCAAACCATATATATATATATATAACTATATTTATTTGATGGATAAGATGTTTGCAATAAAATATTTCCATCATTTATTTTTTCCTGTAGACCTTGAATGCCTTCTACATATATGTATTCAGCAAGTCAAATTATAGCAATAAATCAGATTGCAAATATATTATGCTCTGAAATATACAGCTCCACACAAAAAAAATGAACCAACTTTCCTTTACTATTCACACATACACTTAAAGAAATAAAATCATAGCTCGGACTGCAGTAGACTTGATTTTCGAGTCTTTTGTGTACTACGAGTGTAGTTCAATTTCAATTCAAATAATTTTTTTAACTTTATTTACTTCTATTGGATTTCAGACTATTATTACACATGCACCCAAAAGTGACAAATTGCCTGATTAGGAGTCGTGCATTGTAGACACATCAATAAAATGTCTGTAAATCAATGTTCATCATCTGAAAATAATCTTTTTTTGATATAGAGGTAAATATATTAAATATTCTCCAAATAAATATTATTTGGCATATCTGAGTCCATGTGTAATGAAAATGAGCGTAAAATATTAGTCGACCCCTGTTTTGGACTAAAACAGGGATTCCCAATGTGAAGAAGTATTGGCTAACACTGCATAGTAGTTTTTTTACTTGGATTGCTATCTGAAAAGCTTAAAAACTCCTTGCACTAAGACTAGTGATGTTGTTTTTCTAAATTGGTCTTGGACTTGTGATCGGTTTTGGTCTCGAAATCAGTCTTGCGACTTATTTTTGAATGTTTTACATCTCGTTTCATTTAAGTCTTGGTATGGACTTAGTCTGGGTATCAAAGCCAAAGCAACAAAACTTTAAAAAAGTATCTTTTTAAAAAAAAAAAACTAGAACTCTTATTTTTCTCACAATCCTTTAAGGAATTGGTCCTCAACACAAGGTCCGTGGATCATTCAGTACCGGGCTGCATATTAATTAATTAGGTATTTCTGTTTTATTTATTATCTAAGTCTAGGATAATAATAAAGTTCTACTTCATCTATAGACTGTAGGAGAAGAAGAAAATGTTAAGTATAAATGCAAATTACAAAAGATAATAATTAATTGTGCGGGGTAGTTGTTGATAATTATTTTTGAGTTGATAATTCTTAATTGACTCATCGGATTTCACAGGCAACAAGCTACAATGGCTACTACATGTCCTTCACGCTCTTTTGATCTTTGCAAACATGCTGCCACTCCCAACACCCTATCTATGTTAAGCGGGGTTTTTTGCAGTGACAACCACTAAAACAAGGCAAAGGAGTAGACTGGACATAAGCAACACACTGCAGTTGTCTTTGTCTGTCATTAACATCCAGATGGGACCATCTCGTTGTAAAGAAACAAGCTCCCATTGATTCAGCGTTATGGACAGTTTTTGATGTTGTAATATGTTATGTTGTTTGAACAGCAATGTGTTAAAAAAGTTATTACTTTCTAATGTTGTAATAGCATTGTAATGCTGGAGCAATGTGCTAATATAGTTCCATATTTCAATCCCCCGGTCTACAGTAAAATTGTCGAACGTTGACCAGTTCGCAGCTAGAAAAAGGTTGGAGACTACTTCTTTAAGGTCTTGGTATCATGATTGTCACGATTCCTTCATGTTTCTTAGTATTGATCACAACACTCACTATGATGTGTGAGCAACATTCAGCTGTTTTATTTTCTATTTTTTTGCTAAGCATGTATAATATGTTAACAATATCAATAGATTGTAAACTTATTTCAAAAAAAGTATTCACAATAAATAAATTGTGAGTTAGTTTTGGATTCGGAGTACATAATAAAACTTTAAAAGAGAGTTTGTCAAATTACATCTGTATGTATACATACTTACATATAAGTAAAGCCATCATTATTAATCCTTTAAATCAACATGAGCTCCTCCCTTGATGCATCGAATCTTGGCATTGAACAACTTAAACGTCATATGATTGGTATTTTTTTTTTTTTGTAAATATGTATATGATTAATGTTTCATTTTATATCAATTATGTATATCTTATTAAAAGAATGGAATGATGATGACCCTTATCCTTGACCATTTATTCCTTTATGCACATAAGCAGATATTATCAAGAATTATCTTGATTATCTCGTAATCAAAATCAAATGACAAGCTTGAGATTAGGTATGCCCACATACCTAAATATACAAGTAAGGGCCGACTCAACATACATAGCCCTTGCACATGCATTAATTGGCAAATCCACTCATAGAGTTAATTTATTACATACCTCATGCTTTAACATGGATATGCTGGATACATCTTATTGAATGATTTATATTCAGTTACATATTATTTATGTATGTACATATATAGGAACTTTTTTGTATTGCTATTTATCTATCAATATGTTTTGTATTTAGTAGCATTCATTTTGTATACAAAGAATGCTTCTGAATTATTTATAAGCACTTTGATTGCTGTGCATACATACTTACATAATACGTAAGATATCCAATCTTTTGAATATACATTATGCATATTCACTAAAAGATATTTGATAAAAGTTGCTCTTTTATTAATTGTACCTATCGATTAATTATTACCGAGTTTCAAATGTCATGATTATTTATTCATATCCCTTCGAAAGAAGAAGAACAAGGATCCACTTGATGAAATTAAAAGGCTCTACAAAGATACTTAATGTATGTAACATATATGTGTCTAGCATTGAACACAAATAGAAATAGTCTACGAATGCTATGTTCTTATGTATGTAAGAAAATAAATGTAAGTATTCGACTTATTTCTTTCTTTAGATTATTATTATTATTATTATTGAAATCCTTCGAGAATATTATTACTCGGAAAATGAAATGTGTATATTCATAGAAATAAAATAATAAAAATGTGAAATGGGATTATAAGGTTTTGTCTGAAAAAAACATTGCGTATGTTTTTGCAGTATTACACATAAAGATACATATATATGAATAAGGAGATTATGTTTATTAAAATACTTCTTGTTTTTTTATAAGAATGCATGTTTTACACTTATATGTAAGTAAAGCAAAGTTCATTAAAATTTCAATAATTTGAAAAAGACAAAAGTAATCAGAAACAAATATTACTGAGGGCTCAATATATATATATATATTAGTTAAATAAATAAATTACTCCCTCATGTTACTACAAATAGAACGGATGTGATAAATCATGACGTCTGGGTTTTGTTTGGATCACATCTCCTTATTTATCAATAGATAATTTAAATTAAAGTAATAAATTTAATCTCTCTACCGATAAGGAAAATGGAATTGTTTTTTGTTTTTTTTTGTCTCTATAAAATTAATGTATGTAACATTTGAATATTTTTAAAAAAAATATATATATAATTATTATTATCTGAGCTGCGAATAACTCTTTAAGAATGACTTATGAACTATTATTTAAAAATGATTACAGTTTATATATGTACATTGTATATAGTAGTGGTTTCCATACCCCGGGCCCCGGACCGGTAGTGGTCCCTGGATTAATCAGTACTGGGCCACACAAGAATCAATTAGTTTTAAAACAAAAAAAAACTGTTTTATTTATTATCTAAGTCTGGGACGATAATACTTCATCAACAGAGAGTAGGAGAAGAAAAGATAATTAATTGTGCGGGTAAATTGTTAACTATTTTTGGGTTGATAATTCTTGATTTAGCGTTACGAACAGTTTTAGATGTTATAATATGTTGTATTGTTGTAGCAATTTGTTAATAAAGTTATTTCCTAATGTTGTAATATCATTGTAATGTTGGAGTAAATTGCTAATAAAGTTCTATATGAGGTCACAGTGAATTCACGTTTATTGCTATTATTAATATGTCAACCCCCCGGTCCGCAGTAAAGTTGTCAAGCGTTGACCGGTCCTCAGTTAGAAAAAGATTGGGAACCACTGGTATAGGGTATAAAAATGAATGTGTCTTTTATGTGATCCAATGATTGTATCACAATAAACCGTATTAATAAGATGGGAGATAATCAGGGAAGATTTAATTATCCTACTATTCCTTAATATCTAGTTGTATACTTCTGCAAAAAATGATATAAGATAACTGGATTTATTCTACTATTAAATATTTTTAGTATAGGGGAAAAAACCTTATTTACGTTATACCGTTTTTCAAAGAATTAAAGGTTACTTTGAATATTTAGAGTGTTTTACCCTGCAGCTTAGGGGCATATGAATGCTTAATTTAAAAGATAGTACTAAAACGACTAAAAACTCAATAAATTATGGATTAAATAAAGCGTACTAATAAATAAAAAACTTAAACTTTGTCTTACAAAATATTTTTAATTAGCATAGGTGATTCCTAAAGACTTAAATACATATTGAAAATTATTGTAATAAAAATTACAATTTATAAATATGAATTGATAAGCCTTAAAGCTAAATGAACGAGATAAATTCATACCTTAAACTTAATTTGAAGCTTTAAAAATAACATTCCTCACACGCAATATTAAAAAATTTTAATATAAAAGGACTAATGAGGTTCGTGTACAATTTTTAACATCATACATTCTCTATATTACGTTTTAAAAAATTATATAATGTAAAAATTTGAATTTGAGCCATACCTAATATCAAAAATATCCAGTTTATAAAAATTAGATTAAAAGCTTTTTGAACTATATATAATTTGATGCACCAATAAATAGCTTATGAGAATTTAATTAAAAAATTAGATATTTTTGAATAAAATCTTTTTGAAGCCTTGCTAAAATTTTAGTCTTGAACAGGACCTACCATAGGGTCTATGATAACTATTAAAAAAGCTTTAGAATGCATCAAGGATATTTAAAGTCTAATAAAACTCAATATAATCCGTTTGAATAAGATATTTTCATATGAAAAAACATAGATTTTATTAATCCTTTTGAATAAGTTAAAAAAAAAGTGTAATATATCAGACAAAGAGAAAGTATTATTATTGTATCGTAAGGAAGGAATAATCTCAAGTGTTTTTCTAATTTCATTTATGATGAAAAAATAAAAAATAAATCTTTGTGAATATTAGAATGAAAAAATAATATTTCGGTTTTTTTCTTATTTTTATAAACGTCTTTATACATTCAAATTAATTAACTCTCTATACATACATATTTTTTCCTATCTATTTCTCTTCTCTACCATTTACATATTCTGTAGCTTCTTAAATATATTTCAAGAAGAAAAAAAAATATTCAAGGAAAGGTATGGTGATGTTTTAATTATCCCTCTATATATAAAAATACTATAAACTTATTTCTTTTAAAATCTACGGAATTTCTTGTTGACAAAAAATAATAATAATTAATATTAAGAGAGATTATAATCTGTAAGTTTTCTTTGTCGTTTGAAAATTGAAACATTTGCCGTAGTGTTTATGAATGTTGTTTATTTGTTCTCCCCCTCCCTCTCACAAAAAGTGAAAATGAGGAACAAACAGAGGACAGTTATTTAATTAGGACATGGAAAATATATTTGATAAAATAAAGAAACAAATAAGCTGATGTTGTGAGTCCCAAAAAAATATTTTTCTTGTGTATATACTTTAATGAAGATTTGAGATCAAATACTCATTAAAATGTGTCTTAAAAACAATAAGACTTTTTTATTTTTAAATAATATTGATAAAAAAAAACTAACTTTGCAATAAATCAATTCTTATCAGCTTCAAATTGAGACATTAATTTTTGTTGATTTGCTTTGTAAGGCCATTTGTAAGACATATGTGTCAAGTCAACGAGAAACTAATTTTATCTGAAATATTTCTAAAAGAAGTTAGAACAGCTATCATATTCTTGAAGTCATTTTCTTTCGTTTGTATATTGAATAATTAAGTAATGACTCCAATAGTTGCAACTTAACTATGGAAAAAAACCAACTACTTCTAAATACATCTCTGGGGCTACGAAAAAGATGAACGTTCTTTCGGCTCCATATGCAGTCGTAAAATTTATCCGATTACTCTATTGCATAGATAAGAACCCTTGGTTTCTAGATTAAAAGTGACATTTGTGCAAAAACTGTGCGGTTTAGGTCTGTAAATGACTCCGAAATATTTGGCCGTAATATTTATGAAGTAAAAAAACACCTAAAAGTGGATTTTCTTCTTTTTTATATTTGAAAACAAACTTGATTTCTTGTTGACTTGACACATATTCGTTCATTATTTACATGAATTGAAACCTAATCAAAAGGTTATTTAGTAAATTTGTGTTTGTATTAGAATACGCATGTTTTAAAGGTTAATGTCATACATATTTATATATGTGCTAGGGGTCCCTGATTTTGTAGTTGCCAAACTTTGACCGATAACTTCTGCAGAGATCCTAAATTTTTTAGGTGTAAAAATGTTCAAGGTATCTCATTCTTTCTATAAAAAAGTTTGCTGTAGTTGTTAAAAGAGACACAATTTCACTTTATTACTTTAAAATCCAAGATGATCATTTTGAAATTTGAAGATTTGGTTAAATACAGAAATAAATCCATGCTGATTCATGACACTTCCTTTAAACGTTTTAATTATATTTAAATACTTTTTTAAAGAAATTTCACTTAAAGTAGTAGAAATATTATCAATTTCACTCAAATGTTGTATTACTCTCTGGAATTTCATTTTTGATGAGGATAAGATTTAAGTTGAATGCTTACTCTGGAGTATTAACTAATTGTTCATCTGGTTTAAATGATGAGAAGAGGAAGTCATGGAATTGACTTATCTTTAAATAATAAAGAAGAGTAGATAAAGACGATAACTGAAGAACTGAACATAAAAATATCAGAAGAGGGAGTGTGATGTACTTTGATTCTAGGACAGAGACAATTTAGATGAAGAGGTGATTCATCCCTTCATTAAACTTTCAAATAGATATAAATATATATTATCCAATTATTATCTAGCATAGAGTCTTTGGGTCAGATTATTACTTAATTAAACTAGAATTTGAATTATATTCAAATAATATTCATCCAACTAATACTTTCAGAATAATTACTCATATCATGGTAAAGCATAAAAACACGACTATAAGGCCATATATTCGTGTATATGTTTAGATAATAAATACCTATATGTAAAGCTCAGTGACGTGGTTAATATCACTGATTTTGATAGTTTCAGACTAAGACGATCGCAAGACTTTCAAGGGATGATTTAGACCAGGGATGATTTCTTAATACAGAACAATAGAATAAAATTGTTATCGCTTTTTATAGAAATGAAATTTTTTAATCTAATTACTATCGGCATGGTCTTGACTCCAAGACTTATAAGGGGTTTAAACCAAAACGGATCTCGAGAGTCATGCTAGTAGTAAAACCTTTCTAATATCTTATTTTATGGCATTTCATTAATTATTATTATCATCTGGAAATTACAGCTCATCAAATGACTTTTTGATATCAAAAAGGTATTTACTAAAGAATAATAATAATAATAATAATAATGATATTGAGTCGTAAAGGCAATAAAACAAAGGGAAACAAAAACAAAACAAGACAACCAACCAGAGGTGTAAACCTTAATGATTGATTTACTTTTTATTATTATTCTATTGAGAGTTTATACAGGAACAAATGAAAAAATATATATGTACATACAATGGTAAATAATTATTATTGACACGAAATCCGTGGATCCTACACCCCCTTCATATTTTTAGATAGTGGTTAATACATACATACATAGTTAGTTAGTTAGGTATAAAGAACAAAAGACTAAATTTTATTCTTTTATATTATGTAGGTATGTATATATAATAAAAATGTACATATGTATGTATTCCAAGATCTCTTCTAATTAAAGGTGAAAATTAATATATGTACATACATATGCCGAGCAACGGATTTTTATGTGGTTATTTTATCATTCAACCACACAGATCAGGGGTTCTCAACCTTTTTCTAACTGCAGACCGGTCAACACTTGACAATTTTACTGCAGACCGGGGGGGGGGGGTTGAAATATTTTATAATAACAATAAACGTGGATCCACTGTGACCTCATATAGAACTTTATTAACACATTGCTCTATCAATATAACATATAAAACATTAAAAACTGTCCGTAACGCTAAATCAATGGGGGCCCTGAGCTTGTTTCTTTGCCACAAGATGGTCCTACCGTGGAGTAATGGCAGACAAAAACATCTGCAGTGTGTTGCTTATGTCCAGTCTACTCCTTTGCCTTGTTTTGGTGGCTGTCACTCCAGAAAACCCCGCTTTACACAGATAGGATGTTGAAAATAATGGCAACAGGGCTTTCAGCGCTGTGTTAGTGATCTCTGGGTATTCTGCTATGACTTTAATCGAAAACACAGGCAGAGTATTGTCTCAGACACTGTTTTAAAGCCACTGTCATTTGCAATCTCCAGCAGTTGATCTTCTCCTTCTTGCACGGACATGCTGGATTCAGCTGGTTTGTTGACAAATGGGGTCACGTATCTGTTCCTTGGCCGTTCGTGGATCCTTTGAGGTTGGGAAATAGAAAACAGAAATAACTAATTAATTCTTGTGCAGTCCTGTATTGATTTATCTACCGACCGGTCCGCGGCACGGGGGTTGGGGACCACTGACATAGATGATGATGATGTGTATAGGAAGGGAAAAAAAGTAAGTAAAGAAGAAAAATCGTGTCATCGTACTTTGGAAGGAAATATTGAAAAAATAAAAAGGAAGAATAGGGGAACGAACCATTCTTTAACAAAAAAAAATAATAAAAAAAATGGGAAAATACATACATAGAACATAAAGTTATTACCCAGCTAATTGTCCAAAGATAATTATACTTCTCCTCCTGTATGTACCTATATGTATATAAAGTATGTCGAAGTTAGTGGTAGAATGTATGTCTATATCTAGTAGTTAGAACTTTTGTACGCACTTATTTTGCCCGCATTCATAAAAAAAAAGTAAGTAATTTTAAGGTCGAACACGAACCATCGTGATTTCCAACCCCCTTGTTGTTCTTTCTTTCTTTCTTTCTTTCTTTCTTTCTTCTCCATTAGATATATTATTCGTTTCCTAAAACATTTTAAACATATGCATTTACACATAAGGAAATCTGTTTAATATCTATGTATGTACATACATAGATACTAATAGATATGTTTCTTGTTTGTTTTTTACAACACAAAAAAGTTCAGAGAAAATGACTTTAATTATTATTTTTTCTTAAAAAAATATTGTCATTTTGATGACTTGTTTTGTGTTTAATTTATGAATATTATTTATAATCATAAAAATGGGTTAAAAATTAGTATAAAAAAAAGAAGAAACGTTTATGTTTTATTTATTTAACCAAAAGCACAATATAAGAAAAATATGAAGTCCTCATGTCTCTCTGTATAATGAGCAATAGTCCATATTAAACTCTCAAACTTTTCCCTACAGAAAAACAGAAAACGGCTTAAAGTTACACTCGTCAAAATCAAAAATCCTAAGAGGTATATTTAGAATAAAAGTTATTCTGCTTTGCACGTCGATTTCAAATCTGTAGTTATTTTTTTCAATAGTCCGACGGTTTTCGAAAAATCGAACCCTATTTTTTGAGCTTTTTTGGCACTCTATTTTCCAACTTCAGCTTCAATTTAAGCCTAGAAGGATACTCATTTTGTGCATTAAAAATGATGAATGGCTAGTGTTTTTCATTTTGAGTCCTTTTTTTGATCTAAAAGAACCCCTGAGGGATATTCAGCAAAAATCCATTAGAAATCTAAGACTCACGGTGAAGCTAATAAAGTATTAGCGCACAAAGGGGTTAAGAAACATAATGAAATTCGTCTGCGCGCGCTACTACTTAAGTAGCTCTACTGTGAGTCTTGGATTTCTAGCTAATCTTTGCTCGAAATTGAATAAAAATTTACACATTTAGATGACGATTTCTTTTTACTTTTAGGATTATTATCGGGCGCTTGACTTCTCGTTTGAAAGCTGTGGGTCTCAGCTCTTGAATGCATTCCTTATTAACCCATTTTATGTAATGTTCAAGGAGTTACATATTTAAGAACAAAGGATTTGGCCGACTTTTAGGCCTACTCCCGTCCCTACGCCCCTAGGAATCCCTTTAGATCAAAACTGAATAACTTTTATTATACCTATGCCCCTTAGATTTTTCGAAAATTCAAATTTGTTGACCTGTATATTAATTGTTGCAAGTCAATATCTACTTTCTTTCCAACTGTTAAAGTCACTAATCTTTACTTTTAGTAGTAGGGATATTATCCTAGTTTAGCAAGCTTCATTCAATTTTTAAAAAAATATTTTTTGTAAACCTAGGGTAAATACTTTAATTTCTTACAACATTTCAACATTGATGATCATTGGGTATTATTTTTATATTTAAGAAGCAATTTATTCTCCGGCAATTTTGACTTATAAGCACTAAATACAACCCAAACACACTCTTGCAAGGTTATTACGACCAAATACACACGTTAATAATAGATATTACCATATAATGAAAATAAATTCATGCTTAAGAATGAGCGCAGAGTTAATTTTGATTTACAACCCCTTCTCTGATACGGATGTTACTCCTTAATATAACCAAAAATGTAAGATGCAGGTAGATGCAATAACGACCTTATTTTTCATTTTTAAAACCTTTAACTCATCTGCATGTGCCTAATTCATTCACTAAGTATTGGAATTTTATAAATAAAATAAACATTAAATATCCAATCATTTAGTAAAAAATTTTTTAGTCTAAGATAAAAAAAAAACATCCTTTCAAAAGTTTGTCTTTTTCTTCCCAGTATAAACATTTTGAAATTCAAACAAAAAACGACTCAGGATAATAACTGTTCACATAAGTACATAATACATACATAAATGGTACAAAACAATGACTGAGGAGGCTGTTTAATGGTTGTTGTAAGAATAATAATAATAATAAGAAAAAAGACAAATTACTTAACTTCGTGGTAGTATAATGAAGTTCTGTTGTTTTTTTGTTTTTTTTCTTCAAATAGAAACAAAAAGTTATAGACGCATTGTAAAACACGCTGTAAATCATAGCCATGTTTTTTATTACATATATATTTTTTTGAACTTGTGGAATTATACTTTAACCATTGTTTTTTTATTTTTCTTATTATTTTATTGGTTGAATTGCAACTGGTGTCCTTTTTTTTTTTTCAGACCTTTATTGTATGTTAATTAATATTTTTTTTTTAAATAGATTTTGACATGATGTCAATACAAACTATAAGAACAGGAAGGGGAAAATAAGAGAGTAATTAAATTCAAAATTTAATTAAAAAACTTTACTTTTAACAAATTGTATTTATTTATAATTTCCTCTGACTAAAAGCTCATTTGACACTTACTAAAGTACATAATTACAATTATTGATAAATATAAATGTACTTAATTAATTTCATGTATTATATGTGGAATGATTCATAAAAATGATCCTGAAAAAAAAAGACAAGAAAAGGAGAAAAGTGTCTTTTTCATAGGAGTAGACACTGACTATTGTATTATTCTAAATTTTGCTACTTATAAACAAAATACCTACAAGATCCGTTAACATACCTTTTAGATAATTGTCACTATTTCATGTATCATAGCTTTTTTAAAAACATTATGCAATTGTACGTGCGATTTACCCTTCTAAAGAGTGATGAATATAATTTTTGTCATATAGAGGAATAATAATTATTTATACTGGTACGATTGCCGTGTTAACCGGTTGATAAGTAATAATGATCTTCATTTTTTAATTTCCTTCTCATTTGTGCCATTACTTTTTTATATTATTTCAATATATGACGTCAGGAGTACTAATTGGTGCTGCTAGATGTATATTTAGCACATCTTTTTAAGGATAATTATTTGCTCGAAATCGCATCTTCTAGAGAACGAATTGAAAAATAATAATAATGGAACTTGTAGGGTAATTAATAAGGAATAGTATTCTGCATGGAACTGCATTTCCCTCCAAAAAATCCTAGCATTGTTTCTATGTATCATCTCACATATGTATATATATTTCCAGTCAAAATACGTACATGAAGAGCTTCATTTTCAATTAAATGTTCCATAAGGAGTAGTAAGCATTATTTATTATAACCAATGCTAACATTAACCCACCACCTACTCAAATCATAATATTTCACTCTTAAATTACAGTCATTTCAGTACTATAGTACGGAATTAAAAAGAACAACAAGTAGGTCCTATTTAATTGAAAAAAACAAGGGTAAGTTAATATCCCACCTACTGATAGAAAATGAACCTAATGCGATGGTTTCCTGTATTTTCGCTCAATAGTTGAGAGCCATATCTGCTCTAACGTACGGGTGCATAAAGCCTATAGTTTAAGCGTTACAAAACATGGAAATGACTTGAACAAAATAAACACACGATTAATTCATTTGAACCAAAAAAATCCGGCAAGAACGGAGTTGAATCGCTTTACAATATCACTGGTCAACAGTCAAAAATCCTAAGGGGTATAAGTATAATTAAAAGTTATTTCATTTTGCAGGCTGATTTCAAATCTGTGATTTTTTATTTCCAAGAGTCCGACGACGGTTTTGGAGAAATCGGACCCTACTTTTTGAGCTAATTTGTCCCGTTTTCCAACTTCAACTTTAATTGAACCCTATAAGGATACTCATTTTGTGCATTAAAAAATGCTGATTCCCTAGAGTATTTAATGCAAATTTCATTTCCAGCCTTTGTTTTGACCTAAAAGAACTCCTAGGCCAAAACGTTTGTATTTAAATAACTTCTTGAATATTACATGAAATGGATTAATAAGTAATGCATTCAAGAGATGAGACCCACAGCTTTCAAACAAGATGTCAAGAGCCCGAAAAGAGCCTTTTATTAACAAGAAATCGTCCGTCTAATTTTGTAAATTTTCATTCAATTTCGAGCAAAAATTCGCTAGAAATCAAAGACTTACGGTAGTACTATTAAAATAGTCGCGTGCAGAAGGATTTCAGCCGGTTTCTTTATCCTAGGCTTAAATTAAAGCTGAAGGTGGAAAATGAGCCAAATTAGCTCAAAAAGTAGAGTCCAATAAAGCAAAACTTACAGATTTGAAATCAGTGTGCAAAACGAAATAACTTTTATTCTACTTATACCCCTAAGAATTTTTGAAAGTTGAAATTTGTTGATCTGTGTAATTGGCCATAGATGGCCATTGAGCATCATTGACAAAAAAATGAATAAAATACTAATAAAGTTTGTCAACTATTGTTAGATGTCCGCCCTTTTTTTTGAATGTACTACATGTATACATATAATTTTATTGTGTGATGAGTCACTGCAATATGGCAGTTTGTTCTTCTTAGAAGAAAAAAAACCAACAACAACAAGGAAGGAGCATTAACATAATAAAAAATTAATTTCATTTGAATAATATAATATAAAAGTATTTCTATAAAAGATATCAACATTACATTTTTTTTGTTTTCTTTTTCTTTTCTCTTTTTTTTTTTTTGAGACATATTCTTTTCTTATAAAAAGTCAGAAAAAAACAACAACTTTTATTTTGTTTAAGAAAAAAGTCCCTTTTCAAATATTTTTTTTTTATTATTATTTAATAAAAATAGGGGAAATGTAGTATTATTTTTGGGGGACTGTTTCCTTCCTACATAACACAATAAAAACAAGAAGAAAAAAAACTTTTTCTTAAATAATGATAATAAAAATTTAACAACATAAAAGCCAAGATTTTTATATATTTATTCATAAATAAACAACCTAATAAACATGATGTTCTAGTTTTGAGTTTTTTTTGTTTTGTCTTTTTGTTTTACATGTACATATATCATTTTTTGCTTTACTTAGTTATTTGAAATATTATATAACATAAATGCCTTTATGAACTATGATGACTCCCCTCCTCTCTAGATGATTGAATTTGCTTTTTATATACAAATTATAAGAAAAAAACATGTTTATTTCATTTGTAAATATTTTGTAGTGCAATGTTAGTTGGTTACAGACAATAGAGCGTTTACGTGATACACGACGAACTTTCTAGGATAAACAAAAACACACACTATAACTTCTCTCTTCAGCTGTTTTTCATCAAGTGACTCTTCTTATTTAAAGCAGCTGACTCTACGTGATATGAACTCAAAAAGTGTATTATTATTATTATTTATGATTTTGATATATAAATATATATTGATATATATATAAGGATTTCGCGCCCTTTTTTTGAATTTGTGAATAATAAACAAGTCATAATTATTGATTTGTGTATTGATAGAATTTATCAATGTATTGTATATCTAAATAATAAATCTGTCCAAAGTTATTAAAAAGTTGGCCATAAGGAAAATACAGAAGGGTATCAGCTACCAGTTGTTTTTCCAAAATTTTCCTTTCCCTTTTGAGATTTGAGGCTGCAAGTGCACATAAAAGCTCGTAGTGACATCATGACTGTGGAAGAGTTGGCCATCTTGAGTTGGTACAAAAAATCAAACTTATTGATAATAAAAACCTTTATTTCTTAATAATTAGCAAAAATAATAAGTTTGATGTTATTATTACATCATTATACAGATATTTTCATTTACATTGACTACACAAAAGTAACTATTATATTACTTTTACAAGGATTGGATATTTTTCTCCAATTACACAGGTCAACAAATTTGAAATTTCAAAAATCTTAAGGGATATAAGTACAATAAAAGTTATTTTGTTTTGTACACTGATTTCAAATCTGTAATTTTTTTTTCGAGAGTCATACGACGGTTTTGGAGAAATCGGAATCTATTTTTGGAGCTTTTTTGGCCCTTTATTTTCCAACTTCAATTTCAATTTAAGCCTAAAAGAATACTCATTTTGTGCATTACAAAACAATGATCCATAGTATATTTTATGCAAATTTCAATTACAGTCTTTGTTTTGACCTAGATGTACTCCTGGGAGCATAGGCGGCGGAAGTAGGACCAAAAGTCAACCAAATCTCTGTATTTAAATAACTCCTTGAATATTACATGAAATGGACTGATAAGGAATGCATACAAGAGATGAGACCCACAGCTTTCAAACAAGATGTCAAACGCCTGATACGGATCCTTAATTAAGAAGAAGAAATCATACATCTAAATGTGTTAATTTTCATTCAATTTCGAGCAAAAATTTGCTAAAAATCAATGACTCACTGTAGAGCACTTAAGTAGTAGTGGGTAGAAGGATTTCAGCTGGTTTCTTAGTACCCCTTAGGATTTTTTACTCTTGACGAGTGTTATCCATCCAAAACTAATTTAGTTTATAAAGTGTGTCCATTTCATAGGATTTATACACCTATTATTTTGATTTCATTCCTATATCACTCTTTTTTTCTTTGACATCAGATTGTATCCAATACAATCCTGAAGTATTTTTTTTCATTTTTAAAGTCATTAGTTGTAGTCTCCTTGATTTAAAAAAAATGTTAATTTTATGTTATAAATATATCAATTTTATGTCCACATTCGATTTTTGATGCAATCTATGATGTTAGGACAAAATACATATATATATAATAATTAATTACTATTTTCAACAGTCAAATTTCTGTACTAAAGATTTTCCATGTGACGTCATCATTATAGAAGTTGACTATATTGAAGGCATCCCAATTTTATAAGAGAATAAAGTTCTTGCTCCCATAGTTTCGTAATAGTTAGATAACAATATAATTAGATAATGTTATCTTAAGATTTTTTGAAAAAAATTCATTTTCTATTTTGTTAAATAGCTATGTACATACATATGCCTCGAACATGGCGCCCCTTTCGGCTTATTATGCATGTATGAATGGTTAGGTATTGATAAGTTATCATTGATAACTTATCAATGATTAGGAATGTAAATCATATGCAATTCGGGCGTGTGATAAAAAAGTGGAGTTGGCTCTTCAAACAGGTCTTTTTGTTTTCTGAAGCTGTTATCATTTTTCCTTTATTACTGAGAGGAGAACATCTACCTGATTGTAAAGATCTCGCATGAAGGAATACATGCACTAAGGTTAATAAAGCAAATAAAATGTAAACAAAAAGGGCTCAAGTCCTCGTATAATTATTATTAGTTAAAAATATACATATAATTTCCTGACTTTAATTTCAGTTAATTTTCTGCCTCTCATCTATGTTATTATTTATTGTTGTATATATAATGGAGAATAGCAGCTTGTAGCTCAGTAAAACGTCATGACAGCTCAAGCTGCTTCCCCCCTCAACATTCATTAAATTGTCAGGGTTGCCAGGTTGATTTTCTCCTTCTTTTTTTATAACACGCCCGAATTGCATATGATTTACATTCCTATCAATGATAACTGTTTTTGATAGTAAGGGTGGCCAGCAGTAACTATATAGAAATAAACTTTTAGGTTGGTCCATGGAGATGAAGGAATACACATATTGCTCTTGTTCCTTGTTCTTAATTTCTGGTAAATCCCTTTCATACTAATTAATTTCTTCCTTTTTTATTTCCTTCACTTGGTTTTTATAAACTATACTATTTAGTTGTAGTGTAGTGAGTTCAGTACGTTCCAATGGAATGGATCAAAACGTAACTTTGCACTTCCGATCGTATCTTCCTTCACATAGGCATGACTTGATGATAATGGGAAAATGAAGGTGTCTCCATGTTACTTACCATTTATTTTCAATACATGCGAAAACTTTGAAATGACTAAGGAGTTGAAATATATAAAGTCCTTGTTAGCTCATCTGCTCTTAATTTGAGAGAAATTCCTGTATCGCAAAGGATCCTCCTCACTATGACGTCACCTCCTCAAGACGGAACTCTTCTAAACTTATTCACCTTGATATATTTACTTATGCCTATTTTTATAGATATTCAAACTAGATGTCTTCTGAAAGGGTCTCATCGGTATAAAATCTCTCATTATCGTCTCCCTTTGAGCACGCAGTGTGATCTCTGTCAACAAAATTGGACAAATTTATCTATGAGAATTCATTCCAGGCGATCTGTTTAACTCTCCGTTTCGTTCTCTCATTCCTTCCTCGATGATTGAAGAGCATTAACCCCTTTCATTATTAAAATGACAATTTAATCTCAAGTAAAGAACAAGTTTTTCCTCCGATCGTCAATTTAGGTAATATTTTTAGAGAGGGTTGCGCCCAGTATCTTGATCAAATTCGTACCAATTGCATTAAGTAAATTAATATTATATTATTGATCTTCCTTTCTCTCCTTGTGAGTCATTTCAAAGCATCATAATTAAACCTCTCTTCTTGTATGTAAATGGGAGGTACAGACTAAAACAACTCGAATATTCATTTCTCTATGATATTTTACTTCTCTTTCTTCTTCTAGCTCTTGACAATGCATCCTCCAGAATGTCTATTGTATGTGCGCAACTGTTAAGAACATGGAAAAAGGTTTGTGATCTATACATCATTACTCTGAATGTTGGTAAACCAGTTAAAAAATTACAACACTTTTTGATACCACGATTCTCTCCACTTAATACAAAATTAAAACCACATCGTTTCCATTTTCATCCTTCTTCTTTTTTTCTTCTGTCGTAATACAAATTATAGTCCATTATTTTTCGAGGCATCTGTTTAAAATTCGTGTTTCTAACTTTGGATTGAAAGATGATGCCAATATAAGAAGTAAAATCAATACTCTTTAATTTTTCCATAGCCATTGAGTGAATTTTAGTCCAATTAAATCCCTCTTTAGATGCTAGTACATAATTTCCTTCAAGGACTTACTACCTCAAAGGTTCCCTCTTCATTTCCTCACTTTTGACTTCTAGTCCTATCAGTATAAACATACAATCTTCTAATGTCATTTCCCTCAGTCCTACATGTTTGTTTTGGCAACAAAGCAAAGCATTTATAATCTCTTATTCTCATTCTGTCTTTTATTCACCAGTTTGACACTAGACCTAAAGTCATGTTTTTCTGATTTCTTAGGAACAACTTTAAAGTTCTATAACATTTTCCTGATTTACATCGTATTTTATTAAGCATTCTGGATTGATTGCATATGATCTATTTGAAATCTGCTCTCATTTTGATGACTCATTTCCATTCCCACCACATAACTGCCATTCAATTGATAAAAAAGTGATATACAATATCGTTTTCCCATATAGGTGGTAAATTGATGTAAATTTTGACTTCCTTGTTACTCGAGATCATAAATATCTCTTTATTTCTACTTTGGACATTAAAGTTACAATTTTTTTCCTCATAAATGTATGATTTTGTTCATTAATTATGTGTACTGGTGTCATCCCTGGCATGTCCCTCTTCTTCCATAAGCATCTCCACAAATGACATTGTCAAGTCTCCCTGCTGGCATTCACTACTACTTGCTCCAATATTTTCTTCCATTTTGTTGATTCGATCTTTTAATGATTCATTTTCTTTTAATTAATTTCATCTTGTCTTTTAAACTTTTTATCATCATTTCCACTAATAGTCAACTGTTTTAATTGATTTATTAACTAAAATATTTCTTTCTTTCTTAAAGGTTCCTATTATCAATTTAGTACTTCCGGAATTAAGCACGGATATTAATAACATATTGATTTGAGTGATACAATAAAACTGAGATAAGTTACTTTGCCCTGTACTCAAGACGGACTAAATGGATCAACTTTTATCCCTGAACACTACATCTATAGTTGGCATTCAACTGTGCCATGTGATCACATTCTGATCATATATATATATATTATAATGAATTTTCTCCATGAACATAGAACATACTGCTCGTTTCAATCAAGAACAATGCAAATATAAATTGAATACTTTATATTTACATGAATATAACACACCTTGGATGAACTGCCTCGATTCATATCACACCAAGCTTTCATCGACATCGAGATCTGGTAGGACAGGATTTCGTTTTATCTATTTATCATTTTTTACTCCACGGATTTGCATTATTTTAGCAAAAGTAAAATTTCCATGATTTCCATTATAATTTATTTGATATACACATTATTGTATTTTTATTTCTCCTCCATGGGTCAATGGTTCATTTTTGCAGTTTGTTACAAATAGTTGATAAATTTGATACATACTAACAAGAAATTATATGTGAACCATATTCAATAAATTATATTGAATATTAATACAATTCAACCGGTTCGAACCTTACTAATTGGCAAATATACATATATCGACACAGTAATTTAACCATTCTGAATAAATAATATTCAGTGAATGATATGAATATATTATTGAATGTACATGAATAATAGTATCTATATGTATAACAACGCAATATTTTCTTTCTTTCTATTCGTATCCTAAATAAATGTATGTAAGTGATTATCTGTCAGGCTTCCATTACACGGAAAGACAGATTTTATAGATGTACAATTAACAAGGTTTTAAGTACGCTCTGATTCCCATCTTTTGTTATAACAAAAGATGAGAATATTTTATTATCATTATTATTAAAGAATCATGTAGAAACAAAGAAATGCTTTTATAGTACGTCATAATTTGAAAGAAATCATATAATTTGATGTAATGCATTTGTATTCTATCTCGAGAGAAAAAGGTGACTCAAAGTCCCTCAACTAAATAAAGTGTTACTTCCACTTAATTACATGTCATAAAACCATTGGCTCTAGACTGCATTTATCCTTTAAATTCAAAAAAAAAAAAAAAATGGATGTAAATTATATTTCAAAGCGTATACGTATTTTTTTTTTTTAAATCGAGGATCGTAATTCATGATATTCTACACTTTTCTTATCCAAAATGAAGTCTATTAACTATGTTACTTATCTTTACTGTAGACAAAGATAAAAAAATCCTCTTTGCTTCAAGAAAAAAGATAAATATAAGAGACTGTTTTATAAGAGAGAGAATTCATCGAAGTAGAGTTCTTTGTTGATTAAAGGGAGAAAATCTTTTATCATTTGGATTAATCAAAATTATATTTTATGAAAAAGTGCATAGAAAAAAAATATAAGAAGGTCCATATTTTTTCTTCTCTCTTAATTCTCTATTTCATTAAATATGGAACTATGTACTCTTATTTAGATAGTAGTTTAAGACTAATCTTATCACTAATAGAGTTTAGATTAGGTACAAAGAATGAACCCCGACTTGAGCCCAATCTTATTCGACATATCTACAGTTAAAGTGAACCTAACACATTAACTACTAGAACCTGTGATTTGACCCTACATATTCACTAGTATAGTAGGGGTGAGGTCCGAGAAATCTAAAATCCCGACGAGCTCCGTTGTTTTTTTTTGGATCATGTCGGACTCAAGATGTAAATCTAATCTATATTAAAAAATAACGTTTATGGAATAACTCTATTGGGGGCGTCCGCAGATTTTTGTTTTTTTTGGTAGGAAAACCTAGAAAATTCAAATTGTACGAATATGTACAAAACATTTTTTGGCTCAACATTTATAATTAGTATGTGGTTGTTAATCAGCAATTTTGGAATAACAATATTCTTTTGAATTATGAAGTAAACCACTGATAAGAAACCCGTTTTATTCAAATTTTTTGACTTGTCTTCATATTTAGAGACAATTCGAACATTTGCACTTTTATGTAAACAAATAATAATTTTCAAGAAATAAAATAAAAAAATAATAAAAAAAACTACTTGTCGAAAATCTTTTCTTGCCCCTTTAAAATTATTCTATGTATGTTCCCTTATACAGTGCGTCCCACAATTTAAGCAGCTTAATAAAATAAAATATAACTTTAGTCAAAACAACTCCCAGTTATGGTACCAAAAAGCCTCTTAAAACGGGAGTGGATCTTTAGTATAAATACTACAATTCAACAGTCATACTAATTTTGAATGTAATTTATTTAAGTTCTTGCCTTTTCAAATAGAAAATTCATTATTGAGGTCTGTACATTACATACACACCCAATGTGCATTTGTAGAGGATGCCTAATTATGGGTAAGACCGTTACTAAAGTCGTCATAGGTACTTTTATAAATCAAAATATTGTATTTGTAGCAAATATTTTCAAGTTTCAAAAATAATCTTTTAAACATTATTAAACGGTTATTACGCAAAAGGAATTCGTTTTTCCTTCCCTTAGCCTCTTTCCGATTCAAGCCCTTAAATATATACAGTTATACATATATATATATATATGTAACTTGTGACATCTTTTTAAAAATTAAATATATGTATATATATATATATGTTTGTAGACAACTCCAAATAATCCCTCAAATCTCACCTTCCAGATCAGTATCTGGATTTATGAAGTCAGTTTAAATATATGTAGTGTGCTCAAGGTTAATTTTTTATCAAACCCGGGTGGTCCAATTATAAAAATATATACTTACATATATGTACACCCAGGTACACTCAACATATATAAACTTTAAAAAAAAAATTGAAAAATTGAAAAATTTCTAGAACATTTTTCTATAATTTAAAATACTTTTTCAAGTATCTTAAACGCAATGCAACTACTCCCTCCTAATTGATGTGTACCTACATATGTACTATGTACTAGCTCTAAACTTTGATGAAGAGTCATTGCATGCTTTTTTAAATTATGGGGTAGTGTCCTTCATGCAAGAAGTATGCAGAAGGAATTCTTTCACAAGAAAAATAAAAAAAAAAACGAGTAGACAAATGAGTTGTGAATGAAATTTATTTTTTTCTTTTAAAAAAATGGTAAAATGTTTTTTTAAATAACGAATTTATTTAATTTTTAAAAAAGAAGAGGTACATAATAAAAGAACGTATGACTACAAATTGTTAGGCATTTAATATGGAAAATAATAACAATAACTATAAAATTCTATATTTCTTACGAGGCTCTTGTGCTTTATGTATGTATAAATGATTTCAAATATGTGTATGTATGTATGTATGTATATTTCCTTCTCGTTTTCTTCAATATTGAAAGTTTAAACAACGCCTCAATAACGAAAAATAAAAATATAAGACTAAAAATAATGGGTGGAATGAAGAAACAATTTAAAATAATGATTTTCTTCCTTTAGAAATTTTTTCTTCATTTCTTCAAATGTCTTTATTTCTTCATAAACAAATATCTATATCTGTATATATATATATATACCAACAGCTATCCGGTTTTTGTAAAGGTTTATTTAAATGTATGTATACCTTTTGAAATTTGTTAGAAATAACGAAGAATTAAGGGGTTGAATCCCATCAAGGATGGATTCAAATAACACATATGAAAATCAAAGTCACTCTGGAATGCCTTTTACTTTTTAATGATCGGGTAGATTTTTGGTACAACATTTGTACAACTATGTAATATTCAAATAAGGTGTGTATAACTACAATTATCATTGATATATGTATTAGGTCTAGTGAAAAGAAATCCATTATTTTTTCATGAAATTGAAGGCTTTATTTAGCATAGTTAGAATAATCCAATTAAGGTTAAATATGCAACGTTTTGTTCCATAACTTGTTGCCATTTTGACGGTAATTCCATTATGCCTCTTTCATAGAAACTCCTCGTCTTTATTGGCAAAAAACACGAACAGTCGATTTTCACAAGCTTCTCTTGAGGCGGCGACGTTTTTACCAGACAAATCATTTGACAGAGACAGGAACAGGTGGTGGTAATCACTTGGTGTGAGATCCGGACTATAAGGTGGATGCTTAAGAACCATCCAACCAAGCTCTTGTAGCTTCTGGCGAGTCACCATGGATATGTGTGGCCTGGCGTTGTCCTAATGAAACACAATTCCTCTTCTGTTGACCAAAGCTGGGCCCATCTGGGTGATTGTTTCCAATTGTTGACAGTACAGGATCGAATTAAGAGTTTGACCGTAGTTTATCGACAATTTCGACAATTGGCCTTCCACAACTTGGTGCATCTTTGACATCAAAATTACCAGAACGACATCGACGAAACCAAAATTGTACATGATTGGCCGTTACAGGATAAGGATCATAAATACTATTCACATTTTCAGCTGTCTGACTTGTATTTTCGCTTTTATCGAAGAAAAATTGTAGAATGCAGTGTATTTTCTCCTTGCTGGTGTATATCTTTGACACGGACTCAAACATTTTCCTGAGTCAAGCATTCAAAAACTTGCTCTAGAAGTTTCTTTAGTACTAAATCTCATCTTTCTAACACCATCTAGGGTAATAGAATCGCACTTATACAACGCGAGATGCAGATCTCTAAAGTCATCTATTGCAAAAATAATGAATGAGTCTCCACAAATTAGTCCTCATATTAGTAATTTAACTTTGAATAAAATGATGAAACGCTTATAAATATGCTCTTATTTGTGCTCTAATATCGTCATTTCTAGTTTGTTCGGTGAAGTTAAAACCATGAAATTGGAAAATTAGTTGAATCCCACGACCTAGTTCAGATCCGATATAATGCTTTTTCAAAGTAGGAGATAAAATCAGTATAATAAACTGACCTTATCCAATAAATTAATGAAGCCACAATAACAATGTATATACAAACCTCATTTATTCATATATAAGGACGAAATATCCTTTGGGCGAATCATCATATTTTGCTCATGTATCAATATGTTTAGATGTATGGATTTACATATTTATATTTATACTAAAAGCATCATCCGAGTTGACAAAGTGCTTGTAGTCCGACATGTTTGTAAAAAAAAACCTTATTCAGAGCTAGTTTTTTAAACATAAATAAATGTTTTATTTATTCATTGATAAACTATCAACATGGAAACTGAATTGTTCTCATTTCAGTGTCTTAGACCAGGGGTGGATGACATATCGTAGTTTATTTTATTAGTTGGTGTGGATTGCTGCCTATAAACCTATATATTCTTCATCTTAAATTCAAGTTAAATTTTCCTCTTACATCCATATACATATTTTCACAGAGAGACGGAAATATTGTGTGTGGTTCATTTGAGTCGAGTGCTATTAAATTGAACCGTTATATGCAAATGGTTGGCCACCCTTGTCTAAAGTGATGATGGTTTTTGACCCTCTTGACATCATTAAAGCAAAGAAAATATGCATAATCCACCATATTACTCGTTATTCAATTAAAAAAGAAGCTGCACTCATTGTCCAAAGCACATTCAAACCAAGACTCTTAAAATACGATATTGCTGTATTTTAAAATAGGTTAAAGTTCACCTTTTGAACTTTTTATTAGTAGAGATAGCAGTTTTAACTGTCATCTTGTGATTTTTAAAAATACTAAAAAAAAAAAATCCTTTTACAAGATACAATTTTCAATAAAGATGTTGAATTCAATGAAAAATATTGTTTAAAATAATTTCAAAGTCATCTTACTGATAAATCATTCTCAATGCTATATTACGTGTATGTAATTCGTAACGACAGTTTCTATTTGCTGATACTTATAAAATACCTATGCTACCCCTTTTCCTTTTTAATTAAAATTTGAAGACTTGAAACGTTGTCATAGCTTGACCTATCTCATCATTAATAAAATATGAGTTGAAGAGGAATTTTGCATAAATGTGATCCTACCTACTTTTTTTTTTGCGATACACGTTATATCCTTCACTCCTTTTGGCTCCTATCCAAGTTCCACCTCTTCTTATCAATGCTGATGCATTTATCTAACTTGTCAAAATACAATATACATACATGCACTTTTTAGTCGTATTCATACAATTTCTTTTTTTCTTTAATTAAATATCGATGATATGTTAAAATGAAAATAAAACATGCAATTGTATCAGATATATGTGTCAAGTCAACAAGAGACCTAGTTTATCTGAAATATTTCAAAAATGAGTTGGAACTTTGTTACCATCATATTCCTGAAGACATTCTCTTTCGTTTGTATTAATAGTAGTCTATTTCGATTAATTAAATAATGACTCTAATAATTGCAACTGTATTATTGGAAAAAAATACCGGCCACAGTCAAGAATAAAAAATATCTGGTTTTTCTTACTATGTATTACTATGATTCATGGTGAGCATGATAGCGGATGTAGTTGATTCTTAATAGTTCTTAAGCAGATGATGAACTGGTTTTAGCCAACTGCCACTAAATAAATCTCTGGGACTATGAAAAAGATGGACGTTCTTTCAAGGACCATATCGGCTCCATGTGCAGTCTTAACATTTATCCAATTGCTCTATTGGATAGACACCAATCATTGGTTTCTCGATATAAGGTGACATTTTAGCAAAAACCGTGCGGTATAGGTCTTAAAATGACTCCTAAATATTTGACCGTTATATTCATAAAGTAAAAAAAACTACTTAAAAGTGGATTTTCTCCTTTTCAATATTTGAAAACAAACTTGCTTTCTTGTTGACTTGACATATATATATTAAGAGATGGGTATTTTGTTGAGATGAGAGAGGGTGTCTGCAATAACTATCTGGAGCCTCTGCATTTTATCTACTGATATTTGGCAATATTAGATAATATATGTATGTACAATAGCTACTTATAATTGTAGCATGTTTATCAAGGTAGGAGTACCAACATATATATTTCTTTCTTTTCATAAACTCAACGCTATTTCAACATTTTGCCCATACGTTACATATATAATATATACATGTAGATTTTACATACAAAATACAGTAATATTTCAGATTACGAACATAGTCCGTAAAAGAAAAGGGTTCCTCATTCAAATGCTCGTAAACTGACTTAGAGTCTGCTTTTTGAAAATAAATGTACAACTATTCATTTGACAATTTTTAACGTGTCTATATATTTAGTCATTAGAAGCTTGATCAATTGATCATGTATTTTTACGAATATGTAGAATGTATAACGTATTACAGTAATGATCAATGTGATGAGTCATAATGGTTTTCGCATCGTTTTCCTAATCTACGATGATGTCGGACTTTTTAGTGGTACAAAAGCAAATAAATTTATTATTAATTGAAAACATTATTCAAATCGACACCATTCGTTCAAAACAATCGCAATTAATTAAATCATTAATCTACATAAATTCATATTTTAAATCTTTTTATTTGACTGTAAACTAGAGTTCATTTACATCTTGTCTAAAAATCTAAATTCAAATCTGACATGACTTCAAATCCCTCACAAAACCAATTGATTTACAATCTGAGGTATTACTGTAGCCATACATAAATGTGTAAAGAACGTCAAAATACATACAAACAAACTTATGTACGAACCATCATCATTTTATGAGACGTATGATTTTAAAAATATATGATATTTGTGTATCTTTTTTAAAGATCAATAAACAATTTACATACATAGTGTATGGTTTATATTGTAAATAGTTGTAAAAAAATAAATTATTTGCTTGTACATTTTTTGTTTAACTCAAATGGTTTTTGTTGTCAACATGACGTAATGATTTAATGGTAATAATTACATATATTTTTTAACCGTTAAAAATGGGGATTTCTCTATGTACAAATGACACAACTTACTTTTACTTCTCTCTCACTGCACTAATTTCACTCTTTAAAAAAAAAAAAACAGTTTCAATTAGGTAAAAAAAAAAAAAAAAATTATTTCATTGTTTTCATATGAAATTTGCAGTTTTTAATCTTTTTTATGACATCATCTCGAGCAAAAAAGAGGAAAATAGAGAAAGTTGAAAGATCTACATATAAATACATAATACACAGGCACAATGTGTTTTTATATTTTGCTTGTAAAAGGTATATACATATCTTCTCCTGAGATTCCTTGTTTTCCCATTAATTAATCTTATAATGAAAAAATACATATAATATACATATTAGAAATTAGAATCATTTATTAAAAAAGTTTTTTTATATACATACATATATCAATCGAAGCGTTCAATTTGAATGTATAATATTAAAAGTTTGTATGAGGTGTATTTTGAATTAAGTAATTATAAAATCAATCAAAATATATACTTCATCCAAACTACATACATACGTTTTTCATCTCATTATTTGAGCAGATATGGCAACAAGTCAACTAAATTAACGTTTGATATCTGACTCAAATCAACTTAGTAATGAATTATTATTGTTATTATATTGCATTTGTTCTTAAGTAGCTCATTGATTTTTAACAAATTTTGGGTTGAAATTGAATGAAAATTTACACATTTAGATGGACGATTTCTTCTTAGTTAAGGAGATTTATGGGGCACTTGACATCTCATTTAAAAGCTGTGGGTCTCAGCTCTTGAATGCAGTCCTTATTAATCCATTTCATGTAATTTTCAAGGAATTATTTAAGTACAAAGGATTTGTCCAACTTTTGGGCCTACTCCTGTATCCTAAACCCCTAGGAGTCCCTTTAGGTCAAAACAAAGACTAGAAATGGAATTTGCATTAAATACACTTGTGAATCAACATTTTTTAATGCACAAAATGACTATCCATTTAGGCTTAAATTGAAGCTAAATATGTAAAATGGGCCAAAAAAGCTCAAAAAGTAGGGTCCAATTTCTCAAAAACCGACTATTGAAGAAAAAAAAAATTACAGATTTGAAATTAGCGTGCAAAATTAAATAACTTTTATTACTATACTTATACCCCTTAGGATTTTTGACTGTTGACCAGTGATATTATTACTATATATTAGATATTAATTCCAAATATGGGTTTGAGTTTTATCAGATGGAAATATCCAATCTTGAGAAAAGTTAAGAATCCTTAAGATTCGATATGGTGAATAATGTTTTTGAATGTTTTCTATTTCTAAAGCAAGTAAAACAAATAGATAATTTTTCATTTTTAAAAGGGTATTTATCACAAAAGGGTCAAAGTATCAATTGATAGTATTCTTTAGGTAACATAAATGTAACAAAAAAAAATTAAGAACACGTTTTGACACAAAAAAACCATTTTCAGATTTATGATTATTGTTTCAAGTCCTACAGAAATCAAGTATCAATTCTTTAATTTTTTTTTCAGGTATACTTAAAAGTGTGAGTTATTCATTTTTAAAAGAGTTTTAATTGGAAGGTCTATAGTTTATAGCATCAATATTGAGCCAAAAATCAATTGGAAGTTTAAAATCGTATTTAAACAATTTGTTGCAACGTCTAATTTCTGAAACATAAGTTGGCAAATAATTATTATTATTCATGATTCAATTATAAATGCTAAAATGCACGTATTGAACAATATATATTAATGGAATTTGAACAAAATAATTGCTGAAAAAATGATTAGAAAATTAATTTTTTTTTTAATAAGTAGCAAATTTTATTGAAAATATTACAAAAATATTTTGCATGGGAAATACTTCATATTCTAATGATTTTCACATTTATTATATGTTCACATATATGTGTATATATATATACCAGGTCTATACTTATGAAATGAGACTTTATTTTTCAATTTCTAATGTTTATTGTTTATTGCACTTTTTCCATCTCTTACGAAATTTTTGGGATGTTGCGTTAAAAAAAATGGCCATCTTTGGCTGCAAAATCAATTATCGAGTCATTTTTGGCTTCTGCATGAGAATTGAAGATCTGTTTTTTTTAATGCGTGACCCATCTATGCTAACAAGTGATAATCTGATGACGCCAAGTCTGATGAGTAAGCTGCATGTCCCAACGGTTACCAATCGTACGTCTCCACCAATTCCGAGGTTGCTCTTGCATTGTCATAAAAAAAAATTACTTGGATGCGCCGATCAGAATATTCTGGGCGTTTTTGGCGTTTTAGCGTGCACCATCAACTGTATTACGTGGTTTTAACAAATCGTACCAAATCATATGACGCTGATCCAAGAAAACACACGGCATTGCCACGTAGCTGAAGCGATATGGTTTGGCCAATATTTTTGGGTTGTGGAACACACTGTTCTCTCCTTAACCCTTTAGGTGGCGAATTATTAAGTTTTTGTTCAAAAAAATATTCAAAGAATTCCACTTTTGTTGAGTGCCATCAAAATTTTGAGTCAGCTTTCAAAAGGAAACTTTTCACTCCTTCTAGTACTTCATGTAACTGAACTGAATTTTGGTCTAAAAAATGGCGCACCATAAGGGCATGTGCAAAATGGCGGCCGAAAGTCAATGATGCCATATGGCATCATTACTACCTAAAGGGTTAAAGCATGTCACCGAAGGCTTCTACACGCATTTGATGTGCCACTGAAGTGTTTTTCCTCAAATGGTGACAGAAAATCCACAAAGTCTGCAAATCGTAGTTTGAAGGCACGAAACTCGACATTTTTAAGAACAAACAAAAATGACAAAAATTACCAGATGACAGACGAAAAAAATGAAATATTTGGGATGGTTTAAAAATACTACTGGCGACATTTGCTGCCTAATAGCTGCAAGTCTCATTTCATAGAGATATACCTAATATATATATATGCATAGATCAGTTGATCATTAGTGGAATGTGACTTATTATTGTATCAAAATTGTAACATACCTTGATTCCCCCTTTGACTATTGCACTTAAAAACAAATGAATTCTTTAAGACTATTTCAAAAAGGTATGCACAGACTACATACATCATTTTGTGTATTTCAAATTGTTGATATGTGATGTGCACATCTCATCTTTTTAATGGAAGAAGAACTCACAAGGAAATATAATCTTGAAGATATGATGCATCTTATATGACGGTATATTTTTAAATACATATACATATATTACATATATCATACCGTAGAGATCTTGAATTAAATAATTATTAATTTAAACTAAGATGTGTTCTAATTATTTGGAGTTTCATACCAAATATTCCTTCATGTAAAGTTATTTTTATGAAAATTACACGACAAGATTTTTGGGATACACAAAAACACACTGTATTCTCTCTTTAGCTGTTTTTTCATCAGTTGATTCTTTTGATTTAAAGCAGCTGACTCTACGTGTTATGAACTCAAAAATGGTATTATTATTATTTATGATTTTGATGTATAAAAAGTATATTAAATTGCGCGCCCTTTTTTTGAATTATTGAATAATAAACAAGTATTAACGATTGATTTGTATATTGATAGAATTTATAAATGTAGAGTATATCTAAATAATAACTCTGTCCAAACTTGTTAAAAAGTTAGCTACAAGGAAAATACAGAAGGGTAGCAGCTACCAGTTGTTTTTCCAAAATTTTCCTTTCCCTTTTGTGAGTCGAGTTTGTGAGTGAACAAAAAACTCGTCGTGTCAATTCCACCAAATAATTTCATTGATGAGCATTAGCGGAATGGGACGTATATTTCTAGTAGAATCTTCCTCAAAAAATTGCTACCCAGCTACAGTTTGTCTCTATAAGAGGAAAAATATATATTTTTTTTTAAATTATGACCAATTTTTGAATCCCGAGTGAGTAACTGTTTTGATGGCTCAGAAATAATAATTTAAAAATTTCATACCAAACCACAATTTAGTGATTTTCCAAAATAGCAAACACTCTGTTTTTGTACTTCATATGTCTTACAAAACAAAATATTGAAGAAAAAGAATTGAAAAAAAGATTTATGTATGTTTTGTAAGGACTTTGCAGCAGTGTTGCCACTTACTGACATCTATAAATTAAATTGCCTTAAAAAAATGCGTATATTTTATACATAAATATAAATGATAAGTTTGCTTGAGTGAGAATTTAAAGGAAAGGAAATTTATTTTATAGGATAAAAATTTAGATAATATGTAGAATTCAAGTCAATGAATCTTAAAAGTATATTAAAATTTTCTTTTTTTTTAAATTTTATATGTGCTTATTTTTCCAAAAAATTAATATATGAAATATATGTAGAATTGCTTAATGAAAATATTACTCTTTTAGTAGGGGTGACATTATTTTATAGTTGATAAATAATTATGGTTGATATTAGTAACCATATATTTACACCCATTTTTGTTCAAGACCTTTATACAAAAGTAAGGAAGTGCAGATCCATAGTTTTAAGAAATATTTTTGCAGGAGGCTTTTGCGTCTACCTATTATATGTAGGCACAGATATTTGAAAGAGTTACATTACAATAGCAGATGTTCGATATGTATAGTGTATATTTATGCAGAAGAAAAATCTATTTTTTTTTTTTTTTCAAGATAAAAAAGTGTATATGTAAAAGTATATTTGCTTCTTTTTTTTTTTAAAATGTATGAACCTTGTACTTTTTTATGCTCTCTTTTAAATATATGACCTCGTTTTGAGTTCCGGCATTTATATATGGGATTTTTTAACTCTTTTTTTGGGGGGAGAAAATGTTTATTCTACGCTTATAGGATTTTTCTAATATCTCCTGTACCTAAAGGAATCGATGAAATTTTGAGTAATTACATAAAGATAACCTTTTGTGTCAATAGTCTTATGGTATATAATTTAATTGATTTGACAATATTTTTCTATTTACTCTTAATTAATGAATTTAGCTAGTAGTTTGTTCATTTAAAGAGCCATAGAAACGCGTACCTTGTCTATTTAATTTACATAGTAACTTTGTTTTCATTGCCGAGTCTATATATAAATGGAAGTACCAAAGGATGTTATTACCTAATATTACATAAAGTGTACTTATTAAAGACAACAATTAATAATATTATAAAACCTTATAAGTAATTTATCTATTTAACATCCGTATAGCGTAAGGGTCGCTAACGACTCATTTTAAATTTTAAAAGGGATATGGTTGAGAGTTCATTTGCTTCTTAAAGAACAACAAATTTTGTTAACATTGTTTCAACTTTTCGTTGAAGTCATACCCATCGTTGCTCACAAAAAAATGTGAGTACAAAAATAATGACACTCTCCCTCTGTCTGGTGGTCATTTTTGAACTATAGAGTTAAGTTATAAGAACTCCATATATTATGTATATTCAAATGATTGTTTGCCAAAAATATACGCGTTTATCATTATTATGAAGTTATCTTTATGGCAATAAATTTCTAATTTATTTACAATGAAAGTCCTTGTTCTTATAAAACAGTTAATTTTTCCCCCTTTTTTGAGCCATTTCATGAAGTTTCCGTAAGAAATGCATCCATTTTGTGTAATAACTATATGATCAGCTACTCCCATATTAGAGTATTGTTTTTTGGGTTTATTATACAATCTGTGACGTCAGTGAATGAAAACATTCTATACGTGCTTTATTCGCTTAAAAGTACTCTATATAGATATTTTAATGCAATTTAAAATGATATTCGGATAAACATTTCCCTTACTCCTTCAGGCTGACTTATTCATTAAATATGTAATATTTTTCCTATCATATGTGTATTTAAATTAAGGAATGCTTATTTCTGGAGTAATATTTTCCCCTATTGTCATTATAACACAGATATTTGAAGCCTGTTGTTCCTTAAGTAACTTTGTACGTAGGTGAGGGAAAAAAATTATTGGCTAGGAGTTATCACCCTTCATTGTCGTATTTACTCCTCAGAATATAGATAACTGCAATCCTGATGAAGATCCAATCATTTTTGGGTTTCAAAATTATAAGTTACATGTTTGACATTATAACAAAATAATAAGTGATATAATATTTTTGGCGAAATGTTCCTTCGGCGGTGAAAAGGTTTTTCTGCAAATGATCATAGAAGCCGTTTTTTCATATTATTAGATTCAATTTGACCTAACTACATGTATGTTTCCAAATTGTCAGTTATGTTGTTATTTGCTTATAATAGACAAATAAAACACCATGATGACTGAGTTCACATATACATAGTCTAATCAATAAATTAACTATTACTTTTGCAAGATTCAGATATTTTTATCCAATTATCCTACTTTCCTGGTATCTGTATAATCCATCCATTTTAATAAATTACAGAAATATGGGCATTTCATAATTTTTATTCGTTTGATTTTATTTTTATTTTGTGCTCAAGTTGTATTTAAGATAGTTTTTTGTTTTTTTCATTTACTCTAAGCCATTATGTGAAATTTCCTACAGATTTTTATGAGATTTGACAATTTTATTTATAAAATATTTGCTGTCAACATGGCGTCCCTTCGATCTATGATGCAATCTGTGACATCATCATTGAAAACAATCTATACAAAAATCCTTTCATTAAACTTCTTTTTTTTTTAACTCCTTCCACGTGCCATCAGATTTACCTACCTCTTTCGACTTGAACAAAAGTACACAAAAAAAAAGCTAATTTTTGTTTTTTTCAGTTTCATAACAATGAAAAGTAAAACTTTCTGGATTAAAAAACTATTTTTAGGTGGCTTTAACATATTAGGTACATATTTTTACTTCCGTTCTGCTTTAAGCTTCTTTTAATCTTGAATATACGTATTCTAGGATAATGAACAGAGGGTTTTTTTTTTAAAAAAAAGTCAAGCGTTCGTTGTATTATTTACTTTACTCTCCCAAAAAAACAAAAAATCACATGAAGAAATTTAAAAATCAAAAACAAATGAACTGCTTATGAGTTTCAATTAGAAATGAAGAGATCTCATACTATACATTTATACATAAAATAATAATTATTTATATTTATTTATCCTAAAGCATTTAAAAAGATTAAATCCTTTTTTTTTTTTTTTTAAATTAATTTTAGATAAACATCAATGCACCTTTTAAGATCTTACATGTTATATATGTTAAAAAAAACAAAAATTAAGATTAAAATGAAATTAATAAGTAATTCTTATATATATAGAATCTCTCTCTCTCTCTCTCTTTCTTATAGGTATTTAAACCTAGAAGCAAAATAGCATCATCCATAGAATACTAATGTTCTTTGGCATATGGTTACTTATTCAAGGCTTAACTACTATATAAAAAAAATAAATATTCTGGTCGTATTTTAAATTTTATGATTCAAGAAAAATAATAAAAAATAAAAAATCATTTCCAGGAGGTGGACGCGGACTCCACCTCCCAAACACTCCACCGCCTACTTGATTGGCATACTTATTCTTCCCATTTTTATTTATATGGTAATAATTATTATCTTTTCTTAAGTATTACGCATAAAAATATCATTTTACTTAAGGTTTTATTTTTATTTATAGAGTCAATAACGTATAATGAATTAATAAGGAAGGAAGTCGAGAATGAAAGATAACATCATCATCGATGGAGCCATTTTTATTTTTTTTCTATTTTAGTGGATGTTAGAATTGAGAATGTAGCATGCTTGTAGAGTACAAGTAATACTTTGGATTGTGAGGATAAATCCATGTAAAAGCAACGATGAACAACGAATGAGTGATTGCTTCTTATTACATGAATCTAGAGCAATTTTGTTTAGAGTAAGCTGCCATGTCTTTCATTTTAATCGGGGTTGGCATTTAGATTTTTTTTAATATGATATTAAAAAAAAGAAGATCTACATAAATATATGTCATGTCAACAAGAAAGCAAGTTTGTTTTCAAATATTGAAAAGGAGACAATCCACTTTTAAGTTTTTTTATAAATATAACGGTCAAATACTTTGGAGTCATTTTAAGACCTATACCGCACGGTTTTTGCTAAAATGTCACTTTATATTGAGAAACAACCAGGGTCGTTATCTATCCAGTAGAGCAATTTGATAAATATTACTACTGCACATGGAGCGTATATGGTCCCTGAAAGAACGTCCATCTTTTTCATAGCCCTAGAGATTTACATATTTAGTGACAGTTGGTTTTTTCCTATAATACAATTACAATTATTGGAGTCATTATTTAATTAATCGAAATAACCTATCAATATAAACGAGAAAAGAGAATGTCTTCAAGAATATGAGTGCAGTTCACACTCATTTTTGAAATATTTTTCATAAACTTGGTCTCTTGTTGAATTGACACATATATCTCCAATCTATCAAAGTTCTTCTTGCCTATGACACCTGAAATCATATGACCAGTAGAGGTAAATCAAATGTTTGCACGTGTGGAGTATTGCTTTTTAGGAATATTCAAACATCCAAATCTTTTTAAAAGTTTATACCCGTATAATCGCTTTTTTATTTTTTCGAAACATCACTTGTATACATATTCCCAAGATGAATTAATCTTGTATATATGTTTTTGAGGTATAGAGCCACAAAATTGGTCTGTATAGACAAGGAAACTTCTTTAGAATCCTTGTTATCAATTGTCATTCTCCTAGTAGAAAACGAGCACTCAAAGTTCAAAACAATTCAAAACCAATTTCTACGCAAACTTATACATATACCATAGAAACCTCAATAAAAAAATGTATTTTATCATAAGCGACTTATTTGTTCTATATAATATGAAGTTAATTTTCCATTTTCTACTCATGTAACATATATATTACATGATTTTTGTGATCAACTATGTATATCACGTACCATTTATTTCATAAGTAAAATACACTCACATTATGTCATAAAACTAAGTATTTTTTTTTATAAGAAAATGTTACTCATTTTAAAATACTGTAAAATTTTACAAGACACGCAAAATATTTGTAAGTTAAATAAATGAAATTTACAACTACATTTATAAGTATTATATAAGATGCAAAATGTAATTGAGCTCAAATGTAAGCAAAACTGCTACTCGTATTGACGTGATTTAGATTGAATACGAATAAATCATTCCAATAGTATGTATGTTAAAGAATTCTTCATAAATATATATAAAATACACGTTATTAACTATTATTAATTCTTTGTGGATATATTTACAAATCTTCATCATGGAACATCATTGGACATAAGAGTATCATATAAAAACTTATACTATCGTCACAAATAGACGATTCAATCCAACTTTTTTTTACTACGGACTGGTCAATGCTTGACAATTTTACTGCGGACCGAAAGGTTGAAATATTAATAATTACATTAAACGTGAATCCACTGAGCACTCATGAGAAACTTTATTAGCACATTGCTCCAACAATATAACATATTATATATAACATCAAAAACTGTCCGTAACGCTAAATCAATAGGGGCCCTGAGCTTGTTTCGATGCAACGAGATGGTCCCATCTGGGGGTTGTAATGGCAGACAAAGACATCTGCAGTCTGTTGCTTATGTCCAGTTTACTCCTTTGCCTTGTTTTGGTGGCTATCACTCCAGAAAACCCAGCTTTACACAGATAGGATGTTGATAATATGGCAACCGGGGTTTTAAGCCCTATGTTTACGATCTCTGGGTATTCTACCATGACTTTAATCCAATACACAGGCAAAGTTATTGTCTCAAACATTGTTTTAAGCAGCCATCATTTGCAATCGCCTGCAGTTGGTCTTCTTCTTGCACGGACATGTTGGATTCTGCTCGTTTGTTGACTAATGGGTCACGTATCCATTCCTTGACCGTTCGTGGATCCTTTTAGGTTGGGAAGTAGAAAACAGAAAAAACTAATTAATTATTGTATGGACCGGTACTGATTGATCCACGGACCGGTCAGCGGCCAGGGGTTGGGAACCACTGATCTATAGAATCAGTATATATCTTAATAAGAAAGCTTAAGAAATGAAGTTGTTTCCCTCATTGTCTCATGACTTGTAGCCTTATCTAAATACTATTACTTATATATACATATATTTATCTTAGGTAATGGAGTTAAGTAATAATCATTTAAATAAAATGCCTCTTAATAAAAATATCCATTAACCTTTGCAAAACCAGACATTGCAAAAAAGCCTTTATTTGAGTTTTCTATAATTGCACATTGTGAACTATTAAAAAAATCATTTTAGACATTATTGTAGTTGTTTTATCTTCTTGTGTATAGGTCCATAGTTAGTTTTTATTATTTCCATTTAATTAACTTTGTTTATTTTCTAAATTTCAAATAGACAGACTAAGTAAGTTTTGTACCCATTTATTTATTTTTTGTAGCAAATGGTTTTAAGCATCTTGTTGACGTAAAGAAATATATTTATTATAATTACACTCCCTTTAAAGTCATGAAAAATTTCTCCTCATTTATGTTATTATTATTATTATTTTTTTGTATATGATAATTAGTTTTAACCTCAAACAAATTTGTTTCTCTCTCTCTGAAAAGTTTTTAAGAAGCATTGCAATGTCGAAGAAAGAGTTAATTGTTTAAAGGAAAAGAAAGAAAAAAAGTCATAAGTTTCATATCTTAATGGATTTTCATACTTTTTTCAATAGTGTTTCCACGTAGCTTCATGGTTTTTGAAAGTGGGCTAAATCAGTGGTCCCCAATCCTCGGTCTGTGGATCAATCAGAATCCGGGCTGTACAAGAACTAATTAGTTCTTTCTGTTTTATTTATTATCTAAGTCTGGGACGATAATACTTCATCTACAGACTATAGGAGAACAAGAAAATATTAAGCATAAATGCAAATTACAAAAGATAATAATTAATTGTGCGGGGTAGTTGTTAATTATTTTGGGGTTGATAATTCTTAATTAACTCATCGGATTTCACGGGAAACAAGCTACAAAGCCTAGTGCATGTTCTCCACGCTCTTTCGTTATTTGCAACCCTGTTGCCACTTCCAACATCCTATCTGTGTGAAGCAGGGTTTTCTGAAGTGACAGTTCCCAAAACAAGGCAAAGGAGTAGATTAGACATAAGCAACACACTGCGAGTGTGTAGTAGGAGCAATATAATAGTCATTTTGACCATTTTGAAATCTGGAAATGTAATAACTTGGTTAAATACATTAACAAATAATGGATTCTCCTTGACATTTCCTCAGAATATATATTTAATTCCTTTTATATGGTTCTTCAGCAGAATTGCATGAAAAGTTGCAATAATATAATTAAGTGTACCTTTTTATTCAAAGAATCCACAATTTGACCCAAATACCTTAAATAACTCTCCTTAAATTTATAATTTCACTAGGATAATTTAGAGTATTTCTCATACTTATCTTCATTTTGTCTTACAATGGGGGATTGATTATATAAATAATTCGCTAAAAGGATTAAGGAGAGGGAGTTACTTATCATTAATTAAAAAAACAGAGTTAAGGAATACAGTATTTAAAAAACTAAACATACTAATATCTTAGGAAGACACTTTGATTTCTAGAACAGCGACAATTTATATGAAGATTTTTTGTTTGTGAAAATTGTTAATTTCTTATATAAATTGTATAAAACTTTTGATGTAATTATTTATTAAATTTAATAATAGTTAGTGTAAATTTAAATTATTTTATTCCATGTAAAGCCCAATTCGAAAAAATAGACTATTCTTTGTTTTCAAATATGACTGTATTGGTGTACATATAAGTTGCAATTCATATTATGAATTCATATAATTCATATTTTAATATTTCTTTATTTTTAACAATATTTATAAATATATAAAATCAATTAAAATTCTTTGCAAGTAAATTTATCAAAATAAAAATTTATTTAAAAAAAGAATACTCACGAAAATGGTTGATTTGTTAATATTCTTCTCAAAATAAGTAATCTTAGCGTGAACTAATTTTACTCAATAGTAATGCTTTAATTATCCCTAATTATGCTTCTTTCATGGAATATAAAAAAAGCTGACCTAATTCAAAGTAATTATATTGTTTTTTTGTGTGAGACCAATTTGGCTAAAATTTAGGGTATCGAGTCATTTTTATAAAAGAAAAACTTTTTTCATCATAATTACTTTCAATCATGCTTAAACTATTTCAAAAATAAGCTTAATTATCTTGAAGGCATTAAAGAATGTCATATAAATCAATAAATAAAAGAAAAAAAGGGTATTAAAATAATTTTCTCTACCCATGTACTTAAAAAACTTTATATCGTAATGACACGGGCAATTAATAGAGTCATGTTTTATTTAGACTTAAAAATTATTATTTTATGCTTCGAATATGATTCCTATAAAAAAAATTACTTTTTTTTTTTACGTTATTGCAGTTAATTACCATTTGATGGCTTCTATTCCTGTATATATATATATATATATATTTACAAACGTAGATGTTTTGATATTATATTTTACTTTTATTTTAATATCAGGTTTTATTATAAATACAATTATAAAAATACCTCTTAAAAACAGGTAAAAAGTAGTAATTAGAAGAAATAAGTGTATTAAACTAAAAAAAGAAAAATAGGATTTTTTAATGCACAAATCAAGTTTGCATCTTTTATGAAAATATCGATCCTTTTAAAAACAAAAAACAAAAACTATTACAAACAAGTTTATTTTCAATTGTGTTATAATATTTTTCCTCAATGCTTGCATACTAGTTTTTGTAGTCACTCACCAGTTTTCTAACTATGAATGGCTATGAATTCCTCAACGAGGGAGTACTAAAGTCCCAGTCATCAAAAGTTGGGTGTCCAGTAAATTCATCGATAGTAAATTCATCGATTTGTAAATTCATCCCAATGAGTACTTTCAACAGCTTAGAGCAAATTTGATTTGGTAGGGTTTTTCTCAATAACACCGACCAGATTAAGATTATATAAAAAAATTTTGTGCATAAAATAACAAAAATTATTATTCTAATTACATATTTAGAACTTGTATTTCCAAAAATGTACGACAACCAACTTTGAAACTCTTACAAAAACCGTATATTAGATTCATTTTTTGCAAATTGAATGAAGCAAAAACAATGATTGTGAATAAGGTTTTATTTCTATCCAATTTTATAAGATTTAAAATAATTTCCCAAAGATGTGAACTTGACGAATGACAAGGAATACTCAAATAGGAAACGACAAATTATATTTACAATCCAGTTCATCTAACCAGAGGCAGCAATAGGTATACCCAAATTTACTCTAGGCTGTTGAAAGTATTTATTGGGAGAAGAAAGTCGATGAATTTTTTTCATCCATGAATTGACGGTCAATGAATTGATGTTTATCAATGAATTTTGCTACACCACAAAAATTGATTACATGAAAAGTTATTTGATACAATAAAGAGAACAAAGGATACCCAATATGAAAGCAAAGTTATGGAGCTAAACGAATCATAAGCTATCTATGTAATTTTATTAAAAGATCGAGTAACTTTTGGTAGACACTTACATCTGAAGTTTTTACGTCCATCACTAGCATTGGATAACAAAGAGTGATTTTTATTGAGGTTCTAGACCTACTTTTGGTTTGTGATCCATTACAGACGATTTCTTATTAGTTAAGGATTCTTACCGAACGCTTGACATCTTGTTTTAAAGCTGTGGGTCTCAGCTCTTGTATGCATTTCTTATTAGTCCATTTCATGTAATATTCAAGGAGTTATTTAAGTACAAAAAAATTAGCCAACTTTTGGGCCTACTCCGGTATCCTACGCTCCCAGGAGTCCCTTTAGATCACAACAAAAGCTAGAAATGGAATTTGCATTAAATACACTAGCAAATCATTATTTTTTAATGCACCAAATTGGCTTAAATTGAAGTTGAAGTTGGAAAATGTGTCAAATTACCTAATAAAGTAGAGCCCGATCTCTCGAAAACCGTTGGACTCTTGGAAAAAAAATTACAGATTTTGAAATCAACGTGCAAAACTAAATAACTTTTATTACACTTATGCCCCTTAGGATTTTTGACTGTTGACACCAGTGTTTTTAATAATAAGTGTTGAAGTATTTGTATGTTACACATGATATCTTTCATATATGTACTTCAATAGCTCCCTAACGAAGCAAAAATTATTATTATTACTATTATGTATTATTGTTTTTCTGTAAAGGATGTACAATACAATGTTCAATGTATACTTACTAGAAGAACAAACATTTAATTATTTATGAATGTTTCAGAGATACATTTAGAGAACATAAATTAATTATTTTGTCCTTGAGCTTCTAGTTCACATATTTTATTTTCACATGAATGTAAGTACGTTTGAATGAATCATACTCTAAGTTCTTAGAAAAAACCTTAAAAAATACATGTACTTTATAAACCTTGAGTGATACAAATCTGTTTGGGGGCCGATGATAATTATTTGGGGATTAAAAAATCGATAACTGATTAATCAGGAGAAATATTTTCTCGAATGAATCCTTGTGATTCCAGTCAAAATAATGAAATATTTATATGTTTGTGCTTCACCCACACAATTTTTCTTATGACCATAGATTTGCTGATGAACAAGATTTTGAGAAATTACATAATTAAAAAGTAAATGATATCTCATTTCCCATTACAAATTAATTTAAAGTTACCTAATCAGCTCATCAAATAAATCGATCAAGCCCTAAATCTACAAACATAGAACAATATCAAAGTTTTTACTAATGGAAGTATTGTTACTTAGAATTCAATCCTTTTGATGAATAAATCATGTACGTACATTATAAATGTCGTGATATAAGTTTGTAATAGTTAATAGTGAATCAAATTCGCAATAATAGAATGTCTTTAATATTTATTATTCGAATGATAGCTTTATTTCGTAGAAATACGTATTGTATTTATATTTATTTTATAAAAGCCAAAGTTTTAAGCATTACAAAAAAAAGTTTTTGTATTTCTGTATTGTCTGTTGGAGTACCCACTTGAAAAAATTATTAAAAAAATAATAAAAATACTTCATATAAGATGCTTTAAGTACCTGTTTTTTTTTTGTGGATGTACATATATGTGTGTGTATTAATTCTATGACAGTCCACTTTTTGTTAAACTGTGCAAAAATATTAGTAACAAATAAATATATTTTTATTACAAAGCAGAAAATGTAGATGTAATTTTATTTTATATCTGAAAGTACCCATTTTAAACACTGCAATTTTTCAATAACACGGGTCAACAAATTTGAACTTTCAAAAATCCTATGGGGCAGAAGTATAATAAAAGTTATTCAGTTTTGGTCACTGATTTCAGCTATAGAACAGTTCATCTCTATCATACAGGGTGTCCACAAAGTCTGGGTACATAAGGGATAAATTCATACGTTTAGAAAAAAACAATTTTATTTAATTATAAAGAAATTATATTTTCAATATGTGATCAATATTTCAATATTTTGTGGATAGTTGACCTTGGAACACCCAACTCCATGGATGTTCGACGAAGTGTGATTTCTTTGGGCTAGGAGGAATCTTGGGCATGGCAACTTCTTTCGTTTCGTCTGAAGTCTTTGGTCGTCCAAGAACGAGGTTTGTCCAAGCCGTTTCTTTAGTCTTTGTGACCAATTTCCTTACGGCAGTAAAATAAATAGATTGCCGATCAGGGTGTTGAAGGTTCAATTCATCGGGGATTTTGTGATAAAGCCATCCTTTTCGTCCACTTAAGAGTATCAGCTCGAGATTCTTTCTTCTTTAGACAGGAAAAATAACATAGTAAATAAATTAAATATTATTATTCCTATGTACCCAGACTTTGTGGACACTCTGTATTATTCAAGATTTCTTTTAAAAAAAAATGATCTGCCACACGCATGTCTTCATATGTATCGTTGCTATGTATAATTAGTTATACAAAAATTATTCAATCTCAAGTAATGATACTGTGGAAGAAAAGGCTTTTAAAAACATGACAGTGGATTTAAGTGCATTCAGGCTCTTTTTGATCGTTTTTTAAAGACATATTATGCATCTATGTACATAGTAAAACCATTACTGTTACTCATATACCAACGTACCTAAATATGTAAATAATAAGTTGTATTTACTCACAATTGCTTGGCATCGTCATCATCATCATTGCTTATGTAAGGATAGACATCATGTCAGTGATTAATTATTATTATTATCCGTATTTCTTCACTCAATAGATAACTCACGGAGAAAGTTTAATTGTTGACTAAATATTATTGAGTTAATGATGATAGCTAATGTGTTGTTCTTCTTATTTTTTTTTCCAGGGTGGAGTGTTTTCTCAATACTTACCATTAAATACCTAGATTATTGTTTTTTTATATTAATTATAAATTCACATGTCTGATTCGTTTAATGATATGGAGTTCCACTTGTGCATTTAATTGTTGTGAATGGTTGTTCAACATGTTGACAAAGTCATCTTGTGATGATTTGTTTTGTTTTATTTACTCAGAATTTGTCCACTTATTTGTTGTTGTTCTAACCAACACGTGGGCTTATTTTTTGAGGGGTCTCAAAACTCTTCAAGTCATTGTTTAAAATAAGTTATTATTGACGGAAAATTGAGAAAAATATGTACTTTTCATGTTTTTGTTATAAAAAACAACATTACGTTTGAGTGTATACCTTATAAAAGTAATGTTTTCTTTTTTTTTTATTCCACCTTTATTTGTTGCTTTTTGGCCACATGATTTGCAAAATAAAAACATGGTTAACTGAGAAAACTTGTTGAGTAATGTTGATTGTTTTTTTTAAGTACAAAACTCATGGTATAAACAAATAATTCTATTATAAACAGTTTTAAAATGTTTTTACTATATCAGGAGGACACATGGCAATATGACTTGAAATTTACGTGCCAATAGGACTTTCTCATATGAAGCAAAACTTTGTAAAATATCCGAAATTAAGAAGTAAAGTTCCAGTTCCGACGGAGAGTCGGTTCATCTACATATCAATAAAACTATTTATTTTTTTAAGTATATACGCACAATAAAATCGGGTTGCGGTAAAATAAATATGGGATTTTAGTGCTCAATCAGTCTTGAGCCCCTGGTATTATTGATAAATCTATTTTTAAAGAATATTCATTGTCAATTATGTCAAAAGTGGTTTTTGAACATATTAAGAAGAAATTAAACAGAATGTGAAAATTATTCGTTTTGCACTTAATAAGCTCAATAAATATGGTTATTATTATTTTTTCGATCACAGTCCAAGTTTTTAAAATTATTATTATTATTATACTAAATTATTTTCCTCTTTTGAACTGATATTAAATATCAAAAATTAGAAACCCTTCAAATAACTTATGACTTAAATTAGAATGTAAATTTGATTTGTCAGTTAATGATTTTGGTTAGATAGTTCGATAAAGCAACGTCGAGACATTATTTAGACATACTTATATTTAGTGAATCAACATAATATATTAATATATACATATATGTGAGATGAGATATAGAAACAATGATAGGATTTTTTCGGTGAAATGCAGTTCCTTGCAGATGATGCTTCTTTATTAATTGCTCTACAATTTTTATTGCTATTATTTTTCAATTTGTTCTCTAAAAGCTGCGATTTTGAGCAAATAATGATCTTTAAAAAGTCATGCTAAATATACATCTAGCTGCAACACTTGGTACTTATGACGTCCAAATATTGAATAATATAACAAAGTAATGGCACAGATGAGAAGGAAAATACAAAATGAAGATCATCATTACTTATCAACAAGTTAATACGGTAATCGTATAATTCGTCCATTTGGCAAAAGTTATCTTCATCACTCTTTAGAAGGCGAAATCCCACGTTATCATGCATAATGTTTCTAAAAAAGGTATGACATATAAAATAGTGACTATTATCTAAAAGATATGTTAACGGATCTTGTAGGTATTTTGTTTGTAAGTAGCAAAATTTAGAATAATAAAAAAGTCAGTGTCCACTTCTATGAAGTATAAATAGCTAGAAAATGAATAAGACACTTTTCTCCTTTTCTTGTTTTATTTGCCAGGATCGTTTCTATGAAACATCTCACATTTATATATATATATATATAAGGTACTTCATTTCAGATATTTGACAAATTTTTGCCAACAATTAAAAACTCCTATTCTATTACATACAAATGTAAAATGCTCAGGAAATAAATTTTGAGGAAGTTTAGATTTTCTTATGACTTAGGTTTTTTGTATTACACTGGATCCACCAAGTAACTTCCCTTCTATATATACTATAGGTCTTATCATAATTTTAATCAATTATAAGTGATGAAAAACTCTTTTCATTTGAGCAGACATTATGGTCTTAGAAGGACACTTGTTAGTGTATTTAGTAGAAAACATATTATATACCTATTCCAGTCATCAATAACAAAATTCGTTTCTATATTAATGTTCATATCAATGTTATTTTTTCTGATTTTGAGAATTGATTTATTGGGTGTGGTTCAAACACTTAACTAAATGGGCTCATCAATATTATTTTTTGATAAATAACTGTTTTGTTATGATTTAAAGCCCATCATGTTTTGAAACCAAATAAATACACAAGAAAAAAGAAGAAAATTGTCTGGGCTCTTAAAATGAGAAATAAATATTTATTTTAATGGAATGTAGGATATTTTTAAAATATCCTTGCTAGGGATGTATTTATGGATCAGGGAATTTTCAATACGAGTAAAAAATTTGTTTAGATTAATTTCTATACATTAGATGCCCAACATGTTTGATAATTATTTTTGAGGTTCACTAAGTTACAATAGACTGTTCTCAAATGTGAAAAAAATAAATAATTTCGTTTATGTCAAAAAAATAACTTTACAGTACCTAAAAACCAACCGTTATACCGGAGAACCGATTAAATCATTCAATTATTATAGGCAGTTAGACAATATTTGTGACCCTGTGAATGATTATCAATATTTTTTCAACATTATCAGCAATTACAAATTTTTAAATTATTAAAATTACTTAATTCTATACCTTTTCAACTTCAATATGGGAATAAACAATACCATATTGAACTTGCTTATTCCCATATTGAACTTGAAAAGGTATAGAATACAACAAAACGTAGCTGGCATTTTTGAAAATTTCCTTTTTTTTGTTACTTTTTATGATAGAGGCAATTCATGTCATTGGTTGTTTTTCTTCTATAATCATCGTTGATGGACCAAAAAATTCATTTGAAAATGAAAAGATATTGAAATTTTGTGCTTCAAAGGAATTCCTCATTTTCAACATAGTATCCAGGATTAAGATTTTAAGCCTAGAATGTTCATATGCGTTCAAATAGACTGCCAATACTAATATTGTTGTAGTAGATATTTGGAATGCTCATAAGTTTAGAGAACAATCTAATTGTTTGTTTTTTATAGCTGCAATCTAAGTAATTTATTTAATAAATCATGCTTGACGATAAGGGTTAAATATGGATGACAATGATCAGATACTGAATAAAAAATACAAATTACATATATGTATATATATATTTGAGTTTGTATCCAATGATTCTAATGATTTTCTTTAATTATATAATTTATTTTTGTAACTTGCCATTTTGTAAAAAATTTCACTAATTTAATTAATTTTATTACAATTGAAATTTATAAATATCCCACCTTTGCTTTTACTAAAACTTTTGTGCAAAGAATTTAAACATATTAAATCCTTAGAGCACTATATATTATATGCTCAAAAGTAATTCCTATTACCTATATATGTATATATATGTATATCTACAAATACATAAGTGCAAAAATAAGTTTATATTAAACTTGCAATAAAATTCTTTGTTGTATGACTGTTTTCAACTTATATACGAAGATACTTACAATATAGTAAATCCTTTTGTTTTACCCAAGGGGACCTCACAAAAATATATTATATATTATGTGTATAAGGTTTAATCAATGAAGCACTTCGATAAAAGAAACGGGTCTTATTTTGCTCATTACAAAAAAAAAAAAATATCATCTCAGTACATGAAATGAAAGTTTATGTAACTTTCAAAGTCATTTTACAAAATAGTAATGCATCGTTTCCCTTCATGGATCGACCCATATATGTATGAGGAAAAATTAAACCCAAAGTATATATATAGTATAAGAAATTTTAATTGAATTTATAAATGGTTTTGAACATTTAAAAAAAACAAAAAGCACTGAGAAATTACATTTGGAGTGTTACATTAACTTATTCTGAGTATGCATATGAACATATATTATTATTAGGGTTGGTAATTTAAAAAAAAAAAAATCAAGTTAGTTCTGCGTGAGAATAAAAAAATATTCAGGAAATGTCATTTATAATAATTTACACAAGTTAAAACATCACTCTCAGATCCTTCATCCTTTCCAACCCAGAGGACACAGGTGTTCCATAAATTTAAAATGTGCTAATGCGCTCCATTGTCCACCGATTTTTGTTTTCTTTTTTTTTGTTTGATAGCTAAGATGTCAAGCTATTATTCATATTCCATAGTTAGTCATAAAAAAATTTGATTTGAATATTTCTCAAGGTACTGAAAGTTACGGTTTTTACACAAGCAACAAAAAAAATCATGTTTAAATCAAAATAATTTTTTCATTTTTAAAGGAAATTATATGCTTATAAAATATTTGTACGGACAATAATTGATACTGGTACGATTACCGTATAAACCGATTGATAAGGAATTTTATAATCATGCTCTCTAAAAGTATCATCATTTATTAGTCATTACTCATTCCTACCTATGACGTCATAAGTACCAAGTGTTGCTGCTAGATGTATATTTAGCATGACTTTTTAAAGATCATTATTTGCTCGAAATTACACCTTCTACAGAATTAATTGAAAAATAATAATAATAGAAATTGTAGAGCAATTAATAAAGAAGCATCATCTGCAAGGAACTTGCAAAAAATCCTAGCATTGTTTCTATGTACTATCTCACAAATATAAGTAATAAAGAGAGATAATTCAGATAGACGGTAAAGGTTTAAGTTATTTTATTTGCAGTTCCCTCAGTAACTTACAAATCCAGGAAAGTAATTTACTATTTTCCTAAATTTAAAAAAAAAAAAACATTTTTCCTTATAAAATTTTGTTATCCATGCTTCTTCCACAATAAAGATATTTCGTGAAAACACTATATATCCAATGAATAGTATGGACTTTGTATAAAAATTAACTTTCTGTTACTATTCATCACGTCAGACTATATAGTAATATTTTATTCTATGTATGTATATTTGTTTAAAATGTACTTGAATGAAAAAACTCATCAATAAAATTCATTTCCTTAATTTGTTTAACCATTTCATTGGGCCATGGATTTTTAATTATTTTGATAGGATTTTTATGAGCACATCCTGGTTTGAAATGAGTTATCTTTACATAGCAAAATCTTTTATGAGTGAATGAATATATGTTAGTAATTGATAGATAAATGACAAAATTATATACTTTTTCGTAATAATAATATTCTTTTATGGAGAGGCCAAATTCATTAACATATTCTGTGTGATTCCCCCCTCCCCCCTTGTATTATTTTTTTCAAAAACTCTTCTTCTTTTTTGTCTTCAAAAAAGGTTAAATAATGGTTATTTAAGGAGTCTTTAGCAATGCTTTTGCAGCAAAAAAAAAGAAATAAAAAGTGTTATAGTAAGAAGTGTTCGATTGCCAAGAATATTTTTTCTTTTCTTTCATTCTTCAAGCCGCTAATAGATAGTATCTTTATCTTCTGTGACAAAAAGGAATGAGGGGCTAAAAATACTTTTTTTTATGAAAAGTCTATTATAGGGGTGCTTCAAAAATATGAGAACTTCTCTAGAGAATACTTAAATTTTATAGATTCTTATAAATATTTTGTCATTAAAAAAAAAGGATTTGTCGTTAAAAATAATCTTAGGAGTAAAAAAGTAGCTCGAAAAAAACAAATAAAAAGGAAGGGTTGAACTTATTTTAAGCATATAATAACTGGGGATCTTGTTGTTCATTAGGCAAAAAAAAAAATTAATTATAAATCATATTAATAAATCCTTTTAATTAATTAATTAATTATACCAATGATATACTAATTATAGGTTTATTAAAATTAGGTCTATTAAAAAGAAATCTATTATTTTAGCAATAGATAGCTTTAGTGATCTGTATCTCGCGTTGTATAAGTGCAATTATATTACGCTAGAGGGCTTTAGAAAGATGACATTTCGTACAAGAGAAACCTTTAGAGCAAGTTTTTGAATGCTTGACTCAGCAATGTTTGAGTGTGCGTCAAAGATGGACACCAGCAAGGAGAAAATACACTACATTCTACAATTTTTCTTCGATAAAAGCGAAAATACAAGTTAGACAGCTGAAAATGTGAATAGTGTTTATGGTCCTTATACTCTAACAGCCGATCATGCACAATTTTGGTTTCGTCGATGTTGTTTGTGCATCTTTTGATGTCAAAATGCACCACGCTGTGGAAGGACAATTGTCGAAAATGTCGATAAACTACGGTCAAACTCTTAATTCGAACCTGTAATGTCAACAATTGGACTGTCTGAAGGAAGCAATCACTTTTTTTTTTCTTGCTTCTTTTTTTACCTTAAACCTATTTTGAAATATTATAGAAATTCCTTTAGACCAATAATCATAGTTTTTTTAATAGTGAGTTGCAAATAACTCGAGAATAATTTTATAAAGTCTAAAGCTGGAGAAAGTTTAAAAGTGCTTGAAAATGATTTAGAAAAATCGTCTTTCTAAACAATGTTAGGATACATGCATATAGCTACTGACAAACTATATAAATATATATATTGACAGAAAGAATTGTATTTATAATTAAGGCTTCTTTACAGGGCTTCCTCATCAACTAAACCATAAAGTGTGTTGCCACTTATTTATTGTAAGAATACATGTTCAAATGTCTAAAAATCATGAAATACCAAGTTTTCATATTTTTGTTGCAAACAAGGAATACATTTAGAGAATGTCTTAATTCTATCAATGTATCCTTATATCAGTAAAAAACTATTTTAACTTCTTAGCATTATAGAAAGTATTACTACAAATATAATATATATATATACCGTTCCAAAAAGCAATGAATGGAATTCCTAACCTCAAAATATCTCACATACTTTAAGTAATAATAATAATCTATGTAGTAGGTACCTTTAAGTATATTTTCCTTTGTATATATATATATATATATTGGTATAAATCTCTTCGACCTCGATACAAATAGAGTATAAATCAATATAACAATCATAGTTAATAGAACTCTTGATCGTGTAATTATTAGGGATGACTGTCCTTGATTAAAGATAATATTGTTGTATATATATATATAAGTATGTAGTTATGTTTCTTAAAACAAAAATGTATAAATCAAGGTTAAATCTAGGTACATATCTGAATGTTTAAAAACCATGTTGACGTTGTTTTCAACAATTTTCCCTTTCATAATAATATGTCAAACTCTTTACTCTTTCAAAAAGTATTTATGTAAATTGAAACAAACTAATGCAACACGTCTTCCCTGAGTTTTAATAGTGGTGAAATAATTATAATTACTTTATATTATAATTAATAAATCTATGGAAGTAAAAACTATTTCACTTTTTTTATTTAAAACTTTGACTAAAAAGTTACGAACAATTGTTTTTATAATATATTACATAGGGTAAATACTTGAATTTCAAAGACTTCACTTCAAAATTGATTATTTTGAGTAATGTATTAAATTATGTATACACGAGAAAATAATTTCAGTCTATTTTCCCTTGAATGCACTATAATTCTGCCCATCACATTGTTGTTTGAGTTACTGGAAAGTATTTCACTTTAAAGTGAATTGTTTAAATGATTTTCAACAGTTTTTAAATTCAGATCGTTATCGAATAAAATATATAGAGAGGGTGTCCACAAATTCTGGATACTGAGCAATTTTAATATTTTATTTATTTACTATGTTATTATTCCTCCCCAGATTGAATGGTGGATTCTGTCTAAAGAAGAAAGAATCTTGAGTTGGTATTCTTAAATGGATGAGAAGGATGGTTTTAAATCCCCGATGAAATTAACCTTCGACCCTGATCAGCAATCTATTCATTTTACTGCCGTCGGGAAATTGGTCACGAAGACTAAGAAACTGGCAGTGTCTGGGACAGACCCCGTTCCGGGCAACCAAAGACTTCAGACGAAACGAAAGAGGTTACCATGCCCAAGATTCCTACTAGTCCAAAGAAATAACACTTCGTTGGACATCCATGGAATTGGGTGTTCCAAGGTCAACTATCCACAAAATCCTTGTAGAGTAGAATGAATGATGATTCCAAATAATAACCACTTGAGAGAGCGCATTATAAGTCAGTGTGTGCTGAAATCGACGGCAATGCAGACCAGAATTTAACAAGGTGCATCGAATTATGCATTGAAAATAATGGAAATAAATATTGAAAATATAGTTTCTCCATAATTAAAGCCCCTGTATACCCAGACTTTTTGAACACCCTGTATGTAGAGTATAAAGAAGAAGCAATCTATTCAATGTGCTAATACCTGATAGAAATATGATACAGTTTATTCACACCTATGATGAAGCCTTATATTTATATACATATATGTAGGTTCACAATATAAATACGACCTTTCATCACCACCACACATACTCGTATTTTTTATGGGACGTTAATCTATATATGTACATATATACATATATTTTCTTATGCTTTGAATAAAGAAACTTTCTTTGAAACTTTATTTACTGTATTTTCGAGTAAAGTATAAATAATCCGATCAAGTGAGATTTTTATTTTTTATTTTTGGAAGCAACAATAACACCAACAAAAAAAAAATACATTTCACCCACCATCTTTGTCCCGCTACATATATATATAAAGATTGGGAGAAATTTCATTATTGATGATGTGAAATCCTATATATATATATATATATATATATATATATATATATATATACGAGTTTAGGTGACGAAGAGTCTGGGTGGTCAAGGCTTTTTAATTCAATTATCTTTTAAAGGATAGATACTTACCTTAATATGTCTACATAAAGTAGTGATTAAATAAGGAAGACCAATAGATATAATAGTGTGGAGTGTCATTATATGTAATCCGTGATTAATGGAGTGGTCATTAAGGAATTTTAACTTATGTTTGAAGTACCTTTTTTGGTGTCTACTCAAAAAGAGAAAATTATACATATTTTGAAAAAGAGAATAGACAACAAATATTATATTAGGAAGATACAAAGTTGAAAAATGAGCCAGACACATTCAAACAATACGTATGTACTTATAGGAAAAACAAAGGAGAGTTAGAATGGATTTTTGTATATGCATAAGGATGCATATCCTTGATAAACTGCCTTTAAATGCTCGTTACAAAAATGGAGGATAAACATGATATTAACGAATTTCATGAAAAAAAGAATTGGTATAGAATAATGGATGCAATGTTCAATTTTACACGACTCTCGTCAATCTGTCAAACACATTTAAGTGATGTTTGTATTTAGAGTAAGCCTGAGCCTACCCATGTCCGATATCATTAAGTTTAAATTCGACAATTTCTTTCAAGGACCCTTGCTACCCAAGTTGTCCGACATATTAACTACCGCTATAGTCTAATTTAACCACATTCATTGATCTCATTAGGTTGAAATCGGATCAAAATATCTAGGCCACAGGAAAATATAAAACAATGTGTGCGAACAAAATAAAGCCATTGCCTTCATTTAACAAAATGAGTCAGCTGAAGGCGTGATGAATGGATACATAACATCACATTTATTTTTGAATATAAATATTGAATAATATTTAATTAGTTCAATTAGAGCAGAGCAATAAGTTTGTTTCAATGTATAACTAATGCCTCTTTCTCGAGCTAAATTTAAATAAGGTTTTAGATTGACTGTTGTCAATTATATCAAAGAATGTTCCATTGACTCCTCCTCCATTTTCATTCTCTACGGTGTATACTGTATAATCAGGATTCGTTTTATTAAAGATCTAAAACGATAATAAACAACCAGACCAGAGACCATAATTTAGGACCACATCCGATATGAAATTTGCATCGGCTAGGATCCGCCCAAAGGTCCTCTTTCCACTTGCACCATCTAGTGTCAATTGAATTCATTTTTAAAGACTCAATGAATAAGAAATACAATCATACGAGCTCTAAGTTTGAGAACACAGCATGACACATAAAGAGAAGCAATAAATCTTCACTTGCTCTAAATATATTCATTCTCATGCATTCTAATTGAAGATAAATTGATATTATATCATGATAACAATTTGTCTACATCAATTTTTTTTATTTTTTTAAATAGCATATGTGTTAAATATTCGAACAGTTATAATGCAATAAATTGCAGATATATAATTTTTTTTATGACTTAGAGACAAGGGGCATTCAGTCTGTAATTAAAACAATGTCTATAGATGCATGATCTCTATATAGAGCCTTTTCATGGTATATTATTTTTCCATTATCCTATTTTATATGGGTGTCAAAAAATAGTTTTTTGACTGGAGTCCTCTCAAAATATTTTTTTATTATTTTTCTATGTAACATATTTTGAAGCTTCATTCAAGAGTAATAAACTTCCTTTGTACAAAATTAAGTGTCAAAAATCATTCTCATGGTTATAAAAAAAACAAGATGTGAATGCCAAGGTTGTGACGGAGTAGCCGTATTTTAATATTCAACAATTTCTTTGACGAAAGACAATAATTTGATTCAGTTTTTAGTATGTAGTTCCTGATTATAGACAAGGATAGAATTTACTCTCATTTTTATGATATACTGACGATATTTAATGTACCTTATATTGGTTTTTTTTTTTTAATAAATGATCTACTTTGACTAAGTTACTTGTTGTTTCAAATCTCCTAAAAATATAATGATATGTTAAATTTGTAGTGATTTGTCAGGTGATATAACTTATTTCATATATTTGTGATATTAACTAAAATAAATAAAAGTAATGAATTATCTAATTAAGACAACAAACACACTTAGCATCGTTATCAGCAGACCTGGCAAATTTCTAAATTAAAAGAGTTACAGCCAATACAGTAATTTTGCAAAATATACTGTGAGTTCACAAACTAGTTTTTTCTGAATCTGTAGTTAAGATATTGATACAAGCTTTAGCGTCAATGTAGTTAATATACATAGGGAATTGAAGCAGCTGTTCCTACAACCGGTAATGTGGTCAATATGCATATATGCTTAAATGCATAGTTTGGACATCATTCATAGTTAGATATTTTGATGTTTATAAATCTTTTTTATTAAGTTAGTTAAAAATATGTACTGTGTTAGTCTGTATTGCTTGACAATTTTCATTTTCATTCCAAAATAAGGCTTTTATCTTAGCCAATTTTTATGAGGCGCAAAGTCCATTTTCTTTGGTATGCAAAAAAAACTCTTCTTCTTATAACTCTAATGAGTGTCTCCTAGCTGACTCATGTTACTACGATGAATGAAAATTTAAAAAGGGTTCTGTTAAATAGAGAAACAATTAATTCTTGGTTAATTTCCCAACCTTACCATTAGATTTATTGTAAACTAAAAATTTCCATTTTTTATCTATTCAACTATTAGATTCCTCTTTGAAACAAAATGTATTTTGTATTATCATGGTTTATAATATGGCCTAAAAGTAATTATTCAACGGATTTAATAAAACTGTTGAACTGAACAGAAATATAGCCAGTAAACAAGTAAGCATCGCTAATGAATCATCAAAAATACTATGAAACATTAAAAACAATAATAAAGTCTTCAGATTTCTAACAAAATTGACTTTGTTCCTCAAAGTTCAAGGTATTCGACATCTCAACAAAAATTTTATAAAATTTCAAGTACGAAATATAAAATGCTGGTAAGTTTTTATGTTTTTTGAAATATTTAATATACAGTAACAATTTATCAAAGCCTAATATTTTATTGACAATATTTAAAATGAAATAAATAAGAGATGAAAAACAAATTTTTTTTCAATCATAAGAGATTATTTAGTCCAAGCTATATACGGGATATGAAATGTAAGTCAAATGTGTTCACATTTGAGCTTTAGCTTCTATTTGTCACATTATCAAGGCAGTAAAACGGTTTTTTTAATCCATAAAAGTATGAAAAAAAAAACCCCTCAAAAAATGCATTTTTTCAAACTTTTGGGTCATTAGTGTGGGTTTTTGAAAACTTTAAACAATAATTTTATTTTTTTTTACTCTACACATCCAAAAGAATTGTAGAAAAATACATAAAACACATCAATAAAAAAAAAGTAAATATATTTTGGGCAAAATAATTCAACTGCCAAAAGTTGCATAATGTCCATGAAACCAATTGATAAAACTATTTATATAAATTAAACAATAATTTATTATGAATCAAATGCCATGTGTGTGCTTTCTTTCTCCTCTTATGATCACGTCTAAGCTATATATTGATTTTAAATACATTAAGTCACATACTTTTTTTAAACATGCATATTCAAATATAATCCTTGATTAAAGTCTATAATCTTACTCTTTTTTTTCGATAAAAGGATAAATACACTGCATTTTATTAATGTTGAGTAAAGGAAAGAAGTATACGAAAAACAAGATATCACCCCTTTAATCATCTCAAAAATTACATGGAAATAAAGGTTTTCCGTAGTAAGTCAAATTAAAAAATGTCAATAATAAATATAAAAATATAATATATTTTAAAACATATTTTCTCTAAAATATTTTCTCTAGTAGTTAAACTTTTTTTGCTCTTGGAACTTTTGTGCCATTTTATAAAATAGAAACCATGCATCGCTCCATAGAAGCCAGGAAAATTATTTTAGAAAAGATGTAGAAAGTATAATATTTATATATTTTGATGAGTAAAAAAAAAATTACGAGTGGACTGTTTTTAGTTTTGTATCATACGAAAAAAGTTTTTTCTTCATAGTGAAACATTTGCTTGAAAAACGGGGTCTATTAACAAGTCAATTAATTTGCAATTAATTATTGTGTGAATACGTAATTTTGAGGTTTTAATTACGTTCATTGCGGTATCCTTGATCAACAACTCATGACTTGGACACCGAATTCCCGATTGGGGGGGGGGGGGAAGACACCTTATTTTAGTCACATATACAAATCTAATTGTATGTTTTTTAGCACTAAAAACAGCCAGAATGGTCATTTTAATCAGGTAATAGCAACATTAAATAACTTCTTACTTGTCTTTGATTTTAGCTTAGAGGGGTGTTTTTAGTTTTATTTATAAGTACTTGTAAAACTGAACAAAAAGTTGCAAAAATATAATCACCTCTTTTGGCTAAGACAGATAAATTTGATTCAAAATACCCCTTAAATAACTATGATAAATTTTATTTTTCATAAAGGTGTGATTTAAATTGAGTCTTTCCTACATTTAGCTCCATTTTGACTTACTCTCAAGTATTAATCAATCATGCGATTATATTAATAAAATGATAGAGAGGGAGACATGAAATGGACTTTTATGAATAGTGACATACTTAATGATAATAGTGGCATACTATATTAGAATTAATAATAAAAAAATTCATGTCCTTAATGACGAAACGTACACCTGAAGAAAAGAGGTTCGACTCGGAAAGAAAGGCACAAATTTGTGCAACCCATTCTTCAAATGGTAATTGGGCTGAACTTGCCGCAAGTCTGGGAGTCCCACAAGCAACAGCTTATCGGTGGGTTAAGTCGGAACATTCAGCCGATAAACGTGGAGGCCTGTTCAACTCCAAGGTACTCGATATTCATCCAGAACACATGGTCAGCCTTATAGAAGGCAACTGTTTAATAACACTATATAAAGGCCATTGTTTATATTGTGGGCAACGTTGAGCTTACGTGTTTCGAAACAAACCGTGAGACGCCAATTGAATGGGATGTCCAATATATTAAAAAGTGTTAGGCTACAACCCTAAAAGGTTAAACGGAGAGATTTCGTGGAAAAGCTATTGAGGTAACAGTCCGATAGCTGGCCGTTCGTGTTTATGGATGAGACGAATTTCATATTTTATATATTTATTTAATTATCAAATAGAATTGAATTATTATCATTTAGTCTGTTGCTATTCTCATTTAGTATGTCATTATTCTCAAATAGAGTGTAAAAAGGTATAGATAAATGAACTATCTGTGATGAATGATGATATTACCTTCATTAAACTTTAAAATATATATATTTCCTAGCTTAGATAATTCGGGTCAAAATGACAACCTATGGACGTTCTATATATTATGATGAATGAATCTTCTATCTTGCCAAAGTGTGACATCTTATATAACTTTCTTCCTCGACTAACGTCATTAATATTTTTTGCTTCCTTACATATACGAAAATCTTTCTCTCAGGTGTTTTAATTTATTTATATTAATAAATGATAAATCTTTATATCCCTGGTCATTAATATATACATATACAATACTATACATATATTTTTCTTTCTCTCTGTAATTAATAATATTTCAACGCTTCTTTGACAGCAAATATTGATTATTTATTATTGTTATAATTATTTGAAAAAGGCCAAAATAAATTGGATATTTTGTAATTTTATTTTATTATTATATTGTAACCCCATAATTTACAACTTTCATTTTTATAAATATAAATATATTAGAGCATTAAATGCGCAGTAGTACATCAAATTATGCAACTTTGTACTGATCAAAAAAAATTTAAATACTCCCATTTTTATAAATTAAATAAGTGACAACTTAACGATTTAATTTACGATATTTTACCTTGAAATGAAGTTAAAGATTATTTTTTATATAAATACATACATATAAAAATAATCTACCCATCAAAATAGAAAGGGGGAATTGAATTTACTAACTACGTTTATTAAAAATGTTGAAGTCATTCCATATAATTGATAAGGTTCTAATATTATACATTTATAAAAAATGTATGTTATTTTATTGTTGAACATAAATAAATAAAAACGTTCGTTCACTTGATTCGACAGATATGTAGGATACTTCGAATTAAACTAACCATCATCTATAACAAGTGTGAATTTATCAAAGCATTTCTAACGAATGACATTTTGCCGAAAATACCTAATTAATATCTGTATTAGAGTTGTTTAATTTTTATTATTAATTTGGGGTTGGCTAATTACACAGGTCAACAAATTTGAAATGTCAAAAGTCCTAAGGGGTATAAAAATAATAAAAGTTATTCTGTTTTGCACGCTAATTTCAAATCCGTAATTTTTTTTTTCGAGATATTGTACCCTATTTTGTTAGCTTTTTTGGCCCATTTTCCAACTTCAACTTCAATTAAAACCTAAAAGGATACTCATTTTGTGCATCAAAAATAATGATTCGCTAGTGTATTTAATTTCCAGTCTTTGTTTTGACCTAAAGGTACTCCTGGGGGCGTTGGGGACGGGAGTAGGTCCTAAAGTCTACCAAAACGTTTGTATATAAATAACATCTTGAATATTACATAAAATGGGTTAATAAGAATTGCATTCAAAAGCTGAGACCCACATCTTTCAAAGGATATGTCAAGCGCCCGATTAGACTCCTTAACTAAGTAGAAATCGTTCATCTAAATGACTTGTAAACTTTCATTCAATTCGAAGCAAAAATTCGCTATAAATCTAAGACTCACAGAAGAGCTACTTAATTAGTAGCGCACAGAAGGATTTCAGCTGGTCTCAGTCGGACTCTCGCAAAAAAATAATTACAAATTTTAAGACAGTGTGCAAAACTGAACAACTTTTATTATTATTATACTCCTTAGGATTTTTGACTGTTGGCCAATTTTATCAAAAGCTGTTGGTAGGTATACAAAAATACTTAGGAGAACATGAAAAAAAGATTAAGATATTTTACAATAGATTTGATATCATTAACTTTCATAATTTTTCTTATGATGTGACTTTCATGTGAAAAAATTCAAAGGTTACTATTGATCATATAAGAAACTAGCAACTACATACATAGATAACTAATGAAGTTCTTTTACTTCAAATAATAATATATAAGAAATAAAGCCTTTGGATATTGTTTTTAAAATGCATTTGAAACGCATTGTATGCAAAAAAATTATACTTGGAGTTGATTTTTGAGGGCGAAATATAATTATAAAGGAACTGAAAATAATTATTTTTTATGGAATCTCACAATATTGTTCATTTTAATTCATACTTATTCATACTGTTATTTATTATTAACATAACTTATGTAGCCAGATGTAAAACATACATATTTATTAATTAAATAAATTTTCAAAAAATCATCATCAAAATAATACTTATTCAAATTCAATTTTCAATTTTGAAACCTCAAACTTTTCTTTACTGACCCGAAATTTATTTGTAGTTTTATTGTAATACGTAATAAGTTTTTTCTTAACAATTTTATTTAAGTCCATGATTCCTGGAACATTATTACTACAAGTAATGATTTCATATCAACTTATCAAATTGCAATTTTTTTATTAAGCCCATTACAATTTGACTACATTTACGGGAAGTCGGCCAATCTAGCTACTGCATATTTCATAAAAGAGTGATTTTAACTATTTTCAAAATTTGGCTCATAATTTTGTTTCAAAAATAAGAAAATCGTTTGAGTGAACTCCATTGGTTGAATTGGCATGGAATGTCTCATAATTGCGTTTATTTTTTATTAGAAAACATCTTCCTTATAAAATGGATGAACAAAAACTACTCAAAAATTTATTTCAATTCGTAGCAAACAGTTGTCTATTATACATTTGATGATCTTTATCAAAAGATCGGAGCAACATGAATGGAAATCATAATCAAATATATTTAATATTTTTTCGGTAAAATTTGCATTCAGAGAAATTGTTTTAGAAAAATGTCCTAGAACCCATAGAGGAGGTTTGGCTCTTCAAACAATCATAAAAGTACCTCACCCTCACATCAATTATCCCTATTAAGAAGGAAAATGTACCTTTTGTTGTTTATGTACATTGGTGGAGTCAAACTACATCAAACTAAAAGCACACTTTTAAATACAAACTTTTTTTCTCTTTTATGTGTGTCATTGTTAGTCTTTTTTTTTATTTTTATAGATATTTATCTATATACATACATAACATATATATATATATAGATGTTTCATTATTATCCAAAGAAAGATGAATCTGTATTCAATATGAATATCTTCTCTCTCTGTTATAAATGTATTATCACACTATCATCAATAACATTGTAAAAAGGTAAACAGTGTACATATAATAATTGATGTCTATCTTGGATAATGGAGTTTTAAAGAATGAGTGAAAAGGGTTTTTTTTTCCTCTCTTCTTGTTCTGTTTATGTTGTTGACAGTAAATTATTTAGCACCCAATAAATATGTCAGATATTTTGTTTTGAAAAGAGTTATAATACTGCTACCTATGCCCGTATTTACTATATAAAGTCTATGTTGAATCGACATAACAAGTTTCGATTCTATGTAAAAATTTAATCTATTATATTTGTAGGATCGTACGTTAATTGAGTGTAAATTCCGTGTTAACTCCCTCAAAAGAAGTTGAACCTGTGAAACGAGTTATTCTTTTATCACATTTGCAGAATGTAAAAGTTATCTACATCGATTTGCTCTGCTTCTTGGTCATCTAGCTCTAAATCAGTGGTTTTCAACCACGATGCCATAGTGTGCCATGGAATAAATACTGGTGTGTCACAAAGAGATAATAGGTGGAAGACATTTAAATTCTTCAAAATGATGACAGCAGCGGTCAGTTCACAATTGGTGAATTTCTAAGAATCTAAAGTTAGAATAAGCTTCAAACTTAATATTAAAATGAAGTAAAGAAGTAGAAAAGAGGCACGAGGCACAACTGTCCCACTGAATTTCACAATCTTTCTTCTATGCCAGTTACTGAATATAGAATATTTTCTGTCGACGTGAATAAAAGTTATCTTTATTTGATCTTTTTGTTTTTTTATTATTTTATAGCAAAATTTTCTATTAGTATAAAATATTTATTTTTTTGTGGTAGATGTGCCGCAAAAATTTAAAGAGCTCCATAGTGTGCCGCCATTTAAAAAAGGTATGAAGCCACTGCTTTAAATAGACGGTTGTTGATTCCAATACTGATGACCAGTGTCCCCTTTTACTAATACATTTTTAGTTATTCTTGAAGGACATTTTTACTAAATGTATTTCGGAAATCAACATAAATGAAAACTAAAAGAAATGGAAAAATTTTGAAAAAATGAATTAGATTAAACGGCAAGAAAAAATTTTTGAGGTCAAGAATGCATATTCTAGAGGAATTTATTCATAACTTTTAATGTTGAAATGCAGTTTTTAGTGAATTTAGATTGAAAAACTATCTTTTATCAATAAAAGTAAATTTTCTTGGCAAAACATTTGACCATGAATTATTTTTTATATCATTTAAAAAAAATATATATGAGATCAATTTCTTCAGAACTATTGATTAGTTGTTGATTTTTTTTTTATTTCAAATATCGAATATGTTTTACTCTTGAAGACAGATTTTAAAGGGTTTCAATACTATGTTTAAAAAATTGTCATATTTTGCCTGGAGTATTTGAATGGTTTGATTGTAAGAACGCAAAAAGCTTTTAAGAAACTTGTTAAAGGAACACGAAATAAATATAAGACAATCAAATTTTAATTAAAAAAAAAGTCCTTGACCATCAACAAAAAATTGAATCAAATGGAGTTCAAAATACGTCAATCCAATGTGTATTGAGCTTAAATAAACACTCAATAAGAAAATGACATTTTTCAAGATTAAGATTATTATATAACTCTTTGAAGGTTTGTAAAAAAAAAAATGTTTGAAGCTATTTAAATGATAAAGAAAAAAAAATGATTGAGTTACATTCGTATACATATAATGGAAAAATGATACAATATCAAATCCGTTAAGTCTTTTTTTTTTTCAAAAGAATCTATAAAAATACTTAAGTCATATTAAAAAAATGGGACTACCTACTGATTTTCACGATACTTGTCTTGACTGTAACAATATATATATGTAAGAGTCAACTCATGATGAGAATTAAAAATATTAACAAAGCTTTTGAATTTTATGATTCGAAAAAATCTATGGAACTCTGTTAATTAATGTTAATATCCATCCATCACTTTTGTAAGCGTAGCTATGTAGCATATATGTACATGTAGGGAGGAGGTGATTTCAAATCAAGGGATGGTAAAGATCCACTCAACAAAGGAAATAATATGTAGAAACCCTCTCATATTATATATATATATATATAATTGATAAATATATATAATTGATATTCTAGCACATATCTATAGTCTGTTACAATATTTCTACATATGTGTCAAGTCAATAAGAAAGCAAGTTTGTTTTCAAATATTGAAAAGGAGAAAATCCACTTTTAAGTAGTTTTTTTTTACTTCATAAATATAACGGCCAAATATTTTGGAGTCATTTACAGACCTATACCGCACGGTTTTTGTTAAAATGTCTCATTTAATCGGGAAACCAAGGATTGCTATCTACCCAATAGAGCAATTGGATAAATGTGTCGACTGCACATGGAGCCGAGTTGGTCCCTGAAAGAACTTCCATCTTTTTGCGTAGCCCGACTGATTTGTTTAGTAGCAGTTGGGTAAAATCAGTTCATCTGTTGAAGAACTATTAAGAATCAACTACATTCGCTATCATGCTCACTATGAATCATAGTAATAGTAAATACATAGTCAGAAATACCAGATGTTTGTTCTTGATTATGGCCGGTATTTTATCATTATAAAACCGTTGCAATTATTGGAGTCATTATTTAATTAATCGAAATATCTATTGATACAAACGAAAGAGAATGTTTTCCAGAATATGATAACAGTTCTAACTCATTTTATAAATCATTCAGATAAACTTGGCTTCTTGTTGACTTGACACATATTATATATATTTGTGTAAATATGAATGTATGCATATAATTTTCATGTTTATCTCAAGAACAGCGTAATGAGATCATATTAATCAAAATTATCCAAGATGGGTATTTTAATTAAAATATATATCTATGTATTTAAAAGTTTAAATAAAGTAATTTTACTTCGGACAATACCTCTTCATTTAAGCTGTGGTTGCTCTAGAATCAAAGCACCTCTCACTCTTTTCTAAGTTATTTTTATCCTCAAACTTTCAGCTATCATTTACCTCTATCCTGCTTCATTCTTTAATGATAACTTAATCTCTTATACTTTATTTTAGTAAGATCTTTTATTAAGATATTATGTCCTAAATATCTATCAAAGTATTATTGAATTGACTTAAATATTTCAACTTGAATATTAAATATAAAAAAAATATGGGTGGCGTATATTTGCTTCCTTCATCATATGTTAATATGATACAAACTAGTCCTTTACCGATATACATATATTTCTGGAGCTGAAGTCAATTATTTGAAGAAAAAAGAATAAACAAACCAATAATCGATTATTCGACCTTATTTTTTCAAATTAACTTTTGAAATTCAAGGTTAATTTAATGAAATAAAAGCCCAAGTTTGAACACTTTTAGCAATTGAATAATTTTTCTAATTACTTGATTCAAGGCAAATCATTTGCCAAAATAATGTTAAGGCATTAGATCCAATAATAATGAATAAATTATAGATACAATGTTATTTTCTTGATGGCTGATGCGCAAAACATAAGATTCTATGCAATTTTTTTTTTTTTTTTTTTTTTTTGATGACGATAATTATTATTTTTCAATTATTTCTATTAGTTGTCAAGGTCAAAGAGTAAAAAATAAATAATTTCATTTTTATTAAACAATTTTTATGCAAAAATTGTCGATATCGGTCATCATCGGTAGTTTTGTCTCATTTACAATGAATCTAAAGCTACCAAAACTCGGCCGATTCCATACACTCTCAGATAAATAAAGATTGAGTCCTAATATAAAGCTTATTGAGATTATTTTGTACATTTACATATAATTATAGAAAAATCGACGAATAATCCTTGTTGAAGTGTTCTCCTCATCACTCATACAAAACCCTGATTTAATGGACTTTGGAGGCGGTTTTAATATATATATATATAATATATTATCATATAACATTGATAAGTATTTACTCAATGAAAGAGTAGAGGAAAAAGTATCTTGAAAAAATTAACATATTTTTAGATACACATATCAGGTGAATGAATTGATATATATATATATATATATATATATATTACAAGAATGTGAGTCGAAAAAATAAGGTTCTGTAGGGAGATAGGGAAGAGGAGGAGGTAGAAGATTCCTTTGAGACTAGATGGTACATGGTGCTTACTGCTCAATACCTTTAGGGAAAAGTATTGAGTTTGGGGATACATATGTAATGTATGTATATAATACAACAGATAGGGATGCAATGCGTTTAGATATAACTGAAAAAAAAATGATTCTTTAATTAGGCTCTAAGGCATGAATTGATCGATCGCAAAAAAACAAAAAACTTTCCTTTTATTTCATTCTATATACGCATCCATCTATGTAAATATATATATATATATGATAAATGAGTTATAATCTGTGTATGAACTTTATTTTTATGTCTTCAAGTTAATAATATATAATTAATTGATGAGTGGATGAGTTGACAATGAACATTTGGTATAATGATAATTATATCAAATATTTTTTTGCTCGTGGCCCTAACTTTTTTTTTTTTTCGAGAAAAAGAAATTGCGTTGAATATAAATAATTATGAAAGATCAATATAACTATACCTTTTCACATTCTATTTGAGAATTGTGACAGGCTTGGAAATTTTTAAATAGTGACATACTAAATGGAATAGCAACATACTAAATGAGAACAATTCCATTCTATTTGATAATTAAATAAATTTATAATTTTTTTATCAAAATTACAAAAAAGATTCAATGAATCTCCAATTTATTATTAGGAAGAATTCCATATCTTCCTCCCTCATGTCTTGAGGTTCAACCTTTCCTTGAATATTTGCAACCCACTATTTTTCAATGTGTAGGACATCCCATCCAATTGGCGTCTCAGGGTTTGCATTGAAACACGTAAGGTCAACGTTGCACACAACGAATCAAGAATGGTCGTTATATAGTGTTATTAAACAGTTGCCTTCGATTAGGTTGACCATGTGTTCTGGATGAATATCGAGTACCTTGGAGTTGAACACGCCTCCACGTTTGTTGGCTGAATATCCCAACTTAACCTATCGATAAGCCGTTGCTTGTGGAACTCCCTGACTTGCTGCAAGTTCAGCCCAATTACCATTTGCAGAATGGGTTCCTCGACTCTCCTGTCGAACCCTCTTTTCTTCAGGTGTACGTCTCATCATTAAGGACATGAAGAAAAAAAATATATTAATTCTCATATAGTATGCCACTATTGTCATTAAGTATGTCACTATTCATAAAATCCCATACCTGTTCCATTTAGTATGTTACTATTCTCATTTAGTGTGTGAAACGATATAATAATGAAAGGTGACAATCATCTTGTAGGTAAACGTGATCAGAGTTCAAAAAAATAAAATAAAAATCTTTGTTGTACATTTGTTAAGGTGATTGTGAAGTATTTATTGAGCAAAATCAAAAAAATTTGCCATTTAACTCTGCCATATTTAATTAATAAAAAAATAATATTGGCCTTATTTCATAGAGATATTATCCACCCATAGGCTTGACAATATTTTAACTCCACTATATCTTTGCCATCCAGTCAGTCCATATTCAAAAGTTTTTTCTTCAATTTAGTATATCATACTATACTATAGATGACGTCAGTGAAAATGATCTATTAATCATCGTGTCAGTAGTGTAGCATATATATATATATATATATGTGGTGGCAGATTACTCTCTCTTGAAGACTTCCATGTGGAAAATTAACCTAAATAACTAACTACATTCATTTATTTATTATACAAAAATCGAGACTTTTGGGGTAGTTTATCTGGTTTAGATCAATCAATTGAGTTACAAGAAAAAATTCTGGGAAAATGCTTTATATCAAAAAAAAAAGGGATATATTTTTTGACCCCTTCCCCAAGGATTTTAAATATGAAGTCATTTCCCTCGGCTTCATAGATAAGAAGAGCAAAATAATTTGACTTTAAGTTGATTTTTTATTTATTAATACTAATTGTATGATCTTAAATTAAATTTTTAATTACAAACTAAAATTTCATAGTGTAAAGTCTGACATTAAATTAAGTTATGGCTCATTTTTACGCCAATTTCTCGTGTGGGAGGTGAAAAATACAAGTCAGTTTTTTTTTCTGCAAAAACTTAGAAGGGTTGAGTTATAAAAGAGTAAAAATATATATATAACTAAGTTAATTTATAGGCTTTAATAATAATAATTATTATTTTATACAGAGGTAAATGCATACTTCCTTAACTAATACGTGTAGTTATTATCTATAAAAAATTATCGTTGTTATTATTTTAACATTTATTTATTTATGCATATTAATCTTTTCCAACCCAGAGGACACAGGTGTCCCACAAATTCAAAATGCGCTAATGCGCTCCATTGTCAATTAATTTTTGTTTCCTTTTTTTTGTTTGATAGCTATGATGTCAAAATATTATGTATATTTCATAGTTAGTTATAAAACAAATATATATTTAAATATTTTTCAAGGTACTGAACAACATTACGATTTTTACACAATATGCAAAAAAAATCATGTTTAAACCAATATAACTTTTTCGTTTTTCAAGGAAATTATTTGTGTGTATATATATTTAAAGAATTATGAGTTTGAAATATCTTTTAGTTCTAACGCATATATTAGAAATTATTCAAGACTCAATTCTTTGGGACACAGGTGTCTCTTTGGGTGCGAAGGGAGTTTTTTTATTTATTAACATATCAATAGAAATTTCTTCATAAAATATCACCTGACAAATGTACATAACATGTGGTATATATTTTTTATTTAAGACTTTTTTAAAGACTAGTATATATTGGGAGGTGGGAGTTTGAGATATTGAAGCCTTCTTGTTTGAAAATCTAACTACGTCACTGAGTACATACATGGCTTTTGGTTATATGTAACTGTCATAGGTGCATTCTGTACTTACAAAAAGTTTGAGAACCACTCTGGTGATGTACCGGATCAAATCTATCAATTGTTAGATATTCATGTTTTTTTCCATGTATTGGAAAATTTGATCTATCTGCAATATATATATATATATATAAACCATAAAAGCAGCTCCATAAAGAATGTTTGAATTAGCCTAGATATATATATATATATATTAACTAAGCATTTGCTAAGGAATTTGACTTTTCATTCCAACAGTTGAGTTGAATCATTGAGGGATCATTTATCAAAAAAAAAAAAAAAAGTTACAAAAAAAATCGGTGTGAATCTTTTGGACATAATATAACATAGGTAGTGTGTGTGAGTGGAGGGGGGAGGAAGATGTCTTATTTGAAACATGCACCCTGCTGCGGTAAAATAAATTATTGAAGCACGAAAAATGCTCAATGCTTGATTAAATTTTATCCTTTGTATGTACAAAGTATCTTTTTACAGATTTTATTTTCTGTAACGTTTTTTTTTTTTTGGTATATACGTTCATAAGAAATCTTTGCCATTGTTTTTTTTTTTTTTACAAGAATTTATTCATTTATTGCTTCAGAAAAAAAACATACTCAAAAAGAAATATCTATCCAAAGGTAGTCACTCGTTAGATTTCCATCATGCCTCATAAATAATGTGTGCCTCCGACCTAACAAACAATTTCAAATTACCTAAAGCAAATAGAATGTCAACAAATTGGGCACGTTCTCACATCAAGTCAAAAGGCATTCTAGTATCTATCTGCGCAGGATTTTAGTTGTACGTAAATAATCATTAAAAAAAACCGATTTTCCTATATAATTATACATACATAAACATATTAGTCTTTTAGACTAAAATAAGAAGGAAAAAAAAACAAGTTTTTTTGAATTGTTGAAAAAAAAACTGTCAAAAAAAGAAACTTTTTCACTCCAAAATTACTTTCTTTTTTCTTATACATATAAAAAAAAAAGTTTGAATCAAAACTTTGACAATTTTTTAATATGAAAACTCCTTATATGATTTTTTTTCATCATTTATTCCAAATCAATCTCATTATTTTTTCCCGTCATTTTGTATATAAAAAAAGGTTTATAACCTTTCATATTCATCAGAGTTAATAATAAAATTATCAACTCTATATTGGTAGAACAATCCAATGTAAGGACCTACTTGAATAAACTTCCAAATTCCCTTCACACCATTTTTGAATTTTAACAGCCCTGTGGGCTGATGCTAAATCCTGTTGCCAAACATAACCTCCTTGAGAAACGACGTCGTTCATGACCTTCAAGTTCTCATTTGTGTTGATTTTGATACTCTTTGGGCATTAACTCTTTCCCTCTTTGCCTCCGTATCTCTGGACTGGAGTAAAATATCAGTCATATTCAAAAAACAAAACAAAATGAAGGCTCTAAAAGGTACAAATAAGGGTTGCCATACTTCCTTTTATGTAAAATCTTAGAAATATGTATAGAAAACTGGAAACTCGTTTACCCTAACTGTTTGAACTGTATGAATCTTGTAAACACATTCCTTGATCGAATTAGTCAATAAATGGAGCACTGTTAAGCTAAATCTTTGTATTGTAACATTTTAAAGAAGTATTACCATTGTAAATTTAATGGAGGAGATCTTTTCATTCAAAATCATAACTTTAATAAAAAAGTAGACTAACTTTGGAGAAAATTATCTCGTCAACAAGACATTCCATGATAATATCCTCAAAGCTGTTTTTATTTTAAGTTAAAAGTATATATAAGATTGAACATGTAAAGTCTTATAGTTCTAGTACAAAACGTACATATCAGTAGAGTATATATTTGTCTACGATTTGCTCAAAAGCTATTTAACCATCTTTTAGATTCTATTTTTTTGTAAAAGTGTGATTAAATTAAAAATAAAAGGAACTCTTATAGAAATTGTGAGGATTTTTGTTGTCCTACCTAATTGACAAGTCGTAAACGTTCTTTTAAATGGAGTGTATAAACCCACAAAATCAATGTGTAATATGTACTTTTGATCTCAGCCATGATCATTGTGAAGAAAAAAAAAATCCTGCTTAATATTTTGACAAAGGCAAATTTACCATCTAACCATAGTCTAAAAAAAATTTCCATCTTTTTTTATTATAGTAAGTTATCATGGCTATGGACGATTAAAATCTGATCAACTTCAATGTAGGCATGTTGTTTCTAAACGTGAAATCTATGTACAAATATAATTCCATAAATAGGCATATATATATATAAAATTTGTATTTGTGTGTAGATTTTTTTTGTTTATTGAGATGATTTATTATACTTATTCATTACGAAATAAAATTTTCATGAATATAATGAATAATCTGAGCTATGATTTAACATAGATGAGAAAAGTAAGTTGTAAGCACAAGTAGCCCTTCCTATTGTTTCTTAATCCTTCTGCGGGCTACTATTTAAGTAGCTCTACCGTGAGACTTAGATTTCTAGCGAATTTTTACTCGAAATTGAATGAAAATTTACACTTTTAGATGGACGATTTCCCCTTAGTTAAGGAGTTTTATCGGGCGCTTGACATATTGTTTGAAAGCTGTGTAGCTCAGCACTGTAATGCATTCCTTATTAATCCATTTCATGTAATATTCAAGGAGTTATTTAAGTATAAAGGATTTGGGCGTTTTTTGGGTCTACTCCCGTCCCCTACGCCCCCATGATTCCCTTTAGTTCAAAATAAAGACTGAAATTAGAATTTGCATTAAATACACTAGCGGATCATTATTTTAAATGGATAAAATGAGTATCTTTCTAGGCTGAAATTGAAGTTGAATATGGAAAATGGGCCAAAAAATCTCAAAGACTAGAGTCCGATTCGTCAAAATACGTTGGATTCTCGAACAAAAAAACTTGTTGATCAGTGTTATTAAATGTGATTGTCATAGTTTATGCTATTTTAGCCTTAGATATCTTAGTAACGTTTCAAAAGTAGAGAAAATATATTAGCAAAAATTTTAAATATACAAAAAAAAATATTTGTCGTGTAACATAGTATAACTATATAGATTAAGGTCTATTTTCAGAAAAGTCAATTTCTTATATGACTACATGAAGAAGCTAAGAGCTCGCTCTACAATTTGTTTTTTGATAAATTCTAATTAATTAACCCAATTTTTCACATTATCTATTCTAAATAATTATTATAGACACCCTACTCATGACGTATGATATCCAAATTATGTAAATAAGATTTATTTGTATTTTGAGGCCAAGAAGGTTTTTGGAGGAGATGTGTCTCTTGACCAAGACCTCTCGTGTATTAAGACCAACTTCCATGTCATGAAGGATATCATTTCTCAACTCGAAAGAAAGTCTACTCTTTCTTAGACCTTGTCCATCATTCAGAAGGTCCGTCTGTGAGAGCTTGACGATTCCCAAGTTTGCTGACAATCGGGAAGATATTCTAAAGAAGAACCAGGCCTATGATATAATGAGTCAGATAGGCTACGTGTTCTCTTGGGAGAACATGCCTGGTTTGGAGTAGGACCCCACTTTGTGGACATTGAGAGACCCTTCAGGATCTTCAAGGTCTTCCTTATCAACATGAGGAACAGGGATAATGGAGTACCACTTGATGGACCAGATGATTATTTAGTGAAATAAAAAAATGTACTTTCAATGGCACTTTTCTTTATCCCAAAATTCAAAATTTTCCTATACATACGATTATGTATGTTAATTGCCTAACTCTTACTTACTTTAAATACCCTTGCAATGCGTCTATAGGGTGAGGGAAAAAAAATCTACGCACACTAAACACACTCATATGCAAGCAGTCTCAAATATACATACATACATTATTGTAAAGTACTTTACGCTTTAAGTATGAATTACAAGTCAGGGTTCAGAGAGAATTAAGTTTCAAAAAATACGGTGGAGAGGTCGATACGGGAGCTTAATATTGAATTGTGTGTAAAAAAATCAACAACTTATGAACTTATTTAGAACAGTTTATCAACGTCATATTTGATATGTTAAACAAATGAATCAATCATGAAAGAAACTATGTCGTTTGTATATTTAAAAAACCCTAGAGGATTTTTTTATCTAATAGGAGAAAAAAAAAAAAAGAATTTTTTTTTAATGTACATTGTACATATTACATATTAGGCTTAAAAAGGGATTTTAATTTATTGTACATAGACGACTACAGGAAATTAGAGGATGCAATTTAAAAATGTCGTCTCTATTAGCATGAAAACATCGTAAAAAGGATATTTGAAAATTCAGTTTTTATCAATCCTTATGTACAATATATGGTAATTGTTTGAATAATCTGAATAATTGTTCAGATAGATTTGATGTTACTCCTCCCCTTATCTGGCAGTGAAATAGCACATAAAAGAATAAAAAAAGACGGTTACATGTAACCCGGGGTTTAAGTAAGAAGTGAGAACAATGAATAAAGTCATTAAAATGACGTCTGAGACGTGCCTTCAAAGACAACAAAAGAAACACAAAGGAAAATTATGCCTCCAAGGGACTAAAGTTGTTGTTTGTTTGAACCTCCCTCTGAATTAGAGAAGAGCATGATGAATTATTTTTGTATCAACCTACCTGGGGATACTCTGCTGTAAAGTCAGTGTGAAAAATATTACTCCACATACTATGAAAAAAAAAAAAGAGACATCAGATCATCAAAATAAAATTTCACTTCCTTCTAAATCATTTTTATAATACCTATGAAACCAAACACCAATATTAATCATAGACTCAAAAGGCATCATTAGACATTAATAGACCTAACTAACTATGTATGTAGGAACGTTTTATACAAACGTTCCGCATCGAATTCATCCATCATTTTTTATATGTAATTGTTATGATTTTTATACTGTATGTACATACATATAAAAAATTTGAACATCTCTTGGAGGAGACGACGCAAAAACAAAAGAAATTGATTTAATGAGTGCTTCTTCACAAAGTCTCACGTTGGTTCCATATATAATATTATCTAAGTACCCATGGGTATTAAAGGAATAAAAGAAAATTAACCTCTATGGGTGAGGCGCTCTGATATAATCATTATTAAAAAACCATTATTTGGATCGAAAGCGTCTCTTCAAATGATTAATATACTATAAATTACTATCTTCATAAATAACATATATTATATCAATGTTGTATATTTATAAGGGGGTAACAAATTATAAAAGTTTCTAATAGCATTTCTCATTGGCATTTTAAAGATTTGTACAAGCATACAGGTAATGCTTTAAAAATAAGATGAAAAGGAAAATTTTCCTTTCCTATAAAAATGTATCAAAAAGCTATTCACATCATGAATCTACTGATAGTTGCTCTAACATACAACAAAATTTATAGATACATATATATGTTATGACCCAAGAGGAAATGATCTTCATTACAATAAATTATAATTACATATTATGGATTCATGTAGTTAGCGGAAGCAATTGAGACCTTCTTGTACATAGAGCAAAATACCATGTGAATTCCTGCTGTATATGGTTACCCAACATAATTACTAATCCCTAAGATGAAAACTCAACCATTTGTTGTGACGTACTTAATCGTATTTTTTGCCGTTCGAGAGCATTTGTAAATATATACCACAAACATATGAGGGATTTGACATTGACGATTGTAAATTGTATTTTATATTTTTTACTATAAAATATATTACAATTCCCCAAATTTTTATGAGTAAATATTTTCCATGTATGACATTCAGGGTTATTTTAAAAGTCAAACAGATTTGATATGAACTTCAAATTATTATTTTTTTAAGTGAATCAACAATTTTTAGTTCAAAATTTGATTGACTTGATGTATTTTATTAATTCAAGCAAGATCTACGTATATGCAGAAGTATTAATAGGTATATAGAAAGTTCATTCAGCCATAGAAAAGTAGCTAAAGCTAAAGTGAAATATTGTTGTTTCTCTAATAGAGAATTGATTGGGCTTTCATTCTATAAAATTTATTATAAAAATAAGTAATTGTTGATACAATTTTGAATATTGTAAATAGAACGTAGGTCTTTAATTTTTACATAAAGACAAGGTAATCCATTCGGCTATTTAACACAAATATGGAAGAACTAGAAAAATAAAAAATTCCCTTCTTATCTGACAATCAGTGAGGTTCCAAGATTTACACATCTCTAAATATTTATCACCTTTGTCGAAATTAGTATTGGTAACTAAATTGTGTATCCAGAAAATATCTAAAAGAAGCACAATTATGAATCCAATGTTAATTTTGCCAAGTAATTGTGTCAGTTGCTACCCTTATCCCTGATAAATTACTCTTGTCAACAGTCAAAAATCCTTTCAAAAAACCTAAGGGGTATAAGTATAATAAAAGGTATTTCGTTTCGCACACTCATTTCAAATCTGTACTTCTTTTTATTTTCAAGAGTCCGACGGTTTTTGAGAAATAGGACTCTACTTTTTTAGCTTTTTGGCCCATTTTCCAACTTCAACTTCAATTTAAGCCAAGAAGGATGTTCATTTTGTGCATTAAAAAATAATAATTCGTACAAGCTTTATTCTGAGAATTTTTAAATTGTTGATTCAGTTTGAATTAATGGACGGTTGATGTGGCCACAAATATGAAGTAATACTCGTCATTAGTTTCTTAATTATAAATCATGTTTAAAAGTGATGTCACGTACCTTGAATTACTTTGATTGTTTGATTGGGTCAAAAATATTAATTAATGCTGAAAGAACATTCAGAAATGGACTCATTGGCCACGTTTGAGTTTTCAGTAGTTATGTATATAATTTATATGTTTTAATTCCTCTTTCTTTTCAAAAAAAGTTGTCAATTTCATTGGTTCTTTTTTTGCCTCGGTAATAGTCAGCAACTTCGGTTGGTTACTGATTTATTTAAAACTGTCAGAAATAAGCAAATACATATATTGGTACAATCTATACCTTTTCATGTTAAATATGGGAATAAGCAAGTTCAATATGGGAATTGAATATATTTTGAATGATGAAGAGTTTTTCATTCACAAAATTTTAAGATTTGGGCCTTACAACCCCATGCTCAATCCAATTGGGCATATTTTGTCAATTTTGAAAGCTTTTGTGAAAAGAATATTAGGTATATAGGAAAATTGAGAATATTTGTAATGCTGAAGGAAATGATTGCAGCATTTCTGATCAAAGATCAAGAACAGCTCTGGAACAGTGTATTAAAAGAAGGACTAAATGAAATTACCTCAATGATTTGTAGTAATTGCATTACTAGCATTCAGAATCGTTTTGTGATTAATTTTGTTGACATGAGGTTCTAATAAATGAAATGAAATATGACTTTTTAATAACTACATATATTTAATTTTGCATCTTTATTTATTTTTAATTATTTTCATTAATTTTAAAATGTATTGTTATGTTAAATTTCCTTAATATTGTTTTTTATTATTTATTCCCATGTTGAACTTGAAAAGGTATAGTTTAAATAGCATAGCACATATTGTATAAACAAAACTGCTTCTGCTTTATCCTGAAGAGAGAAAAAAAAACACAGGATTTCTTCCTCATCCGTGTATACTTATTCTTTATTATACACCACTTTTTCTACAAAAAAAAACAAAGAAAGAAGTGATTTATGAACATTTGTAGAATGTTTACACATCTTTAGAGTAAAATATATGTAGGTACATGGTTGGTTAGTTAGAACATGCTGTATAAATAAAGAGTTCCTGCCTCTGAATTTTAAATTGAATATTTTCCTTTTTAGTCATTCATATTTAATATTTAATTTAAGTAAATACATTTTTTTTTCTTTTCTGGATGTTCAAGGATGTTTTTACTTCAAGTATACTGACCTCCCTATTTTTAAGATGATGTATACTATAGAAGAAACTTTGACCGACATTTTTGACAACTTATCCATCCCAGTATGTTTTAAATTCCTTCAAATGACTGTACAATACAAAAAGGAATTATATGGAGTTGTGATGTGTCTATCCGTCAAGGGGAAGAATTAAACTTATTTTATAAGAATCTAAAAATAGTCTATCAAATATTTTGTTAATGCTCAGTAAAAACTCAATGATCGTGTTTTGACTTATAAGATTAGATTAGACGCAATTCTGACCAAAATAAAATGTAATAATGTTACATATATTACATTCTATTGACAATGTAAATTTTATTTCCAAATCAAATTGAATTATAAATTAGACCTTTCATTAAAAAAAAATTATTCACTTGTTTTTTAAAATCTCCATGTGTGGTAAGAGAATTTTGTCATTTTTAAAAATATACGGTTGTTCCAGTACCTTTTTCGTATTTATTTTATGCCTCTAGGTACATTTATTCATTATTCTGATATTTTACTTGACAAAAAAAATTGAAAAATCTTAAATAAAGAATATATATCACATGTTATGTACATTTTACAGATGATATTTTATGAAACAATTTCTGCTAATATATTAATACACACCCAAAGGGACACTTGTTTCCCAAAGATCTTGGACTTGAATAATTTATAATGTATGTGTTTGAACTAAAAGATATTTTAAACTCATAATTAACAAATATTTGATTAACAAATAATTTCCTTGAAAAACGAAAAAGCTATATTGGTTTAAACATAATTTTTTTGCATGTGTAAAAATCGTAACTTTCAGTACCTTTAGAAATATTCAAATCAAATTTATTTATGAGTAACTATGAAATATAAATAATGATGATCCAGAAGTTCTTACTCACAAGGAAAGATATGTGCCAAATTTTTGTTCACAAAAAGAACTCGTTCAAGAGATGAGCACTTGATTGAATCCTGTTTTCTAAATTTCTACACGTTGTAATGTACTTTTCCGGAACGTCGTTACTATTTCCTCTATAATTTCAAAACAGTAAAAGGGAGACCCTTAAAATATTGTATCCGACAATTTGAATGGGTGATAAATCCGCCAATTGCATTTTACAGTACAAAAAAGAAGGTTTAAAAAGTTGATAATTTTTGTTTTTGGGATTTAGCATGTTCAAATTTGACTGGCTATAGGAAAAATTGATCATTTTTTATATCTGCAAGACTAATTAACTCACATAAAACTATCATTACACAAAAAATATAACAGTAGTAGCCCGCAAAAGGATTACAAAATCAGCTGATTTCCTTGTGTGCGTTACTACTTCAGTATATTGCAGGGTTTTTTTTAGTAGCTCTTACCTTAGTTAAGGATTCTTATCGGGCGCTTGACATCTCATTTGGAAACTGTGGGTCTCAGCTCCTGAATGCATTCCTTATTAATCCATTTTGTGTAATATTCAAGGAGTTATTTAAGTATAAGCATTTGGTCGACTTTTAGACCTACTCCCGCCTCCACACCCCTAGGAGTCCCTTTAGGTCAAAACAAAGACTGGAAATAGAGTTTGCATAAAATACACTTGTGGGTCATCATACTTTAATGCACAAATGAGTGTTCTTCTAGGCTCAAATTGAAGTTGGAAAATGGGCCAAAAAAGCTCAAAAAGTAGGATTCGATTTCTTGAAAACCGCCGGACTCTGTAATGTTATGTGTCCATATTTAACAATATGGTAATTTAAGCGATCTTATATTTGGTATATGATTTTTATTTTAGCTAAGAGAGATTATCCACCAAATATCATCTTACAGAATAACCCCACGAGCTAATTTCTTTTTGGATTGATATTGCTCAGTACTCATGGCATGTGTATTCTATCTGATGTGTTAAATTTGTGTGAATATCTCCCATATAATTAAAAAACGTCACTCAAAGTGTTAACTAATCTTTTTATTTACTGCTAATATACTTATCATGAGTAATAAAATTATCATATTTTCAATAAATTGCAAAATATTTGATATTCCAAAATCTTGTTCTTATTTCACTAGCAATTAAGTTGACTTCATTTACTAGTTTAATAGTTTAAAAAACATAGATACTACTTCGTTAAAGCAATTTTGATCATTCTAGCATCAACTATGTACTTATCTCATGAAAATATTAACTTAATCATCTCAATAGACAATTATTAATTTATCTGCCTCAATAATTTTTAGGATTTTATTATTATTATTTTATTTTTTTGGGTTATCTTATAAAAAAAATATATTTAAAATAAAATTAAAATCATTGTTCGATGAACTGTAATTATTGACTTGTATAGATATACCAGTTTGACTTTCATTTTATATATATATATATATTTTAAGAATGGTGCCATAGAAGAATAAAGGTCACGAACATCCTTGGATCAAGGATGTTTTTTTCTAATGCTATTACATGTTAATCCTCTTTGATATACTTATGGACTCACATTTTTGCTAAAAGGTAAAAAAAATAAAAAAACATTCCTTTTTTCAAATATATATAAGACATTTTGATTATTACAAAGACGTACGTACAAAAGTTGTCATATGTTTTTTGATAACAAATCACTATAATAAATAATCAAAAGTGTGGTTTTGCTTTTTGGTAGAAGGGTGTTGACATGGATAATTGTCTCTATTTTTCTCTTAATAACCTTTGCCAATTAAAATAACAAAACCCCATTGTCATTTAGTATTATAAGATATTTCCAATTTGATTGTGAAGTGGCTTCATAGTACAATTGCTTCATTTTTCTTAATTAAGAAAAGCTCTTCTTGGTTGGTCTTCTTGATGCGTCACTCGTTAACTAGACATTATTTGAACTTCTTCGTTTTTGCTTTTGTTTTTGTTTTTTAATATTGTTGATGGTAATCAGGTTATAGCGGAATGTTTTTTCTCTGTTCAAATAAAAATTTGTATCCAAATTTATGTTGAGAAACATTATATTATTTCTTTTGCAAGGTTTTAAATTGGCGCGTGATCTGTAGTTGATATGCGTTTAACTATAGGTAGTTTGTGATTTAAAAAACTTGAGTAGTAATTTTGTACTTACACTTGGCATAACAAAATATGAGCTGCTTTTATCCATATATTTAAGGGTATATACTCAAATAAAAGGACAGTTAAGTACTTATTTTTTTGTTCTCTTACAATACAGGGTTTTAACCTAAAATTTAGTAAATCCAAACTGTTGAGCATTCTGACTGGTATTGGCAGGAGCTCCGTTGCCTGCAATATAGTTGGTTTTCAGCCACTGAAGCACAGTGTACCTCAGAAGCTCGGTGTATATCTCGTTGTTAATTTTCTCCGTCGGCATGTAGAAATATGGGGACATGACCTTACCGTCGGAGGCCAGGACCATCACCTACCCAGAATGCTTTGTCCTGTGGATGCCCTTGACCTTCTCTATTGACGTGGCTAGGAAGCGATCATTCTTGTAGTTGTAAGTCTGGTCCACGGTGAAGACTTTCTTGTCGTAGAAGATCTTTAGTGTGTTGGAGCTTTTACGAAGGATGGTTTGGATTTTGTGACAACTTTTGAGCCTTCTTTCCTTTTATTTTGTCGTGAGGAGATGCTAAGAAACTCGTGTGCACGACTTAAGGCCCAGATCTTGGGTTACAATCTTGTGCATGGTTCTTAGGCTCGTGTTCATGTCCTTGGAAAGTCGACTGATTGAGGTGGTGGGATCCTTCTTCACCTTGTTCTTGAGGGCTGCTAAAAAGTCTCTATTTTTCTTCTTGTTGTGGTTACACCTGCCAAAGGCCCTATTTGTACCTTTGCCCAATATTTGGCCCTTGCAACATTATAGAACGTAGCCAGGGACTTCTCGACAATGGTAGCGATATCTCTTTTATTAACATCGGCGTCGATGAGATCCAAGATACGCTTCCGGATTTTCTTCTCCTTGCCCGTGGCGAAGAAAAAAGTGTCAGTAATATTAATTCTTTGGTAAGTTGCAGTTCACAGAAACCTTTAATCACAAAGTTCTTTAAATCCAACAATTGGGATAAAGGGCAATGTAAAGTATTTTCTAAATTTTGGGTAAAAACCCTGTAGACTTGCATTACACACTCTATATAAAACATCTTTATAATACCTAATCTAATCCATCTGCATAGTCAAATCAGAGGATTAAGGAGTAAAAACTAAAAAAAAAAGTTAAAGGGACCATCAAAAACGAAAAATACTATAACTGCATCTTTCCCATATGAATGTTTCTCTTCTTTTTGTTATAAAAGGCTTTTAAATATTTTTCGTTATTCCTTTATTTTTATTTTTTCTAGAGGGATAAAAAGTTAAAAGCCTTGTGTTTTGTGGTTTTTAAATATTCTATATACTTATATATTATATATAACTCCATATATATTTCTTTTTTTTTTCAGATGTGCGAACTAAATGTACACTTGTGACTCATGCCATAGTTACAGAGAACCACCTCCTTCCATTAAATCATCTTTGAGAGAAACAAAAAGGCAAGACCTCTTTTGAAGTCAATTTCCTGCTGGTTATTTGAGGAATGATCGATTTTTTATTTAACCATTATTACTCGGTAGACACGGTTTATTGTATTGGAAAAGGGAGAAAAAAGGGCGTTGATGAGGTTCATGATATTCTAATGATGATCACTTCTTTCCGTGGTGGCATCATTTATCATTATGTCTGAAACATAATTGGATTGAACTGAAATTACGTTCCTCAATATTACATATACCTAGTTCATTATATCACTAATAACACTGGTCAACAGCCAAAAATCTTCTGGGGTATAAGTATAATAAAGGTTATTCAGTTGATTTCAAATCTGTAATTTTTTTTTCGAGGGTCCTAAAGTTTTCGAGAAATTACTTTTTGAGTTTTTTTGGCCCATTTTCATCCTTCAACTTTAATTGAAGCCTAGAAGGATACTCATTTTGTGCATTAAACATTTTAATTCCCTAGACTCCAATTTCAGTCCTTGTATTGACCTAAAGGGACTCCTGGGGGCGTAAGTAGGGCCTAAAGTCTGCCAAATTTGTTGTCCTTAAATAATTTCCTGAATATTTAATGAAATGAATGAATAAGGAATGCAGTAAAGAAATGAGACCTGCAGCTTTCAAACGGGATGTCAAGAATCCTTAAATAAGAAGAAATCGTCCATCTAAATGACTTGTAAATTTTCATTCAATTTTGAGCAAAAATGCCCTAGAAACCAATGACTCACGGTAGAGCTACTTAAGTAATAGCACTCAGAAGGATTTCAGCTGGTTTCTTAATCCTTCTGCGTGCTACTACTTAAATAGCTCAACTGTAAGTCTTTGATTTCTAGTGAATTTTTGGAACTGAATAACTTTTATTTTATTTATACCCCTTAGGATTTTTGACTGTTGACCAGTGTAATTATTATCATTTGAAAAGTGACCTCACTTTGCATAAGTACAATTAAAATTGAACAAATATCTATGAAATTTTGCAAGAAACATCAAACTTTTGCAATGCGTTAGATTCTATGTACATATAAATATGATATTTATTCAGTCTATAATTTGACATTTCACCTGTGTTGATGCATTAATTAACTTGATTTTCTTCCAATATGCTTTGGGTGATGAAGTATCTATTTACCTACCTAGGAGAAAACTTGGCTTGTCTTCTTTAAAGGTAACCTTATTTAATGAACTACAAATCTAACAAAGGGTCATACAAAGGTTAACATAATGACTTTGTCTACGCACACATATCCATACATATTATTAAGACTCCACATACTCAATACAAAAGTAATAATAATGGTTTTGAAGGCACATATATATGTATATGTATGTGCTCTAAGAAAATTGTCTTTATCCGGAGGAACATCTAATAATCATACAAGAAAATCAAAATATATATCTTTGCCTGTTCCTCGTTTTTCTTATTTTAGAGCCAAATGTATATATATAAGTATATATATATGTTACGAATGTAAGAATAGAAAAACAACTTTCAAACCATTATGAAATATGATACTTTTTTTGTATCATTTATTGGGTGAGTATACCTAACTAAATACATTAGATAGTTAAATAAATATAAATTGAGCATCAAAAGAAATTTGATGCTTCAATTCAACTCATTAATCATAGGAAGTTGCTCTTTGTAAGAAAGGGGGGGGGAAATGATTTGAATAACTGATTGTAAGCTTTAATTAACATAGAGGGAGAAAAAAGTATATATTGAATGATAAATAGGCTGCTCAAAGGAATAATGATGCTGAGAGAATTAATGTTTTTTGATTGAATCAACGACTTTTGATGCACCATCTAAAATATTCAAATTGATGCCAAATTAAGCCTTTGGGATAAACAAAAGAATATGTAATCTAAGATTTAGATCTCACTTAATCAGTCAATTAAGACACATGTGCATAGAATGACCGAATTGATGCATTCATAACTACTAGTAAAATGGGTGTTTTAGGTTGATTTCTTTTGGGTAATAGAACTTTTGTAATTGAATCATATGTGGCTGTCTGTACATTTAATAGACGGAAATAAAATGACTGAAAATATGATTGATTTCCTTTCCACAGATGTATTCTCTATATGTGAAGAAATGGTCAAACTACAATCAAAGTATTATCATACATTGAAAAACAAGGTGTATTCATGTTGAAGAGGTGCTCAAATATAGGGATGCCACACAGTTTACGGGTAGTACTGGAATTAATACTAAAAAATAATTAATTAACTAGTATAGCATTTTAATTCAGTTTAGCAACAATTATTCATCTATATTTTTTTTAGATTTGATGTTATAAATTAAAAGTACTAACGAAAAATACGTCTCAAAATCTGAAGCATAGGAAACTTGTCATGCAATTCCACAATTCCTGAAAATCAAATTACGAAATTAAGAATGTGCTTATTCATTTTTATGTGAGTAAATATTTCGTTTCTTACACACATACCGACAATTCAAGGACATCTACCTCAAAGTGGACTCCAAAAATAATCAAAAATGTGTGAGAGAAGCTCAAACGACATCCACTAAGATATCAGAATAATATTGCTCGTGAACATGATATTAGCTAAACTTTAATGCAAAATCTATTTAAAAATAGCTCAAAGGTATATAGTTATCACCTCCGTCCAAGACAATTTCTTATTGAAGCCACAAAGGCAATAAGGATGTAAAAAGTTTATTCAGCGTCTTTTTGGGCCTCTTTTCAGCCTAGAATTTATTCCATCTTTTATGAAAATATGTGCAAAAGTAGCGGATAGAAATTTTGAGGACCTGAAACGAGGAATGTATCGGCTATTGATTCTAGGAAACTGTGAATTTCACAGTAACTAATTGATATGCCATGTAGACCTTGCTGGATGTTTAAGGTTAAAGGTCGTCATATAGAAGCCTTATTAAATGAATGTCACTCATATTAAACTGATTAATTTTGATTGAATATTTTCGAAGATATGCTTTGTTTGAGCCGAGAAGTTTGTGGTATCCCTGTTTACTTGTGAAACTATTTACTTCAGAATAAACTGTCTACAATTATATGACGAAGATCAATGTTTTTCATTACACAAGGTTCATGACTAATAAGTTATCACATGAGTGTCCTAATTTAAAATGACGTTGGTTGCTTTTTTTGACAACACAAAAGTATTGAAACATCATTATCCAAATACGGAATACGGACATTCTTAGTTTTTGGTATATCTAATTAGGTCATATATGCTACCATTTGATGACATACCTAATCACAAAAAGCTGAAAAATTTCTACGTTTCAAAGACGAATGGTCGTTATTTACATTAAAAGTGAGCATTCTATATATAATATATATGCAAATCAATTAACTCGCAATCTAAGACATTCCAGTTCCTACAAACATAGACAAAAAATGTCTTTGAATAGTAACATCAGATAATTGTAAATAAATTCATGTAAAAGTTTTGTCTTTGAATGATGACAATGACTTGTGTTTTTATGTACATTAGGGTGATCCGTCTGCCCCTCAAAAACGAAAAATTCAAGCTAGACATCTGGCTATTTTTTCAGTGTTGAAACTACTTGTAATAAGCATCTCTGTAAAATTTCAGAGCGATTAGTCAACGGAAAACCCATGCACAAATTGATTGAAAATTTTCAATTTTTGATGATTTTTAAGAAATAGTGAGCTAAATTATATCTTTAGATAAGTCAAACAATATCTTTAAAACTTTAGACTCAGGTGCGTGCCATGGTTTTCGATACGACAGCCAGCAACACCGGATCCCTTACTGCTGCATGCGTATCTGTTCAGAACATTTTGGAGCGAGAGTTGCTCTGGCTACCTTGCAGAAGACATATAGGTGAAAGAATTCTAGCACATTGCTGGGAGTGCTTGAACATTGAGCCTTCCTCTGGTCCTCAAACAGTTATTTTCAAAAATTTCAAGAATGGATTTTCTAAGTTGCAGTATACGAAGTATAGTTTGTTCATTCCGAAGACTAGACGCTCATTACGAATTCTTAAAGAAGAAGTAATCGTGTTGTGCAAAGAAGCTTTAAATAAAAGCTTTGTTAGAGAAGACTACAAAGAGTTGGTAACGCTTACACTAATATATTTAGGTGAAGCCCCAGCTAATTTCAACCGATTCCAAGTCCCAGGAGCAATAAGCAACGCACGATGGATGGAAAAAATCCTGTATTCTATGAAAATCGTGCTTTTGTCAAATCAAGTTGAGTCATTTAAGCCAGTGATGTTGCAAAAAAAGCAGTTAGAAAAACTCAACGAATTCGTACAGTTTGTTGTGTACTGCTATATCCCCTGGTGGATTGCCGCATCCCAGACATGCTCTGCTCCCAGCAATGACCTCAAGTTGATCAACACTTTGAAGGAATATCAAGTAGTGCAACAAAATCTGTCAGAAGTAGCTCTTAAAGTTGTATCAAATCATACGTGGTACCTTTCTCAAGAGCTGGTTCCACTTGTGCTTTTCAGCACTTCAGTCAAGGCAGACCAAAAGCAAAGAGTTGCTGACACCATGATGTCTTGTCAGCCAACAGAACAATTGAAAAGTTTGAAAAGGCACGGTTCAGGCTATGGAAAGCCTACTTTTCCTGAAATTCCTGTTGGACCTGCTGAAGATGTATCTGCTTTTGTTGGAGAAGACAGCTGGAGTTTTTTCAGAATTCTGGGCATTGATTCAAGTTTCATCAAAAAGCCAGTGGAAGAATGGTGTCAATTGAACGGCTATCTGAGAAACATGGAAGTGATCAATAGTTTAAGAGTTGTCAATGACGCAGCGGAAAGGGGAGTCAAGCTTTGCTCAGACTTCATTGGTTCAGCGAAGAAAGAATCAAAGTTGCAACACATACTACAAGTAGTTGAAAATCGACGAGCCAATACACCTAACCAACGGGATTCCTCTGTAAAATCAAAATCATGGTTTTTGACATTAGAATAGATTTGAAACATATTTTATCTGTTCTTTTTTGTTTTATTTGCTTGTTTATTTTTGTTTATGGTTCAATTTTTGAATAAGAACCACAAACTTTTTGCATAGAACAGATACAGTAGTAGGCAGTACAGTATTCTAATTAGTTTAAAGGACTACTTTGCTTTTTCTAAGTACCAAAATTCTAAGAAAATGCAATAAAAATAAAAATTGTTCAAGGTATTGGATAGCCTAGCAATAAGCAACTTTATCTTAAATATCATAAAAAGTGGCAATTTTCAATCAATTTGTGCATGGGTTTATCATTGACCAATCGCTCTGAAATTTTACAGGGGTGCTTATCACGAGTAGCCTCAACACTGAAAAAATAGCCAGAAAAATCCGTGCGATAGGGGGCAGACGGATCACCCTAATGTACATATATACAGGTGTACTTATGTAAATACATTGAGTCATATAAAAGCCCACAATAGTTTTTTTGTTGTTGTTTTTTGGCTGAACCTGTTTTATGTGTATAACAAAAATAAAATAAGAAGACAGCTTGATGTAGAAATTTCCGATTAACATAGATTAATCTATTTAAAATATCGAAGAAAAAAACATTTAAAAAAATCTTTTTGGCAATGAGCAGGGTTGGTAAAAATAATAAAATGTGAAAAAGTTAATAAAAATCAATTCAATAATGTTTTTGGTTTTTTGATTCACTGATCAATATTATAAAGAATGGAAAATAATATATTTGTACATATATAGATTGATTGATATTGACATTTATGTGCTCTGAAAACTCAAGTGGGAGATATTATCTAGTTTTTTAATTATTCATACTAACACATACGATTGGGAATTTTTTAATTGTTTAATTGGTTCATTTTAAAAATTGATAAAAATTATCATAAGATCTGAATTGAAAAATATATACATATTTAGGTAAATACTATTAGAAAATAAAATTCAATACACGTCAATAATAATTTTTAATTAAGTAGAGCTAGGCTTATTTTATATTATCCTAGATACATTTTTATAAGTTTCAAGAGCAGCTGTTGTTACAAATTCTCTTTTTTCCAACTTCTTCACCTTCCAACCATTAAAGAATATTGTTGAAATAGTGAATAAAAATATAGTATAATGCAGTGGTCTCCAACCCTCGGTTCGTGAATTGGTACCCGTCCGTGGATCAACCAGTACCGGGCAGTACAAGAATTAATTAGTTATTTCTGTTTTCTACTTCCCAACCTTAAAGGACCCACAAACGGCCAAGGAATGGATACGTGACCCATTTGTCAACAAACCAGATAAATCCATCTTGTTCGTGCAAGAAGAAGACCAACTGCTGAAGATTGCAAATGACGGCGGTCTTAAAACAGTGTTCGAGACAATACGAATTCTGCCGGTGTTTTGGATTAAAGTCATGGCAGAATACCCAGAGATTGCTAATACAGCACTGGAAGCCCTGTTGCCATTTCCCACATCCTATCTGTGTGAAGCGGGGAAGCCACCAAAACAAGGCAAAGGAGTAGACTGGGCATAAGCAGCATACTACGGGTGTCTTTATCTGCCATTACTCCCAGATGGGACCATCTCGTAGCAAAGAAAGCAGGTCAGGGCTCCCATTGATTTAGCGTTACAGACCGTTTTTGATGTTATATATTAAATGTTATATTGTTGAAGCAATGTGTTAATAAGGTTCCATATGAGGTCACAGTGGATTCACATTTATTGTTATTATTAATATAATATTTCAACCCCCCGGTCCGCAGTAAAATTATCAAGCGATGACCGGTCTGCAGTTAGACAAAAGTTGATATAATGTGCCTTTTATAGGTCCCTAATTTGCACAGAACTCATCATTATGCAATTTTATTTCATTCCTTTGGAATAGGATTATTCAGAGTTTCAAGAAGGAGTTTGCCAATTTTTGATAGGGTTAGAACCAAGATGTTTAATTTGACACAATGTGAATAAAGCTAATACTTAAGTGATAAGTGAACAGGCTTACATATGGTCAGAGGCACAACTAAGCGTTTTCAAAAAATGAAGACAAGTAAATAAAGGGACTTTTCAAGAGAAGGGCACAGTTTTTAATCAAAGAGAATACAAATACAACCTTAAAAATTGTCTTTATTTTATTTTTCTTCCATTGAAAGGATATTTTGTTTGAATACGTACAAGAGTCATATTTTTAAGACTTCTGTTTATTTTACAAAAGTTTCATTTGACCAAGAGGTGATGGTCTTGGCAGGGTGAAGCAATGTCCTTAATATTTTCAAGGGGATATATATCTTAGAAAACGGCAAATTGAACAATTTCTTTTAATAAAAAAACCAAAATGAATATTTTTGAAAAAAATATGAAAACCCTAAAATATATATAGTTTAGAGGAGTGTTTCTCAACTAATGGGTTGCAAAATTCTCATAGGTGAAGTCATTTACTGTTTAAAATCCGACTAAAAAAATGTTATGGGGCAATATCAATAGATATAAAACTTTTTTGCCCTTCAATGGTCTTGATTTATGGCACAAGGGTCATTGTGAAAGTTGGGTCTCTGACCAAGACCAATTGAGAGTCCTTTGTCTTAGGGTAATTAAATTTATACATACCCCTTTCCTGTAATTTTAACACAGGTCACCACAACTGAATTGCCTTCCCATATTGCAATTATTATTGGAGCTTGATTTTAAAATAGATTTGCTTAGACCTCAACACTCTAAAACCATTAAACAAAAAATTAAAACATATAATCAATAAAATACTAACAATACTCTAAAATTCGACTTAAAACCACTCAAAAAAACACATAACAACGAGGCCCAACAAAAATATCGAAAGATGAAAAATGAAATCAGTCCGTTGTATTATTCATGTACTTCTTGTATTGTTTGATGATGAGTTCAAGTGGACTTTGCAAAGACAAGCGAGAGAGATGGAACATATTTGACCACTTCAGCTGTATAATTCTATCCTTGGCTCTGTGACTTGGGGATCTTAACAGTAAATGAGTGTTGAGGTCTCAAAAAGGAAATTAATTTTAAACTAAAATGTTTATATATGTTTTTTTTATGAAACGCAAATTTATATACTATAAATTTATATTTATATACATATACATCATTTAAATTTGTATGTATTATTTTATCTAATAAAGACCATGCTGTTGGAAAAAAAATAGATTTGCTTAGATTCTTTATAATTTAATATCAAATTCACTAAAGGTTTAAATTGTACCTTTTTAATTTATATTTATAGAGATGGTTATTAATTATTGTGATACATAACTGCAAAGCATTCCTTCTTGTAATATTATTATTATTAATAATAATAATAATAAAAAGTCTAAGTAAAAGCATGTTGTCGTGACTAACATGAAAAAAAAGTACATAGGCAATTTATTAATGCATAAAAGGTATAGTGTATATTTTTTACATCCGTGTACCTACAACAGCAGTAGCTCCCAGACACACTTATACATTATATACTGTCTATGCCTAATGTAATTAAGAAAATATGTATGTACATATATTAGACAATATGTTTATTTGTATTTAAAGCTTGAGAAAAACATTATTCCAACTCATGAGTTTGAAACAAAATGTATTATTAATTTGTGCAGTTTTTAAAGTAAAATTAGGTCTATATATCTTTTATACGAATGTTCTTCCACTGCCTTCAACGAAACATTGCCAAATATCTGCAAAAAGAAAAAAAAGAAAGATCTATTGTGTGCCTGCTAGACATTAATAAAAGTATTCTTATCCTTCCAAATACGTCACTTTTTATTAGCCGATGACGTTAGAGTTGGAGAAATATATTTTTATATTTAAAAATTAATAATAATGAGATTTTGAGTTCTACTGTTTGCTTATAAGATATAATTAAACATGAACTTGAATAGTCCGTCAATTAAACAATAACGGGGCTTGACTGATTACATTATGACACAAACGCAAAAGATCAAACAAATATATACATATACATATTCTATTGATCTCAGGGATTTGACAAAGGCACGACATTGTTTTTTTTACAATTGGCATTGTACAAAGCATCTTGACACAAAGTCAAATCCTGTATAGCTGATAAAAGCGACTTCGACCATCCTCCCAAATTTGGTTCTTGCCATCTCATTTTTCTATATAGATTTTGAGCTGAAATCTCAGCTTTTCAAATATTAAAATTTTATCGAGAAATATTTAAAATTAAAAAATGGGCAGTAAATTTTGTGCCTCTCCCGAGGGAAAATTGAAAAATCTAGTCAAAAAAGTATGGTTTTTATAAGAAATCAAAAAACAAACTCAAATTATTTTATTTTACAATAAAGTATAATAGAGTGATATCTACAAAAAATGTTTTATAGATTGTCCGTAAAAACAAATATCTAGTCTCCAAAAATGGAAATAAAAATACTGGAAGGGAGTTATTGTATCACGTATAAAGCGCATAAAACATTTATTTATCTGTTAATTTCTTTTAAAAATTTTAAGTTTTAAGGGCCATAACGCATTATTCACCTATTGATAACAAATGCTTAGTATAACTAACACATACATGTTTTACCTAAATTTTGTAAAAACAAATCATAATTACTTGAATTTACTAAATTAACTAATAAAATTAGACTCAATACTCTATTTTATATCAATTAAAGTTGTATTTTTTTGGATACATCTATATTTTTATAAAGTACTTACCTAATATTGTTGAAATAATAATTATAAATGACTTGTATTATACTTTAGGATCTTAAAAAAGGCTGCTCAAAGATCGAATATGCTTAAATATCAAAAAGTGTTTGTAAAATAAAGTTCCAATGAGTCATACAAACGAAAGAAACATTTATTACAAAGCTTGAGTATTTCATTCTGAACCCCGTGAACAAAGGTTACACTTCATATGAAGTAAGGTTGTATTTTTTTTTTTTTTTGTAGAAGCAAATTACGTTTCCAGTCTCTGTCGCGTGATTATTAAAATATGTACGTATTTTTGATAGTTGAAGGAAAATGGTTCCTTGTTACTCCTGTCTCGTTTTATGCGCTCCTGGTAGATGTAGGTTCAACCTTACAAATGACTCTGTAGTTCATAAAATTGGTATGAATGCTTTTGAACAAAAAAAATTCGAAGGAAAGTTCATTTCCTTTTGTACATACACATACACTTTTTGATGAGAAGTAGAAGGTAAATCAAAGGTAATAATAATAATAGTAATAATAATATACATACATAAACACAACTTACATATTTCCTCACTTGAGTAATTCAATTTAGGAAGATCAAAGGTGTTTTGATTGAGGAATGGTAGCTGGAGTATTGATGAGCAGAAAAGGCTCCTACAACAGACAACTTGTATCCTAGAAAGCATACACATCATAGTTGATTTAAGAAAATAAAATTCATACAATTATTATTATCAATGGAACGTTTTCATGTGACGTCATCATTGTGAAAGTCAGCCATCTTGGAAGAGGCAGACAGAACCAAGTTTTAATAGAAGAAAATACCATTTTTTCTTTACAATTTAGATAAATAGTAATTCGGATGTCACAATTTGACCGACAAATGAAAGAAACTAAACCTTTACTGGCTATCAAAAATACATCATCTTTCATTCACCCCTTGTCGGAAACTAATATGTATTAAAAATATGTTATTACATCATTATACATTAGGGGTATCAGACTAGCGGCCCCCAGGACAATAATTTGCGGCCCGTTTTAATATGAAAGATTAATGTTAGTGCAGCCCACAAAATTAATATGAATGACACTTGTTGTGTGCGGAGACGAATGAACCAGTCACGGTTAGGTATATGGCTCTGGTGGGTGACATATCGGCCAGGCTGCCTTGCTCACTCCTTTATACATTCGTCCAATCAGCTGCACGGAGGAGAAGCCGTCAAGCTTCTCACTCCGCTCGGTGCCCTCAGTTCTTGCTGTTGTCAGCTCAGAACTGAAGGAGATGATGTAATCTGTGATCCATCACAGCGTCAATAACACCGCCACTGTCAAAATACTGTTACCTCTCCTGGCCGCCTCTGTCCGTAGTCAGAGAACAGGCTACGGTTTAAAGTTAAATAACTAGCTATTAATACAGACATTTGAAACTGAATAAAAATAATTAATTTCTCTAATCAGCCAGTTAGTCAGTTGATTTGTGGTTTCTTCAGTCGCTTGTATCTGTTGTATGATCATGTATTTATTTAATTCATTATTTGGTGTTAAAAATAAAGGTATGATAAAACATTGGATCTGCGCTTTTCTTGTGGAAATCCTGATGCAGCCCCCAGGTGAATTGAGTTTGAGGCCCCTGTTATTCATAGTCTAGCTAATAAAGTTACTTTTCCTTTTGCAAGGATAAGATATTTATTACATTATAGCTTTTCCATCATTTATCCGAAACCAAATTAGTTGAATAAAGATTACCATTTCATATGGTTTTCCATCAGATATTATTAAAACGATTTCATTCAAATATCACTGTTTTTTAATTTGGCATCAAGTTTTATTCAATACAAGTATTTCAAGTATAATATGTCATTCATATTATATGCCATTATATGGAATTTCATTGTTTTTTGTTTGGAAATTTAAAAATAGAATACCTCCATCATGGCGTCACATCGATTTACTTTGTAGTCTGTGACGTACATGAAAACGCTGTACGTATAGAGACATACCTAGTTTGTATGAATGTTTGTACATGTATCCGTTGTTGAGGCAATAATAACAACATAGAATGGATTTGTACGTATTTTTTTTATTTTTATTTTTTTTCATTTTCCAAATGAATAGGTGAAAGGAATAGGATTTGCAATGTACAGACATACACAATGAGAATGTAAATGACATTTGAATACTGTGATTTCTTGCCTCGTAGACGTACATAGGTGCTATGAATGGTTGTATATGTTGATACATATGAACAAGGGTACACCTGGACACCGTTCAGTTAAAGCTTCCTTGATTATTATTAGTAGTAGTACTCTTATTTAGTTAGTTTAATTGAAAAGAATCTTTTATTTTCCTCTTCGTTTTCTTTTTGTTGGAAAAATACTTTCATATTTTGTGGCTTTGAGTAGCATATTTTGTTAATTGAATCAACTGTTTGTATATATAATACATTAAAAAAATGATACATAACTAATATAGTTGAAATTTTGTTGATACGGTGTTCATTTCATTTTAACTATTGAAATATGTCAAGGAGTCATTGAGCAATGTAAATTCTTATCAAAATACAACATATTTTGTAGTGATGTATCGAAAGTAAAATTCGACTTATATTAGGTAAGAAAAAGAGGCCCTGAAAAAGGAAAAGTACTTTTTAATTAGCTTTTAAAAGTATTTCCTTGTATTGCTCGTATTTAATACGAGTAATTAATAATAATTGAATATCAATTAATTATAATAATTACAGACAACAGCATTGAATAAGTAAGTATATTATTTACGTCTAATTTTACAAAATAGAAAACCAAAAACCAGCAAAAATCCTTCTGCCCGCGTTTACTTCAGTAACTCTACCGTGAGTCTTTGATTTCTAGTAGATTTTTGATCAAAATTGAATGAAAATTTACACATTCAGATAGACGATTTCTTCCTAGTTAATGATTCTTATCGGGCGCTTGACATCTCGTTTGAAAGCTATGGGTATCAGCTCTAGAATGCGTTCCTTATTAAACAATTTCATGTAATATTCAAGGAGTTATTTAAGTGTAAAGGGTTTGGACGACTTTTGGGCCTACTCCCACCGCCTACACCCCTAGGAGTCTCTTTAGTTCAAAACAAAGACTGGAAATGGAATTTGCATTAAATACACTAGCTAATCAACATTTTTTAATGCACAAAATGAGTATCCTTCCAGACTTAAATTTAAGTTGAAATTGGAAAATGGGACATAACGGCTCAGAAAAATTACTCATTTGAAATCAGTGCGCAAAACTGAACAACTTTTATTATACTTATACCCCTTAGGATTTTTGACTGTTGAGTAGTGTTATTAGAAAATCCCTGGGATATTCTTTTAATATTTTATCTGTATTTGATTGCTGACTTTATGCACTGAATAATATATATTAGATATTAATCCGGAGTAATAGTCAGGTCTATGGTTTATATTAAGTCTCGTGTACACGTTTTAAAAATGACTTATAATTCAATACATACCCAAATTTACTTTTAAATAAATAAATGTACAAACCCAATCCGTTTTCATTAGTAAATTATTCCCTACTCAAAATATTCACTGAATAAAAAATCCATAAAGAATTCATATAAAAAGAATAAGTTTGTAATCATCATTACTGAATCTGGGTAAGTTATTATTAGTAATGGTATCTTTTTCTTCGTACAACTTGTAAGAACTTGAAATAACATCGTATATTATAAGTGAAACAATATAGGTATTATAAACTTAGGTATATAAAATTAAGATTAATGATCGAAGTAACAAAAAAAAAAAACTTTTTTTTTTTTTACATTTACTATGAACTGTTATATGTATACATATTTTTTTTTTTCATTAGAAAAAGTAATGTTGCCTCAAAACAAAACTTTATTATATCTTATTCAAGGTTATAAACTGGGTATAACCATATATATGTATATATATATATGTAGGTAGAACCACAAAATAAAATTATTTATGATAATTAATTGTAAAATTCATTTTTCATATTTATATAGGTAATACATAGTCATAAAAAAATACTTATCAATCGTTCACTTTGTGTGGTAAATTATATTAGAATAAGTTGAGAAGTCATTAATCTTGATAACTCAAATTTTATCCCCTGTTTCTTTTTATTAAAATAAATTGTTAGTAATTTGTTTAAGTTAAATCTTTTTTACCTTGACCTACGATAGAACTAATAGTCACATACTTTTTTTCTCCATATCTTTTTTCAATCATTCATTTGCATCTTTGATTACTTAACCCTTTCAAATTCGAAAGGTATTAGAAAGTATTTTTAAATGAAAGTTATGCTTTTTGAGGTCAGAATGACCATACTCTAACCTAATTTTATTTTATAAAAAAATTATAATTTAATCCATTTCTCAAAGAAGTTATGTTCCTCTGGGTGTGAAGGGAATTTTTTTATCCTTAAAAATACACGGTTTATCAGGTCTTTTTTCGTATTTATTTTATATCTTTAGGTACATTTATTCTTTAATCTTATATTCTAATTGACAAAAATAATTGAAAAAACTGAAATAAAAATTTATATATCACATGTTATGTACATTTTATAGGTGAGATTTTATGAAGGCATTTCTGTTGATATATTAATGAAAAAAAGTCCCTTTACACCCAAAAGGAAACACTTGTGTCCCCAAGGAACTTGAACTCAAATAATTTCTAATTTATGCGTTAGAACTAAAAGATATTTTAAACTAATAATTATTTAAGTAAATTTCAACAAATAATTTCCTTGAAAAACGTGTAAAAATCGTAATGTTCAGTCCTTTGAAAAATATTCAAATCAAATTTTTTTATGACTAACTAACTAATATGAAAAATAGCTTGACATCTTACCAATCAAACAAAAAAAAGAAAACCAAAATCAGGTGACAATGGAGTGCATTAGAGCATTTTGAATTTATGAGACATCGGTGTCCTCTGGGTTCGAAAGGGTTAAATATTAAATATTCCTCTTAAATAACTTATACCCTTTTTTTTGCAATGTACATTGAAATATTTAAGGATGAAAATTTTCAAATTTAGGCTCACTGTTCCTTATAATTTTTGTGAAAAGTTTTATTTTTGTCAAAGTTGGTAATTCAAGTTGACTCATTGATTTTGAATTTGTAATTAGCTTTATTCATATATATTCAGCTTTATTCATTTCATAAATGAAATGAAATATTACTTTTTAATATCTCTATATATTTGATTTTGCATCTTTATTTATTTTTTATTATTTTCATTAATTATAAAATTTATTATTATGTTAAATTTCCAGAATATTGTTTTTTATCATTCATTCCCATATTGAGCTTGAAAAGGTAGATATTAAGAGGATCTATGTTCGTTGTTCTTGTTTCAATACATTAAAATAGGTTGATGCTTGCTGCTGGGACAGTACGCAAAAATCCATGATACTGGACATTCAGTAGTTTGGCACTGACGGTTCACGATTCGGTTGGGTACACGTTTCTATGAAAAAATAAATTTTGAGGGGGGAATCTCAGAAATTTCTTATAGCATGTTTTCATAGGGGAGACGGGACAATATTTAATAGAAATACAAAACACGAGAGAAACCAAACGTATACTCTCCCACCCTAGAAGGTAAGTAGAGAAATGTTTTGTTTTGAGTTTTATTTGAGACAGATTATCTATTCATTCCAATCAAAGACCCCACGTGATGACATTGTTTATTAGTTAAAAGAATGTATTTTTTGGGGTGTGTTCAATTAAATCTTTTTTTTTTTTGTATCTTTATTTGTCCTATGAATGAATTGATGAAGTTGATTGTATTCAAAAAGAGTTGCAGCAGGTGTAAAAGTGTTTCCCCTTCTTTCAAGATTGACTCCTTGACACTGAAACTTTATATTTCATAAGCAGATGGTTCTATATTTAGTTGTGAATTTTGTATATGTAAACTCAAGAGGTATTTAAAGTATACATAATCAAAAGCTGTTGATTAACTGACGTCTTGAAGTTTGAAACGCTGTGAACATTTTGTTAATTATTTGTTGCATAATATGATTTTTTTTGTAGTATTTTAATACATCGCTTTTGTATATATTTGTACGTCGAAGCCGTTTTTATATACAAAAACGAAATATATATATATATATATAAATAATGTTCATTTAAAATTTATGTACTTTTGAAATGCTCCATTTACTAATTTTTGTAAAAAAGGTCTACCTATGTATACAAACGATCTTTAGTTAAAATGAAATTATGAATCAATCTAACTCAAGTTATCAAAAAATATTCTATTATTCTGTCCAAAATTTTGTTAATCATAATAATAATTGAAGAAATTGCAACAGCATTCCATAAATTAATTGAGTCAGAACCTATCAAAAAAAGGAAAATAATATGTCACATATAAAAACATGTTTATGTATTTACCTACAAATAAACATACTTCAATGCAGTGCATTGAAATATACAAGTCATAGGAGAAAATGATAAGAAGAGGCATTTTGTCGGAATTTGTTTGTTAATTTTTGACAAATTTATTTTGATATTTGACCATATACATATATATATATAATGGCTTCAATAACTTTTTTTCATGACATGAATGATAATATAGGATTGAAAACTATATTTAGACAAAGATATACGGGCGAGCCGATTACACAGATCAACAAATTTGAACTTTCAAAAACCTTAAGGGGTCTGAGTATAATAAAAGATATTTAGTTTTGTACGATGATTTCAAATCTATAAATCAAAAATTGTAAAAGTTTAAAAGTTCTTGAGAAATCGGATCCTACTTTTTGAGGCTTTTTGGCCCATTTTGCAACTTCAACTTCAATTTAAGCCTAGAAGGATACTCATTTTGTGCATTAAGAAATGATGATTCGCTAGTTTTTTTGTTTTTTTTTTACATATATTCCACTTCCAGTCTTCATTTTTCCTTAAAGGAACTCCTGGAGGCATAAGGGACGGGAGTAGGCCCAAAAGTAGGCCAAATCCATTGTACTTAAATAACTTCTATACATGAAATGAATTAATAAGGTATACATTCAAAATATGAGGCCCACATATTTCAAATGAGATGTCAAGCGCTCGATAAGATTATTTAATTAAGAAGACATCGTCCATCTAAGTGTGTAAATTTTCATTCAATTTCGAGCAAAAATTCACTAGAAATCTAAGACTCACTGTAGAGCTACTTAAATGGAGGCGCGCAGAAGGATTTCAGCTGGTTTCTTAATCCTCCTTCGAGTTGCTACTTAAGTAGCTCTACAAAAGTAGGGTCCAATTTCTCGAAAGCCGTCGGACTCTAGAAAAAAAATTACAGATTTGAAATTAGCGTGCAAAACTGAATAACTTTTATTATACTTACATCCCTTAGGATTTTTGACTGTTGACCAGTGTTATGATTATCGATACTTATTTTATTTATTTAAAAAACAGGATCTAAATTTAAAAAATAAAAAAACGAAATGACATATCAATGTCATAACATAGATCAAAATTCAGGGCTTAAAAACTCTCATTAGAAACATATTTAAGGATGTCGTCATTTAAAAAATCTTGGCAAATAGTTCTTATTCTACTTTGCAATGACGATGAAGAAAATTATGTAGTGACCATATTTTTTGGTTTTTTGTGTTTATTTTAGTTGGATCTCATAGTTTAATTTTAAAAAAATCAGCTGATGAATATTGGTTATCGGTATTGGTCCCACAAAAAGTACATATCAGTTCTGTCTTAATTTAGACGCCATGACGTCCTACTAACCATAGAAGCAAAACTATGAATTCAATATGATTGCTCTAATCAGATAATGATATATATATATATATACATACATATGTTGAAGCTCGTTAATTTCCCTCCTATATCAATCTGTTTACACATTAAGACATAATACAATGAATAGTCTCATGGGACAGTGAACAATATGTTTATTTGTGACTAACTAATGAGGGTTTGCTTAAGAAATAATAAAAGAAACAAAAAATATGTACAAACATGCGTTGTTGTTTATGTATTTGTAGAACCTACGCCTTTCCACCAATAAATTATCAATCCTTGAATTCTCAACATGGTAATCAATACTTGTGAGACGGAAGATACAATAATAATTTAGGAATGGTATAGGAATGAAAATGATTGGGTATTTAAAAAAAAAAAGATGAATGAGATGAATACTACAGAAAGATCACGATGAAATAATGAAGTATACTTATGTACATATAAAAAAACATGTTTGTATGATGTGTTAATTATGCATAGATTCATACCTGTTGGCTCCAAATCGAATGAATCTTGTAACTTGTTGATTGATAGACGCTTATTATTATGGAGCTAATTACAAAATATGTATATTTTTTTGTTACCGTAGTAAATGTAATAAAGTTGTTTGAAAAAAGGTGTTAATGGCTTAAAGGCTGTTAACAAACTAGTGTACATACTTGACGGAACCAAACAAGTTCCTCAAGATTTAAGATCCATGTTCAATGTTATTATTATAATTTATTTATTTGTATTTGCAATGATAATTATATTCAATTATATAAATTGGAAAGTTTATATACATATATATATATATTTAATTTTAATACGTCAATACTTTTCTTTAATTTGTATAATTTTGTTGTTGTTTTATGCACCATTGCAATGCAAAATGTTTTATTCAACAATGAATCTATATGTTGAATAAAAACTTATAAGCAGACATTTTTAATATAATAATGCCTACAATGACAAAAATCATAGAAAAACTATTTTGCAATGACAATGTACTGAATAATTGAAAAATTCTATTAGAATTTTTTTCTGATTTTTTCCTCATTTACACAAAGTACATAGTCATTGTTAGGAATGTAAATAATATGCAAAATACTAAGTGCGAGACTTTGTGGAGTTGGCTTTTCGAACAACAGTACTTTTTGTTTTCCAAAGCTTTTATCATTTTTCCTTTACTACTGAGGGGAGAACATCTACCTAATAGTAAAGATCTCGCATGAAGGAATACATGCATTAAGGTTAATAAAGCAAATAAAATGTAAACAAAAAGGGCTCAAGTCCTCGTATAATTATTAGTTAGAAATATATAATTTCCTCACATTAATTTCAGTTAATTTTCTGCCTCTCATCTATGGTAAAAATAATATTATTATTCATTATTGATGTCTTCATTTGTATACATATATAATGGAGAATAGCAGCTTGTAGCTCAGTAAAACGTCATGACAGCTCAAGTTGCTTCCCTCTCAACATTCATCAAATTGTCAGAGTTACAACCAGGTTGATTTTCTCTTTCTTTTTATTTTACACACCTCATTTGCATATTATTTACATTCCTAGTCATTGTAAAATAGTTTTTAAGATTTGCATCATTATAAGCACAGATACAACTCTGACCTCATTTCTACGAGTCCATATAAATGAGAGCCGTCTTCAAGCTCGAGTCAGAAATCACAATTTAATTTCTGAATTTATCGTACGACTCCCTGTTTCTATGCCCTTTATGACTAATTTATCAGGAGTCCGTTCCAATTAAGTGTCTCGTGAAAATCACAGCAATAGTCATTTTTTTTCAGTTTCAAGCACATTATTACAAACAGGTATTTTAAATATTTATTTATGTATCTTAAAATTGATTATGTGAGTCCTTTTTGGTAGCCATGATAAGGGAATTTATGGATATATTATATGTACAAAGAAAAAGATGGGGGAAAAATGTCAGATTAAAATAATGTATGTAGTGCTCTTATAAACAGATTTTCTCTCAATCCCATCAACAAGGGATTTATTTTCTTTGGATGCTAGTGCAAATATTATGTGTAATATATTGAGAGTAGTACATAATTAGCTTGTCAATAGTGACATCTCCTTGCTAAATTAATGTTCTAAGTAGATTCGAATGCAATCTTAAAAGCAAAATGTGTCAACAGCCTAATACAAAACATGAATTATCTATGAATAATAAAAGGGAATTAATCTTGTTGCTAAAATGTATTAGTACCAACATACCAATTGGTGATGCGTTAAAGTCAATGAATGATACGATAAAATTAGCTCCAAATACATCTCTCATTGCAAAACATTCAAAAATGTCTTCAAAAACGACAATTTCTTTTGTTTCACAAATGACAACTTGTGCAATTTTTAAAGATCATTTTATTTGGAATGTGGCAAGTCAACAAGGAGAGGAAGACGTTTATTTATTTTGATTAGGACATATGTAGGTATTTTGAACTTGACATATGATACCTATGACGAAGGTAAAACAAAGATCATATCAAGCCTAGAATTACAATCAATACATATACGAGAAACGAAAGTTTGTATTAGTATATGGTATGTGTATTTACATTAGGGGCAGTCTGCAGGCATCATCTCATTGTTTGTTCGAATACAGGAAAAATATCAAGATTGCTATGCTTGCTATATATTCATACTATTTTAAAGATACATATTTACGAGCTAAAACAAATACCTCAATTATAAACAACAGCTTTTGCGTCATAAGATACTTGATGATATCTGAAAAAATAAACAAACCAGGAATAAATTAAAACCATATCCCCCGATTTGAACTTACGCGTATCTCAAACACACATGAATATTTTGACGCGTAATTTAGCGCAGATGTCAGTGACAGAAATGTCAACTTAAAAACAAAAACATTTATTCCAAAATCAAATTTCTCAGTAATTTTTGCTCATAATAGTATATTTATGTATATTAGACTGTCTTGTTTTCAGGACCATGACTCAAATCAAAGGCACCCAATTATTCTCTGGTACCTATGGATGCAAAATAAGTTGTAGAAAAATAACTAAGTATCTGGATCTATATTTCAGAGCTCTCAAGGACTTTTTAGGTCCAAAGCAGGGTAAAAAAAAGTCATTTTTAACTGGCTTGAGAGGTCTCATCTTTAATTTATACTAGTGCTAAAACTTAAGTCTAAAGAATGTTTAAAAAATCGGGTGCCTTTTCAAATCCTTTCCTTGAAATCTGGAATCACTGCAAGAAGTATCCTATTTCTTCACCAGTTGGAATTGTGCCAGTACTCTGGTACCACTAGTTTATCGGTATGCCAGCCAATGCCAATATATGTAAGTTCTAGAAATACAACATTTAAAACGATGCTATACTGCAGTACCGATAAAATGGTATTGGAACGGAAAATTGCTGTGCCATTACGTCATAAGAATTTTTGCCTCCCGATGACATAAAAAAAAAACAAGAATGAAAATTCTTTTTACAAATAAATAAAAAGTATTAAAATACTGATGCCAATATTGGAATCGAAATCCTACTGATAAAATATTAGTATTTTGACAAGAAACCTATTTAAATATGGAATTCAACAACTTTATGTAATTTTGAAACAACATTGATCCTACCCTCAAATTCTACATAGGATCATACAAATTATGAATACAATAAGGATATTAAATTATATGGAGATGTTTATTGGACTTTGGTCAGAGTGGAACTAATTTAATTCACATAATAAGGCATGTGTACATACATACATATAAAAGATCCATTATAAAGTAGAATAATGTATTATTAAATGTGCTCATACATATGCCTGGAAGTAAATTACACAATGGTTGAATAGAGGAATAAGGGTGTGTACAGGGATGTTCTTGCTCTGAGGGTAATAATGTCTTATAATGTTACTATAATTGCTTCAGTTACAGGTACAGAAAAGTTATGTATATGTATATGTAATTTCGAATTTTACATAGAGTAAAATGAAAAAACAAAGCTTCTAGGATTGATTATATGATAGAGTATAGACAAAAAGGATCTATTCATTTATTTTTTTCTCTCAAATAATTGTCACGGAAATTGGTGGATTTTTTTTTACATTAATGACCCTTCGTCTCAATAGGCTCATTATTTTCTCATTGTTTTTATTTTAAAACTAAGGCAAGTCTAACAACTTTATAATAGGTATTGTATTTGTTACATATAATATATATATATTATATAAAAAAGGTTTCACACTTTATTTTTATGGTCTGTGTGTAATCTATATTCAGTCTTTATAATATGTATGGTGTACCATTAACATGGAAGGGAGATTATTGTATGTATTTAATTTCTCTCTTAAATGCCGTATAATTTTACCCTCTCTCTCAGGGTGTAAGAAAGAAAAGAAAAGAAAACACACCAAATTGTCTTTAAAAGTGTCTGTCGTGATTAAATCTAATAAAAACTATAACTGATTTCTTCCTCTGGTTGTACACACATTTCATTATTACTATTATTATTATCATTACTATTATCTAAATTTATCCTTGAAAAGTCATAAATTAAAGGATTTGTCTGAGAACGAAAAAGTACTTTTTTTTTTTACTGCCAGCTTTGATTTTATTTCCTTCTTTTTATTATAATTAAGATTTAAATGCTTCATTAGAAGGATGAGCTTCACACGCAATGCAATATACTCTTTGTATATATATATATATGTTGGGGTATTGTGTTATTTTGAGGGATGTTGGGTAGCATTTACTTTTGAAGCTTCATTTCAAATGGTTTCAAAAATAAAAGTACATACAAATATCTGAAAACTAAAAGCCAGGTTCCTTCACGCATAATAAGCATGTTTGCTTGTATATGGCACAATGGTAAAGAATATTTTATTCTCTAAATGGTATTTATATACAAGGCAAAATGTTTAGCACTAAAAATCATTTAAATGGAGTAAAAACCTCATGTTATTGAGTATAAAATAACAATTGTTTGCCCCCCTGACTGAAGTAAAATGCATTTATTTTCCTCCTTATTACATTTACATTCATTTAGCCATAAAAACCATTGTTTTGAGTGAAATTGTAGTCAAAAATAAATTGATGAAAAAACACTATAACATAGAAATCAAATGACTTCAAGACAAAACTGCAACTTCTCAGTATTAAAGAAAAAAACTAATTTTGAATTGATTAAGGAATAAAAATGCATACAAAAGGCTTGACATACTCTCTCTATTTTTTCAAAATTAGCTGAGTCTACAATTGTTCTTGAAGAAATTTAATATTCAGTTCACAATTATCTAATAACTGCTTTCTCGTTAGATAAATTCTGATCTCAATAACGTTTTGAAAACAGTAGAACCTTTTGTATTTAGGTGACTGGATGATCTGCCCTTTCGTATTTGCATCCATGTTGGCAAATGATTCAATAGTATATCTGTATGGCAAGTAAACAAAGAAATACACACATAGGTATTTGGTGATTGAAAATGTAGATTTCTTATCTGATTCCACATTTGGAAGGCGAACGAGAAAGAAAAGTTGACTAATGGATGACGAATCTCTGAGTGTAACTTTTAACTGGAGCTTAACACTGTATTTATCGACGAAATATGTTTATTGTTTTTCAATAAAGGTTATGATAGTTCCTTGTTTCTAACTTGCCTTAACTCAAAATAAATTTAAATTATTTCTTCTTTAAATGAGTAACAACATGCATGGTTAAAGGACTCGCGCTATTTAAATATTTTACTCTCAATTGTTTGAAATATTGAAATATGCTATTTGTACATATAAATATATTTATGTTAATTAAAAATCTGCCATTTATATTTATTAACAAATCCTTGTAAATGTGCAGATCCTGAATTTAAAGTTACATCATGTTACATGTTTTTATTATTATTTGAAAGTTTTGCGGAAAAAAAAAAACAAATACAACTTTAATTTGAAGACCATTTATGGAGAAAAAAAATATTTCAAACTTGATTTTCTCAATATTTTTGTCATTATAATTTGAAGAGCACGGATGCAAAATTGGACTAATAAAGGAACTATATATAATATATCTAGTATTCGTGTTATTTTTTTTCTCGTATAATAATCCTTAGTATTTCTTTTTACTAAAATATTTGTGGTAAAAATTTGGTCATAATTTCTTTTTACTTTATCATTGTCAATAATTACATTGGTCAACAGTCAAAAATCTTAAGGGGTATAAGTATAATAAAAGTTATTCAGTTTTGCACGTTAATTTCAAATCTGTAATTTTTTTTTTCAAGAGTCTCACTGGTTTTGAGAAATCGTATCCTACTTTTTGAGCTAATTTGGCCCATTTTCCACCTTCAACTTTATTTAAGCCTAGAAGGATACTCATTTTGTGCATTAAAAAATGGTGATAAAGTAGTGTATTTAATGCAAATTTCATTTCCAACCTTTGTTTTGACCTAAAGGGACTCCTGGGGGAGTAAGGTGACGGAGTAGGCCCAAAAGTCGGCCAAATCCTTTGTACTTAAATAACTTTTTTGAATATTACAGAAAATGGATTGTTAAGGAATTCATTCAAGAGATGAGACTCGCAGCTTTCAAATGAGATGTCAAGCGCCCGATAAGAATCCTTAACCAAGAAGAAATTGTCAAATCTAAATGTGTAAATTTTCATCCAATTTCGAGCAAAAATTCGCTAAACATCAATGACTCACGGTAGAGCAACTTAAGTCTAGCATGCAGGAGGATTGAGAAACCAGCTGAAATTCTTCGTTCAGGGATTCATGGCCATAGAATAGTTGATATTTTGAGAATAGATTGTCTATTTCATTTATATACCACTGAAGGACTAATTAAAGTGAAGGAAGAGTGTTTAAAATTGTACATATTTTTGAAGGAAATAATTATGATTATACTTCATGCATAATCATACTTGAGAAATAGGAGGCTGTTGAGAAATTAAAATACATGCCTGTATTTAAGCAAATAATAAATATGTGAGTAAGTAAAATAATTATTCTAAGAAAGTATAATTATAAAACAAATTTTTGAGCATGAAAAATTGAGCAATCAAACATTCATTGTGTGAATGTTGAAATTATTTACCTGATAGATACAAATGTACTATGGATGAAGCGCCCGATAAGAATCCTTAACCGAGAAGAAATCGTTCACCTAAATGTGTAAATTTTCGTTCAATTTCAACCAAAAATTTTCTATTAAATCTAAGACTTACAGTAGAGCTACTTAAGGATTGAGTAACCAAAACTAAAAGAAGTTATAGTTAATTTTGTGACTTCTCCCGATAATTTTTATAAGAAATTAAAAAACAAACTCAAATTAATATGTTATACACTAATGTGTAATAGAATAATATCCACAAAAAATGTTTCATAGGCTCTCCCTAAAAGTAAATATATCGTCTCTAAAAATGGAAAAAATATACTGCAAGGGAGGGTATGTACCGTGTATAACGCGCAAAAACTTTATTATTTTGCTAATTCCCTTTAAAAATTGATGTTTTAAGGCTTATAATGCATTATTCAACACTTAATATCAAATATCTATGATATCTAAAAGATATTTTACGTAAGATAAGTTAATCTTTAGTAATACTTTTTTGAAAAATCCGAGCACAAATTACTTAAATTTACTAAATTAGCTAAGTAAATTCGACTCAATACCCTGTTTTACATCAATTTAAGTTTAACTTTTGTCTGGATTAAGAATAAATATATTTTTATACAGACAAAGTCGTATATACCTTGATTTACCACTTAATTAAAAAAAATTCATGCCACTAACAATATCTACTTACATAATTTGTAAATAGAATCCTAAAATATTTTTTTTAACAAGTACATATTGTTATATATACTTCATTATGAGTTTTTCATGACTGATTCAATATATAAATTTTAATGGATGGTCTACTTCCTAGAACTACATACATTAAGTATACTGAAGTATATACATATACAAGCATATAATATTATGTGTGTGATGAGAATTGCTCATAAGAGCGATTTAATTTTTTTACCTTCTAGGTAGCTGAGAAAAAAAAGGATAACTCTCACGGAGTTCAATTTGTATACTAATACTAATTAATATATAAAAAAATATACCCATAGATATATATTCTATATATATTAAGTATATATATATATATATATATTGAACCTGTTCATGCAATTAAAAATAAAAGAAAGAGGTATGGCCTTGTTCCATTTACGTTCATGTCGCAATTTTCCTCTCATTTTTCTTATTTTTTTTTACTTGTATGTACACGTATCCTTAGAATCATCATTAAATACCTCATTCAATATCAAAAATGGTTATTCATTCATGATAGTCTCCATTCGAAATAAGAGTCAGTTTTGGGGTCAAAACTACCTCATCCGAGATCAAGACTCATACCTAGACATAACCTTTTCAAAACCTGTAAGGTATCAGAATGTATTTTTAACTGGAAGTTATGTTTTTTGAAGTCAGAATTTTATTTTATAAAGAAATTTTCAATTCAATCCGTTTCTAAAAGAAATTATGGGACACTGGTGTCCCTCTGGGTCTGAAGGGAATTTTTTCATAATTAAAAATACAAGGTTTATCAGTATTCTTTTAGTATTTATTATATCTTTAAGTACATTTATTTAAAACTCTTATATTCTACTTGACAAATAAATTTGCAAAATCTTAAATAAAAATATATATCATATGTTATGTACATTTTACATATTATATTTTGTGAAGTAATTTCTGTTGATATATTAATATAAAAAAAGACTCCCATCGGAGCCAAACTTAGACTTGAGTAATTTTTAATGTATGCGTTTGAACTAAAATATTTTTTAAACTTTTAATTCGTTAAGTATATATTAACAAATATTTGATTAACAAATAATTTCCTTGAAAAACACAAAAAGTTATTTTGGTTTAAACATGATTTTTTTTGCATGTGTCAAAATTGTAACGTTGTTTAGTACCTTGAAAAATATTCAAATCAAATTTTTTTATGACTAACTTTGAAACATGAATAATAGCTCGACGTCTTAGCTGTCAAACAACAAAAAAAGAATACAAACATCGATTGACAATGGAGTGAATAAGAGCATTTCGAGTTTGTCCCCTGGGCTCGAAAGGGTATAAGGGATTGAGGCCGAAAGAGAAATGTTTTATTTTTTTTTAGAAAATGATTATTTTTAATCTATATACTTTGCTCTTGGTCCTGACACCGAGAGTAAGACTTTGAAGGGGTCGAGAGACATGACCAAGAACAACTTCGAGAGCCCCATTGCTAGTAAAAGCCATTTAACTATGATATACTTTTGAGCCTCATTGTTTGCTTAGTTAATATAAGTTTAATTTATAGAACACAACTGTATTCCCACAACATGAGTATTTTCGATATATGTTATGTATCTTTGCCAGCTATTGACCACCCTACAGTTACTTCTTCATATTATGGGTATAGTGTTCTAATCATTGATTTGTTAAATTCAAATTATATATTTTTAAATTGTGAGCATATTTCAGCCATTACGTAAATAATAGACTTAAGTGACAAAATGCATTGTAATTTCTTGCCTGTATATTTCTTCTCTGTATAAAGGAGAGGTTGAGAGAGAATGATTGTGACTCACCATTGTTTCATTTTATAATGTTTTTTTTTTGTTATTTGTTTAGTAACTATGTACATCTGTTATTTGATGAATCTTTTATCAAAAGCTGTATGGTCACTTATATATACATATATATATATATTTATATATTGATCATTGGTTTTTGCTTTGAATAAAGTGTATATTTCCCATAAACCTATAAAATGTTGGATGCAAAAAAGTATCTCATAAACAGTTCATAATTTAGTATCAAAACTAATCATATTTTGAGCTTAATATGCTACAAAATGAGATAAGCCCACAAAATTAAAAATGGTTAGAGTTTTTGCTACAATTAAATTTAGTAAATTTTTTATGATCCCAGTACGAAGTTTATTGTTTTTATTATTTAATTTAAACTTTACGAGTTTCTGCAACCCTTACATACACCACAAATGGTTCGTTCCTCAATTCATTTTTCCTTTAAAAAAAAAAATCAATATTTTTAATTGAAAAGATGTGGGTGTGACCTTTTTGGACTACCTTTTTTTTTTCTCTCTCTCTCTCTCTCCTCTGACATGTTATGTATATATATATATATACATTTAAAAAAATTCCAATAACAATAACCTAAAAGCTTAATTTAGTACTTGCCTTTAAAGACACATGAAAATATTCTTAAATTACATGATTTCCATAATTGTTCAGTGAACAAATATATTATGATTATTACATACATAGATATTTTAGTTGCAGAGGTTAAAATTACAAATCCGCTTTTGTGCGTATGTACCTTTCATTAAGCATTGAAAAAATATAAAATTATATATATATATAATATATATGTGAATTTTTTGGAGGAAAAAAAGAACGATTATCCTGAAACGAATGTGGGAATGTTATTGACCCCTGAAATGGAGGGAAAATATGTAAATATGAAGTTTTTTAACGCTCTATGTATGCAGCTATATGTTAAAAATTCTTACTCTTATAAAAAATATAGACATACATATATACAGATTTATAAGCATTTGAAGGTCTCTTGAGGATGATTTCATATGGTCTAAGACAGGTCTATCAAACATACGACCCGCAAGGAGGTTCAATCAGGCCCGCATGATAATTTGACTGTGGAAAAAATACATAAAAGACATGGATTACTTTTTTTAATTAAATGTAGTTCATTAATTATCCGCTAGGAGTCGTATATGGCCCGCTATGTGAAATGAGTTTGACACCCCTGGTCTAAGATTTAGTATATGGTAGATACTACGTAAATATTTAAACTATTTAATTTGACAAAGAAATTCACGTAGATTTTTATACCTATTAGTATATACATATTTTTTAGTTCTATGTTTTGTTTTTGTGCAGGATGACCAAATTTTATGTGACGTAATTGTGCTGCAAGTCCCCCATTTGAATAAGGTTTTAATATATTACCATTTTTAAATGGTCCGGTAGTAAGTATGACTATAGCACCTCTACTGAATAACACAAATACAGATTAAAAGTACATAATAGTCAAAGCTGTTTGACTCAAATCACAATTTGCAAGTGTGACTCAAGTCTTGATGACTTCATTCTATGATGATTTGACACTCCAATTTTGATTTAAAGCTAATATGTGGAGCCCTGCTTTCTGTCAGTTGAATTCAATTGGTTATCCCTTGACTCAACTAATGTTTTTTAAATCAGGGTTGTTAGCAAACTCATATTTTTTGAGAATGCTACAAATTTAGAATGAAGTTTTTCTTTCGTAATAATTCAGAGCGGTGCCATCTTAATGCTATTACGTTGTCACTATTTCTTTACCTCATTTTCTCTTAAAACTGTTGTTACATTTCAATCTTTAATTAATTATTATTTACCTACAAAATTGTAGGTAATTTATGGTGTGGAACAGTCAACGACTGACCTCAATGCTGCTTACAATTATGTATATGTATATAAACAAAAGCCGGTGTGAAAGATCAATAAAATCCATTTCTTTCCACGGAAGTGGTTAATTGTATATTATATATACCATAGTTACATATGTACAAATATATATATATATTCTTTTTGATCAATAAGTGAAATATTAGGTGCTAGAAACTGTTACCCTCCACCAATACAGTCCAATTTCCTATGACCCTATGATTAAAAGGTCAATGAATATTATTGTTTTATTATTACATAAATGTATATATGTATATATATATATATATATATATATATATATATATATATATATATATAATATTTTGACTATGAAATGAACCAAAATAGTTGTAGAAGGCATTCCAGGCATATTTTCTGTGAAATTTCTTCAGAAATAAAAAAATAATTACATTAAGATTATGAGTGGGCAAATTATATAAACAATATATTTACATACATAAACTAACTAAGTATTTGTGATATTGCATTTTTTTTCGTCATGAATAAGGTTGTATTTTGACTTTCTTAATTATAAACATGCTTATTTCTTTTAAAAAAATGAGTACGAGTAACATGTTTCTATCATTTATATGATGTGTGCATAACTTTGTAGATGCATGCAATTTAAAAACTTGTTTAGGGCTTGACTGCAATACTCATGACCTTTAATTAAAAAAAAAACCATGACAAAATAGGCATTTATTTTTATTGATTATTTGTTTTTATGGAAAAAAAAATTAATAAATTTAGAAGTGATATCCGGTTGGATATAATTTCAATTTACTCTTTCCAGATAATGAATCTTTTATACCTTGTGTTTATTTGAACATATGTAAATATATATATATATAATCTAATAGTCTGTTACTATTTATATGTATATTAAACTATAAGCTTACACCATTATCACAAAATACCTTTGTTTGCTATTTAATTATTATGATTCTTGCAATGCATTAATATAATATACACAATGTTCCTAGGTAATATGAAATATTAACCATAAAGGACACGGTAGGGAAAAAAATCATATATAAATGGTGCACATTGAATCAAATTGCTTAGCAAATCTACCATGAAGGTCTCGAAATGTTTCCTTGTTGCAGTTCGTTTGTTTCAACAAATAATGTGATGACTTTATTTAGAGCCATGATAATGATTTTGTGTTTCTTAGTATTATTTTTCAGCACTGGCTAATAAGTTACTAATAGGTTGGAAAAGTGACATTGATGTTTTGTCCACATAAAAGCTCGATAAAAGTTTGATTTTGTGATTCGGTCTGGGAATTCATGATGAGTAGAGAAGTGTTATATTTTTTGGGGGCAGATCTATGAATCACTCCTATGTACAGGTTTGGTCTAGGTCGAACCCAAACAAAAATGTTAGGATATGATTGGTGGCATTAAAAAATTAAAGACTGTTGATGACGTTAAGTGTATTTTGAAATAAACAAACATTGATGACGTTATGTGAAGTTTAAGGGAAACTCCGTTATTTTTTTCTTCTAATAGAGTAAGGCCAAATGAGTTTTTAACCGTTAGTACTCTGTACCAGTTACGTAAATAAAGCCACAATTTTATGTTTTTGGCCATTTTTATATTTTATTAAATTTTATAAATAATGCATGCTTCAATTTGGAAATCATCAGATCAGAAAACATATCTACGTCAACGTTCAATCCATGACTAAACAATTAAAAGTTACTATTTGATTTAATTTCTGTTAAATTAATCATTATAAAATCAGTTCTGAATAATCAAAATATGATGTTTAATTTATTCATCTCCGTCCTATCATAAAGCAGCAGTTACTTCCAAAATTTTAATCCACAAAAACCAAAAAAACGTTTGAAACGAAATATTAGTCAAAATTAAGAAAATCGGTCTCGCAAGTATGCTTTATTTCCATTAAAAGAAATCTTAAATTCTTATAGATTAAAAAATATTCTTTCTCCTAAAATGAATACGAGATTTTATTCCTCATTTTTTTGTAACCATTATTTACCAAACGTAATTCAAAATTGACCTTTTGGATCAACACTCGTTATGCAAGACATATGTACGTTCGTTAATTAGTTAAATCAACGCACCTTTTTATATTGTACAAAAATATCCTAATGGATTATTATCATACCTGTTTGTAGTATATAAAAAATAGGGGAATCATGTAAGTCCTCAGTAGGCCCTTTTTTTAGATTCAAAAATTAATTAAATAATTAATATAATGGTGCTTTTTAATAAAATAATCTAATCTAATAAATGACCTATAGTAAAGATCCTTCAATATCATAATGTATAATAATGAATTGTTTATCAATATCACTGATCAACAAATTTAAACTTTCAAAAATCCTAAGGAGTATAAGTATAATAAAAGTTATTTAGTTTTGCACACTGATTTCAAATCTGGAATTTTTTTTTTCAAGAGTCCGACAGTTTTTGAGAAATCGGACCCATTTCCCAACTTCAACTTCAAGTAATTATTTGCTACTGTATTTAATGCAAATTCCATTTCCAGTCTTTAGTTTGATCTAAAGGGACTCCTGGAGGCGTAGTGGACAGGAGTAGGCCCAAAATTCAGCCAAATCCTTCGTACTTAAATAACTCCTTGAATATTACATGAAATGGATTAATAAGGAATGTATTCAAAAGCTGAGCCCCACAGCTTTCAAACGAGATGTCAAGCACTCGATAAAAATCCTCATCTAAGAAGAAATTCTCCATGTAAATGTGTAAACTTCCACTCAATTTCGAACAAAAATTCGGTAGAAATATAAAACTCATGGTAGAGCTACTTAAGTAGTAGTACACAGAAGGATTACAGCTGGTTTCTTAACACTGGTTATTAATACAAAAGCAAAAAGTGTTACATCTCTCCCTAGAATTCCCTATTCATTATAATGTTTAAATTATTTCATACGGCAAAGTACTAATATATATATATATATATATAAGGTATTGAATCCATCCCTATTCAACCCTAGGAGCCATAATTTGTGAAAGAACCACTTAACATTGTCGCATTTTTGTAACAAATTAATAAACATTTATAAATGCTATATTAGTAGTTGTGTTATACATACATATATTAACGTTACTTCCATTATGTATCAAGGCACGAACCTTTTTACTGATTATGTTACCTTTACATGAACACCAAATATGAGATTTTTTTATTATAAATAGGTTTACATAAAAACAGAAATGTGGATACTAAATCAGTCGAGTTTTTTTTTATATATCCATACTATTATTTGAAGCATTCTCGTTTTGCCATAAAACTAAATAAATTTTGCATTCTCATTAATAGAATTCTATTCTATTTTGAATAGAATAGAATTGTTTTGTCAAAAGAGTTTCAAACTTAAGTTAGAAATGACTCTAACAAAAGATGATTAAATGTTCTTTTTTTCAAGTTTTTTTTTGTGTAACAGATTTTTTTAAATGTCAGAAGACTTGTACATCGATCCGGTTAGCCGTGCATAAAAAAATGAAACCAATAAAAGCAAAATAAAACATCCTTTAATATATCTCAGAAGCCCTTAGTAAATTTTATACTTATTTAGAACAACTTGTTTATATTAGGTGAAATATCACATATTGAGACACATAGGGATTAGAGAACCTTTATGTAACCATACATATCAATAAGAGATTATTATTCATAAGCAATAATTAAATAAATACCACAAAAATAATATTTTTTAACAAATACAATTTATACAAATAAATATTCATCAACAACAAAAAAATCATGTATTTTGACGTCTTTTCTATATTTAAAAATATAAATAACAATATTTATTATGACTCTATTGAAATATATAATACAAGTATGTTTGTATAAATATCTGTCAATTTAAATGATTTCCCTAAATAAATTCTTGGTTTTCATTCATTGAATGTATATATGTATGTATGTATTTATGGAAATGAACAAATATTATTCCATAAAATATTTTAGTAGTCAAATATTAATTAACAAATACATATTCAATAAATTAGCTAGGTTTGCAAAGGGTTCCTTCAAAATTGTATAAAAATACATGATAAAAAATATACTTTTTATATCATTTACTCAATGTGAAAGATGTTCTATTATTATTCTTTAGTCAAAATGTTATGTTATGTTAAGAAATTTCCATTCAATTTATTCGTACTTTCAAATAAGTACTAATACTTATCATTGAATTACTTTTGAATAATCTTAAGATACTAGCAAGCAAATATGAGATTTAAAAGAAGCTCATACCTATGAATTAAGTAATATTGAATGGCATAGATATTCTATGGACATATATGATGAACATAAGACATATGTGTCAATTTTTTCATACCATTCACATTATATTTGCCCTGTGCATAAATGCTTAAAAGGGTCTACTTAATTTCCTTGAATAAATGTATATTTTTTGTAGGTAAGAAAGTTTTAAAAATAAACATTATCTCCAAGAATATTGGTAGAACTTTCAAGGCTTATTCATTAGAAAATAATTGCTACCAAAACTAAAACAAAGTGACGAAACGCACTTCACCTTGTTTTCATTGTTGTGACAAAAGAAATCCATGGAGACTCTGTAGTTAGTTATAAAGTAATTAGTACGACCCTTTTGAGCAGAAAAGTCCTTTCGTAGCAACTAAATTTAGACACAAATGCATCATGCGTTTCGCCACTTACTTTTATAGCTTTGATTTTACATATAATATTATGCATTTTAGACTCAACATAACATAAATCTATTCTTTATTGTAGACTAAATAACCAGAGTATATAATAAAATATATTTTTTTTTCATACATGTCCTTAAAAAACCCTACAGTCTATGTATTAGTTTTACTTTCCTATACTAACGTGTTACCTACCTTTTTCCAAGCTTTAAATAACTTTTCTCTAACCTTTTACCCTCTCTCTCTCTCTCTCTCTAAATACTGACATAAAATGATTATGACTTTACACCGGATATCAGTTCTATTGCCTTGTATATTGTATATGATGCATAGATTTGTATATTCCACACACATATATACAAATGTATATACACAAAGACCTTCTTCAAAACGAGCAACAGCTTCATTGGAGTAATTAAGTATTTATTTAATTGTAGGATAACTTATCAATAAAAAAACCCCATAAAGCTCTGTATAACTTTGTTCCTCGTATAAACAATTAGGGCATGAAGCAACTAACCTTACATATGAACCTTGATTGGAAGAATAGGAGTAGAAGGAGGAGCAGCTGGAGAGGAGAAATATGAGTGATGTTGTTTTAGGAGAAAGAGAGGTTATAGGAAACTTGTTACAATTTGTGTGGTCGACAAAAATACATAAATATGTATTGAAATACCACCATTCTCGTCATGGGAGGCCATCTTTATTGTTATAAACGTGGAGAAGGATACTAATTAGATAGAGAGAATGAGTCTCATAGAGCACTCACTGACTTGGGTACATATTCTGTCCCCTTTGGCTATTTCAATTTTTTTTTTTTCAATGCCATCCTCATTAATTGAGAGAGTTACAAAGTAGGAGATGGCTGTAATTTTCACTCCCTTGGTATCCTTGATGACACTTTTTCCTTTTTTTGAATGCCACACTTACTGATAGAAGAGGGGGGGAGGGAGGAAAGAGAATTGTAATTTCCTTCATGAGTTGAGCTTTTCATTCAAGGATTTAATTTTTTTTTTTACTAACATAAATCAACATTTGTTTGATCTTTTGGTTCTATTATATGTAAACACATGGATATAAAAAGTTCAAAGCAGTCATCCGTAACTACAAATAAACATTCACAACTATCAAATATATATATATTAATTAAATTAGACTATTTATCAAAGACTAAGCATAAATCATTTAAGAGGTGTCTTAAGAGATACAACAACAACATCTTTCATAGCCAATTACATATTCTCTAGTAACATGCATCAAATTTCTAACATATTTGTCTCCAAGGTCTTCTTTTTTTTTTCATAACAGTTGTACATATACTAATTGGATTAAATTGATAAGGTAAAAAGAAGAAGTAACTAATTGAATTAGTGTTGTTTGAGATACGTTTAATTGCTTAAGCCCACTTATGAAGGGATGAGAGTATTTTTTATTAAAATCCTTTGATGATTAATATTATATGCCTACAATGAAATTAATTGTAGTAATCTTTTGCAAAGGAAGCTTTAGAGTAGATTTTTTGTTGTCAATCTTCGAGAATTATTCATTTAAAATGTTGCTCGTAAATTGAGTAGTGTGAACAGTGTGTAAACCATTTTAAAACATTTGAACATCTTGTTCTTTGTAATATCTCTAGAAATCACTCAATTTTAGTACATAAAGAGTTTTACCTTTTTACGTTATAAGTTTGTTTTTAGTTAAACATAACACTGGTCAACAGTCAAAAATAGGAGTAGCAAGAAGAAGGATTTCAGCTGGTTTCTTAATCCTTCTGCATACTACTACTTAAATAGTTCTACCGCGGGTATTTGATTTACAATGAATTTTTGCTCAAAATTGAATGAAAACGTACATATTTAGATGGACGATCTCTTCTTAATTAAGGATTTTTATCAAACGGTTGACGTCTTGTTTGAAAGCTTTGGGCCTCAACTCTTTATTGCATTCCTTATTAATCCATTTTATGTAATATTGAAGGAATTATTTAAGTACAAAGGATTTGGCAGACTTTTGGACCTATTCCCGTCCACTATACCTCCAGGAGTCACTTTAGATCAAAACAAAAAGTGGAAACGGAATTTGCATTAAATAAAATCATCATTTTTTAATTCACAAAGTGAGTATTTTTATAGGCTTAAATTGAAGTTGAAGTAGGGAAATGGGCCAAAAAAGCTAAAAAAGTAGGGTTCGATTTTTCAAAAACTGTCGGACTCTCGAAAGAAAATTATAAATTTGAAATCAGCGTGCAAAACTAAATAAGTTTTATTATTAGAATTTTTGAAAGTTCAAATTTGTTGACCTGTGTTATTAGCTCAATAAAACTTTAAAAAAAAGTAATTGTACAATATATGTAAGGAAGCACAGACCATAAAATTTTAAAAATGGTATAAATATTGGACATTGCAATGTAAAAAGATCCTTAAAGTCGTAAGGTTCCACTTATTCAAGGGGATTCTGTTCCATATATGAATAGTTTGGCTTTTTTCTAAAGGATTCTAATCTATAAGCTATATAAATGAAAAGTGTTTGGACTTTCTCTCTCTCTCTCTAGTGCCTCAACTTGTTTTTTGTAAGCATATATTTTGCAACAGTTTGATTCCTTTGGAAAAAAGGTAAGTTTTCAGTTTTCCAAATTTTCGAACTAAATGTGCAATTTTATTTGTAATTGGTCAGTATAGTGAAATTTTTTTTAAATTTTAGAAAGTAAAAATATAATTTTTTTACAGCTAATAAAAATGGATTTTAAATTTTCTTCTTAATAATACATAGTAATTAATTAATTAACTAATTATTCTTTTTTTTTTCTCTCAAATCAATTTACAAAAAATAAAAAATAGTGAAAATTATCTTATTATTTTCATTAAATTTTTCTCATTTAGACTACCAAGTCAAAACAGTTTAAGGATTTAGTGTTTATCCTAAGGATATGTATGTATGTTTTTCTGTTGTTTTTGTCTATTTTTTTCTTCTTCTCTCCTACCAAGCTTGAAGAAGAAATTAGGGTTAAAAGATTAGGATTTATAAGACAGAAAATAGGTCGAAGGTTTCTTTTTCTCTTCTCTAAATGACGCCCCAAGATATATGTATGTATATTTTTTTGCGGTCTATCCAATTGTTAAACCCTTTCTTTCTTACACTCTACGTGGTGTTTCAGCTTTTGATTTGTAAATAACTTTTTACTTCGTATTCTCAATGACTTCAAAGAATACTAATAGCAATTTTTGGGATTCTCATTTGCGTTAACAAAAAAAAAAAAAAAAAAGCAAAAAGGAACAAAGAGTGATAATGAACAAAAGGGATTGAGACACCCTGTACTTTTTCCGTAATTATACTTCAACATCTTCATTTAAGACGTTTGTTCTGAAAAAAAAAAAAAAAAAAGGAAGAAGAAAAAGTTACCTCTAAGACATTAATGAAGTAATTATACTCAGATATACATAATATACTTATGCAGAGAGTTGTGAGGGGGGGGGGGTCTGATGGAATAGGTATATACCTAATTCAAATTTACCTGTATTTAAAATCTATTATTTTAGGCAGTATTTAAATACACATACATTCATAAAACTGAACAATGATAAAATACAAAATATATACATAGTTTCATCACTTCAAACTCGTAAAGAAACTTTATATTTACTTGAGGAAGATACATAGGGCCTTCAACATTGAATACTTGAGTAGCAGATAAGGGTTTGAAGTCATGTTACTGAATGATAATATGAGCATACGTCATGAAAAATGTATATGATTGTTTTTTTTGTGAAAGTTGATAGTATAGGTTATCAATGTACACGTGAAATAGACTCTTTATAATGGATTGGATGTAGAGTAGGAATGATTTGTTTGAGAGGAGACGAAAGTTCTTCAAGTAACTTTAAACTCATAAAACTCATACTGATAAATTTCTCAAGAGTAAATATTGTGTAGGTTATCAAGTTAATCCTGATTATAACATCGTCATCATGTTACTATTCCTTGATTTGAATAACTTAACATGCTAAAAAAACAAAAAAAAACATTACACCCTGTTTGTTAAAAAATACAGGAAACGAATTTGTAGACATTCTTGCAAAGAGTGGTGGTGCTGAGAGCCAAAATCGCAAGTGTGTTGGAGCATCTTCTAGCTACCATAAGAAAGGGATACATGACTTCTTTGAAGTGTGGTGCAACAAATAGTAGGAAGATCAAAGTATGATACATACTCATCACATTTACAAAAAATCTAAACAAAAAAGTGTTAAACTTTTGTTTGAAAACATGAAGTTACTTGATCAAGCCTATACATGTCACGGACCATTCTTTAGCACATCTCATCAAGTGGAAAAATACAAATGCAGTGATCAATATTTGTATGGAGGAGCAACAAAGCGCCAGACCACCTCATAAACCCATGCCCATCGCTCTCTCATGAAAGATAACACATAGCCAATGAAGAAGAGGATGAAGATCTTCGTACTCTTAAATTTATTAAATGTTCAAAAATGAAACAAATTATTATTGATAACACAGGTCAACAGCAAATTTGGTGTCTTAGTTTTGTAAGCTGATTTTGGTCAATTTTGATGTGCTGAATCCAAAAATAACACCGTTTTTGCCGGGGCAGGTCGACATTTTAAGCTATCGTTAGAATTAGTCTATTGCAATGACATAGTAGAGCTACTGAAACATCTCGGTGTACTTGAATACAAATCAGAGGACTGGCGACTTTTTATCGACAGCAGCAAAAGGTCTTTGAAATGTGTGTTGTTACACAACGGAAATCAATTTGCATCTGTGCCATTAGTACATTCGACAACATTAAAAGAACAGCATGAAGCAATTAAGTACGTCCTAGAAAAAATTTCTTATGACCAACATAAATGGCTGATTTGCGTTGACTTAAAAATGGTCAACTTCTTGCTTGGTCAACAGTCTGGATTTACCAAATACCCATGCTTTTTATGCCTCTGGGATAGCAGGGATCGCACTCACCATTACGTGAAAAAAGAATGGCCATTACGTGAAGAGCTTGCAATTTGTAGAGAAAAAAATGTGATAAACAAGCCTCTAGTTGACAGGGGACGTATTTTATTTCCTCCACTGCACATAAAGCTCGGTTTGATAAAGCAATTCACAAAAGCCCTGGATAAAGATGGACGGTGTTTTCAGTTTCTGTGTAAAACCTTCCCCAATTTGTCAACTGAAAAGTTAAAAGCAGGTATTTTTGATGGTCCTCAAATTAGGAAGCTGATCAAAAACTCTCCTGCGTTTGAGGAGACCATGAATCCTGTTGAGCAACAAGCTTGGAATTGCTTTGTCCAGGTCGTGATGAATTTCCTAGGCAACACAAAAGCAGAGAACTACAAAGATCTTGTAGCAAACATGTTAGTGGCTTTTAGGAACCTTGGCTGCAATATGAGCATAAAAATGCACTATCTGTACTCGCACATGGACCGTTTTCCCGAAAATCTTGGTTCTTTAAGCGATGAGCAAGGAGAACGCTTTCACCAGGACTTGAGAGAAATGGAGTCACGCTACCAGAGAAGGTGGGATATGGTGATGATGGCGGACTACTGTTGGAATTTAAAAAGAGATGTGCAAGCACCAAAACATTCGCGACAATCAAAAAAACGAAAATTTAGCCCGTAATAATGCAAAATTTAAGTTTTCATTTTTAGTTATATGTACTATAGATGGTTTTTTGTTAGAATACAGCAATTTTATCCTAAAAACTGACATTTTGCCATTGAAACATCATTAGTAAATCTTGAAAACATTGTTTAAAAAATATACCTGGTAACAAAAGTGGCATAATTTTAAATTCAAATTTACAAAAAAATTTGACCTCCGAGAGCAAAATGGATGTTACTTCTAGATTTAGCATGACAAAAATATAGTAAATCAGTTAAAAAATATCAGACACCTTTTAAAAAGTTTCTTTTTGTTGACCTGTGTAATAATTATAGAATTAAGTAGGACTTAAGATCAGTTTCTGCTGTAGTAACACATGTACCCCTTTGTGTGGACGAGTTCTTTGCCGTATGTTTGTACTGTCTTATAATATATGTATATCTGGCCTGCTTTAAAATGTATGTATGAACTAAGGTAAACAGCAATAAATTCTTTTAACTGAAAAAAAATACTTGTTAAAAAAGTTTTTTGAAAAAAATAACTATCCCGAAAATTTAGTAAAATTTTACTGACATGCTATAAATTATTTATGTAATTGAAACATTCCCTACTTCTGAGGGATAGTAATTAATGTTAATTTGAATTAAGGATTCGAACATATACAATCGGACAACAATATGATTGTCTACTTTTCAAAGATAATGACTGTTTGTAGGAATATTAGGTCTATGTTGAGAGTTTTAGACTCCAGTTTATTATTTCATTATAGCCAAATCCCTTGTCACTTGAATCATTTAACTCAAGTCTACTGACCTGAATACCCAATTCTAGCCATAAGTAATATTTCGTTACATCTAAATTGTGATGAAATAGATTCATATTCCATTATTTCTTGGTATACAAAAACGCTTTAAAGTTTCACATACGTTGAATAGAGTAAAATTTTCTTTATAAGAGTTAATTTTATGGGATATATTTAGCTGAACATGCGGCTACCTCTCAAACATCAAAATGAGCATAAGCAACTGATTTTTCTTCCCCCCCGCAACAAGTTGACATTAAATTCAGTTTAGGTGTAACTTTATGTTATACTTTTGACGTTTTCTTTAAAATTTAATTTAAATATATAAATATTAGCAATTGAGACGGCCAGGTGCTTTGGGCAGAAATATGAGTAGCCTATGCTGTATTGAGACAATATTTACTTGTTCATGTATTCTTCTATCTTAGTGTCATTTGATGTGAATTCCAGCAGATCTCCATGTATCAAGCCAGACACGCGATTTTAGGCCATAGCGTTCAACTATATGGCCATTATTTTAGAATAAAATAAGTTGTTGAATAAATGACAAGGTTACAACTTAAAGTGAAAAAACCTTTAAAATTTACAAACACCTTTACGCTTGGGGCAGAAAAGAAGTCCCTTGAATTTTCCATAAAGGATTGAATGCCAAAAATCAGCCCAATTCATATTGTAAATTTTGGAGTTTATATGTTTATATGTGACAGCCAGAAATAACTCAACAAATATTGGGTTGGCAACTAAGTTCTTGCCGGTTTTTTAAACATTATTGAGTTTAGAAAATTTATCTGTTATATTACAATATTTTATTTATTTTTTTAAAGCATGAGGAACACACACTCCACATTTTTGGACATTTCCCATTAGGTGAAGATGTTTCTCTACCATGATGTGTTTTTAAGATAAAAAATTTACTCTTTAAACTTAGCAAACCAGAAACGACCGGCTCTTTCTGCCATTGCATTTTCCCCATACACAACACAAATTTTACGAGCAGCTTTTGCAGCAGTAAAGCCTCGATTAAATGCAAATGTAAAGAGATGTCGAAAGTTTATATTTTTTTCAACTTGTCACTCCATTTTGATGATCTGAAAATAAAGCGAATTAACTTGAACTGAAATACAATAAATAGAATATTGCAATATGACAGATAAATTTTCTAAACTCAATAAATTTTAAAAAAACGGCAAGAACTTAGTTGTCAACCCAATATATTTGATTGTCAAAGAATTATTTTTTTAATATTATTTTATATTGATCATTTAGGATATTAAGAAAAGACACGAACTTGAGTAGAAGTTTAAACTGAGTGTCTCAATTGAATCAAATAAACAAGCGAAACATAATAATAAAATCTGATTTTCTCTTAATGTTTGGCATATGTCATATGCTTACTTAGTCCTAAACATAACATATACAACATGTATTGAACAATAAAGCCACATTATAAAAGCAGAGTGTTTGTTCCTCAATATAAACATTATAAGTGCTCCTTCTGTTATTCAAACACAGTGAATGGACAAATAAGTAAACATTCTATGTATAATTTGATTAATAAAGAATAATATCGAAAATAATAGAAGTATTTATATTATTAAAAATAGCAGCTGTGAATGTCATTCACAGTTTCTTCATTCTCCCTAATTAAAAAAATTATATGAATTTGACAAAGGCTCACTCTCACTACTTTATAGAGTCACTTCTATTATTTTTTTTTACTTAAATTCATTTATTCATTTAAAGCATATTTGAATCTATCATGAAACTCAATACTTTTTCATACATATGTATGTATATACACTATTTTTGAAAGAAGTATGTTGTAATCGTTTGTTCATAGAAGACTATATAATTTTTTTTACTTAAACCTATAATGAGATAAGCTTCAACAAAAAATATTAGGAACTTCCGTGAATACAAATGTATTTTGAATTAAATTTATTTGAATGTTATGTGATACTTATTTGAAAAAAAAAATCAAAATCAAAATATACGTTCTAATCTTTTGTTTGCTGTGATGTTGAAATATCAACTCATTCAGGGTGACCTTACAAACATGTAGAGCATTTTTAGATGACGTCATGATTTCTTATTTTAACCATCTTAGAGGCATATTTAATTTTTGTATGCCTTCAAAGTAGTTTCCCTTTTGATTTTTTATACGATATGTACATGACGCCAGAGAAATTGGAAAGTCTAGAGCTATATATGTATTAAGTCAACAAGAAACCAAGTTTATTTGAAATATTTCAAAAAATGAGTGTGAACTGCACTCATATTTTTGAAGACAGTCTCTTTCGTTTGTATTAATAGGTTATTTCGATATATTAAATAATGACTTCAATAATTGCAACTGTATATTAGGGAAAAAAATACCGGCCACAATCAAGAATAAAAAACAGTTGGTATTTCTGACTATGTAGTTACTATTACTATGATTCACAGTGAGCATGATAGCAAATTAATATGGTTATTAATAGTTCTTAAACAGATGAACTGGTTTTAGCCAACTGCAAATAAATAAATCTCTGGGGCTATGAAAAAGATGAGCGTTCTTTCAGAGACCATATTGTAACATTTATCCGACTGCTTTATTGAATAGACAACAATTCTTAATTTCTCTTAATATAAAGTGACAATTGTAGCAAAAACTGTGTGGTTTAGGTCTGTAAATGACTCCGAAATATTTGGCCTTTATATTTATGAAGTAAAAAAAACTTAAAAGTGGATTTTCTCCTTTTCAATATTTGAAAACAAACTTGCTTTCTTGTTGACTTAACACATATGTAATTCACATATTTGGAAAAATCCTGATATCTGTCAAAAGTTATTTCAACAAATATTGTTATAAGTCAACTCATAACCAATATCCATGTTGTTAAAGGTCTCTAAGTAAAATTGATAAAAGTGTATTTTTTTAATCTTAAAAATATAGAAATTTATAGCTAAAAACTTCATGGTGGGAGTATTATCTAAGTATGGAGGGGGGTAAATGATAAATAATAGCAAGGTGCTTATCTTAACATTTCCTTACCTCTGCAGTTACAATCTATTGTCATTTGATAATAGACAAATAAAATGCTTTCGTTTTTAACAAATGATATTATGTATTTTATTTTAAATAATATGTAATCAATTACTAATAGGATTCTTTTAAACTTACAAAGAGTAATTTTCATGAGTAATTATTGGGTACTAAGTTTCAAAGTTCAGAATGCTTATAGTTTCAATTCAAAATTCTTTTGAAATCTCAAATTTAAGCAAAATGTGAATAACACAGTACGTCACATTTTCGTAGTACTCGGAAACATTCATGTTTTCAGACATACCCAGAATAAAATGTCAAATTTATCTCTTATATAATTACTGTTTTGTGAAAAGATAGTGTTGAAATGTAACAATTTTAATTCTTAAAGAAACTACATATTTATGTTATATATATATTAAAAATGTTATGAACCTTATAATATGTTCTGCTTATTGATCATCAGATGTCTCAAACTACTCTACTGTTCATCTCCTCCCTTTATCTGTGAAAGATTAACGAGCAATCATTTAATCGATGTGTTTTGTTGTTCCTTTTGTTTAGTAATGAGATTCTATTATTATAGTTTTCCTGCTTTTCAAGGGTAGCAACATATTATTCAGTTCTATTTCAATGCATAGTACTCTGATGATAAAGTTACCAACACGTGTTCTTAATCAATAGGTCGGGTTTCAAATCCATTTTTATATCTACATATTTTATATGTATATATAGATTATTTCTTTTGTGCTTCATGACGATACTCTTGAATGAATCAATCCCAACTCAAAACAAAGACCCTACAAAAAAAAAAAAAACAAAAAAAAACTTTTGCATAAAGTTTCTATTGCAAAATAAAAGAGAAAATAGAGATCTGACTCCATATTTTATATGTATAAATTGATTAAGAGTATTGATTTCCATATTTAATTTTATTGAATCAGATGTATTTGTAATGGGTTTAAGCCCATGGACTTATATGGTTTGATATAGTACTTAAGTATCCCCATATTTGAATATTTTTAGGAGCCATTTTGTTAGTTATATGGAAATGGGTAATGGTTTTTTTTTTTCATTTTTGGATTCCTTTATTCAAAATATCGAAGCTTATATTTAATATATGAAAAGACTGAATGGTATATCATTGTGAAAAATACACAATTTTGTATAACAAATAATAAAAACAAAGCACAATTTATTTATAATAACAAAGGTGAACAAATTTGAAATGTCAAAAAATCCCTAGGAGTATAAATATATTACAGGTGATTTCAAATCTGTAATTTTTTTTTTCAAGAGTCCGATGGTTTTCGAGAAATCGGACCCTATTTTTTGAGCTTTTTTTTGGCCCATTTTCCAACTTCAACTTTAATTAAGCCTAGAAGGATACTCATTTTGTGCATTACAAAATGATGATTCGCTAGTGTATTACATGCAAATTTCAATTCCAGTCTCTTGTTTTGACTTAAAAGGACTCCTTGGGGCAGCAAAAAGTCAGCCAAACCCTTTGTACTTATATTACTTCTTGAATATTGCACGAAATGGATTGTTAAGGAATGCATTCAAGAGCCCAGACTCACAGCTTTCAAACGAGATGTCAAGAGCCCGATAAGAATCCTTAACTAAGAATAAACTGTCCAATGTAAATATTGTGTCAATTTTCATTCAATTTCGAGCAAAAATCAACTATAAATCAATGACTCACGGTAGAGCACCTAAAAAACAACTGAAGTAACTTAGTGGATAGAAGGATTCCAGCTGATTTCGTAATCCTTCTACGCACTACTACTTTAGTAGCTCTATCCTGAGTCTACCTTGCAGTATGGGGACGTGAGATACTTTCATAAATCTTAACAAAGATATAAATCGAACATCTTCTTCTTTTTTTTTTTCATATCCGAAAGGTTTTAAGACCGAGTAATTAGTTTAATTTTCTTTCTGAAAAAAGTAATTATATAAAGTATTTAATAAACTTATGTACTAAGTGTATATTTCATTTTTATTCTACAGACCTATGAAGATACTTCCTGGTTTTGTCTGCTCAACATTCATATCCACTTCAAATTTTTTTTTTTTTAAAAAAAAGGATCTCAATACATTTTTGTGAGAAAATTATGTATTATATATAACATATACTTTTTAAAAAAAAAATAATAATAATTTGATTTATATATATACATAGTTATACAAAAAAGCGAAGGACGTAAAATTGTAAATTTACGTGTTTCACCCTTAGCAGCCCCCCCCCCCCCTACACACACAGGAAGTTGATTCGAATTTAAGTATATAATATACTGATATAGGTACCAATAATGGGAACTTATATGTATATAAATATTTATACACCATTTTTTTTACTTTTTACTAAATCATAAGGACATAGGACTTTTTTTTATTTTTCTATAAATATTTTACCCTTTTTTTTCCCTGATGCAAAATAAATAATAATAATAATAATTGATACAGTCTCAATAATGAACTGATAGGAACCTTTTTCTTTTTTTTTTTTATCATTTACCCATCAATGAATATTTTATTTTACACAGATAGGTAGAATAAAATAAATGATAAGATTATATATTCTATGAACATACATTCAAAAACGTTTTTGATGAATAAAAAAGTAGTCAAGTATGTAGATCATAGTTCCATGAACTGCTACCCCGAAATTTGTGTTTGGATTATGAATATTTTAGTTTCTTATTATGATGAGGAATTGAAAGATTCAATGTTTGAACTTTCTTCTCTAATAAATCAATTTAAAAATTGCTAAAATGTTTATTTGTATATATATTATACAAAAAAAAAGACAACTTATCTTTCTTTGACATACTTACACTCCAAAAAAAACAAAAAAAGAGTTTAATTCTTTCAACAAGCTATTATCAAGGTCATATAAGCAACAATTATTACAAATACATATTATGTATATATTTTTTGTACATATACATACATCAAAAGCTATTTTTTAATTACCATTTGATTTGAAAGACTATTTATTTGATTCCCCAACACAACTCAATGACCTCAAAATGTACCCCATATTTTAGCAAATATGTTTGTAATATATTTATATGTATGTATTCTTAAATAAATTACAAGGAATTTATTCTTTTTGGCAAAGCTTTTAACCCACTAGGCTTTTTTATTATTTCATTAAAAAGTAATATTAATTTATTATAATTTAATTTACGATTCTTTTAAGAAGAAGAAAAAAAAACTATTTGCTAAAACCGTTTTTTTAACATTATATTGATAGTACATGTATGTATACTTATAAGTATTTTTGTTGGTTGGTCAGCCCTTAGGCTACAGGATTATAGAAGTATATGCACCTACATATGTACATTGTATCAACAGCAGGCTATTAATTTATTATTGAAAGCAATATGTTTAAATTCCCACTTAGTGTGTAGGGAGGATTGAAACTGAGATTCTCTCAGTTTGACCTCCTCTGTTTTTCATAAAGTACCTATGTACATTCATTAATATTTTCATAATGAATGGAATTTCTCCATAGGTGGCATGGAAAATATATTAAAATGACTCGTTACCAGGTGTGTAAGTAGTTCTAATGGAGTAAAAAAAAAATATGATTTTTTTTTTCTTTTCAGCATTTGAATAAAATTTTGCTGCTCACTCAAAGCAGAGAGGATGATGCCAACATATGCTGCAATATGTCATGTTATGAGCTCACTCCCTCCTGCTATGCCATTTATAATTTTAATTAGAAGGAAATATATTTTATTCTGAGGTAGGTAATCAAGTCACAAGGATAACTAATCAGCCATATCCCGTCTAATTGGTTTCCGTAATAAGGCCCAAACTTTAAGAATCTGGTCTCTCGACGGGGGAATTGTGTCTTAACTTCTGATCAGAGAATTTTTGTAATACAAATAATATTACCATCAAGAAAAAAAATTTTTTTTTTGTTCAAATTTGTAAAAAAGTTCTGTATTTTACATAATTAATTAGTGAGAAATGAATTTATTATTCTTGCTAAAGCACAAATCATAAATACCATATTTGCATAACTGCTAAAATAAATGTCTAGTACTCAATGGGTGGTGGTTGGTTGTTTGGTTGGTTTATCCATTGAATCTCTTTTTGTAAAGGCATGCTCATACCTTTTTATTTTGTTTTTTTAATTACTTTTATTTTAATTTTGAATAATGAATTACTTAGACTATTTAATGTATTTTAATAAATTGTTATTGAATAAATTTAAATTATTTTAAAATGTTGAGATTTTTTAAAAATTCAATCCATAGGACATTTTGTACCTACATCACTACAAAGTGATCAACTATAAACTACAAAGTGACCACATGTAACAGACATTGTTGTTGATGCAGCTAGTTATGAAATAAAATGGAAAGTTTTAACGGAATACCCTTATGAAAAACTTATCGAATGTCTTTAAAAATGGAAAAATAAATTGTTAATAGGTTTTTATAATATGAGAATTTGATTGTTTATGCCTCTTCCTGAATGATGACTTGAAAACGCGTTAAGGAAAGGTTTTCATCAACAACTTTTTTTTTCCAGCTGTCAATTAATCTACTCTTGCCCATCTAAGCGTTGATTTGTTTAACTCAAATTATTTCATCCTAAGCTTTGAATATAACTTCTATTAAAAAATAGATATCTCGGAGGAAACATTAAGCAATCAAATTTTATAGGAATAAATGCACGACTTAGGCAAATAGTGGATGTTTGCCTTGAATTTGAAATGGACTTAACCAAAAAAAAAAAAAAGACATAAACCTTGACCAGCTATAAAAAATTTACAACTCATTATTATATTTCAGACGCTAAAATATATATTAAAAATATCTAATTAACTATTCATGTTTACAAAGTGAAGTCAATATATTAGTCTTCTTTTTTTTTTTCAAGGATCCAATATGTTTTTCCAATTCTTCTACATTTCTATACCTTTTCACACTCTATTTGAGAATTAAATATATATATAAAATTGGCCAGCCATTGGACTGATATGTCAATAGCTTTTCCACGAAATCTCTTCATTTAATCTTGTTCTATGGTTCATTCGTCTTTTAGAGTTGCAAACCAACATTTTTCAAGATGTAAGACATCCCATACAATTGACGTCTCACGGTTTGCTTCGAAACACGTACACTAAACCTTGCCCACAACGAATCAACAATGGTCTTTAGTGTACATATATAAGCAGTTTTTTTCTGTTGCTAGTCCCAAATTTATCCAGAAAAATAAGAATATAATTATTTCTTCATAGGGATTTTTACCATCTTTTATTAATTTGATTTTACTGAAATACCATTTGCGGTTTTTCTTTGGAAGAATCAAGCTGTACTCAGTATTATTGTGGAGTATTTTTTAATTTTAAAGCCATTTGATGAAGTTTTCTCCCTGTTTATTTTAGAAATTTTTTTTATCTCTTTTGGGTGAAAAGTTTGAGAAATGCAATCAAGAGTAGTACTATGTTTGTTGTCTACTATTTTAATTAATTTTTCACTTACTGGCAAATGAATGAGGAATGCCTCCAAGCTCACCTATTGAAAACACTAGATCCTGAAATATTACGTATAGAGGAAGCATCATTTCTTATCAAATAAATGTATACTGTACATATATACCTATTCATTACCAATGCTCTTTTCCCATTCTCAAATACAGGCCCAAGGCAGTTATGAAATAATAATTTATGTCTTATGTGATACATATTTTTTTTATAGAGAAGGAGAATAACAAAATTCAAGATAAAAATATTAATTATAACAAATGTTCGTCTCTGGTGGTCTGTCTAACCATTGCTTTTTTTATTTTGCTTTTTTTTTGTTTAAAAAACTATTTTGCACTACAAATTAGAACTTATTCAATATTATATTTGCAACTTAATTGACATATGCATTTTCAACAACAACAAAAAAAAGGTTTTTTCAATTCCCTATATTATTTTTTTCATAGGGGCTATAAATTTAGGTTTTCTTAGGTGTGTTTTGTGAGGGTTTTTTTTTGTGTGTGTGTATCTCAACAGGCTATAAATTGAATCATAGATGGATAGATAGATTAAACTTTCAAGGTCTTTGAAAATTGTTTGTTATCCTTTCATTTTATATATGTTTTTTTTTTTTGTTTTGTTTTTTCAAATATATTTTTATAGATCGATTCCTTGACAGAAAATGTAACGTAATAACTTTCCGTGATTTATCAAGGATCTTTTTTTATACCTACTGCTTGATTATTTCTAATAAAAAGTAAATTGATTGCTTTTTGTTAGAATGATCAATACATTTGTAGGATAGAGTTGAATTTCCTGGGTGATTTGAAAAAAAATGTAAATATGCTATAGGGTTTTCCGGAACTTTGTTCAAACGTACATACATACAATAAATAAAGTAACTATCAATTGCAAAAAAAAAAAAAAATAGATCTTTATCCTTAAGCATTTTATAAAACGTATCATTTCTCAAAGTTGATTAATCGAATTAACTGACTTCACAAATTAACTTATTCAGGTCATGAAATGACAAATCAAATGCATTTTCTATCTTACGTCATATGTAAATCATATAATTCAAATTTTTGAAAAGTCATTCGATATTTTACGCAATATATCAGTGATTATATAATGAATTTATAATATTTATGACATTAATATCAATAATATGAACCCCAAGTCATTCTCTTTGAGCGGAGCCACTGCAAAAAGAAAGTTTTCTTTTTCTTTTTATTATTTATTTTCTTGAAAAAAATTAAACTAGGACTGGGTTGAGTGTATTCTAATAAGCCAATTTGAGGTAGATTTATATTAATCGGTAATTGACTCAAGTTGCCAATTATTATAGATATTTTTTTCCTCTTATAAACAAGATCTATTTTAAAAAAAAATAAAAAACGAAACCCAAAATTTAAAAAATTTATATTCAAAGATTTTAAAAACATAAGTATGGAAAACCCAAGTGTGGCTTGTTGGGAAATTTATCACTTTTAACTCTCATTTAATATTGAAAAAAACAACAACTAAAAACTCACTTTAGAATTCAATTTTTCTAGCTTCTTTGACCATCAATGAAATAAAACTGAGTCCACAATTTGAAAAAAAATATCTGAAAAACAATTTTTCAAGGACTTGCCAAATTTGATATCCGGATTTGAGCTTATGTATGGTACTTATTATTTAGATCTCAAAGGTTATTTTGAAGGAAAAAAAAACAGCCAATTTAGCGGTTATTGGTCTTTTATCTCCCAAATAGTTGTTATTGAATTTGGTCCTGAAAAATCAAGATTGCTCGAGCTCTATTCTAAACACTGTTTATACCTGATGCCATGATTAGTTGAATATCACTAACCAAGGTTATAGACTGGAAAAACGTGTACATATATGAAAATATTCAACTGTACTTCATGACTTGACTGATTTTCATAAGCGATTGGACAGCCCCATATTTATGGGTATACATGTAAAATGACACAAAATAAGAACACAGAAACAAAAATAATCTCAAAGAGTAGTTATATTTTTTTTTATAAGTACAAACCCTGAACAAAAAACAATTTACAACTTCATGCAATTTGATTCCTTATTGGGGGAAAGGAACTTGTCCTAGGGGGAGAGGTTTCATAAAAGATTTACGAGTGGCATGTGACCTCTATTTGACAAATTGTTTAACACAATGAATTGAGTTATGATGCCTTCAAGCCACGATTCTTTATCTGCCTATAAAATGCACCGTTTGGGATCTTGACGTATTGTGTAACTTGAAATATACAAATGTGTTGTTGTTTTTTTAGTTTTTTTTCTTCAATGGCTTCAATAATAGGCTAATTAGATATGAAAATTTTTTCCAACTTTTTTAGCTACAGATGTGAGTCAATATAATTCACCTTTTTATATCAGTTTTGAGATGATTTACTTTCTTAGGATTAAAAGAAAAGGTAAAAATGTTTTGTTTCCTACTTCACATTTATTCAATTTTGTTCATTTTTGATTGAATGGTTTTAAAAAATCAAAAAAAAAAAGGAAAAGTAAGTAATTACTACTAATTGCTTAATTAATATTGATATTTAAGTAGTTCATTATAAATATGAAACCTGATCTATTAGATACATATTAATTGTAACGAGATGTAATGACTTTAATTAAATTAGAAGGGGAAAAAGTAGATCTTTTAAAAATATGTATGTATGGTATATAAAATATCCACTTTAGGAAAAAATATTTATTTTTTTAAATATATGTTATAATGATTTATCTTACTAATTTAATTAATATAATAGATACAAATGTAACCTTGAGATTTTTTTAATGTGTTGAGGAATTTACACTATATATATATTTAATTCTCTTCCTCCACTCATAAGAAACATAAGGAAGATATTTATAGATCATGGGAGGGGCTGAAAAGTTTTAATTTTTTTTAATGGTGCATTTGAGATGGCTTCTAAATTGAGGTTTGAAATATTTAAACTTATCTTTTTTTAATACTAGGTAGAGGCTGTAAAACTATCCTGAAACACAATTACACTGATCAACAGTCAAAAATCCTAAAAGGGGTATAAATATAATAAAAGTTATTCAGTTTTTTGCATGCTGATTTCAAATTTGTACTTTTTATTCAAGAGTCCGACGGAGAAATCAGACCCTACTTTTTAAGCTAATTTGTCCCATTTTCCACCTTCAACTTTTATTTAAGCCTAGAAAGATACTCATTTTTTGCATTAGAAAATGTTGATTCATTAGTGTATTTAATGCAGATTCCATTTCCAGTCTTTGTTTTGACATATAGGGACTCCTGCGGGCGTAGGGGACGGGAGTAGGCCCAATAGTCGGCCAAATTTTTTGTACTTAAATAACTTCTTGAAAATTACATGAAATGGATTAATAATTCATAATTGAGAAGAAATGGATTTTTAGAAGCACACATTTGGCGATGATAGGTCAAAGAAATTTGTCTTTCTTATACCGATCAAAATATATAATAAAACCCAGATGTCCTATACATGGTGTTGCTTACAACTTCTCAAATCCATATTTTCCAAATTTTTTCTTAAATCGGTGTAATTTCAATTTTTTTATTGATGTCATTGCCCCCAATTATACAAAATAATTAATTTTTTCAGCATTAGTTATGTAATCAACAAAATGGTATAACTTCTTTGTAAAGGACAATCATCTATTCATCTAGTGGATTGACCTATTAGTTAAAAAAAAATGTTATATTAAATGATTTGCAGTTCTATATGGTAAATAGGATTAATACCTATTAATCCATTAGATATACTATAGAAATGAGTATAAAAGTATGTAGCTTTGAAAGGTTCCCATATGACGTACATATAAAAAAGAAAATATTTAATCAAATAATTTACATAGCTACTGTATTAGTTATCTTTCTAAAAAAAGATTAAAGAATCACATGCCTCTTATAATAATCTGAGGGTTTTAATAATCATTTTTATAAGTGCTATATTAAATACGAGCCCATTGTACACCATTCTTCTTATTAAAATTATGTTCCTTTGCTATTCTTTCTCTCTCATTCATCATCCTAAACCTTAGAACTATTTCAATATGATTTTTCTATTGGGTCAATCTATATTAAAGCATTAAATTTAAATTTGTAGTCATATTGAAGTGTATGCGAACTTATCTTCTTCAAACATGGATTAAAACACAATTAATGAATAATTAATAGCTGGCGCAAATGTGTGTTTGTACCCACCGTTAGCAGTGGTATCTACTAAACAAAAGCCGTTTTTTCCAAGCCATTAATTTCGTGAAAATGTATATTTGAAATTCCAATACTTTCAAATGAGTATAAATTTTTAACAAACTTTTTTTTCTTTTTTCTTTTTCATAGTCTAAGATGAATGTGAATCCAACAAAGAGCAAAAAAAAAAGACTGAAAATAATCCAATAATAGTTTCGCTAAAGGGGTCAGGAGAGAATTGCTCTGGAGGCCACACAAGATGAGTAACACGTTATAGTATTCATTCCATTGCAATTACAATTAAATAAAGATGTTAAAAAAAAAATGATGGGAGGTAGAATTTACATGTTTTCTCACTAAAAGATGTTTGATCCTGTTGTTATTTTGCTATGATATTATGTGAAAATTATCATTGTATATATATTTATGTATTTATTAATGGTCATTTTTATGAATGGGGGAAAAAAACCATTCTTTCAACCTGGGCTTTTTCAGAAATTATGAATATTTTATTCATCAACATCTATAAAAATAGAAGAAATATTTTAGGTAATCAAGAAAAAACAAGAATTTATGATGAACGGGAGTTCATAAGTTTTATTCTATCACTACTACACATAGTAATTTCATGAGGTGAAAACGTTATCTTTTTATCTATGCATTTTATTTTTAGCAACATTGAATTATAATTACTGGGGATTTATTCGTTTGCATCTTTTAAATTAATGAGAGTACTAATTTATCAACGGTTATGGGCAATTCATTGAAGCTTCTAAAAAACTGTGATTTATAAAATATGCGCACTTTGCCAAATGCAACTCCTATTTGCTATCAACTTGAGGAAAAGTTAGCATCGATAATGTAAATCTATAAGTCTTATGCGTTTTTTTACAAAAAAAAAAATACGCTTAAATACCTCAGATAGCTGGGGATTTGGTTAGCAAGTTACTTGGACTGAGAGTATTGTTATCAATCAAGGAGTAATCTCTTGGATCACTTTATTTAATTATTCAAAAAAGAACAGGGATGTCATAGATATTTAAGTTGCTACTTAGACTTGAATTTATATTTAAGAAGGGATTTATCAGTTAGTTGATCAAATACAAAGATTTATCCAATACAAATGATGATTGTAATACAGTGAACCCTCATTTATCGCAGGGGGATACGTTGCAAAGATAATCTGCGAAGTAGTCAGCTTTGTTATTTATTGTATTGTTTTTATTGTATCGCCTTTGAGCCAATCAGGTTTCACTGTAAAAAAAATTGCGAAGCATCGATAGGTGATGCGTGATATAGCGAGGGATCACTGTATATGTTATTACTGTACTAAGAGCAGAGATGGGGACTCGGACTCAAAGTTAAAAAAATATGAACCCTAAATTGGACTACATCTCAAAGTTCAGACTCCTACAAAATAACTTGTTAAATGCTCTGGGGACCCGAGTCTCAGTTGAGTCTAATTAGAATTCGACTTCAGACTCAATATGAAAAAAAAGCAACTTACGGACTACTCTTAGATACGAGTCAAAATGACTCGGAAATAGATCTGACTATGGGACCATTCATTTAGAGTATATGTCAAATACACCTTTCAATGTGTTCAAATTGAGGTTTATTGAGGTTATCTTAGCAACTATCATATTTTCAAATGAATCAAACCCTGTCATGATGAACGTGCGGTGTGTTTTTAATGCATATATATATGGTGTATTTTTTTTTTGTTAGCATTCATTAATTCATACCGAATATCTATTCACTGTATTTAAATTAGATTAAATCTTTATTTTTTATTCTATGGATAAATAAGTTGAATACTAACTAGAAAAAGTTTTTAAAAAATTGAAAAATATCAAATCTTTAACTGTCTATTTACAGCTATTACAGAAATGTATTTAGTTTCAAGAAAAAAAAAATCTACCTCTTTCTATGGAAAGTATTATTATTAATTAATTCATTTTACCTATGAATATCAGAGCTCTGTTAATACAATTTGCATTATGTTCAAATACCAACTTATCGTTGAGATCTAGAGCACCGTTTCAATAGACGTCATCTTAAAGACACTATCAGATACTTGCCTACATATTATATATGATATGTAAATAAAATATCTTTGCATCGAATTATAAACATACAATTCCATGATGTATGTTTTGTATATACATAGAACAAGAATGAAATGCTACTCTGACTTGAGTAATATTCTCCATAAATTTGTCAATAACTAAGGAATATAAAAAGAAATTTATTAAAAAAAAGAAACTATATATTTGAACGTTTTTTTTTTTTTGTATAATTAACAAAACATTCTACAACTGACGAACAGTATAAAATAAAGTATAAAATTGGTAAGAAAATTTATTACTTACAGGTTATTGCTTTTTAACAAGTTATTTTATCAAATTTTTTTAATTTTGGCATTCAAAGTCCTATAAATTTTCAAACAACATTGTATGTGACTGTCATTATTTAGTTTTTTTAATGGGCTCGATATTTATATACCTAGATATTTATACAATTAAAAAGAACCGTTACTTACTTTTGATATATATATATATATTTATATATATATCGTATACTTCAATGGAAAATGTAGTGTAGAGAAGGCAGAATTTCATAAATAATGCTAGAAAAGAATTATAAAGAGATCAAGTCTTGATAAATATTTATGAACTTATTAGGGGTGCATGATGATTCTATAATTACATATTAAACCCATTTGATAGTACAATGTAATCGTTTCTACATAGATGCCTATATCCAACAAGTTCACTGGGTTAGTCATAAATCTTTTTGATATTAATACATACAATTTGTAATCGAATCACTCTGCTTTGTTCGTAAATAAACCATATACAAAAAAAAAAAGATATTCTAAATATACATTAATAAAATAAGAAAAAAAAGAACAAAAATTTCCCTGTTAGCAAAATAACTTAACCGCCATCTCATTGTAAATATGATTTTTGACAACCGATTTAAGACCCCTCTGATTAAATATTCTTTTTTTTTTTTCTACCATAAAGGTATCATTGATAGCTCAAGTACTTTAAGTCTCTGCAAGAATTATTTATGCTACACTTGGCCATTTTAAAAGACCACAAATCCTGCCAAATACAATTCAATTGAACTATTTTCATTTTTTTTTATTATTAGATCGTCATTATTTTATTAGGGTATAAAACAGTTATGATACTGATTGACGCTACTCAATAGTGTTTTATCTTTTGGGTTGAGCCATTAATATTTTATGTTTTATTTATTTCTAAGTAATAAAATCAAATGATATCATCTCCCTTGAAGGGAATTTAGGTATAACTTTGTTAAGAATTTGCTAAAGATACTCTAATCATAGATAATATTATATGAAGGTTCGTGAATGTACGAAGCAACCAATGCAACTTTTTTTAAAGGAATAATTCGAATTCAGGTCTTCATAGATTAAAGTAATGATATCGATCTTAGTATTGCCTTTTTTTTTAGTGTCAAGACATAAACTAAAGCAAAAAGATTAAAAATGTTATTTTTCTTTGTTCAAAATAGCAAGAACAAATTTTGTCTCTTGGTCTCGATCCCTCAAAGCCTTGGTCTATTCTTCCTCACAACACTAGAATAAAAGGCCTGTTTCAGAATATACGGTATTCAAAGAAATATCTATACTTAGGTAGGGTCTCATAATTATTTGAGCAATTTGCAATTGATAATGAATCTTTTAAATCTTAAGGGTGGGTGGTCCTAATTTTTTAATTTTAGTAGAGTTCACTCTTCAGTGCCTTCATTGCCTTTTCAAGTTCAATATAGGAATAATAAGCAAGTTCAAGCTCAGTTTATTTATTCCCATATTGAACTTGCTTATTTCTATATTGAACTTGAAAAGGTATAGAATATACATTGATAAGATGTTCTTAGTTTCTTAAATTCTACAGTATTATAGTCTTTATTGATGGACATCACTTCTACGACACTATAGCTCACTATGAAAAATATTTTGTATCATTTATTGATCTACAAATGTACATAACGACTCCCAAATGTCTTTTGCAATTATGTATAAATGGATATAATTAAAATAGCATTGTACATTTCTTGTACAATTCTAAAGAAAATTTAAGGTATTTATGAGTCTTTACTAACAGAGCTAATGAGTTTGTCAATAACTTGACAATGCAGCATCCCCTTTAATATTAATACATAAATGTAATAATTGGGAAATGAAAATTTTATTGGATATAATTTTTAATGAACGCATAAAAAAAGGATTTCCCTTCCTTCAAATTATAGTATGTACATATGTACATAAGACTCGCAACTTATTTATGAAAAAAAAAAAAAAATAACGTCAAAATTTCTTCATTTCCATGTAGTTAGCTGGCTTTTTTATTATTATTTTGAGGAAATGTTTTGTATAGCACGAAACTCATTAAAATATAATTTTTGATGTAGTGTGTTTCCAACCACATATTTATTTCATTTCCCCTTAGATGGCATACAAAGTGTGTGTATATTTCTTGATTGAGCCAAGATTCTATCATACCTACATATAGTGTATGTATTGAAAGATCTCAGAGTGGACATAAATAAATGAATTAGAATGAATTTACGTACAAAAAGCTTAAAGATTGTTATACTTACAAACAGACATGAATGGATAAATTGATATAATCAATTGAATACTTTATATCTAGGGCAACTCCCATATTTAGCTGAAAATATCATTTATATACTATATTAATATAATATATTCACAACCTTTTAAGAAAAAAATAAACCATTTAAGAGTAGACTGACAAAACTCCTATCAACTTAATTAAGATTGTCAAGAATGAAGCTCAATTCCTTAATAGCCCCCTGTATTTTTTTTTCTCTCAGTATGTGTAAGTTATGCATGGATAATATTATTATATTTGAACCTGTGGGAGTTTGTCAAGGTAGATCATAGTCACAAAATCCATGGAGTGTGATCAAAATGTTAATGAAAAAAAAAAACACACACACATACATATATGTATTTTGCAACAACACCTGTTTATTTTCTACTCCTTCTCAAAAGAATTTTTGAGCTGATTGTCATGCTATCAATTATCATGAATAGTATACCTTAATACCTAAATGAATCTCACAAATCCATATCACAAACAAACAACATTCTAAAGAAAGATACACACACACAAAAAAAAAAAAAAAGAAGAGAGGAAAGTGAATTAAATCAATAACAAAACAGAAATATGTATTCCATTTGGAAGATGTTTAAACTGTGAAAAGTATTTGTGTTATTATTCTTACTCAGTTGAAAATGTCAGTAGAAAAATAGGATAGAGATATTATTATTATTATTTATTTGAACATACATATTTATGCTCAAAGAAGTTAATATAATAACAGTGGCTACCCATCAATGCTCACAAATAAACAAATAAACAAACAAGAATCCTTTTCAGTCAATGATTTATTTCAAAGTATTTATTACTGTCATCACGTTTCACTATTTTTTTGTTTTTGTATGTATGTATATCTCTATAATTATATCAAGATATGATGGGAGCTCTAATAGCTTTGGTTTAACTTATTTGATTTTATGGATACAAGTCATGTATAAGTATGTATGTACATGTTGTTATTTTGATCAAATTGTAAGCTCTACAAGCAAATTGTTTTAAGAATAATAATAATAAAGGAATAAAATGAATGAAAAATCGAGAGTATTTGTCTACATACATATGTTGATAAGTATATTTGATGTAAAAGATTGACATTCCATTTGACGGTAGAAGGAAGGACATTCCATAGTTTCATCGAGTGATTTTCAACCATTCTGAGTATTAAATAAATCATATAGTACACACTATAATATTTATAAGTCTATATTTTCATTGCATGAATGTAGTGTTGCCACATTATAGTAGGCCTAAAGTGACGACATGTTTAACGTATAGTCGTTGATAATTATGTATGTATAAAAAAAATGGATCTACTCCTTAAAAAAACATATTTAGGAAATTCTTTATTTATATTGCATAAGGAAGTTCGTTTTTGATTCCAATGAAAAAGAACGGTATTTGAATAAAATCAAACTCTGCACTTGATGAAATTAGTATTGTGTCGACAGTGAAAACTATTGACACAGTACTTAAGTTTTTAGTTTTTTGACTCAACTCAAATCGTGATTCGTCAAATATTATTTTTAATTAAATAAACCCGACACAATATTTCTATAAGTCCCTTCAATTTTATAATCACTCAATCTAAAAAAAATTAGGTATATTAATCGCCTATTATATGTTTAAATCTTGTGATTTTTGTTTCAAAATTACATCAATATTTTCTTTTTCTGATCCCTTTATAAATCATTTAAAGTTATAGATAGAAAATCGTTACTATAATTGAAGTTGTGAATACTTAATTGTCTTTCCATATTTTTTTAATATTGTTATTGATTACAAGTACGTATTATGTAATAAATGATAATATGCATTAAGAAATAGTCTTTCCCATCTTATTCCGAAGCAAGTTTTATAGATCATATCCTAAAATATGAATCAAGTTTTTATTTGTACTAATAGTAAAATATGAAAATACTCTAAAAACTTTCCAAAATCGAATTCTTTCTTAAAACCAAACATATATTTTCTATTTGGAATCAAATTACAGTCTAAATATTAATGTATTTTGTATTAAAACTTATTAAACTGTCAGGAATGATCCTTGTTCTATAGGCTACTTTATTTTTTTCCTTCTCTAATTTATCGGCTCAAATAATGGTCCAATGGCTCAACTTAAATTGAAGCAGTATTAGGATAATTTTTGTCCTTTTAAAAGACTGGACATTTTACATATTTTATTTTTTGGTAGATATTAAGCACCTTATATTTGTCAGTCCTATTACAACATCTAAATACATGGCAGTAATTCACTATTTTTCTTCATTTTTAATAGGAAGCAAGAGTTTTTATTTCTTTAAAATTTGGTTGCTAAGCATCTAAGATGATGTATTCAGAATGATATTAAAACACTCCCTTTATATGTATAACATATATAAGCACGGTAAGAAAATTGGGAAGTAAATAAATGCTTTATGTGCGTTATAGGTGGTACATTTTCTCCCTTGCAGCATATATATTTATTTTTTTCTTTTTAACGACGGTATATTTATTTTTACGGATAGTCTATGATACACTTTTTGTAGATACTATTCTATTACATATTAGTATATAAGATACTAATTTGAGTTTGTTTTTTGATTTCTTATAAAAATCATACTTTTTTGACTACATTTTTCAATTTTCTTTCTCTCGGGAGAAGTCACAAAATTAACTGTAACTTCTTTAATTTTTGATATTTTTCAATAAAATTTTAACAAATAAATAGCTATGATTTATATCTATAATAATGTTTTTTTATAAAATAAATTGTAAAGTCCCTATTTAATACCGTAATTCATCCTTGAACTTTTTCTTAACGTAACGAAAAAACACGATGATTCAAGATAAAACCCTAATTTTCTCAAAAACTGCCCATTAAAAAAAGATGTCCATTTGGAAACGTAAAATCTAGACTATAAGAAATATAAAAATGATTTTAAAAGTTTTGGGGGACCTCAAATGAAACCTATATCCCCGTTTTTACCACCGTGTATATATTGTATATACATATATTATGAAAAATAGGTATAACTCAAATTGTCCAAAATGAAATGACTGTTGTTATAATTGAATAAGACATTATAGTAAGTATAAATTATAAACCTGTGCATTCTGCTTGGTCAAGTTACCTCAGGAAAAAAATCCTTACTTTTTATATCCATATTTTTTATTGGTAGTTAAATACATTGATGCTAAAAAGATGGTTTAATTTATGTGTAAGATGTGATGCGTAGTTGATTGAATATTCAAATTTATATACTTATTTAAAAATATACTTTTTTACGACTTTTATTTAAAAAAAAGTATAAATCATAAATTATTATTATATGATCGAAATTTCTCTTTTTTTTTGTTTTGTTTTATGGTTCTTCATTTACACGACGAGCTTTTATGGATAAACAACAAAAAATGCACTGTATTCCAAATTCAGCTGATTTTCATCAGTTGACTTTTTTGATTTAAAGCAGCTGACTCTACGTGCTTTGAGCTCAAAAACGAAAGTATTATTATTTATGATCTTGATATATTAGGTTTAGTAAGAGAAATCCATTATTTTTGCAACAGATAACTTTAGTGATCTGTATCTCGCGTAGTGTAAGTGCGATTATATTATGCTAGATGGTGTTAGAAAGATGACATTTCGTACAAAAGAAACCTTTAGGGCAGGTTTGTGAATGCTTGATTCAATAGTGTTTATGTGAGCGTCAAAGATGAACACCAGCAAGGAGAAAATACGCTATATTCTACAACTTTTCTTCGACAAAGGCGAAAACGCAAGTCAGGCAGCTGAAAATGTGAATAGTGTTTATGGTCCTTATACTGTAACAGCCGATCATGCACAATTTTGGTTTCATGGATTTCGTTCTGGTAATTTTGATGTCAAAGATGCACCACGCTGTGGAAGACCATTTGTTGAAAATATCCATAAAATAATGGAAATCGTTGAGTCTGACCGTCATGTAAGCACTCTTTTGATTGCTCAGGAGCTAAAAATTGCACAAAAAACCGTTTGGAACCACTTTGCTAAATAAAGCCTTCAATTTCGTGCAAAAATAATGGATTTCTTCTTACTAGACCTAATACATATATATATTAAGTCAAGGATTACGCGCCCTTTTTTAAATTTGTGAACATTATATAAGTATTAACAATTGATTTTAATATGGGTACAATCTATCAATGACTAGTATATCTAAACAATAGCTCCACCCAATATTAGAAATGGCGACAAGGAAAGTACAGAAAACTAGCTACCAGTTGTTTTCCCAAATTTTTCTTTTCCCTTTTGTGAGTCGAGGTTGTGAGTGGACAAAAAAGCTCGTCGTGCTAATAGATTATATTTTTAATGATTTCTGCTAATCTATTTGCATAGATACAAAAACCTTGTCTGATTATTTTTAAGTTAATTCAATATATATACATAATTTGTGTCTAATATTTATTTTTGATAATTGTCAAAAAATTTGCTTATAAAAATATTTTTTTTTGTTTTTAATCAACATATTGGCTAGCTCGGTAAATAAAAAAACATCTTCAAGTTACTAACAAAGAGTAATAAATGTACTTTTTTTGATATACATATATCTATATAATTAATGATTATGTTTATGATAAGTTCAAAAGTATATTTGATCATAACAATCGGAATAAATGTACATATAATTAATAATGGGTTTTTTTTTATATAAAAATAATTGAAATAATTGTCGATTCAATTTTTATATTCTTTGTTTTATTTATATATGTGAGATGATACATAGAAACAATGCTAGGATTTTTTGGAGGGAAATGCAGTTCCTTGCAGATGATGCTTCTTTATTAATTGCCCTACAATTTCTATTATTATTATTTTTCAATTAGTTCTCTAGAAGATGCGATTTCGAGCAAATAATGATCCTTAAAATGTCATACTAAATAGGCATCTAGCAGCAACACTTGGTACTTATGACGTCCAAATATTGAAACAATATAAAAAAGTAATGACACAGATGAGAAGGAAAATAAGAAATGAAGATCTTTATTTCTTATCAACCTGGTTAATACGGCAATCGTACCAGTAGAAATAATTATTATTCGTCTATTTGGCAAAAATATTATGTTCATCACTCTTTAGAAGGGTAAATCGCACGTACACATGCAAAATGCTTTTAAAAAAGGTATGAACCATAAAATATAGACAATTATATAAAAGATAATTTAACGAATCTTTGTGCTATTTTGTTTATAAGTAGGCAAATTAATAATAATATAAAAGTCAGTGTCTACTCCTATGAAATATAAATAACTAGAAAATGAAAAAGACACTTTTCTCCTTCTCTTGCTTTTTTTCTTCTCAGGATTGTTTCTATAAATCGTCTCACATATATTATGTATACTCTTAAGTTCCTTAATGAAGTTTTTTTTGTTTTGTTTTACTAAACACTTAAACAAATTTGTAATTAGTATATATATATACCTATTTAAAAATAATGACGGAAATGATTATAAAGTCCCTAGTTATTGTAACCTACGATCTTTTATGATTTTAAACACATTTGATCAACTCATTTTTTTTTTCAAACATGAAACTTTATGATTTCCGCTCTATTATTATTGTTATTATAAATATGAGTTGGATAATTTATATGTACCTTTTCTGCTCTTTATAGCAATTTAAACTCTACATACTTAGGAAACAACCATATAGAAAAGAATCCTTGAGACTTTCTAAAAAGCCCTTGTTATTTCTGACTCTACTTCTTTATAACTTAAAGTTTCAATGTATTGATGTATGTACTATTATTATTGACTAATTGTACAAAGTCATGTAAGTAAATCAACTGGATTCGTTTCAGTGCATAGGAAAAAAAAAAATATTTTTTTAAGGATTACGTATATTGAAACCTTGATATATTTATATATGTACATAAATATTTTTTGTATTTGAGAGCCACATTTTTTTCATGTCCTTTTATAAGCCATCAAAATAACACAAAGCCACTCATTCATGTAAAAAAATGAGACATAATTAACGTTCTACATATTTTTTAAATAAGGATTTTGTTTTTGTTTTTTGTTAGGTGGGTCTCTTATCGTTTTTCTATGCGCGGTCACATACTTTAATTAAAAATAAATGGTTTTTCTCTCTGTAATGAATAGTTTCTTTGGACTTATCAATGGGAAAATTTTAATCTCTTATGCAGTTATGAAATTTTTTTGTTAGGGCTCGTAATTTCTTGAATATTTTTGTAAAAAAATTTTTGTATTGGTACGATTTAGATGGCGAGCCAGCTATTTTTAATTTTTTTTTTGACCAAGTTTTTAAATCTTAGGTCTATTTAAAATGACACTGTAAACATCTTACTTTCAATTATTTATCATTTACATAGGTAAACAATAAATGAAAATATGTACACATTTTAATTCAATTTTGTACTAAGAAAATCTTTGTCTAAAAATTATTTATCAATCAATTTTATAAATTTAATGTATACATATATATATTTAAATTAGATTTATATTTTACTCTCTAAAGGGGACTGAGACTAATGTTGAATGGATTTAGAAATTGTGCAGTTAATCAAAAATAATAAATAAACCATTGCGTGATCATCTTGATTAAAAAATGAGCTCTCTAGAGCGTTTTCACTCATGAAATAAATTGTACAATAAATCGAAGTTAGGGGCATATTTATTAAACTTAATGGAACAAATTTTCATAAGTTCTTGAGGTAACTTCATCAAATGGCTTTAAAAATGAAAAAAAGACTGAAAACCTGTAGTGAATGCATCTCTTTTGCAAACGAAAAAGTACAATAATATATAATACAATAATATGATTTTAAAAATTAATTTGGTTCTGGATAAATGAGGGACCAGCGATAATAACACTGGTCAACAGTCAAAAATCATAAGGGGTATAAGTATAATAAAAGTTATTCAATTTTGCACGCTGATTTCAAATCTGTAAAAAAAAATGTCAAGAGTCTGACGGTTTTTGAGAAATCGAATCCTACTTTTCGAGCTAATTTCTTCAATTTAAGTTTAGAAGAATACTCATTTTGTCCATTAAAAAGTGTTGATTTGCTAGTGTATTTGATGCAAAGTTCATTTCCAGTCTTTGTCTTGATCTAATGGGACTCCTGGGGGCATAGGCGGCTGGAGTAGATCAAAAGTCGGCCAAATCCTTTGTTCTTAAACATGTAACTCCTTGAATATTACATTAAATGGATTAATAAGGAATGTATTCAAAAGTTGAGACTCACAGCATTGTAACAAGATGTCAAACGCCTGCTAAGTATCCTTAACCAAGAAGAAATCGTTCATCCAAACGTGTAAGTTTTCATTCAATTTCGAGAAAAAATTCGCTAAAAATCTAAGACTCACGGTAGAGCTACTTAAGTAGTAGCATGCAGAAGAATTAAGAAATTCTTTAAAATCATATAACTCAATGAAGAAACACCATATTGATTTATCTCACCTTTGTATTTGGAATTCAATTTTTCCTGCCCTTGATATACATATATTTTAAGTTTGAGGATACTTACAGAAATTAAGAAAATGGTGGTTCAATACGTAAAAAAGACCTGGTTTTTAAATTTGAACATTTCAATAATCTTTAAGAGATAATCTTTAGGATGTTTAAAAAATTGATTTCTTTTATTATTTAAACACATTAGCATATTCACAAATATAACTACCTACAGGTAGAGAATAAATGTCAAAATATCTACATGTGTACAACATATGTCTGCAGTGTTGAATAACATTCCTCCCATATTCATTACATTATCATCCATTTAGGTGTAAAGTCATGGTGTTTCACTAAATAAATGCAAATTATAAGCTGCGTTTCTAATATCAGAAATGATCACCTTTTTATGTTAATGGAATACCATTCAAAGCTCCTGCTTCCTTCCAGAGTTGATAATTGTTTGAGATAAGTGCATCAACCTACGCCTTTTATAGAGGATGGTATAAAAACTACAAGATAGAGATTATACAAACGATTTAGGTTTTGATATCATTACTATAATTTTTTGATTGGACAATCTTATCTTGTTTTGAGGGTGTTGTAAATATGTTGCTATGCAAACAGGTTTATAGGTGTAAACAGTTTAGTATGGCTCAAGTTAGTATTATAAATAAATATGTGGGTAATTGAAGTGAATACTGTCATTGTAATTGTTCAGTTTAAAATGGAATCAAAAACAAGAAAAAGTGTTGATGTCGCATACTTAGATAAATCAAGTACTCCCATTTATATTCATCCTCGACCTAAAATTAGGCAAAAATATCTGTTCACGTGGTGTTCCTTTGATGAACAGCTTAGAAAGAAATCTTTTGTGTGTTTTATGTTGTATCAACGTTGATAACAATGAAAATAGTAGTTTTGTCTCTTCTATGTTGAAATTTTACTCAAATATCCATCAAACTTAATATCTTAGAAAAATTGCTGAGATTTATCAAAATAGATTTAAAAACACGAAAGTAGTCAATTAGAGAGACAATAAATTTAGGTAAAAGGAAATCAGCCAAAGTTAGAATTGATGAGATTGAGCTCATGGAGAAATCCTTAGATTCCTTTGCACAACGAACTTTTTGGGATACACAAAACACTATGTATTCTCCCTTCAGCTCTTTTTTATTAATGGACTCTTCTGATTTAAAGATATGAACTCAAAAAGGGTATTATTATTATTTATGATTTTGATAATATATAAAAAATATATTAAATCAAGAATTGCACGCCCTTTTTTTGAATTTGTGAATATTATACAAGTATTAACGGTTAATTTGTATATTGGTAGAATTTATAAATGTACATATAGTATATCTAAATAATAACTCTGTCCAAAGTTATTTAAAAGTGGGCAACAAGGAAAATACAGAAGACTAGCTACCAGTTGTTTTTCCAAATTCCTCCTTTCCTTTTCAGAGTCGAGGTTGCGAGTGAACAAAAAGCTCGTTGTATTGGAGTTGGTCACTAATTCTGAACAATAGTATCAGTTACACATCCTCAAAAATGCATTTTGTATGATTATTGTATATAAATTTATTATGAAACATAGGAACAATTGAATTGTGACACTTTACACGGAGTTATCACACTTATGTACATAAAAATGTATTTACACCATATTTTTTTCAACTGATGATCTGACTACACTTCTGTATATTTAAATTTTAATTTTTTGAACTGAATTAAATCTTGTTCACAATTTTATCGCCAGAACATCTTTTGCACTTTTGTTTAGATGTTGTTGATCTTTCTGATCTGAGTTCTTATTAGTTTTCTCAACATTGATTAGGATCAAATTATGTCTTGTTCTACTGTGATCATATCCCTACAACTAAAATGATGTAATTGGCTGAATATTGTAGCAGATATATACATATAAGAGATTATGAATCGTTACTTTTATGAGAGCAAAAGGCGAATGGGATTTGTAACATATATTATGTACATATGTTCTTCTATTCGTGGACCACTTCTACTCGTTATATCTCTAGTTAGTATGTTAAATGAAGAGTCTCAAAGTTTGAATTCTCCCGCTTTTTTATGCATTTTATGTCTCTTTTTCCTCTGCTTAACTTTTTCGACTGAATGGATGGTTTAACTACTTTATCATTAAAAAGAAATAGATTGTAGAGCCCTATACTCATTTAAACTAATACTATCAATTAGACAATGACTCTTAAATGTTTATTAGCCTTAGTTATACTTAGAAAGAATAATTAATATCCATAATACCTTTAGACTGCTACATATGCTGATTTCCTATTTATACCAATATACCGAGAAACTTATGCATTTCTTCAAAACTATTACAATACTTTGTGATAAATAAAATATCTGGTTTTTAAAATTCAACAAATGAACATACAAGGGATTTTCGAATGCCCAAATAAATGGATTCAATAAATTTATTTTTATAAATGCATACGGATTGATATACATAACTTTTTTTCTGTGGTTTAAAAAAAAAAAAAACACAAGACCAAACACAGAGTGAAATGAACCATTACCTCAAATGTACATTTGAATCAAACTAGAGGCTATTGATATTAATTATAATCTAAGAATCACCACTTGTATCCATATAAGACAAATTCCTCCATATATTTTTTGTTCATTATCTATGTGAAGGAACCATTTTTAAAAATCAATGTTTATATATGTATAATTCTAAATTTATCCAAAATTAAAAATGTATAGATACGACGTGTATTATATGAAAGTGCATTCCAACCCACGATCTTTACCTTTTAAATACACCATGTATACCATCAAAATATTCATGTTTTTTTTTTCGTTTTTTTTTTTTTTTCATAAATACAGTGATATAAATATATTCAAATTCAACCACTGGATTCATATATGTATGTATGTATGTATAGCCAGGTATGTATTACACATAAACGATCCTTAATAAAATTTAAAAATATTTTTTATATGTCAAAATAAATCATTGTGTATGTATGTGGTATTATGAGATTAATACATGCATAGCTATTTTTAAACAAGCTTCTTCATTCATCAAAAGTGCACTTATCTACAATGGTAATCATATCTGTGTGTACATATATATATATATAAATATGCATGAATTATGTATGTACTTATAAAAATTTACAGATACATATAAACTCACTTAACCTTTATGCAAAAGGTTTTATTTCAAATAAAATTTCATATTGCCTTGGCATAACATGATTTAAAAAAAAATAACATTAAAACTTTTTTTTGTAGACTCCTTCCTTTCTTTCATGGATACTTAAATTCCTTGGATTGTTAAATGGTCTTTTGATTAACTTGTGCTCTCTCTATTCATACACCCATTTGCCTCATTATGAACATTTAACCTTAGAAACTTGTTTTTACTCATTCCAAACAAAAAAGACAGAGTTAACACACAAACTTCTTGCTCCAATTATGTTGAATTGAATCCTTTGATCATCTATTTTTGACAAAGAAAAATGGTCTAAAACATAGGCTTCATGGCTCAACGGAGAAAGGGAGCACCTTTCCAGGCATTGATTTCGACGAGCAGCAATTTCTTCTTGACACAACCAATGGAAACACGGAGTCTTATTTCGATATTTCCATATCCAAAAGGACCTAAGAACACAAGAATAGCCATCAATCAAACATTTACGAAATGAGACGTCAACACTGTCCAAAGGCTGGATGTTCGTAATGGACTCGAAGGGTATCGAAGAACACATTTTGAATATCTAATATCAAAAAGTAAATGGTGCACATGAGAAGGAAAATTAAAAAATAAATATCATCATATCTTATCAAACGCTAACCCCACTTTTAGGTATTTTGTTTATAAGTAGCCAAATTAATAATAATAAAAAAGTCAGTGTCTACTCCGATGAAGTATAAATAGCTAGAAAATAAAAAAGACTCTTTTCTTCTTTCCCTGTTTTTTTTTTTTTTTTGCCAGGATCTTTTCTATGAAACATCTCACATTTGTTTAATTATATACATAATATTATTATTTTTTATTGTCAGTCATAATTTATACGAGTGGAATGTCGCATTAAGGTTTACGTATAAAAATGTTCATGTTCATTTATACGCCTCATCAATCACTTGTTGTTTTGTCAAGAAATTGATAATAATGAGTTTTTATAAACGTTGTTGGATGTCACATTTGAGTGTTTTATATCAGGAATAAAATATATAGAGCCCTTGGTATGTAAAACATCATAATATGTGGTATAGTTTTAATTGTTGGCGAACTAAAATAACTATTTACCTATAATATGTACATTGAACAATAATGGTTTGCTTAAATTAAACCGTTATGGTACATATTTCAAAAGATACAATTAAATTGTATTAAAACAATATTATTATTATATAAATGGTTTTTATCAAACTACTGTATCTTTTTTGTGGGGCTGCCCTTTTCTAAATTATGGGTCCAAGTTACGTTTATATAGTAGACAATGTAATTTTACCTAAACATGACATAAAACGAACGAAACAATATTAATTTGTGGGTTGAATAAGTTCTTCCTATTTATGACATTTCCTAAATAAATGTTCCAAACTAGGCATAACGCTACAGGCCGTGGGATGAGGGCAAATGTGTAGTAAATTACATTTGTCAAAAATGTCTGGGATTCGAGATACAAGGCCATGAACTTATATATGTATATTTATCCTTTTTGCATAAAATAAATATTTTTAAAATGGTCTTGAAATCAAAAACCGTACTACAAAGAAACCCGGACTTGTCGAATCCGAACTATATAAACAGGATATTGCTGTATTCAATACATTTTATCGCAAAAATGCTGCGTAAGTAGTTAATTTAATTTGATTGGGAGTGAGTAATAATGTCACTGTATGCGCTTTCATTATATTCAGATTTGTCATCAGGGATTAATTTTTTAACTATATTACAATGCAATTATATACAACTTGTCAGCTAATAAGTGATAGCCATAATAAATCAATAAGCAAAGTGATAATAATTGTTACTTGAAAGTAGGAAATTAATTTAGCTATCGTCGATTCATTCATTCTCTTAAACATAAAAGTTCAAAAAGATTTTCTTGAAAATGCAAATTTCACGCTATTGGAAAACATTGATTGATTGCTGATTCCTTGAAACAATATATTATTGCTACACGTGAACTGTTTTTAATAAGTCCTTAAACATATCTTTCAATACAACACACACATTTAAAACTTGTGAACTTCTGTTGTAAAACCTTTCATTTTCAGCCCATACCCAATGCTTATATCCTTTTTAACCCTTTCAAACCCGTAAGGTATCATAAAGTAAATTTAACTGAAAGTTATATTTTTTGAGGTCAGAATGACGCAGCTAATCTAATTTGATTTTATAAATAAATTGTAATTCAAGCCGTTTCTCTAAGAAATTATGGGACAATTTCTGGGTGTGAAGGGAATTTTATCATTCTTAAAAATACACGGTTTATCAGTACTTTTATCGTATTCCTTATATTTTTAGATACATTTATACTTTATTCTTATATTCTACTTGATAAAAAAATTTGAAAAATATTTAATAAAAAATATATATCACATGTTATGAACATTTTACAGGAGATATTTTATGAAGGCATTTCTGTTCATATATTAAATAAATAAAAACTCTTTTCACAGCTAGAGGAACACTTGTGTCCCAAAGAACATAAACTTGAATATTTTCTAATGTTTGCGTTAAAACAAAGAGATATTTTAAACTTATAATTCTTTAAGTATATATATATATATTAACAAATATTTGATTAACAAATAATTTCCTGGAAAAACACAAAAAGTTACTTTGATTTAAACATGATTTTTTTTTGCATGCGTCAAAATCGTAACGTCGTTCAGTACATTTGAAAAATATTCAAATCAAATTTCTTTTTATGACTAACTATCAAATATAAAAACAATAGCTTGATATCTTAACTATCAACCAAAAAAAAAAAAAAAAAAAAAGAAAAATCAGTTGACAAAGGAGCACATTAGCGCATTTTGAATTTATGGGACACGGGCGTCATCTGAGTTCGAAAGGGTTAAATTTCTGTCCTGTGTTAGTAAATATTTATAGTCCAGGACCCCTTTGTACCTATATAACAAGATAAAAACTACATGAATACATCAAATGACCAGTCATAGCTCCAACCTACCTACCTACATATTCAAAAAGATTCCCATGAAAAGGAATCCCACTTTCCTCCTGAAAATAAATATAATTAAAAGCGTTTTTAGTTTTACTATGAGAACTTTTTATGTCTTTTTTTTTTGTATGCCGTATGTAAGTATTATAAAAACATAAAAGAATTACACAAATTTACATACATAGAAAACAATGAAAAAAAAAAAAATCTCTTAGATGATTCCTTTACTCCCTTTTCTTTCTTTCTTCTCTTTCTTTCTTAAATTATATATTTTCTTAAAATAAAATGTGTAGGTATGGCGTACATAAAGAAAAGAGAGTAGGCAGTTAGCGGTCACTTTTCTTTCAAGACAAAAAATATATATATATGTACATATATACACAGATGAAAAGGTTAATGAATATATGTATGGTGTTATTACCTTTGCAGAAAAGAAATAATATACTCTCATCTCAAGCGGGAAACCTCATAAAAGGAAATATCTGCTAAATAAATAAATATATATATATATATATATACATGTATTGTGTACAAGTTGTAACTTGTTTAGGCAGACTGTACAAGTTGAAATTTGTATACAGTCTTAAATGATATCATGTCTTAAATGGTTATAACACCAGCTATTTTAATTACGCTGTCATTTCTATTATTAATCTCTTGGTTTCCCAGTAAATTTAGTAATAAATGAACATTGATGATCTATACCTTTTCAAGTCCAATATGGGAATAAGCAAGTTCAATATGGAATGCAACGAATGTATTTGGAGGGCCAGTTGTGCTTGTAATTGATAATTAAATTTGTAAAAGGTATTGAACATCAATTTTTTGACACAGGCATTATATTATTGCTCCAGATCTACATGTAAGCCTTGTCATATGGGAATAAGCAAGTTCAATATGGGAATGAGTACATATAATTGATAATGCTCCGGCTTACTCCAGCATTGAAGATGTTTTGAATGAAGAAGAGTTTTTTAATTCACAAAATTTTAAGACATGGACCTTACAGTCCCTTGCTCAATCCAATTGAGTATATTTGGTTCATTTTGAAAGTCTTTGTGAAAAGAGAAATAGCTATATAGAAAAATTGAGAATATTTGTAATGATGAAAAAAGTGATTGCAGCATCACGGAGCAAAGATCAAGAACAGCCCTGGAACAATTGGTTGAGGAAGGACTAAATGAAATTAGTTCAATGATTTGTAGTAATGGTATTGCTAGCATCCAAGATGTGATTAATTTTGTTGACATGAGATTCTAGTAAATGAAATGAAATATGACTTTTTAATAATTACATTTAATTTTGCATCTTTATTTATTTATTTTTTTTCATTAATTATCAATAACATTTATCATTATGTTAAATTTCCTGATTATTATTTTTTAATATTTATTCTCATATTTTTTAGTTCATCACTCAATGTCTTTACAAATTAAAGACACAGGTATTATTGCTTCATTTTTTTCTTCTTTTTTTGTAAAATATGAGTGTTTTTATGTGTGATGGAAGAAGTCTTCAGACATCATCAGTTATTGAGCCATTAAGAGTTTTTTTTTGTTATTATTATTTTTTTTTTGACAAAAATGTCTAACAAAAAACGTTATAATTACCTTGTGGAATGGTCAGCCCAGGTTCCAGCCCCTAAATGTAGATATTTTTATATACGGACATACATATTTAACTATAAAGAAAAGGGGAAAAAATAAAGGTCAAAACCCATAAAAATTTGAACCTTTGTGCCTTGGGTTATTAAAGAGTTTTGACAATCTTACAAAAGTATTTTTTTAAGTACTTAGTATCTCTTTTTTTTTTTTGCTAAGTCTTTAATGATTACCTATATACATAAAAAAAACCTATAGTACATAGTGTAGAATTCATTTTCAAAGCATTTTCCCCCTCCTGATCTATTGATAAGATACACTTCATTTTTAGAAACAATACGACCTTATTGATAGTTTTTTTGTTGTGTTATGTTTTTAACCCTTTGTTCAGGGTTTACCATTAGTATTAGCATATGAAAGGGCTTATATTTAATTATATTATATTGTCTAATGAACAACTCGAAATTTTTCCCACTCCAAGTGTTGCTCACTTTTCAAATAACTATGTATTTTTCAAACCTGAATATCTTGAAATTGGGGAATCTCTTTTTTTAATGATTAATGATGTTCAAAATGCAAAAAAAATAAGAATAGATATGTTTATATTTAGTTCATTCATAATTTGCAATTACACTTCTAAATAAGGCTATCATGCTCTTGCGAAATACCTATCTGTTCAATTTAATACATATGTATGTATATTAATCCTAAGTCTATATAGTCAAGATGTTTAGTTTAATTTTTCTCATGAAAACTGAATAATAATATCTATTGCAAATGTGTATATTAAAGATCTTTTTCATACATACATAACTTTTGATTAGTTGTTATTTTTGATAAATGCGTTAGAGATTATTTTAAAGAAGGATTAGTTTACCGACTGGATGTTTTATCTAATTGGGTTTTCGGATTGCTTGAGACATTTTATAAAATACCTGAATTATATCTATATTTGTACAAATTTTTCTATCCGTACACATTGAAATGTGTTACAAAAATTTTGTTGAGTATATGTTGATACAGTCCTTTATCTTAAAATCCGTGCAACTTAAATGGAAATAAAAAGATGTATAATTACGTCAATTTTTAATTTATTATACTGTAAATATGAAAAAAAAAATATTAATATGTTTATTTAGAGACTATGCAGCTAATGTAATCTTATTTAGTTGCAATTAAAACTTATAATGCAAGTCTGGACAGATGCATAGTCTATTGTCTATTGATCGTGTAGTCCTTATTGGAGGTCACGAGTGAAAATTTGAAGGTATGGGCTCTTCCATTGGTCTGTGATTCAATATAACCTTACACAAAATAGTTTATAGGAGTCCATTCTGGATAGATAAGAGGCGAAATGATGTCGTAGTTTTTGCTCTTTTAGTAATTTGAGCAACCTGACTGACACATGACACTTATGGATCCGTCTTTTGCAATTCTCTTGATCCAAGGAAGTATCATAACAGTATCCAAGACTTGAAGGTAGTAGGCACTGTCTCGACAAAACCATACTTCCTAGCCGACTCTTGCTTCATCATTGTGCTTATAGCCAAATTAAACCTAAAGTGCACTTTGTAGAAAGATCCCTATCAATTAAATTTAACTTTGTCTCATTATTTATCAATTAAATAAATACCTTTAAAGCTTATGCAGTTATCCTGTATATCACGATAACAAATTAAAAAAACGTTCATATATGTGGTATAGAACATCGTAAGAATGAAAGTACATACATATTATGTAAAAATTATTTATAATAATTTTCACAAGATAATTTTGAAAATAACTTATTTACATCTATGTAAAAAGTAGTCCAAAATAACTAGGTATTATTTGTTGTTTCTAAAGAAAGTTCCATTTCAGAGTTACGAATTTGAGATGTGATTAGTACTCTTTTTTTTTGCAAATTATAATTATACTTTAGTACAACTATTAGTACCTATATGGGTAGACTAATTTTTCAAATATCTAAATTATACACGTATACATCTTTTATTTAAAATTACTAAAATTTATATTTTTTTGTCTAATATACATACTCTGATTATAGAATCATTCCTTGGTAGAGTATGTACATAATTATCAACAACACAGACAGTAAGAAGTAAAAATAAATAAGTACCTGCCATTGGTACCATTGAGAATAATGTAGTGAAGAAATGACTAATCCTCACAACCATAAATATAAAAATATTTTCCTTTTACGAAGAAAAATAGAAATTGCAATGCCCTACGGATAAAAAATGTCTTGAAGTAGTAATTTAACAGAGTGGTGTGGTAGGTCTATATAAATTGATCTCTACTCATAGGTACTAGGTACGTACATGTGAGTATAGTATATAAAAGAATAATAACTCATTGATCACATTTTTTCACATGACTTTGAATCAAAGAGGAAAACCCATAAATCTTGAAACCTGGCTACGTTGGTGTTAATATCATAGTTGTATTGTTTTTTGTTTTTTTTTTGGTTTTTTTTGTCAACATAAACAACCACCCAACAACAAACAACATAGAGGTGAAATAGAAAGAAAATAATACCTCGAGGGTTAATATTGATTAAGTTATAAACAAAAAAAAACAAAAAATAAAGTTGTTGTATTTTTTATAAATAAATAAACATAATGTTTGGATAAAAAGTTTATACACTATGTAGTGATTCCAACTCACGATCAAAGAGTGTACAAGGATAATCTTGGATTTTACTTATGCATTTACTATATAATGATGCAAAGGTTACCTGTGCATTGATTCTATTTTTATGTTTCACTATTGAAAGACCCGCAGTTCCAATTAAAAAAATTAGCTCGTTCATTACTGAAGTCCCAATTGAGTTTTTTTTTTAATATTTTAACTGTCTTTTCTTTCTTTTTTTCGAGAGTCCGATGGTTTTCTAGAAATCAGACCCTACTTTTTGGGATAATTTGGCTCATTTTCCAACTTCAACTTCAATTTAAGCATAGAAGAATACCCATTTTGTGCATTAAAAAATAGAACTACTTAAATAGAAAGATTAGGAAACCAGCCGAAATCCTTCTAAGCGCTACTTCTTAAGTATCTTTACTGTGAGAAATTGATTTCTAGCGAATTTTTGTATTTTAATTGAATTAAAATTTACCAACTTAGATGGACAATTTCTTCTTAATTAAGGACTTTTATCGAGCGCTTGACATCTCGTTTGAAAGCTGTGAGTCTCAACTTTTGAATAGATTCCTTATTAATCCATTTTATGTAATATTCAAGGAGATACATATTTAAGAACATAGGATTTGGCCGACTTTTGATCTACTCCAGCCGCCTATACCCCCAGGAGTCCCATTAGATCAAAACAAAGACTGGAAATGGATTTTGCATCAATTAGAAAAGCAAATCAACATTTTTTAATGCACAAAATGAGTATCATACCAGGCTTAAATTGAAGTATAAGTTGGAAAATTGGCCAAAAAAGCTAAAAAAAGTAGGATTCGATTTCTCGAAGGCTTTAGGACACTCGAAAAAAGAACTACATATTTGAAATCAGTGTCCAAAACTGAACAACTTTTATTATTCTTATACCCCTTAGGATTTTAGAAAGTTCAAATTTGTTGACCAGTGTTATTATTTGTCATAATTCAAGTAAATTTGAGTTAGAAAGATAGGTGGAAAATAGATTTATAGTTAAAAAATTTATAACTCTATTTTAACACTTGTCCCAAATAATTATTTCTATATAGTTGTGAAGATATAAAATTAGATAAAATGTTGAGGTTCGGTTTCTAGTACTCAAAAATGCAAGCTCTAAAAAATGGCTACCTGTGCATCACAAGTTTGTACATATAGCATCTGTAATAGGTATACGTTAAAAATGGAAATTACCGGATGTAAACTTACTTCCAAATAACGGATATTCAATCATTCTACTAGTTACGTGCAAGGGTGCAACAATAACAACATATTGCAAGCTGTTGAGGAAATGGCTCTAAATGGATCATGTAAAGAAAAAGAAGAAGAAAAAAAGACACCAGCGTTAACACCTAATTCTATCTGGGTAGCGTCATACCCTTTAATTTAGCGGTCCTTTTAATAACTAAAAAAAAGCAACAGTTTGTTGTCTGTTCCTTCATTAGATTGTTATTAAGAAATTATCTCTGTCAACACACCTTTCATCTTTAGCCGATTGTCTTGAGGGTAATTGTTGAAACCATTTTGTATCGATTATTTTTTGTTATTTTTTTAGGGGTATATTTTTGAAGAAAACAAAAAAAAAGAAGTCTGCTTAGAAAAATAACAACTGCGTGAGAGGATATCTGTTAATATATTATTATCCAGAGGAGAGTGGTAGATTTGACACTTCTTTTAAGTGTACATTTAATGTGCATTTGGGAACGGGTCAAAAGTCTCATAGATCAAGAGAATGAACAACATTGATCCTGTTTATGTACCTTTGGGAGGAGAAAAAAAAACAAACCAAAAAAATAAGCTGTGGGTCTCAGCTCTTGAATGCATTTTTTATTCATCCATTTTATGTAGTATTCAAGGAGTTATTTAAGTACAAAGGATTTGGCCGACTTTTGGGTCTAATCCTGCATCCTACGCCCCTAGGAGTCCTTTTAGGTCAAAACAAAGACTGGGAATAAAATTTGCATTAAAAACACTAGCGGATCATCATTTTTAATGCACAAAATGAGTATTCTTCGAGGCTTAAATTGAAGTTGAAGTTGGAAAATGGGCCAAAAAAGCTAAAAAAGTAGGGTTCAATTTCTCGAAAACTGTCAGAGTCTCGAATAAAAAAATTACATGTTTTAAATCTGCGTGCAAAACTGAATAACTTTTATTTTACCTTACCCCTTAGGATTTTTGACTGTTGACCAGCGGTATTTTAGCAGACCTTTTGAAGAGGCTACTTAAAGACACATTGTGTATTATCCTTATGGGGGAATTGGATTACTACAAACTAAGTAAATAAATAAAGCTATAAACAAAACCAGTACAATAAAAACAGCACATAAAAATAATGTTCCATCAATTGAAATGGAACAATTCAAAAATAAGCTACAAAAATGAGCAAGTTAGAGCAACTTATAAATAGTTGTAGAATGTTGCTCGTTATATGAAATGATGATTTGATCATTCGAATAAAACATAGCACGCCACTATTTGGAACACAGAGCACATTATCAATTTTCAACACCTACGAAGATTAGCATACTTATAAGTAAAATTGATAAGCAAAATTAAACTAAAAATAACACTTGTTTGCCTGCTTCAAAACACTAGTTTTTTGCTCGCAGCAGTACAAAAAAAAATTGTAAGACGTATATAGAATTTAAGAAATAGAAAGAAAGAAAAATTCCAAATCATTTATCAAATAAAGCCATACACGTTCATAGTAATGAAAACCTTCAGAGTAAATTGTGTTGTATCATTTGACACCCACATGAATTTATATATATATTTTTAATGTTTGTATGCTTTAAATACAGGTAATTACAAGGGCTAATATATCATCTAAATGTTTCAAATGGAGCAGTTTAAAGCAGTATGATAAATTGTAGTAATTACATAATATGTATGTATTTACACACATTTAGGAATTTCCAATTAATTATTATTAATACTCCGAGTACCACAAAACAGGACTGGGGACTTCTACTTGATACTCGGACTCAAGATACACTTAAGCCTAATTTAACTATGATTTCAAACTCGACCCAGAGTTGAAGTAAAAAGACTCAAGCCTAATTAAGGCTTCATATTCTATACTATAAAATATTCTTTAATTGAATGTATTTAAATTATTTATTTATATGACGAATTAAAAATTTCCTTGAATCCCAAAAAGAGAAAAAAAAAACCTTAAACTCAATTGAAGCTAGCTACCATTTTATCTAGTTGGAAATAAGCAACTCAAAAGAGTCGGAGGAAAAATGATAATTAAAAAATCTTGCTAATATATTCTATTAATTGCTTTTTTCATTTTTTTTCTTGGTTTATCGTTTGATATCCACACAATTAAATAAATTGATTTCAACAAATAAATTTATAACTAACAAAAGCACGACTTTATAATGTCCATTTTCGTTGTTTTTTTTCTACATAAATTCAAATTTAAATCCGAGTATCCGAACCCAGAGAGAAAAAAAGAAGAAGTTTAAAATCTGTGGTATAGTGTAACATATCAAAGGTATTACGGTATAAATTGGTTAATAATGTCAGAAAAGAGAGTTTCAGCATGGGTTCAAACATACAAAATCAACAAAATGATGTTTGGACATCAAATTGTAAAAAATGAAAAACTATAAGAGTCACAAAATAGTATCACTCATAGAGATTTGATACTTGACCTGAGTTCCTTTCAGAAATAACTTATAAGAAATACAAAATATTTGACCTGTCTTTCATGACTCAACTTGGAGTCAATTTCAAAATGAGTTGGAGTTGTAAAAAAAACGACTCGTGAACAGGTTTAGCCTTGAAAATAACACTAAAGGCTAATGACCCAGATAATGTCATAATAATTATGACTTTTTTAAACTTGAACCATTATCCTTTACTAAAACTAAAAGAGGAAGAAAAAAACATACAAATTTATAGTATTATTATGATGTCATTTTGTTGTTTCTCTGCGAACTATAATTCAATCATTTTGCTTCCATAACTTGTTCAAAATAATCTTTTTATTCTTTTTACAAAAGATCTTAATGAAATGGACCTCATTAAATCTAAAAAAAAGGCAGATTTGTGCATTTATAGATTTGCAAAATTAATTGAAAATATGTATCTTAGAGGCAAATCTATAGTGAGAAGTTATAACAAAAATAATTAAATATTCATATTTTTTATGTTAATTTTTATTATTGACATGATTTTTTTTAAGAGAAAAAAATATATTCCAATGCAACATTTTTTAATTTCGTCTCCAAGTTTTTTTTTTTAAATCCTAATGCAAAATAATTGTTGAAAAAATGGAGATAATATTATTTATGAGTAAGAGATAAAATGAGATCTCTTTTGTATTTTATTTGTGTAGTTGTATAGATGAACTAATTAACACTTTTTTTTGCAGAAACAATGAATTTTTACCTTTTTTTAAATAGCATTTAAGTAAAATGAATAATTACTCCTCAGTTTCTAACATGTTCAGTCCAATTATGCACCCATGTTTTAAATTTTTTTACCGATTAAAAGCAAAGGTTTTTTGTATTCTTTTAAATCACGATAAAATGCAAAAAAAAAAATTAAAAAAAACAATAACTTTATATTTAGTTATAAATATGCAAATCCTTATCGCAAAGTCACGAATGTTTTTTATATATCTAAGGTATGTTATAAATTGAGATTCAACACGATAGCTACAATTTTTTTTCTTTTTCTCTTTTTTTTTTTGTATTTATCGAGTTAAGGTGGCAAATCCATGTCTAATGCTTTGTTTTGTGATTTCATTACAAATCCATTGACCTTATATACATTAAGAATCTGAAAGGTGTGAACAAAAGATTGCTCTATGGGAAAACTTATCGTTTGATATCGAATAAAGGTCTGCACTGTCTGGGAAAGTAGTTAAAATAGATGACAAAATGAATAGTATGTTTTATTATGTCTTTTAATGTCTGGATAGCAACACATTCCTTGCATGTGGATTAAGGTATATAAATAATATTCTAACAATCATATGTAAATATCTAAAGTAAGGTTACTGAATTTGCAACACAAATCCGGACCTTTGGCTTGCGCTGACTGGATCCTCGGCCCCAGGAGAAGAAAATATTGTATAATGATATGCAAGTTCTCATGGCAGATTTGTAATGCGGTTGAGCTTATAATAATTATCTATTGTTTTGCTATATTTTAGCTACAAAATTCTAAAAAAATTGTTCTTACATTTGTATAAATAAAACAAACAGTGACAATGGAATTTTATAAACATCTTATGGATTACTTTGTTCCCTCAAATTGGTTGTTGTATATCACAAAACTACAACACTACAATAAAATCATTTCTGGACCTATGCATTAATTGGAAATTGGAACCCCTGATCTAAATAATTTTGTGACGTGGTATGAGATATGTAGGATTTATTAAGATCCCCTAGTTATTTGAATAGGGATCAAAAACTGTGTGTTTGTCAAATGGATAAATGTTAATCTATGTACATTGTACATAGTCATTAAAAGGCTCATTAGCAAGGAAATCAATATAATTATAAGTTGGGTTGCACCCTTAATAACACTGGTTAACAGTCAAAAGTCCTAAGGGGTATAAGTACAATATTCAGTTATTATTCAGTTTTGCACGCGGATTTCAAATCTGTAATTTTTTAATCTGTCCGACGTTTTTTGAGAAATCAGACTCTACTTTTGTAGCTTTTTTGTCTCCTCTTCCAACTTCAACTTCAATCCAAGCCTAGAAGGATACTCGTTTTGTGCATTAAAAAATGATGATTCACTAGTGTATTTAATGTCAAAGGATTAAGAAACCAGCTTAAATCCTTCTGCACGCTACTACTTAAGTAGCTCTACAGTGAGTCTTAGATTTCTAGCGAATTTTTCCTCGAAATTGAATGAAAATTTACACACTTAGATGGACGATTTCTCTTTAGTTAATTATTCTTATCAGGCACTTGGCATCTCGTTTGAAATCTGTGAGTCTCAGCTCTTGAATGCACTCCTTATTAATCAATTTCCTGTAATACTCAAGGAGTTATTTAAGTAAAAAGGATTTGGTTCTACTCCCGCTTCCTTTACCCCCAGGAGTATATAGAAGTCCCTTTAGGTCAAAACAAAGACTGGAAATTGCATTAAATACACTAGCGAATTATCACTTTTTAATGTACAAAATGAGTATCCTTCTAGGCTTAAGTTGAAGTTGAAGATGGAATTCGTTCTCTTGCCACTAAAATAATAACAAAATATACATATGTACCATTGCATTCCATCCTTGTTTTTTATCTCATTAGGAATTCAAAAATATATAGATACACAAATAAAATCAATAAATTAAGAGTGGTGGGCACGTTATTTTGAAAAAGTATGTAATAAATTACTTCTTTCCTATTACTTAGCTTCAAAGTTAAGGATGTTAATAATGTCGTTGCTTAAGGCAGAAAGTAATTAGTTAATAAATGCTCAATAAAAAACAAAATATAAAGAAAAAAAATAATTTTGAACCTAAGCCTTTGTATTTTAACATACCTTAAATACAGGGTTTCATTATTCACAGAGCAAGGCATGATTATGAATTTATAACGTATAGAAATAATGAGAAATGAGACTGATGGAATTATGAAAATCAAAGTTTTTTTTTAGTTAAGGAAATATAATATTTTTTTGTATAATGGTGTTACAATCAAAATGAAAGTAATCAAATAAGTTACTGCGTTGCTCAGAAAGGTTATGGCGTAGTAACGTCGTTAATCCCATCTTTGTATATAAATTGGTTATATTTTTTTTTTTTGGTTGGCAAAATGTGTCAAGGAATACTTGACATTGTCATATGGGGACAAGTTATATCCATATAAATAATGTCAAATACAAAAAATTAGGTTTGTGCTACAAAATTCTATGAAAAAATATAGTTTTCAATGTATTATTTTGAGTTTCTTAAAAAATTAAATTCAAGCTTTCTTGATTAAATCCGTAAAAAAATGTTTACTACAGTTATAAGTGATATTTATTTAATATAACCAGTGGTAAAAGTTACTAATTGTTCCTATCAAACACTTTTTTAATTTGTAAATATTATTGAAAAAACATAAAATCTCGATAATTTTCAAATATATGTACAATGTATACATAAAAGTAACCAAATTCTGGGAATCTCTATTGTGTGCACATTCAAACAATTATATAGTTATTTATATTCTTTCATATACCTTATTTCAGGGGGATTTTTTTCATTAGGCACATTTTAGGTATTCACATAGGCATGTCCATAATAGAAATATACTTAATAGTCGTCTATTACAAGCAATTACATTATTACATAATATTTATGAGCACTGTGGTAAAATATCAGGCAACAGTTAATCGTTCCAAGGACACTCAATTACTCCTAAATAATTAACTCAACAAATTTTAGAGTAATAATTAATAAAAAGGTGGTTGACTATTTGATAATTACTTCCTTGAATGTTATAGGTCTCTAGAAAAAGAGATAGTTTTTTTTTGTATTGTTTGAATTAGGGTGAATAAACTATATAGTCACTAACATTGGACTGTCTTAACTATTATATTAAGTTATCCCGAATGTTGTTTGTCAGAGTATGACAATTTTTTATATATAAGCTGAATCATTATTTGAATAATTTCAAAAATATATATTGACTGTTTTACCTTCCCTCAAGTCTAATTAATCAAAAGTATTCAACAAAACCTAATATATTTAATATACGAGGGTTGTTTAATGGAAAATGTTAATATTACCCTTACGTATTAAGGATTTTGAATTCAAAAATTAATTCAGTTTTGTTATGAAATCTATTATCAGTTATTTTTTTCCATATCATAGTTTTTTTATCAATTAGTCAAACTAACAAACATAAATATTTTTCAAATCCTAGGTCATAACTCTTATAATAATTGAACTTTGATGTACTTTATTGAATAATTACCTTATAGTAATTAAAATAATAATAATATATATACCAACCTAATTATTATCTATTAAACTTTAGAATAACTATGACAACTATTTTTTTAGTATTAAAGTTAATTATCACGAAGAAATCCTTTATTTTACATGTATAAATTAGATAATTTATTAAAAGTTTAAAAATTAAATTCTTTATTTCTGCGTAGTTTCTACTCCTCATATCATTCAGAGTATCAATATGCAAAATAAATACATATGTATATACATAGAAGTAAAGAGAACAAAAGGGCTATGCAACTAAAATTCCACGTAGATTTCGAATTCAATTAACAGTTTATTATAGTGATTAAATAAGATTAAAAAAGATTCCATCTTGCGCAGGGTTACATGACACTTTTTCAGTTAAATATTTTATATTTTTTTTGTTTTGTTGGCTTGTCTCTATATAGATACATACATAGGTATTTTGAATCCCTCCTCCTCCTTTTAATATATTTTCTTTTTTTCCAAGGAAGATTTTAAATAAGCTATTCTTTTTCTAAGTATATATATGTTATAAATATATGTATAGAACTAGAAGGATTTTTAATTGTTCTTTATGTACATCTGTGACTTGGATTTTCCACATTTCTTCTGGGGAGGTCGTTCCATACTTGATAACTAGGTCAGAGGGGGAGGTAAAAAAAGGAGGTGTTTACTCTAATGGGTTTATTTGTTCCTTACTCAAGGATCGAGGTTTTTTTATTTTCCCTCCAACTAAGGTACTCTTTAATAAAGGGGGGAAAATATTGTTATTATTATTATCATCATTGGGCTTGAGAATTATAGAAAAACAATGATTAGTACATACATATGTTCAAATGAGGTTTTCGACACATGATTCTCGTACTACATACAAAACCATCATGTCTCATTAAAACTTTATCTGTTCATTATTAATATTTAACTGTGGGTTTGAAAGACTTTCTCCTCATTTTTTTTTAAAAGTAATATAACAAGTGCTTCAACGTATATGTCTAGTCAACAAGAAAGCAAGTTTGTTTTCAAATATTGAAAAGGAGAAAATCCACTTTTAAGTAACTTTGTCTTCATAAATATAACGGTCAAATATTTCGGAGTCATTTACTGACATATACCGCATGATTTTTGCTAAAATGTCACTTTATATCAAAAAAACTAAGGATTGCTGTCTCTTCAATAGAGCAATCAGATAAATCTGTCGACTGCACATGGAGCCGATATGGTCCCTGAAAGAACGTCCATCTTTTTTACAGCCCCAAAGATTTATTGGATAAACCAGTTCACTTATTTAAGAACTAGTAAGAATCAACTTAATCAGCTATCATGCTCACCATGAATCACATCAAGGCCACATCTGACTATGTAGTTACTAAACTACATAGTCGGAAATACTAGATGTTTTTTATTCTTGATTGTGGCCAGTATTTTTTTCTTATAATACAGTTGCAATTATTGAAGTCATTATTTAGTTAATCGAAATAACCTATTAATACAAACGAAAGAGAATTACTTCAAAAATATGATAGCAACAAAGTTCTAACTCATTTTTGAAATATTTCAGCTTAACTTTATTTCTTGTTGACATGACAAATATCGTACATTTAGATATATTTTTTATATACTTAAAATACTAAAATATTTGTCTTTTTTACAACTTCAGAAAATAAGCAATAAATAGCATAGTAATGGTTTATTTTTTCCATTGATTTACGACCTAGGTATGATCACAATTTCTACATAAAGTAAATGTGGGCAACCTGTTAAATGGAACCCCCAAGGTTGTCCTTGGATTATTCCACTATTTATTTCAGGAAAACTGGCCAAAAGGATTTTAAAATGAGTACATGTATTTTAAAAAACTAATTATAGAGTAATCCAGACCATGTGAATGCTCCTTGACTGAAATATATGGATATGCCAATATTTAGGATTAGAAGATATTATTTCCTATCAGTTTAACAGTAGAAACATTTTTGTGCTTAAATAATTTGTTAAATATTACATGAAATTGATTAATAATGAATTAATTCCGGAGCTGAGATCCACAGCTTTCAAATGAGATGTCAAGCACCTGATAAGAATCCTTAACTAAGAAGAAATTGTCCATCTAAATCTGTAAATTTTCATTCAATTTCGATCAAAAGTCCGCTATAAATCAATGACTCACGGTAGAGCTACTAAAAAATAAGCTCAATAGACTGAAACAGTAGCGTGCAGAGGGATTTCAGTTGATTTTGCAATCCTTGTGCGCGCTATTACTGAAGTAGCTCTACTCTGAGTCTTTGATTTCTAGTGGATTTTTCATCAAAATTGGCTGAAAATTTGCATATATAGATGGACTAGAAATTATGGAAGAAATTGAACGTAATCCCCGAATTACCTTACAGGGAATAGTAGATAACATTTTTGAAAAGTTCCAGCATAGGATTTTAAAGTAGGCGGTTTCTAACTACATTGATTTCATGCTTTATTCTTTAAAAAATATTAGATATGCTCCCAAAAGATCTAATTCAGTAACGAATTCTCCTTGTTAAAAAATATTTTGTACACTAAATAGTGACTAATTCACATCGGGTTGGTTTTACTTGAGAAAATAACATCCTTTCCAAATTGTATAAATTATTGCTAACTTAATACTGTATAATTAATACCATTTCTGCATATTTTGTTCTGCATTGTCAAAACCAAGGTTAAAATTGAGAAATAGAGAATTATTAACATGAAAATGATTTTAAAATAAATCATATTTTACTCTAATATATATATATATATATAGATAGATCTTCTTTCTAAAGATATTTAATTTGTTCAAACTCAATGAATATTGTTTTTTGAAATTTGATGCACACTTCAATTTTTTAAAGACAAGCCCTCTATATCTATGCTTGATTGAATTCTTCTTTTTTTTTGAGTTAGGACGTCAAAATATGCATAAGAATATTTATGAGCGCAGTTCCTTCAAATTATTGTGATATATTAGGTTATTTAGTATTTCAGATGACTCTTTAAAATAACAAATATAAAATTTAAAGCAGGGGTGTCAAACTCATTTCACATCGTGAGCCACATACGACCCCTAGGTAGACGTCCTGGGCCGGGCCATTAAAGTTATAGCAATCGTAGCAATAAATAAACAAAATATCATCATGTCTTCCCTTTACTTTGATTTAAAGAAGAACAAGGACATTTTTAAATTTAACTAAACATTTATTGAACAACACTTTTACAAAATATTTCACAAAATTGTACCTACTTTAAGTAGCTGGTATCGAAGATTCTAATAATGAACTTTACATGAGATTACAATATGTGACTACCATGCACACCTAGTGGATAATTCATGAATTACATTAAATTAAAAAAACTAATCCATGTCTGTTATGTATTGTTTCCACTTTCAAATTATCCTGCGGGCCTAATTGAACATCCTTGAGGGCCGTACTATTGACATCCCAGATATAAAGGAACATAATTTTATATCTTTATTTTCATTTTTCTTTAAGAAATGCAGAATTCAACTTTTTGTTGACATAGAATAGCGCTTCAGAAAAAAAAAATATAATTATCCTTGGTTTACTTCTCATTATTTATTTAGTATAAGTGAAATATGAGAAATTATTAAATTGATTATCCGTGTGTCACGCGTTCAAATAAACGGGTTATTGTGTATAATAAGATAGTTTATGATATATGAGATGTTTGCTTATTAGACAAGGAAATACAGAACAAAAAACAATGACTTCTACAAGTACATAATAATATGTCTGTACATTTAATATAAGCCAAAGTTCAATGAATGTCCTCACTTCTACAGATACTAAAAGTACAATATTTTGCTAATTACTTAAAAATAATATTAAAATACTTGTTAAGAAAGTGTTTCTTTTGAAAAATGATTTGAGGGAAGAAAAAAAGTATAATAAATAGCACAGGTCAACAAATTTGAACTTTTAAAATTCCTCAGGAGTATAAGCATAATACAAATTATTCAATTTTGCACGCTGATTCCAAATCTGGAAAAAAAAATTCGAAAGAGTCCGAGGGTTTTCGAAAAATCAGACCCTACTTTTTTTAGCTTTTTTGGCCCATTTTCCAATTTCAACTTACATTTAAGTGTTGGAGGATACTCATTTTGTACATAAAACAAAATAAAAGTTTTACTTTGCCCCCTCTTTTATCAAATCTCTCACCCTCTGAGTCCCACCTATAGGAAGTCGTCTTTGGGATACCACCATGTGTCTGAGCAAGGATTCTCCAATCACCATTTGCTTGTTGATGAGTTACTCGTAATTTATTTAAAAAGAGTTTTTAAACTCAATGAATTTTAATTATTCTTGATATTGTACACATATATATTTAGTTTATAAGCATCTTATATGGAAAAAATTATTAAATACTTTTTACTAGTTACATAGCTAATAAAAGCATGTAACTGTTAAAGTTATTAGTTACTTTAATATCTGTTATTTTATTTTTACTCTAGAAAAAGATCAAAGTAAAATGAAAAATTAAAATTTTCTAATTTAACATACACTGAGTTAAAAGTTTTATTTTTTTTTTCTAAAGAGGAAATCATAGTATTGAAGCTATGACATACAAGACAATGAAACTGATTGAAATATTAAAATTAACCTTTTTTTTTTTTTGCGTAACGGCTCTATAACGGAAGAGCCGAGTATTGAAATAAGTTACTCACCCCGTTACTGAAAAAGTAATGGTATATTTTTATATATTTATAAAACAAATTACATAAATTTTCAAAAATCTTAAAGATCTTATCAGAATTTAAAAAAACCCTGTATTGAGTATAACTTGATACCAAAAAGAGAAACTGTAACATTTGAATAAAACTAAATTAATAGGCTCTGAAAATTCTTTTGAAATAGTTAGATATTTACAATTAAGTTTGCTGATCAATTAGGAATTATAATAGAAGAATAATTGAAGTAAAATATATTATCATTGCAAAAGATATAGCTAACTTATTGACTACACATTGTAAAGTTGAATGAGTAATTATGTATCAACATATTTTGAATACATATAAGGCTTTGACTAATATTAAAAAGAGAGAGAGAGAGATTTTTGATTGATAAGGGAACGCTTATGTTTTTTTATTTCCCATTGTTGTAATACATCCATATGAACAACATTAATTTTTTATTTTCACTTAAAGAAAAAGGACTTTTATTCGTCATACAATATGTCTCTTTATGCCTTTTCCAAGATGACTGACTTGGAAAAAAATTACGTTGTGTGAAAATGCTTTATAAGTGCTTTTTTATAATTGTTGAGTCAACAAGAAAGCAAGTTTGTTTCCAAATATTGAAAAGGAGAAAATTCACTTTTAAGCAGTTTTTTTACTTCATAAGTATTATGGTCAAATATTTAGGAGTCATTTTAAGACCTATACCGCATGGTTTTTTCCAAAATGTCACTTTATATCGAAAAACTAAGGATTGTTGTTTATCCAATAGAGCAATCAGATAAATGTTACTACTGCAATTGGAGCTGATATGATCGCTGAAAGAAAAACCAACTTTTTCATAACCCCAGAGATTTATTTAGTTGCAGTTGGCTAAAACCAGTTTAAGAACTATTAAAAATCAACTTAATCCGCTACCATATCCACCTTGAATCATTGTAATAGTAACTACATAGTCAGAAATACCAGATGTTTTTTATTCTTGATTGTGGCCGGGTTTTTTTCTCCTCTAATATAGTTGCAATTATTGGAGTTATTATTTAATGAGTCGAAATAACCTATCAATACAAACGAAAGAGAATGTCTTCAAGAATATGATAGTAACAAAGTTCTAACTCATTTTTAAAATATTTTAGATAAACTACGTTCCTTGTTGACTTGACACATATGATCATCTCCTACAAATAGCACCACCATTATTATCTGAATAAATTCAATTCACCTCTTCCTTTTAAAATGTATAACATTTTACTACATATATTGAACTTCTAAAGTATTTCTTTAAATACTTTCAGAGTAAGTAATATAAGGTATATAGTTTTATTAAATACTATAAAGTTTTTTATCCTTAACAAACAAAAAAACTTGCTCTAAAAAAGAATACAAAGTTAGAAAAAGAATAAATTTAAAGGTCAAATTTCCTTACAAAATATGGATACAATTTTTTCAAAAGTTCTTTGACAAAAAATAAATTTATTAATGGATAAAGTTTTATAAAAAGTAAATTTCACACGACATTATATATATAATAATAATAAATTAATTGCATTCCTAATTTATTACTTTATATAAATATATAGTATATGTAATTCCTAATGGGATACATACTTAAGCACGCATTTATCCTTTTCCACTTATGTATATATATACATAAAACAGTCCTGCGGGAGTATTTATTTATTTGTTTATATAATATATAACATATGTATGTTGATATTAGACATTATTTACATAAATACTTAGCATTTTTAAGACTTGTAAATTACTTAGAGAAAAAAGAAGGAAAGAAAGAAAGAAAATGTTTACAGCCGCAAATACTCTGAGAATGATGATGATGATGATCAAAGTACTAGAAGAATCCTCCCTAAGAAGACGAAGCAGCAGCAGCATTCTTGCTCAACTCTTCATTCATTAATTTTAATTGAACAATCTACGATAATTAAAAATGGAGGGATGAATGAATGTAAAAAAAAAAAAAAGTTATGTGTTTTTCTTTCGGTATTTTTATATGTATGTATGTATGTAGAACCATTGTTGAGGGGGGGGGGGAAGCATGAAGTAGTATATATTTAGATGGATAAAAGAATGGAATGAGTACAACCAACCAACCAACTAGAAAAAAACAAAACAAAAACCGAAGAAGAGGAATATCCGATAAAGTTTCTTATTGTGTTCTTGTCTAGACCATATGAGGAAGAAGAAGGAAAATAAAGGCTTTTGATGATAGAAAATACTTAGAAAAAGTTGGATGAATTTTAATTATAGACTTCATCAAATTACATCACTTTTTTATTATTATTTTCTATAGTACATACTTGTTGTAAATAGTAATAATTAAGGCTATCAAAATGATTAAGAAACCAGCTGAAATCCTTCTGGGCGCGCTACTACTTAAGTAGCTCTACTGTAAATCTTTGATTTCTAGAGAATTTTTGCTTGAAATTGAATGAAAATTTACACATTTACATGAACAATTTCTTCTTACTTAAGGATTCTTATCAGGTGCTTGACATCTCGTTTGAATGCTGTGGGTCTCAGCTCTTGAATGCATTCCTTATTAATCAATTTTGTGTAATATTCAAGGCGATACATATTTAAGAACAAAGAATTTAGCCGTCTTTTGGGCCTACTCCCGCTTCCTTTACCCCCAGGAGTCCCATTAGATCAAAACAAAGACTGGAAATGGACTTTGCATTAAATACACTAGCAAATTATCATTTTTTAATGTACAAAACGAGTATCCTTCTAGGCTTAAATTGAAGTTGAAAAATGGGCCAAATTAGCTCAAAAAGTAGGGTCTCAATAAAAAAAAAATACGGATTTAAAATCTGCGTGCAAAACTAAATAACTTTTATTACTATACTTATACCACTTAGGATTTTTAAAAGTTCAAATTTGTTGACCATTGTAATTAAGGCTCTCAAAATGTGCATATATATGAAGTGATGTGACAACGTTGGATACACGTCTTCTGCTTTGTGAATAAGTAGCCAATTATCGTCCAATAGAGTCGTTACTAACCCTTTTCTTGCCCTGTTCCACCTAATTACCCCTAGAGTGCTCCCCCCTTAACATGAAGTGAATTTAACAAATAATGAGTACTCAAAAAAAAATAGACTCAAAATTAGTTAGTATCCAGGCAGTTCCTCCCAACAATGGGATTATTTTCAACCACAGTATGGACTTGTTCCGAGCTTATCAAGGAATATTATGATTTAACCAATCAACGTTCAGAATAGTAATTATAATAAGGATAAGAGACGTAGAAAGATTGACAAATCACACAAAAATACACTGTAAAATTATATGTTCAAATTTACATCATATGTGGATTGTCTTATAAGTTATACATAGGTACTATTTTGTATGTATAAAAAAAACACCTTCATAATGTTTGAAACATGAAACAGAGAATTTAAATAATTTACAAAATAAACAAAGCATATTACAATGAGGAACTTTATGTGCATAATATTTTATTATTATTATTATTATTGAATCGTAAGAGCAATGGATCACAAGAATAAAGGCTTTGATTCCTAAAACACCAAAAAAAAAAAGTATATTTTGTAATTCTCTATGTGGATAAAATACTATTTTATAGTGAATCGAATTGAATTGTTAGATTTTACATTCAACAATGTAAATTGCATATAGACTGTCCCGTATTTAGAACAAATGTTTTTTGTACTATACAAATGATATTTTCTGCTTGAAAACATAGAAAGAAAACGCTATTTGCAAAGTTTTTGATCCCTCATATCATTTTAAACTTTCAACTGATATTCTACGTGAAAAAAAGTGTATTTTTGGATCAAATTAGTCTTTTTTTGAACGTCTCTTGTACCCATACCAATTTTGGAAGATATGGTGCAAATCTTGTTGTAATATTTTGTTACATAGTTATTGGTCTACCAAAATCAAGGTGTCTGAGATGGGCTCAGTGCAGCTCCCTTTTATCAATTATTATAATTTTTTAAAAACATGCAGATTTGATGAAAATAAAATAAGGAGAAACCTTCATTTTAAGCAACATATATGTTTGTCAAGTCAACAAGAAAGTAAGTTTGTTATGAAATATTGAAAAAGAGAGAATTCAAGTTCCTTGTTAACATGACACATATGTACTTTGAACTCATTATATTTTTGAAATTAAAGTCCAATATAGACTTTATGGATATATTGTAATGCCTATGTAACAATAAAATGACAATATTTGACTCATATCTTGTAAATAAGAACGGTACAAGACGACTGAAAATGGCCAATTTTAAACTAAAAAACGCCACTTTTTTCATCTTTTAAGTTCTAGTACTGAATCAAAAATGATATGAGGGACCTGATACTTTACTGAAAGCGTTTTTTATGCAATTCAGTAAAAAAACAATAATAATAACTGGATTCCAAAAACAGGGCACATTTGTCCAACTGTATCTACTGATGCCTAAATATTGTATGTAACTGTTGATATTTATCTTTCCAATAGGAGTGTTTGATATCCCGTAAACACATTTTTTACTTGAATTTTACAATTTACAGAGTGCTGAGGTCCCTCACGCTGAACCATGGACTGGTAATAATCCATACATAAGGGATTTAATTTATTACTGAAAAACATTTAAGATTTAGAAGAAGGTAACGGTAGATTCACGTTCATTATTAAACCCACAAAATCTCAAAATGTTTGTCTTGTTCAATTCTTTTTAATTGATTGTATTTACCTAGTAGACAATGAAGGTAGTCTGTGACAAAATTGTCTGAAACTATTTATATATGGTGGATATATGATTATGGGTCCCTAAAATTAGTGGAAAAAAAAATGTAATTAATATTAATGTGATTATTTTTGTTTTTTAGGTATTCTTTTGCTAAATTAAGTTAGACTCAATCAATATATAAGTGAAACGATTAAATTGTCTGAATATACATTCTTCCTTTGAGAATAATCAGTAATTGGTTATCGTTTGTTTATTTTATCGATATTTCAATATATACATGTATATTAGTTACAAAATTGTATTCTACGAAAATATTTTTAGAATACATTGCTTCTTATGGTATACATTTATGTGAATAAAATTATTTCAAATTAATAAAATTATTGTATACCTATATAAAAATTGTATAAAATGTGTAAATTTTCATCCAATTTCAAAATTGAAACAAAAATTGACACATTTATAATGGACAAATTATTCTTAGTTAAGGATTCTTATAGGGCGCTTAATATCTCGTTTGAAAACTGTAGGTCTCATCTCTTGAATTCATTCCTTGTTCATCCTTTTCATGTAATTTTCAAGCACTTATTGAAGTACAATGGATTTGGCCGACTTTTGGGCCTACTCCGTCACCTTACTCCCCCAGGAGTCCCTTTAGGTCAAAACAAAGACTGGAAATGAAATTTGCATTCAATACACTAGCGAATCATCATTTTTTAATGCACAAACATGAGTATCCTTCTAGGCTTAAATTGAAGTTGAAGTTTGAAAATGGGCAAAAAAAGGTAAAAAAAGTAGGGTTCAATTTCTCAAAAACTGTCAGAGTCTCGAAAAAACTGAAGTTGTTTTGAAATTGGCGTGCAAAACTAAATAACTTTTACTATACTTAGACCCCTTAAGATTTTTGACTGTTGATCAGTGTTATTAACATATTTTATTACAAATGGACAAATTAATAAAAGATATTATAAAAAAATAAGTATATAAATAAATTAACGTGATGAAATAGCACTAAGAGCAGTTTCAAACAACTCTAAGATTTTTTTAATGCTTTTTATAATACTAAAAGCATTAAAGTATCATATAGATAAAGTTCTATGAACACCAACTTTAATAAGTATCTATATTATTCCTTTTATGAAGTTAGTAACATGTAAAATGAACCATAAAAATCACAACTCTTTCATCAGTAAATAAAGCTTGCATACATCTCATAAAAATATATAAATAAGTCATTCTTAATATCATATTTACCCATCTATATGAGAGTTGATTCTAATGGTAAGGCTTTTGTTATTATCGTTATGCATTTTTAACTACGCATGAAGCATGAGTCATTAAAGTAAAGTTCTCCCAGTTCCTTTTTCAACTTGGAAAAAAGGTATTTTCTGGTAGAGTATTCATTAAATCAATGATACAGTGGTATCATGGTGGCAGTGGCTCCCAACTTTTTTTAAATCGCAGTATACTATCGAGCTCTTTAAATTTTTCCGGCACACCTATTTCAAAAAAATAAATATTTTATACCCATAAAGGCTTTTTGCTATAAAAATAATTAAAACACAAATACAATACCATAATGAGAATTTTTATTCACATAGACAGAACATGTTCTGTATTCAGTAATTGGCATAGAATAAAAATAGTGACTATGAGTGGGACAGTTGTGTCTGGGGCTTCTTTTCTACTACTGCTGCAATTTGTGGGCGAATGTAAGAGAGTCAACCTCTTAACTCTTCTTCAATGTTTTTAAGTCTTTCACGTTTATCATTTTTAATAAAATAAGATTAGAAAATCCCAGTTTTCGAAGGTACGAAGTTTAGAATTGCAATAAGACTTTGATGGCTTTTTTACTTACAGTTGGATACTCTTCCATAGAAGAAATTCAAAAGGCATCTAATTGGCAATTGTGCCAGTCTAAAATTAATTATATGTGATTATTTCAGACTTAAACTAATGAAATTTGCATATTTTAGATTCAGTTTCATTTTAATATTATTAAGTTTGCGGCTTATTCTAACTTTTGATTCCAGAAATTCACCAATGTTGAACTGACCGCTGTCATCATGATTAAGAAATTAAATGTCTCCATTAAACAAAATGAAATTAAACGTGATTCACCTATTATCTCTTCGCGTCAAACCAGTATATATTCCGTGGCACACTAGCTTGCCGCAGCACATTGGTTAGAAGCCACTGCAATAGAGACATTCAATGGTAAGTATGAGGTAACTGTAAATATTCTTTTGAATGTACATATTTCAATATACGTCCTTAACCCTTTCTGTAATACTCAATTGTATATTTATTTTTATTTTATAAAATCTAAATAACAATAAAAGTTTTTTTTTCTTCTATTTGAAAACGTGCAAATGTATTATTATTTTTTGTATTTCTTTGGTTCATAATTGCAAAAAAAAATAATATGTACACACAATATAAAAGTATTATTGTTATTCTATGTAAAAAAAATAAATAAAAACATTCAATGAATTCAACACAAAAAAATATAATTTGAATTTTAAATAGTGTGAAGTAAAATTAAACACGTAGCATTCTGTAGGTAATAATTATAATTTTATAATTTGTTGGTCTTTTTGACTACGTAAATAAGGAATTTGAATTCCAAACCTCAATTAACCCTTTCGAACAATATTCTTCGATTTTTTTTTCAGTATTTACTTAAAAACAACAAAATGGTCAATTAGATTATACTTGAGTACAATAGACCAGTGGTCCCCAATCTTTTCCTAACTGCAGACCGGTCAACACTTGACAATTTTACTGCGGACCGGACGGTTGAAGTATTAATGATAACAATAAACGTGAATCCACTGTGACCTCATATGAAACTTTATTAGTAATTTGATCCAACATTACAATGCTATTATAACAACAAAAACTATCCGTAGCGCTAAATCAATGGGAGCCCTGAGCTGTTTTCTTTGCTACAAGATGGTCCCATTTGGTGATAATGGCAGATAAAGACACCTGTAGTGTGCTTCTTATGTCCAGTCTACTCCTTTGTCTTGTTTTGGTGGCTGTCACTCCAGGAAACCCCGCTTCACACAGATACGATGTTGGAAATGGCAACAGGGCTTTCAGTGCTGTGTGAGCGATCTCTGGGTATTCTGCCATGACTTTAATCTAAAATACCGGTAAAGTTATTGTCTCGAACACTGTTTTAAGGCCGCCGTCATTTGCAATCTCCAGCAGTTGGTCTCCTCCTTCTTGCACGGACATGCTCCTGGACTCAGCTGGTTTGTTGACAAATGGGTCACGTATCCATTCCTTGGCCGTTCGTGGGCCCTTTGAGGTTGGGAAGTAGAAGACAGAAATAACTTATTAATTCTTGTGCGATCCGGTACTGATTGATCCACAGACAGGTACTGGCCTGGGGGTTGGGAACCACTACAATAGACCATATTCTTTGCTGCTTCATTTAATTTATATTGATTGTAATTTCAAGTAAAATAAAATTATTTTATAGAAATTATTTTATATTTCTCCTAATTAAACATATTCATTGATAGAGTTAAAGGGTACTTTATACTAGACAATGATAGTTCTTTAGTCTTCACATGATAATCTTTAATCTGGACAAACCACCAAATCCTATTATTACTTTAATATCGAAACTTAATTTGTTACTCTTGGAGTTTTTTCTAATAATAAGCTTCTTTTTATTGTTTTATTTTTTTTGCAATTGTTTCGACTGTTTCAAAAATGCATCAGGAAAATTAAATTAGGAAGGGAAATCATTTTCTGGTTAATTACTCTTTATATAAGAACTTTTACTTTTAACTTTTCTTTTGATTGTATTTTCACAAAGAAAACTTGAACAAAACATACCTATTTTGAACTATTTATATTTATCCATATCATTTTTCTGTGCTCTGTCAACATCAGCGTTTCACAAGTATTTTTTGGTATTTTCTTGTACTTAAATTGATTGTAAAAATTAGATAAATTAATTTTTGATCCTAAAAAGAGCATTTTAGTGCAATTAGTGAACAAAAGCCCCATATTCCCTCAATTCCAACGGCCCTAATATCTGTGATCTATTTGACAAAAACAACAGGATCTTCTTGATTTGGCAATATTTGATTCCCCATTACGAATTAACTAACGCACAAATCTATTTCGTTGATTGATAAATAATTAAATCCACGTCTATTTTATTTCTATAACGCGTTATAAAAAATGAGTACAAATCTCTATTTGTAACCTTTTTTCCCAGAATAATATTTGAAAATGGTGAATAAAATAATCATGAAAGCTTAATAAATATTATACAATATGTAAGTTATAAGTATAAAAACAGTCAACTACATATAATTAGAAATAAAACATACTTGATTAAATTAATTTGTATTTATTTTTGTTCACACAAATATGTATTAGATTATTATTGAATTTCTCTTTTTCTAATTTGTTTTTCCGCAATTAGAGCATGCAACTAACTAAGTTGTCAAGAAGCAAAATTTTAATAATAATAATAATATATTTCTCTTTGTGTGTATGTGTGTTTTTGTTTTTTAAGCAATTTGTTCTAAATATCATATAAAATATAAATAATTAATATACTAATATAATATTATTATATGTTCCATTTACCTAAAACAAGATTACATTTAATATATGTATGTAATTTATAGTACTTACTTTGATATATTTTGCAATGGTGGTCAGTCTGATATCTTAATATATGTACAAATAATAATTGTTATAACACTTTTTTAGTAAGTAATAATATCATGTTTAATCGATAATAGTAATAATAATCATAATATGTGTTTAAATAATATATTATTATTTCTAGAAAGAAAAAAAAAATGATAGGAGAGAAGAATTAATGAAAAATCAAATACATACAATTCTAGGAAAATTAATTTTATACTTTATAAATTATGTACATGTGGATACGTCTACAAGTATTTGGCTTAATGGCAACATTTTGTTTAGTAAATGCATCGAGTTCGATTAATATAACTTTTTCTATGATATGGCAATTACATACCATTGGTCAATCTATAATGTTTTTGTCATATGGAATGATCATTATCTTATTACCAACTTATATTTCCAATTGAGTGATTTGTGCATTTGCTTAGAATATAAATACTTTTTTATTTATTTCTATTCTTGTCTAATTATATAAATGACTTCCACAACAACAACATCAACAAAAAAAAAAATTTTATTAAACATCTAATGGATCATAGAATAAATGATTGATTACATATAACTCTGAGAGATTTCTAAGAACTCTTTATCCGTATTTAATTTTAAATTTCTACTTCATATGCTGAAACAAATTTGCAGTCAAGGATGAGATAATAACAGAATTCATATGGATAATGTTACATTAATAAAAACGTTCCTCTGTTAGCCCGGATTCAATATATCTCGGCTCTGCTATACTTTTTTTCTCATTTTAAGACCTCTTCGATATAATTTATTAATTAGGTGTGACAATTGTGTCTCGAACAGTCCGGTACATTCATAGAGTAGTTACTGGGACTGTTTGAAGTATTGCTGTAAACCTTTATACCTTCCATTACATTCCAGTATACACATATTTTTTAACGGCTGAGAACTTGAGGCTGAAAAGTTAAATCATGGCTTCATAAAATGCGGGACTCAAAGTGATATTCATTATGAAAGAAAATTGAAATTTTACTTTTTTACAATAAGGAAGGGTGAGCTACCGCCCACCTGATGAGGGGACTAACTGGTGAACATAAAATTCGGAAATTCCTACTAATCCAAGAATTATTCACTTGTCATCGTTACCCCTGAGTATTTTTGACATTTCAAATTTGTTGATCTGTGTAATTTATGTTGGTTAATAAATCCATGAAAATTAAAACCTAACGTGTAACTATTACCACGATAACATATTCAAATTTGGACTAATTTTCTACAGCACTAAGCTAAATAAAATATCTGTCAAAATTTTAGAAAAATTATTATCTTTTCAACCACATATGTAAATAAATTTATTATAACTTAAAATGAAGAATTAATATGCTTGAAAAAACTCCGATCTTAAAATTTACTCTTCTGCGAAGTTCAAAGTCATTTGGAAATTATGCTTCGTATAATTAAAACGAGTCAAACTATTTATTTTACATGATTAAACTTTAATTACAACTATTACAAATTTTAAACATTTCATATGACACTACTATCTGATGAATGAGTATCAAAAGTTAAGATTATATTATATTAAGACATAATAAGGTAGATGATGGCATTTTATATAACCGACTTGGTCCCAGGAGTACAGGGCGTTGTTTTTATCCAAAATCATAAGAGACTAGAAGAAAGGTGATGAGCAAATATATGATTAGAAATATCCGACATTGATACAAATTTTAGATTAAATAGTCATCCTCCCAGTGGAGGACAGATTCTTATTAGATATATTCATTCTAAATAAAATAATAAGGAAACGAATTCAAGAAATCAAACGATGGATTCTTTATTCGTTGGATTTGGAGAGAGATTTTCAATAGTCTCAGTATACTCAAGTCAAAAATGAGTTTTGTTATTACTCCTCATATTTAAGGAAGTGCCTCCCATTAAATGTAGGAATGCCAATTACAATAGCTTAAATATCATTTAGCTGGATATTTTTATAATATATTAACTCAATTTGCGTATTTTAGAGAGGATCAATGGAAAAATTTTAATAATAGAAATTGTAGAACTGTATACTTGAGTATAATGGAACTTTTGAAAATCTCCAAATCCACCGAATGAATCGTAACATTTATCCAATTGCTCTATTGGATAAACAACAATCCTTGATTTCTCTATATAGTGTGACATTTTAGCAAAAACAGTGCAGTGTAGGTCATAAAATGACTCCAAAATATTTGGCCGTTATATTTATGAAGTAAAATAACTACTTAATTTTCTCCTTTTCAATATTTGAAAACGAACTTGCTTTCTTGTTGACTAGACACATACAGAAAATGATTTATTAGAAATAAAGTGATGAGACTCAATATAAAACTTGATAATTCTCTCTTGCTATCTCAAAATTAACATGAATTTATGTCACTTTTGAAAGGAGTCCTATGTTCATTATAAATAATTATGAAAAATTTTACAGGATTTAATGAAGATTTTTCAATATTAAATTAGTCAAATTCATTTTTCAATACGCCTCAATAATTATCTAAGAAAAAAATATGTTGATTTAAAAAAAAATATGCTAGAAAAGGCACGGTTTTTTAGTAAAAATTTCAGTTTAGTTTTGTATATAAAATAATAAATAAATTGCATTTATGGTTATTTATATATATGGTTTCATATGCTGAGTATCCTTTTATACGCATCTTTTTTTTGTTTGAATAAGTAATACAAACATGAACTAATGAAATAAAGAAAAAAAGATGGACTTTTGTGTATAAATATTCTTGGAAAATAAAAGGATAAACTATTCTAACAAGAATGTTGACATACAAAATGTAACATAAAAAAAACATCACTCGAAAAATAAAAGTCACAAAATATTATTTTTTTTTCTATTTACACATTCTGTTCCAAGTAATATTAAGGTTTTATGCAACTTAGAGTCATCAATGATAATGAAATATTACACTCTTCTGTCCACACTCATAATTCCTCCTTGTAACATAATCATAAATCAATCCATCAAACACTTACTAAGAAATCTTTCCTTTAAAGATATTAATATAAAAATTAATTTTGTCGTGATTTTATCCGGAAAAAATTCTTGGTAAAAAAGATACCTATAAACTTATTTTAAAATAAAATAACCTCTTTTACATCTCGCAGATCTTCACCAAGATAAACCATCAAAACATGTGATACTGAGAGCCAAAATCGCAAGTGTGTTGAAGCACCTCCTATCTAAATAAAGAAAGAGATACATGACTTCTTCTTCTTTGAAGTGTGGGGCAAAAGATAGTTGGAAGATCAAAGTATGAAACATACACATTACCTGTTAAAAAAAATCTATACAAAAAAGTGTTAAACATTTGCATGAAAACATGAAGTTCAAGCCTATACAGGTCGAGGACCGTTCTTTAGCACATCTCAGCAAGTGGAAAAATACAAGTGCAGTGATCAATATTTGCATGGAGGAGCAACAAAGTACAGATCACCTCATAAACCCATGCCCATCGCTCTGATATGAAAGATAACATATAGCCAATGAAGAAGAGGATGAAGGTCTTTGTATTCATAAATTTATTAAATGTTTGAAAATTAAACAAATTATTGATATCAACCATAAAATATAAAAGAAACATCTCGTAGATATTCAATTTCATTCATTACTTTTACAAGAATTTTTTCCATATTAATTGCTAATGTAAATTTGTTTAATTTAAGAATATGAACTATCTAAGTGTTTGGAGAGCTAACTTACTACAGTCTTCTAACCATGACCTATCCTTGTTTCAAATTTGCACATTATAAAGAGAGTTGTGCGTAACTTAGTTTTGCTGTAAGTTATCCTTTTCGAGAAACCGACATGAAGGAGCAAGAGGAATTTAACTCTTCAATTAAAACAAAGTAAAAGGGGAATCAAGGTTTGATTCTGGAGAGAGAGAACTTGAGAAATAGCTACCACTTCTAAAGGAGACAGCAGGTTTACAAAGTTTACAAAGACGGGGGCAATCAAGAAAAAATTGCGAAATCAGATTATTCTGAGGCCGGGTGATCAGAGTGAATACACTTTTGGATTAAAATGCTCGTTTGCAATTTGATTGTTGTCTTTTGATTAACTACAAGTTTCCTTTTTTTAGTCAATATGCAAGGCATAAGAATCTACACGCTAGACAAGTTCAATCGCATAAGAACCATTCAACTTCTTAAGACTAAACAGGTAACACGTTGATAACAACACTAGTCAACAAATTTGAACTTTCAAAAATTCCTAAGGGGTATATGTGAAATAAAAGTTAGTCAGTTTTGCACGCTGATTTTAAATCTGTAAATTTTTTTTCAAGAGTTCTAAAGTTTTCGGGAAATCGAATCCTACTTTTTGAGCTTTTTTGGCCCATTTTCCAACTTCAACTTCAATTTAAATCTGAAAGGATAGTCATTTTGTGCATTAAAAAATGATGATCCACTAGTGTATTTAATACAAATTCCAATTTCAATCTTTGTTTTGACCAAAGGAAGATCCCCGGCGGGAGTAGGCCCAAAAGTTGTCCAGATTATTTGTACTTAAATAACTCCTTGAATATTACATGAAATTGATTAATAAGGAATGCATTAAAAAGATGAGACCCACAGCTTATAAACAAGGTGTCAAACGCCCGATGAAAATCCTTCATTAAGAAGAAATCATCCATCTGAATGTGTAAATTTTCATACAATTTCGAGCAAAAAATCGCTAAAATCTAAGACTCACGGTAGAGCTGCTTAACTAGTATACACCTTGCGATTTTTGAAAGTTCAAATTTGTTGACCCATGTTATTAATACTATACAGGTCCTCAACGATCGTATACCTTTATTTGACAAAATTTCTAAACGTATATATTTACTCCTCAAAAGTTTAGAAGTTAAAATAACATACACCTTTTCTAAAAAAATAACATCACTTTAAACATTGATCATCGATATATTAATAGAGACCACAATGTGGAAATAAAAAGAATAAGATTTTCATTTGAAATTTGAATAGATGGATTAACAAATTTATCAAAACAACCATTACATTCAAGCTCAAAAGTGAAAGAAGCTTTTATATATAAGAACATGTCGAAGGGGCTAAATCATTACTCTTCGAGGAAAAATAAACGGAGGATTAAGAAAGTAGCAAGATGTATGAGATTTTAATATTTGAAATTAAATATAATACAAAATAATATTAATTATTATTTAACTTTGAATAAAAGTCCTATTTGTATTAACAACTGCTTTTCAACCAAGCTGGAATTTACGACATCCCTCAATAATTTATGATTTATAAATGGACGTAAATACCTTCAGGTTAATGAACTGATAACATTGGCTCTCCAATCAACCATGCTCTACCAATGATATTAGTCCAAATAATTCAAACCACGAAATGAAGGAGAGGTCTCTCTTCCAGATATTCAAGTATTGTCAGGGACAGAAATCCTGGGTTTTCACAGAAGTATGGAGGAGAAATCGTAAATGTGAGATCCCAGGCGGATTATTAGTTTGGATTCATGGCAAAATAACGTGTAAGAGGATTTAAATTTACTCAAGGTAGCAATTATTTTCTTTTGACGGAAAAAGTAATAAAATATCGATTTCCTATCATTAGTTATGACTTCAAGTCAAAATCAAGGAACGAATGCATCGATTTGGGGATGTCTGAAAGGTCTATTATCATCTTCTCACTGAGGAATTGATCGTTTCTTTTTTTGGTGGATGGTCGTTTCCTTGATTTTGACGATTTTAGGCTTAAATTTGTTCTTTTAACTCTTGTGTAGAGTCAATCAATCACCCTATGTCTTCGATGCCATTTTTTTTTTTTACATTTCCGAGGAAATTTGAAGAAAATCAGCATTATTGGCTCTTGATGTACTTTTCTAAAGGATCCAGTTATGGTATGTTTATGAAAAATGAGCAAAAACAGATATTTTTCAGATGTGTCACAAATGATCTAATTCTTAAAGTACAAAGTAACTAATTTTGCAGACGTTCTTACGCCCCATAATATATGAGGTATATATAGAGGCGTATCACCTCTATTTGTGCTAGAGACCGACCTTGAAGGCCCATTTAATAAATACTACAAAATAAAATTATTGGACCAACACGAGAACTGTAGTATTTTGTGTGGATATAGAAAAAAAAATATTTATTTGTTTAGTAATAAATAAAACGTAAATGATATAAGCCATTTTTTATTCCTACAGTACCTACTCCGTTTTCAAATCACTGGGAGGAGGGGAGGGGGGACTTTGAACTATGTATAGACCACTTAAAACGCTCTACATTTGAAGATAAATATAGAGTAACATTTTCTTGGATAAAAAAACCCACTGGAGTTTAAAGTTGAATGAGTCATATGAATATGACATCATGAGACTCAAGAATCATATCCATTCATTTTTTTCAGTATAGCAAAAAAAAAATAAAAAAATAAAAAAAAAACAGATTTAATTATTTTTTTTTATATTTCATGAGCCACAGAGCCAAATATATATATTAATTAAAAACTCATATATATATTTATTATTTTATAAAGCCCCTAATGCATGGTAGATAGAGAGTGAGAGAAATAACAATTGGCAGAGGGAATATACAACGTATGGGCCTCATTATCTATAAATAGTTAGGTATTACACGAAACACTCTAGATATATATAAAATATATATAACATGAAATATTGAATATATGTATCAACATTTATTTATTTATTGACTCAAATAAAAAACTCTTTCATATTTTGTATTATATTTTGTGGCTAAAGAGTTTTTTTTTTTTGTTGATTTAGTCCGGGTGTATGTATGTACGATTGAAACGTGAGGAAAAATAACTAAGAAACGGTTAAAAAGGAAAAGGGGGCAAAAACACCAAGAAAGATACATATACATAAGCGTTTAAAAGCATTTTTTTTTTTTGTCTATGAGATTTTGTTTTATAATATTTGAATGAGATAAAATTTAATGGATCATAATCTATATCAGATAGATGGATAGATATCTGTATATACATAAATAGTAGTAATTTCTCTTAACCCCCTCTAATGGATATATAGTTAGACAAAGGTTCAAATAGCCAATCTCTGAAATGACATAGATAGAGCGTTCAAAAATAAAGGATTGAAAAAAGTTAGTAAATAGATACCATAACGTGTACTTTGTACATATGTATATTATTGAAACAGTGACATATTTTAAGAGTCTGATGTATGTACATACATATATTTGATCTCTCTCCTTCCCTCTACCTAGTTTTTTTTATATATATTCATCCGTTCAATTGATTATTGTACGTATATAATTATATTATTATACATATATTATTGAATTTGAGAACTGAGAACTACTGAATAAAAAATAGGGTATAGCTCTATAAAGAATTTGCCTCAAGGGATACAAACCGCATACAGAGAGTTGAAGGGAAGAAAGAAAGAAAGAATAAAAAAAATGTTGGTCAGTCGATATTAAAAACAACAAGAACAAAAATAAAATAATATTCCCTATTGTCCCTCTGCTCTTTCCCTCGGTTAGGTTATCATTGTTAATAATATTGATTGATACACTTTGATCCCTTTCCATTTGGATCATTATAAAGTATCCACAAATGACTCATTCGGATCTACGAGGGATGGAAAATTAATTTGTTATCTTGAAGGGCAAAAAAAAAAAAAGGAATGTGTTATGGTTACAAATTGGAGAAAAGGCTTGCAAGGTTGTAGTATACCTCATGTATGTATATTGTTTAATTAGTGTATTTGACTGAACATTCATTCAAATTGAAATAAAATTAAAAGTCATGTATGATGTGTAACATTCAATACAATTCGAATGAGAGGTAGGATTTGATTTTGTATTTTGAGGATTGTACTTGACCTTCAAATCAAAGACTTTAGACTTGATTACGACTCAATGATAGTGAAGGCACAAGATTTGACTTGAGACCATTTTTTTTTTTTTTGTGAAGCAGAGATGTATTTAGTCACCCCATTCCCTGATCATGGCAAGTTCAATCGTACACAACTTGAGTTAGATTTCACACCATAAAATATACAGATTATATATTCGCAAATGCTAGATTAGAATTGAGCTATAAAGAAATTTGAGGACACGATCAAAATATTTAAGAATTTGGATTTGCAGAAGGCAAAAAAAAAAAAATTTAATTTAAAATCAATTACAGGCCAATAATTTAGTACTAATATTTTAATAATGAAATTAAAAATGATTTAAAAAATAATATAAATATTAATTAACTCAATTAAATTTAGATCTTTGGTCTAACGGTCAAATTTTCAAATAGATTAAGTCAAAAAAAAAAAAAAAAAGAGAGGAAGAAAAAAACGTTTAGCATTTTACTGCCTATTTTGTTTTAAAGCTATTAAGTTTTTTTATGGACTATTGACTAAACAAAAACCCATAAATTAGACTATCCTTGACAGAGTATGTATGTAGTTGTTAAAATTTTAATTACAAGACTTTTTCTTTCGCCTAACTGCCAATTAATGTGTTAAAACTTTCAAAACCACATTTTAATAAAAGATAAAAAATAAACGTCTCAAAAAAAAAAAAAAAAAATCATCTCTAAAGGCGCTCATTAATTAAGGGGAAAGAATAAATATTTTAAAAATGTATATTATGAAAAAAATCACTCTGACACCACATCAACCAAAAAATGAATCAAACAGACTAATGTCTTCATTAACGTCTAGAACAAACGCGGCTCTTGTTTGAGGTGGAGGGGAATAATGAAAGATCAAATTTTTGATATCATAATAATAACATAGCATTAAATCCGTGAGGATATTTTGAAAGATCAACCGCCAATTTTGTTTTATATTATATTTTGATGATTGAGATTTTTTTTATTCCATTCACATTCCTCATACTATTCTTTAACTGGACTGCTGTATAAAAATCAACTAACGTGTCATTGATTTAATTAAGTCGAATATGTATTTATTTTTAGATATGAGTATAGACCCCTATAAGGAGGGAACACATTTAGCTATCTTTATAGCTACTAATTGCTCTGTACCTCCTTTTGGTCAAAAATAATTAAAATCAATGTTAATTAGCCCCATTTATACTAAGAATTGAATTCAAATCTGTAGTAGAAAAAGATTGAGAACATTTAATTAGATGATGCTCCTTTGTTAAGTACGTCTTATAAATGATTTATTCTCTCATAGATTATGAAAAATTGGCATTAGATGGTGTTGCCTTTTGAAAACAAAAATTAATTATTAAAATAGCAAAATTCATAGCTCATTAATTATAATTTATGGGCTACGAGCCTGTAAGCGTCAAACATTGTGCATGTTGTTAGTAGATTATGGATGGCTAAAATAGGGCTATGGTGATAAATATTGAGTTTTTTTACCAAACAAATTGAAGGTCGAGGGTCTTTAATTAATTAAAATTATTTATTATTTATTATTATTTTTTTAGTAATATTTAACTTTTAAGAATTGTTGAAGAAATATTTTAAATTTTGATTGAATTTAGACCGAGTTTTTTTTATAATTAGTTTAAGTTGAACAAAAACCACTGTAGGATAACTTTTCATGTGGTGCTTTTAAGCTTTAAGCTTTTAATAATATTATTATTAATAATTATATGCAATGAAAATTAAAATGTTAACAATGACACACGATGAGTAGCCCTCATTGAAAAGTCATTCTTTGGAGGTATATCAGATGTCATTTACAAACGAAAAAAAAACCTTCTTCAGATGTGGTAGCTAAGATATGGATTTAAAAATTGAATATGTTTTCAGTATAATTAATAATAATAATAATTAATTTAATCTGTTGGGTGTTAAAATAATGATCATAGATTAAATAATAAGGTGTTTTTATGAATAATTACTTAAAATTGAAAAAAAAAAAGAAAACTATCCATTTCTAATTTTCTAAAATACTTGAACTAATATATCCATTTGTTGAGGGCATCACAGTTTCAACCAAAATTGAGATGAAAAAAGTACCTTTTGTCTTTGTAACTGATAACACTGGTCAACAGACAAAAATCCTAAGGGATATATAAGTATAATATAAGTTATTCAGTTTTGCACACTAATTTCAAATCTATAAAAAAAATTCGAGAGTCCAACAGTTTTCGATAAATCAGACCCTACTTTTTGAGCTTTTTTGGCTTTTACAACTTCAACTTCAATTTAAGCCTAGAACAATACTCATTTTGTGCAACATTATAGATTCATTCACTAGTAAATTTAATGTGAATTCCATTTCCAGTTTTTGTTTTGATCTAAAGGGACGTCTGGGGGCTTAGGGGGCGTGAGTATGTCCAAAAGTCGGTCCAATCCTTTGTACTTAAATAATTTCTTGAATATTAAATAAAATTGATTAATAAGGAATGCATACTAGAGCTAAGAGCCATAGCTTTCAAACAAGATGTCAATCGCCCGATAAGAGTCCTTAACTATGAAGAAATTGACTATCCAAATGTATAAATTTTCACTCAATTTCGAGCAAAAATTTGCTAGAAATCTATGACTCACGGTTAAGCTACTAACAAACAAGTACCATAGTCTGAACTAATAGCAGGCAGAAGGATTTCAGATGGTTTCTTAATCCTTCTGCGCGCTACTATCAACGCTTAAAATTTTGTGAATTGAAAACTCTTCTTCATTCGAAATGTCTTCAATTCCCATATTGAACTTGAAAATCTATAGTACTGATCATAACCCCAGTTAACACACGGTTACATGTAAGCAAAGTCTCATCCTCAGGTCTTACGGGAAGTTTTAGTAAGAACAGCTAGATATAAACATATATATATAAAGAAACGTTCCTTGTGTGTGTCAATCTCTCCAAATGTATATCAGTTACCTAAGTGCATGTAATACAGAACCTTGGACTCAGTAATAAACTCACAGGAAACACGAATGACCAGAAATCTTTATATTATATGATAATTTGTTCTTTAACAATAAAAAAAATGAGTGGGGTAAATAACTCATATTCAAAAAGGATCAGTTTGATTTTTCAAGAACGAATATATTAAAATCCAAATGTTGAATCGTATGATTTTCTAAAATTTAAATAGAATATTTGTCAATGTATTAAATCTCAAAACAATGGGTTATTTTTAATTATCATAAATATATAGAAAACTTCTACAACTTTACATTTGTGCTTTAAAAATATTGCTTACTATACACGTACGTTTGTCAATACAAAAAAAAATACAGATTTATCTTCCATCTGAGAAATATTACTTCACTAGTTTGTTGTTATTTTACTACCCTGGATTTACTTTAGGAAAGAAAAAATCAAAATATATTAAATTTAATGTTCCTTTACAGGACATGAAACTGATTTTATCATCATTTTTTTTTCCTTCAAAGCAGTCTAAGGAAGAAAAAAAATGTTTCAAATTTCCTGTTTCTATAACATTATCGTTATATGTCGAAAAAAATTATAATGCAAAGGTAAAATGTTACTTAATAATAATGGAAGATATCCATTTCAAAGGGGGTCTTGCTACAAAACACTGATCAATAAATTTTTCAGAGGGTCACACAAAAAGGGGTACTGCGACACCCTCATATTCTTTTGACTAATAATATAATTATTGTGATCATATTAAGAACAAAAGATATAAAGAAGTGTTTTGTCGACCACGTCCAATTAAAATTTTAAAAATCCAATCCTTAGTTCTGGAGATAATCACGGATATGTGTCGAAATCAAGACCTTTGCAAAAATAGCTATATATCCAAAGCCAATGAACGGAATTGGCTCATATTTTAACAACATTTTTCTTAATGCATTACACTGGTCAACAGCAAATTTGGTGTCTCAGTTTTGTAAGCTGATTTTGGTCAATTTTGATGTGCTGAATCCAAAAATAACACCGTTTTTGCCGGGCCAGGTCGACATTTTAAGCTATCGTTAGAATTAGTCTATTGCAATGACATAGTAGAGCTACTGAAACATCTCAGTGTACTTGAATACAAATTAGAGGACTGGCGACTTTTTATCGACAGCAGCAAAAGGTCTTTGAAATGTGTGTTGTTACACAACGGAAATCAATTTGCATCTGTGCAATTAGCACATTCGACAACATTAAAAGAACAGCATGAAGCAATTAAGTACGTCCTAGAAAAAATTTCTTATGACCAACATAAATGGCTGATTTGCGTTGACTTAAAAATGGTCAACTTCTTGCTTGGTCAACAGTCTGGATTTACCAAATACCCATGCTTTTTATGCCTCTGGGATAGCAGGGATCGTACTCACCATTACGTGAAGAGCTTGCAATTTGTAGAGAAAAAAATGTGATAAACAAGCCTCTAGTTGACAGGGGACGTATTTTATTTCCTCCACTGCACATAAAGCTCGGTTTGATAAAGCAATTCACAAAAGCCCTGGATAAAGATGGACGGTGTTTTCAGTTTCTGTGTAAAACCTTCCCCAATTTGTCAACTGAAAAGTTAAAAGCAGGTATTTTTGATGGTCCTCAAATTAGGAAGCTGATCAAAAACTCTCCCGCGTTTGAGGAGACCATAAATCCTGTTGAGCAACAAGCTTGGAATTGCTTTGTCCAGGTCGTGATGAATTTCCTAGGTAACACAAAAGCAGAGAACTACAAAGATCTAGTAGCAAACATGTTAGTGGCTTTTAGGAACCTTGGCTGCAATATGAGCATAAAAATGCACTATCTGTACTCGCACAAGGACCGTTTTCCCGAAAATCTTGGTTCTTTAAGCGATGAGCAAGGAGAGCACTTTCACCAGGACTTGAGAGAAATGGAGTCACGCTACCAGGGAAGGTGGGATATGGTAATGATGGCGGACTACTGTTGGAATTTAAAAAGAGATGTGCAAGCACCAAAACATTCGCGACAATCAAAAAAACGAAAATTTAGCCCGTAATAATGCAAAATTTAAGTTTTCATTTTTAGTTATATGTACTATAGATGGTTCTTTGTTAGAATACAGCAATTTTATCATAAAAACTGACATTTTGCCATTGAAACATCATTAGTAAATCTTGAAAAAATTGTTTAAAAAATATACCTGGTAACTAAAGTGGCATAATTTTAAATTCAAATTTACAAAAAAATTTGACCTCCGAGAGCAAAATGGATGTTACTTCTAGATTTAGCATGGTAAAAATATAATAAATCAGTTATAAAATATCAGACACCTTTTAAAAAGTTTCTTTTTGTTGACCTGTGTTATTTATCTTTTTGTATAGTTACATTTTGTCTCTAAAACAGCTACAAAAAAGTTATATGACGACAAAGGAAAAATCGACAAAGTCATATATATTTTTTGTGGAGCCTCTCGATATTGCTCAATTTACCAGACACTTGCTTTGCGGATATCTTAATATCAAGTATTATCATAAAAATATGAAGTAGTCGACATAGAAATAAAACATATTTCTTTAATAAATAATAATCAAAAAATAATTCTCAAATGAATACTTTTACAAGTTTTATTGTGGAACCCTCAAATTTTGTCAGAGAGAAATTTGATTTCTTGTCACATTCATTCTATATCGTAACAAGTTTAAATAACTGACCGATATTCATTGTCAATTTCTTCTTTTTTTTATGTAAGGAAGTTCTCTCAAAAGGGCCACACTACTCTACAACCAGTCTGTTGAGTATATGTGAGAATTTCAACTTGACAAAAAACAATGACTCAATTTAATACTCACATCCTTTAACAATATGTCAAAGTTGTGACTTAAATTTAGATTTAAAAAAAAGTTATTAAAATCGACCTGATGCATAGGAAACTCTTCTATTTGTAAAAAATAAATCAGAAAAAATACCTAGTAGATAATATTTTTATAATCAGATATAATCATAGAAAAATAGAATAATATATAAAAAAATAATGACTATTTCATTAATTTTTATAATAAGATAAGATTTTTTTAATAAAATACTTTTTATTTAAATTTAAAAAAAAAGTTTACAATATTTTTTTTAGTGTTCCGTACACTTGAGTTGATCAATTATAAAATGAAAAATTAAGACTCTACACCAGTGGTTCCCAACGTTGGGCGCAGGCTCCACCGGTGGGGCATGCCAATATTTTGGTGGGGCATGGCCAGGACGTGCACCCTTCGGCTTACTATACCAAAGACTACGGGGCAATTCGAGAATGAGTTATTAACACTGAATTGTTTTCTTTAAAAGCTTGTTGAGATACCAAGTTAATGGCCTTTTAAGCTTCCTTCACGTGTATAACAGTAAAATTTTCAATAACGAAAATTAAATATCACAGGGGGGGCATCAGGATTTTAGAAACGCCTAGGTGGGGCATGGCTTAAAATCGGTTGGGAACCACTGCTCTACACATATTCACTCTCAACTTAATAATTTGAATACAATATGTATTTAAGATTTTGTTTTTACTTTGATTCTAAAAAGGGGAAGGATGTTTGATTTCATTGAACAATTCAATTTTGAGGAGTTACATTCCTTGGGAGTACTTCCATATGGTATTCATATACTTATTTATTATTACGAATAAAAATCTGACCTTTGTTTAATCGAATCAATAATTTATGTAGCCCACACAGAATAATAGTTTCTCTCTACAAACTGTAGAACATTTCCTAGAGCAAGGATTCTCAATAGTGCTTCAATTAGTTCATATCCATATTGCAGACCATCAATACTTTTTCAAGCTCAATATGGGAATAAATAATAAAAAACAATACTCAGGAAATGTAACATAATAATAAACTTTATAATTAAATAAAAATAAATAAAGATGCAAAATTAAATATATGTAGTTATTAAAAAGTCAATTTTTATTTCACTTATTAGAATCTCATGTCAACAAAATTATAATTACTACAAATCATTAAACTAATTTTATTTATTCCTTCTTCAATTAATTGTTCCAGAGCTGTTCTTGATCTTAGCTCCGAAATGCTGCAATCATTTCTTTCATTATTACAAATATTATCCATTTTTCTATATAGCTGATTTTATTTTCACAAAAGCTTTTTCAAAATTGAGCAAATATGCTCAATTGGATTGAGCATGGGACTGTAAGGCCCAAGTCTTCAAACTTACTGAATTGAAAACTCTTCTTCATTCCAAACATCTTCAATCCTGGAGTGGACTGGAGTATTATCAATTACAAGTATTACTGGTCCTCCTTTGCATCCCATATTGAACTTGCTTATTCCCATATTGAACTTGAAAAGGTTGACATGTAAATCTAAAGTAATAAAACAATGCTATAATACCCCTGTTAAATCCACAAAATTGATGGGTTAACACTTTTTACAAGTTTAATTGTAAATTCCTGTTCTAGAGTCATTTGAATTTTCCATATTCCCGTGTCAAGAATACAATTTTTTCAAACATTACTCTGGCATTTATTTGAAACAATGCACCACATGCTACATGTCAATTTAATTAAAACGACCTATAAGAAAACATTAAAAAACAAAAAAACAGTGTGGGTCTTAGGGTATTTTGAGTCTTTAAATTACCTCTGAAGAAAGGAACCCCAAGGTTAACAGTTTCTTAATAGTAAAAATTTGTCATTCTACCACACACTACCACCTCTTTTGGGGTGTTTCCCATTATTCTTTTATATGTATTATTAATTTGATAGGTATATTATGACCCAATGGTTGTAGGTTATACTATTATATATATATATATGTATACTCTATAATCAAAAGATGGAGGAATGAAGGGACAAAGCTATGTATGTATACAAAGCTATTCAAGACCTCACACGATAAATTTGTCACCTTAGACATTACTTTTTCTGTTGATATAACGAACAAAAGATTATTTGATCTTCAAGACTTTATACAAAGTGATGACAGAAGATGTGTGTCCATATATGCTTGAAGGTATTCTTCTTCAAGTCACCTCAGAGTCCTGATTATTATACCTACATAAAGGTAACTGAAGAAATATGAAAAAAAAAAAATTTTCTTCTTCTCCTAATTGAGTTCCAAGAAAGCAAGGCAATGATCTATTTTATTTCTTTCTATTTTTTTTTTTTTACCTAATTTTCGTATGTTAAATTATAGTCATGCAATGCCTATTTCAACCTTTATAGAATAATAATAATAATAATTTATCTACTGGTATCTTTTTTTTTATTTTATGTACGTAGAGCTTATAACTCAATTAGGAAACAGACTGTCTCCTACATACGAGAGAGAAAAAAATCATTTTTTTTCTTTTTTGATTATGTCTTTCTTACATCCTCTCATTATTTTTTATTTTCTTTCATTATTAAATGATGACAAATGTCATTATTATGTTTTGAAATTACATATTTTACTACTACTCACTCTGTTAAGAAAAAATGATGCGTCAAGATGTCTCTGTTTGTTACAAAAAAAAAAAATAAGAAAAAAAAGTTGGTCAAGAGTAAACAACAATTATATTTGATTATTTTTGTATTTTTTTGTTTGTTTCTTCTTCAAAAGTGATAAATGAGTATTATTATCAAGAAAATGAACAAAGAAAAAGAGATATTAGGTAGAGGTGAGCTCAACCTACATGAATTTACCTACTTTAATAACCATAATTTAATTCTATACACAAATACATATAAAATTAAGATGGTAGTCTTTAATTTTGAGTTAAATGTTTGGTTTTGTTTGATTTTACGTTTATTTTGAGGGATCAAAAATGAATGACAAAGTTGGGAGTCATAGAAAAGTTGAATCAAGACACTTTGTGTACACAACTTTTTTTACCAGCACTCATGTATTTTTGTATCAATTATTGATGTGTCTCAAGTTGCAGCTTATTATTGATTTGAAAGTTGATTTGATTTGTTAAACTCAATGTACTTCTTATTAGAAACTACGAGTAGTATCCTTATTATTAAATGCCAAAGAGTTGGAGTGAATAAATTGATAATTAACGTAGCTATTATATCATTTTGAATATTTTTCTTATAGAATGAAAGGTTGAGAGATAAAGTGAATGTCTTTCCAGGATAGCAAATATCTCTTACTGTTAATTATGGAGTATTTAAAAAGTTGTCAATATTGGTGTCGTTATCTAACTACAAATTTATTAAGTTACTTATTTTTGAAGGTAAGGATAAGAGATACAATAAAGTACATAGTGTGTTTTAATATCATTTGATATTTCGTGAAACTCTTTTTACATTTATGAAAAAATAAAAAAAGTAGATCTTCAACGTGAAAATAAACATTTCGTGAAGCAATCATTACTTATACATAATGAATTCTGTAGCCGCTCTAACACACACATTCCGACATATATACCTACCAAATGATATTGATGTGTACAAAATTTATATATACTATAATATGTATTCGTATTTTGAGAAATGACTAACTCATACTTCATATGAATTCCCTCCCTTACTATATATATAATGGGCCTCATAACAAAAAAATAATGAATGATATATATGTTTAAATTATATCAAGAAAAATAGATAGATATATACATACATATATGTCTAGCATATAAGTAGGCCCTTCCTAGTTATGTAACATATATACATGTAGAAAAAAAAACACATCAGAAATGTCAAAAGTACAACATAGCTTAAACATATTAAGACATAACTTCATTAATTTGTTTGTCAGTTTGAATAATGTGTACTTAGATATAGGTACTACATGTTTACAAATTATGTATTTGTACATATGTATAAATTATTTCATTGGGAGTAAATGTTATAGTCTCTTTGTGTGCCTGCGTCGTTTCAATTGTCTTCTAAGGAGTACATAGTATTTAGTATCCAACAAAGTGTAGGAACAATTAGAATGTTAATACTTATAAGTTTACAAAGAGTCACAATTCATGAAACAAAGGAATAGAGGAATGTTTTACGACGAGTATAAAATATATATATTTAGAGCAGGAGTTCCTAGCCACTGTGCCACGGAATAAATACTGGTGGTCTGTAAAGAGATAATAGGCGCAAGACATATAATTTCCTTTTGTTTAATGAAGACATTTAATTTCTTAATCATGATGACAGTGATCAGTTCAAAATTTGTGAATTTCTGAAATCTATAAGTTACCTTCTTTATAAAATATTTCTTATTCAATATTTAGGTGTTCTAAATTAAAGTTTTAGTAGGACAAATAAGAAAATGATTAAATATAATAAAAATTCTCTTAGACATATATTTATTTTATTCAATTTCAGAATCAATTCACCCTTAATGATGTACAATATTCGAAAAAGATAGGGCGATGATGAGGAGAATAATTCTGGAACTTCATTTAAAAAACCAAAAGTTCATCGGTTGTAGAGTGTTGATTACTTGAAATTTGGATTTAACTGGACTGGAGTATTGTGTATTCTGTGTGGTCAAACGTTGTCTAATGAGACAATGGTTCCAAAAAAAAAAAATGAAAAGACACTTTACTACAAATCATCCAAACCTTCAAACTAAAAAGGTCGATTATTATTTCCAACGGTTGTTAGAATCAAATAAAGGGCAAAGTCTACGATTTGAAGTAACTATGTCCAAAAAAAGCTCAATTAGCTTCATATGGGGTGGCAGAAATTATTGCTTTTAAATCAAAGTCCCATGTTCTTGTAAAGTCAGTGATCCTTCCAGCATGCAAAAAGATGGTGAAAATTATAGCAAAAAGTCTTTATGAGTATAAAATATTTATTTTTTGTGATAGGTGTGTCACAAAAGTTTAAAGAGCTCGATAGTGTGCCGCAATTTAAAAAAGGTTGAGAACCACTGATTGAGAGAATATTTATATATATTAAGGTGGAATTGCATCATATCTTTTGATGGACTTAAGAGCATCTAACTCGATACCAAGACACGGCAGCCATGCTAATTTCGTAAGTATTTGTCAAGGAATGCTTTTTTATATGAGGATAACGAGACGAAATGGATCTTGAATTATAATGTTGTAGTATGTTTAAATGTTGTTTTAAATTCAAGAACTTACCCTAGTTGATCTGGTCTATGCTATGGGCACGAAATCAAGACTTTGGAGGGCCAAAATGATGGAAAATGCTTCAAAAGTTGGTTTTGAGATGAAACTCTATCTCGAACATCATGTTACACATCTTTTCACAGATTAATTTGATTGATCATGCAAAGTATCATACAGAGCCTTTTAACCCTTTATCAAAGTTGACATTTATCCCAAATTTATTTATCCATCTAAAAAAATTCAAATAATTTTGTCCCTCAAAAATAATGTTTAAAATAATAAATAAAAGTCGATTAAATTTTAATTTAATCATTGAGCTATTTCATCAAATTTCTCCCAATAGTAAAATAGTGTAACGCTCTATTAGATTGAAGGATAAAATATATACTGTTTGTTTTTTTAAATTCAATTTTCCTCTATCTTTAAATGTGTCATCAATTATTGACTAACCTTTATGTAATAATCCTATGGAGTATAAGTACAATAAAAGTTATTCAGCTTTGCACACTGATTTCAAATTCGAATGTTTTCGAAAAATCGAAACCTACTTTTGAGCTAATTTCGTCCATTGTTCAACTTCAACTTCAATTTAATCCAAGAATGATACTTATTTTGTACATTAAAAAATAATGATACGCTTATGTTTTTAATGCAAATTCAATTTCTAGTCCATCTAAGAAATCTTTCATCTAAATGTGTAAACTTTCGTTCTATTTCGTTGAAAAATCCACTAGAAATAAAAGACTCCAAGTAGAACTACTAAAGTAATAGGATTGCATCAGCTGAAATCCCTCTGCGCGCTACTACTTCAGTCTATTGCACTTGTTTTTAGTAGCTCTATGGTAAGTCTTTGAAAACTGTCGGACTCTCAAAAAAAAAATTAAAGATTTAAAAGGAGTGTGCAAAATTGAATAACTTTCATTATACTTATACCCATTAAGATTTTTGACTGTGGGCCAGTGTAATTAATAGTACTAGTATTCAGCACATGTTCTTGGGTCAGTTACTATTGGTTAATTCATATATTTTGTACTTTTTACGTATTAATTTTTGAAAAATTAATTAATTTTTTCAATTTCATTAACAATAGTTTTCTACTAATAGTTTTCATTGAGACTAATTTGGTACAAATTTAAGGCTAATTTCATTATAACTTGCTTATTTGTGATACAAAAATAATTATCACACAACTTTTTTAAGGTTACTTTAATGAAAATTATTTGCATATAAGTTACTTTTCTTCTTCAGAATTGGAAAAATATCGTTTAAAACAAACATAAAGTTATAATTGAAAAAGAAGTAGGGGTTTTATAATAATTACTTGAAACAATTACCAAATATTTGCAACTCTTAATGGATTCAAATTTATAAAGTTGTTTTTAATAAATTGTAATATTCAATAAAAAATTCATAGGCTAATTGAAATTATATTGATACTTTCTACTTCATTTTCCAAGTATTTGTATGAACATTGTACATCTATGTACTTATGTAGTTCCAGTTCTTTTAATAATCAATTACTTGCTCGATTGCTTCCAACTCAAGAGGATGAAGTTTCCATAGGGACCCATACCCAACTTTATGGCTTTTAGCTGAATGAGTAAGTTTTGTATGTAATTTAATTAATTTTGAAATAAATATCGAAGAAAAGGGTTGTATATATATATATATATATAATCTGATTATTTCGTCTTGGAAGAGGAAGAACGGATGTGGACATTTTCTGTCAACCCTCATGATGTTATATAAGTATAACTTATTTCCTTAGTCATTCACTAAAAGGATTGGTGTATTGATTTCTGTTTCTATAAATATACTAATTAAATTAGGCATGAGAGGGAAGGAAAATCTTATATACAAAAGATTATATGTATCTTTGTGTTTTTTTTTAACCCTTGGATGCACAAGTGGGGTCAAAAGTAATTCGGGAGATATTCATTCTTTAATATGAAATCGATTGATATATCTATAATGATTATCAATTAATTTCTCAATAAACATATTATTGACATAACATAAATAAATGTATTTTCCAATTTTTTAAATAATTAAATAAAGAAATTGTCTATATTATGTTACTTTAATCGCGACGAGCTTTCTGGGATAAACAAAAATACACTGTATTCTCCCTTCAGCTGATTTTCATCATTTGACTCTTTTGAATTTAAAGCAGCTGACTCTACGTGTTATCAACTCAAGAAGGATATTATTACAGTATATGATTTTGATATACAAAAAATATACTAAGTCAATGATTGCGCGCCCTTTTTTTGAATTTTGTAATAATAAACAAGTATTAACAATTGTTGGCAACAAGGAAAATACAGATGACTGGCTACCAGTTGTTTTTCCAAAATGTTCCTTTCCCTTTTGAGATTCGAGGTTGTTAGTGCACAAAAATGCTCGTTGGGCAACCAAGTGGAGGGAAAAATGACTCTTAGTACATAGTTTTAACAATAGTCTTGGATTTTGTTTTTTTCATGATTCGAATTTTTCATCAATTCATCAACGTCTCATATTAATTTAACGCACCATTGATAATATGCAATATCATTCAAAAATGATATTATGATATATAGTTCTTCGTTCCTGAATTACCCACCTAAATTGACGGATAACGAACTATATTTTGTTAATTTGGTAAAAGATTTAACAAAATATACATGGATCCGAGGGATTTAATCACTCGGAATTACTTGATATAAAGTGATATCAATATTAATATTCAAATATTGAATTTTCATTGCTATTTAACAAAAAAATATAACAAATTATTGGTATGGAAATTTCCAACTTATCAATTACTAATACTAATTATTAATAAGAATATAATAGTTTGTGGTTTTTTTAAAAGTATCAATGAATCAAAGTTGTTTTTTTTTTAGATCATTTAAGTATATATGAGCCAAATATGAAAAGATATGATTTTTTTGAAGTAGAATAATCGTTTTGTATAATTTATTTGTCTAGCACAGATACATTTATACATATAAAACGTGTCATTCATTGTTTACGCGTCTGAAACAAAGTTTGTCATAATAATGAAATACGTGTGTCGTGTATTTTTATTTTAGTTTATTTTTTTTTTTACATTCAATTAACTTTGAACAAATGAATATAAAAGATATAAAATGTTTTGAATAAAAATGGGCTTTTTTAATTGTTTATCCTGCTTTCTTTTTCGTAGACAAAAAAAATAGCTTTCTAAACAAAGGGATTTCTTGTATTAACGTAAAACGTAAAAAATCACAAATATCTCAAACAAAGCAAAAATTGGTTCACGAAGGAACTACACCTTTTTAAGTTCAAAATGGGAATAAGCAAGTTAAATATGGGAACTTGTAGTATTTGTAATTCATAATGCTCCGATCCACTCCAGGGCTGAAGATGTTTTGAATGAAGAAGAGTTTTCAATTCACAAAACTTTGAGACTCAGGCCTTGCAGTCCTATGTTCAATCCAATTGAGCTATGTAAGAAAATTGAGAATATTTGTTATGCTGAAAGAAATGATTCCAGCATTTCGGTGCAAAGATCAAGAACAGCTCTGGAACAATTGGTTGCAGAAGGATTCAATTAAATTACCTCAATGATTTGTAATAACTGTATTGCTAGCTTCCAGAATCATTTTGTATATAAATGTGATTATTTTTGTTGACATGAGATTCTAATAAATGAAATGAAAATTGACTTTTTAATAACTATATTTAATTAATTTTGCATCTTTATTTATTTTTTTATTTTCATTGATTATAAAGTGTATTATTATGTTAAATTTCCTTAATATTGTTTTTTATCATTTATTCCCATATTGAACTTGGCTACTTTCATTTTGAACTTGAAAAGGTATAGGCAATTTTGCTTAATAAATAAAACGTCATAATTAATAAACTTCCAATTTCATTAAGGTTTTTGACCTTCCTAGTAACTTCAATTAATTTGCACAATAATTTTTGGTCGTTTTATATGTCATTGCAATTCATAATGTCATTTTTTTTTCCACTGAATAATCTATAAATTGAATAAAGAAATAAATATTAAATATAATTTGTTGACAATCTATGTAGTATACCATGTTTTCACACTACATCATCATCGTGAAAGTTGATCATCTTGGAAGAATAAACAATCAAAACCCTGTCGGAAAATGCTCTGTAGGACAAAAAAAGAAAGAAAAAAAATAGTATAGAGTTCACATATGTACTAATTTTATTCATATGAAACTCTAAATAGAAAAATATTCTTAGAAAATATTTAATAACATCATTAATATATAATTTTTAACAAAAATATTTCAGAAGAGTTATAATCAATAAATACATTTTTAATATAGATATAAATGCATACTAAACATGTGTTTAAAACCCAAAGTTATATTTATGCCATTTTTTTCGAAAAATTTCTCCTAAAAACCGTTTGAGGTCTGGGGTCAAGTTATAGGACTATAACATTTCAAACAAATTCACTCCTTTGATACAATCAAAAAATTAAATACACTCACAAGATGATGACTTATATGAGGCTATGTTATTTACTATTATGATCCTATTTTCTAATACTTAAAAAAAGACACAAAGAGCAGTATTCTTAATATATAATATGTATATACATAATTTAAAGCATTTTATGTTTCTTACCTGGAGAGAGAAGCACATTAAAGACTTGTCAACTTGACTTAATATCATCACCTTGATAAATAACGTTATATCTACTCAGATATTAATAAATGAGTTTTTATAAACATGACACAGTGTTGATGAAATCTTATTAGATTATATTTATAATTATACAGAAGGTTTTCTTTTGAGAAAACAACACACAACTAACAACCTTTGGTTTAAGCTGAATAATATGTAGACGCATTGTTAGTCAATATAATTTGTAATAACATAGTATTATGCTATATAAACACATATTTAAGCAAATTAAAGACTTTTTAATTTTAATGCCAAATACCTAAGAATACGAGGCGAATGAACTATTTTTTTTATTCTGTTTAAATGCTTGCTATAGGTAATAAATTTACTTTGACATTTATGTATATGTATATGTTGACATAGTGGAAAGGTAGGGGAATATTATTTTTCCCCTCTACTAAGGAAACAATTTTTTTTAACTTTCTATCACAAAAAATGTCAAAAATACAATGAATCATAATATTTGTTTAGTTTAAAAATTGTTGGATTTGTAGAAAGGAGGAAATTTAAGTTTGGCTTTGATTTTCTTGGCATTAGATACTTTAATATTATTAATTATGTAAAGTATAAAACATTCATTTTGATAGCAAAAAATATTTACATCTTTAGTGAGTATTAATTAATGCTATTTCTATAAATATGAAATTAGTTTTTCTGTATTCTGTTAGGAAGGAAAACTTTTTAAATAATTTTTTTTAAATTTTTGAATGAGTTCTTAGAGCCGTAAAGAGACCATTTGAAGAAAGTTATTATTGAAATTTAGTTGAATAGGAAATTTAGTGGACATTTCAAATTAATTCTTTGCTTTTTAATGTGGAATGAATCACTTTAAAGCAGTGAGTATCAACTTTTTCCTTATAGACGAGAACAAACAGAATCTACACAGAATCTATTAATTTTCACATTTTAAACATAATATTAATATTTTTTTATCATAGGGTAGCATATTAAGTTATAAATAAAAGATTTAAACAATCTTCATAAAAGTTCAAGTAGAACATATTCAGGTAATGAATTCAACAAGACCACGGTGCTAAAAATGAATAATATACCTCCGATTACAAGCTTCTAAAGAAAAGCACCCCACATTTAGTAGAAAACACCTTTTTATAAGACAAACATTACACTAATATAAACTATAATTGCATTGATTTAGAAATCTTAGCTTCTTGGTCATATAGGGTAACATATTAAGTTATAAATAAAAGATTTAAACAATCTTAATAAAAGTTCAAGTAGAATGTATATTTTCCAGTATTGGGTTAATTTTTGAGTAAAAATTATTTGTAGACAAATTCTACAAATAATCCAAGAAAAATAAGAGTAAACTTTGTATTTTTTTTTTTTTTTGCACAAATCAGTTATTTATAATTGAGAAGTAGCATGGTTATACAAATTCCGAAAAATAATAATTTAGCTATAGGAAAACATTGTGTGATTTAGTTTGTTGAAGTGAGAATATCAGACCAAATATCAGAATTGCACAATTGCATTAGTCACTTATATGTATTAGTAAACGTAATGAGTATCTTAAATCCCCAGTTTCAAGTCAATTTTCATGTACAACAAAATTTATGAAATGTCTTGATAGCTCATATTGTATTCATTTAATTATTATTCAAGTGTAAATATAAGTTGATTTCTGTGGTGCTCTTAGTATCTTCATCACTCATCTAACACTGAGTGTATCAAAGATTTATTTTATAAATTAAAAATATATATATATATAATAAAAATGTGATAAAAAAGTCTGACATATGTTTTTTTCTTTTTGAAAAATGAACTTTTTCTGTTAGGAACAAAGAATATGAAGAAGAGGAAAACGACAATAAAAAGTGTATCCTATCAAAAATAATAATAATTACATATTCTTTCGATGTCACTTAGCAGATAAAATCTCTCTTTTTATCCCTCTCTTATATTATATGTATACATACATAAACATATTAGAATTAATATATCTTTATATCTTTGTAGAGACATGTATGTATATAAAAAATAATATAAAAAGCTATTTTTCAGACGATTTAAGACATTCATGAATATATGTACATAGTTATAAATGAGGAAAACTTTAACTGCTTGAAAATCATCGACGAAAAAAGAAGAGGAGAAACTCTTGGATTTTTCCCTCTTGAAAGAGAGATGATCTTGATGATTCTGATTCGCTCCATTACATCTCCATTTTTCTATTAAGTATACAATGATTTTTAAATATACATATGTATACATACATATGTGTATGCCGTAAGGAGGGGGGGGGGGTTAGAAGGGAGAGGGTTTGAACGTAGAACGTAGAAAGGGGTGCATTAAAGTTAATGGCAAAGAAATCTGCAAAGAATGGGAAATAATGATAAATACATCTATGTTGGAAGGGAAACAAAGGATGATTTAATGGACCTAGAGAGGATCTTAAACGTGTGTTGTCATCATTAATATGTATATATGCATGGTAGAAGAAATATACATATGTACATTAAGAAGTTGTCAAACTTCATTTTCATACATATCGAACCACACACCTTTAATTACATCCAACATCCTTGTCTAGTAAATGCTCCTTCACCAAAAGTGACTGGAAACTTTTATTTTAAAGATGAATTTGAAATGATATGAACGTCTTTGGTCGAATGAGAACGTATGGTTAACATTTTCTATATGAAGCTATGAGGTTAGGAATGAATCTTTTGGAGGAGTGACTAAAGCAAAAAAACTTGCTCCCAATCAACCAAATCACTCACTTTCAGCGTACCAAACATTTGCGAGCTAAGTGTATTAGATCGTTAGATATTTTAAGCATATTTAATATCAGATAAATATGGATGAAGCCACACGCGGAATTTGAGTTAATTTTCTTTCTTTTGAGTATCTCTTAAATTTGACAAACTATTTTCATTCTATGTGTTCAATGTTGGTTCATAACAATATTTGCACAGGTCTAACAATAAGGGGGGAAACAAACCTATTCTAAACTTTGTGTTAAAAAATCTTATATTTGTGTTGGATAAACCTTAAACTTGGTGGATTTTTGTGTAAATGTCAAATAGAGAAAATCATATGAAGGAACTTGTAGGTACAACATACTTTAAGCACTTCTCAGACACCATAGATTTTTGAAATCTATATGACTTATTATTGTTTTTTGTTGCTATATTAAAAGTAGAGAATTTATGAATAGCAGCATTAGTAACGCCGTTACTTGTTTCCACTAAATATTTAATTACTTATTCTTCTCTTTTATTCAATAAAAAATAATATTTATTAAAGTAACATGCCCATTACTTTACCGAGTGACTAATAGCCCTTTTGACTAAATAATTAGTAATGAGTAATAAACTACTTTTTCCTAGTAGTGTACCCAACAACACTTATTAAGACCTATGTAACCATAACTCACTTGGCACAAAGTCTTCTTGACCTTTGAATGATAAATCGTATGAAAGTGACAATTTTTACCCCTATCTAAATGCTTATTTTTTCATTTAACAACTTCTAGTACACTGCCAAAAATGGACAATATGAAAATATTATTAAATCATAGTCAAAAAAGTATTCTTCCAAACACTCTATTTATATGAAGTATATTTGGTTCCTTGGAGACATTGTATGCAAAACAGTATATGAATGTATGTAATAAAAACAAACAAACAATAAACGACTCATAAAATTTGTTAGGGAACGAAAAAACCCAACCAACTAACAACATAATCCTATCATCAATTTCGATTTATCCATTCTCCCCCTTCAAAAAAGAGAAACTTACGGCAAAAAAAAAGCAGCGATAAATATAAGAATATTTTTCCATGATTTTTCTTGAAGGAGAGAACGTCGAAAAGAAAGGGGAGAGGAACCTATATAAAACCCATTAGAGTAATAAAACAAACTCATAAGTGAAAGCAGTCCATGTTAAAGGGGACACATCTTCTAAATGAATTTATTATTATTATTATTATTATTATGTATTCTGCTTTTTACTCGAGGATATAAAAATTATCGTAAAAAAAATTATATATATATTTTTTTTGTGAAAATACATAAGTAATCATCATGGCAGTAAAAAAAAATGTATAAATCTGAGAAGATTTTTATGTGTATGTAGTAGCAATGTGGGAGGGAGGGGGAAGAACAACGTCTTCAAGATGGATGGATGAATAATGTTAGATGCTTCGGAATTAATAGTGTATCCATACTCAAATCAAGGCGTGGTTAGTTATTATACACACACACACATATCAATATTAAATTATTCAATGGATGTATGTGTTATTTTTCATATATGAAATATTTGGTATGAAAAATCTCAGACATGAATGTGTTCTATCTAAGGGGCGAAAATCCAATATGAAGGATTCTAATGAATATATATGTATGTATGTATTTTGGTCGTTTGGTAATTTGATGGTTGATCCAAGTATCGCAAGAGATCCCTTTCAAAGCAAGGTGAAGAGAGGACTTAATGTGGACACATAAATCTTAATGTTGAAAAATGGTCAACTGAAATGGTTGTCTATACATTCTTGATCCCTTTGTTGACAATGCCCCAAATGACTCAACGCCTAAGGGATGAAAACATAGCCCCCAGTATTTAAAGAACTGACATAATTTGAAAGGAAAAATATTTTCTTACGCGATATTGAGGCCGAAAGTTCTGTGCAAATGATACCTTTTCCACCCCCTGTTTGAAATATTGATATACTCTCATTTTAGAGTTGATTTTTAAGGCCACAGATATGGACAAAACAATTGACTAGGCACTGTAGAGGCCCATATGGTGGTAGAATTACAAAATCACCTGCAAATCGCATACAGATGAGGGGACCTAGTAATGGTGGTATATTGAGGAGAACACTGCCTCACGAAAGACTCCATCCATGATAAAATATATTCAATAATCACTCAGGAGACTCAACCTATAGGTATTCCTAACTCAATCTTGGCCTGATATCTAGATTTTCTTTGAACTATAATTAAAACTACAAAAGTTATAATTTGAATAATTAAAAATAAACTTCAACATATGAAGAGCCAATAGGCAACACATGTATAAAAGCATTCATTAATTATTCTCGTTTGTATTTATGTTTTTATCTATTGCTTTAGAAATGAAAAAAAAATCCTATATCAATCATGGTTACATAGTTTTTCAAAAGCCAATATGTCAATATATAAAGGATATTTAGAATGGGTAATACTGGAGGAGAAGAAGTGTTTTAATAGTAGATATAGAATCTAATAAATCTTTTTCCTATAAATTGCTAGGAAACTGTGTAAATATGTCAATTTAATACCAAATTAGCTGAACATCACTCACAATATATAAAAAAAACCCTGAGGGACTAGTACATTCAAAATTGTATGATTATAACTATTACTAAATCATCATTTCATTAATTCCATAATTAAATTAGCAAAAAAAATAAAGTAATAATAATAATTAGTGAAATTTTGATTAATAAAAATTAGACTCAAATTCTTTAAATTCATCCATGAAAATTTAATTATACATAAGGAATGTTAGATATGCTACCAAGGAAAATAAAATAATTGCAACTTAGATACAAAAGAACAACACCGTTTTTAAAGAGTAAAAGTTATTAGTTAACCTTAAAAGTAACTAAGGAAATTTACTTTCAAACACGTTATTTTATTTTCATATTTATTTTTAACTCAATAAAATACAAAATAAATAAAAAGGGACAAATAAATTTATACTTGGACCTTCCTTATTTACAATATGATATTTTATATACATATATATATATATATATATATATTGCATAATGGAGCTATAACGGAAGGGAAAGTAATCAAATAAGTTACTCACAAAAAAGTAACGTCGTCGTTGATACAGTCGTTTTTTTTCCTTTCATTTAAAACAATTTACCTTCTTCTCAACTTTAATATAAAAAATTCAATAAGCTCATCTTGACTCATTCGTCCTGGAACAGTCAAATACAATACAACAAAACATTTAGTAAGAACACAAACACATTCGTACTCTTGTTGTTTTTCTTTCATTTATATATGTATAATAATACATAGTACATACATCAAAGAGCAATCATCATTGGGGGATCTGAATCATACAAAGATGAATTATGTTCTTGTTTCACCCTTAGACGAAGAAAATGTCCGGAAATGTGATTTTTTATACATGCAACGTACATATGTGTATATATATTTTTTGACATTTGGGTAGAGCTGAGTATACATAGAATAATATATATATATATATATATATATATCAATTATGATGTTGTTTCACGTCTCTAAATACTCATTGATTAACTGACAATGCTCTTTCATTTCTACTCATGTTGTTGTTGTTATTTTTTTTTTCTTCTTCTTACAACACAGAAAAATGTTACATGTATGTACAGTCAAAACTCAGTCAAGAGGAATGAAAATGAATATAAAAATATAGGAATATATTTACTTTAACATATAATATGTACAATTTTTTTTTTTTTTTTGAAGATGTAGTTTTTATTGTTTTTTTACATTCGAAAATATGCTTTAGTGCTTTCAGAACATTAATGAGCCAAGAAAAATGTCTTAGGAATATGGTAGGAATAATAATAATAATAATAAAAAACCCTATAATAAAAAAACTTATTTCTTCCTCTCTCTCTCTTTCCTCCTTCAATGACTCATCATCTCCCCATTTCATCCATGTGTAGTTCTTTAAATAAAATCTAAAGAATTTTGTGTATATACAATTGGCAAGGCGGATCCAATATCTCATATCCTTTCTTTTTATGCTTTTTCGCATATTCATATCATACACCACTATTTACTATATATATATATATATATCTTTTAAGAGAGACACAGAGATTCTTTTGGTTTTGGCAGGTTTATTTATCAAATTCATCCATATCATCTTTTGATATGTAACATTCATAAATATCATTTTTACGACGCCTTCCTTCCTTTGTTGCATTGTTGCTGACATTTTAAGAGGTTCTAGTTATTTTCTATTCGTTTTTCATTGTTAGGTAATTACCAGACTTTGATATAGGGTTGAATAGTTTTAGACCCCACGAGGTTTGAATGAAATGGTTTTGAATTTATACAACTTTATACACGCGTATCCATTTCTAATGTAAGGTAGAACGTATTTAACATTAAAAGGATCAAATTAATTTAGCTTTCAAATATTGATCGAAATATTTGAAAGTTCAATGAAGAGAATATTCCCTCAGAGAGTACCTCTTCATCTAAATTATACTTATTTTAAGTTTAAAGCACCTATAACTCCTTGCTAATTTATCTTTATACGCAGTTATTCAAATATATTTATTCCCTACACTCTATTATAATCTAATGATTCTAAATCAACCTTCTACTTCTCTCTCTCTCTCTTGTATCATTTTAGTAAGATAATTATGTAACTATTCCTCCAGAATTAGATGAACTAAAGTTAATTATGAAAAATACAAAGTTCAAATCTTATCCTCAAAAAAATAAAATTTGTGAGAGTTGACCCGAATTAACCAATCTAAGTCGAAGTAGGTTTTAAATTAATATTCAATGACAATTAATAATAAAATAAAGAGTATTTTTTCATTACCATGTGCTGTTTAAAATTTCACAATGTGATCTTAAATGCAATTACTCAGGTCAAAAAATTTGAAATGTCAAGAATCCTAAAGAGTATGGACATGTAAAGCAATACTGCACCCAGAAGCGAATCAAGACCTTTGAATACGAAAAGTCGTTAAAACGGATAATTGAAGAGCGGATAGCTGCAAGCGACATAGACTCGGTCAATTCGAAGTCAGCACCATCATCTGCTGTTGTCTCTGAGGCAAAAAAGAACACAGATGAACATATTTCTCGTTCAGGTACTTCAAGGGCAGAGGAAACCGGCTCAAACGACATGAATGCCGCTCATTCTTTGACCAGGGAAACACAGGAGTCCAGCAGCGGAATTGATAGTATCCTTAGTAGTAACTCCAAGGAGGATTACGAAGTTCAGAAAGTATCCAAGGAAAAAGAAACCCAGGGACCTGTGGCGGGAGCAGAATCATCTTCAACAAGGTCTATCCAGATTGAAAGTAATTCATCCTCAGTCGAAAATCTTGGATCTCCAATAATTATTGAAGCCGGGTCTATAGGAAAGAATAAGGAGAATACGAATAAAATGCAACAACAATATTTGAATGCAAAGGCCATTTTGCCAGACAGAACTCGATCTCTTTCCTCCAAAAGAGGAAGGCAAGACATGGGAATATCCCCAGAAAAAGGGAAAACCCCTTCAAAAGTTCAAAAAGCTAAAACCTCTAAATAGAATAATCTCAACATGAGCCTTTCTTCCAGAATTTTTTCACAGTCGAAAATCACTGACTTTTACTCAAATAAGATATCAGATGACATAAAATTTAATATGGGTTTGCAGAGAATTATTTCTCTCAATACCCGTGGAGGAAAAGAAAAAAAAAGACGACATGCTCTTTTGAATTCATTGTTTTCATCCAATCCAGATATTATCTGTCTTCAGGACGTTAAAACTGATGTTTCATCTTCTTGTGTATCGAACTGTTCTCTATGTAAACCGGAGTGTTACCATTATTTCTTCACCGGATCAGGCTCTGAAAGAGGAGTTCTCACCTTCATTTCAAAGAGAATCAAAACTGTAAGTTTAAGGGAGGAATATTCTTTCAAAAGCGAATGGCACAAATTATATTTATCAACAAACGGAGGTAGCTTTTTCCTCATTAACGCCTATGGTCCGAATGAAAGGTCGCCTTCTTTTTTTGAAGCCTTAATGGACTCCGAAAGGGAGAACAAGCTTCCACTGATTCTTATCGGGGATCTAAACGTGGATCTGAGAAAGGAAGGTTCTGCTTATCCAAATAGAGCTTTTCTTGATATGGTTAGTTCCTACTTTAACTTAAAAAATGTGTCTGCAAAAATTAATTCATCTCGTGAGGTTTCATGGAGAAGAGGTTCTCAATCATCACTAATAGATCTTGCATTAGTTTCTCCCATAATCTTTGGCCAGGTTAAAAATGCTTCCTATAGACCGGAACCTTTTTCTGATCACTATATTTTGGATCTCGAAATGGATTTTACACAACGATCGAAAAGGTCAAAAATCCCCAAATGGATTTTGGATGAGCCCAAGTTTAAAGATATTCTAAGGAAACACCTAACGCAGGGTTTTGATTTTTCAATGTCTGCTGAGGTTGGGGCTTTTCGGTTTCCTCGATTAATCCATATGTCTGCATATAAGTTCCTATCTGCTCACAGGAAAAATGCGAAGGACTTCCAATTGAAGTTGGACGGTTTACTTAGTGATCAATCCCCATTTATTCGGACCATCACTGCTGAAGCTGTTAATAACTTTAGAATGGCTGAAGTCGCTGAAGTGGAGATGTCTGAAAGAGTGGAATTGGAATTTAACCCAAATAGAAGGTTAAAATCACTTCTTCAAAAAGATTATTACTCCGCTGGATCCATTTCGCAAATTGTGGACAATGGCCATAAGTTAACAAAAGCAAAGGATATTTTGCATTATTTCTACTCCAAATTTCAGAGCTTGGTTGGAACAGATAGAATAAATTTTCCTAGGAGAAAGAGCCACTCACAAATCAAATTATTTACCATGGATGATATCACCACCTACATAAAGAAAAAGTTTAAAGATAAGAAGGCTTCTGGGGTAGATGGTATTTCCGGGGATATCTACTCATTACTTCCCGAAGAAACTGCGCCCTTTCTTCAAAGGTTTGGTGAATCAATGGAAAAGAGAGGTCGGCTCCCGAGGAACCTCACGAAGGGCAGAGTGGTACTCATTCCTAAAAAGGGAAATGGCACCGATTTTAATCATTGGCGACCTATCACCGTTTTAAATCACTCCTATAGGATTCTTTCTGGAATTTTGGCCCAAAAAATGGAACCGGAGCTTAATAAAAGAATAAGTACCCCTCAAAAGGGTTTTCTTAAAAATAGAAAGATTTCTGATGTATCGCGTAATATTCAATCAGCTATTGAATCGGTGAGAGAGAGAGGAAAATATGGGGCTGTGATTGGTATAGACTTTAGTAAAGCATTTGACTCCATAAAACATGACCAAATCCTTCGAGCGGTAAAAAAGATGCTCCCAAAATACTTTTTCAACCCTGTTAGAGCTCTTTTATTTAATGGGTCATCTGTCATTTCGATGGGTGGTCAGGAGAGCAAGCCTATAATTCTCAAAAAGGGTTGTAGACAAGGTTGTCCTACATCGCCTCTACTTTTTATAGCCGCTGTAGAGGAACTAGTGTGCTTTATTACTAGAAAGTATGGTGGTTTTGGTGTCCTGTTCCAAGGACATCGGCATTTGGTGGACTTATACGCAGACGACGTGACGTTAACGGTTGAGGCGAACTCAGAACCTCAGTTGATCAAAAGAATAGGAATTCTTCTTAAAGCCTTTGAAAAATTCAAGGTTCGTTCTGGATTGGAATTGAATAGAGAAAAAACTTTCATTTTGCCATTAGGTGCCTGGAACTCAGGGGAGGGTTCAGTGGTGGAGAACTGTGTCGTAAAGAGAAAGGTGTCAATTCTGGGTGTCGATTGGAGTCCGGAAGGAATTCATTCTTCAAACTGGGAAAATATCTCAGTAAATACCAATAGGCGCTTATCCTCTTGGAGGGGATTTAATCTTCAGAGGAGAATTGATTTGTACAATACTCAGATCGTGCCAGTAGTCCTTTATAAGGCGACAGCCTCACCGGTGATTGCTGAGAGGGCGATAATTGAAGAAGAAAAGTGGCTCCTCAAATTGTTCCACAAAAGATATCTACCAGCGATCAAAAGAACCAGAAAACTTATGGGTGGTGGAATAACTCTTCTCTCGAAAGTAATTCCTAAAATATACACAAAGGTCCTAAATGATGTAATGGAGTTTCCAGACAAAGAATGGAGGACAAGGATCACGAGTGGGGAGCTATTGTGGAGGCTCTTATTTGGAACGATAAACACCAATAAACAAACTGAGGCGGTATCGGGTGTTTGGGCTGCGGTACAACGAATTATATGTAGGGGAGTTCCAATTTTTTCAGGAGACTCTATAGTGGACATTATAGGTCAAAATTTATCAAAGAGATTCTTCTTTAGAAATCTGGAAGACCCGTCAACAATAGAAGAAATAGCTATTTTTAAAAGAGCTTTATCTATCCACAACACCATCGGAGTATATCCTCTAAATGATGGACGGTTTAGATATCCTCTCATAAAGGCAGCAAATCTTCATCTGATGCCCTGCCCTTGGCACCTAAAAATGGGTTGTCCGAATGGTCAGGAAGAGGTCACTATTTTGGCTGATTTTTATTTGAACCACCTCAAGCTACCGGAGAACTGGAGAATAAGGATCGAGCGTTCTTTAGTAGGGATACACGATGGGAAAAAATTTACAGCGCAACTACAGATTTCCTCAAATTGTATACAGTTTACGAGGCACTGCCTTAATTGTGGTAAGTTGTACAACTCAACGCTTCACGCATTTGTGGACTGCCCAAAAGTGGGAATACTGAAAAGACTGGTCATGCTGAATATTAAGGGGACTGATCAGGGAGAGGAGAAATACGTAAAAGCCCTAGTTCTATTTGGGTTTTCTAATAGAAACAAAGTCCGGGACCCTAATATGAAAGCTATTGACGCAGCCCTTTTGAACGCCAAGGCCCGGATAGCTCAATGCTTGACAAGTGCGGAACCTCTACGTCCTGGGGACCTATATGGAGTAATTTTACACGCAGCGGCTAGATATACAGCTCTAACGCTGAAAATACCAACGGCTTCAGATGACTCATGGACACAGGCCAGTAAAATCATTAGATATTATCCGACAAGTTCAGTTAATTATTTTAATTTGACTAAGAGAATAATTAAGTTTTTAAAATAGTCTATGCATTTATAATTATATGTTTAGTGTTGTAATATTTAATGTGTTATTAATTTGTTAAAAATGTTTTAGATCGATTTATAATTGCTTTTAATTTGTAATAGTTCCTCAGCCAAAGTTAAAATTTTAGACTAAAATGTCTATTTATGTATTTTTATACGTATTTACTTTGTGCATTATTTTATGTAGTTGGAACTGAAATGAATAAAAAAAAAAAAAAAAAATTAATATTCAATGACAATTAATAATAAAATAAAGAGTATTTTTTCATTACCATGTGCTGTTTAAAATTTCACAATGTGATCTTAAATGCAATTACTCAGGTCAAAAAATTTGAAATGTCAAGAATCCTAAAGAGTATAAGTATAATAAAAGTTATTCAATTTTGCACGCTAATTTCGAAACTGTAATTATTTTTTTTGGAGAGTCCAACGGTTTATGAAAAATTGGACCTTACTTTTGAGCTAATTTCACCCATTTTCCAGCTTCAGCTTCAATTTAAGCCTAGAAAAATACCCATTTCGTGCATTAAAAAATAATGATTAGCTTGTGTATTTAATACAAATTCCATTTCCAGTCTTTGTTTTGACCTAAAGGGACTCTTAGGGGCGTAGGGTGTGGGATTAGGCTCAAAAATCGGCCAAATCCTTTGTATTTTAAATAACTCCTTGAATATTACATAAAATGGATGAATAAGGAATGTATTCAAGAGCTGAGACTCACAGCTTTCAAACAAGATGTCAAACGCCCTATAAGAATCCTTAATTAAGAAGAAATCCTTCATTTAAAAGTGCAAAATTTCATTCAATTTCGACCAAAAATCCACTAGAAATCAAAGACTTACTGTAGAACTACTTAAGTATTTGTGGCATAAGGATTAAAAAACCAGCTCAAGTTCTTTTGAACGCTATTAATTCAGTCTATTGCACGCTATTAATTCAGTCTCTTGCAAACTATTAATTCAGTCTATTGCCCTTGTTTTTTAGTGTCATTACTGTGAGTCGTTAATTTCTAGCAAATTTTTGCTACAAATTGAATTAGATTGTATTTAATCAAATAGGGACTAAAACTGTGTAAGTGTATAAGTAAATATTGGAAATGATCGATTTTGAAGTTTATTGTTCCGAATTCTCGTACGTATATATCGTATTTTCTAAATTTATTGATATGCACATAATATTTCACAATTACATGCCAATTAAACCAACATAAAATTTAGATAAAATGTACATTGGTATGTTTAATTCAATGAGTGTTTAGGATTAAAAAAATGGTTTTATTTAATTTTTTTTAGGAGCACTGCACTTTTAATCATTGGTGGACCACCTCCCCATGGTTCCTTCCTCACTGATATGGCATATGCCATCCCGCTAACAGAAATATTTCTAACTTTTAATATGAATAACGTATATATATATAGCTTATAATTGACATTCATTCAAGAAAATAAATGTAGAAACTTCCAAAACTTTCTAAGACTTTCTCACACTTCAGTCAAAGAAATATTTTTTAGTGTATTTAAAAAAATAAACCCTTCAGACATATAAAGCTCAACTCTAATTTATTACTAATTTCTATAAAATGCCTTACAATAATTATTATTTTTTGAAGGACTATGATTAAAAAGTTGAATTTTTCTTGTAATAATCATAAGTTTTAATCATTCTATGACCCAAAGATATGTATTTATAGATAATATAAGCACTCTCTTTCACTTCAAATTAACAGAGGAAATGAATTTATTTTTCTTAATTAGAAACAAGTTTTTTAAAATGATTTGTTTTTATTTTGTCTGTGTCTCAAAAGAATGCAATAAAAAGACACTATCTATATATATAACTTTCATTCGTTGAAATATTAAGTTGATATGATCATGAAACTATGTAAAAAATACTTATACTTATATGACAATAGTTGTATGACGAGTAGAATGCAGTCTATCTATGCATTGCTTGATTCTATGACAGAATAATCAGTTAAATTTATTACTCGTTGACAAATCTTTTCTACTGAGAAAGACAGGTTTGAATTTTGATAATAAAACTATAACCTATTCAGAATCAAGAAATTGAATCAAGATTTAACAAAACATTTTGCTATGAGTGAATAAAATAATGGGTTTCAATCGTGACTCGTAAATTTATACGCGGTTTTTGTATCACTTTTCATCTTCACCCCCTATTTACGTCCTCTCAAATTTACTCTAACGCTAATATAACATGTAATTTCATTTCCAGACTCAAAATTATAAATTCATGAGCAGTGACCCCTAAACTCAATTCGACAATTCCTTGATGTCTAACGTAGTGGTGATTTCTTCATCCAATTTATGAACCCTGTATAATCAAAATTAGAAATTAATAAGATTCCGTAATGAATTTTATTTTAACTAAATTTATTAGGATATTGATAATATTTGTGACCTCACCCCAGAGCTGATGTAGGTTTCTAGTTTGAATGCGGTGTGAAATCAGTCTAGGAATCACATGGACTAAAATTGTCAGTCATTTGGGCTCAAATTTGTATCGGAACAGCAAAACATTTGAACAGTTAATCATAATATAAACTCTCAATTCTTCATTTTTGAACTTTGAACATGACTTGGAAAAGGTAGGCTCGAATACATATTCTTAACTTTAGCATATTATGTGTATATTATATTCTGTAATAATTCATCTGAATTTATTTATATTTTAATAATTAAAGTAATATTGTGACCCCTAAACTCGTAGTATGTGAAGAAATGATTTATCATTCAATTAAAAGTAGAATTTTCTTCATATGGAGCAAAAACTCTGGGAAATCATTTTTTTACTTGACGAAGAAGTTCTACAGAATAGTATATTTAAAAGTGAATCAGGAATCCTTGGGCTCCAAAAAATTTAGAAGACTCTTTGAAACAACCGACTTTCAAATGACGCAATTTGGTGCATACGGAAAATACTTGTTTATTCAACAACATTCAAAAATATTTAAATTTCAAACACTTCCAATTATTTCCAGAATTTTCCTATACAATCAAAAAGTATTAGGTCTAATTATATTGTACTCATGCAAAATGGGTGTTCTAAATATTTGCTGGTGAATAGATAAATACGGGCAATAATTGATTTGAAAGTGAAGTGTTCGAAATTAAATAGCTGTTAAATGCTGTTCGAAATTCAAGTATTTACCCTATATTCAAAATTTGTTCTTTCTAGCACTTGTAATTAATTCGTAAACAAAAGTAAGGCACAAATTAACTGCAGATACAAAACAAAGATTTTAAGGACTGGTTTATCTCCTTCTCCTCCTAGCCTTGACAACCCTAATGGAGAACAATATTTACAAATTTTATTATGTTTATATTATTTATGGGCAAAAAAATATCAGTAATAAAAAAACCTTTATTTAATCATCAAAATTCATTTCATTACAGAACAACAACTGCTGAGCTATTAAAATGAAAAAATAATAGGTTATTTATCTCGAGAAATAGACTACAGATTCTCAAAATTTTAAAATAATACAGTCACGAATATTCAGCTAAACTTTTTTGGTTTCAACAACATTTCTCTAAATTGCATTTGTGTCATCATCTTTCAGACATTTTAAAAAACGAAACATTCGATTTTAGCTGTTCACAAAAGAACAAAGCGTATCTCAAATACTAATCAATATTTTGAGGTACATATATATTTTGGCACAAATGTTAGTGACAGTAGTGCCAAGTTAAGAAAAAAATAACAATTACCCCTTTTGGAATCCCACAAAAATTAAATTCAAATTTCCCGGTATTTTTTGTTCATAGTAGAATGATATTTTAAAACAATGGGCTAGAGCCATATTGATATATCACTATTTGTTTGAGTGTTATTTGTAGACCATTTGAGAATAAACAGTAATAGGCCAAAGGTAACTATCAGTTTTGATAGTTATTTTTCGCTGAAAAACAAATTGAACTGAAAAAGAAACGACAACTTAATTCCATGTTTTTCATGCATCCTCACAGAACTAAAAACTTGCCACACCATCCGTGTTTTTAAAACAAAACGCTCCATACAACATGAATCTGAAGTTATCAAAGATGTCTTAAAACCAGGGGAAATTGGTTAATTTACTACGATCATGAGGAAAATTAACTGGTAGCTAAATGCTGGGGGCTTTAATTTGATTAGTGTTTTTATAAAGTTTTTTAAGGATTAATTTCAAAAAGGGTAAATTACAGTTATCATTTTTTTTCTTTCTTGTTGTATGGTTATAATATAAAAGTGTAATAACTTAATATAGCCACAACAAGTGTTTGCATTTAGCTAGGAGACAATATACGTATAGACACTATTTTTATTTTTATTTTTTGGAATGGCTATACAAGTAAACTTTCTTATATGTGAGATGTTACATAGAAACGATCCTAGAAAAAAAAACAAGGAAAAAACAGTCTTTTTCATTTTCTAGCTATTTATACTTCTTAGTAGCAGATCATGACTTTTTTATTATTCTAAATTTTGCTAATTATAAACAAAATTTCTAGAAGATTCGTTAACATATCTTTTAAATAAGCATGATGAATATAATTTGTTTGCAAAATTGACAAACAATAATTTATACTTGTACGATTACCGTATTAACCGGTTGTTAAGTAATGATGATCTTCATGTTTTATTTTTCTTCTCATTTGCCCAATTACTTTTTTATAATATTCAAAATTTTGACTTCATAAGTACCAATTGTTGCTGTTAGATGTATACATATTTAGCACGACTTTTTAAGGATCTTTATTTACTCGAAATTGCAGTTTCTAGAGAACTAATTCAAAAATAATAATAAAAATAGAAATTGTAGAGAAGTTAATAAAGAATAGGAATTGCATTTCGCCAAAAAAATCCTAGAATTGTTTCTATAAAACATCTCACATATGTAGTACATATGTATATACATACCTTAATTAAACATATAGGATATCTCATTAGGAAAATTGTTAGACAATATATTTACACTAATATATGGAGTGTAAACAATGTTCAACATACATAATGTATAGAGGGAAATACAATATGATAGAATACTTTGTTTAATAGTTAATTAGACGTGTAAGGAAATATTCAGTAGAAAAATATAGAGAAACAAAAAGGTACCATGTATCAAATGCTAAGACTTCCTCCACCCCTCAAAACAGATTTATATATATAGAGTAACCTACATACTATAATATATTCATTTATCATTATTATTTCTTATTTCCTATATCCATAAATAGGTATTCACAAAAGATAAGACTGCAAGTCAACAATTTGTCAAACATAAAAGTTGATGACTCATTTTCTCCATGGGTTTTCTAATTCCTTATGAGTAGAAAACAAGTTTCTCCCCTCACCATACATATGATTGTGTATGATAAATATTGTGCTGTTCTCGAACTTTTATTTACTTTTAATTAAAAAGTTGTTAGGCAGCTGGATCACATAAAACCCAGCTGATAATAATTGTTATTTGAGTGTTGGTATGAGCATTTTTATTCTTTGTAGCTACGGAATTTGTTCAAAATGAGTATTGATTAAACATATAATATATAGTCCTTAATAAGTAATATTCAATTTCAATTTTAAATACTTTTTTTTTTTTGAATTTGTCATTTTTCAATACTTTTCATAGACGAGGGATTTTGTATCATAGTCCTCTTTTGGATATTAGAATAAAGTACAAATATTTCGAATATACGAATTTATTATTAAAAAACACTGATATAAAAATTAACATGTATTTAGTTGTTTGTATAATACTATATTTATACTCAATATTGTTCTTGTGCTTCAAAGATCATGTGATCCTTGGATCACGTTACTTTTCTGTTGTACAAGAAATTTTTGACTTATTTAATATTATGTACAAACATATATATAATAGTTCTTCAATAAAATTAATTAATAGTTTATGTCAAATGAGAAATAACGTCTATACATATTAACTATTTTTGACCTTCCAATACCTTTCATTGGGTATTGCAAATCGGATTTTAGCCGGTTTCTTAGTCCTTCTATTTAGAGTATATCTAGAAACTATTAGCACACAGGGGTCCCTTTAGGTCAAAACATAGACCGAAAATGGAATTTGTATTAAATATACTAGCGGATCATCATTTTTTTATACACAAAATGAGTATCCTTCTAGGCTTAAATTAAAAAATCATGGGACTCTCGAGAAAAAAAATGACAAATTTGAAATTAGTGTGCAAAACTGAGTAACTTTTATTACAAATATACTCCTTAGGACATTTGACTGTTGACCAGTGTATTCAATCTTAAAGTTTAGAAATGTAAAAATGGGTAAAATTGTACTCATATCTGCTGCTCAATCCCAATCAAGACCACTTGATCTAGTAATTCTTAGAAAAAGAGCTCAATACAACGCAGTAGCTGATATAAATATTGCTTAGAAGTCATTTTTATGATCCATGATCCTCGCAGCGACTAGTATCTTAGTACTTTACATATTTAGAAGTTCATTATTTAATTGGAAATATATTAATTTATAAAATTATATATGTAGTTAATTCAAAGAATTAAGAAACCAGCTGAAATCCTCGTACGCGCTACTACTTAAGTAGCACTACCGTGAGTCTTTGATTTGAAATCAGTTTTCTAAACTCATTAACTTTTTTTATTATTGTACCCCTTAAGGTTTTTGAAGGGATCAAATTTGTTGACCAGTGTAGTCAATGTTAGCAATTTAGAGTACCATGCACTACTTTTAACTGTTATTGATGTATTGTTAAAAAACTGAAAACCGGTCGCATCTTCAATAAAACAATACAGAATCCAGAGAGTCCAGAATTATGACGTCACGTTAAAACGCCAACATGTATTTATCCCTTGTATATATGTTCTGAACGTTCATTCAGAACTCATATTACCTCTTGTCAACCAATGAGCAACTCACTCACTGAACATGTCCATACTTGTACATAATAAATAACTTTTTTAATGTAAAAAATAAATAATGATATAATTGGCAAATAACCAATTTATATGCGGGATCACTTTTTTTAAAAAATAAAAGGAAAGAATAAATATGCCATTAAAGATTGCTATGTACCTATGTGACAGAGTTAAACAGCTCTAAAACACACACACAAACATTCGAACTCTACATTCATAGCAAATCTAAGGCATAATATGTCATTAATTCAAAGGTTCAATGATTTTCATAACTCATTTAGTCGGTTTTGTTTATTTGTTATTCAAAAAGAAAGAAGAAACGAAGTTCATCATGGCTATAAAAATCAAATTTACACAGAGGATGAATAATTTTTTAATGACTTGTTTATGGCCTTATAATTTAATAAATATTTAACTATGAATGATAAATTTATTCATCTGATTATAATGAATATTAATGATACAATAATTGTAGTGATATATGTACATATATACTTGTATATATGTTTAAACATATTAGTATGAAATATTTGAAAAAGTTCTTTTTGTTTTTCGTCCAGTCAACAAATACTTAACTAATAAAAATATTATTATTTTGTAAAAACTTTTTGGGTTTCTCTTTAGGTATAATAAATAAATTTATTAAAAAGAAGAATAAAATCAATGTTTTATTACATAAATTTAATTCATTAAAAGATCGGTTGATCCTACTTCAAACGATACTTTGCAGTCCATACTAAAAGAAATAAAATTAAAGCCCTTTTAGTTATCAAAGACTTATCAAAAGCAAAATAATATAAATTTTGATGCTTTGGATCTTGATTCATTTCTTCCCTGTACTGTCTGATCCACAAAAATTAACTTTAACCTATATTTGAAATGAATATTGATTTATATATATGTATATATATATTTCAAAAGTCAATTTCTCCAATAATAATAATAATCAAAATATCATTAGAAAAATGATTTTAAAAAAGTTAAAAAAACTTTGTACAAATTTATTTAAGTAAAAAACCATCTGATCCGATATTACAAAATTGCATTAGATATTTGTGATAACCTTGCCTGATTCGTTGTACATAAATCAGGTATCAGATTCTACATTTTGTTTTGAAAATGTATTTTAGTGTGTCCCAATGTCTTGTTATTTATAGATAAATATCAATTCCTTTTGTACGACCCATAAATTTTTCAAGTCACATGCAAATATATATAAAAAAATTAGATAGGGATGAGATACTACACTTTGAAAGAGAAATTGCCTAAGATAGTAGCCCCAAATAACAATCAATGTATTAAAAAAAATACAGGAACTTTTCTGACCGAATTATTTTTTTTTTTAAATTACAGAGACAATATTTATGTATATTCTACAAAATATGAAATGAGTTGAATAGCTAATGAGTCGTTTGAAAGATGACGTTTTAATTGATAGTCAGGTTTTTTTCAATATTTTTACACACTAAATTCTTCATACTTGTCAAAATGAGTCTTTCAACATGCATGGATGACTTATATAGATAAAAATGACATATAAATGCAATACAGTTGTCTAAGATCAGTATATGTATGTACTTGTGTATGGTTATAAATAATTGTCAATAAATATCTACAGTTCATCACTCAAATTACGTACAAATGCATTGACCTACATTACAAAGATAAATTTTCATCCTTGACTATTGATCCATACTGTATGAGTCAATAAAATCAACTATTTTTCAATAGAGTCAGTTTTTGTTTGAATGACCCTATGCCAATAAAGAAAATCTTTTTTCCTTCCTTCAGAAATTAATAAGAACTTATTTTTTTTTTCAATACAGTCATACTGTATAATTCTTATAAAAACATAAAAATAAGTAGAAGAATTGTCTTCAGCAAAATCATTTTTAACTTATTTCCACACGATTTAATCAAAATTATTTTTTACTTCTTATTCATACCATGACGTTTGTATAGAGTTTCACATAAATATCTTATAATATAATACATTGATAACTATTTAAATTGGATGATAGACGGGCAATTTAACTTTAAACTATAAATCAAAAAGAAGAATAAAATAATGGAATTGGAAATAAAAAGGAAATAAACTAACTGACTTTTTTATTTATATATTTTTTACCCACATCGAATTTGTTCAGAGAAATATATGAACCTATGTATATATGTATATGTAACTATATCTTTACTTATTTGAATCTTATCTATAATTTATTGAGTGAGAATTTTCGGCAGTTGTAATTAAGAGAATGTAGAGGGGAGGAACTTGATTATAAATGGGCTATAAATCTCGGGAAAAGTATTGATTATGTCGAATTTATATACTTTTATAATATTATTCAAATAAATCTTGGGTTATTTAAGGTATAATAACCATTTCTTTTGCGTTCTATGCGTTCATACATGTGAATAGAGGGATTGTTTGAAACCAGTATCTGACCTTGGAATTTTGAAAAAGGTCTGGATTCTCTAGAGTAATCTGGGCAAGACCATCAACTTTCTCAAAAACGTATCATTTACTATATAAATGATATTTCATAAAATTAAAATAATGTTAATAGAAGGTTAACATTTAGACGTAATTTTTACATAGAAAATTATCAAAAGTTCACAGACAGAGTGATAAAAATATTTTAATTATTATAAGTTTGGAATTTTTCAAAGAATTTGCACAATATAAGTGGCCTGAGGATTTATATGTAGATTAAACTGAAGACAAAAATATGCTGAATAAATCTTCATACTATATAAACTTAACTACTTCATAACTAAATATATATCTAAAAATTGTCTTAAATTTTATTGTGCAGATCACGAATGTACTTAAAGTATCAAAGTTGGATTTTGTTGGGCACTTTAGATAAGTCCTTCTAATCTAGATTTGACTGTACTTGTATTTTATTAAATAATATATTTTGAGTGTAGATATGACAAATTGTACAAAATACTTAAATATCTCCTAGCACTTGATTATAAAAAACTATCGGAAAAGCTATACTGGTCAACAGCCAAAAATTCTAAGGTGTATAAGTGTAATAAAAGTTATTCAGTTTTGCACACTAATTTCAAATCTGGAATTTTTATTAGCTGTTTGGCCCATTTTCCAACTTTAGCTTCAATTGAAGCCTTGAAGAATACACATTTTGGTCGTTAAAAAATGATGATTGGCTAGTGTTTTTTTATGGAGATTTCATTTCTAGTCTTTGTTTTGACCTAAAAGGACTCCTAGGGGCGTAGGGTGCTGGAGTAGGCCCAAAAGTCCGTGAAATCCTTTGTATTTAAATAACTCCTTGAATATTGCATGAAATTGATTAATAAGGAATGCATTCATGAGCTGAGCTCCACAGCTTTCGAAAGAGATGTCAAGCGTCCGATCAAAGTCCTTAACTTTGAAGAAATCGTCCATCAAAGTGTGTAAATTTTTATCCAATTTCGAGCAAAAATTCGTTACAAATCTATGACTCACAGTAGAGCTAATTAAATACGCAGAAGGATTACGAAATCAGGTGAGATCCCTCTGCGCACTACTACTTCAGTCTACAGTAAGTATTAGATTCCTTGTGAATTTTTGCTCGAAAGTTTACACATTTAAATGGATGATTTCTTCTTAGTTAAGGGCACTTGACATCTCATTTGGAAGCTGTGATACATGTATCAATGTATTCAACAACAACAACAAAAATCGGCAACTTTGGTCGACTATCAAATAATCTAAAACTGTCTACAATCAGCTGACCAACCCATATGAGTAATTGTAGAGTCTAACAATGAGCAACAATATTTTATAAGAATACAAACCCATTGTTATCGCAAAAAAAAGTAAATAGATTTTTTTGTTTCTTATTTTTCCTTCTAAAGCCATTGAACAAAGTTTACTTTACTTATTTTAAGAAATAATTGTATCAATCAACAAATTATAAGCACGGCGTAGTTATAAGGTCTTTAGTATACAATCTGTGATGTCATTAAAAACACTCTATAGACTCAACAGCACAGACAACAAATAGATAGAAGTTTTTGATATATACATATATATGTATAAATATGTCAAAAATTAATGAAAATCCTTAATGTATATTTTTGCAAGAAATTATTTCTCCATTTTATTATGATATCCTCATTATATACTAAGTTCATTAATTCATTTCATTATAATAATAATAATATTATTTTTTTTTCATTTAAATATCACTAAAAAGAACAAAAATAGAAAATAGAAACTTCAAAGCTCTACATGAAAATATGACTAAAATGTAGATATATGTATCTACTTTAACAAATATGTATATATATATATTTATTATCGATAATTTCATCATTACACTTTTTTCTCTAAAATTATATTGTTGAAAGTTTTAACAGGTACTGATGTGAATACATTATTCTTTATGGGTTCTAATGATGTCTATTACTTACTTACTAATCGACTACTTAATGAGATGTATTTCCCTCTCTCTCTCTCTCTCTTTCTTTGTGAATAACAAATGGTGAACAAAAAGACAGCGATGAAAAAAAACGAGTTTTCTCTCATAAAGATGAAATCTATATAATAAGCCTAGTTTTTTTATTTTACAAAGATTGATAAAAAAAATTATGTATATTCAATAGTACATGAGTAAAGTTAAAGACATAAAATCATACTCATACTATTCGTTCACTCAAAACTTTGTCCTTGCATGCAAGTCATCTAAAATATTTATTTGATTAGAGAACACATAGGGGGTAAACTAATTCTACGAACACCAAAAGAAAACAATGACAAATTATTTACTTAAAAATATAAAGTTACGCTTTTGGGGACTCATGCATGACAAGATGATTTTTTTAACACTTTGGTATGTGGAAAACAAGTAAGAGTTTGGGTCGTTATCAGAGATGGGATTCAAAGTGTTATTAGCGTAATTTCATTTCTGTTTACATAACGGAGTAACTTATTTGATTACTTTGTTTTCTGTTATGGAAAAAAAATGGGTATAGGAAAATTCATAGACATCAATTCATGGATAGATAAACTCATGGACCATCAATTCATCGATTTGTGAATTCATCGACTTTTTTTCTCCTAATGAATTCGTTCAACAACCTAGAGTAAATTTGTGTATACCTATTGCTGCCTCTGGTTAGATTGTTAACCACATCATGAACTAGCTTTTAACTATAATTTGACCTTATTCTAAACCATTGTGTTTGCTCCGTTCAATTTGCAGAATTAAAGAAGCCTCTCTTAACTTGGAATGACAAAACAACACCCTTCAAAATCTAAAAATAAATCTAATTTACAGTTTTTTGTAAGAGTTTCAAAGTTGGTTGTCGTACATTTTTGAAAATACAAGTCCTAGATATGTAATTAAAATATTAATTTTTGCTATTTTATATGCAAAGTTTCTTTATATGATCTTGATCTGGTGGGTGTTCATTTGAAAAACCCTAGCAAACAAATTTGCTCTAAGCAGTTGAAAGTATTCATTGGGAAAAAAAGTCGATGAATTGATGATTGATGAATTTATACATCGATGAATTGATGTCAATGAATTTACAGGACAACAAATAATACAACTTTTAATTTAGCGTTTACATAAGTATATTAAAGGTATCTTACTTTTACTAGTAACACATTAATTTTACCCTTGTGTGACGATGTTATTTAACATTTATTACTATGTAACTAATATTGAGTAATTAATTATTTTTGCGAAGTAACCGTGTCGTTGTTTGACTGTACTTTGTATAAACCTATGAATTAATAACTTGTTAATTGATATTATAGTAAAAGGCTTTTCAAAAGAAATTTATAGTTATTTATAAAATATGTATAACAAACTGATACAATATCTGAGCATTTGTAAAATAATGCATAGAAAAAAATGTAGATCTGGATGCAACATCTAAAAACTTTTTTCTTTAAAAATAAAATTTGGTGTTTCTCCTTAAATGTTGTTCTGACAAAGGCTACAGGGTGTGTGAACGCTTGTTAGAAAATATTACAGAGGGCTTTTTTTATACTTATATTTGTCAAAACAGATCAAATTTACCTTTAGGTCAAGCTGAGATTGTCTTCTTATTATTTGTTTATCAAAAATGGAAAAGATCTTTGATTTTCAGCTCTGTGATAACAATGAAGAAATATCACAGTAAAGATAAAAAAATGTTTTTTTAAAGGTGTTATACATTTTGTTATAGGGGAATTTTATTCATTATTTTCTAATGTTAATAAACTGCTGACTAGGAGGCGAAACGAAGAAGAATTTCAGACATCCTTCAAATGGCAAACAAAAAGACATTGCAAACATTGTGGGCGTCAGTCTAAAGACTTTTTACACTATGAATAAGACCATAAATAGATTGGGTAGTCTACCAAGTCGAGTGGGAGTTTGTGGACCAAACAGAATGAGAAATGTCGATATTTTATGTCTAATGGAAGAATATAATAAAGTCAGAACCAGCCATCACAATGCATTGTCTTGCTAAGAAGATAAATGCCAGTGAGGGGGTAATAAGAAATACTGTGAAGACCCACATTTGGCCTCAAAAGCTTTGTTAGATTCCCTTGGCACTTTATTACACTGTCAGTGGAAAAGAAAAGGGAATAATGTGGCCGGAAAGTCTTGTCGTTTCGCAAGAGCTTCAAGCCAACAATAAATATTTTTCTCCAATAAGATTTCTTGTAAAATACCGCCGAGAGCCGAATCCAATTCTACTCCTTAAGTAAAAAAAGATTGTCTCAAAGAAACACTTGCCTGTACATGGGATGAGGTTCCTAAAGAGAGCATTAAGAAAGCCTTTGGTTGCCTCTACCCTCTTATTGAGGCGGTTATTGCCGCAGAGGGAGGGCATATGAAATTAAAGGATGTAAAATGTATATTACTAAGCTATTTTTTTTTTATAATATATGTTTTAAGTTTAAAAAATATTTAAAAAAGTTATCTATTTGAATACATATAAATTTTGTAACAAGCACTTACGCACCCAGTAGACTTTCTTAACCACAATTAATTAAAGACATGTACAACATAAAAGTATCTATATTACATTAATTTTGATTTATGTACACTCAAATGTAATACAAAGGAAAAAATCAGTAGAAAAACCACAAACTCTATTCTTACGTAAAAATATTTAACCGGTATAGAATTCCTTATTTGAACACGTTCTTATATGTGATGAATTACATGATGAAAAGGACTTTGTTCTGTTTTAATAATAACTGGATTGATATAGACAATGAGCAAAAAAAAATGGGCTAAAGCTATAAATTGTGCCCTCCTCAGTACTAAAGCTTTAATTGCCAGGAGATTGACTATAGATAGTCTGATCCACCCAACAGAATTGAGGGCAATCTTTTTATCTGCTGCGGCTCGGTATGCAGCTTTAGACCTCAAAATTCCATCTATAAGTGATACTTCATGGATCTCAGCAGCAAGCGAAATAAAGTACTATCCCGGCATCTCACACTCTTTTCAAGTCATCTGCCGGAAATTTTTGAAATATTTTAGGAAGTACCAATAATGAGTATTTTTTTATGATAGATATTTAATTTTATAACAATATTTTAATTTGTACTTGTTCAGCATCGATGCTAAAATTTTAAGCTACAATGCTTATTTATATAGATTTTAACTATACATTAGCTTCGATTTTTTTTATATACCTATATCTACATGTATGTATATTTCCTGAACGGTGAATAAAAAAAAAAAAAAAAAAAAAAAAAAAAAAAAAATCAAAGAGTAATTATTCATTAATGATGAGACTAACCACATGGTTAGGGTTTAGCATCTATATGTGTAATAAATTAACCATTTATTACATAGAGTAACTATTTATTATACAAATACATGTTCGATTAATTACACTGGTCAACAAATTTGAACTTTCAAAAATCCTAAGGGGTATAAGCATAATAAAAGTTATTCAGTTTTACAGTCTAATTTTAAATCTGTAATAATTTTTTCTTCAACTTCAATTTAAGCCTAGAAGGATACTCATTTTGTGCATTAAAGAATAATGATTTGCTAGTGTATTGAATGCAAATTCCATATCCAGTCTTTTTTTTTTTTTTTTTTTTTTTTTGATATAAAGGGACTCATAGGGGCATAGGCTCAAAAGTGGACCAAAACGTTTGTACTTAAATAATTTCCTGAATATTACATAAAGTGGATTAATAAGGAATGCATACAAGAGCTGAGACCCACAGCTTTCAAAAGAGATGTCAAACGCCTGAAAAAAATTCTTAATTAAGAAGAAATCGACCATATACATAAGTGAATTTTGAATGGATTTCGAGCAAAAATTCGCTAAAAATCTAAGACTCACGGTAGAGCTACTTAATTAGTAGCACGCACAAGGATTTCAGCTGGTTTCTAAATCCTTCTGCGTGGTGCTACTTAGGTAGCTCTACCTTGACTCATTGATTTCTAGCAAATTTTTGTCATTAGTACATTAATATTAAAAAATATAAAAAAGAACTTTCCATATTATATTTTGCTACGTTTGAAACAACAGATGATGACAAATTTGTAAATTGAATTTGTGTAGACATTAGACTTTATAAATAACAAATGTGAGTGCTTTTTAATTTTAAAAAATCTATGAAATAATATATTTTTCTTTAAAGCACAAACTTTTGATGATTAAAAAAACTATAAGCTATAAAAGTGTGCTTAATTGATCTTTAAACATACATTATCACTGCTACTAAAGTGATCATAAACTGACAAAATAATATATAAATTTCATATTTTTCAGCATTATTTATTATTTTATATATAATACTTATGTCATATTAAGTCTAAATAGTCTTTTAATTGTATATACATTTATATATATTTTTGCAAGTTTTGCCAGATAATTTTTTTAATAGTAAAAACAAAAAACGAGAAACGATTTGGATAATGGGAAAACATTTAACATTTATGAGACATTAAATGTTGCTTGCATATTTTCTCCTCCCCCCCCCCCCCCCCCCATTTTTTTGGATGGTAAAAAATCGTATGGTATGTTTACTGTAACTACCAAAGAACAATAAAAATATGTAAACGCATATTTTCCTACCAAAACATGGATATTAAATCCATTATACTCGACTGCCCATTTCTTTACTTTACTGTGCACGAACCGGAAACAATTAAATATTTTGACATTGGGCCTGGAATATTAGGCAAATTTAAGGGATTAATCGACTAAAAAAATGATTCAATATATAGAAGTTTTGAATGCTCTCCATTTTCATTCATTGTGACACTAAAAATACCTACAAATTTTGGGTTAATATGCTCAATGACTCTTAAAATAAGTTCTATTAGTCATTGAACTCACTTGAACGTGTATTAAATTATAAGTAAAGTAAAAATGTATAATTGCTCAATACAAAGTTAATATACAATCAAAAGGGTTCAAACGGAAGGAAATGCAGGAAAATGTTTATATTTAATGCTTAGTACAGTATAATTTAATGCAACTTGATTTGTCAATTGGCTTCAATCAATGATGTTCAATCAATGGGTGAGAGATTTTCAAGATATGACTTGAATTATTATTGTATTTACTTTTATATATGTACAAATATCTACTTAAATATATTTAAGTAGAAAAACTACGGTCATAACTTAGATATAGAGCAATATCAGTGTTACAAAATTGTTTGATATCCAAAATTGACTACTTTAGATGTTCTTACTGAGAGCCACAAGTTCTCATGGTACTTTTGTCGTGACTCTTTTTTTTATTGCTCTTCAGCACAATCAGAATTAAAACATTTCATTTAGAGATGACCTGATAGAAAAAAAATATTTTATCAATTTTCTCTTATAATTGTGCCATTGAAAGAAAAAAATTCTAGTCTTTTATCATTTCCATAGGTAAAATGGCCAAAGACCAAGTTCCTACCATGATAGATGAATCAGGGAGGACCTTAAAATGAAGACTTACCATCAAACTTCAGAAGATGTAGTTTCTTAATGAGGTCACGAAGGAAAAGAGGCTGGCCAGAGTCAAGACATCTCTTATCTGGATTAAAAAAGGGACCTTCATTATCTGAACAGAGGAACATATTTTCACCGAGGAGATTGTTTTCAACAGCCAGGATCTTGGTCAAGAAAATCATGATTCTCCCAGCTTACAAGAAGTTCACTTGTAGATCCCTCAAATATATTCTACATTACATGACACTTAGAAGAAAACGAAGAGCTTCACACACGTAGCATCAATCAATTTTAAGATCAATTAAATTGCAACTACTATGTAACGAGAGGAGTGAGGAAAAAGTTTTCAATTATATATATATAAGTGTATTTGCTAAAAGTATATAGGTACACAAGTATTGGAAATAAATATGTATGTATTTGGAGTTATTTACTTTCTTTTGCAAAAAAATAAAAAAAATAATATATAAACTTTTATCACTTGACAAATAATGCACTGCTTTTAAAAAGTAAAAGTTTTGGGTAGGATAAATATAAATTTTATAAGCATATTGCCTTTTTTTTATCTACCTAAAGCATTTAAGATGCTTTCAATATATATAAATAAAAGTACATTAGTGTGTAAATACATTAAAATATATATATATATGTGTGGATTATAGGAAAGTAATGGAGTTAAAGGAAAATTGGCACATTGTGTGAATTAAACACATTTAAATTACATTAGTGCATTCCCTTTGAAATGTGCATATGTACTTAGTTAGTTACTTCTTAGAAAAAAACCCCAGAATGGTTGTAAAAGCTGTTGAAAGCTTTTACTATTTTTTATTTTTTATTTAAACAGTAAATTCATTTTCTCCCAAAAAATCGAACAAAAAACAAACAAACTTCTCATAAACTTTATATTCTTAATCTAGGATATAAAACTTTTCAAGTTGATAAATTGTGTTTGTGTCGTATAAAAAATCAAGATGACTCAAAAAATGAGAGGTAATGAAAAAACATATTATGTAAAAAAAAAAGAAGAAGATATGTTTTTTGGTATGTGTAAAAATCGTAATCGTATCTTGAAAAATATTAAAGCAAATTTTTTTATGACTAATTATGAAACATAAATAATAGCTTGATATTTTATCTATCAAACAAAATCGGTTGACAATGGAGCACATTAGCGCATTTTGAATTTATGGAACGCCGGTGTCTTCTGGGTTCGAAAGGGTTAAGACACTCAGAATATCAGACACTTTAGACATTGTTTTTTCCTTGGCTTATTCTTCTATAAACTTATTTTATTTTGCAACATCAACAATTACGAGATCATAATTTATTATAACGAAAAATTTATTAATTGTTTTTGTTTTGTTCATTATATGAAGGTATTATTATCATAAAATATCATGCCTTGAATTTTAATTACCAAAAAACTTAATTGCACATGGAAAAAAAAAATTAGAACAAAGGAACTGGTTTAAGATCAATGAATGGACGTGAGCTTTAACTTGTAGCTAAATTGTCCTTCATATATTTAAAAAAAAAAACTCCAAAAAAACGCCTTTTAAAATATGTATATTTCATGGACTTTGCATGATAATTTGGGGCAGCTGTGATAAGGAATTTGTTGCATGGTTTTAATTACTTTTTAATCGATATGAATGGTGCTTGTTAGTCTTGTGGGCTCTAATTATTTATATATTTTTTTTTTAAAAAATACAAAAATAAGGTAAAATTGACTCTATACCTTGTCAAAAGCACAAAGAACTTGTAATGAGATCTTATTTCAACATTGAACAAACGGGTGAATGACGGTGTAAACAAATATTTATTTCCTAAATTGAAAAACACATTTGTTTCTCCTAGATTATGAGCTGATGATGGTTGCATGGTTCACTGAATGCCATAAGGAAAATCAATCGGCATCAAATGAAGGGACTAAAAGGAAAATGTATTCCTCTCCCCCTCAAAATTTATTTGAGATAACGAATATATATATATAGGTAAAAAAAATAATGATAACTAAAAATAAAAATAAAAAATACTATTTTTTTTCTGTGTCTTAATTGACACTTTTTTTTATCCCTTTCAGGAGTTGGAATCTCATTTGAGCGTGAACATAGATGATTATTTAGACAAACAAATACATTTGTAGATTGTGAGAAAATTAATAAATTGTCTATTATTTAAAATATACTTTTAAGTCTAGTAAAAAGAAATCCATTATTTTTGCATGAAATTGAAGGCTTTATTTAGTATGGGCATTTAGAATAATCCAATTTAGTTTAAATGTGCACCGTTTTGTTTGATAACTTGTTACCATTTTGAAGGAAATTTCATTATTCCTCTTTCATAGATACCCTCGTCCCTATTGACAAAAACTGGGACAGTCCATTTTCACAAGCTTCCCTTGAGGCAACGTTTTTCCTTTCCAAATCATTTGCCATCGACAGGAACAGATGGTAGTAATCACTTGGTGCGAGGTCCGGACTATAAGGTGGGTGCATAAGAACCTCCAAACCAAGTTCTCCTAGCTTGATTGGCGAGTAACCATGATGTGTGGAGCCTGGCATTGTCCTGATGAGTGATTTCATTCATTCCCTGTGTGATTACTTCCTTCAAACGGTCCAATTGTTGACAGTACAGGATCGAATTAAGAGTTTGTCCGTAGGGGAGCAGCTCATCTTGGATTTTGCAACCTCCAGCCTTCATTAGTGCCTCAATGAATTTGGATAATGTAATCCTTTTTGTGTAAAGGAAGTACGTTGGCTACTAAGAGCGTTCAACCCCTTTGAACAATTGATACATATGTCAAGAAACAATATCTTCTATTTTTTTTTGTGTGTGTGTTTTTTCTTCCTTTTTCTATCTTTTGTGTCAATCATCAACCCTTTTTATCCATGAGAACTCACCCATACATACAAAGAATAGGAGGGGAACGGTTGTATATATAATATATAAACTATAAGAGATAACATTATTATTATAGTCAGAATTATCTAAGAAGGAAAAAATAAAGAGAGACTTGTCATCGATGCATTTATTTTTTGTGGTTCGTAGTGATGAATTTACTCATTAGGAAACAACGAAATGTATTTTGTATTTATATTTTTACAGATAAGAATGTCTTTAATTACTAAATACATAAATAAATGGGTCAAAAAATAGGATAAAATTTCCTTTGTGACATCATTAACATTATTACCTACGTAGACTTAAAGTATACTTTAAATATATATATTATATAAAGGTTGCAGCAAAACCTCTGTCACTTTTTACGTAAATGATGTAGTTGGAAGTTGAAAAAAAGGACATAATGAGGAAGACTTCGTCATGATGTTCCTATTTGTGAACTACAATTGTATTTTGTTCGATTGATAATAACAATAAATTATATGCATAAAAACAGAGCATTACTTTTAATGTGATTTTTGATTAATAAAAATTACCAGCTTAGTAGCACAGCATATTAAGTTCCCCTTTAACTTCATCTCATGCTTATCCAATTGAATTAACAAAATATAACAGTATCACTATAATTCAATAAGATTAAAGAATATAATAATTTAAAAAATAACTCTATGCCAAAAACTCCTTTACCACAAGGGTCAGATGCCTTTAATTTTCTTGAATATAAGATGTTTTCTGGTTGTTTTTTTTAAATCTAAGGAAATGTTTTTTCAATGTTTTTCCCTCTAGCAAAAATTAATTAACCACCAAATAGTAAAAGCTCAAGTTGGCTGTAAAACTGTGTATATTTTCAATAGCTATGATCATGTGTGGCATACTTAGGCCTAAAATTGAATCCAGAAATACTTGAAAGTCTTTGCAAATTGTAATATTTAAATTTCGATACATCTTCATTATTAACTCTTATGTTTAAATTTGAATTTAAACATATTTTATACAAATGTAATAATCTACTTTCATTGGTTGTTACAGGCAGTAGGCCAGGTTAAATCTCCATTGATAACAATTATATTAATTTTTGGAATAATTTTTGTAGGGGGATTACTAAGAATGAATTGGAATTTATCTATGATCCACCTTCGAATTCGTGAAAGTTCTTCCTATTGGTATATGTAGCAACAATTTAAAAATTAATAGATGAAATATATCGATTAGAATAACATATTTTGAAAGTTGAAGATTTATGCAGAATAAAAGTAAAAATTAAGACATTCGCATGCGTGAAAATGAATACTCAAATGTTCATTTTGTAAGAGGAGTTTGACCAAATTTTATATTCCTTGAAATAAACTAGAAAAATAAGTGAAAAAAGAGCACTTGTTATTTGTCAAAAAGTATTTTTAGGTTTTTTTTTATTAATAGTTTAAACGGTCAAATGTTTGACATTCACACTTTGAACACTTATAATTGCAGTTTTATATCTACAAATAATACTAATAATTATAAAAGCTTATAATTATAATTTACCATCGAATACATATAATTAGCCAAATCAAGGAAATATTACTTGAAAAATAAAATTTAAATAATAATTCTCACTAAATCCTAGTAAATACTTTGTATCCATATATTTATAACTTTGTAATGTAAATACACATTTAAGATTGTTATATACGCATGAGTCCTAATAAGTTAAGAAATATCACGTAATGTGAGTCTTCATTTTATTTGATCAAATACTCAATAAAAAATGTGACAAACTCCCTTTTTCAGCATCACATTAAGATTTGGAAATATGGATCATTGGATAATTTTTCAGAAAAAAATAATTCTACTAAACGAAATATTATTAGGAACCATGGTATGGCTTTAGTAAGATATGAATATTATGGAGTAAAAATTCATTAAGATAAAAAAAAATGAAATTTTCTTGATTGCAAATAACACAGTCGGAATTTAGGCTCGAGATTTTCTTTAAATAGTCTGGATATTTAAAGATATAAATCCATTTTATGCAATAAGTCCAAAAATAAGCGTATCGGGCACTTGACATCTCCTTTGAAGGCTGTGGGTCTCTGCTCTTTAATGCATTCCCTACTAATCCATTGCATGTAATATTCAAGGAGTTATTTAAGTACAAAGGATTTGGCCAACTTTTGGGCCTACTCTCGCACCCTACGCCCCCAGGAGTCCCTTTAGGTCAAAACAAAGACTGGAAATGGAATTTGAATTAAATACACAAGGAAATCATTATTTTTTAATGTAAAATTTTGTGTCTTAAGAACCTATATATTTATTTAAGATATTTAACAAAGTTTTATAGTATATTAGTTCAACTAACATATTTAGAAAATAGGTTTTTTGTATTACCTTTTTAGTAAATAACTACTCATTATACGTACATATTTTTTTTTCATGTTTTCCATCAACACAGTTCAAATGCTTCTCACTGAGGAATAATTTTCCGTGAAAAATTGTGTCAATTGGCCTATAAACCATATTCCTCTCTTTCCTTCTTTTAAAAAAAGACGAAGTTTATAGCCTTTTTATGTAGTACATAAATGTTCCTTTTAAAGGCAAAACCAAACAAAGTTAGTCCCAATTTTTATCCTTCATTTATTTATTTATTTATTTTTCAGGATGTCATGTTCTTACCAAATAAAAATTATATATATATATATATAAATATAAACAAAACAAAAAACCTCATCCATTCAGCTCCTAAAATTCCAATCCCACCCTCTTTACCAAAGCCCCTGACTTTCTTTCTCCAGTCCCCCAACTTTCATAATATTTTTTTTCTCTCCAAATAATAATTAAAAAAATTCCCCCTCTTTAGTTTATTATTACTTGAGCCACGCCAATTTTCAAAAAATATATATATATAATATGTATATGTATACCAACATTGGAAATAATTTTATGACTGAATTTATTCTTGATAGTATTTTAACTCCCTTCACTTTTTGTATAATTACATACTTCATTTTTGTACATATGATAATTTGTTCTTATAAATGATTTGATTGAACTGTATAAGTACATATTATAATCCAGTGTTCATTTTAATGTTTCCTCCCTGTTTCCTAGTTTCTCTCCTTATTTATGACTTTGTCCCATATTTCTTCTCCTTTCTTAAATGGTTGTTTACTGTTTACGTTCAACCATATGTTAGTAAGAAGTGCTTATAGCATATGTACATATATATCCTATATCTTATGAGTAGGGAATTTTGGTTCAGCCAAAGACATTTGGTTCAAAGTTATACTCGATATGAGGCAACATATTATTTATATATTGATTTGTAGGGGTATTAACATCAAGTACTTACATATTGGATATGTATGTTAACTATTATTCGAACAAAGTAAAGTATATTTGTGTCAAGTCAACAAGAAAACCAAGTTTATCTTAAATATTTCAAAAATGAGTGTGAACTGCACTCATATTCTTGAAGACATTTTCTTTCCTTTGTACTAATAGTATATTTATATTAATTAAATAATGACTCCAATAATTGCAACTGTATTACAGGAAAAAAACACAGGCCACAATCAAGAATAAAAAACAGTTGGTATTTCTGACTACGTAGTTACTATGACCTAAGTTGATTCTTAATTGTTCTTAAACTGGTTTTAGCCAACTGCAACTAAATAAATTTCTGGGGCTATGAAAAAGATGGACGTTCTTTCAGGGACCATATCAGCTCCATGTGTAGTCGACACATTTACCCGATTGCTCTATTGAATAGATAACAATCCGTGGTTTCTCGATTAAAATTGACATTTTAGTAAAAATCATGCGCAATAGGGCTTAAAATAATTCCGAAATATTTTACTGTTACATTTATGAAATAAAAAAAACATAGATGTGGATTTCCTCTTTTTCAATATTTGAATAAAAACTTGCTTTCATGTTGACACATTTATTCTCTAGATGTGATCACTATGTATGTATTACCAATCAGAAGAACATAGTTGTATACAATATTATAATTTATATTCAGATTTTCCTTAAATATTAAATATGATTTCATATATATATACACCTATATAATGCAAAATAATTAATTTATTGGCCAGGTAGGGATGCTTTTCTGCAAAAAATATTTCAAGCATGAGGAAATTAACAAAAAAAAAAGACCAAAATTGAGCTTATTTGTAAGCAAAAACCAGAACAATTCAGGTTTTATAAGAGAAAATAATTTAAAAAAAGAAAAATGAATATAAAGCTCCTATGAAATTTTTTTAGTTGATTCCTCATTAATATTCATCGAAACTAAATGATTTTTTTTTGTTGAATTCTATTATTAATCAATGATAAGATACAATTAAACCTAAACTCACATCCTACGAAAGACTCAAAATCAGTTGGCAGTTGTCCAATTTCTTCCGACTGTACATATAACTAAATGTTCTTCATTTAATAATAGCTGAAACACAAATAATTCAAACTCAACCAATCAACGTCTAGAACACTAAATAGGGGTAAAATAAGTCAGAAAATTGACAATTAACAACAGAAAAGAGTGTACATTTTTATTTAATAAGGGTTAGCCCCGTATAATAAGGGAGAAGTAGAAAGTCAAAAGCAGATAATATTAATATACATGGGGGTTGTTGATATTTTATACTGATAAATTTATAAATTATGCTTAAAAATATTATAATCAAAAAAAAAAATGTTAACCCTTTCAAACCCGTAAGATATCAGAAAGTATTTTTAACCGGAAGTTATATTTTTGATGCCAAAATGACTATACTAACCTAATATAATTTTATAAAATTAATTTTAACTCACCTGTTTTCTAAAAAAATATGAGATACTGGTGTCCCTTTGGGTGTGAGGGGAACTTTTTCATCTTTAAAAATACACGGTTTATGAGTACTTTTTTCGTATTTATTATTTCTTTACGTACATTAAATCTTTATTCTTATATTCTAATTGACAAAAAAAATTGAAAATTTTTAAATAAAAGTATATATCACATGTTATGGACATTTTACAGGTGATATTTTATGAAGCAATTTTTGCTAATATATTTTAAAAAACTCCCTTTACACTCAGAGGGATACCTGTGTCCCAAAAGAACTTAGACTTGATTAATTTCTAAAGTATGTGTTAGAACTAAAAGATATTTTAAACTTATAATAATTCTTTAAGTATACATTAACAAATAATTGACTAACTAATTATTTCCTTGAAAAACACAAAAAGTTATTTGGATTTAAACATGATTTTTTTGGCATGTGTAAAAATCGTAATGTTCTTCAGTACCTTGAAAAATATTTAAATCAAATTTTTTTATGACTAACTATGAAATATTAATAATAGCTTGACATTTTAGCTATCAAATAAAAAAACAAAAACAAAAATCGGTTTTCAATGGAGTCCACTAGGCCACTTTCAATTTATGAAACACCGGTGTACTCTGAATTCGAAAGGGTTAACCTAGGTTTTTCTATACAAATTTGTACAGTTTGTAGCCAAGTATGTACATATTTCCACTAGGCACAACTTTAGTACTGAATAAATAAATAAAAATATATCTATCTATCTCTAACACGTCTCATCATACAATAAAATTTATGTATGTATTTATAATACATATGGACATATGGTTCTTTGAGTTACTATGATTGTTGACATCCTTCTTTTGTAATTCTATAGGACCTGTTATCTTGATCAAATCATATTTAGTCTCTTCCTATTACTTAATCAAATAGATTATATTTATTTACATAGTCTATAATTTACTTTAGGGGTTTGTTTTAATAATAATTTACTTAATTCGAAGGGAGCTTCAATATTTACCTTTATATTGAATTAAATAATCAATTTTAAGGACCATTAACTAAATTGGTTGAGCAAAGAGTTGAAAATATAGATTCATGTATATATATCTATAGAAAAGGCCTGACGTTGCAAAGTATAAATATGTGTCAAGTCAACAAAAAATCAAGTTTGCTTTCAAATATTGAAAAGGAGAAAATCCACTCTTATGTTCTTTTACTTCATAAATATAACAGACAAATATTTTGGAGTCATTATAAGATCTATCGCGCACGATTTATATTAAAATATCCCTTTTAATCGAGAAACCAAGGATTACTGCCTATCCAATAAAGAAATTGGATAAATGTTACTACTGCACATGGAGCCGATATGGCTTCTGAAAGAACGTCCATCTTTTTCATAACCCCAGAGGTTTATTTGGTGGCAGTTGGTTTTTTCAAGTATAATTAAGTTGCAGTTATTGGAGTCATTATTTAATTAATCGAAATATACTTTTAATACAAACGAAAATGAATTGCTTTAAGATTATGATGGCAGTTCTGACTCATTTTTGAAATATTTCAGATAAACTTGGTTTCTTGTTGTCTTGACACATATACATATATAAATAATTTTTCGATGCAACCCCGTCTTCATACGTAAAATATTGTACACATAGTTCTCCCATGAAGTGCTCTTTATTTATCGTGTCTAGCTTGGTTCGAAGCCTTAAATAATAAAAAAAAATTTACTCAAAATAATACATATTACGTCATCCAAAGAACATCATTTTTTTTAATTATGAAGGAGTGGAATGACTATTATAATATTTTATGAAAAAAGGACTTCATTCTGACACCTACTTTTAATTGCACCTTTTAAATTGACTTTTGGTGTTTACAAACTCGTGATATGGTACTTGAGTCCTTTTTTATGGAATCAAACTCATTTCGGACTTGGAGCTACGTGGACATGTATTTGAACTTGAACCTTCGAATGATATATAATCAGACTATAAATCTTATTTGAGTCAAAGAACTCATACCCATTCGTGAATATATTATAAATCAAAGCTTTTGATACATATATATGTATATATATATATATATATATATATATAAGTATATTTTTATTTAACAACTATATATGAAAAAAGTTTTTACTTCACAGAAACTTTTTATTGGGTATCTTTTGATATCTTTTGGTTTTTTCTATCATTACATGAATAAAAAAAAATATGAATTGAAATTGTTCAAAAATTGTAACAAAATTTGAACCATTTTATTTTCTCTAGAAAAAAAAAGCCTTGATATTTGAAGATTAATTATTATTATATATTTCAAATTGGTTTATGAGAAATATCAATCTATTTTTCTTTTTAGTTGGTTCAGTAAATATATTTGTATGTATATGAAGGCCAAATAATTTTACTTACAAATTCTAAAGGAAGAAACTGTCAAAGATTTTATATATATATATTTTGACAACCTCTGGGAATAATACACTCTTTCCCCTTCATAAAAATAATTTTTATTAAATCAAAGTATCAAGGATAATTTATATATATATATATATATTTAAGCAATAGGTATTGTGATATCTATAAAAATAATAATAAGAAAAAAGATTTAATATCAGAGTACAAAGTCAAGGATAGAATTGATTTGACAGCTAATGTCATATCAATATTGATTGTATGTATCCCTGAAAGGGTCGTCTCAAATCCCTTGAAATTGACTTATATATTTCTTTCAAAATTGATATCTCTTACTATCTTCAATTCAAATTATTATTTGTGCAAAAAAAAGCTTTTTAGTGGGTAGTACTTACTAAAGAACCCCTAAGTGGGACGGGGTGTGTGTGTGTCTGTTACTTTATGAAAGTTATGATATTCTATTATAGCCTTATTTTTCTTATGCTTCAATGTCTTAAAAGTATTTTGGCAAAAAAAAAAATTTCCAGAAAAGAGATTGGACCGAAAAGTCAATAAAAAAAATATTACCTTTGTACAAAAAAAAAAAGATTTAAATTCAATAATAAGTGAAATGAAGTACGTATAATTTTATTGGAATTATCAATTAATGGATTTTTGTTATTTGATCTATGAACCTTTCCTCCTACAGGAAAAGAAAAGTAGACTTAAAATTAAATGGTAATGAGCCAATTACGAAACGATTACACACTACTAGACTATTTTTTATTTAATTGCAGAAATACCTATATTAGGAATTTAGAAAATTTAGTTTGAGTAGAACAAATCAACGTTAAGGATACTAAACAGAGGCAAGATTAGAGAAATCGTCAGTTGACATAAAAAAATACATATTTTTTTGAATTATTGATATAACGCCTTGTTTTAAATGTAATGTATGTAGTAAATAAAAAGACTCTGTCTTTAGGGAGAATGTATTTATGTATATTGAAAAAACGATTAGGAAAGTCGTCAAAGAAGGGGGTTTTTAAAATATGTACAAATATATATATATATATATACAAACTCCTCTTGTATGCAAAATTTTTATATATTTTAATTAGTCTCGTAGTTTTTTTATTTTTATTTTCTTTTTTTTAATTAGTCAAGAACTTACTCAACGGATTTTTACGACTCCTTGTTAGGTTGAAAAAAAATTTTTTTTTATTAGTTCAACTCATGATGAAAATGGTTCATTTAAGAAACATAAAATACTTCTCAGATTGCCACAAATCCATTTTCTTTTTTTTTTTGTTATATATGTAATTGTTTTCCAATGGTTAATGATTGGAAGAAGATATCTTAACGATTTTGAATGGGATTTTTATACGTATGTATGCCCATTATCTAAAGACTTAACGAACAAAAAGATTAGAGATATATACAACCATATACATATATATGCATGAAGTTGTTATTAAATATTTACAATGTACATATGTATGTTATTATCCTTCATGATCTGGAGTATTTCAATCATCATTATTTAAAAGTTGTGTTTTTAGAAAGGAAAAAAAAAGTCATATTTGCTCATTAACGAATTCATGTCAATTGAAATGTATTTTCAATCTTTTGTAAAAATGCTACCGTGGCTTTTACATGCAAACACAGTAGTAAGACTCCCTGGCACTCATTTATGTTTGTGTTTTTCTTTTAGGGTAGGCAATATCTCTTTCTTTATAGATATATATTTACATACATCCACACAGTTCTCATTTGTTTAATGTGGGAAAAATGTAAATTTAAAATGAAAACTTCATATTTGTAAAAAATTGCCGTAATTACAGCTTCTTCTAAAAGAAGAAGAAAAATGATGATATAATTCTTCTAAAGAAAAATACAAGGAAATGAGTGAGTAAGTAAGTGAAGAAAGAACAAAATAATCCAGGATTTTTTGACCTGATATCTACATGAAAAAAAAGAATAAGAAATCATATTGTACACATAAAATATTTGTAGTTTATTTTCTACTCAAACAGAATATGAGATGACACCTTAGCCCAGGGAGGTCAAACACACGGTCTGCAAGGAGGTTCAATCAGGTCCACAGGATAATTTGAAAATAGAAAAAATACAAAAAAGACATGGATTAAATTTTTTAATTAAAGATAATTCATCAAATATCTACTAGGGGCCCATGTTAGTCTTTCTTTTAAACGTCTTTTGTAAACTATTGTAAAGTTCATTGTTACAATTTCGATATCAGCTACTTAAAGTTTGTGCAATTTTGTAAAATGTTTTATACAAGTGTTGTTCAATACATTTTGAGTTAAATTTGACAATATCCTTGTTCTTCTTACAAATCAAAACAACGAGATATTTTGGCTATTTATAGCTAAGTATGCTATAATTATAATGGTCTGGCCATCGACGTCTACGTCGATGTGAAATGAGTTTGACCACCCCTACTTTAGTTCATCAAATGTAGGTATCATGAGATTTATGCTATGAATAATTATGCCATATCCCCACACAGTAATCAGGTAAACTCTTCTTTAATTGATCAAACGGAAGTAAATAAACGTTCACAACAGGACTATTATTTGAGTCAAAACTAAATCAGCGTGATTGATTGTTTTTCGTCTCTATATATACAATGTAAATGTTCATACTATGATTTCATCGTTCGTATAAATGATTATATATATATATATTGTATGGGTCTTATTATTGATAAAATAAACAAGTACCAAGGAATGTAAACAACATTTCCACATAATTTCTTTCCTCTTGCTCCGTGTCTTCCCTTGTCAAACTCTTATTGAACAGCAGTCTAAGAAAATAATCGAAAACAATACTCACACATTTATATATAAGTATAAATTATATATAAATGAACGAATGTACAATATTTATGTATCGTAACATATTTTATGAAAGTAAGAGATTTAATGTAATTGACTGTGGTTGGCATATTCGATCGAGAGGAGCTCTTCTACGTACTTATGTGTGTATAAACAGTTGACTTTCTATGTGAGTCAATATGTATGTATTTCTAGACGTCTGAAAATGGAGAAAGTTCATCCCTATCATTTCACAAATTTAACTGTGAAGAAAATTAATTAAATATGCTTGAGTAATGATAGACAAATGAGGAGTCAGAAAATAGTTGTTTATGAAATGTAGGTATTGTGGGTAGCAATGTTCTTTAAAAGAGTAATGACTTATGCAAAGTGGATAACATCTTTGGTGAATAAACCCTCCAAAATATATGTTTTATGTATATCATATAAAGTGAATTTATTTGATAATGAGTTATGTTGGGTGATGTTCTTGACTTTGAAACATTACAAATTAGTTCCGTCCCTCGTTTCATCACTTTTATCTGTCCTTAAAAGCCTCCCAAATTGTAAAGCAGCCTCTAGTTAACATAATTTATTAAAACCCCTAATGATTATATTCAAGTACAATGTTCATTTTTTTTAAATAGATTATTGTTTGCATACTTAATAAATTCATACGGAACGATAAATTGAGGCTCATAAAGGATGATAAAATGATAAAAGGGGCTGATTTAGAGTGGAAATAAGTTAATTATACATATCAATTTGTAAATACCATTAGCATCATATTCTGGTGATAAAGAACTGGTTTCTTGATGTAATATAGCATAAACTCAAAGGCTTGACTCTTTTAACCATAAGTTAACCTATAAAAGCCAGGTTCGTTTAGCCATGAAAGCTTCTTAAGAAAGTCAATTGTAGGATTCTCAAACTAAATCAAAAATTGTGTTATGACTTTTGTATGTACATATACAGATAATAACATCACGAAATGAAGCGCCTTTTTCATCAAACAGCCTTATGTGCCCAGTCTGAAAGCGTATTTTGTATTTAAGACGAGAAGTCCAAATTCTGGATTTGATAGTACCTAGAACAATATATTGGAATTGTCACTCCAAAAGGTCGACCCATAGAGAACAAACACTGTCATTAGAGTCATTCAAATTATAATGAAAAGACCCGGATAGTAAGTGACTTACTTTACAACAGACATGGACACTAGGTACTCATTTTAAATTTAAATAAAAAGTGATCCCTAGACTCTATAGAACACTAATGCAAAAAAACATACAATCATCAGCTAGATGTGGCTAGACACATTGGTCATTGCCACATAATGGCAGTAAATGTATTTTTAAGAAGTAAGTTTTGAGTCAACTTACTAACATTCTAGATTACGAGCACTTAATCCAACTCTACTTAAATGATTGGATTAGGTTTGTATCCATAATATGAGTATTTAATTACCTCTCTAAAAGGACGAATTAATGCTTAAATTGATGTGAATTATAAATGCTAAAAATAATTTACACATTTGAGATTAGTCGTTATGCAAGAAGTATTGTCTCTTTCAAAATTGTTATTCAAATTATAAACACATTTTTGGATATATTTCAAAAGAGGAGTTCCCACTCAAATACTACAAACAAACGAGCAGTAGATAGATGTAATTATTTCCCAAATTAATTTGATTAATTAAATGTTCTATTTTAATCAAATAGAGTTGTTTCCAAATAATTTTAAGGTTCAAATCCATCTATGACCAGAGTAATCATGTTTTTTTAATTATTTTGTTTAAAAATGTATATTTGCATCAAAATGTTTTCCTAGTTCAATAGAGTGGTAATTATGTACTAGGTTAAATATATGTATACAGGAAATGAATGGGTCTTTCAACTTGTATGTATAATTATTTCTAAGCAAATTATAGTTTTATGTGATGACTTGTACATAATTCTTAGCAGGTCTATGTGTAACTATGTTTTATTGTAAATCGTTTTTATATTCTTGAATTATATATATATGTACGTACAAGAAAAGTAATGGTTGCTTCCTTTAACTAAGTATAAAAAGGAATTTGCAAAGAATATATAAAAAAAGCAAATTCATCCTTACTGAAAAAATTATGAAATAAAATAAAAGGTCATACCTTGATTTATGGTAAACATATGTACACTAAATAGGGTAAATGTAATTAAATTAACAACAAAAGGAATTTATTGTTTAAAAAAAATGAATGTTAGATTTTTGAAGTCATGAAGTCAACATCCACCAATTGTTTATTGTTTTTGTCTATTTTTCAAGTTAAATAAAATTTTGAAATATACAAGGTAATTGATATTTTTGAAAAATTACAATTTTTTTTAACTTTAACAATACCTTTTTAAGTTCAATATGGGAATAAATAAATAAAAAACAGTATTCACGAAATTTAACATAATAAAACTTTATAAGATGCAAAATTAATTAAATATAGTTATTAAAAAGTCATATTTCATTTTCATTTATTAGAATCTCATGTCAAAAAAATTAATCACATCTATATACAAAACGATTCTGGATGCTAGCAATGCAATTATTACTAATCATAGAGGTAATTTTCTTTAGTCCTTCTTCAATGTGCTGCTCCAGAGCTGTTCTTGATCTTTGCTCTGAAATGCTGCAATCATTTCTTTCAGCATTACAAATATTCTCAATTTTTCTAGCTAATTCTCTTTTCACAAAGGCTTTCAAAGTTGATCAAATATGCTCAATTGAATTAAGGATAGAACTGTATGGCCAAAGTCTTAAAATTTTGTAAATGAAAAACTCTTCTTCATTCAAAACATCTTCAATCATGGTAATTTGTAGTAATTGTATTGCTAGTATCCAGAATTGTTAATTTTGTTGACATGAGACTCTAATAAATGAATTGAATGTTGACTTTTGAATAACTATATTTTATTTTGCATCTTGTTTTGTTTTTTTATATTTATATTTAATTTTAAAATTTATTATCATGTTAAATTTCCTGAATACCGTTTTTTATATTTATTCCCATATTGAGCTTGAAAAGGTATGAATTTATTCTAATTGTAAATAAATATTAAAAACCGTTATCTACCAATGGTAAACAAAAGTCAATTTTACCAGTTCATAGTCAATGTACATATGTTCTTATGTCATATCAAAATGAGCTATAATGTATTTTGATATAATTTGATTAATATATACGTATAAAACAATTTGACGAATAGACATTTCACACGAAAAATATTATATATATATATATATGTGTGTACATATTCTAATATAAATTAAACTGATATTGGAATGAATAAAGTTCTTTCTCGTTTAGCCTTATTTGTTTATGTGAGAGCCATAGTGTATTATTTTTCCCATTTCTTTTGTGAAGTAATATTTTAATTGTATTCATAACAACGAAGTAACATTGGACAAAAAAAATTTTTTTTTACCCAAGAGTCATATTTATTTTTAGACCATTAGTTGTCTCCTATCTTCTTATAAATTCAGTTGTCATCATTTTCAGAACCAAAATACATATATTATATATTTATCACGAGTAACAAGTTTGACATTATAATAACATAAATGCATATATGTATAGTACTTTTTGATTAAATTACCATTCGGAAAATTGTCTTAGAATCCATATAAGACTAAAAACGTCAAGGAATATCAAATGACTCTCAAATGTAGTATACAAAAGGGTTATTATAAGTCTTTTCACTATACAAAATTGTTTGGATATTGAAAGTTTCAATAATATTTATTTATTTTCAGATTTTTTTCTCTTAAAGATTGTCTTTTTTTGACAATCACAGGTATATAGATTATAAATTAGCAGTCTCAGATCGCTAGTTTTCAGCTATTTTTTATTAATCATATTATGAAAAATTTAGATATTTTGAGTTGGAAAGATTTGATTTTTGAATATTGATAAAAGAGTACTCGTATTATATTCATCTTTCATTGATAATTAATTGATTAACACAATAGTATCTTTTAAACATTAATAACTCTCATGTACTTACTGACAGCTGTCTATTGATTTATTTCTTTTACCCATTAAATGAGTTTTGAATGTTTTGAATCATCAGCCGATGTTAAGCTGTGAACTACTATCAAATGAAGAACTTCCAAAGTCACGAATAATTGACTACCTAACAGTTAATTTTGTGTCTTTTTTTTTGTGAAAACCTTGTAAGATGAAAAGGAAGTTGTTATGCATCACATAAAGAATTAATATCTACCCTGGCTTCCTATTTGTGTTTCGAAATTTCATACAATGATTCCTGGCGTTTATATCCCTATTATTTAGGAGGAGATAATAGTCAGGCAGTTGAACTATAAACAAAATTGCCTAAATCTTGCGGCTATTAGACTTGACCTTTTCGATAGAGTTACAGTTATGTAGATTCAATCAAATTATTGGTTATTTTTAAGTAACTACATATAAGTGTGAGCCCCCAAATTTTGACCACTTTTATATTACATTTCTACCTAAAAAACAAATTAATTCTAACGAACTATCTTACAAGGCAGTTGTAGACACTATCATAATGAAGAAAGTAATATAGGATGCTCGTGCTTAAGTAGGATAAATTCAGCATCTGCATAGCAACTTTGAATTTGTTTCTCTTATGAAAAACAATGTCGCATATAGAAGAGTCCTGTGTGCTAACATGGTTTAATGTTGGATTAATCATGTTAGCAGTCAAAATATTTATGTTATACTTGTTTTGTTTTTAATAGTAAGCTACTGCGTTTTTTCTTGGGTGAGTAGTTACTTTCAAGTATCTGCAGTTCAAATATACTTATGCTATGAATTCAAAATGCGAATGCACTACATTGTCAACCGATTCTTGTTTTTTTTATATATTTGTTTGATAGCTAAGATGTCAAGCTATTATTCATACTTAATAGTTTGTCATAAAAAAATTTAATTTGAATATTTTTCAAGGTACTGAACATTACGATTTTTACACATGTAAAAAGTTCATGTTTAAACCAAAATAACTTTTTGTGTTTTTCAAGGAAATTATTTGTTAATGAAATATTTATTAAGTAGATCCTCGTTTATCGTGCCGGATATGTTCCAAAGATAACCCGTGATAGGTGAAATCCGCAAAGTAATTAGCTTTATTTTTTATTGTTATTTTACAATGCAATACTGTACTGCAGAATGAAACAAAAAACAAAACCTCTTTTCAGGCCTGACTCCGCTGCTCTGTAACTTAACTTTTTCTGCAATAATTATTATCTTCCTCGACCATTGGCGCGTCTGGAGGCGCCTTTGTCTGTACAGAACGTTTCTTTGACATTGTGGGTTTTGTCACGGAGAAAAATTGCAAACGTAAATTTGGCAGAATGTACAGGGACGAAATTTTTTAGCATTGATCTAATGAAAAACCAATATCAACTTTTTTCACTTATAGACAACAGTAATGCCTCTAAGCCAATCGGGATTCACTGTAAAAAAAAGGCAATCTAAAAAATTCTGCGAAGCAGCGATAGGTGTAGCACGATATAGCGAGGGAAAAAATTAAAGAATTTTAAGTTTAAAATATCTTTTAGTTCTTACACATACATAAGAAATTATTCAAATCGAAGTTCTTTTGGTACACAAGTGTCCTTTCGGGTATGAAGGGAGGTTTTTTATATTAATATATGAACAGAAATCGCTTCATAAAATATCACCAGTAAAATGTACATAACATGTGATATATATTTTTTATTTAAGATTGTTCAAATATCTTAATCAAGTAGAATATAAGAATAAATAATAAACGTAACTAAAGATATATTAAATACGCAAAAACTACTCTAGTTTTTGCGTATTAATTATATCTTTAAGTACATAAGGATGACTAAATTCCCTTTACACCCAGAGGGACACCAGTGTCCCATAATTTTTTAGAGAAACGGGTGAGTTACAATTAATTTATAAAATCAAATTTGGTTAGTATGGTGATTCGGATCTCAAAAAAAAAAAAAATAACTTCCAGTTAAAAATACTTTCTGATACCCTACGGGTTTGAAAGGGTTAATGTCAAACCTGTCTTTAAAATGTATATAAACAAATATATATATAAACATATATATTATAGAATATACAACATTCAATGTAGGCCAAAAAACATCCTAGTCTTTAAAGGCATTTGAACAAAATATATATACATATGTACAATGTAAAAAATTTAGGTATATGCTTATATGCATAGGTTGTTATTGTTGTTGATGTTTCCTAAAGATTAGGGAGTATATATATATATATATAAAAATGAAACTTTAAAGTACATAAAGTAATGGGCATTAAACATTGTTATTTATTTTAAAAAATGTATATTTCATTTTTAGTATGTATGTATAACGGAAATGGCTAAAGGCATAAGTACATTTCATTTATTTATAAATATCTTTATCTTATTTATTTTTTTGTTAAAAGAGTACTTTTTCTTATTTTTTTTCAGAAATATGATTTTTCATGAAATCATTTTGATTTATAACTTTTTCTTTTTTGACGTGAAGACTTAAGTTGAAATGTTTATTTCATTGCTTTTAGAAATTTTGGTGCTGTCTATGGAGGAGATATGTAGTTCCTCTTGTAGCAAATTTATTTCATGTGTAAGTACTTTAATAATGAATAAATAAAAAGTATACATAGTCTGCAATAATCATCATCATTTAAAAGAATTCACATTTTATTCATATATGTACTTAGATGGCAAAGCCATTTGAAAATGAATTATGGTTTATAATTCTATGGACTCACTTGGGAGTGAAAAAATGTTAATTGCTTTGAAATTGTTATGTTTAAGGTACGTAATAAAGACAATGAATTGGTAAAAAAGAAAAAAAAGAAAAAAAATACTTTCCAAAATTAATAATTTTATGTCCCTAGTTGCTTTTAAGAATGCGCCATAGGTTAATTGCAAGTCATTAGAATTCCAATACACTTGATTATTAACTTTATATAAATGCGGTACTCATAAATCGTCTATTAAATAAATTGAGTAGTTTTTTAATAATATTGTCTATAAATATTATACTAACTCAAAGGTATTATTATATGTATGTGGTTTTTAAATAAACTTTTATTAAATAATACATATAACAAACATAAGTCAATTCATGTTTTCTACGTAATTTAAAGCAAATATTACCAAAAAAAAAAAAATAGAGAGAAGTGTATTCTATATGTGCCCATTTCAACGTCAAATTGACAAAAGGAAAAAGAAAAACCACAATCACAGAATAGGATGATTTTTTGTACAGGAGCTTATATATATAAAAACGACACGTATAAAATCTGGAACTACGTTCTAAATTTCCTTCCATCAAAATTAGATTCTCCCAAGTGAATAGATAATCTTTTTCTCAGAGCACTCTGGGAGACGCAGGAAAATCAAATATTTTTTTACAAATGCTTTTTACCTCAACGTTGCGATTCTGCAAAGATATTTTTAGATTTCACCGCATGACCACGCAATAATTTGAAAGACACCTTGACAGAAGATACTATAATTTTCCATACCAAGGTCATCATGAAAGGTCAAAATTATGTTCCTAATTACCTTCCCGTAGAAGACCCTTTTATTTATATTTTGACGGGTAATGTCTATATACTCTAAAAGAATTGTACAATTGAGGAATATATTATTTCCATTTGATACTGCCAACAGTGGCCAGAATTGATGATAATTTGACAGCCCATTTATCAAATCGATATCCTTCATAAGGCATCAATATAATTTATCAACAAGGGAGGATCATTCTCCATTCGAATGTAGGATTCCTCGTCAAATCAATGAAATTGAATCGTCATAGATAATTGGATGACACCACCTTATAGCTGAACTAATGGTATTTATTGGTCTTATGTAACTACTATGAATTAAGAGTTCAGAGTGATTCCATGTCAACGTGGAAGAGTCATGAAGCCTTTCATCTCATATTTAGATCAAATTTGGAAGAAATGTTTTTTGATTCAAGATATGCAGAATTTGCATAACTTAAGCGTCAAATTGCATGCTCTTCAAAAGTTAAGTAGACAAACATGGGAAGTCGACAGTAATATATTCGAATTCCGGAATAAAGCTATGATCCTTGATAAAGCTAAATTACCTCATAGTCAATTTTTTTAATCTAGAAATAAACAAAAGCTATCATATTGTCTCTTGATTCTCGAGATATATTTGAAATACACAATCAAATGCAAATTGAAAAAAAGTGCCTTTTAGCAATAATATGTAAGTTTATTGTGTAAAAATTTGATATCCTTAAACTGAATCATATAAAGTGTTTCAACTGTTTTTCGTCTCTCCATCAGTATCATTTCTTTGTAGCGCAGTGGAGAAGACCAAAATCAATTGAGACACATGGCCAAATTTGTATACAATAAACTGTTATTTTATTACTAAAAGTTTATTATTTATCCTACTTTGAAGGTTAAATTCTCTCTATCTAGCAATATCACGCTTAATAATAAAAAGCCAAATTTACCAAATTTTATTTTCAAAACTTTAATCTTCCTCCCCATTCTATATGTTTCAATTTTAAAATGTGAAAAAGTAAGAAATATGTCGAGAAATAAAATTACAATTTTATGTTTATTCGCATAAAGACTGATTTGTTTCCAAATTTTTCAAAGCAAATTAACTAAAATTCTTCTTTTAACGATCAAAGACTTTAAATTGACCGCTAAAGTCAGTTTAAATATCGTCAGCATCAGTCAATATAGTTTTTTTCCTTTAAAATTTCACTATAAATTCACTGAAGTGCCTATAAATTCCTATAAATATGATTTTGTTAAAAATCATACTAAAATCGTATCATATTCATTGCTTTTTTTTTGCACGTAGTTAGAACAGCTTGAATGCTCCAAGAAACATTCAAAATTTTCATATATTTAAGAAAACATACCAGTTGTGTTCTAATATTTTTGTTTTGTTCAGAAGTTGTTCCATCTGTTGTTTTCTATAATACCAACAATATTGAATTCGTTTATTTCATATATACTAAAATAACACTCCTTATATGACTACTAGTATATTTTAATACACTAATGGTATTACACATTCATACCTACCAATTGATCTTTTTGGAAGGTTAAAAACTACTGGAAATTAAATTTATTACCATCAATGAAAACAAATTTATGTAGTTTGCTGTTTTTCAGGAGATTCAAGATATGGCAACATCTATCAAGTTTTATGCGTTAATTGAGGTCTGAAAGTTTATGTCTCCTAGTCATTTTATAAATAAAAACCCAAGGTTGTCCTTAAGTAATGGGTGCATTGAAATCTGGCTTATTTCAGCTTCTGCAGTTAATTTTCCTACAGACCGATGTTGATTCTTTCTCAACTTTGACCTAATTTCAAAAAAGTATATTTCGTTCGAACTAATCATTTATTGTTTGATCCGGTTGGTTGGTTAATTGGATATTTAACCAGTCTTCCTGAACTTTTTCTAAACTCTTCAAACTGTTTGACGAGCAAAAAAGGTTTTTTTTCTTTTTTTGAAATGACCTTTTTATTGAGGTTTTTGATAGCCTTTTAATCTACAGCCATCATTATAGTCGATTTTTAAACCTCAGACACAATATATTTAATTCTTATCAAATCATGTATTAAACATATTTATCATGCTTAGACTAATCTATTTAAAACTATCTTGATATCTTGTTGCCAAAAAATATGACGTATCCAGTGGGTGGAAATGAGTCTTAATTTGATCGGAGGGTAAAATGTATATACAAGTACGAGGTTTGATAAAAAAGGAATCGTTATTTTCGATTCGCATATTTTTTATTTCTGTTGGTACACATGTACACAATGTATATTGATAATATCATCTAGTTTGTCTTTGACAGATAAAAATATTAGACGTCTTTTGGTGTACTCTGTCATTACCTACTATTGGAAATTTAATGAATCAAAAAATCGCTATTAAATTTTGAATAAAAAATGAAATTAAGTATGCCAGGGCATTCGAAATGTTGACTGTGACATTTGGCGAGTCTACTAAATTGAAAACGAGCTTAATTGCAGTATAAACGCTTCAAAGAAGGCCAAAAAGATGTAGATCACGATGTTAATTCTAGTAGTAGCCCCAGTACGTCAATAATTAATGAAAACGTTAAAAAAGAGAAGTAAATGGTTTTGGGAAATTCTCCATCATTATAATATATATATATATATAAAAAAGGTTAATATAAATATTATTCAAACAATAGCAAACATGAGTAGATAGCACAAACATTGTGCACACAATCTCAAGAGGCATACTCTTTATGGTACAAGTAGGTTGCCTCAATCATTCATGTTTACCTACCAAACAAAACCCACAAACCTTTGTATCGTAACACAATGATGTAGCGGACATACTATAATGTATTAGAAGGAAATTTGAATTTAATTATTTGGGGATAGGAATAAATGACTTTGTTTTTTAAATTGACACTACTGTCATTGTTATATGTGTCAGGTCAACAAGAAACGTAGTTTATCTAAAATATTTCAAAGATGAGTGTGAACTTCACTCATATTCTTGAAGACATTCTCTTTTGTTTGTATTAATAGTAGTCTATTTCGATTAATGACTCCAATAATTGCAACTGTATTATAGGAAAAAACCAACTGCCACTAAATAAATCCCTGGGACAATGAAAAAGATGGACTTTCTTTCAGGGACCATATCGGCTCCATGTGCAGTCGACACATTTGTCCGATTGCTCTATTGAATAGACAGCAATCTTTGGTTTTTTTTTATATAAAGTGACATTTTAGCAAAAACCAGCCGAGATAGGTCTTAAAATGACTCCAAAATATTTGGCCGTTATATTTATGAAGTAAAAAAAACTTATAAGTGGATTTTCTACATTTCAATATTTGAAAACAAATTTGCATTCTTGTTGACTTGAAACATATGTGAGCTGATTCATGGAAACGATCCTGGAAAAAAAAACAGAAAAGGAGAAAAGAGTCTTTTTCATTTTCTAGCTATTTATACTTCATAGGAGTAGACACTAACTTTTTGATCATTCTAAATTTTGCTACTTATAATCAAAATACCTAAAAGTGTGGTAAACATATCTTTTAGATAATAGTCACTATTTTATATGTCATACCTTTTTTAGAAACATTATGCATGATAACGTGCGATTTGACCTTCTAAAGAGTGATGAATATAACTTTTGCCAAATGGACAAATTATACGATTACCGTATTAACTGGCTGATAAGCTATGATCATCTTCATTTTCTATTTTCCTTCTCATCTGCGCCATTACATTTTTTATATTATTCAATATTTGGACGTCATGAGTACCAAGTGTTGCAGCTAGATGTATATTTAGTACATCTTTCAAAGGATCATTATTTGCTCGAAATCGCAGCTTCTAGAGGACTAATTGAAAAATAGTAATAATAGAAATTGTAGAGCAACTAATAAAAAATTGTCACCTGCAAGGAACTGCATTTCCCACCAAAAAAATCCTATCATTGTTTCTATGTATCATCTCACATATATAAGAGATTAATATAAATAATATTCAAACATTTGATGTTTAACGACATATTAACATATGTACAATGCTCATTCCTTTTTCTGTTATTGATTTATTGGACCTTAGAAGCCGACAACTACAGAAACGTGACTCCTGATGAGTACAAATAATTTTGTTTTTGGCAAGATGGTATGACACGTGATCGTTGTTTTTGCCAGTTCAGAAATAGTGATGCCCCAATTTGTTTCGTTAAAAAGAAAAAAAATAAATTCTTTTTTCAACGATAATTATGTATAAAGATATTTATTTTCATAATTGAATATATATTTTATTTGTTTATTTTACCTAATTTGTAACTTAATTAAAACTTTTACTTGCAAAAAAAAAAAAAAAACCCCTACTTATATGCATTTCATTATAAAAGTATAAAAATAAAGTTGTAATAATAATAAAAGATTCTTTTCATTACAGCCTATTGATTTTATTATTACTTTACGTAGGAGAGCAAATGTCAATAAAAAGTTTTGTGTATAAAAAATCTTATGTTATACTTCTTAAAAGAAAGATTGTTTATAACTAACATATATATATATATATATACATAAAAGGTTTTTTTCTTTCATACTAATCAAGAGCTTGTGTATTCATGTTCATACCTTGAGGCAAGTATACGACTCAATATATATTTTGTTTACAATAGCAGAAAGTTGTTAAACTCAAATTTTGCATTGCAGATAATCGCTTTTTTTGTTCTCAAAGAATACTTTGAAGTATGTACCTACTTATTATTATTATTATTTGTGATAATGATAAATATTTGAACAATTTTTTTTTGTTTTGTTATTTTGACATCATTCTGTAATGGAATCAATATAATGTCAATTAACTCATTTTCCTAATACAATGATACCTTGGATTACAACCTTCTTAGCATACGAGTATTTTGGATCAAAAAATTTCGATTTATCTAATTGGAATGTTAGTGATGAATATTCCTAATATCTAAGAGATATTGTTTTTTCTTATGTAACTATCTTTCCAGGAAAATTCCCCGTAAAGATTTTAAAATAAATACATATATTTTAAGAACCCTATTATTGATAACACTGGTGAACTTTCAAAAAACCTATGGGGTAGAATTATAATAATAAATGTTATTCAGGAGGAGTGCGCAGACGGATTAAGAAACCAGTTGAAATCCTTCTGCATACTACTACTTAAGTAGCTCTACCGTGAGTCTAAGATTTGTAGCAAACTTTTGATCAAAATTGAATATAAATTTACACAGCAGTTAATTAATTACACAGGATTTGGCCGACTTTTGGGCCTACTACCGTCCCTTACGCCACCAGGAGTTCCTTTAGGTCAAAAGAAAGAATGAAATTAAAATTTGCATTAAATACTCTAGCAAATCATTATTTTTTAATGCACAAATGAGTATCCTTCTAGGCTTAACCCTCGTATTATCCTCAAACTAACACATTTCACCCTTGGGGTCCATTTGACTCCAGGTATATTTGCCTCCGGAAAATGATTTACAGAAAATTGTTTCCCCCCATTATGTATCAACTCAAAAGTATCAACTCTGTACCTGCAGGTGTGGGGATGCTAGGTCACACAGACAGACAGACAAGTTTTACACAGCTAAAACAGCTTGGGGTCAAATTGACCCCAGAGGAACACCGATGCGTGGAATATGCGTTCAGCACATTGAAAAAATATTATTATGATAATTTTACGCCTAATCAGTTGTCCCCATCAAGTTAGGAAAAGTCATAAAATATGGAGCAAAAAAAAAAGAAGACAACTATTGTTTTTTGAATGATAAACATTGATTGGGGTCAAATTGACCCCAAGGATAATAGGAGGGTTAATTGAAGTTGAAGTTGGAAAATGGGTCAAATTAGTTAAAAAAAGTAGGGTCCGATTTTTCGAAAACTTTAGGACTCTCGAAAAAAAAAATACTACAGAAAAAAATCAGTGTGCAAAACTGGATGACCTTTATTATACTTATACCCCTAAGGATTTTTTACTGTTGACCAGTGTAATTTTTAATTCATATACATATGATCTTTGCAAATATTTGGGATCCGCGGAAATTATTTCCTATTAGGAGAACATTAAGTGTTCAACTTTTGGGTTAAATAATAGATGCAGTATGACCACATTATTTTGGTACTTGGGCAAAAAAATTGTTACAACTGTTACCCAAATGCGAAATAATTATCTCAGATCACAAATATTAGGATATTAAATTATTCAAATCAAGGATCAATAGCATGATCTACAAATGTTCAATAATACGTTTCTTAAAATGGGTACATATCATGATTAACTATGAATAACTATTTCCTTTAGTGATGAACACCTACATACATGATACTTAATGCTGTCTCAGTGTCAAAAAATGTTCAAAAATTTTTAAGGATACTAAATGTTTCTAGTATAAATAAAATAAACAAAAAAAGAAGAAACGATTTCTTAATAATAATTGATATTTAGTTAATGGTTCTACAGAAAGACCTTCTATGATATGTTGAGGGGGAATTATTGGACCAAGTCATAAATACAATATAATATAGTTATTGATGATATTTTTTTTCTTTTTACATTGATGAAGATGAGAAATAAAAGCACTATTTATGACCTCATCAAGGAACAATTTTTCATATTTTTTGTGATGGGACAAGGACTTTGCAGGAATGGATTTTTAGGACATAGAGATGTATCTTAAGAATTACCAAGTTTATAATAATTAAATCTAAAGTTAGATCAACTTATTCTGCCTCCTCAATAAATTAGAACCCTTCTAATAAAGTTTGAACTCTTTTTTTGCTTAAATTATTTTGTTATGGACATTTTATCCTATTTTTTTTGGGATAAGCTTACAAAATCTCGAAATTTTCAACAATTCATAACTTATTTTTTTTAAATTAAATCTTTAATAACTTTAAATTTAAATTTTTTAAATCTACAACAATAAAATATTATGGATTCAGGTGTGGTGTAAATGTCATGGCTCTTTTGATGTTTGACCAAAAGGCGTCAAGAGTCTTACTTACTATTTTTTAATTAGATTCACTCAATGAAATAACTCAACGTCCAGGAGTTGTTCATCTACCATTCAAACGATAATTACTTAAAGTTGTCTGTCGTGCAAAATATGATAAGCAATAAGCTTTTTTTTGTTTTTTTTTGCATGTATCAACGACACATTTATATGTAAATGCACATGTCTGTCTGTCTGAATATAAATCAAATTTTCATGCCAAATGCAACTTCTCAAGGATGACAAGAAACTATTTGTGTCAAAAAAAAAAAAAAAATGATGCAAATTTTTTTTGAAATGAACATAATGTCACAAGTGAATATGATACCAAATGCTGTCAGAATCAGAATAGTTTTCTTGATTAGCCATAGAAAGTATTCAAGATCATTTTTTATCCCCCCGGAAGTGGTTTGAGTATAATACATATAAGGAGTTTGTTTATTTGGGTAGAGATATCTCTCAATGATGAGAATACTTTTGTCAGTAACGGAGTAACTTTTTTATTACTTTTCCTTTCGAAATAATTTTACTATATGCACACGAAAAATGACTATTGCCCCGAACCTAAGAAAAACAAGCACTTTATCCTTGACTGTGACATATGCTTTAGATTCATTACCATGATTTGCTCTAATAATATTTGTTAAATCAATAGAAAGGTCCAGATACAAATTTATTTGTATATTTTACTCTGTTTTATTTAATAAAATCTATAAAAAAAAGAAACAGACCCATTATTTTTATTAGTAACTATGTAACTTTTACTGTAAAGCAACATCATTATTTTTTTAGCTAAGTAAAAGGTAACGAGTAATGTATTACTATTTGAAATATAGCTAATTAAACAGGTCAAGAAATATGAACTTTAAAAAATTATAAGCGGTTTAAGTATAATAAAAGTTATTCAGTTTTGCACACAGATTTCAAATCTGTAATTTTTTTTTTCGAGAGTCCAATGGTTTTTGAGAAATCGGGTCCTACTTTTTTAGCTTTTTTGGCCCATTTTCCAACTTTAGCTTCGATTTAAGCCTAGAAGGATACTCATTTTGCGTATAAAAAAAATAATGATTCACTAGTGTATTTAATGCAAATTTCAATTTCATTCTTTGTTTTGATTTAAAGGGACTCCTGGGGGCATAGGGGACGGGAGTAGGCCCAAAAGTCGTTCAAATCCTTTGTACTTAAATAACTCCTATTATATTACACAAAATGGATTAATAAGAAATACATTAAGGAACTGAGACCCACAGCTTTCAAACAAGATGTCAGGCGTCAGATAAGAATACTTAACTAAATAGAAATCGTCAATATAAAAGTGTAAATTTTCATTCCATTTCAAAAACTAATCCAAATTTGAAATGTTTCATTGAAGAGAATTAAATTAAGAATCAGTTACTCTCTATATAAAATTCATATGAACAAATTATATAAGATATAACAAAGAAGTTCTATCCTAGAATGGATGATAAACTTCCTATACGGGGTCATAATATGTTTATATCTTCCATATCTACGCAGAACATGCCTATAAACTACTTGTAAGAAAACTATAATTACAGTATTTAAATATAAGATTAAATGACGCATAATAAGACATGGTGTATTTATAATACGATAAATATGTACATATGTAAATCTGTATCTACTTATTTGTATCAACGAGATTGAGGTTGTAAAAATACATATATATGTAACCATGTATGTAGGTACATATTATTTAAATCATAATCATGAGAACAGGAGCTCGTTAAGAAAAAAAATATATACATATTTACACGTAAGCCCATCATCCTGTTAGAACTCCTGGGAAAGAAAAAAAAAAGTGTCCAGATTTCAGGGTCAATTATGTATAATGGTATTATTACCCTACCACCACGGGAACAAAAAAAATGATGACTAAATTGAGTTATTGTGAAAATATTTCAAAAATATGAACTCTTCCTAGTAAAGATGACACCAGTAAAATGTCATGTTTATTGAGTATATTATCAATTTTGATCTGGAGTTTGTCAATTTTGGTTTATTATAATAACCATGCAGTAGAATCAAAGGACTTATAAATATTCCTTCATGATTTGGAGTTATTTTGACATAAAACATAATTTTTAAAAAATGGCTGAAATTGCGTAATTGAAATATACATAACTTTTTCTACCGGAAAATAACAAATGTAATTTTGTTTCTGAGGGATATGTGTACAATTCTTTGCACTTTTTTGTTTTAAAACCATAAATGTATATGTATATGTATTTCAAGACGTTATTTGCACATTTCCCTCGGAAACGAGCAAGAAAAAAGGGTCCAAAATCCAGTTGGTAGTTGGCGAATTCTTCCTCACTACAGAATTATTCTTCACACCATAATAAATGACACTGGTCAACAGTCAAAAATTCTAAAGGGTATAAGTATAATAAAAGTTATTTAATTTTGCCCGCTAATTTCAAATCTGTAATTTTTTATTTCCGAGAGTCCGACGATTTTCGAGAAATTGGACCCTACTTTTTGATTCAATTTAAAAGAATAATTATTTTGTGCATTAAAACATAATAATTCGCTATTGTATTTAATACAAATTCCAATTTCAGTCTTTGTGTTGACCTAAATGGATCTTTAGGGTGATAGGCGGCGGGAGTAGGCCCAAAAGTTAGCCAAACCCTTTGTAATTAAATTATTCCTTAAATATTACAGAAAATGGATTAATAAGGAATGCATTCAAGAGATGAGATCCTCAGCTTTAAAATGAGATGTCAAGTGCCCAATAAGAATCCTTAATTAAGAAGAAATCGTCCATCTAAATGTGTAAATTTTATTCCAATTTCCAACGAAAATTCGCTAGAAATCTAAGATTCACAGTAGAGCTATTTAAGTATCCATCTCAGCTGGTTTCTTAATCCTTCTGCGTGCTACTACTTAAGTTCAAATTTGTTAAATAATACTTGTCAATAGTCAAAAATCCTAAAGGGTATAAGTATAATCAAAGTTATTCAGTTTTGCTCGCTAATTTCAAAACTGTAAAAAAAAAATTTCGAAAGTCTCAAGGTTTTCAAGAAATCGGACCCTACTTTTTAAGCTTTTTTGGCCCATTTTCCAACTTCAACTTCAATTTAAGTCTAGAAGGATACTCATTTTGACCGATTTCTCAAAAACCATCGGACTCTTGAAAAAATCTGAAGTCAGCTTTTATTATACTTATACCCCTTAGGATTTTTTAAAGTTCAAATATTTTTGACATGAGTAATAATTATTCAAGACCTAACAAGAGCTAATTCGAGTTCAACCAAATAACGTTTAAAAGATAGAAAATGGGACAACAGACCGAAATACTAACAAGTATAAAATATTTGATAGTGAAATAACGCCGTAATCCCCTGAACTAGGTATCCATTAAGATAAAATATTTATATTTTTGTAAAGTAAATAATAATATATACAGACTTTGATTGATTCAAATTTTAATTATGTATCTTCAAATATAAGACTAAAGTAAACAAAAACACACATTTTTCAATGAGAGTTACTCCGACATTTAATAAATTATATAAAATATGTTTATTTAACAAGTTTTTATTTTTTATTACTAAATTATTTATAATTATTTGTTGGTTGATGTGTTTCTTTTATTAAAAAGAGCAAAAGTTAAAATTAAGATCACGAGCGCTTGATCTTCTACAAAATAAAATATGCAAAGGATTTTTAATCAAATAGAAGAGACACATTAGATATATTATTTAGAAGTTGTAACCAAAACAAAAAAAGTTATTTGCACCATTATTGGTACCAAAATTTCCATCTTTTATAAATTTATGTGTAATAACACTGGTCAGCAGTCAAAAATCCTAAGGGGAATAAGTAAGATAAAAGTTATTCATTTTTGCGCACTGATTTCAAACATGTAAAAAAAAATTTTCCTCAAGAATCTGACGGTTTTTGAAAAATCGGACCCTACTTTTTGAGCTAATTTGCCCCTTTTTCCAACTTCAAATTCAATTTAAGAATACTCATTTTGCGCATTAAAAAATAATAATTCGCTATTTTATTTAATTCAAAATTCGTTTTCAGTCTTTGTAAGCCCCTAAAGGGGATTGTAGGGGCATAGGGAGTCGGAGTAGGCCCAAAAGTCGGTCAAATCCTTTGTACTTAAATAACTCTTTGAATATTACACGATATGGATTAATAAGTAATGCATTAAAGAGCTGAGACCTACAGCTTTTAAACGAGATGTCAAGCGCTCGATAAGAGTCCTTAACTAAGAAGAAATCGTCCATCTAAGTGTGTAAATTTTCATCCAATTTCGCGCAAAAATTCGCTAGAAATCAATGGCTCACGGTAAAACTACTCAAGTAGTAGCGAGTAGAAGGACATATGCTGGTTTTTTAATCCTTCTGCGCGCTATTTACACATTTTTTAATACACACAATATGAGTGTTTTTCTAGGCTTAAATTGAAGTTGCAAAATGGGCCAAAAAAGCTACAAAAGTAGGGCCCATTTTTTTGAAAATCGTCGAACTCTCGAAAATAAAAAAAATAGAAATTTGAAATTAGTTTGCAAAACTGATTAACTTTTATTATTCTTACACCCCTTAGGATTTTTGAAAGTTTAAGCTTTAATCATGCATATGAGTCCCGTTCATTATATTCCGTTTTATTTTTTTCATTATTTGCTCGAAATCACAGCTTCTAGAGAACTAATTGAAAAATAATAATAATAATAACAGAAATTGTAGAGCAATTAAAAAAGAATAGTCATCTGCAAGGAACTGCATTTCGCCAAAAAATCTCCTATCATTGCTTCTATGTATCATTTCACATATGTCTACAACATATATGTCTATGAATTTCAATAACAGGGGGAACTGATACCTTAGCAACTTGAGTATGTATATACACATATTTAATTAGACATCATTTATTTGATGATGTTTCACACAGTATGAATACATAGATATGTATATTTGTTTTTCCTTCATCCCTCATGTTTGAAAGTAATAAGGGGGAAGAAAACAAGCAAAAAAAACGACAACAACTCAGGTAAACCCCTACAAAAATATTTATTATGAAATTTATTTTATTTGTCTTAAGGGACTACATTTTTCAAATAACTAGATTATAATTCATTATTATGATTATTTATTTTGTATGAGATAAAAAAGAAAGAAAGAAAAAAAAACTGAGTTGAATAGATATTCATATGTATGGTTCATCCCTTGGTTGAATGGTACTTTAATACATATATATATATATATATATATATATATATATGTATATATTTCATCTCCGACAACAAAAAAATGGTTGTTGTTTTTGTTCTATTTTAAATAAACTTCCACCCTACCATTAAACATATGGCACAAATTTATATTCCTTCATAGTACGTACCTCTATATAACCACTTCTGTGTACACCATATCCTTTATTTCTTAACAACATTTACTTTTTTTTTATTTGCAAAATATCATATTTGTTAACGATGTGGTTATGTCAGACCTTTGTATTTATGAACATGCATATATACGTACATTTTAAACATATATCAATGGGCGTGTATCAACTTTGGATATTGATTCCATTTTGCGTTTAGGGAAGGACTCTAGTTTATGACGAACATTTAGTTTTTATTTTAATATACATATGTACATATACATACTTTGTTTCATTTGGTATTAAGTTGATTATATTTACTGTTTGTTATAATCTAATGGAGACTGAAGTTTTGTGTGGAGTCAATTTTAATTAATTTAAAATTACTTGAATTTTTTTTTTTTTTTTAATAGGAAGTAAATCACTGTCGATGGATTTTTTGTATGTTTTTGCTGCTAAAAAGTCTCTATTCCTCTTCTTATTGTGGCCACCACTGCCAATGGCCCTGTTTGTACCTTTGCTCCAATATTTGGCCCTGGCAACATTGTAGATCGTAGCCAGGGACTTATCGACAATGGTAGCGATCTCACTTTTATTAAAATTGGCGTCGAGGATGTCTGAGATGTCCTTGCCCATGGCAACGAGTAAGAAAAAAGTGTCAGTAGTATTTATTGTATTGTAAGTTGCAGCTCACAGGAACTTTTAATCACAAAGTTCTCTAAACCAAACAATTGGGAAGAAAGAGCAATGTAAAATATTTTCTAAATTTTGTGTAAAAACTCTGTAAAATATGTAAAATTAAGGTAATGTCTCTGTTACACAATGAAAATAACTAAATAATATCAAAGTAGAATTATCCTTTGTAGTTTTGAAGTAGAACTTTAACACCTAGGATTCATGCGCGGCATGGGCCTCTCTAATTTGACTGGCATTTCCTTTTTGTAAAATAAATTTACGGATTTTGTAAGAAGCATCAGATTGGCTGCCCTTTTTGATGGAGTGAATAAAAGGATAATCCAAGATATGACACAAAATGGGCTTTTGAGGACCAACACATGCACTATACAAGCGCCTTAAAATATATTTAAGATATTGTTATTTCTACGCATATTTTAATTTAAAGAAAATATTAAGGACGTTGCCAATTTTTTATTCTATATACTTGTGAATAATTCAGTGTATAGTAGATCTTAGGAGAACAAAACAACAACCCGATCATGTATACTACTCATAATAAGACATTTATCATAACTCAGTAGTTTAGTGTTCATATCGTATAAGTTAGTGAAAGCTAATTTTGCTGCGGTTGTAAGAACAACTTTGTGTAAATCAGTTGTTTTAATATGAATAATTACTCGGAATGAGGAAATAGTGAGGAAGTTTTTTTAGATTGGGTTTGATAATATGTCAAATGTTCTGATGTTATATTTATAAAAAGGGAAGCAAGAAGAATCTGACATTGATCTGGTTTCAACACCCCTTATTATCATATTAATCATCGTAACTTTTGAGTTGAAAATGCATAATTGTTTTGAAGAAAATTTGAATATCAATACAAAAATAAAATAAATAACACCAAGGAACTTATGACTGTAATATTAGATAACTCATTTTTCATTTTTTAGATTTCAGAAAGTTTTTTTAACTATATAAAAGTTATGTTTTTGAGGTCAGAATGACCATACTAACCTAATTCGATTTTATTCAAAAATTGTAACTCAACCCGTTTCTCTACGAAATTATGGGGCACTGTGTCCCTCTGGGTGTGAAAAGAATTTTTTCATATAAAAAAAAACACGGTTTATCAGGTCTTTTTTCGTATTTATCATATCATTAAGTAAATTTATTCTTTATTCTTATATTCTATGTACTTGGTAATAAATAAATAAAAATCTTATTTCATATTTTATGAATCAATTTCTGTTGATATTTAATAAAAAAACTCCTTTCACACCTAAAGGGACACCTGTGTCCCAAAGAACTTAGACTTGAATGATTTCTAAGTATATATACACAAATAAGTGACTAACAAATAATTTCCTTGAAAAACGAAAAAGTTATTTTGGATTAAGCATATTTTTTTTTTTTTTGCATGTGTAGGAATTGTAATGTTCAGTACATTGAAAAATATTCAAATCAAAAATGAGAATAATTAACGTAGGCAAAATGCATTTATTATTAGGTAAAATTTGATTTAATTGTAAGCAACAACGGTACTCTTAAATGAGCTCAAGTTACGTGCCTCAAACTTAAATACATTTTGGACATTCAACCCATAAAAAGTGTTTCATAATAAGTAACCACGTTATTCATATATAATATATGAGATGTTTTTTTTAAAACCCCAACTCTCTTATAGAGGTACATACATATGTCTATACATACTTTTCAGGATAAAGTTATATTTTCATTTTTTTTTTTTCTTCTTCTTCTTCATGGGTTGATTTCCTTTTGGCCACGTGCAAGGAATAATAACCAAGTCCATATAAGAAAAGTTATTTCCACAATCTTAAAAAAAAAAAGTCGGGAAAATGAAATATACAAGTCCATTCTTCAAGCAAACACACCTTTCTAAGTATATATTGTTATATATACGTATATATATATATATATATATATATATATATATTCAAAGACCCCCTAATAATAGTTAATCTTAAGTTATAATATGTGAAAAAGAGGTTAAATGATAGAAATTAGTATTCTACAAAGTCTAAATTAATGATAAATTAAGGGTATCATTTAACAAGAAATACTTTTTTTTGGTTGTTGTTGTATCCTGACCTCAATTTTATTCAACTACTTTTTTTTTCCTCATTTTCTAACCAAGACAAATATATAGGAACTTTTTCATTAGTAAGAAACTTTTGTCCTTTATATTATTATTATTATTATTACATTTTGTTCTCTGAGGGGGTTTGAATGAATCTTATTTATTTTTTTAAAAAAGGAAACATATTTTGTTAACAGAAAAACTTAAAGTTTTCCCCCCCCCCCCCCCTTACATCTATGTTTTATTACATTAGAGAAGGATATGAAGAGAATTTTTTATACGTACGTACATATTTGAAGGAATTTAATTTTTTACATGCCTCTGTTTTTTTTCTTTCAAAGTATATTTAATTACTTTGATCTCTGAGCATAAAATAAGCCTAGTAAGGTTCTATGGAAATAACTCAGGAAGTTCTCTTGTACAGAATTCCTCAAAAAAATAATTAACAATTCTTTAAAGTTTCGAGTATTTTACTAAACTATATATATATTTAACCCTTAAATTCTCATATCATTAACTACACACTTAATATCATAAGGGTTCAATGGATCTATGTACGTTGTTATATTGTTGAGTAAGAATCTACTATCACAAGTATAAAAGTTTTTAAAAAATCAACAAAAAAATCTTTTAATCTAAACATTTGATCATCTCACCATGTGAATTATAAAAAAAAACATACAACAACACCTTAATTCATTAAAAGTGACCACAACACTTAGGTCTTTTAATACCTATATATTACACTAGCTATCAATTCTATATTTAAGCTTAAGAAATTGTCAAAAAACTTTACAAATCAACGGTTAGGTCACAGTGTCAATTTCCAAACATTCAAGGGAAATTGTGGATATCCTAAATGAACTATCAAAAGGTATATGATATTACCTCCAAACAGTCTGAGTTTCTTAGATATAAGTAACAGACTATACGAAACACATGGCGTGTCCATTCATATCAAACATATTAATTATCTAGATCAACAGTAGATTTTATTTAAAGAGTTTGAGATGAAAAACCCTACTATAGCAAAACCTGGACTGATTGAATTTAGTATCAAATAGTATCAAAGAGTCTATCTATTCAATTGAAACCAAATGCGTGGACACCCGTTCTTAAAAAAATACATAGTCCTGTGAAAATAGATCATCAATTATTGCAATCTCTTGAATAGTAAAGAGTGAAGGATACAATATATAATTAATTACAGAATTGACTGAGATCTTCCTATTTAAGTACGAAATTCGTGATAGATACAAAGAACAGTTTTACTATGCAGAGACTATATCATTTTATCTTTTGATTCCTACAGCAATACTAAGTATTTGCTTTTGATCTCAATCCCCTGCTCTTTCTTTATGAAATCCAGAGAAATCTACAAAAATGAAATTGACAGATCAAGTATGATCTTAAAAATAAGGGATTCCTATGATTTCCTAAAAAAAAGTACAAAAATTATTTAGTAATTTAGATGTTCAATGGACAAATTTCAAAATAACTATTCATCACCTCTTGTTGTTCTAAAGGGTGTAGAACACTTAAAAGCACATAATAAGCTCTCAATTATTTTATCTGTATCTAGTTTTTTTTTTTTTTTAATATCTTAAGGGATATAGTGGTCCCATACTAACATTTCCCAAGTTACTTTATTGCTATTGAACGTTGCATGGGAGTAGTATGGTGAGGGTAGAGTAAATCATGAAATAGATGAGTAACAGGTGAACTTGAGAAGGTGAAAAAATTTTAAACATTATTTCCATTTAAAAACTTATTTCTTTGAGAGATAAGATAATTTTTATACAAATATTAAAACTTTTCTTAGTACAAGTATAAGGTTGCGAATGGTATGAAGATATGTTTAGGTAAAAGCCTGTCTCTGTTGACACCCTCTCACCAAGGAAAAAGGGTGTCACATCCAAGTGCAAGATGACAACTCCAGGTGGCTTTTCTTGAGGCGGTTTAAGCACTTTTTTGCTGCTATAACCCTGTTTTTCCAATCGATTGGCTTCAGGACTTGACTCAGTATCCTCTTGTAATTTTTAAGGCCAAGATGCTCCTGAACAAGCCTCCTCATGGTGTTCCTGTCTATGTCAAACATGCGTGAGAGTCCCTTAATCGTGGCCTTCTCCTCTTTCTCCTTGATGACATCTTTGACAGCCTCCACAGTCTCATCTGACCTAACCCTCTTAGGAGATTTAGCAGTCCTTCAAGGTCCGGTAGACAGTATGCCTGGAAACACCAAGGTCATGGCTGATTTCTTTCAGTGTTTTGCCTCGGTCAGAAAGGGCTAAAATAGCTCCCCTGCGCTCCGTCTGAGTCATCGGATTCATGTTTGCCATGATGATAATCAGGATGAAATGCTTAATCATTCTGTTTATAAATGATTTCATATGTCCATGAATTCACTGATTGGCTGACAAGAGCCAATCACAATGCTATATTATTATTATTATTGGGAAATTTAAAAGTTCTCGAGCGAACACACCTGTATCGTTGATCTACGTGTAGTAAATTTATGAGCAGTTTGAAGAAAAAATAATCATGTTACTCATTGACAAATAAACTTATTAATTATTTACTTCAATTTTTATTTATACATGAAAAAATTAATATTCAGTTAAAATTCTTAGGTTTGTTTTGTTTCTTTTTTTTTTTTTTTTACAAATGAGGTCATGTCAGCCCTGAAAAAAGAAAATATTTTTTTTTAAGATTTAAGATGATAAAAGTAGTAATTGAACACCCTACTCATGGATTGATTAGAAACGAAGAAGAAAAAATTATGAATGAAGCACATTTTGTTTCATTTTTATCAGTTCTACGTGTTTCATTATTAACGTTGTAAAATAATAATAAAAAGAGTTTATTATTGTTTGTGACATGTTAAAATACGAATAGGGCGTAACACCCTACATTTGTATGTGTATGTATGTGTTGTTTGGCCCACTCTTACTCTATATATGTATGTATGTATGTAATATAAAAAATGGGTGTTACAAGTACGTTCAACAGTAATCTATACACTTTTACATAAGAGTCGCCGTCGAGTGAGACGACGAAAAGCTCTTGGGATTTTTTGATCAAATTTATGAAAGAGACAAAATATAAGTACTATTTTCTATTTATCTCTTAAAAAACCTAACACAAAAAAAAAATATTTTAACTCACAATATATCTAAGAAAGAGTATTTCTACTCATGGGCTATCAAAGATAAGAAAATTTTAAAAAGTATTTTTGTAAAAAAAAATATCTCAATACATGTTTAAGTTTTTGAGAGGCAAAACTGATTAACATAGATTTTTTTTTTTCTCAAATGAGAGCTCGAAAAAAAGCTATCTGTTTTACATGAATAAATAGTAAGATTTACCTTTCTTGTTTATTTTGAAGTGATTCATATTTGAATGTATCAACTTACCCACTCGATATTGACTGACATTTTATTTCCTTAAAAAAAAAAGATCCAATTTTTTAAAATTTATACCTTTTCATGTTCTATTTGAGAATAATTAAGTTCAATATGGGAATTTTGAATGAAGAAGAGTTTACAATTCACAAAATTTTAAGACTTGGGCCATACGGTCCTATGCTCAATCCAATTGAACATATTTGGTCAATTTTGAATGCCTTTGTGAATAGAAAATTAGCTAGAAAAATGGAAAATATTTTAAATTCCGAAAGAAATGATTGTAGCATTTCGGAGCAAGATCAAGAACAGCTCTGGAACAATTAATTGAAGAAGGACTAAATTAAATAACCTCAACAATTTGTTGTAATTGTATTGCTAGCATCTAGAATCATTTTGTATTTATGTAGATGTGATTAATTTTGTTGACATAAGATTCTAATAAATGAAATGAAATATGACTTTTTAATAACTATATATATTTAATTGTGCATCTTAATTTATTTATTTATTTTCATTAATTATAAAATTTATTAGTATGTTAAATTTCCTGAATATTGTTTTTTATTATTTATTCCCATATTGAGCTTGCTTATTCCAATATTGAACTTGAAAAGGTGTAAATTAAAATTTTTAATTTTTTAACCATTGAAAACCCAAACGTGGATTATTGTAATAATTATTTCTGAAAGTTAGTCAATCTTTAATAGTTTTTTTTTTTTCGCCTGAACATAATAAAAGTAATTTAAGGTATGATACATCACTTTTAACTGATATATATTTGTAAAATATAAAGACTGAAATAGAATCTTAAGTGTGATCACATCAGCCATCAAAATAATAAAATTGAATCCCCAATTTATTAAGTATTATTAGAGGAAAAATTCTAGGGTACAATTCCTCAAAATCTGTGTTAATAATTATTAATTTGCTTTGCTATGACTAAATTAATATCATGCTGGGATCAAAATGAGTATATTCAGGATTTTATTTATTTATTTTTACGTATATTTAGGTTAATTTTAAGGAAAAAACTCGTCGTATTAATTGTTTATTTCTTTTTTTACAATTCAAATCAATTGATATTAATTGAGTTCAAGCTTGATTAAATTTAATTTAACAAATCTTTGTAAGCAAAATGCCCTCAATTATATTCTTTAGTATGTGATTTTTTCTAAGTAATATATAAGTACATATTTCATTTCGTTTATTAATTTGTTTTTCGTACAAAAAAACACCTTTTTGAGATGAAGAAAATATGAAGAAGTTAATTCTCTGGGGTTTTTAAATTATAGTATTTTGAAAAACCAAAATAATAATAATATATGTTATATATGTAGAATGTTTTTGGTTAAACTATTTTTTTTTTTTTTTCAAAACAAAATCTAATATAAATGACATTAAATATGGTAATAATGATAATAACAAGACAAAATATTTTTACACAATCTGATGAGTTTTATATACATATATTTTTTTCAGACAAAAAATATTTAAATTTTCAAAATAATACAGGGAAAATGATAAAATATTGTCACACAGTTAGCTCTCTAATGAAGCACTCCCATTTCCCATGGGACATTTTTCAACCCTCCTTCCACATACGTTTATCTATGTTCTTCCCTGAATCTTCCCTAAAGAAAGCATCACTAGGAATATAATATATATATATATATATATATATGTACATATAAATCCACCCCCTGTTGATTAACAAATTTCAATATAAAGTGACATTTACTGCAATTTATGTCATGTTTTGTATTTTTTAAACATACTCAATGAGTCAGAAAAAAAGGAAGAAAAAAAAACAAAAACATGAAGGCTTAAGGAAAATAATTTTCTCAGATTTAAAAAAAGGTTGTTTGACTTTTTTATTATTTAAAGTTAAAAAAACTCATAAAGTATGTTGATGTAAAAAAAAAAATGTTTACATAGGGAGTAAATCCTCGAAGTGATTTTTTAAGATTTGCACTTATAAAAGATGTACTTTTTTATCGTTCTAAAATTTATATATATATATATATATTATTTTATATTGTTGATAACTTGCAAAACTATGTATACATATGTAAATATTATATTGTATCAAAAATAATAGGGCCCTTTATTGTATTTTATCCCTTAGATGTATTACGCTTACATAGTGGTCCAACAACTCAAACATGAGTTGCATTTGAGTATCCTTTTTGACGGACTCTTCAAGATTTTCCAATTATATAATAATAAAAATATCACTTCAAGTATGGAATGTAAAGTTTTCATACTCTGATTAAGCTATGTGTGTTAATCTATATTTTCCATTCTATTAATGTGAGAAGACCTTTAAAATATGGAAAGGACCTCAATAAACAAGTAGATCAAATATCAAAATAAATTCATTAAATTCCATTTACATAGTCCTGAATCATATAACTGCAAGTGTTGTGTTAATTGTGTGATTCCAGGTTTGAAATCAAGAATATCATCGGGCAAAATTCGACCAACTTATGTTTAATTTTTTATACTGCCACATCCTCCAAAAGCGTGAATAAAGAGACGCTTAATTGCGTAACAAGGCTGGTAGACTATCATATTTGGTTTACATATTAGTTTAAGGAATGAGCAATTTAATTGACTTATTTAGTTTGGCTCTTCGTAAGGAAGGTATAACATCATTTCTTCAGAAATTGTAACACGTACTGAATAATCTAGTAACACTCTAGTAGGCCCAAAAGTCATCCAAATCCTTTTTACTTAAACAAATCCTTCAATATTACATGAAATTGATTAATGTGGAATACATTCAAGAACTGAGACCCACAGCTTTCTAACGAGATGTCCAAAGACCCATAATTACTAAGAAGAAATCGTCCATCCAAGTGCGTAAATTTTGATCCAATTTTGAGCAAAAATTTGCTAGAAATCAATGACTCACGGTAGAGCTACTTAAGTAGTAGCAAGAGGAAGGTTTTCAGTGGGTTTCTTAATACTTCTGTACGCTAATACTTAAGTAGCTTTACCGTGAGTCTTAGATTTTCTTGCATGGGTGGTACCACCGGGAAATCAAATTGAAAATTTGAAGAAAAAAAATTGCTCACATAAGTAAAACGTCAGATTGCATTCATATTTTGATCAATTGTGTCAATTGAATTAGAATACTTACTTTGTAAAAGTCACAGTGATTTATTACTAAGCATTAAATTAAAGGACGCATTCATTATATTTGCAAACATGAATTTGATGATATGTGCAAAAGTGTTATCGTTGCAAGTTTATTTTTGTATATAATACCATATATTATATGTAAGCTGTAAATATGTGACTTTCTTGATCAATTGATTACATGAATGATCCTTAGTGAAGCTATATATTAATTTAATAAGAATAGGTTTGTTTGAATGTATATTCACTCTAAGAAAACACAATTAATTAAACAATCTAAGTGTCCTTTTCTATTACATATTACAAGTAATTATTATAGGTATATAATTTCTCAAGATTGTATTTATTAACAAACATAATAAAACTTGTAGAACAATGGCTTCATTTAGAATCTCTATGTATTTTTTTTAACTTTCTATTTTCTACTCATTTTTTCACTTTGTAGTGTATTTGTAGAACATTCATCAGTTGCACACAAATTAGCTATTGCTATGTTATAAAACATTTTTTTAGTATTAGATGATGATTGAATGATTGGGAAGAATTGGTATTTCATTATCATAAATACAATTTATCACCTTTTTTCTTTCTCATCTTGAAAGAAAGGGTCAGATAAATGCAATAAAAATTGCTATGTGATATGTAATGTAATGTTTTATATGTGGACTATTAATTAATGGATCTAAAAAACATCACTACTAATATATATATATATATATATATATATATATATTTCAATCTGTTTGTAAAAATTTTAAAAAAAAACGACCTCACTAATAACTCATTTGAATCTTTTACAGATCCCTAAAGATATTTTTGCTCCAATTAACATATTACTGTTATCATAATAAAAGTGCTCAAAGTTTTATCTCAACTCTAAACAAACTTTCCCTTAAAAATATAGTTTCTTATAAAATTAATAAACTTTTTTTTTAGAGGTTATTAAAGTTGAAAAAAAAAACTTGGATCCATTTTTTCTACAAGTTTCATTTTTAATTATGTTTTTGCCCAATAAATTTCATAAAATTCCAGTTAAAAGAAGGATTCTGTATTTAACAGAGCGGATTAATTTAGAAATTATCACCTATTTAAAATTTATATATGTACGTATGTATTTGGTATCTGCTATTTTATGTTTTTTAATGGGATTACCAATAATTTTTATTTACATCTTTTAACCATTATGAAAAATACTTTGTGATCTTTTATTCCGTTTCTTTGTTCTTTTTATTTTTTCTTTGATGGCTCATACTCAGCAACAAATTGACGTTAATCCCAAGGATTTAAGACTACTCTGTATGTATTTAGCGTGATGAAAATATAGGTAAAAAGATAAACAAATTGGTTTTCTGGTAGTAAACTCCTGTAGTCCTTCATACGTTGGTTGAATGGACATAGGGGAATCATGCTGTGATGAGCATCCTTTTGATTCACTCTTTTATGAGAATATCCTATTAAATCAATAGTAAAATGATTTTAATAACAACATATCAGCGAAAGGATTTATCATAGATTGTATTCAGAATCCATTTGGTTAATATATATTCCATTGATTTCATTTTAAACTACACTGATTTTCAAAACTGGGGAGCAACTCAAGAGTAAAAAAGTTTTTACGAGTTTATCAAGGGCTTTTATTTGGACTTGATTGATGTATCAACGAGCCAATTCAATCGTCTGCTTATAAGCAGTTTTAAATTAATTGTTAATTGACTGAATTTGCCAATTATTACTACCGAAATTTCATTTTTTTAAAAACAAAATTAATACATCTTTTGTTAAAAAAAAAGAAAGAACTCAAAAGGTTTTCATTACATTGCACTGGACAATCCAAACATAACCAGTGTGTGTGTGTGTGGCCATTTTTGACAGTCCTTTTATGTGTAGGAAGCAAGTACTCTAAGTCAGTTTTGATGTGTATGAACTTGTCATTCAAAATACTCATGATGCAAAACCGACTTAGAACTTGCTTCTTAAATATATGTACCTACGACAATTTCATATCAAAGATTGACGTGTTTCTATAGTCACGTCGAAGCTGAATCCTTTTCAAATGAGGGTCATTTTTTTAAGGTAAAAAGGGTATTTGTACTTTTTGGAGAGAATAAGAATGATCAAATACGTTTTTTAAATTGAAACGTGGCACGCACATCCTTGATGTTGATCCAAAACACTCTCTAACCAACTGTCTTTCAAACTGAGACGTACAAAGTGTCAAGTAGATTATGTATTTATATGTATCTGTATTTATTCCATTGTATAAATAGGCCATTCATGATTCAGTATATTTATGACAATTTTTAAAGCAGACTATAAGAGTATTTAAAGTATCATTATTATTTTTTTTAAAATGCATAGTTTGTGTCTTTTTAAAGAACAAAACACATTATTTTGAGAAAATTTATTGAGCAAAAGGTTGTTATTCTTTATTTTACGAAGATGCTTTGGGATCGTTGCATATAATTAGTAAATACACAATATGAGAGTGTTTAAAACCTACAATGTGTATTTTGAATATACTTATAAAAATATTGCAGAGATATCCATCTATAAGGATGCATTTACATATAAATAAATGTATGTTATATACATACAATTAAATACTGCGCAAAAAACATATAGTTCATGCAAAATGTGTATGTCTACATATACATATATTTAAATATGTTTGAATGTTTATGACAAACATTTTAAAGCTTCTTTGAAGTACGTAGTTTGAGAAGACTTAAAGGAGAATTATAGATTGATTGACATCGATTTGACAAATCGCCTTTATTCGACACATACATACATACATATACATAAATTAAGTACCTGGGAAGAGCACTTACAAATACAAAATCTGTTGGCAAAAGTGTTTTAGTGATAGGGGAGACCTGGAACAGTTGAAGCAAGCTCTTTTTTCTCAATTTTGCACGCTGATTTCAAATCTGTATTATTCTTATTTTTGAGAGTCTGACGTTTTTTCGAGAAATAGGACCCGACTTTTGCTTTATTGGCCTATTTTCCAACTTCAAGTTCAATTTAAACCTAGAAAAATACACATTTTGAGCATTAAAAAGTAAGGATTGGCTAGCATTTTTTATGCAAATTCCATTTCCAGTCTTTATTTTGACGTTAAAGGACTCCTAGGGGCGTAGGGTGCAGGAGTAGGCCCAAAAGTGAGTCAAATCCTTTGTACTTGAATAACTCTTTGAATATTATGTACATGAAATGGGTTAATACGGATTGCATTCATTAGCTGAGCCCCACAGCTTTCCAACGAGATGTCAAGCGCCCGATAAGAGTCATTAACTAAGAAGAAATCGTACATCTAAGTGTGTAAATTTTCATCCAGTTTCGTGGAAAAATACACTAGAAATCAATGGCTCACGGTAGAGCTACTCAAGTAGTAGCGCGCAGAAGAATTAAGAAACCAGCTGAAATCCTTCTGCAAGCTATTACTTAAGTAGATATACCATGATTCATTGATTTCTAGCGAATTTTGACTCGAAATTGACTGTTGACCAGTGTAATTATTGACAACAAAAATCAGATATAATTATCTACTGCTCTTTGAGATATAAAAACTGATTTTGAAAGGTAATAGTCATTTATTGAAGGAACATTGTTTTAATCAAGTTTCATTGTTTTTGTGGTAACTTATACTATATTAATAAATGAATTATTAATTCTTTTACTATCATCTGACGACATATGAAAAGATATTTTAGAAATTATAGCGTTCGATAAAATTGGATCAAATACTACTTTTGAAAAAGTTGTACAAATCTATAAATAAACTCAGTGTTAAAACTGTCCCTGATCTCCCCTACATATTGGTTTATAAATGAAAGAAAAAAATATTCTACAACTCAAGAATATTGTACATATACGTACATATGTACACTATGTATGTAAAAAAAACTACTCATTCATCTTATTCCTTTTTAGTATGTAGAGATTTATGAACGTATAATAACAATACAAACATAACTACTTATGTATGAGTTAGGAGTGAAAGTATTAATGCAGACACTTCATTCTTTACTCCTCTCTTTCTTTGTGAAACAAGGATTAAAAACCCTTTATAAGTACATACATTGAGTGAAATAGAAGGAAAGAATGGATTCCCCCCCTCCTCCTTATATTTTGATTCTTTAATGGTTTGATAACAATGTTGTTTATGTTGTTAAAGAGTGATTGCATTTATGTGTGTGTAGAAGGAAAATAAGGAAAAGGAGGAGAGAGTGCTCAGATGTGATCCTTGTTATATATGTCACTCAACCTTTCTCCCTCCAAAAAGAAAAAAAACCCAGAAAACAGTGGGTACCAAACCCTCGGCCCAATCATTGCACTATCCTTTACATACATGCCATGTATTGTGTAGTTCCGTTGGTCTAAAACGTATAGACTCTAAGTCAGGGATCTCAGACTCCCAGCCCTCGGGACAATAATTTGCAGCCCGTCTTAATATGAAGGATCAATGTTTGTGCGCTCATGTGCCTTTTTGGGAGCACATACTTGTGATAGAAGCTCTTCTCCACCTTGAACTTCAATAAGTCCAAGTGCAGGTCCAGAGTTATTGATGAGTACCTTCATGCCCTCCTGAGGGTCTCCACTGCTTCTTCCCTTAAGCCAAATGTGGCTCGGCTATGTGAGGTGAAGTGCTGCCAGGTCTCTAGTAGCAAAAAGTAGGCAAGAGTTGCCTTTTTCCGAATAGTTCTGGTTTAATATTATATTCATGTTCAGAAAGTTTAAGGTTAAATAACTAACTATTAAATCAGGCATTTGAAACTGAATACAAATAAGTTAATCAGCTAGCCAGTCAGTTGATATGGGGTTTCTTCAGTCGCCTGTATCTGATATATGATCATTTTCATTTATTTATTTAATTCATTATTTTGAGTTAAAAATAAAGGTATTTGAGAACGAACATTGGAATTTTTTATCAGAGCTTTTCTTGAGGAAATCCTGATGCGGCCCATCTTCACCCAGTCTCTGCCTCCAGCGTCCCCCAGATGAATTGAATTTTAGACCCCTGCTCTAAGTGGACTGAGCTAATTTTAAGCATGTAATCCCTTTAGAACACTGTGAAGAACATAGACTAATTTTTTACCTTATGTCATACTCTTGGCCAAATTTATATATAGTTATTCACTCTATCCTATAATATGAGGTGTCTAGATTTGGAGATTGGGAAATGGAGTAGAATAGAGGTTTACTTTAGCAAACAAATATTGTCGAGTACCTATATCGTCTCAATACGACATAGGCCAAAAGTACCTAGCTTCGATTCCTCCTTAAAGTTTTATTCACAATCCCTCAAAGTCTTTGCCTTGTCTGGGTCACGGGTGATTGTATTCTTGATCATTTCACTGAAATTTACACACACTCTCTCTCTCTGATTAGTTTACGGACAATAGTTTAGTCAAGTGTCCTGAATGCACTGATCTTAATCAAACAATACGCAACTTTTGATACATACGCCAATTGTTGGTCACCTCTGGCCTCTACTGACACTCTTAACTACAAGCAATCTGAAGAGAGGATCATGTCTAGAATAATAATAGATAAGAAGTAATGCTATTGATAGTACGTTAACTTTGTAGGATTTAAAATACTCAAGATCTGGGCACTTGTTTTATTGTTGTTCTACCTATTCCCGTTCATCTGATCGAACCTATTTTAATTAAGGACTTCTTTACCGTATCATTAAGGAACGTAGTATTGTTGAAATATCTGTAATACAAATCACATTAACTAAAAACAATTCTCTTTGGTCAAATGACATACCTGTTTCCAAGATATGGATATTATTTTTTTAGAGCCAAAAACAAACAAAGAAATAAAAACAAAATAATAGATAAGTATCAAAAGGTCTTTTGAACCCATGGTTCAATCTGAACAAATAAAATGTCATTTAAAAGTTTTTTTAAATCAAGTTCTGTCCATATAATTATTTGATCTTTGGCCTAACAATAGATGATCACACTGGCTCTATATATAAATACATTTGAATGTCTCCAACAATACCTACGTGTATATATTATGCAAACATCAAAACAATTTTTATTTTTTATAGTAATCACGATTTGAATTTAGTAACTATTGATTAACAAATTCTATACAAGTAAATCTTAACGTGATGCAGTTTCTTGTGTAGAAAAACAAAAACAAAAAAAAGCACATAAAATTTTTATGGTCAACACTTGATTTTATTTTTATTGTTAATTTTAAATCGTGATGACGTCAAAATCAAGGGGATTTGCTGTAAAATGAAACTCTAGTTATTAACTACATACTTATATATATATATATATATATATATATATATGAATCAACTTATTGTTTTTATGACCGTAAAATAATTCGAAATCAATGCAAACCCCTTTCAAGTCACACATCTTGCCAAACATTGAGGGATCGTTTATATATTATACCTTTTAAATTAAAATACAAATGTGCAATTCTGTGCAAAAAATTTGTACTACGGTACAAAAGTTTGAACAAAAAAAAAGTTTTAATTCTTTGTAATGACAAAATAAAGAAATACCGCTTCACTAGACTTTTTAATGTATATTTTAAGTTAATATTACCCATTAACAAGAAAATAAACACATAGGCATAAATAAAACACATTTGTCACGTCAATTTAAAGGGATAAAAAAAATACTCTCTTCCTTTGAACAAATTAATTACTCCTCATTAATAAAAGTAATAAGAAACTTAGTTACATAGTCATAAATTTATATTTTTATTCATGGATGTAAGTATGTTAAAATAATTTGTAAGAGGAAACCTTCAGAAGCTCTTTAGAAGAAAAAAAAAGAAGAGGAAAATAAAAGCAAAAATGATCTAATCGTGACCCCTTTTAGTGAAAAAAAAACCATGACAAAATGTTTGAGAAAACATTAAATACACGATCTTTGTAAGTGGAAATTAGAGAGTGTACATACAATATATGAAAAGTAAAAAAAAAATATAAGTGAATTAAAAACCAATGGCAGCTCAAAATCTTTTTGGAAAATGAAAACAAATGTATTTATATGTGATGAGCCCATGTTTACATGTCTCTTAATATGGTGTGTGTTTTTTTTCTTAAAAATGATGTGTTTGTAGCTTATACCTTCATAAAAATGTATACATACATTTATAAAAGTATAAACTCTTAATCCATAGAGTGAGATTTTCTCTTTTTTTGTATAATATTAACATTTCAGTCAAGGCATGAACAAAAAAAAATCCCCAACTTTTTTAAATAATAATTTTGAAAGAAAAGTCTTTTTTCAAAGTTTTGAATCTAATTTGTATGAAATTAATGGGGTTTTGTTTTTAAAGCCATCATTTTAATATTTTTGTTCCTTAAATACGTATCTAATCCATTTTTAGAAGTCAGTCTAATTTTGTATTATAATATGTGTCATTCCACGTTAGTTTGTCATAAAAGGAAGACGACAAAATGTCAGGAGACTATGACAATTATTTTGGGTATAAAAGTCATATTATAGATAAAATCCTGTGTAGCAATTTCTTTCCCCATTTCATTTTTACGTATTTTCCCTATGAATGTTTATATAGTAACAGGAGACCCGGGAGAGTCGCAAGACAACTAACTCATTTACTGGGATATGGTTTGAGCTTGATGCATCAAAATTTAATTCTTATATCTCTCGATTGAATTTAAAAATAGATTTTAAGAATTTGTAGTTTTTTTTAATTGTTGTATTTGAATGTAGATATCATTTAAATGTGCCAACTATAGGCCTATTCAATTGGATTTATCTATAATAAATCAATAAGTCAATATAAGTCAATAATATTCCTGTATACTAGAGGTATGTGTTGTCTTCTTGCATAGTTTCTACTCATTACCCAAAAGTAAAGGTTGCGTGCATCTCAGTTTCCTTTAGTTCCGTAATGGAAAATAAACCCATTATAAAGTGAAAACTTAAGAGGTATTTTTTTTAATTATACCTATTAAAAGCTAAGCTATAAAAATTCTTTATTACTCTTGGATTCTCCTCAAATGTTGCCCTAAGAGAATAAAGTCATTTAAATTTTTCTACATATTTGTGTTTATCATATATAAATATATATATAATAACAATTAAGAGAGTAAATATTTATCTTCACGCCAAAATAAATTAACCTAAATAGTGTTCTATCTAACTAATTAAAACATTTTTACAATATTTGCATTGCCTAATTATGAACTTTTAGTATTTTGATGGGAAATAATATGGTTAAGTGATTCATTTGTATATTAATGGAGTTTGTGTGTAGAAGAAATTTTGTTTTTAGCGTTTCTTCAAACAAAAAATTATAATTGTTAATGGATTTATTATGCTGAACTTACTATTAAAAATCACGGTATATACCCGGCTTTGCCATTGGCAGTAGCTTACAGTACGAGCCAAAATATTATAAAACTGGTTTTGTATGAAGTTATTATTGAAATTGACTCAGTCTTATTCTATTACTGGTTGATTCGTTTAAGGATATAAATTACATTTGTTCAAAGATATGACTCTTTCGAGGACTCAAGGATTTAATACCTATAGTATTTTGAAAGTAAAGCATATACATCAGCTTATAGCTCTTTTTATCATTTGTTTAAAAGTCAATATGTTATTGGATCTGGAGTAGATCCAATAGTGGATAAATGAATAAGAGATCTCTTCAAATGACTATGACAATTGAAAAGTTCAAAATGAATTGGATTTCCCTGCAAGATCAAAAATCAAATTGAACCAATTGGAAGGGGATTGTAGAAATAAATTAAAAGATGGTAAATAACGGATAGCAAATTTTGACATTACAAGAGTCAAAATTATAGGTTTAATTGTTAGACAATTTAAATCGAAATTAAGACTTGAGAAAATGCTACATAGAAAAACAATCTTGTGTACACTTATGAAAATGAAGGTAAGTTAATTTGTAAGAAGAATCCCATAAAAAGAACTCCTTGCTATGTTAGGCCTTGTCAATCGTATTGTATGACGATTTGAAAACAAAATTAGACGGATTCGATGTTCAAAATTTGACTAAATTTGATTTATTCACAAATACAATCTAATACTTAGTAGTGTTAATCTGGTTAATTTTTGTTCAAGTGACAATTTAAAAAAAAAAAAAATACTAAAACTGGAATAGCTCAAAAATTTACTGTTATATATCTTTGATCCATAGCTAAAGCTCTTTCAAAGGCTATATTTCATCATTGTGAACAATAATGATGCTCAAATACAATATCAAAAGATGTCAAAATATCAAAAGAATTTGCAAACATGGGGCATACAACTCTGCAGAAAACATTTTTCTATCTGTTTGTTGGAGGGAAGTTATAGATTTGGAATTTTTAAGATATTGAATTAATGTTTATTTATATAAATGAATTGTAAAGTATTCAATATTTGTCAAGCTTTTAGCAATTAATTGATGTGGTGAATTGGAATTGTATTTTCTAACAATATTTCAATATGAATTTGCTATTTCCAACAAAATAAAATCCAGTTTCGCATCGATGATGAGGTTGAGTGGTGTATATTATTATAGAATGTTCCTTAAAATTACGAGACATGAAAATGATGCTTCCCTCTTATTGATCTTGTACAAAATGAATATTCTGAATAATTAGACATTATCAATCTCCCTTAAATCATTTATTAATAAGAAAATATTATTTATAATATTTTTTTATAGATTTATAGGTTTCAACCTTCATTCTTTGCGGTTTGAGTGATTTACTCATACAAAAACTTCCGTTTATTTAAAAAACATATACTTTTTAAAATAACATTTTATAATTGGATGGGTGAGATCCAATAAACAACAAGTAGACTACTGATGTATTCATCAATAGACTCAATTGGAAATTTATGTATGTTTCTATAAATCCTAATATAGGAAATATAGCAGCTTATTTAACCAAACAAATTTATTTATTGACACACGTCTTGGAGGCGTGAACTCAATGATTTAGTTATTATTATGTATGTACTATAATCAATAATCATAGATCTAAAATAATCCAATAATTTGATTGCTTCAATCTCACATACTTTGTTTTAGTATATATTGTATATGTACGTAATATTAAACTTTTTTGTTTTAAAAAAAGTTGGAAATTCACTCAAATTGGAACAAAATAATTTAAATTTTCTGTGAATATTCAGTGTTGAAAAGTAATAATGTAAACAAATGTTATGTTTGTTATAAAAGGATATACTAAAAAAAACCGGATAGTTTTGAACTTCTTTGGATGCTTTTCATTGAATATTATAATATCCTTTCACTATATCAACTTATATCCTTGTGTTTGTTCAAGTATTGAGTCAAAATGTGTTATTGTTGATTTTGAATGAAATAATAACATTTCATAACAAGGATTTCCGTCAGGTCTTTTTACGCACTTCTTCACATTCATAATAGGGCAGCAGCGGACCAGGAATAACTTTTAAAACATTATATATGTACATGCGTATTCTTCTAGAAGAACACAAAGCTATAGGCTATAGTATTGTAATTTATTTTTTATTTATCAACAAACAAAAGACTCACTATTTCAATGTCAGACAGACAAAAATAGACAATAAATCAGGAATTTCTCTTTAGTTTTCGCTTAAGTGCTTAAGAATAGTATATGTATAAATGTATGTATAGTTCCATGGAGTTATTGTAATGTAGAAATAACAAAACATAACAAAATGAAGACTCAGGTCCGAGCTGTCCCTATCCAAAATAGTATTCCTAAAATATTTACAATTACTATGTAATTTTTTTTGTGAGCCATTGATTATTATTGGTCTACTCTTGCACCTCCTTATTGGTGTTCTGAATACTGATTTGTTAAGCTCGAATCATACATTGCTATTCATAAAATTGTGAATTACTCTCGTAAATTTGGATCTCAAAATGGAACCAAACAGCTTAAACAATTACTGTTGTAATCAAAAATTCCTTATCAGATTCTAATAATATGTGTTAAAAATATTTTTATATATTAGGTTAAAAACTTAGTTCTTGCCGTTTTTTTAAACTTTAGTGAGATTAGATAAGGTATCTGTTATATTGCAATATTTTATTTATTTTTTTAAATCTACATAATATCTTAAATGAAAAATAAGAACTAACAACTATAAGTTAATTATTTTTGGACTTTTCCCATTACGTGAAGATGCTTCTCCATACACGTGTGTGAACAATTCATCCTCTATGCCAATTCCCTTGTTGTTTGGCGTGAATCTTCATGCAAAAGTAGGTTTAACTCAACTTCATTAAGCTCAGTTGGGCAGCCAGAACGTCTTTGATATCAAAATTTTCCTCTTTAAACTTAGCAAACCAGGTACGAGCGTTTTTTTCTACCATTGCATTTTCCCCATACACAATGCTAATTTAGCGAGCATCTTTTGCAGCAGTAAAGCCTCGATTAAATGCAAAGAGAAGGAGGTGTCGAAAGTGCACATTTTTTTCAATTTGTAATTCCATTTTGATGATCCGGAAATAAAGTGAAATAACTTGAAATGTAACACAATAAATAAAATATTGCAATATAACATATAAATTTTCTAAACTCAATAAAGTTTAAAAAAAACCAGCAAGAACTTAGTTGCCAACCCAATACTTAGATGGTGTAGTCAATAAATTAACTATTACTTTTTCTGATTCTCAATCAATCCGGAGCAAACTTAAATGTAAAAGTTTATTCATTTCTTAGAGATTTTTTGATACCTTTTATTAATTAAAAAGTTTTAAAAATTGACTCATTAAGGTTTAATTTATACTTTCTTCACATTTTGACGACAAAAGAGAACGACCATCGTGAATGATGTTTAGCACTCTAAAATATTTATAAATGTTATATCAAACGAAAATATAGAGCCTATTCTCAGTCTTCAAAGCCTTGAAAATTTATACGGTCTTCATATATTTACACGTTTTTCTAATAATAATTGTACATTCCTTATTTCCTGTACACTCCATGTTCCAGCTCTTTTAGTATTGCCTTACTAACAGCTGTTTTTGACATATATATATTCCATTGCTGAGTAGCTAGTTAGCTAAATAATAATGTATTGCTACATAAATTTGGGCCTTTTTTTTTCTCCTTTTTTTGGAGAAAAGGTCGAGAAATACAAATACAATGTGAAAATTCCTTTCAAAACAATTTTTTTTTCTGGTCTTGCTTATTTATGGAACTAAATGGGGGACACATAATAATGTCGACTCCATCTGGACATAGGGGTGGTTTTTGTAGCCTAAAGGTTATTATTATATGTACAGATGGGAGGGCCTTTAATTGCGTATATTTATATATATACGTACATTATGAGTAAGACGACATTTGGTGAATACAGATATGTATACATATGTACGTATGGCTCTTGATAATTTGATATTAATAGAAATGAGGTGTGATGAAGGAGTCGTCCCTAGAGAGAAATGAAGAGCATATGTTATTTCCCTTTCATTTATTGATTAATATTAGGTACTATCATCATCATTATTACTATTATTATTATAATATTACTGATTAGAAGAGTTACAAGGAGCAGCATCTATTGAATTACATATGATGCATTGAGAATTTGCAGCAACATGGGATGGAGTAACGAATGATAGATGAGAGACTGTGTTCAGTTATCTAATCCCCATCTCGTGCCTAGAATATATATATATATACATATACATATATCTTTCCTCGAGACATGCATCCTATTAGGGATTATTATTATTAATAATATTTTTTTGTTTCGTTCATAGGATGTGTAATGCAATAACTATTAGATAATCTTTGATCTACACCCCCCCCCCTCCTCTCTTCCAGACCCTTCTATTTAATCCCAAAAAGTGATTGATTCCTCCCTCCTTCTCCTCTTCATGCTCATGAGTGGAAGCACATCTCTTTTAATGACCAACTATTAATTTGTGAGATTTTTTTTATTCTTTATGATGAAAGTTGTGAAGGATTTATCCACCCCTAGGAGCAATACGGGCACCTGTTTCTTTTCTTTTCTTTTCTTTTTTTTTTTTCTTTTCTTTTTTTCTTTTTCTTTTTTTTTTGACAAAATGGATTCACATAGCGCCATTATTTTTTTATTTTTACTTCTCCCTTCAGCTGATTTTCATCAGTTGACTCTTTTGATTTAAAGCCAGCTGACTCTACTTGTTATGAGCTCAAAAAGGGTATTAGTATTATTTCTGATTTTGATATATAAAAAATATATTCAATCTAGGATTACGCGCCCTTTTTTTTGAATTATTGAATTTTATACAAGAACTAACAATTGATTTGTATATGGGTAGAGTTTATCAATGTATAGTATATCTAAATAATAACTGTGCCACATATTTTTAAAGTTAGCAAATAGGAAAATACAGAAGACTAGCTACCAGTTGTTTTTGCAAATTTTTCTTTTCCCTTATATGAGTCGAGTTTGCAAGTGGACAAAAAAGCTCGTCCTTTTAGTATCTCTTCAATTGGAGAAGTCAACAACATTTTAGTTTTTCGCAAATCTTTAAGATTCTGCATCTAACTTTATTTGTGTACTTGGTAAACAGGTCCTTACCGATTGATACTGTTATTGATCCTATACGAAGGATCAGCACAAATAATCAAGTCTCTTATTAATTATTCTATTGTGTGGAAAGGTATTTATATTGGAGAACAACTAACTCAAAGAATAAGTTCATTAGATCTATTTCGAGAAAATTCGAGATTTTTTTTTTCGAGCTGATCCCCAACGGATGTCATAGATTGATATTAACATACCTATTTTTACAAACTCCATGCTAAATGAGTTGTACTTGCTTTTTTAAATATTATGTAGATTGGTTGAGTAAGTGAGATAAAGCCATTAGGAGTTATGGTATCTTTCATGAGTTGTTTGTTCAATTAGGGATATGTATATATAAATAATGTTGCTACTTTCTTTGTATCTCTCAAGAGAAGCAGAAAATAAACAACATACAAAAAAATATTTAGAAGTTGCTTAAAAATACTTTTTCCTACACATAAGAACAAATGCTGCTTCCCCAATGTGAATAATTGACAGAGAAATCCGTCTAAAAGGGTCATTTAAAAAAATAACTTCTTATAAAATGTTCAAAATTAATACATCCATGTTATATACTTATTATATATAGAGGGTGTCCCAAAAAGAATGTATACACATTAGAAATAATTGTAAGCATGGTGTTTAATTAGAATTTTATTACTTCAAAAGTGTAAGAATAATTGTAAATAGCTAATTAATTAACTTATTAAACTGGTTTTTTTTCAGACTCAACCCCTCAAGACAGGAATGACAGCCAGACTTAACTTTGAAGAAAGAAAATTCATTTATAAAATACTACTGGAAATATGGCAACGTAATTAAAGTGTAAAGACTATTTGGAAGGGAATTTCAAAGAGAACCTTCAACACGAACTACCATCTCTCGAATTAGAGATAAGTTTGAAGCTGAAGAAACTGTTTTGAACGTTCATAAACAACGTTCCGGAAGACCAAGAACATAATCAAACTCTACAGAGGAAGAATGAGTTCTGGAAAATGTTCAACGAATCTGTTATGCCAAGCATTAGAGAATACTTTGAAGATGAAGAGTTTTATTTTGAACAATATCCCCATATTACCATCGTGATGTTATGTTCCTTCTTGATGAGGTTCTACCAATCAGGTGGATTTGACAAAGAGATTTTGTTGAATATCCTCCCCGGACCTCACATCACTCGATTTTTTCCTATGGGGATACCTAAAAGATAAAGTTTTTGCTGTGAAACCTACAACAGTTACTGAATTAAGAGAAGCCATTGAGCAGGAATGCATCCAAATACCAAGAGAATTTTTTTAATAATGTGAGCGATTCTATTACTTGCAGTTGTCAGCAGCGCCTGGATCAAAGTGAGCGACAGTTTGAGAACAAGCAATGAAAAAACAGACAAATGTTACTTGTAAATATTCTTACACTTTTGAAATAATAAAATTCTAATTAAACACCACGTTTGCAATTATTTTTAATGTGTATAAAGTTTTTTTTGAGGGGAACACCCTGTATATGTAGTAGATACGTAACAAATCTATTTTGTAATGTTCGTTTTTCGAAGAGGGAACTCAAAAGTATCATGTAGAATCGTGAGCATAAGGAAGCATAAAAGAACTGTTTTTATTGACTTTGATGGTGAAGGGATTGTTGTATGTACATATGTACATCAATATGCTCGAAATTCCTGAATAGAGCAATGATTTACATCAAATACCATAAATTACTATTATTATTTTCTTACAATGATATTGAGTCTGGATGTGACTTTATCCATACATTGATCCAAATCTGTGTAAATCCCTCTAAAAAGAAGAAGACAAAAAAAGGAAAAAATGTTTCATTGTCTGATTCAAATACAAAAGGGACACATACTCTGGCGGTGGTCTACATGTGAATGGCGAAAAAAAAGAGGGTTGAAAAAAAAAACAAAAAAAAAAAACGATAGAAATATATGTATATATTATATCATTACGACTAAGATGTGATATTAAAAAAAAAAAAAAAAACCTACTACTGTGAGTGACTAATCGAAGGAATTCAGTCGCGTCTCAAAGACATCTTCATAGCTCTTAAAATCATTAAAGATTTTTCTAGACCTTACAAGTGGAGGGGTGAAAAAAAAATCCTTCTCAAAAAGAGCTATATAAATCAATTCACACTGGTGTACATATATATATATATATTCAAAATAAGTAAGGGAATTCTGTAAAAAAAAAAACTGGGTCAAGCTACAAAGGAATTGACGTATTTAATATGAAAAATTGTCAAAACAATTTTTCATAGATATATTTCATAATAATATTTTTTTCTTAAAAGGAGGGAGGGGGGACTCCATGCATAAATATACATACATATACTACACAAACATGTACTTACATACATATAATGTTTATGGAAGTATACATATGTATGTACAGAGAATGTGTTTACATTTGTGTAAAGTTCATTACTCATGAGAATATGAAAGCTTTCAAAAAGGAATCAATATGTCGTCATGCTCTTAAAAAAATTATTAAAAACTTAATAGAATGAAAAAAATATTTTAATTACTATTATAATATTGTAATCTTTAAGAAGATTCGTGGAATATAAACCATTGATAATTAATAATATCAATACTTCTAGTGATGAAATATGCAATGGAAAAAATACCTCACAAACAAAAAAAATTCCAAAAAATAGAAAACCAATTTTATATTACATATGTGTCAACAAGTCAACAAGAAAACAAATTAGTTTTCAAATATTGACAAGGAGAAATTCCATTTTTAAGTAGTTTTTTTTACTTCATAAATATAACGGCCAAATATTTCGGAGTCATTTTAAGACCTATTGCACACGGTTTATGCTAAAATTTCACTTTATATCGAGAAAGGAAGGATTGATGTCTATCCAATAGAGCAATTGGATAAATGTTACGACTGTACATGGAGCCGAGTTGGTCCCTGAAAGAATATCCATCTTTTTCATAGCCCCAGAGATTCATTTAGTTACAGTTGGCTAAAACCAGTTCATCATCTGTTGTAGAACTAATACGAATCAACTACATCCGCTATCATGCTCACCATGAATCATAGTAATAGTAACTACGTAGTCAGAAATACAAGATGTTTTTTATTCTTGATTGTGGCCGGTATATTTTTCCTATAATACAGTTGCAATTATTGAAGTTATTATTAAATGAGTCGAAATATTTCAGATAAACTTGGTTTCTTGTTGACTTGACACATTTGTAATATATGATGTGTGTCCCTTCGTTCGACTCTTTGATCAATCATCAGAGTCAGCCACAAGGACTAAGGGAGATAGATGGATTAAAGCTAACTTGACCCAGACAAGAAACGAAGCTGAGTTCGCAGGAGGCTGAATTTGAGTTTGTCTATTAATGCATAAGTTTAGGGGGTACAGGTAAGGTCAACTTACCTTTCAAATTTGTGACTGGTCCCCCTCCCCCTTCTCCTACACACACACAAAAAGAAAAATCTAACCCAAATTTAGCATTAAAACGGCATTCGGATGTCATTTTATTGCTTTATGAAATAATGATGCCTTGAAATTAATAGCTAATTGTTTTAAATTTTATTGTGGAAGTCACGAATGAATGCAAATAACAAATGGTATTTTCTATACACTTTAGATAAGAACAACATTTATGCTGGAACTGAGGAGTTCTTCAACTCAAGGTATGACTGTATGTTGAACTCAAATTATCTGTTGTTAAGGGTTGAATAATTTCATTCTATTAAATGATGAAGAATCCCACATATAGACATAATTGGCAAACTACTAACTGTTCTTGTGCCTTTTTTTTTCCTTATCTTTTTCAAAGTAAGGTTGAGAAATTATAAAATTTACAATCATTTTTCTTTTTTTGAGTGGATAGACCCAATGTGTAATTAGTTGAGATGTATATTATTCCCTCGATCCGAATCCAAATTGTCAATAATAAATAATATTTATATTATATATTAACCAATATATGTATATAAAATATATTCAATGGCCAGTGCAAAACATGGAAATTGATTTATTAATAAATAAATTTGGTTAATTATTATTAACTTATAAGTTAACTCCTAAATTTAATTAGTTAATTATAATAAACAACACTAAAAGATTAATTAGTTACATACATTAATATTTAGTAAATACCCACAATAGTATTGACGTCAGTCACGCACTCTATAAAGACTGAAAGTAACGTTATGCTAGAAGCACAGTTACTAAACAAAATGAACAAATGAAAAATAAGTCCTAAGGCCTAATGGCTTTTAAAATAAAAAAAAAAAAAAAATGAGGAATTGCATGAGATAGAATGGCTTTTAATTTAGTCAAATTTGGTTGTTAATACCTTGCAGGTTGCTGACTTTTATTATGATGACGTGAAAAGTTTCTATAGATCAAAAATAGTTTCATAGGCACAATATGCTCATATATTTAAAATATTTTATACATTTTCCCGTGAGATTGGACAATTCTTTAAAATGCATTCCCAATAGGAAATATAGAGTTATACATTTTTTTGATGAGGCATTATAAGAATTTGAATATCCCCTGGAAAAAAATCCATTCTCTTATTCATATTAGTAAATTATAATTAATCTGAATGATAAGTGTAGTTTTTCACAATTTAACAAGCAGAAATTATGCTACATACATATGTGAAAGGTTATTTATCTACTAATTTAAAAGCTCTAACAATGTCGACCATTTTGAATGTCAGTCAGGATATGGACAAGAATATGAGCAGATTTGGAGTCATACTTTTTTTTTTGTCCTTATTCTCGTTCCCGTAAATGAAGGGACATATGGGGGAGGGAGCTTATATTAAAATTCAATTAGGTAATCCGATCATTCGGCTCATATATTTGTTTATTCCACTCATTATTTCGTGCCAACGCAATATAGAGATACCCTCTTGTCTGTCATAGATTTATAATATTTAAAATGACCATTAATATTGTTTAGTATACCAATGCTATTTAAAACGGTACAGTAATGAATTGATACTGGAAAGTTTACATGTATTGCATTATAAAAGTATTAATCCGCCAATATTGAACAACAATGAAATTTGATAAAAAAAGTCCCCCAATTAAAAATCTTCCGGGCGCCTTTGTAAGTGCATTTCGATTGCCCTTAACTAACCAAATTTGATTTTATAAAAAATTATTAGTCAACTTGTTTCTCTTAAAAAGTATGGGACACTGGTTTCCCTTTGGATGTGAAGGGAATTTTCTCATCCTTAAAAATACACGGTTTATCAGTACATTTTTCGTATTTATTATATCTTTAGCTAAATTTATTCTTTATTTTTTTATATTCTACTTGACAAAAAAAATCAATAATCTTAAATAAAAAGTATACTTTAAATACATTTTACAGGTGATACTTTATTAAGCAATTTCTGTAGATATATTAATTAAAAAAACTCCCTTCACACCTACAGGGACAATTGTATCCCAAAGAACTTAGACTTGAATAAATTACAACGTATTATTTAGAACTAAAAGATATTTTAAACTTATAATTCTTCTAGTATATATAAGTAAATATTTGATTAACAAATAATTTCCTTGAAAAACGAAATAGTTATTTTGGTTTGGACATGATTTTTTTGCATGTGTAGAAATCGTAATGTTCAATATCTTGAAAAATATTCAAATCAAATTTTTTTATAACTGTTTCTGTGAAATATAAATAATAGCTTGACATCTTAGCTATCAAACCAAAAAAAAAAAAATCGGTTAACAATGGAGTGCATTTTGAATATATAGAACACCTGTGTTCCCTGGGTTCAAAAAAGTTAAAGATATTTGTTTTATAATTTTGATAAAAAAAAGTATCGAAATACAAACACTAATTTGATTACCGATTCGAAAATATTGGTATCATGACTATTAATAACTATTAAGTTAATAGTTAATATTAAATTAATTATTCATTTTAATAACATTTTAAATGTATATACCTACATAAATATATTTTAACAATTATAAATCTGTCATTATTTGTTTTGATATCTGGAACAAAAACAAGTAGGTTTTTATTTATTTTTAATCTAAATATACGTCCAAATAAAAACATGTTATATTGAAACAGGTGTCCATCCAAAAGGAAGCACAGTTACATTGTGAGCAATTTTTTACTTTTAAGAGTCCACAATTTTTTCTTCTAATATTTTCCGCAATTTGAAAAGGATTTTAATTATAATCAATTATATTAATAAATGATTTTTTCCTCATCATTAAATATCCTACAAAAGCACCCACAATGCCTAAAAAAAAAGGTAGGAAATTAAAATTTTTATTTATTTTTTATCAAATATAACTTTTTTAATAACAAGATCAATAAAAAAAGCCACTACAAGTAGGCAAGTTACATCTATCAAGAGTGCTTTGTTCTATTTTGATAATTTGTCCTCTCAATCCTATGCTCTATTAACAAAAAAAATAAATTTTTAGGTGGTTTCTTAATCATTCTGCGCGCTACTACTTAAGTAGCTCTACCGTGATATGGTCAATTTCTTCTTAATTAAAGATTCTTATCGGTCGCTTGACATCGTGTTTGAGAGCTGTGGGTCTCAGCTCTTTAAGGCATTCCTTATTCATCCATTTTATGTAATATTCAAGGAGTTATTTAAAATACAAAGGATTTGACCGATTTTTGAGCCTAATCCCACACCCTACGCCCCTAAGAGTCCCTTTAGGTCAAAACAAAGACTGGAAATGAAATTTACATTAGATACACTTGCAAATCAAAACTTTTTAATAGACAAAATGAGTATTCTTCTAAGCTTAAATTGAAGAAACTAGCTCAAAAAGTAGGATCCGATTTCTCGACAACCGTCGGAGTCTCGACATTTTTTTTTACAGATTTGAAATTAGCGTGCAAAACTAAATAACTTTTATTATACTTATACCCCTTATGATTTTTGACTGTTGACCAGTGTTATATTTGGTGGTCCCTCATTTATCCAGAACAAAATTAATTTTCAAAATCTTTTATTGTATTATATATTATTGTACTTTCTCGTTTGCAAAAGAGTTGCATTCACTACAGGTTTTCAGTCTTTTTTTCATTTTTAAAGCCATTAGATGAAGTTACCTCAAGACCATATGAAAATTTGTTCAATTTAATTTAATAAATATGCCCCTAACTTCGATTTATTGTACAATTTATTTCGTTAGTGAAAACGCTCAACAGAGCTCATTTTTTAATCAAGATGATCACGCAATGGTTTATTCATTAAATACACAAGTTAATCATTATTTTTTAATGCACAAAATGATAATCCTTCTAGGCTTAAATGGAAGTTGAAATTTGAAAATGGGTCAAAAAAGCAAAAAATGTAGGGTCCGATTTCTCGAAATAATGTTAGTTTTCAATACAATTATAGCCATAAGTTCAAACTGAAGGACAATTTTGAAATGACTTTTGGTTAAAAAAAATTTAAACAAAAGATAAATAGAAGGAATTATACAAATTTCGGTTTCTTGTATTACATTTAGTGACAAAAAGCAAATTTAATTATGATAACTGATTTTAGTCATAACTATGAATAATATATCATGCAAACAGGTTTTGTTCCGTATCAATACTCGATACTATATTTTTCAATTTCTTTTGTTTTTTGTTTAATTTTTATGGTCCCTGGATCAGTATTGTAGATCGAAGACATTCAATCCACTTCAGCGAGTGCATACACTCTCACACTAACTTAATTCTGGCGCTATATATAAAAAATAGTTATTCAGAAGAATAAACAATTGTAAATGAGGTTGGAACTGAGTGATGAGTTGCAAATGAGTGAATATTTAACTTTAATAAATTATAGCAAGTGATATACAAAAAATGAATTGTTTATGATTAAAAAATTGACTCCATTATTACAATAATATTGCTCTGTCAAAAAATTACTTTTACTCTTTAAAATCTGGGTTTTTTTTTTCAAATATCTCAAAGGTAACAAAAAATATATCTTATGTTTTGTTAATAATTCTTATTAAATAATCCTCATTCTGGTGTGAAATACAGGGTTTTTGGATGTTTATAAAGAAGGGGCTTGATGTTTATGGGCCCTTTACAAACATTTTAATATCTTTGAATACGTAGATTCATATATATATATATGCATACTTATGTGTCTTGAAAAATGGTTACAACCATTTCATTTTGACAAAAAGTAAGATTAAAGTTTTAAAATATAAAAACTAACTTTTAAATTTTATTTATTTTTTCGTATGTTCTACATCCCCCTTAAAAACAAAATTGGTCAAAGAAATAAAAAAAAAAACTTTATTTTTTCTCCTATTAGAGCTTGGCTCTTTTTTTAAAAGATTTTTTTATAAGCAAATATTAAAAAAAATGTCTAATATTAAACATTCAAAGTTTACTTATATACATATATATATATATATATATATATATATATATATATATATATATATATTTAAGTATTTAATACCTAGGCATGTTTGAAAATGTAAAAAAGAAAAAAAAATGAGGCACATATTTGATTCGTTTAGTGAGGGTTGGAAAATAAAATATTTTCTCTCTCTTTTGAGGATTTAAAGCGAGTATCAATATTTTTTTTTTTTACTTTTTTTTTCTAAGGGATGAGGCAAGTCATACAAGTTTCATCTCAATCACGTAGATCCACACTAAATTACAATTAAACCTTATTACCATAATTTTTTTTTCTTTATGGCAGAGAAAACTTATTATTATATGTACTTTGAACATACATATGAACATATCATGAAGTATCAAATTACCATATAATATGACACGTCTTCTAACCCTTCAAGAAATCACGATACCTGCTTAGAGGTAGGTACTATGATACAACTCGGTAGAGGGACTATATACACTATTACCTCACAATGATATTTGATGCATATCGCTTTGAGACTCTGAGTCATACGAGGTTGGTTCATGAATGTCTCTATTACCTTCATTCATAGTATGTTGATTATTTTTCATGTGTTGTGGTGGTAGGGTCACGTTTAATTTTTAGGTTCTAATAACATAATTCAAATTTCATTATCGTAATAAAAAAAAAGTCAAATTTTTTCCTCTTTTTTTTTTGGACACACAGCATCCAATTTAAGATTGTTTTGATATAACATGTATATATATATATATATGTATGTAATATTTACATATACATATATCTAAATTATGATCCAGTCTAATAAAAAAATTTCCTCATCATTTCTTCCAATCTTTCTATAAATATACAAAAGCATATGAATGTGTTATACTATACTCTTATGCATTGCCATGGTTAAGATTTTTAATTTTTTATAGTAGCCATGCAGTGTTTATTCATGAAAGAAATTTTACACCTTTGATGGCTATTTAGCTAATTTTCTATATTGAACGGACTCATTTTTTATTGAGGCATATCAAAAACATATGACTAAAGGTTCAGAATTTTTTTTTTTTTTGGGCAAAATGCTGATAACACTGGTCAAGAGTCTAAAACCCTAAGGGGTATAAGTATAATAATAAAAGTTATTCAGTTTTGCACGCTGATTTCAAATCTATAATTATTATTTTTTTCAAGAGTCCGATGGTTTTTGAGAAATCGGACCCTACTTTTTGAGCTAATTTGACCCATTTTCCAACTTCAACTTCAATTTAAGCCTAGAAAGATACTCATTTTGTGCATTATAAAATGATGATTCGTTAGTGTATTGAGTGTTTATTTTAGTAGTCATAATTTATGACCTTGATGTCTCTGTATACTATATTTGTTCTCAATAACGTCATAGATTTTATAATTAACCAAAAGCCATGATATTTTGGAGATATTGTTGTTAACATAAATATTCAAACACTTCAAAAACTTCATTGACATAAATGAGAAATCTAAACTGTTATATTAAGGGTTTTTGTTCTCATAAAAAAAACACAGCTCCAAGATGGCCGACTCACGAATGATGAAATCCCAAGAAAATTTTATATTATACATATATGTGTCACGTCTACAAGAAAGCAAGTTTTTTTTTTCAAATATTGAAAAGGAGAAAATTCACTTCATAAATATAACGGCCAAATATTTTGGAGTCATTTACAAACTCCTATACCGCACGTTTTTTGCATAAATGTAACTTTATATAGAGAAACCAACGATTATTGTTTATCTAATAGAGACATCGGATCAATGTGTCAATCTCACATGGAGCCGAGTTGGTCCCTGAAAGAACGTCCATCTTTTTCATAGCCCCAGAGATTTATTTTGTAGCAGTTGGCTAAAACCAATTCATCTGTTTAAGAACTATTAAGAGTCAAACACATCCGTTATTTTGTTCACCATAAATCACAGTAATAGTGACTACATAGTCCAAAATACCAGATGTTTTTATTCTTGATTGTGGCCGGACTTTTATTTTCCTATAATACAGTTGCCATTATTGGAGTCAGTATTTAATTAATCGGAATAATCTATTAATACAAACGAAAGAGAATTCCCTCAAAAATATGATAGTAACATAGTTCTAACTCATTTTTGAAATATTTCAGATAAACCTGGTTTCTCTTTGACTTAATACATATATACATTTAATTTGTAAATTCCATTCATATATTTAAAAATATAAAATGTGGTAATTTGATTAATCTCTGACAAAGAGTGTGAAATCTTTTGTTCTTTTGTGCAAAATATGATATTTATATACATATATATATATATATTAAATCTCCTTTTGCATTAATATGAATGATTGATATAAACACTTATTTAATATTATATATATATATATATATATATATATGTACATAAAAACACACTTCTCTGACGTGAAATCAAAATAATTTGCACTGCAAAAGGTTTTTATACATACATGTAAATGTGTTTTTATATATTTGTTATTCAATAGTTGAAAAAAAAAGTTATTTCACAATTATTGTCTATATGACTTATATTTATAAATAAACTGATACATTAAAAAAATTGTATGCTTTTAAACTACTTTATAAGAAGAAGAAAAAACAATAAGAAAATAAGAAAAACTCCTCTTTTTGCAACTATTTTTTTTTACTGAAAACTTCTAAATTAGGAGAGGGTAAAACCATATATATATATATATATATATATATATATATATATATATATATGTATTGTATATGCATTAAAACCAATAAATTTTAGTTAAAGTATAGCATTAAACCCATTACAGAAAGAGCTTTGCAATGTTCTTCCTCACATCTTCAATGTTTTAGACTTTTTATTTGCTTTTTGTGAAGTCAATTAGATATACATTTATGTATGTGGAATTGACTTCAACAACAAAAAAAAACATTTTACACTTTCAATAAAGTTAAATTTGATGGCCATTTTGATATGAACTTTTTGATACACAAAGTAATAATGACTTTAATTATAGTTAATGAAGTATTTGAAAGAACTTATTCTTCATTAACAGTGGCAAAATTTTATATATTTGTCTAATTTAAGAGCCATGTATCGGTACAGTTAAATTCTTAATAACATCTCAGTTTCGAAGTAAATTTATTCCAATGTTAATTTGTTTTAATATTCAAAGGTCATTTGTTTTTTATATGAACTTCTTACTTAGTTAAATAGTTAAAAAATGATATACATTTATTCCAATAACATCATAGATTTTTCTAGTTTTTTTTTTTTAATAATGAACTTTGACAAAAGACACTTTTTCAAAAATATCTCTAATCGTTTAATTATGGGATCAATGTAAGTGCCAAATTGTTATTATGGGCAGTAGCTTATAAAAAAATATTCTAAAAGTTCTTTTTGAATTATGGATATCTGTAAGTTGGAATTAACTCTCAATGAACTATATAGGTAAATATTTCTTTTGTAATGAATGAATGTTAAAGTTTAAAAATTGGTTATTATGTATATCTGAAGAATTTATTATTAACACTAAAGTTTCAACATGGTCAAAATGACCAATTTGAAATTGTAAAATGTAATAACTTAATGTAGAAATAAACTCATTACGCACCTTGACTTTTTCCTTAACATGTATTTTACTTCCAATTGCACTTAAAATTGCAAAAATATCATCCATTTTACTTGATTAATTGTATCCCAATACCTTGGAACTATCCTAAATTTTAGTTTTTGTAAAGATAAAAAATAAATTGACCTATATTTTGGATGATTATCTTGCTTAAATTATAGAGGATATGGGAGTATACTATTGACAATTTGTTAGATAATAAAGTAACATATAGGAAAACAATTGCTGACAATCTGAGGATAACATAAGAAGAAAAAAGTGCTTTGATTCAAGAACAGCAGCAAACTAAATTAAGACCTGAGCTGATATTACCTCCCTCATTACACTTTCAAATTTCTAGATACTTGGGTCAAAGTAAGTAACCACCTTCGGTAGTTCTAATATGATCTAAAACTTGGCCCTTAGAAGTGTGAATGTTACTAATATAATATAATTTTGTTATTATCTTAATTTAACTATATTTACTAAGAAGATAACTATTTATCAAATTTGATAAGTTTAAGGGCATTCTTGTAAAAGAAAAGAAGAACTCTCCTTAATTCTATTTGAGCTCAACACATATAGGGTGAGTGCGATCTTTGACAACCAAGTTTACTTTTTGTTTTAAATTTAAATATCTCAAAATTTCAATGAAATTTATACTATTTGAATGCTGGACTAATATGCTTTATTTTTTATTCAATAAAACTGCCGCTAACAGCAATGGCGGCCTCGATCCTGGTCCGGAATCTCAAGCATATCTTGATGACTACGTCCTTCTTCAAGGTCTTGAACTCCTTCGTGATCCTTTTGATCAGTTTCTCCTTTGTGTTGCATGGAGACTTGTTAGTGTGTTGCTCAACTGCACTCCACACAAAATAGACCGTTGGGTTCAAGTCTGGGGAATTTGTGGGCCAGATGTTTGGTGGTACAAAATCATAAAACATCTTTCTTGCAAACACAATTAAAAGATTGGATATAGTAAAATATTGTATATAATTAGTTAGATGTTGAACCTAATTTGTCAATAACTTTGCTGAAACTCAATACATTCATTCTTCGTGATATCAATGAGGAGCATATTACCTCAGTACCTTTTTTGGGTAAACCTTGAGTTATCTACATTCTATATTATTCCCCAAAAAAAAAATATTTAAATACTTGGATTGTCATTGTCTTGACTGTACAAGATTTCCCCCTTTTTTTCGTTTGATCTACTTATTCAGATTAAACACCAAATAAGACCATGAACAATCCATTTTTCAAAGATAAAAGATAGAATTCGAATTATCCATAGACAAATGTATAGTTGTAGTATAAATTAACCTTATACATATATGTTTAAAAAAAAGAAACAAAATGCACTAGTAGGCCATTTAATTGTGCCTTTTGGCAAAACACTCTCTCTTCGTTGATTTATAAAAAGTAGATGTCTGTTTTATTTTTCCCTATTATGTGAATAAACTTATAATTCATTAGAGACTAATTTATAAGCTTAAAAAGATAGGAAAAGAGATATTAGTTATAATTTATGTATCTTTGTTTGGCTTTTATTGTTGTCTTCATCATATTATATATGTAATTATTAGGAAGGTGAAAAAGGAATGAACAAAATTAATAAGGTGTGTCCACAGATTCCCAACCTTTGATAATGAAAAGATTTTGTAGTGACGTGTAGATAATTGGTATAAAATGTATTTAGTATCATTGATAAGGGTCTATCGCAAGTAGAAATTACTTTTTTAGAGTTCATCATTTGATATATATATATATATATATATTTAGTATTTGATAACATATTTCGTGATGTTAGTCAAACGACTTTAACGTCACTTTATAAAATGGAAGAAAAATTAATTTTTCTTTTTAGTTACTAAAAAAAAAATGCACATAGAATAAGACCATGAATCAAATTGTACAATTACTAAAAAATTATGATTAAAATTGTCACATGTTTTCTCATACCCATGCACTACTAATTAATATGCCTATACATGTAAATGGTTATAAAGGAAAAACCAGTAATTAGTCAATGATTAATTAAATAATATTAATACTTATGAGTACTAAGGGAATTAAGGTTAAAACTTAGTCATGTGTATGGTAATGAAAGTCTAATTAATTTGTGCTTTTAACCCTTTTTCATTTATATAATTTTCAATATCTCATCAAAAAAATAAATTATTTTTAATTAGTGCAACTAATTAGTTTTTCACTTTTAAAAATACTCTGGTTTGTTTAGAGGACAAAAAATATCAAATTATAGTCCTATTTTTTGATATTATTAATTATGTTACACTATTAATCTACCAAATCTCTAATAAGGAGTATAAATGCATATTTCCACCCCAATACACATCGGGAAATGGGAAATGCATCCTCATTGAGTAAGATTATGTTCAGGAAACGAGAACTTTGTGTATGTATATACATATAGATAATAAAATAACAGCAACGATAATGAAACTTTCACCAATTGAAAGCTCTCAAGGATAATTTTCCTCTTCTTTTATCTTATGAGCAAATATGAGTTTTTTTTCTTCCTTATCATCCATTACCTTTGTCAAGAAATAAGAAAACACCAACATTGATGTTCAAAGGATTTATGTTATAATGTATCCCTGTTCCTTTGTTTAAAAAGTAATGACCAATAAGAGAAAAAGATAAATTGCTGAGATCATTGCATTGGTGTCATTCATTAACGTCAAATGTAGACATTTGTTTAATCCACTTGAGTTCCTTTAACCCTTTTGAACCCAGAGGACACAAGTGGCTCATATACTCAAAATGTGCTAATGGGCTCCATTGTCAACCGATTTTTCTTTTCTTTTTTTTTGTTTGATAGCTAAGATGTCAAACTATTATTCATATTTCATAGTTAGTTATAGAATATTCGATTTGAATATTTTTGAAGATACTAAACATTACAATTCATGTTTATACCAAAATAATTTTTTCGTTTTTCAAGGAAATTATTTGTTAATCAAATATTTGTTAATGTATACTTAAAGAGATATTAGTTTAAAATATCTTTTAGTTCTAACGCATACCCTAGAAATTATTCAAGTCTAAGCTATTTGGACACAAGTGCCTTAATGGGTGTGAAGAGAGTTTTTTTGTTAGTATATCAACAGAAGTTATAATTTTTTTATAAATTCAAATTAGGTTAGTATGATCATTTTGACCTCCTCAAAAAACATAACTTCCAGTTAAAAATAATTTCTGATACCCTATGATCCGGATGATCACAGGTGATATAATCTACAGAAACAATATTATTTTATCAAAGGCGCTATGGATTACTAACAATTACTTGGTTAAGGAAGGATAACTTTGTTATTTTCAGTAAATAAATTATTCAAATTTTGTAAAAAATTATCACTTTGGACCTAATGTAACTAAGACTCATCATCATAAAAAGTTTGACTATGTATACCCCAATTATGATATCTAAATTTAAAGTTGGAAAATTAGCAACGGACAAAATGATTGATAGAAGTTGAAAACTGTCTCAAAATTTACATTTGAAATGACGGTCTAATTGTGTTGATTGAAATTTTAGATTTTTCTTTTCTTATATCCGTTGCTTCAAAGTCAATTTGTACTAAGTGACATTTTAACAATTAAAAAAAGTTGCGAAATGAGTTGTTTTATAATGTTTATAATATTAATCAATGTTGCAGATCCAAATAGACTCAGAGTGATGAAATACTATCTCATAGCTATGGTATGTTTATTAACTGATAGTTTCATCTTTCATAAGAAATGAAAATGTTCTTTGGTCCAATTTGGTTTTGAAACCACGATATATTAAACGTCTATCAGATATTTTGACCTATTGTTTTAAAAGTTTTTCCAATATAAAAATACTCAACACTGAGTTGTATAGTTTCAAATTTGACAAACACAATGAATTCGTTGATAATCAAATAAGAAAATTTATAAAATTTATATATATAGATATAGATACTATGTAAAAAAAGAAAGATTAGACGCACCTAGACAATTTTGGTTATCGTACAACATTTAACAAATGGATTTCTTCCAGTTTATTGGCACATATTTGCAAATTTAATTATGGGTCAAAAATTGAACCACATGTTGAAGGAGCATTTCTTTCGAAACATTTATCCAAACGTAATTTTTCTTCTCAGTTTCCTATATAAAAGTATATAGTCATATTAATTATTTTTTTAATGCACAATTTATCGATTTATACACCAAATTACATTTTTCAATGATTCATTTTCAATTCATTTCTACAAAAATCCCTTAACAACATTCAAATGCAAATATCACACGAAACTGACGACTCCTTTTTCCAAGAAACATATGTGTTAATTATTTACCCAATTTACAGTATGACAACCATTCAATTACAATTGTTTTAAGAGTAATAGCACTTAAAATGTAATTGAAGGAGCTCTCGAGTATGTATGGAGTGGGGAAAGAAATATTCAAATCATGTAACAAAGTCATTTATTATAATTTTGTATGAAACAAAATATATATATATATATATATATATATATATATATATGTATATACAAAATATTTCAAGTAGAAAGCCCGAAGATAAATGTAGGTTGTTACCATTTTAAAATAAATCTTTTTTTTTTGTTGTAGAAAATATATTAATCATCGTATCAAAAACTTTTTCTTTTTTAAAAAAAAAAGAGGACGACAATTTGAAAATCTTATTCTATTTTTTTATTCTCGAGAAAACACTGTATATATATATATATATAATATAAATCTTTATAAGCCTTTTGTAATACCATGGAAATGATAATGTTGTTGACATGATAGAAGAATATAAAATTTGATGGTCTTTTTATCTATCGTGTAAGCATAGTAATATATTCTTGACATTTGAAGCAAATCCCAAAATCATGTTTTTAAATGGGTTCTGACCTAATAGTACATATAAGTGTGGTTCTTCATACAACAAACAAAGCAATCTTGTATCAAAAATAAGAAAATTAGAATTTTTTAATAGACTTAATCATATATAAACGACTGAATATTTCATGAACATATTTTGGTTCGTTGGGGCCTTATAAATTTCTGGTATAGATAATTGAAATATTAGATATGAATGTCAGTTATAGCCTAGAACCTTTATTTGATTTTAATTGCTCTTTAGTTGCACTCGATAAGATCTGTCAACTGTACAATCAAATCTATTCTTGTTCTTTAATTTTAATTTCTGTAACATTTAAGTTGAATTGGCAAATCCAAGGTAAATTTTAGCTTGAATAAATTATTGTCCGTGAAACTACTGTAAATTTGATGAATATAATAATATAAGTGGTTTTCCAATAATTATAATGAAAGGGCTCAAAATTCGACGTAGAAAATTATTCAATGGAAGTTCAGATTCTGAACAAAAAGTACTTTAATTTAGGAGAAATTTGAGTTAGTATTTTTTTAAGGGATTTATAAGTTTAATTTGCCAAAGGGTTATGATTTAAGAATTTGTAAATCCAGATCAAAACATGTATTGTCAAGGAGATTAAGAAACCAGCTGAAATCCTTCTGCCTGCTACTACTTAAGTAGCTCTACCGTGAGTCTTAGATTTCTTGCTTATTTTTGCTCAAAATTGAATGAAAATTTACACATTTAGATGGACAATTTCTTCTTAGTTAAAGACTATTATCGGACGCTTGACATCTCGTTTGAATATTGTGGGTAATGCATTCCTTATTAATCCATTTCATGGAATATTCAGAGTTATTTAAGGGCAAATGATTTGGCCGACTTTTGGGACTACTCCATCTCTCTACACCCCTAAGATCTCCTTTAGGTCAAAACAAAGACATGGAAATGGAATTTGTATTAAATACACCAGTAGTTCAACTAAAATTTGTATCCTTCTAGGCTGAAATTGAAGTTGAAGTCGGAAAATGGGCCAAAATAGCTAAAAATTTAGGGTCCAATTTCTCAAAAACCGACAGACTCTCGAAAAAAAATTACAGATTTGAAATTAGTGTGCAAAACTGAATAACTTTTATTATACTTATACCCTTTAGGATTTTTGAAAGTTAAAGTTTGTTGACCAGTTTAACAGTTTATTAAATTAATCTCAACACTAACATGTAATTAAATCACTTACCACAGAACTTGCCTTATTAGATAAATATTCAATACGGTAGTAGGTATTTGTATTTTAAAACTTGAAAATATCGTTTTTGTGGATCATTAGAGCTAGAATGCTTCAAGGATGAATTTAATGATAATACATATATATATATATATATGTACACTTGTTTACTTTTCTTAAAAAAATAACATCGTATATATGAGTACATATCCTTATTAAAGGTATGAAAAAAAATAAACAACTACTTAAAATATCTGACCGTTCTAATCCAATTAAACTGAATATTTACTTACTTATCTTCATAGTTAAGTAGTTTCGAGCGGGGAAAAAGCAGAGATATTTCAAAATATCAAAGGCTATTAAGGTATATTACATATATTTATTAATGTTTGAATTTTATAGTGGCTAGGTAAGCTTAAAAAACAAAACTTTATAGAGTTGAAGAGGAAACTAACAAAAAAATTGTAAATAAGAAAATATTCATATTTAATTATAACTACCTTCAACAATAAGTATCTACTTATTTATTTATATTAACTGTCATTTTTTGACAGTATTAGTGGATCATCATATTCTTCATGTATATATTTGAAATTATTATACTCATAAATGTATTGCACTAACTCAAGAAAAGTTATCCAGACATCAAAACGAAGATTGTACATATATAAGCAAAACCAAGTTATAATTCAATTTTTTTTTCCTATATTTAGTTTTGACAGAATTTTTTTTTTTGAAGTAGTTAAACAAAAATAAATAAATAGACGTTAAAGTCTAAAATTACTACTTTGAAGAAATAAATACATCGTTTTATGACAGTTAATTAACTCACAGACATGAAAATACACAAAATACAAAATCATAGAATCCAAAAAATTAAAATTAAGAAAAACAACTCAAAATATATAAGAATTCAGAATCTCTAACACTTAAAGGAAATACACAATGTAACATTAAACTCAAAACATTTAAATAGGTAAGAAAAATATCTATAACAAAACAATATTTTAAAAATTTTAACTATTTTTTTTAAATTTCAAAATGACTTCTTAACCTTGATCTCGTTCGCAGATAGAGTTCAAGAGTTGTTATTCAGAGCTTGAATTTTGAGGGATAGAGCTCCATATCTGGCAGCCGCAGCAAGCATAATTGCTCGAAGGTCCTCCGTACATAAGAAATCTTTCAAGGTAAGCCTACTTGCTATTCTAGCCTTTGAATTTAGAATTGCAAATTCAATTCCTCTAGAAAAGTCCGATCGAATCTTATTCCTTTTATGGGTTCCAAATAACGCAAAAGGCCTTAACTATATTTGCGACGAATCTTTTAAGAATGGAGACATTCGAGCAATCCATAAAGCCATGAATTGTATCGTTAAATAACCTACCATAGTCCTTGCAATGTCAATTGAATAAAATACAACTTACTGACATCTGCAGCTGGGCCGTGACCTTCTTCCCATCATGGATTCCTAAAAGGGAACGAGCAATTCTCAAAATCAAATTTTCAGGTAGTTTAATTCATTTCCACTTTGATAAACATAATTTAAATCTATTTGTTAATGACCCAAGTAGACAATTTATAATTATTTTCATCAACACAGCAAGGTATATTAATCATTTGCCAAGATTTTGATGGCATCCTACAAAATTTCTTCAGAATATTTTCTAATGTGGATTCAGTATTATTTTATAGATGGCTGGTGTTGCCAAACATGGGACTTTCTGCTAGTTTTTATTTTTTTTAATAAAATGATACTAGTTAATAAGTGGTGCTATCAATTATTTACATTGACTCTCAGAGTAAAAAAACATTAAGTAAAGTGAAATAACTTTAAAAAATTTCTGCACTAGTTATGTTTGGTTTTTCAATGGTTATGAAATTAAACACATTTAATTTTGTTTTTGTTGTTTGAAAACAAATAAAATAAAATATCTTCAATCATCGACAACTTTAACCAATAAATGATTGATATAAAAATGATTAAGTTCGGCCAATTTAATTGCCTCACCGATGTAAACATATAATTTCAAAATTGATATAGGATACCAAATAAATGATTTTAACTATGATCATGTATTTTTTTTCACAAAAGGTATATAAAGTTGCAGATAAGATATAAATTGATCATTTAATCATTTTAATGGGACACTATGTACGACAGAAAGGCAACAAATTTATTTATAGGATTAAGGGCAAAATGATTTATGCTACTGGTTCTTAAGGAGAAAAAAAATAGAAAGTATGAACAAAAAAAAAAAAAAATTATAGGCGTACATATTTATCCAATCATAAGAAAAGCTTTTTGTCTTCATAATATTATATTTATATATTAAAAAAATTCTGGTTTGTTTTATATATATGTATTTATGTTATATAAAACTTTTAATAAAAAACCCAAGTATGTTTACTGAAAATGCCTTGTCCTCAATTCATGTTGTTTTGCTTGTTTGTACACACAATGATATTTTTTTTTGTGTGTGTGTGTTTATAAATAAAGTTGAGTGTAAACAATACATAAACTATATTTATCAAATGTAACAGTCTATTGCAAAATATATAAATATCCATGTGATAAAACGATACATAATATGAGATAAACAGATATTTTGATAAAGTTATGAGGTTGTGTAACTTAATTTAAAGATCTAAATAATGAAAGTCAAATATAAATAAATATATATATATATATTTTAATACTCTATATTTAATTCTATCTATACCTTTTTAAGTTCAATTTGGGAATAAGTAAGTTCAATATGGGAACTTGTAGTACTTGTAATTGATAATGCTCCGTTCTACTCCATGATTGAAGGTGTTTTGAATGAAGAAGAGTTTTAAATTCGCAAAATTTGAAAACTTGGGCCTTACAGTCCTATGCTCAATCCAATTGAGAATATTTGGTCCATTTTGAAAGTCTTTGTAAAAATAAAATTACTTAGAAAAATTGAGAATATTATAAATGCGGAAGGAAAGGATTGAAGCCTTTCGGAGCAGAGATAAAGAACAGCTCTGGAACATTAATTGAAGAAGAATTAAATGAAATTACCTCAATGATTTGTAGTAATTGTATGTATTGCTAGCATCCAGAATTGTTTAGTATATAGATGTGATTAATTTATTTGGCATGGAATTCTAATAAATGAAATGAAAATTGACTTTTTAATAAGTATATTTAATTTTGCATCATCAATTATTTCCTTATTTTTATTAATTATAAAATTATGTTATTATGTTAAATTTCCTGAATATTGTTTTTTATTATTTATAACTAATCACGAGTCTCTATTTTTTTTGTATCAATTCTGATTTACGAGAATTTTGAGTTACTTTAAATTAAAGTATATATATCTGGAAATGCATTTCCTAGATTTTACACTTCTTGCCTAACTTATAAATAATTTTGTCGGTTTTACTATATAAACATGTTGAATCTTTTATATCTTTTTAAATGTGGTTTTTTTTTGTTTTGTGTTTTTAAAGTATATATCACTATATATAATAGTGTATTTTATGAACCACAGTTTTATATTTTTAATATTCAAGTACCAAGATCATAAAAACTTTTTAATTCGTTTGACTTGTACATATTATATAAGCTGTGGTTATTATTGATTCTTATATATTGATAACTACATACCATTTATCGAACCATAATGAATAATTAGGAAATAATGATACTTATACATAAAGTTGAGAATAGTAGAGTTAGAATTAATGACTGTTGTTGTTGTTGTTGAACAATTGATTAAAGAATTTATTAAAGAAACAATTACTTTTTGTCTTTAGCAACGGTGGGACTTTTGGACTAAGTGATAAATTGTAAAAAATAAAATATAACATTAAAAAATATCAAATGTTTTTTCCTATTATTAGAGTAACAAAAAGCTATGTAACAAAATAGATAAACGAGTGAGGTCAATTTTTGTCTAAACTTATTTAGTCAAGCCAATATTTATGAATTAATTCCGCAATCCCATGTCAATTTAATTAAAACAAGGCTTTATAAGCTACTAATTGTGGGAAACGTAAAAGTTACTGCGTAAACAATGATATTTCTCCAAGCTAACAAACGCGTTTTGCCACTTTGTATTATAGCCTTGGGGTTAAACAACTCTAAAATTAAGTACAACTTTTAAATGAAAACAAACTTATAAATACTTTAGGAATCAAATAATATCCTTTATTCTCAAAAAATATGAAGAAAAATAAAACTTTAGTATTTCTTTGATTTCTTAAATTGCCTCAAGATTCAAACAACACTTTCTGTATATTTATTTCTATATATATATATAGTTGTTGTATATTAACAATTTTCAAATATACTATGTATATATACATATATATGTAATATATATGTGTTTTACATTTTTTGTATCTTTCATAAATTTATGTATAAATATGTATATGAATTTATAATACTTGTTTTCCCTCGTCTTCAAAACTTTTTTGATGATTTATTAATATATACAAATAATATAAAAACTTTTATTTTTATTTTGTGTGATTTCAATACGTACATACTTGTTTACGAATATCTTTGAATATTTACATAAATAAGATCAAAATATGTTAAAACATGTTACTACCTATTACCTAAATATATGTATTATTATGTATGTATAAAAGTTCCTACAAGTATGTACAAGTGGGGAAATCAACGTTGGATATCTATGTGCTACATCTTATAGATATATAAATGTATAAAAATATAATTTTTATCATATTTAAAAGAAGAAAAAAACATGTTCTAATGTGCTTTGTAATGTTTTAAATAATATGTTTAAGTAAAATGATACATTTTTTATAAGGACATTTTTTATCCGGTGGAATGACAAGGTTTTGTAGTCATTTAATATTTAATTTGTAATAAAAGTCCAGGAAGAATGTCCATGAATTTAAAACATTTTAAGATGCTTGATTACAAAGATAACGAGTGTTGAGCATGTCATTTGGAAAAAGTAATAAATTATCTCTTACTTAGTTAAAAAAGTAGCACTTTGCTCAAGAACAAAATTAATTAGATACTTCGTAAAGTAACCCTTGCTGTAAATTTTGTGTTATTTTGTACTCACTAATATATTGACAAAGTCAAACAGAAAAATGAATTTGAATTTGGACCCATTTAACATCGTTAAATTAAATAGTTTTATCATTGACAGAGAAAATCATAGTGTTGAATTTGTTAGAATCAGAGATCAGAATGACAGAATTACTAAAAATAGAGAACTTTACTGCAAGTGAAAGGGAAGTAATCAAATAAGTTAACCTGTTACTGAAAAAAGTAACAACGTTACTTTTAATGACGCTATTCTTATCTTATGTTATCACATGAATAACAATTTTATTTTTTTATTTAGAAACTGTTCGTTGTAAGTACAGTTTTTATAAAGGGCAACATTTGTAAAAGATTTTGTTGTATAATTCAAATTTATTTAATTAGATTTAGAATATAAATGGAAATATATTTTTGACAAACATTTTAATAATTGACTGAATTTTAATGTTATTATTTTTTGCAAAATCTGAAAATGTCAGAAATTAAAATTTCTCTCTCTTCATTATTTAACATTATTATAGCCATTGTAAAAATTGAATAATTCATCCAGAATACTCTAGGTGTATCAGTGTAAAACCCACAAGGTATGGAATCTAATACCGTAATTTACATATTAAATGTAGGTTTCTGTTACATATTTGAGATGCACACTAAGTCTGTAGTTGCTGTAGTCATTTTACGTAAAGTAGAAGTCAGTTGACATAAATTTGAATGTCTCAGACCTAAGAGCAGGTTCCTCTTTCATATAGAAGACTAATTTATTTCTTCTATCTGTGACTTTTTCTTAGCTCAAACAGTTAAATTTATATTCCCCCCCCCTTTTTTTAAAGAAAATCACAAGCCCTACAACATTGTGTATTGAGGGCATCTGTATACAATATCGTTTGATTATTTATAAAATTTGCAATTTTTGAGTAACACTCCCCCCCCCCCACCCCAAAAGAAAAAAATGAAATTATGCTATCACTAATTCTTTGTATGGATCTCTCAATTTATGAAACTAATCATTGAAAGTAGCAGGAAAAACGATAGTAAAATAAAAAACTTTTTTTGATTAATTATTCATACTTAAAAATAATTGACTCTCATGTTCGACTTATCTGGTTGCTAGGTTACATATATTTATGATACATCAAAAGTAATGTAGCAGAAACTAAGAGTCCCATCAGACTTCTTAAAAGGGTTAAATAGAGAATTATACTAATTGAAGTCAATTATTTTAATTGACAGTCAAGATCCCTAGACAATTGTCTGTTTTCTAAAAAGTAAAAAAATATTTACTCATTTGGAAAATTGTTTATAGACTATATTGAACAAGACAATTTAATATGTTATTGATACTAAACATAGTTGTCTATTGCATAAGATTACAAGTATTTAAGAGCATTTTTTTTCATGTCAAAACTATGTTTAAAATGAACATAATAACGTTTCCTAAGCAATTAGTGACGTGTTTTTAAAGCAACAAGGAAAATCTATGCACTTCATCCAACATTTAAAAAAAAATCCTTTGAAGTTATCACCTAATGAGTTTATTTTTTATTTTAATTTGATAAATTTCATTTTTTTTTCCAAGATACAAAATAATTTTTTTAACTTTTCAAAAATACGATACATTCTAAAGCAATCTTTCAAGACAGCTTAATATATTTTTTCTATTATAATATATATCTATGTAGTGTAAATGTTGTAATTTGTATAAACAGACTGTACAAGTTGAAAAAAAATTAGATGAAACATTTTAAATGTTTTTTTTATCTATACAACTTCCTATTTGATAATTATTCTGAAACTCATCATAAAATATACGTGTACACAGTTCTTTCAACCATAAATAAGTAGTAAATTTTATATTAATAGCTCAAAATGATAAAATGGTATCAATGTATAGTTTGTAATTAAGGTATTTTACTAAATAAAATTTTATGAAATGTACAGATTGTAACCCTTAAAGTCTGCTTTTACAAGTTACAACGTCTACAAAATCCTCACTTGTACACAATGTATATATATACATACATATATGAGACTGTTTTGGACCATAACGTGAGTGAATAGTAATGATACAATAATGAAGATAAATGGAACAAGCTAAAGTTAAACTAATAGCAAGGTATATTTATGTAAGAATCTTCAATAATATTTGGGGTTTGTTTGTACCTAGTTTTCTTCAAAAACACATTGCATTAATGAAATGGAATTGCAAACATTGTTTATATTTATGTATACCATCATAAACGTAAAAGACATTACGAAATAAAAGGTAATTGGAAAGTAGAAATTATGACGTAATAAAATAGGCATGGTACCCTCAAAAAAAAATTATATAGAAATGAGGAATCTAATTTACAATTGTTTATAAATGCTTCAAATACATAACATACATATTTATTATGAAACAATTTGTTTCAAATAGGAATATAAATTTATATTATATTACTAAATTTGTAAATGCCATATGTAGAAATAGATGGTCTCATTGAACACTTTGGCATATATTTATAGTATATACATATATATACAGGATTTTTACCCAAAATTTAGAAAACGACCCCCAGGACCATCACTTGCCCAAGATTCTTTGCCCTATGGATACCCTTGACCTCCTCTATTAACTGATATAGGAAGCGATCATTCCTGCAGTTGTAATCCTGATCTACGGTGAAGTCTTTCTTGTCGTAGAAGATCTTTAGTGTGTTCGAGCTTTTACGAAGGATGTTCTGAATTTTGTGACAATCTTCGAGCCTTCTTTCCTGTAATTTTGTCGTGAGGAGATGCATAAGAATTTTCGCGTACGACTTAAGGCCCAGATCTTGGGTTAAAGCCTTGTGCATGGTTCTTAGGCTCATGTTCACGTCCTTGGAAATTTGACTGATTGAGATAGTGGAGTCCTTCTTCACTTTGTTCTTGAGGGCCGCTAAAAAGTCTCTATTCTTCTTCTTGTTTTGAACACCACTGCCAATGGCCCAGATTGTACCTTCGCCCCAAGATTTGGCCCTGGCAACATTGGAGACCGTAGCCAATGACTTCTCAACGGTGGTAGCGATCTCCATTTTATTTACATTGGCGTCCAGGAGATACGCTCACGGTTTTTCTTCTCCTTGCCCATGGTGACGAGAAAGAAAAAAGTGTCAGTAATGTTTATTAATTGTTAAGCTGTACTTTACAGGATCTTTTAATAACTAAGGTCTCTAAGCCTTACAATCGGGGAAAAAGGCAAATTAAAGTATTTTCTAAACTTTGGATAAAAACCCTGTACATAAAACTCATCTTTTCAAATTTAATATAAAGTTATTTTTGAATAAGACAAATGAGTTTTACTTTAAGATTTATTTAAATGTACTTTTTTTTCTAATTTCTGTACGAGGTGGTTGTTACCCTAAACTTTGCAGTTTTACCTTACAAGATGGAGAGAAAAAAGTTATGTAAAATTTCTACTACACTGCCTTGTTAGAAATGGTAGTCTCTGGCTCCACATGAATTTTGTATCAATAGTGTGCTCTCATAATCAATTTGTAAACATTGATGACTCATTTCTTTGCACGGTTATATGAAACCTTTAAATAACTAAAAGATTTAAAGTCCCTACATTTGTCACTAGTGCAATATGATAAAATAGTCAAATATTGAATATTCTTGTCAGAATATTATTCAGCTAAAATGTATTTTTGGTTAGCTATTGATTTTTCCACTCTTGCCTCTCAGGAGTTATAAAAACTCATTTGTTGAATTCAAAATATAAGATTATGACAAAAACAAAATATTTTTCACAAGGAATATATTTGAAAAGAATATAAGAAATTATGTTGTTTGATAAGCCAATTTAGTAAATAAATGAGATTGTATCCTTTATCTAGATGAATTTGACTAATTGTCTACAAAATGAACAAAAATCCTAGAAAAATACTTTTTTGACACTATAATATTGCTCTTTCTTAGGTTTGAGGCATTTTAAATACGGGTTGAATTTTGTATGGAATAAGTCGATATTGATATAATTATCTGAATATCGTCATTTTCATATGTGGTCTTATACGTATTGAAATTTTAAATAATGACAATTGTAAATGTTTGAGATAAAAATATGCAATGGTACACAAAAAATTAGATATAGACCAATAATAAAAGCTTCAAATACAACACACAAAAATAGGTATTGATACCAAAATATTTTTGTAAAAAATAAAAATTAGCTGACATGTCTGATGAATTTTTATTTTTCATAGCAAATGGGTTGCTCAAGTTTGAGTCAACCTCATTTCAATCAAAATTTAAGTATATACAAAAAAATATTACTAATTTTAAAAAAAAAAAAAAACTTTGAGAGAAAAGTTACTGAAATTTTTTTTTTTTTTTTGAAAGAACGGATACACTAATTTTCCATATAAAATTTACTATTACATGGAAGAACAAGAAGAAAAAAAAGGACTTTTTGGAACACACAACTCAGTAAGTAACTCACCCTCCCGAAAAAAAAAAAAAATTATGTTACCCTTTCAAAAGACAAATAAGAAGATGGAAAAAGTTTGTTCTCTCTCTCTCTGTGTATATTTTGTTTTTTCAACTTGTCTAATAGTAAAAATATATGTATACAAGAAAAAAGAATAAGACTCGTCATAAAAGTTTCTGCCCTCAATTTTTTTCCATATCATTTGTGGTATACAAATGCACATTCCATATATTACATCCATGTCTAGATAATGTATCTCCCTCACTTTTTTTAACCCTCTGAAAAGGGACGAAAATCATTATTTTACGGTCATTTCATTGGACTATAATTATAAACGACGTACAATTTGAAACAAATCTAAAAAGAAAAGGATACAAAGAAAATATGAGTTTATGTAGTCAAATAATACGTATTTTTTGAAGGAGGGTATAAGAAAATTCTAATGTAATGTAAATTTTAACTATTTTGTTGTCATTATGTAATTCAAATATTAATACTTTTAATATCAAGGAAAGTTACCAACACTTACCTTGTTTAATGTAATTTTTTTTTCAAAAAGAGGCACTAAACCGTGGGTAAACTTAAAAATACATCATTAATTTATTTGGAGTTATTCAATACTGTACATATTGTCCGAGTCCTCATTTATACGATCCAATGAAAAAAACTCAAAATATCACCTAAAAATCCTATATTAAAAATATTATTTTATCCATAAGTAGAATAACATAAATAAGTACTTAATGATTGCACAGTATAAAAATCTTGTTAAATATTATTATTTACAATAACAACTATATTATTATTATATATATAAATTTCCTTTTTATTATAAATCATATAAAACAATGGTCCCCAACCCCCGGGCCGTGGACCGGTACCTATCTGTGGATCAATCAGTACCGCACAAGAATTAACTAATTATTTCTGTTTTCTACTTCTCAACCTCAAAGGAACCACAAACGGCCAAGGAATGGATACGTGACCCATTTGTCAACAAACCAGATGAATCCAGCATGTCCGTGCAAGAAGAAGACCAACTGTTGGAGATAACAAATAACGGCGGCCTTAAAACAGTGTTCGTGACAATACGAACACACTGTCAGTATTTTGGATTAAAGCCATGGCAGAATACTCAGAGATCGCTAACACAGTATTGAAAACCCTGTTGCCATTTCCAAGATCCTATCTGTGTGAAGCGGGGTTTTCTGCAGTGACAGCCACCAAAACAAGACAAAGGAGTAGATTGGACATAAGCAACACACTGCGAATGTCTTTGTCTGCCATTACTCCACGATGGGACCATTTTGCTGGAAAGAATCAAGCTCTGGTCTTATTTAACGTTACAGAAAGTTTTTTGATATTATAATATTTTGTTATTGTTGGAGCAATATGTTCATAAAGTTATTACTTCCTAATGTTATAATAGCATTATAATATTGGAGCTATGTGCTGATAAAGTTCTATATGAGGTCACAGTGGATTCACGTTTATTCTGATTATTAATACTTCAACCCCCCGGTCCCCAGTAAAATTGTCAAACGTTGGCCGATTCGAAGTTAGAATAAGATTGGGTATCTCTGTTATAAAATACGTAAAATATACATGTTTTTGTACATGTTACAACTTGTACAAGCAGCATAGGAAGTTGGCAAGTTTGATGAGATACTTCAAGATAAGGATTGAGTCTGAGAGCTGGAAGGATCAGACTTTGTATATACATGAATCTTCTTTTTTCTTCAGCAACACTACAAAGACGTTTGACTAAATTAATTTGAATGCTTTATTAGGAAAATGTAATGTATATATATGTATATATATATATATATATATTAAACTCATCATTTCAACTAATGCTTTGATTAAATAAATACATTATATACTTATATTTATGTATATGCTAAAAGCCAACAAAATTTAATTTACATTTTTCTATAGAAAGCAAAAAATAAATAAATACAAAATTTTAATATTTAATGTTCATAAACTCAATTTCAAAGCTACATATTATACATGGTCATTTGATGCATATAACAAATGCATTTCTGAATAAGTTTAAAATGTTTGATGCTTAAACCATTTGATAACCATTCAATATGGTTGTAATTGCTTGTGTTTACTTATTAATAGATGAATATTTGGCTCTTATATGTCTACGTATATACATCATTCAATCATATTTTTGATCATACATAACATGCTAGATGTATAATTAAAATTTAATGAAAGGAACAAAATCAAAATTACATAATAGGTACATATTTTAGTTTAATTATTTTTTGATATTAAGTAAGGTCCCTCTGCTAAAGTTATATTTGCAATGATTGATTTGTATACTCATCCAAAACTTGACTACATACATCTCAACAGAAGCAAAAAGACCACACATGAACTGTAATAATATATATATTTAATCTTTTTTTTTTTTGAAGCAAAGGTAAACAATTCTTGTTGTTTCTTCTAAATGGTAATTAATGAAAATAATAATAATAAAAATAATATTATTTATTTAATTAAGTTTGTGAAATGCATTTTGGAAAATTGCTTCATTTTTTTTAATGAAATAAAATCATATCGTGGATCAATGGTACATGGTTTAAAATCTTTTTCTTTTTTTTAACACCATGTAGAGAACAAGTCATTAAAGTTTGGTGAAAAGATGAATCTTTCAACTTTATATATGTATATATTATAAAAAATGAACATGAAACATCTCTGTACAAAAATATTTAACACATTTACCTTTAACAAAATGAAGTGTCGTCTACATAAAATAGTTCTTCTATACTCTTACTAAAATCATTTATCTTTATTTCAAAGTATGAATATGATGAAAACTTTTGGTTCAGGATGCATTTTTTTTTTTTTTTGATTTTTTCATAAAGAAAATTTAATGCTCTACTTTATCATTAAATGTTGTTAAAACGTGATGATGATGATGGTTTTGCACTGTTGTTGACTGCTATTAAGAAATAATATTTTTTTTTTGTTAATGATGTTTTCTTTTTAAAGGTATATATTTAATTTGATTTCTTATGAAAAGGTGGAGATTATTCTTTAAAAATTAAATCATTCGTTATTATTAATCTAAGATAAAAATAGACTATGTGTGTTGAAATTCTACCTTTAATGGCTATAACATATGAACTTTTTTCATTGTACAAAAGCTCAATAGAAAAATTATTATTATGATATTCTTATGGTAGATAATACAATTGTCAGTTTTAAAATCTATTAATATTTACATTTTATATACACAACTATCAATTTGCAAACCAATTTATGTATTAATACTTAATGACTAAAACCCTTATATCAAAAATGGATTAAATATTAAAATATGGTTAGGGATTTTATAAATAGTTTTACAATTATTAAAACTTTTAATTCTTTCAGTAAGGCACACCTTATACCAAAGAGGTTAGATTATGTGCCAAAATATGGTGTGTGTTTATTTTTAATTAGTGATTTTTTTTGTTTGTTTTTTCTTTCAAATGGTTTTTTAGAATTATATAAGAGAAAATAAATAACTTGCTACACATAAATAGTTCAAAAAACCAGATAAAGACTGGTTCTTGTTTAATAGAGGTACTTGTTGAATTTTGAACTCTTCAAATTGCATTTGCTCCAAAACGAGGGAAAAAAAATTTAACATGTTGTGAAGTAAATGCAGATTCTAAATTTGAGTCCTTTTTCGGAAGAAACGAATATTTACCACACATAAATCTGAATATAGAATCTGGTGAACTTTGACTAAAAAAAAATTGTTGTGCAAAACTGTACAAATTGTTTTCAGATCCTGCAAAAACTGATTAAATCAAATAATATCATTCCTTTAAAATGTGTTCAAAATACCAATAACATAGTTAGATTCTGATCATAACAGCACAAATCAAGTCGTTAGAACCCGGCAAAAATAATAAATATATTTTCTACAGTCTCTAGTAAAACAATTAGGTTTTTCTGACCCTGCCAAAGTAAAAATTAAGATTTTAGAATTCTTCTTCCAAAACTTAACAATGATTTTTCTAAATTCAAATTCGTATCCCTTGCAGTAACAATCCCCATGCCTGGAAGCGTCAATTAGGTGATACAGGTGAGGATTTATGATAGGTGTGCATTCTGGTTTTGACAAAAGTTTCATGTATCTGAGATTCCTTAAATAATAACAGTACACTAACAATACTTTAATAAACCAGGTTTGAAGAATCGCAGCTTGAAAAAAATAGAGAACACATGTCTTAGAATAATCAAACTTTTACTGAGATCGATGTTTTAAATTCACAATCATATGATATCTGAGCCTTACAATATCATTGTATTAGACGTGGTAGACTTGTCAGCCCTGTATCTAAATAATTAAGTTGGTAAACAGGATATTATCCTTGCAAATTTGAAGATCAATACTAGTGTATGTATAAATGGTAATTACCCATGAACAGATACTTTAATATCTAGTAGATATTAATTACATCAGACGAGCAACAGTTTATTCTATATTACTCTTAAAAATGTACTAATTCAACAATAAAACTTGTTTATATAATTCATTTCCTTAATTTTTTTGAACATATCATGGGTCTCTGCGTAATTATCTATTTATGATTTAAGTCAATTAAAGTTAAACCATCCAACCCTGGATTAAACCATGGAGTGTTGATAAATATAACTATACCTTTTCAAGTTCAATATGGGAATAAGCATGTTCAAAATGTGAATAATTAATAAAAAACAATATTCAGGAAATTTAACATAATAATAAATTTTATAATTAATGAATATAAGAAAATAAATAATGATGCAAAATTAAATATAGTTATTAAAAAGTCATATTTCTTATTCATTTATTAGAATCTCATGTGAACAAAATTAATCACATCTACATATATACAAAACGATTCTGGATGCTAGCAATACGTACAATTACTACAAATCATTGAGGTAATTTCATTTAGTCCTTCTTCAATTAATTGTTCCAGAGCTGTTCTTGATCTTTGCTCCGAAATGAAGCAGTCATTTTGTTCAGCATTTAAAATATTTTCAATTTTTCTATATGTTAATTCTCTCTTTACAAAGGCTTTCAAAATTGACGAAATATGCTCAATTGGATTAAGCATAGGACTCTAAGGCCCAAGTCTTCAAATTTTGTGAATTGAAAACTCTTCTTCATCCAAAACATCTTCAATCCTGGAGAGGGACGGAGCATTATCAATTACATCTACTATAAGTTCCCATATTAAACTTCCTTATTCCCATATTGAATTTGAAAAGACACATACATATGTATGCACAGGTGGATAATAATTTGTTTTTTTTTCTTTCAAGGAGCAACCCATGCAAATTATCAAGTGTTTTTTTATTTCAACAGCTTTTAAACATTCATTCGTAGATTATTAGATTAGTAAAAAACTTTATTTACATTTTAAATATCATATCTACAATCAAAACCAAAAAAATGCATTTAGGTATACATCTTCTATATTTTCTACCCTTAATAAAGACATGAATAAAATAAACTACAAGGCTACAAGGAAAAATTCTATTTCATGATGTATTATTCTATAGATATATACATAGCGTTCAATTGATAAATATAAAACAATTTCTTTTATTGACGATCGTTTTATGTAAATTATACAGAATAGGACTATTCTTTTTGGTTTTGTAATAAATACATATATATGAAATTACATATTTATGTATATTGTACATATATTGAATATGAAATTGACTAAAATATAATAGGGGGAGGAGGGGTAAGAGCCATTGAGGGTAGCCTTTAATCATTGTAATATAAAGATTAATATAATGGTCAAAAAATATCTTAATATTTATGTTCAAAAACATTTTTGGATAAAGGGGGAGATTTAAAAAAAAAAAAAAAAAATGGAGGCTATAAATATTATATTTTTATATAATATACATATTTGGTATTTCTACTTATTCAATGAATATGTCATAAAAGTACAAGGCTATCTATTGTGTTGGATATAGATTTTTATCAAATAGATTTTCATCATCTTACTAATGATAAGCAATCTTTCATTTGATTCGATTATATATTTTTATTACAATAATAGTCCATGGATAACTCTTTTGACGTGCGGGCCACAATAAATTTTCAAAAAAGGCCATCAAAAATAGATTGTTCAGTAGCAATTAAGAATTAAAAGGGAACTTTTTATAATCAAATTTGTTTCGGCTATGTTTATTTTCGCGCATCTGAATATTTTTCATTATAATCATGGTTAAAGGGACTGTGTTTTCTCTTGTCAAGAGTTAATGTGCTATTTACGATCCTCAAGCTTATCAAACTCTGATGAAAATAGTTATTTTTATTTTTTTCAGTACATATTCTATCAGAATGCCACTGTTTATTATATTTTACAAATCAAAAAATGGAAAGGGAAGTTGATAGAGGTCCATGGGTCAATTGTTATTGTGTTTTACAGAAGAAAAAAGAAATGAAAAGACTAAAAATTAAACTATATAGTAGGTTGGATGCCCCTAGAGACTCGCTTAGATAACATTTTGACACAAATAACTCTGTAGTCAGACAAATACTAAATTTATTTGTTCGCGTCTGTTATGGAATTAACAGACTATTAAAAAATATAGGCATTTCAAATATGTTGGAGTATTTAAAAATGGTTTATATATCAAGTTATAGTAAAGAAGGTTCTTAAATCCTTGACTTATAGGCATATTCACGTATAGAAAGGCAAATATGATATGAATATTTTCTTGTACGATACATTTGTCTAAATTTGTAGTCCAGCTATTACTCAATATGGTTTTAGATAAATGTTAAATCATTTTTTAAAAAAAGTGTCAATTAAAAGACGCAGCCTTAAAAATCATATGTATTTTAAATAACTTTGCCCCATGGAATAATGTTTTTTTAAATTTCTTCATAAAATAAATATTTTGTGTCTTTTGAACACAATTTAATTATTATCAATATAAACTATTTGAGTGAGTGATAAAGAAGACTCTAATGGTTTTAATATCCATTACCTTATTTTAAAATAATCAAAGACATTATTGCATGATTTAAAAATATTATTAATTGGCTAACTCTTTGATAAGTAAATATGATACTTTGAGAAGGATTTGTTAATGCACAAAATGAGTCAACTGTCTTTTTATTTTATTTTGCACAATATTATATCTATTTTAACTCCTATTATAATAATTTCTTTCATCGCTAAAATTCTAGTTTCATACTGAGTAATTGAGTCATAAATCATTTTTTTTATTTCTAAATTAAGTTTTTGGAGGAAATGGATTGTGAAATTGTTTTAATACAGCTCTTATTTCCTTACAACTATTTGTAGATACATTGTATATTTATATATATATAGTTCGTTTTGTTTTTATTCTCCATAAAAATCATCATTGGTCAGAAGAACGAGACACCAAATTATAAAGTCAGTGAGCGTCTTACAAATAAATGTTTATTTAATTCAAAACTAAAAAAAAAGGAAGGAACGTAGTTAGACTCACAGCAACATATTCCACATCCCCCTTAGAAACAATGACAATTTGTCTTCACGGATGAACAAATGAGAGAGGGTTCCTAGACAATTTAAAAAAATCTAATAAATATGAAGAAGCCGTGTGACACCCTTATGTATGTATAGCCATTGAATAAGGGGTATACTCTACGGAACATAGCATATTATTATTTGGTATGGATAAAATATGAAAGACTATAAAAAAACTACAATATTTTTATAATATATATATATCATAAAAACCAAGGGGATGAAATTGAAGAGTTAAAAAGTTACCTTCTTACACTTATTGTCCACTGATCTTAGAAGTTAAAAGTATGCTGAAATTGAGAATTTAATAGTGATTCCTTTTTTTATATATAGATCAAGATAAAACTACTTATAATAATTACATTCGCGTCAAGATAATTTAGCTGAATATATCCCTTATTTTTCGCAATTTATATTCCATCCCTCAACCCTTCTTTTAGAAAGAGAAAGACGAAACATCCGAAAATTGTATAACTATCAAGTCAATGACGTCACCCTCTCCAACTATTGAACTATTCTTTTAGGTATAGTAATAGTAAGAGTATTAACTTTTTGAGGGGATATAATTTGAGATCAAATAATAATTAAGAAGGATTAAGACACGAGCTGAAATCCTTCTACCGTGAGTCATTGATTTCTAGCGAATTTTTGTTCGAAATTGAATGAGAATTTACACACTTAGATGGACGATTTCTTCTTAGTGAAGGATTCTTACGGGGCGTTTGACATCTCGTTTGAAAGCTATTCAGGGCCTTGTAGACGTAAAATCATTTAAAATTATAAACAATGCATGGACAATTGACACACTTGTTCTGACCTCCTTGTATCAAACCTTTCACCTTCTCAAATATCTCTATTTTTTTTAATTTAAATAAATTACATCAATCGTGTGAATTTCATTTTTGATAAATAATTGAATAAAAATGTAATATTGCAGGCTCTCCTGAGTCTTCCCTACGAAAAAAATTGTCACAGAAAAGTAAGCATGGACTCTAAAGATCTATAACTTACAATAAAAATAATCAAATTACTAATAAACCTATGCTTGAATTTCTGCTTCGTTTCATAGTATCTATTCTCCGCTATGCAAATCCTTATTATCATCATAAAAAAAATAATATCATGGCAAAGAATATTAAATTACAAACCATTACGTACTCTTTGTTGAAGCACTTCACTAATAATAAAAAAAATATTTTCATTCCATGATACAAAAGATTCACATTATATGTATATATAAATGACCTAAATTCCAAAAAAAAAAATGACTTTAAAATCAAGTCGTAAATTTTTTTTAAAATATAATCATAAATTAAAGAGTATCTTTTTTTTCCCTTCTCTCTCTCTGACTTATCATGTCCTATAGTATCTAAGTCATGTAAGGTTTAACGACTTTATTACGAACAAATGTGTGGTCTATAATTAAATAAATTATTATTATATAGGTTTTATTTTCTTCTAAATGTCATTTCAAGTATAAAATTACAATAAATCAAAGCTTGAGTACATTTTTTTTAATTGACGGTTTGCCAATTAACGTCTCCCACTTCATTTTTACTACCTATGTATGTAGGTAAAATAACTCAATGACTTAATATTCATTTCAAAAATGTTTGTAAAGTGAAAGAAATTGATATTTTAGTGAGAAAACTCGTGCTTTATCATTCAGTTCGATTTCCAAAGAAATATACAAATATATTACGAGTTAATCAAATCAAATTATGGGAAATGGAAGTAAAATATACAGACATTTTTACTTTGAGTCCATATCCTTACCAAATAAACCTCAGCACACTTGATAGTAAATATTAATTACCGTTGATAATGACATTTTGCCTTATATTTTTGAGTGCAAAAAGTATCAATATACGGATGCTATCAATTTTGGTCTCGGAGCCGGTATCAAACCTTCGACTATATTTTTTTTAATTAAAATACTTTCTTCTTCTTTTTTTGAATTAGTTATTGAGGTAAAAAAAAGGCCTCATTTGAAGGAAAGTGTATGCAAACAAATCTTTCTTTCATTATTCATTCCTTTGATATGATAATGAGTCGAAGAATAACTTACAGAATTAAATTACCATAATATTATTATAACCTAATAAAAACATATTTATTCATTTATTTTTATAATTAATGCAAGCATTAGCACTTAGTTAAAAAGCAAGTTTGCAAATTAATGTTAATGAAATTTTGAAAGTTTTATATTTCTCATTCAAAAATTAATTCAATCATAATTAATACTTTGATATTATTCTGAGTATACTCTCAATTAAGTATCCTACAAAGTAATAGACTATAAATTAAATACTAAACTCAAATTATTTTGAGTTATACATATATATGCTTACATATGCATATATATCTAATAATGTAAAGAGTAAACTATTTATGTATTTTAAAAGATTATGCATACATTTGTAAATAGGTAATTAATAGAACATGTTTACAAAGTTCTAATGTAAAGATTTCTGCTCATTAAATCAACAGGTACATATATTTAGGTTAATGCGATTATGAAGTAGGTTTATGTTTACTTTGAACCAATAAAAAGCACTTAAATGATTTTAAACATCTATTTATGTTTTATGATTAGTGTTTTTCATCAGTCTTAAATACGTATCATTTTTTGATCAACAATCGGATCCTTTAAAAAAATAACTTGTAACGTTTTTTTAATTTTTTTTTATTCGAATATATTTACATGTTTACAAAATAATAACAATATGATACTCTCAGAGGCAATAACACAGGCCAACAAATTTGAACTTTCAAAAATCCTAAGGGGGTATAAATATAATAAAAGTTATTTAGTTTTACACGTTGATTTCATATCTGTAATTATTTTTTTTGAGAGTTTGTTTTTTTTTGGAGAAAGTGGACCCTATTCTTTTAGCTATTTTGGTCCATTTTCCAGCTTTAATTTCAATTGAAGTCTAGAAGGATACTCATTTTGTGCATCAAGAAATAATGATTCGGTAGTGTATTTAAACTAGATTCTATTTCCAGTCTTTGTTTTGACCTTAAGAGACTCCTGGGGGATAAAAGGAACGGGAGTAGAACCAAAAGTCGGTCAAATTCTTTATACTAAAATAACTCCTTGAATATTACATGAAATGGATCAATAAGGAATGCATTAAGAATTATTAATTAAGAAGAAAGTGTTCATCTATATGTGTAAATTTTCATTCAATTTCGAGCAAAAATAAGTAAGAAGTCTTAGACTCACAATATAGCTACTTAAGTAGTAGCGCACAGAAGGATTTCAACTGGTTTTGTAATACACTAGTTACCAATGATGAACGACAGATTGATTTTGTTGTTGAGGATATCTTTAAGCATTTTAATCGATCTGTTCAAATCGATCAAATTGATATGAAATTAGGAATTTTACTTTTTGAGGCATCAAGGTAAAAATTATCTCACTCATAAATTTCGGAATTACAATAGCATTACAAATTTTGCAATCTGATGTCTCAAGAAGCATAGGAGCAAGCTTCATTGCAAACTTTTTATAAATTTTGAAAAGCTAACCCCAGTGAATTAACTTTTTCTTAGTCAGTTGTTCCGAACAAACAGTCAAATGTCTTCCATGCATTAACTGATTCTATCCCAGTTATAAATGTTTCTTCTCTGTACTCTTGGGTATTGTCAATTTCAACATTATCAATCGAAATTTTAATACTACTTTTTCTTCATTTTGAACAAAAGGCACAGTTTTTCCCCGTATGTACATCATTTGTACAAAAATGAATAACAATTGGGAATTTACATGTCTGTTTCTGCGAGTAAACTGGTGGTTTTACCAATATCGAAGACATTTTTGTCTATGTTGGGAGTATCTGAATGTTCTTTTCAATCTATTCAGACTTCATTCACACAGATCTGCCCCAACTTTGTTAGTTTGTTATTTTACTCCAACTCGGTATTAATATCTAAATCTGTTGTTTTGGAGACTACTAAGACGTTGAAGATGAGCAACAGATTTGTATAGATTTGATGCAACAATTCTGCTTTTTTTCCAAAAGAACTCTCTTAGAAAGAACTTCCTCATCCTCTATAATAAAGATCAGTGACTTAATCTCAAGTATGTATTGAAATTAATTAACTGCATGACTGATATTGAAGCATATATATTTGTTCTCGAGGAGTGATCCATTGAGCTTTTAGCTTATTTTGAACATTCAAAGTGAGCTTGAATTGGAGAGGGGTACACTATAATGAAACTTTGAAGTTCTCCTGAAACTTAGTCAGGTATATGTAATTATATCAACTCTTTATTAAATCGCCTCCTAAAGTCATTTTTAAATTGGTTATCATTGAGATGCAGACTCTAGAAATGTTAGGACTCTCAAGGTCTTGTCTATTTATCTGATTTCTAGAACCATTTGAATTGATTGGATTTCTTCCTGATTATTAGTTATGTTTAGAAACTCAAAGAACTAATTATTACTAATTAGATAAAAGTAATAGCCTACTTTAAAAAAATAAAGACCTTGTTTTGAGATATACATATGTTAATAACCAATAATGCATACTTTTATGATCAGTTAGTAGGAGTTTTTTTACATGAATAATTTTACAAAATTAACATTTCAGGCAACAAAATCCTTTTTGGATCTTTCAATCTTTCCTTCAAGGGCCCCAAACTGTATGATAATAATTTTTCAATTAAACCCCTTTCTCCAAATATAGAACAGTTTATATTTATTCAGAAGTAAGTAGATATAGTTTTGAACTTAACCAAATTTAGTTCAAATTCAACACAGCGTACAAGATTTTAATAAAGAGAAAATGTAGACAAACTCACATCTGACAAAAAAACAATATAGTACATTTTCATGTTAGTTAACTTTATGAATCATTATTTCATTTGTTAAAGTCATAAAGATGCAAAGTTTTGCAATTTTTTGTTTTTCTGAAGTCTTGTTTCTTTATTTAAAATAAAGGCTCAAAAGATTTAGTGTTCTATTTATATCGAATTATCTTAAAAAAGATAAAGAAAAACTTAAATTAATTATATATCATTACAAAATATTAATTGACAAATTGAAAGTGTAATTCAATACCAAATAATATATAATCATTATAATTTCAGAAGCATTTTAAAGATAATTAATTATTTATTCAGTAACTAAGTTGTTAAGTCATATTGTTTTTTAAATACACATAAAAACTTGGATCCATATAAGTGTTTCTGTTTCTATGGCAGCTGAATCAACTTAATCGAATGTGTAAGATAACAAAAATGGAAAAAACAAATTCATTTTGTCAATTTATTGTTAAATGTTAAACTAATAGATACTTAAGGGTAAGTCTTCATCATAAATCAACACATGATATGGACATATCTAAATATGATAATTTCTTAGCCATGCATAACAACTCAAAAAGTTGCACAATAGATGAACAACAATTTGCAAAAAACAACAACAAACCATTTTCAACCTGATAAAATGATGATTATCAACGCTTAATGAAAGGTTTTCCATTAAGATTATCATATATATTATTGGTATAAACTATGCATTAGATTGATAAAACTTTCACTGATCATAGACTACAGTTTACTTAACTACTCCTAAAAACATTGTTTATTTTTTCAGTGATAGTGCCATACATTCATCAATAATTGATAAAAGTGTATCCTGGGTTAGTGGTCCCCAACCCCCGGGCTGCACAAAAATTAATTAGTTTTTTCTGTTTTCTACTTCCAAATATCAAAAGACCCACGAACCGCCAAAGAATGGGTATGTAACCCATTTTTCAACAAACCAGCTGAATCCAGAATGAATAACTGCTGGAGATTGCAAATAACGGCGGCCTTAAAACAATGTTCGAGACAATACGAACACTGCTGGTGTTTTGGATTAAAGTCATGGCAGAATACCCAGAGATCGCTAACACAGTCCTAAAAACCCTGTTGCCATTTCCAACATCCTATCTGTGTGAAGCGGGGTTTTCTGGAGTGACAGCCACCAAAACAAGGCAAAGGAGAAGACTGGACATAAACAACGCACTGCGAGTGTCTTTGTCTGCCATCGTCCCCAGATGGGATCACCCCGTTGCAAAGAATATACCTCAGGGCTTCCATTTATTTAGCGTTACGGACAGTTTTTGATGTTATAATATATTAATTTGTTGGAGCAATGTGTTAGTAAAGTTATTACATCCTAATGCTATAATAGCATTGTAATATTGGAGTAATGTGCTAATAAAGTTCCATATGAGGTCAAAGTGTATTCACGTTTATTGTTATTATTAATATTTCACCCTCCCGGTCCGCAGTAAAATTGTCAAACGTTGACCGGTGTGCAATTGGAAAAAGGTTGGGGACCACTGGTCTATATGATAGATAATCTTAATTTCAAAGCATTTATATATAATTTGTATGGTCCCCTTGCGGGAATTCTAAAAAAAAGTTGGTATCTTGTAGTTTTCCATTTATTTTATATCTCTTTTTCTGCGTATTTTTTTCTTTCTTATAAAATGAATCAGTAGGTACATACTTCAAACATTTATTATGATGATCGTCTTTTTATCCTAGTTTTCTATCTTTTTCCTCATCTCTATATTTTAGTTTGCCAAATGTTTTTATGAATGATTACACATAACTAACTATATAATATTTTATCTATTCTTCCTAAGTGTTTCTTCCTTTGTTTTTCAAACATCTACATATATATATACATATATATATATATATATATATAATATTTTATTTTTGGATATTCAAGTATCAAAATAGTATAATATTGTTCAAAGCAAAATATAATCATATATATATATATATATACCTATATCAAAGCATATGTTTAGAAATATAGAAGCTATTTTAATTAAACGAAAAAGTTAAATATATACATAATAGGTATTTATTTTTAAACTTTATGTTTTACTAAATGAATTGCAGACAAATAATATTTTTTTTGCAAAAAAATAAAAAATATTAAAAGGTTTTTAATTTAATTTGCATAAAAAATATATTATAATAAAATATCTTTATATAAAGATTTTGTCAATCAGTATAAAAGCCAGAAAAAAGACAATCGTTTAACTTTTTCATTGATATATATATATATATATCATATTTTGCACAAAACATAGTCAATGATAAAAAAATCATTCAAACGAGCAACTTGATTGTTAAAATGTACTCAAGATGCAGTTGAAATATGTAGATAATGAAATAGATACTAATTATTTTTTTGTAACTTAAACAAATGAAGAGGAAAATAGACAAATGAATTTGAACCTTTCTGATATAACACACGCTACATTAAAATTTGTATTATTCAGAAGGCAATGTTTGGTAATGAATTGATGACAATCAGAGATGAGACTTTAAAATTAAAGGGTTTTTTTTAGTAACATCGGAACGGTCATTTTTTGACTAACAAAGTTAAAACAGAAGGGAAAATAAACAAAGCAATACTGAAAAAGAACAGGCACTCTTGCTTTTCCGTTGGCGTTATATCCAACTCCAGTTATAAAATATCTTGATTTGATTCATATTTGTTTATACAAGGTTAATTTGGTTTGAATTTGTACTTTACTTTACAACTTACAAAGAATCAAATTTTATTTTATCACAATTGAATTTATTGCTAATTACACTGGTCAACAGTCAAAAATCCTAAGGGGTATAAGTATGTATAATAAAAGTTATACAATTTTGCACGCCAATTTCAAATCTGTAAATTTTTTTTCGAGAGTCAGACAGTTTTCGAAAAATCGGACCCCACTTTGTTAGCTTTTTTCCAAATTCAACTTCAAGTTAAGCCTAGAGGGATACTCATTTTGTGCATTAAAAAATGATTATTCACAAATGTATTTAATGCAAATTCCATTTACAGTCTTTTGTTTTGATCTAAAAGGACTCTTAGGGGCGTAGGGTGCCGGAGTAGGCCAAAAGTAGGTCAAATCTTTTGTTCTTAAATAACTCCTTGAAAAAAGAAAATAATACTTTAATTCAAACAACAAAATCTCCTCAGATATGTAAATATCTTAAAAATGGTTTTTTCACAAAAAAAACCATGTTAGGAAAGTGTCCATTAAAAAATTTCCTTAGATTTTTACATATGGCTGGAAAACTCTATGTAGCTATTTGTCGGAAAGGCAAAAACCTTTCCCTTTAGGAAAGTTTACAACTTTTCCCCTACTTTTTACATAATTTATTTCAACCATATTTCAAAGAACATACTTCAAAGGATGAGAAATCAGTTATATTTTGCATAAAGAAAATGAAGGAAAGAGAAAAAATCTACGCAGTTTGCAAATCAATTACATTTTAATAACATTCTTGAAAACTTGAAAGCTACAGGGTTTGTAAAATGCCATTATCATACCTACCTACATTCATATATGTAGGTATTTGCATGAACATGTGTACTGTGTAAATTGACAGAGAATTTAAAGTACTATTCCTTGGCGTGGGAATGAAGATGTAATATTGACTTTATAACGAAAAAAAATAAGAATAACAACTCTGTGAATGATGTTGAGAGAATAACCGTTGAGAGCATTTTAAATGTGATAACAAACAATGATAAGGAAGTCTTGATGACTGTTGGATAAAAATATTTTAAAAAAAGTCTCAAAAATATACTTATATATATATATTTAATATGAAGATAAATAAAAATATATGTTGCCTATATGATAAAAAATAGACTCACTCAGTAGTCATTTTCTCTAATTTCAAATATGAATTTATAAGTTGAAACGGATTTGAGAGAAAACTTAGGACCCTTGTGATTATTTGGAACAAAGAGACTTTACAAATAAATAAACCCATCAGTGTACTGGTAAATATATTTTACCTTAGACCAAGATAAGTCCAAGACTCTGGGGTTCAAAGTCATGTTGAGACCAAGATAAAAAAATTGTTTTAATATTATTGTTAGAAAAAAGGGAATTTGGAGACGGAGACCAAGACAACATTAAAACTTTGAGGAGTCAAGATTGTGATGGGATCTTTAAAAATTTGTATTGAGATCATGACCGGCCTCAATAACAGCATCTCTACCATCTACTCGTAAACCAATAGCAAATATACATTACATATACCAATATAATCTTTAATGTATCGCGCAACCTTTCCTCCGAAAAGAAGAAGAAAAAAAGACGCAAAATTACAATGTTGATTAATATTTGCATCATTTATGTATTAATAGTAATTTGGTAACAATTTATTAATAGTATATTCACAACTTAACAAGATTTAATTCGAATTTAACAAATCAACGTTTGGAACACTTATAAAGGAGTAAATATCAAAAAAAAAATATTTTTTTGGTGTCTTGTGAAATACAGAATTAAAAAAAAAAGAAAAAAAGAAGTTATGTTATTCAGTACGTATCTATTTAATCAGCAATGATAATGAATAAATTATATTTGTTGTAAGAAAATATTCACATATCTAAAACTATTTAAAAAAATCTTCCCAAATACATAGGCTAAATCCATTGGACTCATATGGTATATAGTGTCTAGTATATCATATGGTATTTTAAGGGTTAAATGGAGGATAGATAATTAATTGGGATTTAAAATCAAAATATATTTTGAAATTTTTGTTCAAAATAAAAAGTTTATCAATTAAATATTTGACCAAAATTGCAGTGGAATAATGAACAAAATCAACTACTAATAAAATCATTTTAAGAATCTGTCTGTTAATTATATCATCAATTTGAAATTTTATGACCAAAAATACTTTGGATCACTATTCAATAAAAAAAAAACATGTTCGTTTTCATATTGAATAGGGGTAAAATATAGAGCCCAAAGTTCATGTGAGACTAAAAAGTCAAATGTAACCAAAATACTTTAAGAAATGACCATTTGTTGTTAAAAATATTAAATAAGTACCTTTTTTAAAAAAAGCTTAATTGAGCTCTCTGTTCTGATGAAAAAATATTTAATTAGAAATAATTCAATTGTAATTCAAAGTATTTAATAAATGAAAACATTTTCGAATGAGTTGAAAACATTTTTTTTAGGAGGAGGGTTAATTAATAAGATATTTTAATAAGTGAGAGTTTCAAAGTTATCAGCATTCAAATACTTAATTAATCATTTAATGCAGTGGTTCCCAACCTATTTATAATTGCGGATCGGTTAACGCTTGACAATTTTACTGCGGACCCAGGGGTTGAAGTATTAATAATAACAATAAACGTGAATCCACTGTGACCTCATATGGAATTTTATTAGCACATTGCTCAAACAATATAACATATTACAATATCAAAAATTATTCGTAAGGCTAAATCATTGGGAGCCCTGAACTTGTTTCTTTGCAACGAGATGGTCCCATCTGGGAGTAATGGCAGATAAAGACACCTTCAGTGCGTTGCTTATGCCCAGTCTTCTCCTTTGCCCTGTTTTGGTGGCTGTCACTCCAGAAAACCCCTCTTCACACAGATAGGATGTTGGAAATGGCAGCAGGGTTGCCAATAGCAAAAGAGCCCAGAGAATATGTAATAGTCATTGTAGCTTGTTGCCCATCAAATCCGATGAGTTAATTAAGAATAATCAACACAAAGATAATTGACAACTACCCCGCACAATTAATTATCTTTTGTAATTTGCATTTATACTTAATATTATCTTCTTCCCCTATAGTCTGTAGATGAAGTATTATCGTCTCAGACTTAGATAATATATAAAACAGAAATAACTAACTAATTCTTGTGCGGTCTGGGAGTTGAGCACCACTGGTTTAAAGTATTATGAACGTATGTACATTAAATGCATATATTCTACATATCTTATACTTCGGCGTATAAGGCGACCGTCAGATAAAACAAGGTACAAAATTAAAGCAAATTTTTAAGAATTTATCATATATCATTTAAGGCCTGACTTTTATATTGGTTGTATAAGACGACCCACAATTTTTAAGGGTGATTTTTGACTTTAAGGGTCACCTTATATGCCGAAATATACGATATACTATATTCTTCTGTCTTGAATTCTCATTAAAAGCCTTGGCTCTATTCAAGAGACCAATAAAATATAAATCACATTCTACACATATTTTTATTTTTTTTAATATATATGGGAATCTTCATTTTTGACTAGAGATTTATTTATTTTTCAACACAAAAAATAATGCTCATAGCAGAGAGCAAAATGTACCTATATAAAGATATAACAATTAAAAAAACCTTGGTTTGCTCAAATGTAAATAATTTGTGGAATGCCTTTGTTTTTGAACATATGTAGCTGACCTAGACTTGAAATTTTAAGTGAGATAATTGTCATTTTGATTTATTAATTAAACTCTCTATTCCAAGAAGAAAAAGAAGAAAAAAAAATTTCCAGCACCTGGTCTTGAAAATAGATTTATAAAGAGGTTTTTATTAATTATGATTAAGATAGTAAATGGTCAGCCTTTATCCTATAAATAATACTTTCAAACAAACACAATCAAAAAATTATGACCATAAATAACATGATTACTCAATGGCTTGGACCTACCCATAGAATGATATAAACATAATTTATAGCCTAAGATTATTTATTAAAAATAATAATATTTTAAATAAAATAAAAAAATGGATTTGTTGATGCCAATTAGGGATTAAAGTATGATTGTGGTGGAACTTAATCCTGCCTTTTTGAAAAAAGCACTGATTTAAATTTGTTTTTTATATTTGTATATAAGCTAATAAATATATATATATATACAACCTACTTTTATGAAAATATCTCTTCATTTTTAAGATGTGATTACCTCAAAAAATATTACTTTATAATATGTTAATTAAAGCTTCTTTAACTTCCTATAGAACAAAGGTTAGAAAATGGTACAAAAAAAGAAGTAGAAAAAGGCTTTGGTTGACATATTGGAATTTGAACTGGAAGATCATGTCAATGGTATTTGACACAGCTACATCAAACACAAATTCCATTAATGTACAAATGCAGAAATTATGCTTAACTTTTTCCAGCCCTGAGGACACCGGTATCCCATAAATTCAAAATGCGATGATCCCCTCCATTGTCCACCGATTTTTGTTTTCTTTTGTTTGTTTAATAGTTTAGATGTCAAGCTATTATTCATATTTAGTAGTTAGTCATACAAAAATTTGATTTGGATATTTTTCGTGGTACTGAAAGTTACGATTTTTACACATGCAAAAAAAACCATGATTAAATCAAAATAACTTTTTTGTTTTTTAAGGACTTTATTTTTTATCAAATATTTGTTAATATATACTTAAAAAATTATAAATTTAAAATATCTATTAGCCATGTTGACATACTAAATGGGATCATTTCTTTTAATTTCAATAACTGTCTTCAAATTGCGGAATAATGCTATGTCAACTAAGAAATCTATAAGTTGAATAAAAAACAAAAATAAACTTTTAAACCGTGTTTCAAAATATAAATTTATAGCTTGTATGTGGGAAGAGGTAATAAATTCAATAGCTGACATAAAAAAAATTCGAGTTATGTTAAAATAGTCTTCTATTTTCTTGGAAGAAACCAGAATAACGGTACTATATAGATTATGGAAATTGGTGTTATCTGACTTCTACTGTGTTACATTATGTATAAAGGCTAATTTCCATTTGTTTAAAAATGGAATGCTCGTAATGCTCAAGGTATTACTATTCTTTGAAACACGTAAATATCATGTAACCATCCTTTGTAATAGTTACAAAAGTAACATGTGTTTATTGATTAGAATCAATTTCAAAATTTGTCAATTATATACGTAAAAAAAAACTTACTTGCATAATAATTTTAATTAAAATATCAATACCCACACTTTTTATTTGTATTTAGATTTTATGACAATTGAGATTTAATATTCAAAAAGTCTTGTCATCTTTTTTTTTTCAAGAAACAAAAGAACTTTTGAAAATAAGGTATTTAAAACTTGAGGAAGGGGAGTAGAACCGTCTTCCAAATCTGATTATGAACCCATTATTTATAAAAAACTTATACTTTTAAGAAGAAAAAGAAAAATCCAAATTGAAACAAAATACGAAGGAATAATGAAAAAGTTTTTGAACCCTCTAACTATATTTAGGGGAAAAAATCATATAAAAATCAAAAGCTTTCTTTAAAAAGAAAAAATAAGAGAGAGACAAATTTTCATTCGAATAAAATATACATATATATTCAATGATAGAAGGACTGTCGGCAAGGGGGAGGGACATGGCCTCTCCAAGTTTTATTAGATTTATAAGTTTAAAGAAAATTTTATGTAAATAGAATGTTTCACTCTACTAGTTTAATAAGAAATGAAATGTCACTTCTTCCTAGAGGAAACCATCATTTTTCCCAATCTTGGGAATTATTTCATAACACTGGTCAACACATTTGAACTTTCAAAAATCCAATGGACTATAAGTATAATAAAAGTTATTCATTTTTACAGTTTGATCAAAAATTCACTAGAAATCTAAGACTCACGGTAGAGCTACTTAAGTAGTAGCGTGCAGAATGATTAAGAAACCAGCTGAAATCCTTATTCGCACTACTACTTAAATAGCTCTGCCGTGAGTATTAGATTTCTAGCGAATTTTTGCTCAAAATTGAATGAAAATTTACACATTTAGATGGACAATTTCTTCTTAGTTTAGGATTCATATGGGGCGCTTGACATCTCGTTTGAAAGCTGTGGGTCTCAGCTCTTTAATGCATTCCTTATTAATCCATTTTATGTAATATTCAAGGAGTTATTTAAGTACAAAGGATTTGACCGACTTTAGGGCCTACTCCCGTCTTCTACGCCCCAAGGAGTCCATTTAAGTAAAAAAAAAAAGACTGAAATTGGAATTTGCATTAAATACACTAGAGAATCATTATTTTTGAATTCACAAAATGAGTATATTTCTGGGCTTAAATTGAAGTTGAAATTGTGAAATGGGTCCACTTACCTCAAAAAGTAGAGTCTAATTTATCAAAAACTGTTGGACTCTTGAAAAAAAATATTACAGATTTTAAATCAGCGTGCAAAAATGAATAACTTTTATTTTACTTATATCCCTTAGGGTTTTTGACTGTTTTCTTGTGTAATTATTTAAGAAACGTTGACCCCCCCCCCCCCAATAAAACATCATGAGACAGTTCTGAATACTAGAAACATTAACGAATACTATGGACAATGTTTTCAAATTTTGTTAAAGAGAAACGTCTTGATTTGGAAGTAGTTCACAACACTCGTAATATATTAAATATTCGTATCCAGGTTTGCAATTGGTACATGCAATATTCGTATCAGCACGGCACTAATATTTAAAGAAGTACACTCAGTCACACCGACAGTTTGAAGGTAGTTTTTTTTTTTTTTTTGACTCTAAATTTAGCTAAAGCATGATTATATATTCAACTCTTTAATGAATAGATTCAAGAGCCAAATTCTTTGCCACCAAAGGTTTGAAGAAGTAGTTTAAGCACATTTTCCCTCAGTCATAGATCTCAGAGATGGAAGCAGAAGAAACTCTGGCATTTGATAGTTGAAACCATCTGATGGATGATGTATTAAATATTAGCATTGTCATTCATAGACTATCTGTAGTTTTGAAATATCTACATATATCAACATCTGTAAATTGATTGGTAAATTTAGATTGTGACTCATTGATAAGTCATCATTACCATATACTACTTATTAGTTATAAATGAATCAATTATAAAATAAATGTTCCTAGTAGACAAAATATTGTTCAAATATTCGAAATCTATAAAAATAAATATCATACCAAATCTACCACTAATTAAAGCATACACTATCACTAACTATAAAATGGTAGTAAACTCATTTCTAATCTATGAAATAAGTTATTTCTGTTATTAATTGCGAGAGTCTAAGATCATTACTCTAGCACAAATTCTGCTCATAGTTCATTTTTTTTTTTTAAAGAAGAAACAAATAATTATGTATAATAATGAAAACATCAATATTGATAAATTCTAATTTCATTCATAATTTCCATGTATGCAGTAAAAATTACATCATCGATACAAAATTAGTTACTAAAAAACTTATGGTCAATATGTTTCATTTTGTATGTATGTTCGAGTACATATCATTTTTTGACCATTATTTATTAATCTATGAGAGGGTTTTTTTTTAAAAAAAAAAAAAAAAAAAAAGTGGTAACATATGGTACAACCCTTTGAGGTATTGAGGAGGATTATTTTCATCCCTGTGTACATACCAACCATACATAAGCATAGATATTGTATAATAAAACTTTATTATTGTTTTTTTTTAGCCTCTATTCTTTTTTTAATAAATAACTATTTTATTCCAATTTTTAATTAAAAAAATCGCTAAAACTTAATTAATGTTTTTGAGTGAGGAAGGTACGTCTTCAAGTTGTAGTACCAATAGCGTTTGTTAAGATTCTACCCACATGGATGATAACATACTTAACAAAATGAGAAGTTAACTCTTGTTCAAGGTAGGAAGGAAGATATTCCATAAGTTTTAACGTACAAAGTTTCTTAAAAAGAATTTTATCCAACAACTTGAATTATGACTTGCAATAACACAATGGGGAAAAAAAAAGAAAATTTGAAGCATCTGAAAAAGGTATGTATTTGAATTAATTTTATTTTTTGAATATAACATCTATGGAGGTATTGTTGGAAAAATCCTCTGTAGCAATATTGTAATTGCTTACGTATATTTAAGCAAATATTACATCGTTATTACGTAGTTTCGGGCACTTTTAAATCATTCAATAATCAAGGTACTACAAAAAAAAAAAGATCCAGTTGATTGTGTCTGGAACACAACCTTGCAACCCCACTAATTATGGATTTCTAAATATACTACTATAAGTAGAGATTTTTTTTAAATAATATAGAAGCAAAAATGAGTTGGATGGAGCCAGATATTTCATGTGTAGTCAAGATCAGATGACCTAAGTCCAAGACATTGAGGGATTTGAAAGAAAATAAGGCTCTTAATCTTAGTATTGTTTTGGTTTGAAAATTGAGACGAGGATAAGGTCAAGACTTTGAAGGGTTTGAGGCTCAGGCGAGAACTTCAACCATTGACCAAGGCTAATCTTGAGAATCAGTTCAATAGTACTTAGAGTCAAGTTGTTAATTTTTATAGCTAGAACCTTGAGTACAATCAAAAATTCAAGGGATTTGAGACTCGACTTGGATTTTACACTGTGTAATTTTAGACTCAACTTGAAAAGACTTAGAAGAAAATAAATTCAAGTCAAGAAATATCGGTTTGCAATATTTAAAAAATATATATAATTTGTAGTACATAATTTGCTTTAGATGTTGTTAAGTTTGTGAAATACTTTAGAAGAAGTACTGCATATCCAAAATCTCTTATTCACACTATTGAATAGTACTATTTGATCTCTCCAAAGACTTATCATCTCAAAATAATGATATACATGCATTTATTTATTTTGCTTGAGTGTTGAGGTTACATTCAAAACTTTTATAATCAAACTTATCAAGGCAAATAATACAAAATCAATGTAACGTCAGGATCACAATTATTTACAAAATTTGTACTTTAAAAGAACTAGTGTACTTTGACTTAATAGAGGTATTATTTTACAGATAAAGTGTTTTTACCATTTGAGATGAAACATATTGGCTATAAAATATCGATAGCAATTTAAGTATCGGAACTGATGCAAAATATTGATATCGACACGGCACTAAAAACATAGCAAATATAGCGTGATTTAATTATTGTCAATGTTGACTCAGAATAAAGTCTTGAGGATTTGTGATCAAAGACTTGAGATTTCCATATTAGTGACTACATAAACTACTAACTCAGTTTAGTTTTATTCAAATAAATATACTTTCCTATAGACGTTTTAAATATTTTCATTGTTTTTGAGTAGGGAATAGTTTGATATTATACTCTTTATACAGACAAAGTTGCCACTATTTTATTTATACATTTTAGTAACTTGTTTTTGAACAAAAAGCAAAACTTTCTCTAACCATTTGAACTGACCATAACTTAATTAACCACAAATACATGAGATAAGAGCAAAAAAAAAGGACCTGTGATGGAAGGAAATTAGTATCAATCAAGATAAAAAGCTAATTAGTTCCATATATGTATGTAGCATAAAACTACTTTTGACATTAAAGCCGTCTTAAGTTTGTTTATATCTGATAAGAAGTCACTCTTCAGTGGGGATAAGAAGAATTGAACAGTATGAAAGCACTTATTTTTTTATTGTCGATATCTACATAAATGAGCAATATATAGAAGATAAATGCTCTTTGCAAAAAGTAATTAGGGTCATGCCTTATAAAACTATCAGATAACTTGATAATATATATATATATATAAAACTAAACATTTAGTCATGAGTTTAGAATAAATTATATATATATATAAAAAAAAATGATCTCGTCGGAAAACGATGTTTGAATAATGATATGACAAAAAAATAAAAAATAAAAATACAAGAAAAAAAGGGATTTAAGTTTTTCAAACATTTTTTTTTCTTTTTTTATAAAAGAATAAATCATAAAATATTCTCTAATTTAAATTTACGATCTATTTAGATCAGAATACAGAATATAATCTCATTGAGTTGTAGTAAGAATTTTTTATTGGTAAGTAGACGGGAAGAATGTAGTAACGAGATGGGAGTTAACTATACAACATTTTGTTTTCGATTTTCAAAAAGATAGAAATGTATTTTTTTCTTTCTTTTTTTTGAATAAAATAAAATGTATATTAGATTGATGGCCATTAAACTCAACAAACAAAACATTTGAAACCCTAAAAAATGAATATTTACATTGCTGCAGAACTATATTTTAATTCTTAATTAATAAGTCATTTGCCACAGACGACAAAAAAAAATGCCCATTTTTAAGTTTTTAAAACTCCTTTCCTTTTGAAATAATAGTAATTATTGAGTTAGGGTAACAGTTTTTTATTTAGTGTACGGTTGTACATATTGAACCATATAATTGAGTAATTCATTTAAGGGGTTATTACCAGGAAAAATAGAAAAAGAAAATTAATGGCTAGTTATGAAAACTTGCTACGTGATAGAAACTGGCTACAATTAAATAAATTTCAGAGTAGTCGAACACAATTTTGAAGTGTCACAATAGAATTGAATTTGAAGAAATGTTTACTCTGGTCAACTGTCAAAAATCCTAAGGGGTATAAGTATAATAAAAGTTATTCAGTTTTGCACGCTAATTTCAAATCTCTTATTATTATTTTTCGAGAATCTGACGGTTTTCAAGAAATTAGATCCTCCTTTTCGATCTAATTTGGCCCATTTTCCAATTTCAACTTCAATTTAAGCCTAGAGCATTTAGTGTGTTAAAACATAATAATTCGCTAGTATATTTAATACAAATTCCAATTTCAATCTTTGTATTGACCTAAAGGGACCCTTAGGGTGAGAGGCGGTGGGAGTAGGCCCAAAAGTTGGCCAAATCCTTTGTAATTAAGTTATTCCTTGAATATTACAGGAAATGGATCAATAAGGAATGCATTAAAAAGATGAGACCCTCAGCTTTAAAAATGAGATGTCAAGTGCCCGATAAGAATCATTTATTAAGAAGAAATCGTCTATCTAAATGTGTAAATTTTACTTCAATTTAGATCAAAAATTCGCTATAATAAATAAAATAAGTATAATAAAAGTTATTCAGTTTTGCTCGTTGAGCGCAAAATTCACTAGAAATGTAGGACTCACGGTAGAGCTACTCAAGTAGTAGCGCGCAGAAGGATTAAGAAACCAGATGAAATCCTTCTGCATTAATAACAAAATTTTCAATTCAGAAAATTTCAAAATCATTTAGCCGTATTAATTATGGAAACGTAGAAACAGCATTTTTCTATGTATAAATATTATTATTATTCCTATTAGGATAAGAGTAGTAACACCTTTTTACTCAAGTACAGAAACGATGTGACCAACAATAGTTCTTGCATATACATTCTAATCCTTTCAAAAGTTGGAAGACTGTAGTTTATTAAAATATTTATATACAAGAAAGTTAATTATTTCAAAAGTATTATATAATTAGTTTTCTTGTGTTATCCCAAAATAAAAATAGTTAATGCTGGGCCACATCAGGATTTCCACGAGAAAAGCCCTGATAAAACATTCCAATGTTCGTTCTCGAATACCTTTATTTTTAACACAAAATAATGAATTAAATAAATAAATGAAAATGATCATACAGTAGATAGGGACTGACTGCCTGCATAGAGAAATTACTTATTTTTATTCAGTTTAAAATGTCTGTATTAATAGTTAGTTATTTAACCTTAAACTTTCTGAACATGAATATAACAACATTAAACCTGAACTATTCTGAAAAAGGCTACTCTTGCCTACTTCTTGCTACTAGAGACCTGGCAGTGCTTCTTCTCACATGGCCGAGCCACATTTGGCTTGAGGGAAGAAGCAAGTGGAGACCCTCAGAGGGGCTTGAAAGTGCTCATCAGTAAGTTTGAACCTGTACTTGGACTTATAGAAGTTCAAGGAGCTTTTCACACACGTATGTGTTTCTAAAAAGGCACAGGATCCGCTTGAACACTCGGGAAAGTTCAGGAGTGTCAAGATGGGCAGCAAATTATCGTCCCAGTGGTTGCGAGTCTGAGAGTCTGTTTTAGAGGCAAGAGTAGACGCACCAAGAAATTTGAGAATAATGACACGAAATGACAATAGTGACACACTAAGTGATAATAGTAACACACTAAATGAGAACGATTCCATTCTATTTGAGAATTAAATAAATATATAAAATATGAATGTTGAAATTCGTTTCATCCATCAACCATCCATTGGCCAGTTTTCATGTAATTTGGGTAACGTAGTGATATCGAATGACTTATATGTAAAAGTAATTTCAATATAACCTAAAATCATGTTAACAGATATTTATATATATATATAAATATTTTATAGAATGCGTTTTGCAAACTTTTTTTAAATAAATTTTCCGTCTAATTGTATTAACGTAGTTTGATCATAATCAAGAGTTGACTCTTTATATGAAAGACTTGTAACACAATATGTACATACATAAATATATATGTATAATAGAAATCCTACAAAACTTAATAAATGATGATGATTGTCGTACAATTGTAGATATCTCTGTAGTTACGCCGTATCTCTCTTTCCACTTTCTAATGACAAGAAGAGGTTAAGAAGTTATAATTTTTTTTTTTTTTTTGATGATCTAGATAACATTTTTTTATATGTATGTACTCTTTTTTATCATCTAAGAAGAGGAGAATATTTGATTTGATTAATGTTTGTAAATTAAAATGGAAAGTATGTACTATTGTAGGTATTGTAATGAGATTTTTTGATGACATAAATGTATATTTCTAATACAGAAAACAATGATAGTAATGTATGTACATAGATGGATATTAATTTACAGTTACGAATGTTGGAATGAAAATACATGTATATATGTATATAAGGGCTTTTAAAACCTCACAAATACTATCATTGCCATCATCATCATCATCTGGCTCGAGATTTTAAATTGTTTTAAATTATATTTGAAAAAAGAAAAATAATAATATTATCATATTAATATAACTCTTGAAGTTGTTGAAAAGAAATATTATGTAGATATATATGTATATATATATATATATATATACATTTTGAAATATCTTACTATGGGTAAAATGGAAAAAAAAACTAGTGATGTTTTTTGAATGCTCCTTATATATACCTTTATGAAATAAACTCAAACTTTGAATTGACATATTTAATTTGTTCATCATTTTCATTGTCAAAAGAAATAACATGAAATTCAATATGTTCAAAACCTTAGAATTGAAAAACATTGGCTGATTTTAAATTTCAAAAAATTGCTATATATATATATAGAACAGTTTTGTTCTTGGAAAAATAATTGAATGTGCTCTTCGAACACACTTTTTTAAAATAATGTGTGTTCGAGGTATGTATACAACAAATTGACATTTTTTTAAATTCTAATAAAAAAATGCTTAAAGAGATAGCTAATGAACAACCCATATCTATAAATATAAATAGATCTATACCTTTTCACATTCTATTTGAGAATAATGACATACTAAATGGAACAGGCTTGGAAATTTTTAACTAGTGACCTACTAAGTGATAATAGTAACAAACTAAATGAGAACAATTCCATTCTATTTGAGAATTTAATAAATATATAAAATATGAATGTTGAAATTCGTTTCATCCATCAATACAATTGGCCAGTTATTGGACTGATACCTCAATAGCTTTTCCACGAAATCTCTCCGTTAAACCTTTTAGGGTTGCAACCACACATTTTTCAATGTGTTGGACATCCCATCCAATTAGCATCTCAGGGTTTGCTTCGAAACACGTAAGCTCAACGTTGCCCACAACGAATCAACAACGGTCTTTATGTATTTTTATTAAACAGTTGCCTTCCATAAGACTGACCATGTTTTTTGGATGAATAACGAGTACCTTGGAGTTGAACACGCCCCCACGTTTGTTGTCTGAATAGCCCGACTTAACCCACCGATAAGCCGTTGCCTGTAGGACTCCCAGACTTGCGGCGAGTTCACACCAATTGGCATTTGCAGAATGGGCTGTACAAATTTGTGCCTTTCTTTCCTGTTGATCCCTCTTTTCTTCAGGTGTACGTCTCGTCATTAAGGATATGAAGAAAAAAAATTAATAATTCTCATATAGTGTGTCACTATTCTCATTTAGTATGTGAAAGGCCATATATATCTATTGAAACAAAATTTAATTTTTTTGCCCGGTAGATATAGGGATAGATAGATAGCTGATGAATAACCAAGCGTGTCCAAGAGTCAGGACACTATGTCAGGAGAACACTTTAAGTCCGGGCCTTTTTAGAAAATGGATATCATTTTTGATATGATGTAGAAGACATAGTTAAATAATTAATTAATTGGTTTAATCATCAAAAAAAATTAAAAAAAATTTTTAATTCACCCTGTGAACATTAAAATAGCATAACAACATATTTTTTCTATTTTTTCCTCCATAATTCGTTATTTTGACATCAAATTAATCATGTATGTATGATTGCAAAGATCATTATAAAAATGTGTTATACTCAAAGAGTAAACAAGTTCTGACATCATCATTAGAAAAAATTTGAATCAAACAAACAACTAATGGTGTCAACCTAACATATGATATAGCAAATTACAGTGACTCAAATACACAAAGAAGTTTTCGAACAATTTGATGTATTAAAATATTTTTTGGAGGGCAAAGTAAGTAAGGCGACTTTCATGCATTGTCACACACAAATGTCATCCCTGCAAACAACACGGTAATAAATATAATTATCAGCATATTCTAATTAGAGCCATAGAAGTGCATGTAATTCAAAAATGCAAGAAAAAGATAACTTACTAAGAGTTTCCTTCGTAAGCATAACTTTATAGCATAATTTGGAATGTGTTTAGTCATAAGAAGCTGAATGTGTATCGCATTCAGTGTCTTCAGAGCTTCATCTCGGTTTATTTTCAGAGTGACAAGAATAAGAAAAGTTGTTAATAATAATTGTTAAATTCATTATCCATTAAATTAAAAAGAGACACTTTTTGTTCAAACACTCACAAAATAAATATGACACAGTCTGAGGTTTTGTAGTATGGTTAAAAAAAAAAATGAAATTGAGATTAGAGTGAAAAATTATCCCATGATATTTGAACACACAGGTTTAACACTTTTACGATTTTGGGGATATATTTGACCCCAACGGCAGATTCAAGTCACATATCTACTCATTCATACAACATAAACGAATGAAAATTGGCTTAGTGTAAACTAAGCCAATTTTCATTCCAGATTTTTGCTCCAGATTCATGAAATAATTTATTACGAAATAAAAAAATCACCTTCCTCAAAATACACCACTATACTTTTAAAGTTACATTCATTGAGTGTGTATACTGGGGTTCATTTGACTAGAGTGACTATATTCATATCTGCAAAGAAGACAATTGACATTTTTGAGGAGTGGTGATGGTCAATATTTTAAAAACAAATTAAAATATTAACAAATTTATATTCTTGATTTCTATTTAGAAAATATAATTTTAATGTTGTCTTTTGTGTTAAATAATATTAACCTGAACCTTTTTTTATGAATAGATAAAAATTTACATGGGCACAAATTCAAATAGAAGACTCGGCAAAAGAAAACACTTGATCACCCTTAGTAGATCCAAACTTAAAGTTATTATCAAAGCTACAATCTGCCTCTGAATTATCCAGAAATAGGATTCAATTCATGAATTTGTAAATTCATTAACTTTTTTCCCCCAATGAATACTTTCAACAGCTTAGAGTAAATTCGTGTGTACCTATTGCTGTCTTTGGTTAGATCAACTAGCTTTTAATTATAATTTGTAGTTACCTATTTGAGTACTTCTTGTCATTCGTCAATGAAAAAAATCGGAAATTATTTAAAATCTTATTCAATTTGATAGAGATAAACCTTATTTCCAAAATCTGAAAATAAATCTAATTGAAGATTTTTCAAAGTTTCAATGTTGATTATTGTACATTAATAGAAATACAAGTCCTAAATATGTTACTAAAATAATAAATTTGGCTATTTTATGCACAAAATTTCTTTATAAAATCTTAATCTGGTCGGTGTTTATGTGAAAAACCCTGCCAAAACAAATTTGCTCTAAGCTGTTGAAAGTATTCATTGGGAGAAAAAAGTTGATGAATTAAGAAACCGATGAATTGATGGTCAATGAATTTATCGGACACCAAAACTTTAGTTCGAGTATTTTGACATAACAAAGTTCAGCAGATTTGACTGGCTAAAATCTGATAAATACCCAGCAACCCAAAATTATGGTTAAAGTATATTAAAAGATAATTTAGTTTTTTGTTTATAAACAAATTTGTACTAAACAAATATACAATCTGATCAATAACTTAACTCAAGTAGGTGCAAAACAGTTTTACAAAGACAAAAATTAATACACCTATAACATATCCTGATTCATTTATTATTATTAGAAGAAGTTACGACAACTAAAATTGCTGAGTTTAGTCATACTTCTTTGACCTTTGAACGTAAAATAAATTACTTCATTGTAGTAAAAAGAAAAAGTATAAAAATAAATTTGAATCAAAGATTTTTGGTTCAAATATTCTTATTTTAATGTTTTTATTGATTTTTTTTATTTCTTCATGTATTTTATGGGTTAACATTTGAAAAATAATAATAATAAAAAATAATTGAAATAAATCGTATATTTTTATGAATATAATCAATAGATGAAATAATGTAAATTAAATCCATGGCACAAAATGACATTTTGTAAAAATGTGATTTCATCATTGTGGTCTATTTTTTGATATTTTCACTAAGGGGGAAAAGCAAGAGTTATACTATCGATCAAACAAATGCACTTATTTATATTAATTATAAATGTTTATGAAAAATGTCAATGTTTTCATGACAGATTTTTCTTTTTTTAAAATAAATTGTCATATTTTTAATTGATTAGTAAAAATATTCTAAATGAATTAATAATTATATACGTTATTCAAATTGGGTTAAATAAATAATAATTATTTATTTGATTGTCAAGTGATTATGTTATGATATTTTGATTTAACTTCATATATATAAAATGATCGACAATTGGACACTATTTAAATATGATATTTCTTATTAAGATACAGTAATACCTTGCATTAATTGTGAGAAACATCTGATTCAGAGAAATACTCGTACTGTTAAACTATTCGAAGGATTCTGTAAAAATGTCTACTATTACCTTGCTCAGTCACAAGTAGTTTTGTATCAGTGAGATGAGAGTGGTCAATCTTTCTAGACTGGTTCAAACAAGGAAACTTGTCAACAATCTAAGAGTTTTATTGTTATGTTCAAAAATAAAAAAGTGAAGATTATTTCCAGAGCACTTGGAATTATTCAAGTATGTTCCAAAGTACGAAGTGTTGCTATAATTGAAAACCTTTTGAATATCAATATTATCGATGATTTAATAAATCTCGTTAAGATTACATAAGTAATAGCCAATAAATAAACGTTGTTCTATATGCAGAAACTGACAGTCAATTTCGAATGGAAATTATTAAGTACATGTTGAAATTCTCGACCTACTTTACTCCCTTCTTGGTTTTTTTTATGTCTGCTCAGAATCTACCAAAGTATTTCCTGGATCTATTGTTCAGAGGTCAATAACATTTTACCAACTGAGATCAACTCAAAATTTTTAGGGATCAAGACCTTCAAAAATCTGTCTTCAAACCAAAATTCATCTCAAGAACCATATCACTGAATAAATCTTCACATTCATTTTTTTTATCCATTGAATATGATAATGGGTATTGCTCTGAAGATTTGTATGAAATCTCATTAGCTCTAAAAGAATACCTTTCAGGTTTCAAAAAGTTACAAGCTCACTGGAAAACTAATGTATGTATCTCAAATCCACATCGCTCGAAGGAACCATTGATGTGAGTGGGGCAATATTTAATGCAATACTTGTATCCAGGAGTGTATTAGCAGGGGTGAAGGGATATTACTACAATTTCACCAACAGTTCTTAATTAAGCCTTCACTATACCTTCTCAAGTTCAATATGGGAATAAATACAATGAACTTGAACTTATTTATTCAAATATTGAATTTGATTATTAAATTTGTTCTATCTAATGTCTTAAATGACATAAATCGTTTTTTAATGTTTGAAATTTTGGAACAATATGAGGCCTATACTTATGAAGTGAGACTTTCAGCTATTAGGCAACTGATGTCGCTAAGAGTATTATTAAACCATACCAAATATCTTATTTTTTTGTCTGTCATCTGCCAACAAATTTTGTGAAGTTTTAACCGACATCACAATTTTGTTCGTTCTTCAAAATGTCGAATTTCGTGCCTTTAAACTACGATTTGTGGACTTTGTTGATTTTCTGTTATAGTTTGAAGAATAACGCTTCTTAAGTAGACATGCTCTAAGCCAGAGAACAGTGCTTCAGGTGGCAACAACCAAAAAACATCGGCCAAACCAGATGTTGGTACGAGTTGTTAAAACCCTATGAAAAAGTTGACGGTGCACGCTACCAACGACAATTGGCCGATTTGAACAGCGCTATACGCCAAAAACGCTCAGAATATTCCAATCGGTATTACCAAGTATTTTTTCATTATGACAATGCACCACCACATCGAACAAGAGCGACCCGATAATTAGTGGAGATGTAAGATTGGGAATTGTTGGTGCATACGGCTTACTCACCAGATTTAGTGTCATCAGATTATCACTTGTTTGCATTGATGGGTCACACATTAAAAGATCAGCGCTTCAATTCTCACGCAGAAGCAAAAAAATGGCTCGATGATTGATTTGTGGCCAAAAACGGTCAATTGTTTTGGGTCAGCATCCAACAATGAACTGAGACATGGGAAAAATGTGTAGCGAATAGCTATGGCTATTATTTTGAAAATAAAATTTGTCACCATTTTTTAGAATATATGTACATTAGAAATTGAAAAATAATTCAAAAAAAAGTATCACCTCATAGGTATGTATATGTATTGTATTTTAGAAATCTTAAGTTATATGTTACAATTGTTATAATAGAACTATTCCGAAATGAAAAAAGAAAAAATTCAGGAAAAAGAGTAACCTCCAGACTTTGAAGGTCTTTTCACAAGGCAATGCCCAGTATTTATAATATTTATAAACTTATTTCTTTTTAAATTTTATGGTCTGTTTGTTTTATTTTACAATCACTTCATTTTTGAAGTTTTGTTTATCTTACATATACTTATTCTTTTAAATCCAGTTTGTGTTTTGTACATAGGTAGTAGATTCATTTTCATATTTTTTGTTCAAACAAATATTTTATAGGAGTCGGTAATAAATTGACAATATAAGTCCTTAACTGATTAAATATAAAATTGAAAAAATGAACTCATTTTATGCGAGAGGTTTCATGTTCAAATTACATTCAAAATATAATTTTCTTTAAATTAAAATTAACGAATATAAGGCTCTAATGTTGGTAAATACAATATATTCCTTCTTTAAAATGCAATATGAATTTGAACTGACTGTTATATTGATTGAAGATTCGAAATCTACATAGATACAGTTTAATTCTAGAGAAAGTCCAAAGGTTCTTTGTTCATGTCATGGCTGCATCTACATATTTAAAGACAATGAGTCAAAATTTCAGGACAAAGTATTTCTTTGATATTTCACCCCCATTATTATATGTTCACATATCCACAACAAAGTGGTTTTTTTTAAAAAAAATATCAAGAACGATGTATGTGTTTAAGTGTGTACATAATTCTTTAATTTATTCAGCAAATGACGGGAGGTCTGATTTCCAAGTTGTGTCAATCATTCCTTTGTATGAAACATAAAGAAAATGTAACTGTATACGGAGAGGGAAAAAAAATTGAATTATCAAGATGGAGGCTAGGATGATTTATTATTATTATTATTATTACTATATAGTTGAATGAGATGAGAAGAGCTTGAAACAATGGAGGAAGACTTTGAAAAGTCTTTTAGTTAAGTGGTAGAAATATACATTAAAGAAAAAAAGAATTGACTAAAATATATGTTATACATCAATACAGAAAATCAATTACTATATAATAATAATTAGGAATGAAAATCATATGCAATTCGGGCGTGTGATAAAAAAGTGGAGTTGTCTCTTCAAACATGTCTTTTTGTTTTCCGAAGCTGTTATCATTTTTCCAATATTACTGAGGGGAGAACATCTACCTGATAGTAAAGATGTCGCATAAAGGAATACATGCATTAAGGTTAATAAAGCAAATAAAATGTAAACAAAAAGGGCTCAAGTCCTCGTATAATTATTATTAGTTAAAAACATATAATTTCCTGACATTAATTTGAGTTAATTTTCTTCCTATCATCTATGTTATTATTTATTGTTGTATATATAATGGAGAATAGCAGCTTGTAGCTCAGTCAAACGTCATGACAGCTCAAGCTGCTTCCCCCCTCGACATTCATTGAATTGTCAGGGTTGCCAGGTTGATTTTCTCTTTCTTTTTTTATAACACGCCCGAATTGCATATGATTTACATTCCTAATAATAATTATTAAAGCACATTCGATTCTTATTATGACGTATATATAATAGGGGAGACCGGTGAGGATTGCAAACCTTTTTGTTTTTGGATCAATTTACTGAAAGATAGTTTGAGTTGGATGCATCAAAGTTACCCACCACATACTTACATTTGTCTGTTATTGATTGAATTTGTTTTTAGATTTTAGCTGTTTTTTTACAAAAATGGTGTTTGAATTATATCCGTGAAAAAGTATTAATATATTCTTCATAGACGGATATGGTTGCAAACCTTTAAAAAAAGCCAGTTCGAGTAAGAACTGTTCCACCAGATTTTCACTCTACTTGAGTGAGTAAACAGACTCACACTAAACCCTATCCAGGACCCTGTAGACAATAAAATAACCCAAACTAATAAGTAATATGGTCCAAAATCAGTGTTTTTTCCCCCCTCAATTGGTCTCAACAATGTAATTATTCTTCATTAAATAGTACATAACTTTTTATACTACTCAACAAGAGCTAATTTGAGCTATAAACATCAATGTTCAAAGCATTAAGAAGTGGACAACAAAGGTATAAATGAGACGTGGTTAAAATGTTTTGATATAGTTGAGTTTAAGCACGACAAGCTACACTAGAAGTGCGAGAATACACCTTTATGTATTCTCCCTTCAGCTGTTTTTCATCAGTTGACTCTTCTGATTATAAGCAGCTGACTCTAGGATTTATGAACTCAAAAAGGGTATTATTATTATTATTTATGATTTTGAGGTATATAAAATATATTAAATCAAGGATTGCGCGCCCTTTTTTTAAATTATCAAATAATAAACAAGTATTAATGATTGATTTGTATATTGATATAATTTATAAATGTATAGTATATTCAAATAATAACTCTGTCCAAAGTTATTAAAAAGTTGGCAACAAGGAAAATACAGAAGGGTAGCAGCTACCAGTTGTTTTTCAAATTTTTCCTTTTGTGTGTTGAGATTTCAAGAGGGACAAAAAAGCTTGTCGTCGTGAAATGTGCAAATCCTGTTGCAACACAACCCTTTGAACCCAATGAGATATAGACATTTTTGGATGTTCGAACCCTTTTCAAGTATTCCCTGCCTTCCCTACAATCACACATATTGCAAACAATCAAAACATGACTCTAATGATGATTTCTATGTATGTAAACAATCCTTCAATTTCTGACACAAATATCTTGTTTTGTATCCATAATGACTTATAATTATTATTATTATTCGTTACGGATGAATACATTTTTCGTGATTAGGAGTAGGAGAGGGAAAGGAAGTTCGCATTGTAGTCAAGAGTTTTTATTGGGCATAAAAGTGAATAATAATAATAATTATTGTTATTATTATTTTTGATACTATGTATGTATGTATGAAGACACACAAAATAGTAACAGCTGTTCAGCTCTCTTTCATTTCATTATATTATATTATATATGCAATGGAAGGAAACAAGAAAATAATAAAATATACAAAGTACACACATATGTATATGTACATATAGTAATAATTAATATACTTTTAATTATAATTTACAGAAAAACTTTTGATCATTTATATAATATTATGTTTTTTTATTTTTTTATCAAAATCATTCACGTACGACATTGCTTTTATTTGTTTGTTTACCTTTGACTTTATCAATGAATATGTCAATTATCTATCTACCTATATATTTTGACATGTACGTAAGGTATATACATATAAGTAAATCATATGACAATGAATACAGTTTCATGGACAACCATCTCTTGACATGTACTTACATATATATACATATGTGTATACCTAGGCACACGTATATCTAAGGTCATTTGGTATTCTGGTCATGAAGTATTTATATATATATATATAAGTTATAATATAACATATCTCATTCTAAAATAAAATAACTAATACAAGTAATAGTTCATATTGGATCAATGTCAATGTATGGAATATTTCTTGTCTTTTCACTCGTGGCTTTTCAATTCTATTTTTTTTTAATTGTTTCAATGTCAAATTTAGTAGGATCTTTTCAAGTGACTAAATGACTGGGAAATTGATCGACTATTAATTCTATTTGTTGTCCGCATGCTCTTAAAATTTGTCTAATTTTGAGGGTTGAGATATAAAAACAAATACTTCAACATATTTTAATCATAATAATTGGATAATTTTGAAAGATACCTCGAAAATAGAGACTCATTCGAGTCTATATTGATGAGCTTCGACTCAGAAGTTACAACTTTATAAGACTTGAATGCAACTTTAGTTTGAGTCGTAAGTACCATAAATTAATAAGAACTTTATTAATTTATTTCACTTTGAGTCAAAAGTCATGTTTTTGATCTAGGACTGAAACAAAAAAAAATCGATCTCGACCAAAAGATTCTTCCATATTTGTCTGTACCGAATTGTGTGAAAATAAATCAAACATGGACCAAGTATATAAATGTACACCAATAAAAATCCAAGTTATATTTAGAAAAACCAGAATTCATGTGACTCATTTCTCAACACTTCCCAACTCTTCTCCAGCATTTGTATTTCGAAATTCCATTAGATATTTGCATATACATATATCTATTGTATATAAAACTATATACATACAAGTTTGAGGTATCACTTTGTTTATTATTGCCGTTAGATCTACCTGAATTAAATGATCAATTAAGATAAGTGAGTTTCCACAAAGTGTATGTACATATATGTATATTTATATGAATAGTCATATCTCACATATAAACACTCATATTTCAGTGTATATATTCTTTGCCTTCAGATTACTTGGGGGGTTCATATGGCACACGATGTCATATGTCCCTCAAAAAGGTTGTAGCAATAATAAAAAAAGTTGTTACACAACAAAAGAAACTAACTTCCCATGAAGACGAAAACTGATAGACAGAAGAGCAGTAAATGAAGAACAACAGAGAAGAAGGGACCATACAATACAGCATACGTACATATATAAAAAAATAATAATATGTATAACCTCGAGGGGATATTATAACGACTGGTTTTTATATATTTTTTAATATCCTCACTTGGATCAATAAATAGGATCTATGAAAGCATTCAATTGTCTTACGTATATGTCAAAAGTTGCAAAATAAATTATTATTAGGGAACATATGGTAATTAAGTAGAGTGTGTGTTGGGAGGATATCAGATTGATCAAAGTGTATGGAGGAGTGAGGTGTCAATCAATTGATGTTAGATCCTTTTAGTTTTATTATTTGTGAAGTGATACATTTTTAGATCTCCATAATATGTAATCATATATTCACCTTTTTATGTAGATGGATATGTTTACAAAATATAACGTGAAAAATACATTATTTAATCATCTGTTTTAGAGGTGTATCAAATGTATTGTTTCTATCGACTATTGATTGAAGTCGACAGTTGATTTTCCCCTTTGATCTCTAAATTATACATACTAATGCAATCAATTATATAATTAGTTTCATTTCTTGAATGTTGAAACATCTAGGGTAATTTGTGAAAAGATACAGAGTAAATAATACCAGACATCCTGAAACCCTTTGGTTTGTGAGTCTTTTGAATTCATATTTGCCTGTTTTCAATTTGATTAATAACTAAAATTAATAGCAATTATCATCCATGCTCTTCAGTTGAGTTCTTCTTAATTTTTTATACTCCATGACTCATTAATGAGATAATCAAACTCATGGAATATACTATTTGACAAAATATTGGTATTTTAACGAATAGAAATGATATGATATTGTTAGTTTTGGTTTATGATAATTTTGTATTCAGAGCACAATTCGAACAAGGACCTCATTCATTATTCAAAATACGATTGTATTTTGTAATGCAAATAAATAATATACGTACATTAAATATAATACTATTATTATTTTGAAAAAAACAAACATAACTATTATGAAAGAATATCAATAGAGAAATTATTTAGAATTACAAATAACAAATGAATACAAATGTTATGAATATATTCGTCTTCATTCTACAATACGACGGCCTCACAGAACTTCACTACATCCAAAATTAGATTCTATTTTTTTTTAATCAAATGTTGATGGAGCAATATCGACTTAATACTTTGGAATGTTGATCTATTGAACTCGAATTAAGTCTTACTAAACTGAAAATAAACTTCCCATGAAATATGAAATAGTTCATTTTAATTTTAAATGTTTTTTTTTCTTCTTTTTTTGATGGAAAGGCTGAAAGATTCAATGAAGATCGTTACGTGTTTATAACACTAGGATCATTTTCATAATAGAAGTCAGTTTTAGATAAATTGATTGTAATCGGTCCAAGTTGCCGATTATTATCATATTTTATTTACTAAACAAGAAGATTTAATTTTTTATAATTAAAAACGAAGTCACTATTTAAAAACGAAAGAAGAGAATATTCAAAGTTTACTTAATCATTGAAGACACAAACGTTGCCAATACAGCCATTTCTAACTGTCCTTTCACCATAAGTTAATATTTTTGACCTTGACAATCAATTTACATAATTTAAGGTCAATGAAATTGAATTATTTCATGTAACTGTCTTTTACAAATAGAAGAAAGGCAACAAAACCTACATAAAATCTTAAGCATGATCGACCACCAATAAAATATAACTGAATCCACAATTTAAGAATTATCTGAAGAACTATTCTAGACTGTGGTTTTTCAAAATCTTGGCAAATTATTATTTTAATAGCCAAAGTAGCCATATTAAAGTTTCTGATCGGCAATTTTGATTCGGATCTCAAAAATTATTTTGAAGAAGAAGAAGAGGAAAATTGACCGATTAATCGATTATCGTTTTTTTAAACCACCAAAAAAATCATATTGGAAGATTTTTTTAGTTTATTAAGTTCCACTTAGAAACGTACCTAAAAAATTAAAATATAACATCTACAAAGAAATCCAAAGAAAAATATTCATGAATGAGTTGCGTAACCAAATCATTCATCTTCTTCTTTTGATGGTTGGAATGGTTAGATGCAAAAAAATGAAGAGTACACTGCAATTAAGTAAGTTGATACTTTTTACATACATCCGATAAACTAAGATGTTAAAGCTGGCCCCTAAGGGATACTTTGGGCTAATAATAATAATTATTATTATTGTAATAGAAAATATGTATTCAGAACTGTATCTATTTTGTAACTTATGTTGTCAGACAATCAATATGTACATACTGATAATCGATTTTCTATAAGGAGACGCTCAATGAAATTCTTGAATATAATAATTACATGGTAGAATAATAATAATTAAAGCTCATATTTAGAACATATGTATGTACAAGCGTTCTTTTAGTATAATGAGATTCTTTAAATATACATATAGATATACCTATATATGTATATACAAGGAATGCTATTTATGTGTTTATTCTTGAGGCTATAACGTAGTAAATTTGCTAACCTATGCAAAAAAAAAAAATTAAAATAAAAAGTGATAAGATCCAAGAAACTATTACTTGGAAGCAAATGGAGATTTTTATAATAAATAAGGTTTAATGTAGTCATATTTATTACGAGAGATTTTTTATAATATTAGTATAAGGGATTGAACACACAAAGTATCTTTTGTAACGAATTTTTTTAACTGAATGTAATAATTATTATTATTTTTTCTAACAAATTAATAAATAATCAAATGATGTAAAAATTTTAAGTAAATAATTATAAAGCTAACATGATAATATTTATAATTTAAGAGAGATGGATCATGGATGGATGTAATTGAGGAGCTGTCAGTGGTGGACCCACCATGCGAGAGGAATAAATGAACATTTGAACTTTATAGACCTATATATTGTATATACACCTTTAGATCAAAATGAGTGACCTCCATCCCTGGAAGAGTTGAGTTCCGAACTTTTTCATGATTATTGGATCTATTTGCTCAATCAGGGCCCGGACTTTTTTCAAAATTTTCAAATAAATATTATATAAACTCGTTTTTCTACGTAATTCGGGTCATACACCCTTAGGGATAACTCCAAAAACTTGTTTCCTCTTTATTCTTTACTTTAATATATTATGAACAAATACTTTACTCTAATGTGATCATTTGTTACAGGACCATACTCACATTAATGCTCTTCTCTCATAGGGTAAAGGAACAAAGATTCATTTGTTTTCATGAGAGAGGAAATATTTATTAGCATTGAGTCTACATATGTTTGTATTATTTAAAATATTTTTTTTTTTGCTTTATTTAATAGGTATATTTGTCTTTTATTAGGGAGGATGTCAACGACTCATATTGTATCAAATATCATTCAAACAAAATTGTAGATATACGTATAATAATAAATGAGAACAATCGCAAATATTTGTTACTTGAATATAGGTAAATAACATTATCAAAACCGTTTTTTTTTTAATTTACCTTTGTGCTATTAGAAAAAGTAGAAAAATACATGCATTTGTTATTATTTTTTGAGATCATATTTCTAATGTGTACCTTCGCCCCTAAAATTGCTCTGAGGTTTTATTGCTCATCGTTTACTTTGAAAGGTGAGTGTTTGAAGTAGAAACAAATAAAGTTCTAAATAGGTACATATAACTACATACAAATATATGTTAGCTTATGATTCAGAGTTAATTTTAATAAATCATTTTTCTAATTAGGTTATTTCATGGATGATAAATAAATGTTTATTATAAATACATACATACATACACACAACCGTGATGAGAATTCTAAACTACATATAAAATCAAACGTTTATAGGCCATACCTGTAACCTGCAGTTAACTACTTGTATCGAGTTATAGATCATAAAACTACAATTTATTTGAATACTTTGGTGTGCAACCTACTTATTAATAATTGTAATTATTATTACGGATTATGTTTCTCCATATTATGAACTAATTTTGAAATCCCTTTCGTTCGGCAACTATGTATACATAGTTTTTAAGTATCTAAAGGTCTTTTAGATAGATCAATTATGAACTTTAGACTCATGCCCCAAGTTGTCATTTGTAGTCAATCTACAAATCCTTTTTGATCAGGGGTCTCAAGCTCAATTCAGCTGGGGGCTGCTGGAGGCAGAGCCTGGGTAAGGCTGGGCCACATCAGGATTTCCACAAGAAAAGGTCTGATAAAACATTCCAATGTTCGTTCTCAAATACCTTTATTTTTAACACAAAATAATGAATTTAATAAATAAATGAAAATGATCATACAGCAGATAGGGGCGATTGAAGAAATTACATATTAACTGACTGACTGCCTGGAAAGAGAAATTATTTATTTGTATTCAGTTTCAAATGCCTGATTTAATAGTTAGTTATTTAAACTTAAACTTTCTGAACACGAATATAACAACATTAAACCTGAACTGTTCTTAAAAAGGCTACTCTTGCCTACTTCTTGTTGCTAGAGACCTAGCAGTGCTTCTTCTCACATAGCCGAGCCACATTTGGCTTGAGGGAAGAAGCAGTGGAGACCCTCAGAGGGGCTTGAAGGTGCTCATCAGTAAGTTTGGACCTGTACTTGGACTTATTGAAGTTCAAGGTGGAGAAGAGCTTCTATCACAAGTATGTGCTCCCAAAAAGGCACATGGTCGACATGGACACTCAGAAAAGCTCAAGGAAGCTAAGTGTCAAGATGGGCTACAAATTATAGTCCCGGGGCCGCAAGTCTGAGACCCCTGTTTTGGATGGTTGCATATTATAGCTATTGAAATAAAAAAAGTAACTCTGTGAAACAGAAGGGATTTTAACCTCAAAGTACATTAATCAAATGATAACAGATAGAAAAATAACTTTTTAATAAATATTCATTTAATGAGAGTCTATCTCAAATTTAAATAATATGTTATATAAAATACATTAGAGACTGACAATGTGTTAGACCCCTACAAAGTCAAAAAAAAAATTAAATAAAAATAATAATAAAACAATTCGATCCTCACTCACGTTGCGCTCTAGCGGATTTAAATACAAATCTCCATAATCTCACTTCATTTGTCATAGTTAAGAGAAGGGTTACATACATACGTATAAGTAAGTAGATAATCACATAGGCATGTAATGTATGTATGTATGTACAATTCGCCTCCCAATCGTAGTTACGATATAATATACATACAATTCTTATAAGTAATTATTTGATATCTATCTAGGGTTTTATACGAGATATGAACTAATGAATGAAGCATGGTTTAGATATGTACATAAAAAAAGGTTTTGTATTTAGTTATCTGTAGACTCCACTCCTGTTATTGAGGGTTCAATATATATTTATATATATATAAAGCTTATCTATAAATAAACCATGGCTTCCAACTGTTAAATATGGTACCTTTGTTGTAAATGGTAAACAGTTTAGAACCAAACTTTTTTTTTTTTGTGTGTGTATGTGTGTCAACACTTTCTTTGTTAAAAGAACTGCTACCGTTTTCTGGTATTCTAATAAATAAATATGTATTTGATGAATAGTGAGTTGAAGGCTTTGAAACAGAAAAAAAAAAACAGAATACTCAAAGACACCACAGAGTATCTATATATTTTTACTTTTATTTTTTTTAAGGCGATTCCCAATGGGTTATGATTCTTTGTACGTACATTCAAACACACTAGTAGGGATATAAGTGGATTATCATCCTTTTACCCTCTCAATAATCAATTCAATACCCAAGAGATTATCGCACCTGTTATGTTTTTTTTTATTATTCTTATAATTTTTTCAACTCTGAAAAGATCGAACTCTTTATTAAAAGTAGGGATCTATAATTTCACAGCGGATGTTCCGTTATATATATATATATATATATACAATATGAATAATTGTTCAAATACGAAAACGGAAGCTGATTGTTCTCTCTCTCTCTCTCTCTCTGTGAATATATTTAACAAAAAACCAAGTGGGTCTTGATTATTATACATATGTATGTATGTTTCATAATAACCTTAGCGGAAATCACTTAAATATACATGGTGATCATCCCCTTTATTCTCACTTTACAACGTAGCTTCTTGCATGGGATAAATAATTTTAACAAAAGTCATGTTCAATATATATATATATTTGATTTTGCTCACTTCACTCTCTATATGTATATTCATACATTATATGCATATAAAATATTGGTTTAATAAGGCACAATATAAAATAATCTGCCGAATATTTATTTGTATTTTGTTTTCCCTCAAATATCTATGCAATAAAAATATTTTGCAAGCTCTTATTGGGATGAATAAATGAGTATTTACAATCGAATTTATCAATAATAACTGTTGTAATATATATACATATATTTGCTTATATACATGTATGTATATCTATTTATCGTATAGTCTAATAGTTTCAATGAACAAGGAATCAAGAATAGAAAAATAATTGGACTATTTTCATTTCCATTTCTCATTTTTATCTACTTTTTCGAAAAAAAAATAACGCAAATGTATTAAATATTTGAATAGGTGAAATGAAGCATAAATATAAGAACTTTAATATTTGGGTTTACATCTGATTTTTGTACCGTGCCTGTCTATTCTCAATTTAGATCATGTAGGATGGATGAGATTGTGTGTAGGTTTCCTAGATCTAACCTAGTGATGTGGTTCTTTAGACCAAATTTTAAAAGTCTTGATCTCGTCTTTGACTTGGTCACACTCAAGTGTTCGTCTCGAATTCTTCATGGTCTCAAAAACCATGTCAAGTCTTGATCTCGAGTAATTTTATTTCGACAACCACACCTATTTTTTGTCTCTTTAAAAGGATAACAAATTTCATTTAAAATTAAGACACTTGTAGATAAAACCATTTAACTTCTTCTTCTGATCAGACACATTGATCCTTACCACGAGATGTTAGGCAATTGTATGTCCCTTTTAAGTTCAAGGAAGTTTTCTTTGACGAAGTGGTCTCGTAATCAATGTGCATATTATTACTCCTTATTAACAGCACAGTAAATTATGCTATCTACAAACATACTACGAATTTATACTGATATGAATGTAATGATATATTAGACATTCTCAGCGTTGAAGTTAATATAAAATATTGATCTAACATAATTCAGTTTTAAATATACCTTTCAAAGATCAATTATAAGGAAATTATGATTTAATACATGGATCATTATTAATCAACATTCTAACCATACTATGATAATATTAAAGGTCACAAATGAATGATATCATTCAATTGGCATTATTTAACTTTGATTGATAACTTATTTTGTTAAATCGACAGATTGCTTGTAGCATATTAAAAGCTTTTATACTTTATGTGTGTATAAAAAGTAGTCTATTATAGTTTTGAAGGAAGTGTATTGTTATAACAGTAGCTAAGACAGAATCTCCAAAAAAATTTAGTAAGAGCTAAAAGCAAGTACGTTTTTTCCTTTAGATCCCTTAGAAATTTGTAGGACTAAAATTACAATTGTGCAATTACCTTTTTTGGCAACATAGACGCCGGAAGTTGTTTTTTGTTCATTGTTTAGGTTTGTACGAAGGCAGATAGTGTATTTATATATCTCGAATTTCTGAGTTTCACACCAGAAAAGTAACGTATTTGTAGCTAATTTTTGAGTAGGACCAAGATTCAAAGATTGGTTATGACATCCAATTACCTTATTTTGCACTTTATTGTCTCCTAGTTTTGCTAATCATCGAGCAGGAATGATTGATCCACAAAAGCCTGTTCATAATCATTCGAGGATTTTACTATACGAGTTTATCTGCTCGGATTCAATGACTTATTTTCCAATGCTTTATGTTCCTTGTAGATTAGTGATTGCTCCTTTGAATTTTAGTTTATAAAATGATAAATATGGCATCAGCACTTCCCTAATGGACTTGTAAGTGGAGGGGCCATGAAGTCTCATGTTTCCCTATGACTTAAACTATTACATGTATAACAACACTACAAAACCCCTTTTTTCAAAAAAGTGGAGGAGGTAATGGTCCATTGGCCCCTATAATTCGGGCACAACTGAAAACTTTTGCTCTTATATATTCTAACTACTTTCAAGACAATTCAGATTGGACATAAGAAACTCAGATCTTTTTATTAAAAGTCAAGTCAATATGAAGACGCCTACAATAACTACTTTTTCCACTTTACTGTAGATAAATCATTTTTTTTTCTTATGGATAAATTTCATTAAGCAGAAAATAAAAATGATTGATATGTTCAGTGAACATATCATTTAGAGCATGAACTCATTTCTAATAAAAACTATATATAATTATTTCAAAAAAAAAATCATTCAACAAGTTGATTATTCGATCATGAAATCATGGAAAAAAAATCTATATAACAACTTACGAAACTCATTTTTCTCAAATTAATTTTTTTTTTGACTCATTACACCATACAAAAATTTTGTAGAACATGTACACTATGTTTTAGAAATTTTTTTCTTAGATCTTGAAATCAGGAAAAAAGGTATTAAATTTCAATTAGTTACTCGCACATTTAGTCAGTGGTGGATTTTTGAAAAAAAACATAAAAATAATCCTATTATTTCCATCAATCAGTAAAGCTGTCAATACGTTTAATCATGGGGGGATTGCTCCCACATCCATCTTTTTCCTGTTTGTGCCAATATATAAACGTATGTATCTAAGAAGACCACACCAACTTTTTTTTCACGTAAATGGTTTCTATAATATAATTTATATCTAATCAGTTAAGAGTTCTGGGGCTGTCAAACATAGGTACTACATAAGTATAGTTATAGTTATTACGGGGTTTGTGTACTCTATTGGGTGGTCTTCCTTTTTTTAAAAAAAATAAATAGGCAATGTGTTGAAAAGAGGACATTAAAAAAATGAAAAAAAAAATTTGGAAGACGCATTTAATTGTCAATAGTTGTCTTTTGTGTTGTTATTGTATATATATCTAAGGGGTCATTCAAGAAGAGTTGAATGGTTGAGGGTGGGGAATAATTACCGTTTTTGTTGGAAGCCGTAACAAAATTGCAATACGTGGGGGATTGATAATTTTTGAACGACTCGAAGTATTCAAGAGAATATGTATGTGTATAAATTCTATAACTATCCAGATAGAATGTATACATTCTATAAAACATATATATATATATATACAATGAACATATAAGCCATATTTTATGCAATCTACATAATATGACGTCAGAAGCAGGGGCTTATTCTGAAGGGGAGGGGAAGGGATCCGAATTTTGATCATGTGTCTCCTTGATCAAATTGAACTTATTTCATTTTTGAAATTTCTGAGTTAAATCTAAGCGTATTTCTCATATGGATTTCTTTAAATGTTCTCTTTCAGCTGTGAAGGTTTTACATATGCATAAATTGAAGGCAAATTCCAGGAACAAATACACTGACAAAGTTAAAGATCCTCATTATCAATTTAGAATGTGAATCCATGGTATCATTCAAGATGAGTTACAATAGTTTGATGAATAACGGAGCATGGAACTTAAAAAAAAGGTTATTACAAAATAATGCTACTTAATTTGTACAGTTTATTTACATGGTATTTACTCTTTTTTTATAGGGTCACTTGAATGTTACCATGTTGCAAAAATGTCCACTAATTTTGTATAATTTGTATGTGTAATTACACTGGTCAAGAGTCACAAATCCTAAGGAGTATAAGTATAATAAAAGTTATTCCGTTTTGCACGTTGATTTCAAATCTGTAAAATCTTTTCGAGGGTTTTCGAAAAGTTGAACCCTACTTTTTGGGCTTTTTTTGGCCCATTTTCCAACTTTCACTTCAATTTTGTGCATTAAAAAATAAGGATTAGCAAAAAGTGTATTTAATGCAAATTCTATTTCCAGTGTGATCTGAGACTATGATAAGTTATTATCTTACTAGACCAAAAGAGTTGAATCAAATTTTATTTCAGAGAGACTAGAATGCCAATAGCAACGTCAAGTTTCTTAATTATGACGTTATTTTTTATAAAACTCTCCCCTACCATTGTTTTGAAGTCAACATTCTATGTCTATCATTTTTTAAGATTCCAACTTTTGTTGGTAGCAACATGTTGTTGTTTTTTTGTGTGCCTATTGGAAGAGTAAAGTATGAGAAATACATTGTCCATATCAAAAAAAAAAATATTTCTCACTCTTGATGTGTACAAGAAAAAAAGGTTCTAAAAGTTTATTTTCACACGCATTCTTCTTTAAAATGCTACCAGGTACTTCCAGCTATGTGTACATACATAACATATATGTGGGTGCGACTTAACATTTGATTTGTTCTCCCAGTGTTTAAACCACAAGTTTTAATACATTGTAATAAAAAAAGACTTTTTTTTAAAGCGTTTAAATATGACATTTATTTCATGTTTTGTTATTTTAATTTTTAGTATAGGATCAAAAAATATTTTTTTAGAGTAAGAAAGTAAATAGAGTTATGCCTCAGATTGTGAAGCAATAGGCTTGCGAGTTACATGGACTCAAAGTGCCTGTTTTAAAACATTAACAAATACACTGATTATGGAATTTTTCTTTGCTTGAGTCACTCCTTCAAAAATGCCAAACCCTCTCACCTAAGACTAGAACAACATTCATAGGTCATGCATTAAGTTTCTTGTTGGGAAACACATGTTGATATTTAAATACCATGAAAAAGTCGTCATTTTTTTTATGAAGGCAAGCTTTTAGTCATTTTTAGATGTCATGAACTTTTTTGACGTGAATTATGCTCTCGTGGTCCAAAATATCACTGATCAACGGCTAAAGTTAATTTGTAGATCTACTATACATTTATAAATAGTCCACTATGTATACATAAACATAAGTATAAGGCCTCAGAAAATTATCATCATGGTCATTCCATTCAATACATAAATCGAATATTGTTCATTATAGCTTTATTCTGAATTATTTCATGTTTTGTGTACAAGTTAAAGTTGAAACTTTTATAAGCAGATTGTTTAAACTGGATTTTTTTACGTAATTAAATTGAATAATGCGTCAGACATTTTAAATTGTCGATAACAAACCAATTATATGTGAGATGTTTCATAGAAACAATGATAGGATTTTTTGGGGGGAAATGCAGTTCCTTGCATATGAGTATTCTTTATTAATTGCTCTACAATTTCTATAATTAATATTTTTCAATTAGTCCTCTCCAAGGTGCGATTTGGAGCAAATAATGATCATATAAAAATAATGATAAATTTACATCTAGCAGCAACACTTGGTACTTACGACGTCAAAATATTGAAAAATATAAAAAAGCAATGGCGCAGAAGAAAAGGAAATTAAAAAATTAAAATACTCATACCTCATCAACCAGTTAATACGGTAATCGTACCAGTATAAATAACTATTATTCGTCAATTTGGCTAACAAATTATCTTCATCACTCTTTAGAAGACAAAATTACACGTTAACATGAAAAATGTTTTGATAAAAAGGTATGAACCATAAAATAAAGACAACTATCTAAAAGATATCTGTACCACACTTTTAGGTATTTTGTTTATAAGTAGCAAATTTGAGAGCAATACAAAAGTCAGTGTCTACTCCTATGAAGTATAAATAGCTAGAAAATGAAAAAGACTGTTTTTTCCTTTTCTTGTTTTATTTGCCAGGATCTTTTCTATGAAACATCTCACATATATTTTCATTTTGATCTGTTAATATTACTCATTTATTACAAATATTTACGAACAAAAAAGCCCTTGGATTATTTTATTTTTATTATAACAGAATACTCATCTATTATTAGTAATTTTCATCAAAAAAGTCAAAATTACTCCCTTTTAGCAAAATTTTAAATAATATTTCTTTCGGAACAGATTTCGTAAATTTGACAGTTCTTGCTTTCTTTATATAAATGATAATTCGTATTTTAGGATCTCAAATTAATCTAAAGGGTCCATACCCTTTCCTCTCGTGGTCTCTGTCCCTGTCTATATCTAATATCTTACAGAATTTCAATCATTGCATTACACTTAACATAAACAAGTTCAAATCCCTTGGTCTTAGCCAACTCTTCATTAATTTGTAATAGTAAGGAATTATTCAGAGCAGCTAATCAACAGCTCATTTGAGCTGAACCAATCAATATTTACACGAAAGGGAAGTTGAAAAACGACAGCTGACAAAAACAAACAAAGAAACATTGGAATATTATATTGTGATATGATACCGGGCAGTTTGGACTTTGATAGAGCTCCCCCTATCACTAACCACGTAATCACTGTCTATTCTCCCTCGTCACAACATTTTTATTATTATTTCATAATATCCTCATAATTACGTATATACATAAAATAGCGTTATTATTGCTCTGACCTTCTTGGTCTCATTTTTCTTAATCTATTTTTTTTCGTCTTTACGTAACCTCTGTAAGTCACGCAAAATGTGTTGTTATTGTTGTTGTTGTTGTTGTCATTATTATTGTCTGTGCTCTGTGCATATCAAAAACTTTTTCATTAATTTTTACAAAAAAAATAAATGTATGTATATTTTTATAAATATAATATTTCCCTTCCTCTCTAAGTTGGAAAAGAGCTCAGCATGAGTTCTCATGAATAGATTTATTATTATTGTTATTTTGTCTACTCAGCCACTACCTTCTAGGTACTACCATTGAAACAATAAGTAAACAATCATCTTTATCCCTTCTCACTTGTTCGTCCCTTTTTATAGACTTACTTTCTTGCTGCTCTGATTCTTAATTACACTGCGCGTCATTGTCCTACGTTTTACTTCTTGTGAATTGTATTCTAACTCCCCCTTACGTTTCCTTTTTCTTTTTTGACAAAATAGGATCCCAGACAACAATAAAGGGGGTAGTTTAGTTGCATAAACTGGTATGTGTTAGGCCCAGTCGTGCCGAAATGGATCTGTAAGCAAGAGGGACTAATTTTTTATGACTATGAGAACTTAAGTTTATTTATGACGTAAGCTATAAAGTAACTAGCTAAGCTATCTTATTTTTAATAGCCTCATTATTGATTATTGATTTTTTAATACCCGAATAAATAGTAGCCCCCCCCCCCCCCACACACACACATATACAAAAGAAAAGAAATATTCCTTTTGATTTAATCCTACATTATATGGCATATTTAGTATGAGCAGAGCACTCAAAGCACTCTTGTCCACATAAATCCATTGTTTGCCGATTTAAATAAATCATTTCTAAATTGAATATTATATGAACATTAAAACCTTTGATTGCGAAAAACATGGCTAGTGAGTATTTTAGAAATCGAATCTACATTTTTAATTCATGAATTCTATCATGGATGAGTAACAATTTTCCTTTAGTAACTCAAAAACGGCCAACACCGCCTTATTTATTCTATAGCTTGTACAATGATGCAATAACCAATCAGATCATTTTTATCCGAGAGACTTTGATTTAAATTCTTAAGAAACAATTATCCTTCACTTTTAGTGTGTGTATGAGCACTTCTATAACAAGAATATTCCTCCTAATACAAAGTATTAGGACTCTAAATGCTTTTCAATGGATGGTCTGGATTTTGTGATACCTTTCGAGCCTGGATAACCGAAATAATGTTAATTCAAAATTAACTCATGGGTAACATTGGAAGTAAAAGATTCCTTAATAAGCCCTTTTAATTGTCTCATCAAATATATTCAAAAAATAACCCCAAATACAAACATTACAATTTTTTTTTACTTGGTTAAGATTCTCGTATTTGTCATTAAAATAACAATTTATTATGATATGAAAAAAAATCCATTTTAATACATTTCCCTTCCTTTTCAAATACTTTTGTTCATTCTATTGTGTCTGCTGGATCTTCCCTAGACATATATCTTATAATGATACATTAAAGTAAGTGAAATGAATGTCTAGTTTGTACATACATAAAACATTAAAGTTAGACAAATGAAATAAAAAAATGGAATTGTCGTGTTTATATTTCATTTTTATAAGTCATATACTTTTGGTTATTACATACATAGGTATGTTTTTGTATATAATTTTTAAGGTCATGGAGTGGTCTAATGACTTCTTCTACAGATATAAACAAGCTTTATTCAGGATTGATAACATCATCATCAATATACATACATATATATGTAGTAGTATTATTATTGATTCTGAATGACCAATGTACAAATCTTTATTTCAAAGTTATATTCGACTCTTTTGATTTATTGTCGAATCTCTACGTGAATTACGTTGCATGTAAATCATTTTCTGTTTCCATAAATAGAAATGAATAAATAGCTATTTAGATTGTCATAGTATATTGTAAAGGATTTGATATCAATGTTTGATTCGGAATCTGCTATTTGTTCGATGGTGAGTACAATATACGTACATATATAAACAATAATGCCTTAAATTTACAAATAAATGTTGGCTAATAAAATATGTGTGTGTATACTTTTATTGATTCTGGCTATACTTTCAAATTGAACACACAAAAAAAACCATATCATTTACGTTTAATTTTTTATGATTAATATCAAATATAGATGACAAAGTGGTCATAAACTCTGTATTTTTTCTTGAAATTTCCTTCCAAGAGAGAAGTAAAAAAAAAAAGGACTGACGTTATATGTTAGTAATCCAGTTTTCGTGCTTATCTTCAACTGTTGGTGTGATATTCAAAACATAGCCCGTTTTAAAATTCAATTTCTAAAGATCAACGATCTTTAGAGCAGGAATAAGTTGATAGATCGACATCTCACAATATATAAAAAAGGTAATAATAATACCTTTTGTTCTGTATAGTCCTAATAGAAAATGCGTTGTGTGACTTTAATAACTTGAAGAAAAAAAAGTCCTTATTGAAGAATGTACGTACTGTATTATCAGTTAAAAGCATGGTCCATTCAAATCCTGATATTTTGGGGTTTTTTTTTTATATACATACATTTTCTTATTCATTTTGTGATGTTTTTAAAATAATACGTATATTCTCAGATTACATTTTTACAAAAAAAAAAAAAAATCTAATTTCCTCCCTTGTAAGGAACAAAATATAATAACAAAAATGAGAAATCGTTCCGACCCTCTCTTATTATTTACACAAAGGAATCATTCGTTTGATTACCTTCAATTTAAATATTTTTCAAATATAACATGTTTGACCTCCCATAAATGAGTTTAAATATTATTATTATTATTGTTATTAGAGGTTATAATGGAGTCAGGGGGAGTTTGGGTTAGTGGGGCTAAGAAGAGAACTTATGTATATAATATGTAACACGATATTCCCATCAAAAGGAAACTAAAAAAAAAAAATGTTTTTCTTGAACTATTGAGAATGAAAACAAATACATGTGTATCAAAAGTGTATGTCACTTATAATTGAAATCAATTACCTAATGAGTCAATAATATTATGTGCTTATAACTAATTAAATTTCTGACAAATATAGAAATAAAAAAAGTTTTAAAATACATTTAACTTGTAATAGTGTAGCTCTATCGATCAGTTATGTTCTCGATCCCTCAAAGTTTTGGTATTGTTTGATTTCAAGCTTGTTCTGATTCAGTGTTTTAACTATGGGGCCCGTGCTTTTGCCCCCCAAAACACATATATATACATAATTGAACAAATTTTGTTCTACTGAAACTCCAGTATTGCTATAGCAGTAATATGGTTCCATTCTAAATAAATACTTGTTCTTGACAATCTTCTATTTTATTATTGTACACTCCACCCCCTTCGATATATGTCTGGTTATAGAACTGCCCTGATCTACAGTGTTTTTACCCAAAATTTAGAAAATTCGAACATTGGAGCCTTCTGGTTGGTATGGGCAGGATCTCCAGTAATGAGTCCTCGAGTAGTTGCCTGTGGGATAGTTGGCTTTCAGCCACAGAAGCACAGTGTAACTCAGAACCTCGGTGTAGATCTAGCTGTAAATTTTCTACGTCGGCTTGAAGAAATATGGGAGCACGACCCCCAGGACCATCACCTACCTAGGATGCTTGGTCCTGTGGATGCCCTTGACCTCCTCTACTAACTGAACTAGGAAGTGATCATTCCTACAGTTGTAATCCTGGTCCACGGTGAAGACTTTCTTGTCGTAGAAGATCTTTACAGTGTTCGAGCTTTTACGTAGGTTGGTCTGTATTTTGTGACACCTTTCGAGCCTTCTTTCCTTTAATTTTGTCGTGAGGAGATGCATAGGGACTCGTGTGCACGACTTAAGGCCCAGATCTTGGGTTACAGCCTTGTGGATGGTTATTAGGCTCATGTTCATGTCCTTGGAAAGTCGACTGATTGAGATAGTGGGGTCCTTCTTCACCTTGTTCTTGAGGGCTGCTAAAAAGTCTCTATTCTTCTTATTGTGGCCACCACTACCACAGGCCCTGTTTGTAACTTTGTCCCAAGATTTGGCCCTGGCAACATTGTAGACCGTAGCCAGGGACTTCTCGACGATGGTAGTGATCTCACTTTTATTAATATTGGTGTCGAGGAGGTCTGAGATACGCACACGGGTTCTCTTCTCCTTGCCCATGGCGACGAGTAAAAAAAAAGTGTCAGTAATATTTATTGTTTAGTAAGTTGCAGTTCACAGGAACTATTAATCACAAAGTTATCTAAGCCTAACAATTGGGGAGAAAGGCCAATGTAAACTACTTTCTAAATTTTGAGTAAAAACCCTGTAAACAATTTGATCTCAGGTATTGTTGTCTTGAACACAACAATAGTAATTCATATATGAAGAAGTTGAAATCTTATGGGATAGTTATGAATGGATCTCCTTTGAGAGGTCTCATTTGTATTGCTCAAGGGTTCAGAATCTAATCAGCAGTATATATAATATATTTGTTTACCGATGGGAGTAGTCATTAGATAAATAACTTCTAAAAGTTGTAAAATCAAAGGCCACCTCCTAAATACCACAAAACATTAAATTAATTACCCCACTTTCAGGACTTCTCTTATACTCCCTAGATTGTTCATTTATATATATATATATGGTATACACATATGGCTTCCCCTAGAGTTTAATTTGAAGTAATTAAGTTTATTACATTTTATGATGACACACAAATGAATGTGCTACAATAACAATATTGACCCCACTGACTGTTTCTATATATAAATCGATGAACCTACTTCTACTCAGGAACTAGATTACTTTTCAAAATAGGTAAAAAAAACCTACAATAAAGACATTAAGTTAAATTTGCTTTGTGTTTAAGTCAAGGTGGAGGAGTTAAGTAGGTGACATCTGCAGGATATGTCCTCACACGCTTGTTATTAAGCTATAGCGCCTATTGTCGGTTTTTTTTATAATACTTTAAATGACTTTTCACGGTGCTTTTATTTTTTTACTTTCCTCTCCGCTCCAACAATTTTTTTTCATGTATGATTAGTTGAGTTTCACGTGGGAAAAAAATAAATTCAGAGAAGAAGCTATGAGCTTGCAATTTGTATTAAATTACAAAAAAAAAAAAAGGTCAAAAAGTATACTTAATAAATGTGGCTTGTCGTTGTTAAGCTTTTCTGTTGAATATATGTATGAATAAGAGCTTCCGTTATTATGTAAAAACTAGAAAAGCCTAACTAACCAGTCAATATACACAGTTATAATATTAAATTGTAGATAAAATTGTCGTATTCAACAGAGATCCCCAACCTTTTTCTAACAGCGGACCGGTCAACGCTTGACAATTTTACTATAGACCGGAGGGTTGAAATAATATTAATAATAAGCGTGAATCCACTTTGTACTCATATGGAACTTTATTAACACATTGATCCAACAATATAACATATTATAACATCACAAACTGTCCGTAAAGGCAAAATCAATGGGAACCCTGAGCTTGTTTCTTTGCAACGAGATGCTCCCATCTGGGAGTAATGGCAGACAAAGACATCCGCAGTGTGTTGCTTATGTGTTCCTTATACTCCTTTGCCTCATTTTGGTGGTTGTCACTCCAGAAAATCCCGCTTCACGCAGATAGGATGTTTGAAATGGCAACAGGGTTGCAAATAACAAAAGAGCGCGGAAACATGTAATAGGCATTGTAGCTTGTTGCCCATGAAATCCAATGAGTCAATTAAGTACTATCAAGCCAAAAATAATTAACAACTACCCCTCACAAATACATAAGACTATCTGTACTATACTTTATATCAGTGGTCCCTGACCTTTTTCTAACTGAGGACCGGTCAACTCTTGACAATTGTACTGTGGACATGGGGTTGAAGTATTATTATTAATAATAAACGTGAATCCAATGAGTACTCATATGAAACTTTATTGGCACATTGCTCCAATATTAGAATGCTATTATAACAGTCGGAAGTAATAACTTTATTAACACATTGCTTCAACAATATGACACATCATAACATCAAAAACTGTCCGTAACTCTAAATCAATGGGAGCCCTGAGCTTGTTTCTTTGCAACGAGATGGTTCCATCTGGGGTTAATTATTGACAATTAATTATCTTTTGTAATTTACATTTCTACTTAACATTTTCTTCTTCTCCTACAGTCTGTAGATGAAGTAGTAAGTCCACCTTTTTAGTCCAAAAATAATTAATCAATTCTTGTGTGGCCTGGTACTGATTGATCCAGGGACTGGTATTGGTCTGTGGACCGGGAACCAACGGTGTTCAAAACCATCGTATCCAAGAATAAGGCTTAGGGGAAGGAGGAGTTCGAAATTCAAGCAAAACGAACAAATTTGAAAACATTCAAAAAAATATCGGTGATTTAGAGAGGTAGATTTTAAAATGATTGAGTTATTTGACGTACTCCCTGCCTGAACTAATACTGCCTCAGTTTTGTTTATTAATTTTTAATAGAGATAACATAATATGTATTTCATTTCAAAGACATTCAAGACCTCAACTATAGGATATGTGTCAGAATATCATCCATTATAGTATTCTTTGAATAAAACTACATTAACTATTTTATAATTAATAGTAAGTGTTAGATTAATGAGCATTCACAAGAATGCAATATGCATTTCAAAAGTCTTGTTTAATATATAATAAACAAAAAAACAACCATTCGAATGGATTTTTTTTGCAACATTGGTCGTTAAACTATAGACGATATAGATTGTTTTAAACAATAATAATAATTAGTATTATATTAGAAAATTGTGCGACTACATATATGTAGCACATTTGATGTTGCTGCAACAAGGTCCTGGTTTCTTCTGCTTAAATTAGCTACTTAAGTAGTAGTCATAGACCGTGTGACATAATTTCTAGCGAACTTTTGCTCGAAATTGAATGAAAATATACATATTCAGATGGATAATTTCTTCTTAATCAAGGATTCTTATCAGGTGTTTGACATCTCGTTTGAAAGATGTGGGTCTCAGCTTTGGAATGCATTCCTTATTAATCCATTTAATGTAATATTCAAGGAGTTATTTAAGTACATAGGATTTGGCCGACTTTTGGTCCTACTCCAGTCCCCTACGCCCCCTGGAAATAGAATTTGCATTAAATACACTAGCAAATCATCATTCTTTGATGCACAAAATGAGTATCCTTCTAGGCTTTAATTGAAGTTGGAAAATGAGTCAAAAAAGCTTGAAAATAAAGGTCAGATTTCTCAAAAACCGTCAAACTCTCGAAAAATAACTACAGATTTGAAATCAGTGTGCAAAACTAAATAACTATTATTTCTTAAGTATGTTTGTTTAAACCGTTTAAGTAGAAATAAATTAAAAATAGATAAAATTGAATGTTTACTGTTCCTATTTTTGAGAATGTACACGGTCTGTAGAAATTGAATTATAAATATTCCTTTTACAATACATTTCAACAGTAAATGTTCCTTTTACAATACATTTCAACAGTAAATATTCAGAATTAATATAAATTATAATATACAGAATATCTTATGACTATATAAAATATAATTCATGAATCAAACAAAAATAAGTTATTTCTGTACAGGAACACTTTTAAGGCACAAATTGAACACACTTCCAAATTAACACTAACACAATTACACCTACAAATATACAGAAAAAAAACCCCCCACAAATTGCATGCTATGGATCAATTTAGAAAGAATATGAAGGAACAAGAAGGAAGGTGCTATGTTATGCCATGTGGAAAAAAAAAAGGTTCATATTCTTATAATGAGGAAATCCTGATTTTAAGGAAGTAATGAATTTGACCTCAAAAAAGTATAGAAATAGTACATACATACCTATAGCACAAAAGTGCTTCTTCTTCAGTTGTCTATGATTGATGAAAAAAAGAAAGAAAGAAAGAAAGAGAAAAGTTTTCCTTTTGTCTCTTAAATGATGATTCGAAATATTCTTTGAATGTTTGTCATTAAGTAACTACGAAGATACTTTTAAAAATATGTTAAATATTTTGTCAATTTCTAACTCTCATATTTATATACCTTCATAAATGTATGTATTTATGATATAGGATCAGCCAAGAGAGAGCTCAATTAATAGGCTTTTATTTACTTATATACATACTTATAGATAGTTACATATTTGTATAATGGGTATATTTGGGCATTATTTGAGTTCTCACGCCCCACCAAACAATATGTAATGTTCCTACTTCTCATTAGACCTAAATATCCACATCACGTCTCAATTTTTCATTCTTATAATAATAGGTCATTAAGTTATTGTATTTTGCAAGAGAGGCCATGAAATGGAATCATTTTCATATAGATAGGCAAATAAAAGTGTTGACCTCTGATCGTATTTGTGGGTATTTATATATCATTTAATCACCCTATATGGATGTAAATATTGTAATTTATTTACTTCATTAATAAATTTTTCTCTACACGGGTCAGATAATGTTTTCAACACCTGACTCTGGGTCAGAAACATTACTGATTTATTTTATATCATTGCAAAATCTTGCATAATGCGTGTTAAAGAAATACGTGTTAAAGAAGTGATCGGGGTCCGAAACGCTAGTAAATTGAAACTACTCCCGTGCCTCTTGCTTGATAAAAATAACTCTCAAGATTCAACGCAAATGATCAACGTGTTTATTCTGGAGTTGATGGTTCGTCTTTTAAGAGTGATTAAAGTACAGAAAGTTGTTATTAATCTAAGACTGGGGTGTCAATTTGAAAATGGAGAAAATACATGAAAGACATGGATTGAAATTTTTAATTAAATGTAATTCATGAATTATCCGCTAGGGGAGCATGTGAGTCTTTCTATATAAGTCCCATGTTGTAATCTATTGTAAAGTTCATTAATATGGTTTTCGATACCAGTGTCTTAAAGTTTGTGCAATTTTGTGAAAATGTTTTGTACAAGGGTTGTTCAACAAATTTTTAGTTATATTTAACAATGTCCTTGTTCTTCATACAAATCGAAACAAAGGGAAGACATGATATTTTGATTATTTATAGCTAAGTATGCTATAATTTTAATAGTCTGGCTATCGATGTCTACCTAGGGGTCGTATGTGGCCCGTGATGTGAAATGAGTTTGACACCCCTGATCTAAGACATGCCTCAGTATCATTCAAATCAAAAAATGTTACTTGTAACCCACTTGCTGAGTCCATACAAAAAAAGGTGTTACTTAAATCCTGACTCAAGATCCACAGCTCTGTTCAAAACTTGTCTTTTTAAATAACTAACTCAAAATTTGACATATGAAAAGCATATTTACATATGTACTAGAAGCTACCCAGGTAGTTGGCTGGATAAAAAGCCTGCACTGGACAGATTCAGCCATTATGCCGTAAGTTAAGCTTGATCTATTATATATGTATTTCCAGTATCAAAATCCCTAAATTTATCTGTCAAAGTTGTTAGAGTAGAGGAAATAAAACGATTTGAAGCATTATTTGTACAATTCTGGAATTAAATGCCTATAAAACAACATCTGTAGGAAATTAAATGAAGCTTATATCAGCATCATAAATTGTATCACGTGTGAGGTTTCATTATCTACATATGAAATAAGTTTGTAGATGAAGCTCTCTTCATATCAAATTCATTACGGGCTTATTAATAATACATAGGTACATGGATACATAGAGAGATGATGGAAGAAAAAGTACTCTCTATTTCCTACACTTTACGGCTCATGAATTTTTCTATTACTTTACCACATGTCATGATGAGTTGCTCCATTATTTCTCTTCCTTGAACGTATGAGTCACATAAATCAGCAATTTTGTCTTATATATACTCATATACATATTTTATCGTAGATGATTTGAAAAAAGAATCGAATTTCTTTAATACAAAGTCGTCTTTATTCTTCTAACAAAAAAGCAAAAAAAATAAGTGTAAGAATCTACAATATTTTTTTAAACGTTTGAGTGATGATTTAAGATACAAAAAGATGTTATTGAAAAATGAACCCTTAAAAAAAAGAAAAATGGAATTGTATTTTTTTTAGAGAATTTTTTGGCACCTGGGAAACTTATGCTGTATACTGTATACTGCATAAAAGTGTTGAGCAAGTACTTTTTTTCAAATGGTGAATAAACACAAAAAACACCATAAAGAATTTGAAACATTTTGGACCTTCGTTAAACATCATTATTCATGTATGTACATACATAGTTCATATTACGCATAGGATAAGTCAAAGTCAAAAGCTTTCAACATCAACTTCAATTTAAGCCTAGAAGGATACAAATTTTATGCATAAAAAATGTTGATTCATTAGTGTATTTAATGCAAATTCCATTTCCAGTATTTAGTCTGACCTAAAAGGACTCCTGGGGGCATAGGGGACAGGAGTAGGTTCAAAAGTTAAGTACTCCTTCGTACTTAAATAATTCCTTGAATATCACATAAAATGTCCTAATAAGGAATGCATTTAAGAGTTGAGACCCACAACTTTCTAACAAGATGTCAAGCACCCGATAAGAGCCTTTAATTTTGAAGAAATCGTCCATCAAAGTGTGTAAATTTTCATCCAATTTCGAGCAAAAATTTGCTAGAACTTATAGACTCAAGGTAAAACTACTTAAGTATTAGCGATTTTTCAGAAGAATTTCAGCCGGTTTTTTAATCCTTCTACGAAAGCTTAGACAATTAGATGCATTAAATCTAAATCTTTGACGATTTCTTCTTAATTAAGGGTTCATATTTGCAGATTTGAAATCAACGTGCAAAACTGAATAACTTTTATTATGCTTATACTCCTTAGGATTTTTGAAAGTTCTAATTTATTGACCTGTGTTATAGATGCTTATTTTTATCTGTGGATAGATTCCCTTGAACTTTCATCATACTAACGTGATTCATTAATTCAAATGGGTGTGTGAGGAAGTTACTCACAATTTAATTTCTCCCTGGATTTTTTCTTATTACATGTATTATCATTCATATTTTTGATGATAACAGTCAAATGACTTCAAACTACTACCGAGAAGTGCTTTTTTTCCCTATTGGATATTGAATATTAATTTTTTTTATTATTTTTGAATTTGATTTATGAGGGGTAATCATAATTGATGACCTATAGCGTGACTATAAACGTAGATAATATATCAATTTGAGTACTAATGTATTTTTTAATAAAAACATGGGTTGAAAAATTCTATGTATGCAGACTACCTCTTGATTTTGTCGAATGGAAAAAACCCTCATGGGAATTTCATACAAGTATAAAAAGTTCAACAACACCACTAATAATTGCAAGTTACGAGTCTATTTGGTAACAGAAACGTTTTTGTTGTTCAAAACTGACTAAAAATCTGCTCTTTAAAACAAATTGGCAAGCATTTGATGGCAAATATCAACGTACTGAGTCACCAAAACCTTAATGGTTCTGAAATGTTGTGTTATATGGATTGCTTTAACACCCAGAGGGCACATGTGTCCCATATATTTAAAATACACACCACTGTCAACTGATTTTTTTTTCTTTTTTCTTCTTTTATTTGATAGACACGATGTCAAGCTATTATTTATATTTCACATAGTTAGTCATAAAAAAATTTTGATTTGAATATTTTTAAATCGTACTGAGCGTTACGATTTTTACAAATGTCAAGTAAAATATAAAATAAAGAATAAATGTTACTTAAAGATATAATAAATACAAAAAAAGGACTGATCAACCGTGATTTTTTAAGGATGAAAAAACTTTTTAATAATTTCTGAGAGAAACGGTTTGAGTTACAACTTTTTTAGAAAATCAAATTAGATTAGAGTATGGTCATTTTGAACATAAAAAAACATAACTTCCAGTTAAAAATACTTTTTGATACCTTAGGGGTTTGAAAGGGTTTATTATGCATTTTTTGGCTGGTACGACTATTAATCCGGAGCGACGTATAATCTGAAAAATACTGTATGTCATTTGCTTTAGCTATGAGAATAAGTGGTGTAAATCTGATTTTTATTGTTGTTGTTTTTCGCAATAAAATAAATGATTTTATATAATAACACTAATATATGTAGTTATTTTCCTTCACTTATATAAAGATCACCATTTGAAAAAAAGTACTTACTTAACACTTTTATGCGATATACTTTAAAAATATGTTTTCTAGGTGCCAAAATTTCTCTAAAAAAATACAATTCCATTTTTCTTGCTTTCAACATGGCATCCCTTCGCATAGCCTACGTGGCAATCAAAATTCCTAATGGATAAGTCTTCTATGGAACATTAAAAAAATCAAATGCCCATAGTTTGCTCACTTATAAATAATATTAATAGATAAAAATGAACTTATGGTATGAAATAATAGCTGGTAAATAAAATGACTAGTTGCAGTAAATAAGTAAGACGTTATGAAACGTCCCAACTTGAACAAAACAAATATTTAATATAACTTTTACTAAGGAATTTATATTCTATCCCATTTAGGTTTTGAAGAAATATATCCTTCAAATTAAAAAATAAAAATGTATTGAAAAACTATTTGACTCAAAATGAGGTGAGTAAAATATTTCAGTTGGAGAAGAATAATTGTAAGATCTATATATATGTTTTAAGTATGACCCTATAAAAAATATTATTTATAAGGTTCAAATAGATTTCTTAGCAGCCTCACAATATATGTTCTTATATGTGACCTTTTTTGTGTAGGGAAGTATTCCTAAATATTATTGTTATTAATAATATGTTTTCAAAGCAATATTTAATACTCATTTTTATTACATGTTTTGCTTTATTTCAGATGTATGTAAAAAAAGAAAAAGAAACAAAAACCGGAAAAATGCATGCATAACCTTCAAAGAAAGAAATAATCGTATTAAATTATTGTAGATACATATGTTATATATTAAGGTTAACCCCAAAGGTTGAGTTTATATGTATTTAAAAACTTCCTATACAAAAAACCCTTTATTTAACAGTAAAAGAAAAAAAATAATCGTTTACGTATAAAATTAATGCGTACAAACATTGGGATTCTGAAATTTATAGCACTGAGAATGAGCATTAAGTGAGATTAAGAGAGTGTTGAGGAAATATATGGATTATATATATATATATGCACAAAAAAGCCTGGAGTTGGTTTTTCTACATAAAATTATATATTTTATTTTTTGTACATATATTTTTTGGAAGTTTTTTTTACAAATTCTTAATTTGATTATTTCTTTTTTATAAGAAAACTGCAGATTAAATTCCTCTCATTTTCTGTTAAGAAAAATAAACTTTTCATATATATTCACATAATACCTTGAGGTGGTGAATAGACAAAATATAATAATAAAAACTTTGAATCTACCAGAAACGATGTCTTGCCAAAAAAATTTAATATTTAGATAAGTCAGTGAAGATTATTTCAAACCACATACTGTTAATTGTACAAAATTATTCCTTTGCCTCTACCTTTTCATATTCAGTATTGGAATAAATAATGAAAAATAATATTCAGGAAATTTAACATAATAATACATTTTATAATCAATGAAAATAAAAAAATTGGATTGAGCATAGGTCTACTGTAAGGCCCAAGTCTTCAAATTTGGTGAATTGAAAACTCTTCTTCATTCAAAACATCTTCAACCCTCGAGTCGGCCAGAGCATTATCAATACCAAGTACAACTGTTCCTCCATATACATCTTTTGCTTTTCTTAAGCATTCACACACCCACTCCACTGCTGTATCCTTTTTGAAACTTCCTCGTTTCACCAAATTATGAACTAGGCCCAATGCTTGACCAAACATCCAATAACATGAATAGGGGCCTCTTTAGATGCTGCTGCAAATGTAAAGCTTCTGTTTCCACGTGGTGAACGACCCATTGATCTTGAAATATGGAGATCAAAGTTAGTCTCGTTCATAAACAAGATTGGTAAATTTTGAGACTGATAGAAAAGTAAGCTAAAAAAAAATCTCTACGTTTATACCCACATTGAACTCCCTATTTTCAACCAAATAATATTAAGTTCACTTTTTTTAGCCCCCTTGAAGCCCAAAGCTGATCTGAATAAATATACTATGTATAAACATTTCTTTCTGTTCTTATAAAAGAAACATAAAATGCTAAGTTGTTTATATTTCGACAATAGCTTGAATTAATTAACTGTCATGCTTTTGAATAAAGTAATAAAATTTATTGCTAATCCACGACAAAAAAGAAAATAAATTTAAAAGTATCTTACAAAAGTAGTTTTTTTTTTTCGTATAAATATAATATATGTATTTATATTTTGTTAAAACAATTTAAAATTTGTGAAGTAAAGATATATTATAATATTTTTTTATGCTTTTGAATTTGAAACATTTGAGACATTTCACATTAAATATTTTGTTTTAAAAGTTATAAAAACTGCATAATGGGTCTTTAACAAAGAAAATAGGTGATTGGATTAGCTGTTTTGTCTATGAAATCACTTGTTTAACTCCAGGGGTTTTCATTGAGCATATTTTGCCACGTAAGCGATTATACATATAAAAGGTATTTAACCTTTCCTTCCCAAGTAGTCAAACTACATAGATTTCATATGAACAAATATGTACATATATCATTGTGGATTGATTTATGATGAAGTTTCCATCTTTTGGACGATGTAGCAAGTCAAACAAATAGCTCTAAGATCAAGTAATTTGATATTTAAGTCGATAAATGCAGTCATACTCTGTCATGGCCTGAAAATCCCGTCTATAAATCTTATCCCGTATTTATACAGAATTATGAATGAAATATACATTGTAATGATTTGAAGCTGTGTAGTAAATCTCCTTCCATCAAATATATGGTATATCTCATAGTTTTGCTTACTCACGCCTGAGTAGTTTCAATAGTACATCTAAAATCCTTCCTTTCTGGACTTTTTGGTGTTAGACGACATTCCCTCCAATGGTCTTATAATTAAATATGTGCTCAAAAAGTAATTTTCAAATAAAAAATGTTGCTTAGGATATATTATAATAATACAGTTATTTTGACACCACATCGATTTCTAATGTCTTTAAGCATTCAAAAGTCTAAATTCATGAGCCTAATAACTCCACATCCTTCAGAAGTAATTAATAAATATCTTCTTTTATCTGTAATTTTCTCTATTAACGCACATAGACTCTCAACAGCTGTTGACATTGTGCCTCTTCCTTTATTATTTTATTTAATCCAATCACAAGCCACAAAACATTTTAATTACAATTGATCATAAAACGATTTAAATCATTGTATAAATTGAAGAAAGTATTAAAATGAAAAGAAATAATTCAAAGAACCAATTTTGTATATAGAATTAATAAATTATTCAAAGTCCTAGGAAGTACACATACAAAACAATAATAAAATTGAAAGTTTTTTTGGTTTTTTTTATGGCTGAAACAAAATTGAGGGGTCCCCTAATATTGGAGTTATATGCTATAAATATTTTATTTTCCCTGTACAAATGCTATTTTAAATGCAAAAGATTTTCCTCTCTAGAATACATAGGTGATTATTTTGAGTCCTTTACCTTTTCTTATTCTATTTGAGAAGAATGACGAAGTAAATGAGAATAGTGACACACTAACTGAGAACAATTCCATTCTATTTGAGAACAATTCCATTCTATTTGAGAATTAAATAAATATAAAAAATATGAATGTTGATATTCGTCTTATCCATAAACCTGATTCCCCAGCTATTGGATCGATGCCTCAATAGCTTTTCAAGGAAATTTCTCCGTTGAACCTTGTTCATTCGTCTTTTAGGGTTCCAACCACACATTTTTCAATGTGTAGGACATCCCATCCAATTGGCGTCTCACGGTTTGCTTCGATACACGTAAGTCAAACGTTGCCCACAACGAATCAACAATGGCCTTTATATATTGTTATTAAACAGTTGCCTTCCATAAGGCTGACCACGTGTTCTCGATGAATATCGAGTACCTTGGAGTTGAGCATGCCTCCACGTTTGTCGGCTGAATAGCCCGACTTAACCCACCGATAAGCCGTTGCTTGTGGGACTCCCAGACTTGCGGCGAGTTCACACCAATTGGCATTTGCAGAATGGGTTCCTCAAATTTGTGCCTTTCTTTCCTCTCAAATCCTCCTTTCTTCAGGTTTACGTCTTGTCATTGAAGACAAAGCATTCATTTAGCATGTCACAATTCTCATTTAGTACGTGAAAAGGTATTAACAAAAATTAGAGTGTTACAAAAGCCCTACATTTGAGGCATAGAAATAAGGTGCTATAAAGAAAATTATAGCCAAATTTAATTTGCGACTAAAAAGGATCAAATTAAAGAACAAATTAACGTGGCAAAAAGGTACAGCTGTTTTCTTATGTGTCTTTTTATGGAGCAATAAGATTATTTTGATTCTTTTCTTTCTTTCTTTTTTTGAGCAAGAAAATAATATAAAAACACTGGCTCCTCAAAGCATGGTATGTATCTATATATCTCCTTCAATCAAGTAGTAAAATAATATATCGTTTATAATATAACATATATATATATATATATATGTTTTTATCTACATAGGCTTTTAAGATTTTTTTTCCCCCGTCTGCTGTAATATCACCATAAATAGTTTATACTTTTTGTTTTAGTGTGTCGTGTCATTTAATAATAGTGATGAGTCACGCACATTTGTGTACATATGATATATCAATGAGTTTGAAGAATATGAATTAATAAAATGCATAGTTGTATGTAACCCTTATAAATATAATAATAAGTAATTTTTGTTTTTGTGTGTGTGTGTGTTTGATTGAACTCACTGTATCACAAATGTAATGATTGTTTTAAGTACAACTTCAAAAATATATTGAGAGAGACAAAAAGGAAAAAGGGTCAAATTTTTAGTTTTTATTATTCCTTGGTCCATTAAAGACTTTCAAAAAATAAATATATATAAAAAGAACGTCTTCACTGCAGAGGGTTTTTTTTTTCGTTACTAAATATATCAGTTCAGCTATTAATGATGTTATATTAATAGAATATAAATAAAGAAATTGACGGAAAAATTGTTTTATTTTGAAAAAAAAAAAGATATAATTCCACAAAGTTGAAGATATGCTTTTTCATGTACATTGTGAATTTTTCTACTCTCCTTTGTGTGAGCTCGAATTATGAGCTGTTAAACTCAAATTAGCTCTGGTTTAAGCTACTAACAATTGTCATTATAAATGAAGAGTTGGTTAACTACCAACTAAAATATTGCTCCTTTTTTTTCTAAATGGTATCCCCTCAAAATCAATATTTTCTATTATTTTTTTTGTCAGCTTTGATCTCCCTGCATACATATGCCTCTTCCTTGTGTTGTTCTAACCGTTGATTTGTTGAATCTAAATATTTTCTGGCTAAACAGTAAAGTAAGACTCGACAGAATATACATCAGAAATATCGATTAGATTAATCCGCAGTTGGCTCAAGAGAACGATTTTTATTGATATTTTTATCTATTTTTCTCTTAAAAAAATCTGATTCAATGTTTTAGATTTCATCCCCCTTGAAAATCTATACCTTTTCAAGTTCAATATGAGAATACACAATTTCAATATGGGAATAATAATAAAAAACAATATTCAGGAAATTGAACATAATAATACATTTTATAATTAATGAACAAAATTCACCAAATTACCTTAAAACAGGATACTGTAGTACATATACCTCTGTCATGAAATAAAAAATTGACTAATGTATGTATATGACTGGTGTCTATTTTCCACTTAAGCCAATTGGAAATATGAGCACAACTCATTTGAAAATCCATTCAAAAATCTCGGAAAATTTGAGTAGCATACAAAGATTAAAGATTATTATTGTAGAAGGTGACCCTAAACTACATGCTATGGAATAATTAACATATTCTTTTTTTATAGCCCTCATAGTCAATAATTAATGAATTATATGCTATATTGGCTATTGGCCACTGTACATTATGAATATCATATACAATTATATAAGTTACGAAAAAGTTTCCTGGGATTAGTCACTTTCAAAATAGTTAAATTTGATTACATCTACATATAATACAAATATTTAAAAGAATATTCCTTTTCAAGTTCAATATGGGAATCAGCAAGCTCAGTGTATCTATTTCCATATTGAACTTGCTTATTCCCATATTGAATTTGCTTATTCTTAGAAAGAATTTGCTTATTCCCATATTCAACTTGAAAAGGTATAGATGTCAAATAATTGTTATTCTATTACATAATTTATAAGCGGATAATTTGACCTATTCTGCAATGTAATGAAATTTGAGGCCTAGAATATATCGACATTAATGCATTTTTAAATGATTAATGTATACAATGTAACTATTATTTTTTTTAAGGTTGCATACTTATGGAAAACGCCTTCATAGTATTCATATACATACATAGAACGTCTGTCATGGAATTGACATGCACATAAAGAAATATGTTCTCAAATATTCAAAAAACTTTAACGATGATTTTTTCCATCAAATGAAATTTAAAAAGTGAAAAAAAAAAAAAAAAGGAATCGTCAAGATGTCGTTTAAATTTCTTCTTCTTTTTTTGAAGAATCTTTGATTAATGATTATATTTTCCGGAGTAAGAAATATATTGTATTATTATCAAATACAAATTTTGTTCACAAATGGTCTATGTCCCTCCTTTTAATAATATTTTGGTTACACGTGCTGAATTACATTAAAACCATTCAGTCTGAGATGGTTTTATCAAACCTTTAAAATGGGCGTAACTCTTTGTCATTATTTTGAGGAGAATTCAACATTATGGTTACAAATAATAATATTAAATGATTGACGTGAAAGAAAAAAAAAAAAAAGAGTTCAAGAATAGGAGATAGAAATGTCGTAAAGATATGAAACGAATTTATATTTACTTTTCATACTACCGTTTATCTATCAGATCACTAACAAATACCTATTACTCAAAGAATAAGGAATGAAACATGGCCAACTTCTATTACTTTTGGGTTGTTTCTTCCCCCATTGTATTCATTTATGTAGAGGTCAGCTATAAATCTTTTTTTTTTTTTTTAGTGAAGACTTATTGCTTTGAGACATAATTGAGAGTAATTAAGGTGGGTAATTGTCTGAAACTAGTTATATATTCAAGAGTCCCTTTGAGTCATCGCCATTCCCAACTTTTATTACTTATTTAAAACAAGGATTTGTAGATATTTTCAAATTGTTTAGTCAGCTTTACATAATTGTCTTAGAAACTATGACGTAATTACGTACAATTTTTGCATAGTCTTATATATATATACATATATATTTTTATATAAACATATTTCTTTTTGAAAGTTCTTTTGTATCATTCTTCGATTACAATTTCATTTTGTTCTTCATAAAGATCATTCATAGTATAACATAAAATATGTACATAAGAAGACAACTCCCTTTTTTTTTACTCAAGTTATGATTCTTTGGACCATATGTTCATATCCAAATCATCCCTTTTATGTTTTTTTATTATTTATAAAATGATTTATATATAAGTTTCTTTATCTTTGAAATATTTATACCTTTTTAAATTTTTTTTTTAAAAGATGTCTCTTTATAGTACTCCAATGTTTCTAAAAAGCTAATTTAACTTTTTTGGATCTACTAAATCATTATATGTACACCCAAATCTTATGGCTTTTTGGGATGCTATTTGATGGAATACAACACATAGAATTAAACAAATAGGCGTCTATAAGTGTTGGTTTTTTTACTGTCTATAATAGTTAAAACCCCCTATAAATAGTTTATTGTTATATTAACTTACACATTCTTAAATTGTGCAATTTCAAATACAGTATTACTTTGGATTATAAGCAAAATTCTCGTAAATGTGCTCGTAAACAGAAAGAAACTTGCGTTTTAAAAATAATATTAACTAATATTCCAGGACAAGTATCATTATGTTTATTTGCAAGAAGCTGAATGATAGGTGGGTTTTTTTTGGGCCTTGTTGAAGCAGATATAGTAAGGATGCCTTTTACTAAATCACAGGTCTTGTAATTACTAAAAAAAATCACAATTTATCCATAAGAATATAGTAACATGCATGTTACCTTGGATAACGATCATTATTCTTGTCAGAGAAGTGCTTGTCCTCCAAAAGAGTTTTCCAAACCAGCACCCTAAAGAAATGTATTTCTATTACATAGCAATGTTATGTGTTTAGTTCTTGCATGGCAAGTATACTCAACTTACCTTTTTGAGTGTAACTCATGCAGGTAAACTTTTTTGTAGCCCAAAATTGTATACAAATTGACACTCGCAATTCAAGTGTTTGACTATGCAATTAAATTACATTTCTCTTAATACCATATACGAATAAGTTTATTAAATAGTATAGTATTTGTCAATTTCTAAATCTGTATATTTACTAACATACTGTTCTGCCTTATTATGATGTGTAGTTTTGAAAATAGTGCTTCATTTTTTATAGAAAATAATTGGAATAGCAGATATGAGGAGTTGAACTTGAGACCTGAGACTCGATTTGGACTCGAATTCGTATTTTAAAGCCTCGAGACTTAACTGGAGTTGAGACTATCTTTTAACAAGTTTTCTCACAATAATATCAATTTTTTCATCTTTTATAGGCAACAATTTAATTTGAGTCATATTTTTTTTATAACTTAATCATGTTTGCTGTGACAGAGAGTAATTAACACATGATACATGTCCCTGGCAATGAGTTGGCTCAACTACAGGCAAGTGCAATTTACTTCCTCTGGTTATACATCTACAATTAAGTATTCACAAAATCAATGTATATAGATTTGAAATTATCTATAAGAAGTTTGAGAACTCTATAAAAATATTAAAAGACTTGGATTTGTGATCAATGACTTTGGACTCTACATTGAAAGGACCCACTTCTGCTTATAAGTTAAGCATTGTCTATTTATTTCCAACCATAAGAGATAAATGGGTAATTTTTTTTATCTTTAGTGACTGAGGCAAAATCCCATAATATGACGTCAGTGTGCTCTGCTTTAGTCGTGATAGGGTAATGTACTAAGCATATAAAATTTTTGCAAATACTTGTTAGAGATTGATAATTCGTGTTGAGAGTTTGCATTGAGTTGACTTAGAAAAATGTAGAATGCTTCCACAATTAAAATCCCTACTGTATTATAACGCGTATTTGATTCAACCTTAATTTTTACCCATGATTGGATTCCCCCCATTTAGCACAATTTACAACCCAAGTTGAGTCAATTAGCTTTAAACCCCCATAATTATCATGATTGATTTCTTTCAATATTCTCTCTAAGCATAACCGCACTCAATCATTATCAATATACGAACATATATACCAACAACTCACTTGAAAGTTAATTGAGTTGTATTTTACGGATTCCCGTAGTGATCAAACGAATTCTTTTGGTTGAGTCTTATATAATTTATGATCAAAAGAGAGTCAATCCCATTAGAGAAGAAAGACTATATATGTATTATAAAGTGTGCTGGTTGAGGATAGTAGGCTAATAAGCTACAATTCAGCTGTTGAAGCAGCTCAGTAAAGGAAAAGCAGCAAATTGGAAAATATTCATCATTGTCAAAAAAAAAAAAAAATTACACAACGAGAATTTAATATGAATATTTTATTTTTATTTTTAAATTGATGATTTTATAATTTATTTTTTTCTTTTCCCATTCTGTGATGGCGCATTCCATTGGAAATGAATAAATTAGATTTTGAGAACTCACACAGATTGAGATATCATTAATATCTCCAAGGTGAAGAAAAAATACAAGAAAAAAGAGATTCATCTTATGAATGTGTTTTTGTTACGTCCTTACATTCTGTATATACACATATATTTGACAGGAACACAACAATACATTATTTTGTATTATTCATATGAATAATAATAATTAATTGGTGTTGTTGAAGGATGATAGTTTGTACACAAATTACATAAGAGGAGTGAAAAGTATACCCCAAAAATAGATTGCCAACAAAACTTAAGTCTAACATATCCACTAAATATATATATATATTTACATAGGTACAAAAATTCACCTGCAAAAAAAAAAAAAGTAGTATTTTAACTAACTAATGAGGTTGAACTTAAGGGCAATTCATTACTCAAACTATATTAAACATTTCCATGCCAAAAATTTGCCATAAGGTGTAAAAAAAATCCCTTTTAAGTGCAAAAAATATCTCAATTTGCAAAAAAACTTTTCTACACCTTGATTAATTTTTATGGGTAATTTTTTTTTTTTTTTTTTTGTAGTTCATGCACTAACTTATTTGATACTTAAAGGTGATAGGAGTATTTAGAAGTGTTATAATTTTCTTACTTTAAGGGCTAAAAAAACAAATTGTAAACTTAATACCACCTGTGTCTAATTGACCCATACATACTAGGGGCTGTACACCGTTTTTGAAAGTGGGGTTGACAGTATTTGGAGTGGAGTTCTATACGAGTGGCCCATGGAGATAAAGACATATCTTGAGTCAACTAATATATTCTAATTTCAAATTTCTTGGTAAATATTAAAAAAAAGTGGAGACCATAACCTCCGATTGTTGTACAGCCTTATTTGGCAAGTCTCATGTGCAAGGTATGGTCAATAGTTCTTGTAAGTATTTTTTTATTCTATTTAATATAATGTACTTATTATTGTTGTTGATAGATGAATTACATAATTTCATAATTAGATACAAATAATTGTAATTTTTTAATAGCAAAGTCAAAAAATGTTTCTTTCTGCAAATTTCTTTATCCTGTCATTATTTAATAGTCAAAATTATGCAAGCTTTGATACGGAATGAAAATCTTTGTTTCTTTGAAATAAAAATGATCATTACTCCTTGAAAAATGTCATTTTTTTCTATCATATACTCTATAAAAAATATTTTATCTTCAAATTTGTTTAGCCCCATAAGGAACTAAAATTTTAAAACATAGGTGTTAAACTATAAAATATTTTTTATCCAATAGAACTGATTTGGCCAAATATTTTTAGTTTCTAAAAATATATTTAAAATGTTTAACTTTACTGTATTTACAAAAAAAAGAGGGGGAAAATGAATAAGCCTCCGTATCTCATAACCTGATAATACAATTGCTAAAAAAGATTAGATTAAGAATTGGCTAGTCTAGTTAAAGAAGACATGTTAATTACTCACATGTTTTCGAAAATTCCTTGTTTTTTAATAGTTTACTTGCATAAATATTTATATCACTTTTATCCCCATAGAAAGGTCTTAGCTGTTTGTTTAAAGGGAAGTAATGTCTTCATTTGTACATCATATGTAATATCAAGGAGCTTCAAATTACATTGTATGTCCCTAGAATTGTTGAAAATAGGAAAAATTTAGCAAACTTTTAATCTATTATCTAACCGTTGATAGCTCGTTCATATCTACATATAATTAAGACCTTTTGGATTTTATATGAATAAAATACAATTGATCCTCATTATACGTCTTCCTCCACAACTTCTTCTTTTTTTCTATAAGAGGATCCAAACATACTTTCTCAATGAATCTCTTAATTTTAATGTCATTTAGTCATTCTAGAAAAATCTTTCCTTTATTTTTTTTGTAGTTTCTGTCGATCTCAGCTTAATTTAGTCCATTAGATCCTTTGAAAATAAACAATTATCGTTTATTTTTATGTATGTTGTATAGTATTGGGGAGGGCAAATTAAGGAGGAGTAGAAGGAAGGAGGGGTGATTGCTGTTTATGGCGGAATCGTTGTATTTGATGAATATATGTATGTCTGCAGAACGAACGAAGAAACACAATGGATGTAATCAAAGGAAGGAACTTCTTAATAAAAATATATAATATATGCATTTTATACCGTGTGTCCGACTATAAGAGTACGTACGTACATATAAAAAGGATATATATATTAAACATACGAAATGGACAAACAGCTGTGACCATTTTGAGGGACGCACAATGACATTGCACCATGAACGATGATCATACAGGCAACGTGTGTTGAAATAATGCGATAAATTTTAGTGATGGCCATAAATAATGGCTGTATCTTCAGCGTTTATAGGGGGGCCAAATAATGCATAAAGTTGACATTTGATAATGGATTGTCTTAAACAAAACAAAACAAAACAAAAAAATAAGAAAGATAGAATTTATTGCTATCAGTATTTTACTTTTGTTGTATCATGATTTGATTTAATTTCTCAATTTATGCCTTATCATTTGTTCTTATAAGGGTATATTTTATGTACACTACCAAAAAGTGTTCGAGTGACTTATGGACTTCTTGAGTGTTTCACAAATCTATGAGATGGGGTGCACATCATTCTACATATAAATAGACTTTCTGATGTGTTTATTCCTAATATATACATTTGATAAATGAATTTGTTTTCAATCTTACAACATTTGTGATCAAATTTATTCTTCAATACCTTTTCAAGTTCAATATGGAAATAAGCAAATTCAATATGAGAATAAATAAACTGAACTTAAACTTGTTTATTCCCATATTGAATTTGAAAAGGTATAGAAACAATGTATGTAGTTACAAGATCCGATTTCAAAAATAATATATATATATATATATATATATATATATGTTCAATATAAGGTGAAGTTTTTTTTGAGAATATTAGTTTTAAGTTATAACTTGCTTCTAAAGATTTTCTGCATGTATTTTGTAAAAAGCAAAAAAGTAACCTGGAATCTTGCTAAAGCCAGGCTATTCAATGTGTGTTAATAATTCTTTTTTTTACTAAAACATAAGCATGATGTTAAAAAATAAATATAGAAATATAATTTTTTCATGCTTATTTTTGGCTCATGGCCTCACAAACATTACGGCCATTAATGAAATATATATATATATATTGAAAAGTCTGGTTCTAAATAATGGTATCTACTCATTGAGGTATTTATTTGCCTACAAAATTGTTAATGATATGTTTTGTTTTTTTTCCTGATGACTCAAAAGTAAATTCTTGGAATATGTCTCCTTGAAATCTTTTTGAGGTGATTGAATTCCTAAACTACTTGAAAAATACTTTTACAAAAATTCACACAACTACAGATACAGATACAAAAACAATCAATTGACCATCAGATAATAATAAAAAAAATATACAAAAATTTATCTTGTTGTTTGAGTCAACACCTTATCAAAAAGAATTTCCTTCGCAGTCTCATCCTTAAAGGAAAAAAAAAAACCCTCATGGAATAAAAAGTTACTCACTCTACCATACACACTAGTTAAAAGTTACTTTTCCTAGAATTATGTGTATGTATAGGTACTAGTTATACTTAATTATAAATCTAACAATAGCCAACATGAAATGTCAATGCCCTTGTCAGTAAGGATGTTCCTCTTATTTATTTCTAGTTATTTCTTTATATCTATTTATTTATTTTGGCCGTGCTTCCCATTTATATTTTTCTACTATAGAAAAAAAAAGTTATAGTTTTCGTCGGTTAAGGTCTGAATTGTTTTGATAGTCTGTAAGTTTCCTCTTGTTTTTCTCTCTTCCAATGTTTGGCTCCAAAAACAATAAGACAAACAAATAAAATATTGATTAAGTTTCTATAAGAGAAGCCTTTAAGAGAGTTAGAAAAAAAAGAAGACTCTGAGCTCATAATTGAAGAGCTATTACATTTTTATGGTTATAAGGATATTTTGCGAGTCGTATTTTTACATGAAAAAACGATGATTACTTCTTTTGTGATACATATTGTGTACACGACGGATAATTGCTTGATGATCCACTGATGAAACATATGTTTAAGGTAGTTTTTTTATTATCTTTGGATAGTAACGTAACAGGGGGTGAAAAAACCACCCTCTGGTTCATATCGCTATTATTTACTTACAGAAAATTGTAGTCTATTTATATTTGTAAAAGTAAGATCTTGGTGAGCTTTGAGCTATGAACATTATCTGAACTGGATGTTGCTCGCAATACTATAATCCGTAACTCACGGACTAATCTTAGTAACGAGAAAAAGGTACACTGTATTTTGTTCCTATTTGTCTACGATTGCTCATATTAGTGTCCAGATCGTTGATTTGTTGACTTTAAATTAAATCTTGTAAAGGAGTGAACATATTTTAGAGTGATGATATTTTGATTTTCAAAAAGGAAAGGCTCAATCACCATATACTCAAATGATACCTACTCCAATTAATTTACCATGATTTACTATTGATGTTTACATGTCTTAAATATATTTGTTATGTGACATCTGTATATGTATAGAAATTTAGTACAATGACAAAAAAAAATATGATAATCAAGAGGTTTTATAATACCCTAAATAATAGTGCAAAAAATACAGTCAAATCCGAATTAGAGTAACACTTAATTCATAAACTAATTCTTTACTTTATAAAATGTACATCATACAAAAACAACATGAAGCTAATGATCCGTAAAAACTTAATTTTATGACGTAGTTCTATAAAATTAATAGATAGAAAAATAAAAGTATTTTAATTATTATAATGTTGGAATCTATAAGAAAATTCCTGCAACATATTGGGGTTGACAATCCATTCGTTGATGATATTGAAAAAGAATAACAATCTTCTTTTTACAGAAAAAAAGAAAAAAAAACAGACTACAAATAGTAGACAAATATGCCTTAAAAGCAAATTGTCTTATTTCATGGTGTAGGTCATTAAATGTACTTAAATTATTATCAGAAATGGGATTTCAAATCACTTCGAATATGAACAATATTTTTGGTAGAGCTGAGAAGTGGCTCTCCAGAATATTTGACTTACCTTAAAAGAAAAAAACTCTTAAATGAATATCATTATGGATAAAAAACAGTATAAATACAATTTCTGTCATGAGTGTTCATTTCACAAAAAAGTTGAGTTAAAAAAGATACCATTGAGTGTTTTCACGTGACATTTTCATCATTGTGCAAGTCAGTCATTTTAAAAAAGGCAAACACAACCAAATTTGTTTCTTTAAGACTTAGGAAAGTAGGGAATGACTGCAGTGGATGATGTCATAATGGGATTGATAAATAAAAGGATTAAAACCTTTACCGTCTATCAAAAATTGATCACTTTTTGTTATATCTCAGACTCTAATAATAGGTATTAAAAATATGGTATTCCTTCAATATTCTACATCTACATAGTGTAGCCAATGAATTAACTATTATCTTTACAAGGGTCAGATATTTCTTCCCATATTATTCCACTTTGCTGGTCCCTAATCCATCTGGAACAAATTTATTCGTATAAACTTAGACATATTATAGAGATTTTCACCACCATTTATAAATCTATTTTTACTCAAAATGCACCGTTTCTCTTTTGCCTCAAGTTGTGTTTAGTCTTTTTTCATTTGTAAACCCATTGGATAAAGTTTCCTTGGCGTTTTATCTTTAGAAATTTGAGCACTTTCTTAATAAATATATGAACTAGTTATATGCTTCAATTAAATACAGAATAATGCAGCGTTTAGGGAGAGTAGTCTGCATAATTGTGACCAATCACTACATAATTTCCGAACTTTTTTCTTTCTTTCTTTCCTTCTTTCTAAAAAAAATATTGAGAGATAGAATGAAGATCGTATTGTATAATTCATTTAATTTTATGAAGAGTTACATGATGTCAATATAATTAAATGTACATATTTAGGAAATGTTACATGGTGTCATCTACATCAGTGGTTCTCAACCCCCGGGCCGGACAAGAATTAATTAGTTATTTCTGTTTTATTTATTATCTAAGTCCATTACTACTTCATCTACAGACTGTAGGAGAAGAAGAAAATATTTAGTATAAATGCAAATTAAAAACGATAATTTGTTGTGGCTGTTTTTTGGATTGATAATTCTTAATAAACTCATCGAATTTCACGGGCAACAAGTTACAATACCTACTACATGTTCCTCGCGCACTTTCGGTATTTGCAACCCTGCTGCAATTTCCAACATCCTATCTGTGTGAAGCGGGGTTTTCTGGACTGACAGCCACCAAAACAAGGCAAAGGAATAGACTGGACATGAGCAATACACTGCCGGTGTCTTTGTCTGCCATTACCCCCAGATGGGACCATTTCGTTGCAAAGAAAACAGCTCAAGGCTCCCATTGATTTAGCGTTACGGACAGTTTTTGATATTATATATAATATGTTATATTGTTGGAGCAATGTGATAATAAAATTATTACTTCCTAATGTTATAATAACATTGTAACATTGGAGCAATGAGCTAATAAAGTTCCATATGAGTACATAGTGAATTCACGTTGATTGTTATCACTAATATTTCAACTCCTTCTCCTCCTGGTCCACAATAAAATTGACAGCAAGCGTTGACTAGTTAGAAAAAGGTTGGAGACCACTCGTCTACAATATATGTACATATTATCCCACCCCGTTGAATCTATAAATCAAATCAAAAGCTTGGATCCTTTCCAACAACTCTTACATATAATATATTGACGTCTGTAAGTACGTTCTACATACATTAATGATTCAAGTGTGTTGTAAGCCCCTTACTCACATAATTTGATTGTAAGAGAAAAATGAAAACGATAGATGATGATACATAGAGAGATACTTACTTAGCAATCTAAGTGATTAGCGAAACGATGAATATGTATACGTCTCCTTCTAATCTAATTGCAGAAGGGATGATGAAGTCTCTTAAGTGATAGTAGAATGTACCTACGTACTATGTAGGATAAGAAGAAACAAACTTATGTTGTAATGGTGTATATTTAAACATTTTTTGGCAGGTAAGTACGTAAAGGGATTTAACGGAGTAAGTAGCATAATTGGATAAATTGATTTTGGTTGGTTGCTTGCTTGGTTGGTTGTTTGGTACTAAATGAATATATTTGAATATAAAGTAAATGAGATTTTTTTGAAGTATTTACAAATGTACATACTATCTACCCTCTTTGTTGTGTATATGACAGAATGTTTCATTATTTACTATTCTAATTACAACTATAAGACTCATACATATCTAGAGACCACATCACCACAGATGAAGGAAAGAGCTCTCAACTGCAATGTCAGTTATATTTTTTCCTATCTTGTCTCTTTTATCTGGTGAGTAGTAAATGGTTCCATTATTATTATTATTTCTATTATTATTATTTAAACTTCATTTGAGCACATGTCGAGGAAACCATTTTCGTGGGAAAATAAGGATGAAAAAAAGAAAAGAAAGAAAGAAAGAAAGAGGAACATTCATGGAATTACTTATCAAAACAGGAGTAAAAGGTTGTGTCAGCAAAATCAACCATTCTAAAATGATGTTGATTTTGTTAATATACATATATATGTATATATATGTACGTGTATCTTTACTCCTTTGATATATTGAAAGTACAAAAAGTTTTCATTTTTTGGGAAGAAGATTACATATATATTATGTATATGTTCAACGGTTGAAGTTTTCATTTTCTAAGATTAATTAAATCATTTCTAACGGTTGACACGTGTTTTAGTTGGTGGTGGTTGTTTTTTTTTTTAAAAAAAACCATAGAATATGTTGTTATTATTATTTTTGCAGAGTTAGGGTTATTGATCTCAAATTTCCAATTATGGTTGTTTAATCCTTTAAGTTTTTTTCTTTTCTTTTCTTGTTGTTTTGATAAAGGAATAAATCTGCAGACTCCTGTACTCAAAAAGGAGTTTAATGAATGGGTTCAAAACAGTGAGGGTTCGTTCCTCTTCTTTTGTCTTTCATTTGTGATTGAGTTCATATGTTATTTCCATTCTGTTTATGTTGCTCTTTGGGGTTGTTGATGACTAATCCCATTCGTATTCATATATGTACATCATGAATTAGCAACTAATTGATTACTGGATCCTCATGTTACCTTGGACATGACGAAGATATTACATATAAAATTGACGTGGTGATCGATAACTTCTCAACTGATGGAAGTGAATGTTTTGGGAATTGAAACATCGTTTCAATTAGCTAGATTTTGTGAAACTCTTATCAATAGATTATTTTTATTTACGAATAACTTTTGGTCGATTAATTATGTAGCCAATAGAGTCATGTTTGGATTAATATTGGTTAGATAATTTATGTTTTTAAAAACCAAAATGGAGTCAAAAGTACAATTCGAATCCATAAAAAAGAATTCAATGTCCTAGTTCAACTCTAGTCATACTTAAATAATGTCTACTTCTTCTGTTTATCTAAGTCTAATTACAAACATATAATCAATTTTGAAATTTTTGAAGTCAAGTTCATATTGACTCTAGTTCTAACAACTTTAGTGATTTCTTGATTTTTTTTTTCATTTCAGTTATGTCAATCAATTATGCAGATAAGTCAACAAAGTTTTACTTTTTGTACTAAGTTCAAATTTTCAAATCTGAGAGTTTTTTTTTGTTTCATATCGCGTTAGGTATTTGTGCTATTTGGATTATCCTTATACATTTGATCGGTTTCAAATAACTTTTAAGAGTAAAGAACATCAGACAATTACTCAACAATAAGCATATCTTCTGCAAAATTATATACATGTTAATTTTAAATATGGATTGAGATGCATGATGTAGAAGGTGAGAAAAATGACAGCTATGACAAAAAAATTTTAAGAACGAATAAATTATAATAACATAATTAATAAATTGATCCCTCAATTTCAAAAAGTATTTGTTTGATTACAATAATTATAATTAACGTATGTATGAATTGGATCTAAAAAAAAACGTTATCTGCATAATAACTAAAGTCATTAAAGCTCATAGTATGTATATGTTATATAATCATAGGGGGAAAAAAGGGTTAAAATACCATAGGAAAAAAAAAACAGAGTGAAAAATTTATAGTCATTTCCACTCAACAAAATAAAATTCATTCAGTTGAGAAGGAAATCAAAGAAAAGAAAAACAAAAAAGTTATGTCGAAATATGAATGATTTTTGTCTGTTTTGTTTTTCATTTCTCTCATTTCCCAAAAAAAAAAAAAAAAAAGACGTATGAGCCACACATAATTCATTCCATGCACCATTATCAAGTGAATAAGTGTTTTTCTGAGGTGTGTGAAGAAGGGGGAAGTGTTGGAGCCTCCCATTATCTACCCCTTTGGAGTTAGGTGTAATAAATGTCACTTATACCTACAGGAAAGGGGCAAAAACAAGACTTGAAAAGACATAAATAATTCTCATCATAGGTAAGATTCAAAAACAAAAAAACAAAGCAATAATGGAAAAAGTGAACAGAAGTGAGTGAGTGAGTATGGTAGACACTTGTTGAATTAGAGGGTCTGTTTTTCATTGTGGAAAAAAATAAAATAAAATAGGAGGAGGTCTATATACTAGACCATAATTATCACCTCCATATATTGATTTGAAAAAGTGCAGAATATTGGGAAAAAAATTATTCATTCTACAGTAATACTGTAGATTACGAGTACAAAATAACATTTCCTTTAAAGAAGAGATCAAAATTTATTTTATTATCAAACACTCGGCCTGTTGTACATGTAATAAAGAAAATACAGTCATACAATGGGAATAATCAATGTGTCTTTAGTCATAAATAATAAAGTAAAGTATTTTTGTATAATCTTTTTAGTTGCAGTTGAAGGTAGTTACTGGCTTTTTTTTTTTTTTTGGTTCTTTTTTTGGTAGAGTGACTAAAACAAAGTTACTGACACCAAATCAGAGACATTATCCAAAATATCATCTCATTCACCCTCTTCAATGTCTTGAAGGCAAGATCAAAGTAACTAAATTATAATTTTTGTACCTACCTTTCAGGTGTGATGGTCTTCAACACAAACCTTGACTTTTCACAATTTTGAGTTATGAGCAATATTTGTGTTAGGGTAGGAGCTCTCTACGAATCCAAGTATTCGCACCTTAATATCAAAATTCAAAAGGAACACACGCAGTGGTAGTACAAGTCACTACCAAAGCAAGTCCCTTGCACTGATTATATATTTGTGCAATTATCCAATGATGCAAGTCACTCAAAGGCTTTTGAGAATAATCATAATTATGGTATTGATGCAACATTTACTATTTACTGATTCATGAGAGGTAATTGATATGAAGCTAATATATTTATACCGGTGGCTCAAAAAAAATATGGGTGAGAGGTGTTTCAAAAAATATGTTATTTGAGCAAAATATATTTTGATGTTTAATGGTCCTGTGAGATATTTGAAATTTTATTATTTATGAATGAAGTTCATATGTGTCAAGTCAGCAAGAGGCTAAGATGAGTGTGAACTGCACTCATATTCTTGAAGACATTCTCTTTCGTTTGTATTAATAATAGTATATTTTGGTTAATTAAATAATGACTCCAATAATTGCAACTATATTATTGGAAAAAAATACCAGCCACAGTCAAAAATAAAAAAACATCTGGTATTTCTGACTATGTAGTTACTATTACTATGATTCATGGGCTGCATGATAGCGGATGTAGTTGATTCTTAATAGTTATTAAACAGATGAACTACTTTTAGCCAACCGCAACTAAATAAATCTCTGGGGCTATGAAAAAGATGGACGTTCTTTCAGGGAACAACTCGGCTCCATATGCAGTCGACACATTTATCCGATTGCTCTATTGAATAAACAACAATCCTTGGTTGTTTCTCGATATAAAGTGACATTTTAGCAAAAACCGTGAGGTATAGGTCTCAAAATGACTCCGAAATATTTGACCGTTATATTTATAAAGTAAAAAAACTACTTAAAAGTGGATTGTCTCCTTTTAATCATTTGAAAATAAACTTGCTCTCTTGTTGACTTGGCACATATACTTAATGTTTTTGTGATCAGCATCGCTCATCTTAAGTTTTTGTTTTGTCGTATACATTTCATTCTCACACTATACAACGTAAAAATCTATAGATAATTTGTAAAAGTTTCTCTACAGCATACTATGAAAGTTGTCTTAACTTAAACCTTTCTGTTGTTGATAATTATTATTAATATTACACTTATATAGAGTCAAAATATGAATTTTGTACAAGTACAAACTTTATAGACATTTCCTAATGGTGATAAATATTAATATTTGCATATGTATACATACTTTAACCCCCTCAGTCTACAAATATATGTACGTCTTCAGTCAACCATGAACAAGTCTATTTCTCTATGAAGAAAAATAATGTATATATATATATATATATGTGTATTTATGAGTAGACTTTTAAAAAAAAAATTATGTTATTGATTTATGAATGTAGAATTGAGTGTTCAGTAACACATTTACATTTTATAAAACGGTTTTTTCCGTTGTACATCATATATCACATATAAATAATCCTCATTGGATCATCTTTCAATCTTACCTTCAAGAAGAAAAAGAAAACAGGTCCGAAATCAGCGGCATTAGTAGTAGTTAGCCAATAACGTCATTCTTCCGAATTTGTGGACTTTCATACACTAATTTAATAGTTGGAATATATTCATAGTAATACTAAACTGATAATGATTTCTTATGAACCGATATCGATTATTATTTGAAGGATAAAAATCGATAACCAACTAATCCACTTATTTTTTTAAAAATTAACCTATCAAATCCTAATAATAAGAGTCCAAAAATGGCCATTTTGGCCAATCCATTATTTTTTTTCATCAACATAGTAAATCAAATGAATCGTCTACCAGGATTTAGAGAAATTGTATCCTAGAATTTTTAATTTGTGCATTCAGTTTTGACTTTATTCCTGATCAGTGTGGCTACAGATGAGACTATATTGGGTAAACTCCCCACGAACATTTTATTTCGAAAGACATTTCATCGTAAACAATTTTACCACAAGGTCATTTTCCTGAATTTTATTTATTTATAGTTCTTATGTTTAGTTAATTAGTGTATTTAATTAATATGTATAATAGTTATTTTTATTTTATTATCTTAATATAAGAAAGTCACATATTAAAGTGACAAAAAAAAAAGATATTGTACGAGTTGATATCACTAATTAACCATTTATAAGCCCTATACTTAAATAAAATTCGTGTAAATGCCCTTGAATTAAAATTATTTTTGGACAAAATGTCCTACGCCACATTAGTTTAGGGTGACATATCTTGCACAGAAATCTTTGGGCGAGATTTTTGAGCATATATTACCTATATCCGAGCAAAATAATATAAGGAAAGGAAATTAAACCATTGTGTATGTGACATAACGCAGCTGTTTTGTTATTGGGGCTATACTAATACAGCTGGAACATACAGAGTTACATATAGAGTACACAGGAAATAAAGAATGTGGGACAAGTATAAACTGAAGGTATAAACACTAGGAAATTATAGTATATTTTCATTTGATATCACATATTATGTCAATATTTAAGGGTTTAAGACTTCACCATTGTCCTTATTTGTTGTTAAAATGTCTAGTTAAAATAAATTAAACCATGAATATCTAGTTTTAAAAGCTTTATCAAGTTTTCTATAGATTCACTCTATATCTCCTGCTTCAGTCCCGCAGCAGACTCAATTTCAACGATAATACCTTTTCAAGTTCAATATGGGAATAAGCAAGCTCAATATATGGGAATTGAAGATGGTTTGAATGAAGAAGAGTTTTTCAACTCTCCAAAGTTTTAAGACTTGGGCCTTACAGTCCCTTGTTCAATCCAATTGAGCAAATTTGGTCGATTTTAAAAGCCTCTGTGAAAAGAAAATTAGCCATATAGAAAAATTGAGAATATTTGTAATGCTGAAGGAAATAATTGCAGCATTTCAGAGCAGAGATATTGAACAGCTCTGGAGCAATACATTGAAGAAGGACTAAATGAAATTACCTCCATGATTTATAGTAATTATATTGGTAGCATCCGGAATCGTTTTGTAGGTAGATGTGATTAATTTTGTTCACATGAGATTCTAATAAATGAAATGAAAATTGACTTTTTAACAACTATATTTAATTTTGTATCTTTATTTATTCATTTATTTATATTAATTATAGAATTTATTATTATGTTAAATTTCATGAATATTGTTTTTTATTATTTATTCCCATATTGAACTTGAAAAGATTTTTCATGCCTCACGGCTCACCTATACACGATTTGAAAGACCAATAAAACCTTGCGTGTATACGGGTGCTCCATCTTACCATCGCTACTTTTAATGCATCACCTTAGATGTATAAAAAAGAATGTAAGTTCAGTTAAACTTTTCTACTAACTTAAAATTTGGTCAATACAATCATTTGTCATATCTAATGTGCTAGAGTATAGTGGCAAAAATAACATGAACGATCTAAAATTTTACAGATTGAATTTTTTTTAATGACCCCTCTAGCTGAAAAGACAATAGTGCAGAAAAAAACCCAATTTACTCCCAAAAACGGACTATAGTGTATTATTTAATGGTACCTTGAAATACAAATGAATGGCTCAACATATGATTTTTATAAGATACAAACATACACTCCGGTAGAAAGTTCCCCTGAGATAGGGTATTATCTACATGTCAAGAATATTTTGTCAAAAAGTCGAAATTTTTTGTCGAAATTGTCTGTTTTCATCTATAACATCTTTGTCAAATTTGTTCTCAATAACTCTCTCATGTAATAAAAAAGTAACAAGAATACAAATTGTCTTTGTAAACAAAACAAACTAAAATACTTCTTCGATGTAACTATTCAATTTCTACGCAGGCAACCCCAACGAAAAATCCTGGACAGGCCTTTGAGTATCAATAACCTGATTATACATATACATATGTACATTCTACCCAAAAACATGTTCTTATTGAATAAAAGTACAACAAATAACAATACAGGGTGAGTGACAACAATCTTTGGGTGGGCGCTGATGCGAGATTATTGCAGTTAGGCATTAAATTTTTTATTTACTCGACAGCTGAATGTTTTTGGCTTCATTTTTTAAAAAAATGGCTGAAATCGAAGATTTTAAAGTGCCAAAAGATTGGAAAAGAAAAAGTGTTCTTGTTTCGATTCGCGCCGGAAGAGACAACCAAGAAATTCCTGACTTCCTAAAGTATTGATTTGAGATACTTGCTTACTCCCAGAGCGAATTAAGTTCGTATCGCCTGACAGGCACCCCTGTACCTATAGTATACTAAACGTGTATATGTATGTTTTTATACATACAATTCTACGTGTATACTTTAGTTATTCAGGATGTTGACCAAGACGGTTCATTTCATGTAAAAACTCATGTCCAGATTTCTGAGAATGAGAAGAAAAAAAACTTCCAAGAATCAAATGTGGAATTCTCATATATACATATCTGTATATCCATATTAAAAAGTGGAAATATGTTATATTTCAATGCCTGTGATAATGAGGCAATAATGAACTTTTTTCTTATTTTTCTAAAAAAGAAAAAAAATTACATGTCTATGGTAGAATTTTTCTATGTACATGATTTTTAATAAATTAGGAAATGATATATTGCTTAGTTTCCTTTTCATACCAACAAAAAAGAAAAAAAAAGGAAGTTACACTTCATTGCTGAATACTTGTTTCTGAAAAATCTTTGACCTGAATTCAAATGATAGTTACTCCAAAAATCAAAAAGATTTTCAACATTTCATCATATTTTACTCACATTAGTTATGGGTGAAATCCAGAGCTACAAAATTATTATTTTTTTTTCACCATACATTTTGTTCCTTAAGGTTAAAGGTCAAATGATGAAACTTTGGATCATATAGAGTTCTTCTTTGGAAAAAATATATGAAATAAATAAAAAATAAACAGATTTCTACTTTGCAAAAACACTTGATTTGATCAGATTGGAAGACATAAATATTTAAAATTTATAGTAAACTCTGATTTTGACAAAAAAAAATAATAGTGATAGTTTGATAGTTTTAATCCTTTCCAACCCAGAGGAGACCGGTGTTCCATATCTTCAAAATGGGTTCCATTGTCCATTGATTTTTGTTTTCTTTTTTTTTGTTTGATAGCTAAGATGTCAAGTTGTTGTTCATATTTCAAAATTAATTTGATTTGAATATTTTTCAAGGTACTGAAAGTTACGGTTTTTATACATGCAAAAAAAATCATATTTAAACCAAAAAAACATTTTTGTTTTTCAAGAAAATTACTTGTTAATATATACTTAAAGAATTAGCAGTTTAAAATATCTTTTAGTTCAAACGTTTACATTAGAAATTATTCAAGTCTAAGTTCTTTGGGACACAACTGTCCCTTTGGGTTTGAAAGGAGTTTTTTTTATTAATTATCAACAGAAATTGCTTCATAAAATATTACCTGTAAAATGTACATAACGTACGATTTATACTTTTTATTTATGATTTTTCAAATTTTTTTATTAAGTAGAATATAAAAATAATGAATAAATGTATCTAAAGATATATAATAAATTTGAAAAAAGATTTTTAAGGATGACAAAATTCCCTTTGACACCCAGAAGGATTATGTGTCCCATAATTTCTTAGAGAAACGAGTTAAGTTACAATTTTTGTATAAAATCAAATTAGGTTAGTATGATCACTTTGATCTCAAAAAACATAAATTCCAGTTAAAAATACTTTAGGATACCTTATGGGGCTGAACGGGTTAAGAAATATGTTCTAAACAAAACAAAGGCATTAGTATTAGATACCTATATTCAAATACAAAATAAGAAAAAAAACATCAACGCAAATGATATTGAAATGGATCTTAAACGTAATAGCAATTAATCAAAAATTTAGATAAATAAATTACTCATACTTATTTGGTAAATAAACAACGTTTTAGCTCAAAAAATGAAAGATTTGTATGAAAAAGAAAATTATTGTACATGTAGATGATGCACTGATTTGCATCAGCTTTTGATAAAAAGTATTGTGCTTAAAGGATAAAACCAATATAAGATATTATTCAAATGCATTCAAATGTTAATTTTATCTTCAATTTATAACCCTTTAACAAATTTTGTTATCTAAAACAATAAAAAATAACCTCAAAATGGACATTTTCTAAAATCTTTTTTTTAGGGTTTGTCTAAAACCCATTTGGCAGAGTTTCTATAAACTCGAACAAATTGATATTTTTACTTTGAACATCCAATAGCTTGAGAAAAAGTGCATAAACATAAAAATATCTAAAAATTATTTTTTTTCGACAGGTCTAATGTACACACTCGTTAACTGATACCGTCAAACAATTCAAGATTCAACCAAGCACTTTGAGAAACAATCAAAAAATCGGCACTACAATGAAAAAATATTTCAAAACACTAACAATTTTTGAAATAGATTTTGTTTTTTTGGCTTTTTTAAAAGATACCTCTATTCAATTTATTACAAATTCTAAAAAGTTAGGATATTTTTTGGGGAGATTCTTTGTAGCTATGGGCCCTAAGAATGATTCTTAATCAAATCTCAAAAATAAGTTAGATTCAATGCAAAAAATGCAATTTCTTCAATTTAATTCAATGCAGTTTCTTTTTCTTTTTTAAATAAATTTAAAATCATATATGTATATATATTTGAAGGAGATGAAATTGTTACATTGAAAAATGTTTATATAATTAGTAATTTTGTATTAAATATAATCGAGTGTGGAAATTTGTATGACAAAATAATTTTTCTATTAATTAAAAACATATCAATAAGTTGAATATATGTATATGTAAATAACATATGTTTGACTACAAAATGTTAATACGTACAGCAAAGACTGCACAGTTTCGTAAACCAAATGTCAAAATCGATACTTTAGTTTCATGATTCGATATGACATATTCACAATATTATTGGAATTATGTTATTGATCAAAACTATTGACGTTTCTTCAATATGTTAGGTAATGGATACAATATATCCACGGTTCATTGATCCACGAATGTTGATAAATATAAAAAAAAGTTGCAATGACCATTCTAAAAGACTTTCTTTGATATAAATATATATTTCCTTCTCCCCTAAATTTTTTTAAGGATCTATTGTTGCATTATTCCACGTGAATCAAACTTTACTTTAATCTTCTTTTTTGTGACGTAACGGAGCATATTGGAGAATACTCTACTTAAAGCAGATATTGTGACAGAGTTAACTTAATCCCATTAGGTCTTAAGCAGGGAAGAGAATTACCTAATTTATACATTCTACTTTTAAGTAGAAGAGTTTAAAAAAAAAGAAGAAGTATTCTTCATCTTTAACACAAATGATAAGATATAGACAATTTTATAGGTTGTATTGGGCTCTATATGTCAGAATTTGGTTCTGATAGAAGTTCTTTAAATTCAAGTATGCGTCGAGTCTGAAGGCATCAGGAAAATTCGCACAAGGATTTTAAAATAAATAATACGTTGTAAAAATCTGAGTATTGATTTTTTCTAGACTATATAACTGTTCCTTGATTTGTGTTTCCATGAATTGACAATATTTGGAATGTAGAAACAAAATTTTGTCTAAATGCAGAAAGGATGTGATCATACTGGAATCCTAACTCATATTAGTTTTTTCAAAAGTATTATATAACAACCAGGGTATTAAAATTACTTTACACGTGTGTCAAATCAACAAGAAACCAAGTTTATCTGAAGTGTTTCAAAAAATGAGGTGGAACTGCACTCATATTTTTGAAGACATTCTCTTTCGTTTGTATTAATAGGTTATTTCCATGATTAATTTGATAATGACTCCAATAATTGCAACTTAGATATAGGAAAAAAATATCGGCCACAGTCAAGTATGAAAAACATCTGGCATTTTTGACTATGAAGTGATTCATGGTGAGCATGATAGGGGATTAAGTAGATTCTTAATAGCTCTTAAACAGATGAACAGATTGTTTTAGCCAACTGTCACGAAATAAATCCCTGGGGCTATGTAAAAGTTGGACGTTCTTTCAGGGACCAACTCGGCTCCATGTGCAGTCGACACATTTATCCGATTGCTCTATTGGATTGATAACAATCCTTGATTAATCGATATAAAGTGACATTTTAGCAATAACTCTGTGGTATAGGTCTGTAAATGACTCCGAAATACTTGACCGGTATATTTATGAAGTAAAAAACTAAAAAGTGGATTTTCTACTTTACAATATTTGAAAACAAACTTGCTTTCTTGTTGACTTGACGCAAGTGTTATCCTTATAAAAAATAATTATCTCAGATCCCAAATATTAGTATATCAAGATACTCAAATCAAGGAACAATAACATGAAGCAGTGATTTCTTGTAGATATACATTTCAAAATCCTTGCTCGGAGTTATCTTAGAACTGAGTCTGAAATTCAAACTCCACCTCGAATTCAGGCATCATTATCAATATAAAAAAATCAAATATATGACACTTCCATGACAATTAAATATGATATCAATTTGAAGAAAAAAAAACACCTCAAACCTTGAACACATTATTCAAGACTCGATTATTGAAACACAAGTCTGAAATTTTTAATTTGTAATCTGTGCGGAATCTAAAGCCAGAGTTTTATTGGATTTGAGGTCGACTCGAATACAATATGTCCATTCATCCCCAGATTTACTTGCTGTTAACAAAGCAGACTAACTAGTTATTTTTTCATCGTTTAGTGATAAATACTGTATTATTTTGATTGTTGGCCATAAATGCCATCCTTCTTTGCTCATTCCACATCAACATCATAAATAAATTCGAAAGTTCCTTGAAGAATTCAAAGACTTGGAACTTAAGAACACTCCTTCATCTACACAGGGGCACAAAAACTACAAAACTGATAAATTGAATAATATATATATATACAAATTTATACACCCTAAACTTAGGCTTTGACTATTATTTCCACACAAAATGTATCTTTTTAAACTTTTCACTTATGTTATTCTTCTTCTTCTTGTTCTCTCCCCTGGCATATTTTTATATTATATGTGGATACAATACACAAATGATCCTCCATATTCATGTCTCATTAATATTCCGTAAACATATTTGATGTTAAAAAGCTATAGAAGAATTTATTTATTGCTATTTAAGTACTAATTCTATGTACATATACATATACCTATGTATGTATGTATTAAAAAAACCAATAATAACAACATTGGCATGTTGGTTAATGGATATTCAAAACACATTCATTCACAAGAAGATATTCTGAGTATGTATGTATATACCTACTACGAGAATGTATGTTTTCTTAAGGGTTAGACAGGAGAGATGCGTATTTACAAACATAGGTAAAGAAGGGAAATAATGTTAATTTATCTTTCAAGATCCATAGAGAAATTGTTTGTTATTTTACATTTTCTTGTACGTATTTTTTTTGTTAAAATTCGTCACGAATGTTGTATATATATATATATATATATATATATATATATATATATATAAGAGGTAAAAAAACATTTCTCAAATAAAATACTTTGAGTTTAGAATACTTATATTCAATTACACATCCTAGTAAAATATGATATATATATACTTAGAAAAAGTATATCAAATGCAATAGTATTGTTCGTCTCCGGATACTCTGCCACAAGGATTCAAAAATACATAAATACAAGTATGTAAAACTTTAATATAGAGACTTTCTATACCTTTTCAAGTTCAATATGGGAATAAGCAAGTTCAATATGGAAATAAATAATATATAGAATAATATAATTTTTTTATCTTAATGACTGGTATGAAGAAAAAAGAAGATCAGGGACAAAAGAGAAGGGTGCTTTTAGCTGCAATGGAAGCAAATGACGATTGGAGAATCCTTGTTGCGACTCTTGGTGGTATCCTTGAGACGGCTTCCTATAGGTGGGCTTCAGAGGGAGAGAGAATTGGTTAAAGAGGGGGGCAAACGTTGTTACTCTAAGATCCATGAAATTCATAAAAATTGTATTATTCAAGAAATTGAACGTAATCCCCGAATTACCTAATAGGGAGTATATAGTTGATAATATTTTTGAAAAGTTCCAGCTTAAGATTTCAATGCAAGTGGTTTCTAACCACATTGATTCCATGCTTTGTTCTTTAAAAAAATATTAGATATGAACTCGAAAGATCTAATTCAGAAGTTAATAAACAAAAACGTTTTTTGTTTTTCATTTTGTATTCCCATATTGAACTTGAAAAGGTATAGATCTATTACTGATTCTTGATAATAATAAATTTGGAGAAATATTCACTTCTAAGGCAACACTCTCAACATATTTCATCTCAAGAAGAGATAATATATGATCATGCAGGCATTTATTTTCTAACCACAGTGTTAGAAACTTACAGAGCCTGTTGGAACATTTATTCTAGAGTTGTTTAGTTTCTCCTAAAGTAGGGGTCTCAGACTTGCGGCCCCCGGTACGATAATTTGCGGCCCATCTTAATATGAAAGATTAATGTTAGTGCGACCTGCACAATTGATACGTGAATGACACTTGTTTTGTGCGGAGCTGAATGAACCAATCACGGTGAGGTGTATGGATCTGGTCGGCGGGACATCGGGAGGTTGTCCGGTGCCTCGCTCACTCATTCATTCATTTCTCCAATCAGCTGCCTAAAGGTTAAATAACTATCATATCAGGCATTTGAAACTGAATACAAATAATTAATTTCTCTAATCAGCCAGTCAGTTAATATGTGGTTTCTTCAGTCGCCCCTATCTGCAGTATGATCATTTTCATTTATTTATTTAATTCATTCATTATTTTGTGTTAAATATAAAGGTATTTGAAAACAGGATATTCCAATGTTTTATCAGTACTTTTCTTGTGGAAACCCTAATGCGGCCCAGCCTCACCCAGGCTCTGCCTCTAGCGGTCATTTGAGTTTGAGACCCCTTTCCTAAAGTATTGTTCAACACACACAGGCTAAAGAACCGTTAGTATGATCACTCAATCTCTCATTTGACAAAGAAGTAATAATAAAGTCACTTCAAATAGCTTATTCATTTGACAAAAATGGTTTTCAAATAGATTTCACGACCCTTTAAATTGTCTGATCAATTATTATTATTATTGTACGAATTTGTTTTCAAAATCAAGATATTTATAAACATTTTTGTAACGTCGATTTGACCCGAGCTATAAATTATTTCTTTAAAGTATTTGTCAAATATCTATAACTATTATCAGTAGATTAATATGTGCTAAAATTTTCATTTTTTGATTTAAAAAAAAGAAATGATTTATGGCAGTGTTGCTCTCGTCTCATAATTTGATCCCCTTATTATTTCAAAATGTGCCTTATAAGAAGCATAAACAACTCAGGAGTATTATATTTATTGAACAAAACCATATCTAATTTGTTTAATGATTAAATTATAGGTGCAAACGGGAGGTCTATTATTATTGACCTTTGCATTTAATAAAGTAAAAATATCGATTAAGAAATGAATGCTTTAATGGCCTAATGTAAATATTTTTTCATATGAAAATATATAATCACTGGAAAATGTAGTTTAATTATCATTTTAAGAAAAATGATTTATTAATAAAGCGCAAATAGTGTTGTTTTAACTTTGAAGATGTTTAGAGTTTAAGTTGTATTTTAACATTTTTTTTAATATAATTTTAAAGTAATTAATTAATATTCTAATATTTGTACCAAATTTAGCATTTTTTGAAATACTTTATCATTTATTTATATATAAAAATATATTTAATTCATATACTTAATTGTAATGAATACATTACATAATTACTAGTGTTTATAAATACGCATTAATGCTTATTGAATTGTTTCTCCGAGTAAATAATTAATGATTAGGAAAATAAATATTATTTGTAATGTATAGAGTATTTCATTTATAAATGATTATATTTAAATTGCAAATTTTATTCAGAAAACAATAAACTATTCTTTAAAAAACATAATTGCACATTTTTTAAAACACGAGGATATTTTGTATGATAAACAAGTTAAAATAATTCTTTAAGAGAGCTGCATAGACCAGGGTCAAAGTTGATTTGGCTCCTGTATCTACCGATAAATAGATTATACCTACATTTAAAACCATTTGTTGATGCCGTGTACTTTTTTAATATATATATATTTTTTAAAGGATCTTTTAAAGTAATTAAGCTAATTGGATGTGCGTGATGTACAAATTATAAAACAAATTATAATTAGGCTATTAAAAGAATCAAATATTATTCGAATATATATCTTTTCATCCATATAACTTTGTATATAATAAGTATATAAATTAGAAATTACTTCAATTTTACAAGACTTTTTTTTTTTTTTGTGGGTTCATTGAAGTATGTAATGAACTAGCGTGTTGGAGTTATTAATTAGGACATTAAAAAAAAATATTTGCATAATAAAGAATTATGTTGTTAGTTCTAATATGGAGTGTGTACTCCTCTTTTGGTCTCTACAATGAATATCTTTATCCATTTAGTTTTAATTACAGATAAGTGCATAAATTTAGTTTTCTCTTAGTTCAACAATATTAACTTATAAGTTAATATGAACATAGCTCCAAGCACTGATACATCATTATTTGTCAAAAGTTAATTCATTTAATTTGAGATATGACATCAAAATATGATTCAAAATAATCCCTCAATCTTCCACTGCAGAAACTTAATTTGATTTTAGTATTGCTATGTCAATATAAATTATACCAATAACAAATAGAAGTCACCCTTTAGCAGGTCAACTAAACCAAATATTTAGATATGAGATATACTTATTTAAAGTTAATAAGTTCTGTTGTTTTCCTGATTAGTTAATTTGGGCAAAAAACAAAGGTGGAGTCATCCTATCTGATTCAAAAAAATATTATATTTTATTTATTTAGTGTACTTATATTTAAATTTTTGTACTTCCATAAATAAATACAATTGGTTTAAATTGATACATCGTTGTTTCATATAATATAACTGATATTTCATCAGTTTTTATTAACTGTTTATATATATATATATTTGTTTATAGAGAAATTAGAAAAAAAATATGGTAGTGGATATGTTCAACTTTATAATATGCTAAAAAGTTACAACAAAATATTCAAGAAAAAAATACGAATTTAATAATCTTATTTTATTATTGAACTAAACGATAAAATCTTTTATTAACATTAGGTCACTTTTCAATCAATGTACCTGCTAAACACTGAAAGGGTCAAAATGGTTGTATTAACAATCTTGGAACTTGAAAATATAATAATTTGGTTAAAAGAGAGAAATAAATACATCCCAGTCCTTGACATTTCCTTAGAGTTTTTATTAAAAATATCATCAGTTGTACACATTTCAGCGTATGAAACTAGTCAATTTGACCCTAATGCCTTATATCTATCCTAAATTTTATTTTTCACAAAATAGCTCAAATATAATTTGTGTATTAAAACTAAAATGAATGCATGTTTTGACTCAGTACCTTGCTTAGTTACTTTTGATCAGAATGACCACTTAGAGCATTCCAATATGACGGAAAATCTGTTTTAACACCCATTGTAGTAGCATTTACAATTCTAAAGCAATGGTTTACCTAATCTATAATGAATAAATTTTGAGTTAAAAGTACATATAAAATCAGAGATACTATACCTTTTCAAATTCAGGAAATTTAACATTATAATAAACTTTGTAATTAATGAAAATAAAAAAATTAATAAAGATACAAAATTAAATATATAGAGTTATTAAAAAGTCATTTCATTTATTAGAATCTCATGTCAACAAAATTAATCACATCTATCTACAAAACGATTCTGGATGCTACCAATACTATTACTACAAGTCATTGAGGTAATTTCATTTAGTCCTTCTTCAATGTATTGCTCCAGAGCTGTTCAATATCTCTGCTCTGAAATGCTGCAATCATTTCCTTCAGCATTACAAATATTCTCAATTTTTCTATATAATTAATTATCTTTTCACCAAGTCTTTTAAAATTGACCAAAATTTGCTTTAAAACTTTGTGAATTGAAAAACTCTTCTTCATTCAAAACATCTTCAATTCCTCTATATATTGAACTTCCTTATTCCCATATTGAACTTGAGAAGGTAGAGAATGGATTCATTATACTATGTATGAATACTATCAACTATGTATAAAAAGAAAGATTCTTAATGACAGGGTAGATTGTTAATTTGTATCCTTCTTTCTCAATCCATTATCCTGACAAGGCAGCTTCATGTATGTATATCAATCTCATTCATAAATTATTCCTTACTTATTCGTAGAATATGTTTCTCTGTTCTGCTAGAGTGCTATCCCTTTTCATTCCATCAGATCTCTCCCCCCCTCGAATATGTACACTCTTTTTTTTTGTACCTAAGTAAATATATGAATACACATACATATAAGGAATTAACAACTCTTTTTTTTTTCTTTTTTTTAGTTGAAGGTCACATTCCATACAAGATAGATACATAGATGGTAAATGGATTAGACAAATGTGTATATGCATATATAGGTATTATATTTATAAGCATATATATATATATATATATATATATATATATATATATATATATATATATATATATATATATATATATGTTCGTAAATATATGCTTAATCCACTTAAGAGATCATACATCTGTGGTATGTGAGTAGATAATATTTGAATATACATACATAATATTTACCGTTGATAGAATTTGCCAAGATGAATAATAATATAATTGATTTCTTTGTATGAATGAATGTAGGGGTTGTAATATGTTCTTTGAAGTTGGATACTAATTATATATATATATATATATACAACCTATATCAACGGTAAATATGGTTAGATACATTCTTAAACTATGTGTATACATGGTAGTAAAAAACCGAGATATGTATGGGTTTCATTGGGAGTCTCAAAACTATTGAAAACATTTTTACACTCCCTAGAATCTTAATTTTATATGTACTTTATCTAGCAACATATCATTATTCTAGAAACTTTAGGAAATGCGTGCTTCAAAAATAAAACTTTAATTGATGTAAAACAGGGGTTTGAGTCGGATTTTATAAGCTAATGTAGTAAATTCAAGTAATTATAATCAGATTTTTCAAAAAAGTTTAACTAAAGACTTTCTAATTTTAATAAAATATGTGTTAGATATCCTAGATATTTGTTATTAATTGTTGAATAATGCGCTATAAGCCTTAAAACATCAATTTTGAAAGGACATTGGTACATAAATAAATGTTTTATACCCTTTGTACTTGGTACATTTCCTCCCTTCCAGTATTTTTATTTCCATTTTTAACAAAGAGATATTTATTTTTACGGATAGTCTGTAAAACACTTCTCTATTGAATTTTAGTTTATAACATAATAATTAGGGTTGGTTTTTTGACTTCCTATACAAAACCTACTTCTTTGATTTCATTTTTCAATTTCCCCTTGGGATAAGACACAAAATGTTATGTCAGTTTTTTCATTTTCAATATTTTTGCAAAACAAAATTGATGCCTAAATAGCTGAGATCTTTATCTATCAAAATATTATTTATAAAGTAAATTGTAAAGTATTTATTTAATACCAGGTTATACGTTTGATTTGAGGGCCCTCAAAACTTTTGAAATCATTTTTATACTCCCTATAGTCTAAATTTTACGTTTTTAAACGGGCAATTTTTTTTAATGGGCAATTTTTGAGAAAATGAGGGTTTTATCTTGATCCATCGTGGTCTTTTATTCACGTTAAGAAAACGTTCGAGAATGAATTATGGTATTAAATAGAGACTTTACAATTTTTTTTATAAATAAAAATTTGATACATCTCAGCTATTCAGTTGTTGAAATTTTATTGAAAAAAAATAATGAAAATTACAGAAATTACCAAAGTGCCAATATTTACATATTTCGTTACATATTTGCATACTCAATGGTTTTAAAGGAGAGGTAGCTTTCCTTAAGGGTGGACGATTAGAATTTCTGCCTATGACTATATAGAATGAATTCTTCACAATCATTTTATTGTATTCTCCTCTCCCCCCCCCCCCCATCCTCTTGTAAGTTCATGCATTATTTACGTTTCACTCCCTCACCCTTACCTCAAAAGATGAGGCAACAACCATCCCTATTTCAACAAAGCCCTTTGTGAAAAAGTTTCAATTTTAACATTAAACTCCTGTTAAACTTTTAAAAGAAACTTATTGTGACTGTTACTATGTATGTATTGTAACCACAATGACTAAAATTTCATTTATAGGATTGATTTCCATGTTCTCCTCTCATTTTTTAGAGTACATCATACATCCTTGGTCCTGTCTCATTTCTCTTCCAAGAAGAAGAAAAAGAATAACAATAAACCCTTTCACATGAATTATATTTCTATAATTCATTTTTTTTATCCCTGCTTCCTTCTACACTTTTACTCTCCTCTTCTGAAGTAGTTAGGTACTTGTAAGGATATATTTATTGGTTAAGGATTTATTGTTATTACACGAAGGGTCTCCCCCCCCCCTCCCTCATTGAAGGGTCTAGATACATACATACATATAGAGGCGAGGGAACAACGCCCTGAATCCCATTATCATTTTATTTTTTTGTAATCATTATTAGTCTCAGTAGCGAGGAACTAAGAGAAAATATGAAAAATGGTTCGATACCCAATTCTCTGTTCTCTTATGGGTCGGTTCCACTCTATTCCGTGTGACTATATGCATAGGAAGATCCACTAACGCTCATCCGGCCAAGTGGCTACATTTTGTAGTCGTTGAATAAATTAAACTCGGAATAATGACTATGTAACTACAGAGTACTTTAGCGCAACGTCCTTATTCTGGAAGTCGCCATTTTGTAATAGGAATGGTAATCAAATTTTAATATAAGAATAATTAAAAGCCCTTGCTTTTACATACACCACAATGAATTAGTTTTGTATTTTATTTTTAAAAACCCTTTCTGTAGATTTTATCATAATTTGTTCATTGTTTTTTTAACAAACTACAAATATTATCAACTACGTCATCTTCAATATACCGTTCCCTTCGATTTATTATACTTATAATCAGTGATGACGTCATAAAAACTCTTTATACGATATATATAAGTTGAAAATTTAATTAACCCTTTCGAACAATGAGGACACTTGTGTCCCATTAATTCAAAATACATTAATGCTGTCCATTGTCAACCGATTTTTGTTTTTGTTTTTGTTTGATAGCTAAGATATATTTTTTATTTATCATTTTCCAAATTTTTTGTCCAGTAGAATATAGGAATAAAGAATAAATATACTTAAAGATATGATAAATAGAAAAAAAGTAGTGATAAACCGTGAATTTTTAAGGATGAGAAAATTCCCTTCACACCCAGAGGGACACTAGTGTCGCATAATTTCTTAGAGAAACGGGTTGAATTACAATATTTTTCTATAAAATTAAATTAGGTTAAAGTATGGTCATTATGACCTCAAAAAACATAAATTCGAGTTAAAAGTACTTTCTGATACCTCTCGGGTTTGAAGGGATAAACCAGTTGATTTAGCATGATTCATTATTTTACTTATATTTTATATAATGTCATAAATATGTAACATTCCCATTTTCAAATGATATCAATTTGTGACTACTAATTTTCTTATTGTAATGACAAAATATGATAAATATGATTAATATATATATATACATATTGGTTTTGTACAAGTTTCAACTTGTATAAATAAATAAAAGGTGCAATCAAAAAATGAAATTAAATATATATTAAATAAATACCGAATTTAATGTACTACTTGTGATGAAAATAATACAGTGATTGAAATTACAATATGTATGTTCAACATATAAAAAGTGAAATTTCACATTTTTTGATGAAAATTAGTAATTAAATTACTATGGTTCTTTGACTCGATAAAATAAGACATATGTATATGAGTATTATTAATAAACTAATCAATTAATAGTTCCAAATTAAAATGACTCATGCTATAATTAAATAAAACTCAATGAAATCCACAAATTGCAACTTTTTTCAATCTATTTATAAGAAGTTACGATTTGTACAGAACATATAATATTTATATTAAGGTGCCACGTCAAAAGTACCGAACATTAAATTTTAAAGTTTTTAAAGGTCATATCCCCTTAATTTTCTGAAGTTTGAAGGAGTAGAGAAACTTTGAAATGTTAAAAATTGTCAATTTTTCAAATGATGCATTAATTTACAAAAAAAAATAAAAAAAATAGGTGGTAAGACCTCTAGAATTTAAATTTTATTTTCAGTTGGATTAACACCCTTATATATGCATACTTAATTATTGAAAAGTACTTTCTTGAATCCAAGAATACAAGTCTGAAAAATCAAAGTATCAAACTATGAATTTATTTGCAAACAAATCCCTGTTATTCAATGATTTCAATATACATAGGTGAGACGCAGCATAAAAAAAAGTCATAATTTAGTACCCTCGAATTCTTAGACTCTTCAACTAATGCTTTTTAATTTGAATAAGATATATATTTTGGTTAATAAAATATGGGCTCCGATAATTGATATGTATCATAAAAATATACCAAAAAATAAGGACCAAGAAATTGATTTAATGTATAATTTAAAGTCAAGTACAGCACTTTGACACCAATTTCAAACCCATAAACTAAAAATCTGCTAGTTGGGCTGTGTGGTGTCAATTTTTGAAAATAAAAGAATCCCTACTACTAAATATTCTAAGCATTTTATGTAGTGACTCATATCTTTTATATGGGACAGGTGGATCAATAAAGTTTGCTTAACAATGTTTATTTTTTATTTTTCTTAAGTGTGTTTGTGCGTTTTCAAAAAACAAATTGGAAGGGAACAAATATTATTAAGACAACATATTATCATAACTGTTAAGTATAAATAGATAGAGTTCTTACCAATACAAAAGTTTACAATGTATTTTTTTAGTCAAGGGTGTGGGGATATATTCAGTGGTAGTCCTGAGCAAATCTCCATTGAGCTATAAAAAAGTAGAATTTTTGGTAAAATACATATATGTATATAATATTTTAAGATATATATATGTTTTTGATAGGAAAAACAAGTGCTTAGTGTCATTTTTTTTTTCTTTAGGTGTAGTTAATAGCATGGCAAATGTAAACACTCTAAAAAAATAATAATAATAACAATACTCTAGTACATATTTAAGCCTTTTGGGGATTTTTTTTGCCTGATCCCTTGGGTATCAAAATGTCAAAATAAATGGTTCAACATATGTATATATTTTTTTAAGTCAATAGTAAGGGGAATTAGTTATGAATTCACAAATTGCATAATAAAAATTTAAAGCTACATCATGTTGACTGTGTGGTAACCGATGATTCTAAGCAATTTCCTTACAATATTTATATATTATTTTAATTTCAAACATAAGTACGTTACTTGTGATAAATATATTATATGTACATTTAGTATGAAGATTGATTTTGGATTCGAAAACGGCAACGATTAGACCTTGATCAAGATAACAGTCCACTATAGTTTGAGGAGTATATAAGACAATGAAGAACAAAAAGTTTTTTTTCCTCTTCCACGTACTCACAAATATACTTAAAAAGCAACACGATTCGAATCTGCTACTCCGTTATAATGAATATAATTAAACAATTATTCCGCAAAAGAACACTAATTAGTTTATAAGACAAATATAACATTGTTTTTTTAATGAACAAATAAAAACCATCAGACTAAAAATAATGTTTATCATAATACATTGCATAAAAATATATACATATATTTAATATTTTTCGGCAAAAGGTCAATTTGTCCACCCACGTGTAAATAACATGTCATGGCGTCAGAGCAAAAGTGATGAAACTGGTCATTTCTTTATTTTTCAAGATTTTATTTTCATATTACATTTTTAGCCAAATAATACTAACTTATAGTGACTTTACTTTGCAATAATCTAGTGCAAGTATTGTAAGTGACAAAAATGTTCAACAATCCACAACAAATTTTCAAAGTTTGTTTTACTTTGATACTAACCCCACGATATGCTCATAAGTATGTAGTTATTAAAAAATTAACAAATTTCTGGAAAAAAATGGAGGAAATTTCATCTAATGGCTTTAAAAATGAGAAGAAATTCAACTCTTGTTAATAATCCTATTATACTTTTTGCTTTTCAGATGGACACACTTCCAGAATAAAGACAACAGATAAAAATGCTCTCTAACACATTGGTCCCCAACCTTATTCTAACAGCGGACTGGTCAACACTCGACAATCTTACTCCGGACCGGGGGTTGAAGTATTCATAATAACAATAAGCGTGGATCCACTGTGACCTCATATGGAACTTTATTAGCAATTTGCTCCAACATTACAATGCTATTATAACATCAAAAACTGTCCGTAACGCTAAATCAATGGGGGCCCTGAGCTTGTTTCGGTGCAACAAGATGGTTCCATCTGGGAGTAATGGCAGACAAAGACATCCGCAGTGTGTTGCTTATGTCCAGTTTACTCCTTTGCCTTGTTTTGGTGACTGTCACTCCAGAAAACCCCGCTTCACACAGATATGCTGTTGGAAATGGCAACAGGGTTTTCAGAGCTGTGTTAGCGATCTCTGGGTGTTCTCCCATGACTTTAAGCACCATCAAATTTATTGTCGCGAACTGTTTTAAGGTCACCATCATTTGCAATCTCCAGTAGTTGGTCTTCTTCTTGTACGGTCATGATGGAACCAGCTGGTTTGTTGACAAATGGGTCACACGTATCCATTCCTTGGCCATTCGTGTTCCTTTGAGGTTGGGAAGTAGTAAATATAAACAACTAATTAATTCTTGCGTGACCTAGTACTGATTGACCCACAGACCGGTACCGCCCGAGGCTTGGGAACCACTGCTCTATACAACATAATAATAACGTATCAAACATCAAAAATGCTGTTATACGGCGGATGTGAAAATCAATATTTGAAATTTGTAGATGCAAATACGAATTCAATACTATATATATACTCTATACCAATTTTTAATTGTGAACACATAGAGTCCCATTTTCTGCGACGCAGATATAATAAATACCCAGAGTACACTCATCATTCCGCTTATTATTATTATTTCTTAATAGCTGTGATGTTCATTTACATTTTTATGTACGTGTAGAAGGTCTACATTAAGAAAATGGGTTTGAGACAGGCATTACTCGTATATGTACAATTTATTTATTTATTTATATAAAAAAATGTTCAACAAATACATAGTTGTACATGTAACATCCTTTTATAATTTTTTTGTTCCTTTATACTTATTCCTTTCTCTTTTATATACCCATACATAGGTACAATATATAATGACGACTAAAACAATGAAATACGTCCTTATAATTATTTTCAAATTACGAAACATTGGAATGTATTTTTCATCCTTTCAGGTAGAATACGAGATCTGAATGGGTTATAGATTTATTATTACTATATATATATATATATATAAATATGAAAAATTACAATTGTGTTTCATTTTTTATTTATGTACATCCCTATGAACGTATTTTTCCATTCTTGTTTTTATAAATAAGTAAGAATGTGTCTTTGTGAAAATGACAGAAAAAATAATGGTCTAAAACATTATTTAGTAGTATACTTTCCATATCTTAAAGTGTGTTTCTTCAATGTACAATCTAGAGGACAGTGGTGCCGAACTACCCACTTTATAATCAACACAATCATCAAGAATGGAATATAATTCAATACTATCTAAAATATACAAGTACTCGAGAGATTTTTGTGAGCTTTAAAGTTATTTATAACGTACTCAAAATTAGGTAAAATATGCAATGGAGAGGATACCCGAAAAACTTTTTCTGAAAAAATATTGCTCTAATGTTCTCAAAATGTTTCCTTCAGAATACATTAACATACAATCAAATCAATGATTGAGACGGGGGTTTGATCTTTACAAAGTAATATAACAACTATCCCCCTAAATCAATACCTCACATTCAAAAATATGTAACAAATTAAATTGGTCAACAGTCAAAAATTCTAAAAGGGGTATAAGTATCACAAAAGTTATTCAGTTTTGCACGCTGATTTCAAATCTGTAATATTTGTTTTTGAGAAATTGGACCCTACTTTTTTAGCTTTTTTGGCCCATTTTCCATCTTCAACTTCTATTAAAGCCTCGAAGGATACTCATTTGTTGCATTAAAAAATAATAACCCACTATTGTTTTTAATGCAAATTTCATTTCCAGTCTTTGTTTTAACCTAAAGGGGATCCTAGGAGCGCAGGGGACGACCAAAACGTTTGTACTTAAATAAGTCCTTGAATATTACATAAAATGAATGAATAAGGAATGCATTCAAGATATAAGACTTCCAGCTTTCAAACGAGATGTCGGGCATCCGATATGAATCCTTAACTAAGGAGAAATCTTCCATCTGAATATGTAAATTTTACTCCAATTTTGAGCAAAAATTTGCTAGAAATCAATGACTCACGGTAGAGCTACTAAAGTAGTTGCGCGCAGAAGGATTAAAAAAATTAAAAAATAATCATTTATTTATTCCCCCCCCCCTTATTGAGAGTCGACGACCACGACGAACTTTTTGGGATAAATAAAAACACACTGTATTCTTCCTTCAGCTGTTTTTCATCAGTTGACTCGTTTAATTTAAAGCAGCTGACTCTACGTGCTATGAACTCAAAAGGGGTATTCGTATTATTTATGATTTTGATGTATTATACAAAATATAATCAAGAATTGAGTGTCCATTTTTTGAACTTTTGAATATTATACAATTATTAATTATTGGTTTGTATATTATTGGATGAATTTATCAATGTATAGTATATCTAAATAATAACTCTGCCTAATATTAAAAAGTTGGCAACAACGAAATTACAGAAGGGAAGCTACCAGTTGTTTTTTTCAAATTTTTCCTTTCCCTTTTGTGAGTCGAGGTTGCGGGTGAATTAAAAAGGTCGTCGTGTCATTAGCCCTCTTTTACTTTTAGCTGGGTTTTTTTTCTTCAACTTCCCTTCAACTCTTTATTTATAACTTTTTCAAAAAAAGGGAAAATGATGTTACAATACATACATTTATTTTACCCGATACTTTCCCTTCGCCAGCACAATATATCTGTCATACATAGTGTGGTCAGCAACTTCCATTCATATTTTATTTTTTTGTGAGTTAGTTCTCTATACAACCTTTTTCTTCTTCTTTTTTTCGTTTGAGTCAAAACTTACTTCCTTCTCCTTATTACTTTCTTTCTACTTTATGAGTCAATATGAAAGCTAAAAAAAAAACTACATTCATAAATGTAAAAGCATCAAAAAGAAGGATGAGGAATATATAGAAATCTCAAGATGCAGAAATACATTAGTCTGATTATATATATATATAATTACGTAGAGCTGTTATATGGTTATATATATGTATAGAAATGCAGAATACGCACAGGAAATTAAAAAAGAAGAAGAAAAATCTGAGTTCCTTGATCGTTTTTTTTCTTCTTCATTGATATCTACATATGTTATATGAAAGATGGAAGGGATTTTTGTTATAGTCAATTGCAATGAATCCATGGGGTTCAAATCATATAGAGGGTTGCAAGGCAAAGGAAATGAGTAACATATTGAACACATAATAATATCTACAACTATTTTCTATGACTCTCAATGTAAATAGGTACACCAAGGGTAATTTTCTTCATCACAGATTTTAAGAAACCACAAAATTAGACTCATTCCTAAAAGTCCAATAGGTCAGAAAATATCATTTTTTGATAGCATAGAGGTGTGACGTCTGAGCTCTTCACATTAGCGTATAATGCTGATAGCATCCTTGAAATTACAGGAACCAATCAAATAAGTAGACGTTTTTTGCCGTAGTATGTCAGTGCAGCAGATTCAAATGTATACTTCTAATCTCATTTCAATAAGACATTCTCTTAGACATTTCTAAAACCCATAAGGTAATAGAAAGTATTTTTAACTGGAAGTTATGTTTTTTGAGGACAGAGTTACGATACTAATCTAATTTGATTCTATACAAAATTTATAACTCAACCCATTTCTCTAAGAAATTATGGGATACTGGTGTCCTTTGAGTGTGAAGGGAACTTTTTTATCCTTAAAAATACACGGTTTATCAGGTCTTTTTTCGTATTTATTATATCTTTAGGTACATTTATTCTTTATTCTTATATTCTACTTGACAAAAATCATTGAAAAATATTTAATAAAAAATATATATCACATGTTATGTACATCTTACAAATGATATTTTATGAAACAATTTCTAATGTATGCCTTAGAACTAAAAGATATTTTAAACTTATAATTCTTTAAGTATATAATAACAAATAATTTTCTTGAAAAACAGAAAAGTTATTCTAGTTTAAACATGTTTTTTTTTGCACGTGAAAAAATCGTAATGCTCTTCAGTACCTTGAAAAATCTTCAAAAATGAACTTTTTATGACTAACTATGGAATATGAATAATAGCTTGACATCTTAGCTATCAAATAAACAAAAAAGAGAAGCAAATTGGTTGACAATGGAGTGCATTAGCACATTTTGAATATATGGGATACCGGTGTCCTCTGGATTCAAAAGGGAGTTATTTAAACAATATTGTATTACTTTAATAACATTAAATATTATGATTATATGGCCCTATATATACATATATGTACATACTTGGGTCATATATATATATATATATATATATATGTGTGTAGATATAAATCATTTTGTGTATACATACATAGACTCTAGATGAAAGGGATAGTTTTTTTTTTGTTTTTTTTTTGTTCTTTTTTCGTATATTTAATGCATTTATATATACTTATATATATATATATATGTATATTTCATGTTTTACTAAATTAAACTTGGCAATTTTATGATTAATATGTCTTTTTGTACATATATTATTATTTTATTTTATTTATATTTATGAATATAAAAGGTTTATAAATGGAGCTATAATTTTATAAATGCAGTTTCTACACTTACCTAGCTATATCAAGTCATATTTGGGTAATATATATATATATATATATACATAAGTGTTTTGTTTTGTTTCCTAGCACCTTTATTATTAATATTAATGATCTGAAAATTGAAGATACTCCGGCGCCTATAGCACTTAACTTAATTTAACGTTTAATTAACATGTTTTGAATACCTATTTTGTCTTTATTATTGTTATTATTTCTTTTATATGAACTATCCATGCTTTTGATAGTTGCATATGTGTGTCTTATAATGTAGATACAATATACTTTAAGTATGTAATTTGAGAATTTAATATTTTTATCATTATTATTATTATAGGTATTTCACCTGATTTGACTTGAATTTTTGTTCTTTCTTCTTCATTAAGAAACAATACAAGGATAGGAATTAAGGGTCAAAAATAGTTTTGTGTCGATTGATTATTATTAGAAAGTTTTTAAAAGAGGTTTTGGATCAATTTATAAAGGTTATATGAAGCATTTTTACGTGATGTTTTCGTTCTGGAAGTCGGTCATCATGTAGCTAACTCAATTTTATTCGATTCATAAAATACTTTTGTTTATTATTAAGAAATGATGTCTGAATGGGTTATTTCTGATGATAACTTATTTTTTATTAGGGATGATTGAAACATCTGTAATTTTGAATTAGAAAAATTATTATTATTTTAATATTTTGTCTTTATTTTTGACAAGCATTATTAGAGGTGCAGTTATATAAAGGGTTTTTTACTGTGGTCACAGATTGTATAAATTGACTAAATACCTCTATTGAGTACAACTAAATGACAAATAAAGATTGTGATATTTGAATAGAATAAAATCCCATTGAAATGGATAATTTTTATAATAAATTCTGTAGAATAATTGGAAAAACTATGTGACCTTAGCAAAAGTAATAATTATTTTATTGGTTAAATTTAAATGCATAATGATGTAATAACATATTAGGTTTTGAAATATAAGAAAGTACTTTTAATAAAACAGAAGTAACTCGTCTAAATATTAAACAAACAAATTCAACTGAAATTTAGTTGTTTATTCTCCCAATAATGACATAGCTTGAAAACTACACGTCATATAAATTTCAAGCCCCTTCCTTCCTTCGTTTGCTTGACCGAGCATCACGTTCAGCCAGGAGGACTAATTAAGGGCAGAGTGAACAAGGATAACTCTTCCCAAAAAGGAAAATAGATTATTTTCCATTGAGGTCGTTGGAGTCTAATTTTGAGGTCAAAATGCAATTTAAAGGCATAGGAGAACGAGTTTGAGTTTGCCTATGATGTCAAAAGTTTTAAGAAATGAAAGAAAGATAGAGTGAGGTCACCGATATTTTTAAAGGCTTTTGTTTTAGTGTTCAATTTCTCAATCATTACAGAATGCTCTATTCAGGTCTATCTCTTAAAACATGAGCCTGCAGCACACGTTTTATAAGGACAGTGTGTAATTAGTAATGCAACATAGGTCCAATTGTGTCAAAATAGAAGCCTTGGAAAAACTTAGCGATGGTTCATCTCAAGGATAAATTTATTTACATCATTCCTACTCAATATTTTGGGGTATAAAGAACAAATCTAAAGCTTTTCAAGTTCAATATGGGAATAAATAATCAATCTTAATGTTGTTGTTTTAACTTCTGATTTATATAGATCTTTCGGGTTCATATTTAATATTTTTATAAAGAATAAAGCATGGAATCAATGTGATTATAAATTGTTTGCTTTTAAATCCTAAGCTGGAACTTTTCAAAAATATTATCACTCCTGGTAAGGCAATTCGGAGATTACGTTCAATTTCTTGAATAATAAAATTTTTATCATTTTCAATAATCTTAGAGCAACAACGTTTGCCATTTCTTTCATTTTTCATTTTCATTTCTCCCCCTCTGAAATCCACCTATAGGTAGTCGTCTTATGGATACCAGGAGTCTGAACAAGGATTCTCCAATCACCATTTGCTTCCTTTGCAGCTAAAAGCTGCCTTCTCTTTGTCGCCAGATCTTCTTTTTTCTTCATACCAGTCATTAAGGTAACAAATTATATTATTCTATATATTATTTATTCCCATATTGAACTTGAAAAGGTATATAAGTACCTTCTTTTCAATGTTTTTCCACTCTCTTCAAATACAACTTCTCTTCTTTTTTTTTTTCAAAAAAGAAATTTTAAGAATGTATATCTAACATATATGTATAATTATTATGAGAAACCCAATCATGAATACAAAAATCCAATTTTTGTTTCCCTTTTTTTTTTGGAAGGCTTATATTTACACTCATATGTATGTATGTATGTATATATACATATGAATTGTATATTATCTATACAGACATAAGCCCAATAGAGCATAAAAATATACAAACGTTCGTACGTGAATAGACGTCTTGGTGCGTTAATTGTTTTCTGAATGAATTCGTAGATAACTTCTGAAAGCCTTCTCAAGTGGGGAGTGGAGGTGTATCATCCTCATCATCCATGTATATTAGCATACTTATGCAGCAGCACAACAACCATTAGGGTTCTTGTTACGAATTCCTACATCAATGATGCGTCACTCTTATTTGATGATACATTTCTGTGTATTAGAATTGCTTATATATTTTTTTATTCTGTAGTATCTTCATTTGACTATTTTTTGTCCTCTTTGAGTATGTTAAACCCCCTCTTCTTCTTCTTCTTCTTCTCTTAGTTTTTTCAACCCCCTTTCATCATAAATTTTTGAAGATGAAGGGAAAAAGAAAAAAAAACAAAAAAAAGTTTTTTAGTTCTTCTTGAACTCCATGGGTTGTAATAAATTTTACTCGAGTAGTTTTGTGCTTAAATATTCTGTTGTTTTTTGTACTCTTCACTCTTCCCTTTCATCCCCTTATTTCCTTTTAAAAAATAAGTAAAGAAAAAACAAGTTGTCATTTTCTTAATAGCAAGTAACTCAGTCTAATTATGCTATGAGCAACTTTGAAATTTGTCTGGGAGAGAGAGAGAGACCGATGTCCTATAAATTCAAAATGCACTTATCCACTCCATTGTCAACTGATTTTTGTTTTATTTTTTTTTGTTTGATAGCTAAGATGTCAAGCTATTATTTATATTTAATAGTTAGACCTAAAAAAATGTACTGAACATTAGGATTTTTACAAATGTTACGTAGAATATAGGAATAAAAAATAAATTTACCTAAAAATATAATAAATACGTGTGTTTTTAAGAATGAGAAAGCTCCTTAAAAACCCAGAGGGACATCAGTGTCCCATAATTTCTAACAATCCTTTTATAAAATCAAATTTGGTTAGTATGGTCATTCTAACCTATAAAAAAACATAACTTCCAGTAAAAAAATATTTCTGATACCTTACGGATTTGTAAGGGTTAACAAGTTTAAATCGATTTAAATATTATTAAAAAGTAATAATAACAATATTGATTTTTTTATTCCTACTATATTTTTTCGACATATCATTCATCAATATACCTAAAGCATTTTGTTTGTTTATTTGTTGATATAGACTTGTTTTGGACAATGTCATAATTTGTCGGATATTTATTCAACTCTTGACATTTAAATATAAATACACACACAAATATATACTATAAATATATATATATATATTGTAACCTTTTACTATCAAATAAATAACATCTTATTCCATGAAAAAAAAAACATTTCTATGTACATTTGTATATTATTATTTATAAAGGCATATAAAATGTCGTATTTGATTCTTTATGGAATAGCCATTAGGGTTTTGAATGAATAAGTATGCATATGTAAATACATAGAATATTGTATTTCAATCATTTCTCTTGAGAAGACAAGACATATATTATAATTCACCGAAAATAGAACATGATTTACATATTTTATGTTACAAATACATTTTTCTTGGCTTGTATTATTTTAATACCTTTGCTGCTATCAATACATTTACACTCCCATAAAAGTTGCTTTTAAAGTAAATTGTTTTTTGTTTTGTTTTTTGTCCATTATTGTTTAATAATAAAATACTTTTATACAGCTAAATACTTGAATCCCTCAAACTGCAAACATCTATTGTTTTCTATAAAAATATTTAAAGTGATAAAGTCTCTCTTTTTACCACTTATTTATTCGTGACGTTGACAAATTTAAAAACAATTTTAGATAGAAACTTTGCAGGACTCTATGTGTATAAGGCTTGAACTTAAAATCCACACAACTTAAAATAAAAACTCAACATGAATATAATGTTACCAATAAAATTTAGTTGTTAGTTCACAAAATATTAATAAGTATATTTAGTGATTACTTAATGTAATCTTCCTCAGAACCCATCAAAGCTGATAAGTTAGATGTGTAAGCTTTCAATACCCTCTCCTAGGGTATATTGGGCATACAGTCCTTGAAGGAGGCCACGAATGAACCTTGAATATTTTGGGCTCTTCTATTCAACATGGTACATGGAAATATAAAAAAAATTGAACCTCCTTTAAAATCTCGTTTTTTCAACTAAAAAAAAATATTGCAAACAGGCAAATTATATCTTTTTATAGTTTTGGGCCAGTCTTTGAAGGGCAAAAATTAGTTTTTAAAATTTTTTTTAAATAAACTACTCTAAAACTTTGAGTACTATTTCATTTATTCATTTTACAATTACTTGTTTGAATAAGTAGGATCTATATTGTAGATAATTTTCAAGTCAAAATTTGCATCCGTTGCAATTTTCTCACATTTTTCTGTTCATTTCATTCCATTTATTTGAAGAAAAAAAAATCTTTATTCAATGCAATAAAGAACTTAGTATCGACTCTATAACTAAATAAATAAATTAGTTTAGTATCTAAAAGCCTCACACAAATGTTTTCTAACAAAAGTTGTGCAGATTTTCAATTTGAGCCCTGATTTACAAAATCAAATGTTTCTACAAATAAGAGATTTTGGTAAAACAAAAGTTTGATATTCACTTATGCAAAGAAACTATCAAATGAAAATAATTTTGGAAAAGTTTTAGTGACTGAGTAATATTAAGTAGCTATTGATTCTACGGATATATTGGACAATTCAAGACAAATGGTATCTGATGAAAAAAAAAACATTTTATTATTTTTGTAGGTGAATAGTGAATTTTATAGTTAAAAGTGTATTGAGTTGAAAAATCGTGGTATAACAAATGCTTGACTAATCGAATCTGGACAAAACATAGTATTGTTGTATTTTCAAAATGTTCTCCTTGTATCAACAAACAATTATCTTTTGCTCGTAAAAATCCTATTATTAATGGAAAGGAAGGAATGCCTGATTGATGATTAAAAAATAGAGACCTTACAATTATGTTCCTAAAATAGTTTCCAAAAAAAAATATGACTCGACGTTGATAGAAAGAATTAAAAACGAACATTTAATTAAAAAAAAAAATTATGGAAAGTCATAGTATACGTGATTTTTATACTGTATTTCTTAAAAGCAGGAAATATTTTCTTGTAAGCTTTTCTTTAAATTGCCTTATTATTTGCTTAGTATGCTTCATACATAATAACTACGATTGAATAATTGGTTTCACAGTTGATTGAAATGACGTATACATATGTATGAAGCAAATTCTTTTTGAAAAAGAGAGGTTTCCCTAAGAAATTTTGATATTTTAAAGTTGTAAAATTTCTAAGGAGATCTTAACTCTTTAGTAGGTTTTTTTTTTATTTCTTCTTCATAAATTTCATTTAAAGTCAACATTTTGTGATCTCATATATGTATACATACTCCTCTCAAATCGTTCCATCACTAAACCACAAAAACAAATACTCGTTGAAAGAAATTCCTTATTCAGTTAATATATTCATAATTTCCTCTCTTCGAACTACGTAAGAATTCAACCATCTTTGAGCAATTAAAATAACGATCGTACGTATATTTTTTTTTTCATTTTTTGTTTTGGAGGATCATTAAGTATTTTTTTTCTTTTTAGTTACCTTTTTTTTATAAAACAATAACCATATTTAGTCTAAGTCTAATTTTTTTTTAACTCTAGTTAAACTCTAGGGGTTGTATCTATCTATTACTGTTTAGATTGTAATTTGAGATATCTACTTCAAAATATGTATTTTATTAGTTCAAAGATCATCACCACCCTGTATTTATTTTATGTATGCAAAGAAAATTAATTAGACACCTACTAATATATATAAAGATAAATTTGTATGGTATATCTAAGGAGGGGTTCCTAAGAGAGATCTCAATTTACATTTAGATTCCATTAGTACATATGTATGATAATCATTCTCATCAATTTATGTCTTCATCGATCTTCATTCGCAAAATTGAAATGTATCACTTTGCATTTATTAATTACAAATTAGTTTTAATTGCAGTGAGCAATAAATGTGTACAAATATTAATGTATAATAAATAATATGGTTTAAATGTAATGTAAAAATACACGTTACACCCAAAGAAAGTGAAGTTTTTAAACTATGTACTTTATACCTTATTCCATATGAGTCGAAATATATTAAGTAATTATGTATCGAGTTCAAAAATCAACTTAGACTGATAAATTAATAACTAAGTAAAAATATTGAAAACATTTAACTTTTAAAGACACAAAATATCTTCACATTGTATTATAATGTTAAAAAATATATATACTAAAACGAAAAATTCAATACAGTTGAACTCTGCATGGGTATTTAAGGTATAAATATCTTATAATATACATACAATAAACATAATCCTACAAAATAGTTATATTTCTTAATATATGTAATTATGTTAAATTTAAAGTTCATTTCCGATTAGATAAATCGTAAATCCATGGTGGTCAATGACAACAATTTGTAGGGCAAAATCAACGGGAAATTTATATCCCCGTGCGTGTTGGCCATTGACAAGAAAAGGTGGATCATCTTGGAGCTTCTGGCACGTCATCAAAGAAACGTGAGGTCTGGCGTTGTCTTGCTGATAGACGATTCCTTTCCTATTCGTCAATGATGGCCTCTTCTTTTCAATTTCCAAATTTTAACGGTCGAGTTGTTGGCAGCAGAGGAACGAATTAAGAGTTTGGCCATGGGGGAGCAGCTCATAATAAATAATTCCTCACTAAAGACAAAGCAGCATCTTCCTTGCTGTTCATCCCGACTTTGCAACAGTCTGGGCTGGTTCATTGGCTTTTGATTACGATCTCCTTCGCTTTACATTGTTGTAAGTGACCCATTTTTCATCTTCTGTTAGAACCCTCTTGAAAAATGAATCGATTTTATTACGATTCTGTAGCGATTCGCAGATGGAAATTGAATCCATCAGTTTTTTATGAGTAAGTTCGTGAGACACCCAAATATTGAATTTTTTTTTTAAGATGGCTTAAAACTGTTTTATGGTCGATGTTTAAGTTGTCTGCCTCAGTTCGACAACTAACATGAAGATATACGTTGATGCTTTCAATAATTTTAACGACAATTCGACAACAGGTATGCCAGTACGGGGCGTATCTTTAAATTCCGCTACACCCGTATGAAATCGATGGAACCACTGCTGAGCAACAAAATAGTATCGGTCCTGTAAACACTGAAATTTTTTTGGGTCGCTTGTGATGCATTTTTCTCTTTCAGAAAGTAAAAATGCAGAACATGACGGATTTCTTCCATTGAGATTGAGAATTGTACTAAACGCACAATTACAATTTGTTTTATTAAATCTTGTAAAGTACTTTCTCACCTTTTTAAAACAGTACCGTATGATCCGGTGTGGTTAATATCAAATACGATATGCTTCGTTTAAAATATGGAGCGTAAAATGCGAAATTACTTTTTCCCCAACCAATTTTTGAGTTATATAACTATGCATACTCAAAAATGATACAGCAAGAAAATAGTTTAATCATTAATTAAATAATTGAAATCCAATGATTTTTGTATTTTATTCTAATAAAGCTAATAAAGCAAGTAATGAAATTTATTATCATTTAATTATTTTTCAGTCAACTAGAAAATACATATATACAGACCCTGACACAATATATGTACAACCGGCTCTGGTTTATTAATTATATTATCAAATACCTCATAAAATTCTGTTAAGAACTCACTCAAGACTCAACAACAGTTAGACTCATTCAGCTGTGCTTTTATGTACATCATATGGGTATAATTTATGACCACGGAGCAACAACAATGTACATAAGTATGCAGTGCCCACCCATTCCTTGTAAAATTATATTTGAGAATTTTTATATAGAAAATTATGATGTAAAAATTGAGAGATAATTATTGTAATCATGAAATTCATATTATCATTATTATTATTATTTTGTTCGTCTTATGTATGTATGTATGTACATACAATGTAATATGTTCATTCTTCATATCAAGAAAAATAAAATAAAAGTATGTGTAATGTAAGACATATAAAATCAAGGCAAGACAATGGACCACCCTGACTCTTCAGCTTAAAAAATTTAAATAAATACCTAGATAGGAACATTATGTATGTATGTTATTAGAACCATTCGTTTTGTATTTTTTATTATGATAATAGGTTTGTCATATATCCTTTGAAAGATTTTTAAAAAAATCTCAATGGCTAAGTTGTTTGAGATCATCCAAGAAAAAAAAAAAACTTGACTAAATGAACAAACAACACTCCAACCAAAGTAGGTTATGAACTTCTTATCCTTGTTTACCTAACATTTGGAATGAAAACAAAAAATAAACGGGGAAAAAGTTGTTCATTGTGAGGAAATTGAAAAATAAAATATTATTTGTTAATTAACAGATGAGGAAATGGTTTGTAAAGTGCTGAATGATACTTTATAGAAAATGATGGCTAAGTAACTTTTGAAAACTGTTTTTTTTTTCTTCATCAATGGACTTAAGTGCATACAATTGTCACATAGCAAAAATCTATATTGCATCTCTCAAACTTTCCTTCTGAAGGAAAAAAAGGTCCAAAAGACTAATAAGACTACTTCTTGAAACAAAACAATATAAGCCATAGAATAAGCAAGAAACAAAAGTGAGTGGGTCGAGAAAAAAAACAACAGCTGAAACAACGTTGGGTACTGAGAAAAATGAAAAAAAAAATATGACTAGGATAAACTGTAAAAAGACTGTATTTATTTCTAAGGCCATCAAGACTCTAGGAAAAATCAATATATTTTCGATTGATACCACACAAAATTTATAAAATTGTGGTAAACAATTCTTTTATATTTTATGGTTCATACCTTTTTTTCAAATCATTATGAATGTGTACGTGCGATTTACCCTTCTAAAGAGCGATGAATATAATTGTTTCCAAATAGAGGAATAATAATTTCTACTGGTACGATTGCCATATTAACTGGTTGATAAGTAATGATGATCTTCATTTTGTATTTTCCTTCTCATCTGCGCCATTACTTTTTTATATTATTCAATATTTTGACTGCATAATAGAAATTGTTGAGCTATTAATAAAGAATAGGCATCTGTAAGGAACTGCATTTTGCCGAAAAATCATATCATTAATTTTATGTATTATTTCACATATCAGAATTTTCTTGCAAGGCTGTGATTATTCTACATAAATGTATGCTATTGAATAAAAATAGAGACGAGTGAAATAACATGGGATACTTTAATAACTCTTTTGAGAAGACATGTTTCGAGAGATAATTTATGTGTCACCAAAGAGGTTTGTTTTGTTTTTTTTCTACAAAAAAACAAAGAAATTCCCTAGTTCACAAGTGTTTTGTGAAATATGATTTTCTCTTTTCAAAGTCATCAAAAGACTACATACATAGGTAGGTGAAGAAACCTCTGATTTATTACCCCTTTTTATTGAGTGACCAAAGTGCTTCAAATGCATCCTTTGTTTCCATTATCATGTCATTACACAAATAAATAAGAAAGAAACACACACAGCTTAAAAGATTATAGCAATTACCTATTGTATTACGTACATACACACACACATATAGGTAGGTAGTTAGAGCTTGCATTAAGTTTAAAGAATTGTATGTACATACACTTAATCCATTCTTTGAAAAGAAGCATCAAATCCCCCCCCCCCTCCTTTTCAAGAAAAAGCTGGTAATGACACCCATTTTGTAAAAAAAAAAAAAATAACACATTCAGAAATTGTCATTTACTTTACAAAGCATTTACCGAGCATCAATCATTAGGGGCGAGAATGGGGAAGAGAGACATAAATCACATCCCTTAAGTGGAATAAACAATGGGGTCGTCTTCACCCTGACTCAGAAAGAATATATGGATTATGAATTTAGATGGATTACTTTCCTATAAAGACGTGGGCAATATACAATATATAAGCGAATCCTATTATTGATGATGTGTGAACAGGCAATGTAACGTATTTAGTTAGTAAGGGATGAATATATGGACGGCCTTAGCCTGGTTTGGGAGTAGGGGTCTGAAGCACACCTAAATTAATTTAAAGAGCCCCTGGAATGATGCTTCTATATTCTTAAAATACAAGAAAATATCACAAAACTATATAGAGTCTTCACTGACGTCTCAGATTGCATAATAAACCAAAAGTGACGCCATGTTGGAGTATATAGTTGATTTCCAAAAAAAAAAAATTTAAGTAAATTTATCACATCTATATAATAAATCCTCAAGTTTGTCTGTGTGTCCGTAACTCCTCGTATCTCAAGAACCCCTTACCCTATGGTCATGAAATTTTGTATGCGTAATTTACACGTCATATGAAATGTTTCTACGGAAAAAAAATTCGCGATTTTTTTTTTCAAAATTTTTCAAAAATTTTTGTCGCTCCAAATGTTTTGGCGTAAGAATTTTCGGCCTTTCAATTTTTCATTAAGATTTTTTTTTCGCGATTTTATGATACGCTATTACCGTGTAAAGAATGTAAAGAAGGAAAGACGAAAGTTTACGTACCGGACATCAGTGAACCCGCCGGAGGCCTCGCCAAAGGCGCCGAAGGCGCCGTCAATGACGAGTTGCTTTAGAAAAATTAAACCAAACTAATTTATTTTAAGCAACAAAAGTACTTCAAATTCATCTTTTGTTTTCATTATCATGCCATTACACAAATAAATAAGGAAGAAACACACACAGCTTAAAAGAGGGTCGACTTATAATTCATGGTGAGCATGATAGCGGATGTAGTTGATTCTTAATAGTTCTACAACAAATGAACTGGTTTTAGCCAACTGCAGCTAAATAAATATCTGGGACTATGAAAAAGGTAGACGTTCTTTGAGAAACCATATCGGCTCCATGTACAGTCATAAAATTTATTTGATTGCTCGATAAAGACTCGATATAAAGTGACATTTGAGCAAAAACCGTGCGCAATAGGTCTTAAAATAACTCCAAAATATTTGACCCTTATATTTATGATGTAAAAAAACTTAAAAGTGGATTTTCTTCTTTTCAATATTTGAAAACAAACATACTTTCTTGTTGACTTGACACAAATGTTTTTTTCAAAGGAATATTTATTTCTTATTATTAGCTATTCTTGTAAATTCCAAACTTTTAGAGCAATTTAAATTTTTTAGCGCGTTTAAATTTATACATTTGTATACTACAATGAACATACCAACTCAGTCATCTATGTATAATTATTCCCAAAAACCTTGAGACCCACTTCTGTGTAAAATTCTGCAAGGGGTTAATTTGTGATTTACTTTCATTCCTGATATAATTAAGGGATAACTTTTTTATATTAAGGGTAAGATGGGATTAGAGCATTATTTCCCGTCAAAAGTCGTATCTAACAATCCTATTCAACCCAATCTACAATATACAAAAGGTGTTCGTTAAACTCCTTAAAAAAGTTTTTATTTTATTTTAGGCATAAATTCTTAAGAACATAAACATAAATACATATATGTATATTCTCAAGACTTATAATGATACAAAGTTTCGCCATTTTCTAAAAAGGTTTCTTTTATGAACACTTTAAGGCACTTTCTGCCCACATAGCATAAGCATAATGTGTACAAGTTGGAATTTTGTACAAGTTTATTATTCAATTTACAATAAAAATTAAGACGAAGTATTTTAAAGTACGAATTTACAATAGTAGTACTTGTCAATAGGTTAATACAGTTTGTTACTTTTCTTGATTTGCTTTATATGTGTTATTCAACGCCAGGGTCCCTACCCCTGGACAAATACTCTTCAGGTTATACCTCATAGGATATCACTTCTCTTTCGATACATTTTATCCCCTAAAAGTAATAATTGGGTATTTTTTTCATTTTCATTATTTTCGAGATAACTAAGACTAAATACAAATACATTTTTGATGTTTGATACGTTATTATTATGTATTAATAGAGCAGTGGTTCTCAACCCCCCGCCCGTGGACCAGTACCATTCCGTGGATCAATCAGTACCGGGCAGCACAGTAATTAATGAGTTATTTCTGTTTTCTATTTCCCAACCTCAAAGGACCCACGAACGGCCAAAAAATGGATATATGACTCATTTGTTAACAAAACAGCTGAATCCATCATGTCTGTGCAAGAAGACGACCAACTGCTGGAGATTACAAATGACGGCAGCCTTAAATCAGTTTCTGAGACAATACCCTGCCTGTGTTTTGGATTAAAGTCATGGCAGAATACCCAGAGATCGCTAACACAGTCCTAAAAACCTTGTTGCCATTTCCAACATCCTATCTATGTGAAGTGGATTTTTCTGGAGTGACAGCCACCAAAATAAGGCAAAGGAGTAGATTGGACATAAGCAACGCACTTCGGGTGTCTTTTTCTGCCATTTCCTCTAGATGGGACCATATCGTTGCAAAGAAACAAGCTCATGGCTTCCATTGATTTAGCATATACGGATAGTTTTTGATGTTACAATAGCATTGTAATGTTGGAGCAATGTGTTAATAAACTTATTACTTCCTAATGTAATAATAACATTATAATGTTGAAGCAAAGTGCTTATAAAGTTCCTTATGAGTACAAAGTGGATTCACGTTTATTATTATTAATAATTTATCAACCCCCCCCCCCCCCCAGTCCGCAGTAAAATTATCAAGCGTTGAACGGTCCGCTGTAAGAAAAAGGTTAGGGACGACCACTGTCCTAGAGTATAAAAGGCTGAAGAAGTAGTTCTTGGTGGTAAAGGGCTTCAGGGGTTAGGTACCCTAGAACCGTATTTTACGACACAAGATACAATTTTAGTATTCAGAGTTTTTTTGAAGTTTTTTCAAAATTATAGAAAATTTTAGAGGGATATTTCAAAAATAATACTTAAACAAAAAATAGAAGTAAGAAATAGTGTTTAAAAACACTTGTCACGCAATATCTCATCAAAAAAAATTATGAGCATATTTAATGTTCTTACAAAATTATGGGTATCAAATTAGATATCTTGAACGTTAATTTTATGGCTCTAACTTATAGACTTTAATTTGAGAAAAAAATGTTTGTTTTATTAATTTAATAAATAAGTAATCTTAATACATCAAAATGGTTGTATCAATTAATAGTTGGTAGTTCAAAGGATTTGTGTTACAATTAAATAAAATGTTATGGAGTGTGCAAATTGTAACTCGTATGAACTATCTACATGTACAACAAAATGTCCTGTTTTGAAGGTAAATGTGTCTAAGAAGCATTCAAAGTTCCTTTGAATGACGTTCAATATGATATTTTTAGCAGTGTTCATCGTCACCAAATTAATTTTTTTTACTTTGATCAATAAACGTTGAGCCCACCTCAAACACTTAATTATTTTTTTAGACCAATGTTTTTTTAACTATTTTTTGGTAGATGGTACCTATTCAACAATAGGATCACAATATTGGTCCCATTTCTTTAAAATTGGAAGGGTACAAGATCTCCGAAAAGGGTCAGTTTTAACCCATAGAGTTCACTTTCTTCATTTTTAAGCTGCCAGTGCTATGAGGGACATAACATTTTGCAAATAACGGGCTTTCTTTGATGTCCTTCGTCAGAAAATGCCAAAATGGAGTCCAAAAATGAAAATTTTACCTTCAAAAAAGGGTACAGACTAATGTACAATTACAGCTTCTAAGACTACATATTTATATATGTACAACATACTCTGGATTCTAAGAGTCTCATTTCCCACACTTTTTGTCACTCTCCAAACTACTTATCTATGTGTTAAATGCATTGTAGAGGTGTTTATTCTAATCCCTGAATGACACATTTATTGATACATAGTATTAAGGTTTGCCTCAAGGTTATTTGGCCATAGAGCATGGGAAAGCTGGATTAAGGGAGGAGTTGAATCAATCTTTCATGTGAAGGTGCTCTTGCAAATCTCTTCAATTATTTATTGATTTTTTTTTTGTGCTCTAAGTAAATAAACTCATTGTTTGTTTAAGTACATTCTTCATAGTTTTTTTTTTTTGTTGTTGTTGTTGAAGGAACTTGTTATTTCATGTTCGACATTGGCGAGTACATACAGAGATTGTATTTATTTATTTATTTGGTTGTTTATTCTTACTTTCTACCAATTTGAGTGAGTGTGATCTTTCCTATAAAGCACAAAAAAATTCGATCCTTATCTTGAGAAGGCATTTATTGATGGGTTGTTTTATGCATGTAGATATGTACAAAGTGAGCTAAATTACTTTTAAGATAACATTCTCACAGCTGCATTTCATTCATTGTTTGTCAACCAAATAGAAATACAAACGTATAAAACTTATACCAACAATTAAAGTGAGAATCAAATAGTATGACTTTGAATCGAGATGAGTTTAAGTTATATTGAGCAAGTTTGAATGGAGATGATAATCTTAATTAACAAAATATCAAATGAATGGTATTAATAAATTTCTAGTCATTTCAAAATTATATCACATAAATAAACAATATTTTTTTGACCATTGAATCGTCGCGAACTTGAACTGGTCACTAGAGAAAAATAAGCAAATCTTTTCCTACAATAACTCTAAATTCAAAAAGATATAAATCTTTTGAAATACAATCGTAGCCAAGATTGAATATTTCGTAAATTTAAGCATCATCAACTTTTAAAGTAGGACAGTATATGAATCTAAATTATATCCACCCATACCCTTAATATGGTTTCTTAAACTGCATTTGATCGAGTTATTAACAACTATATTACATCAAAATACAGATAAATATGACAAACGGATTAAGATATAGTCTTCTGCCTCCAGCGGCCCCCAAGTGAATTGAATTTGAGACCCCTGATTTAGAATAAAAATTACTGGTTAAAAGACAAAACGCATTAAAATATCAGTTACAATTGGAATATATTGACCGATTACATATTATTCTTAAATGGCCGTTAATTAATAGACATCTTTAAAACATAACATAACTTGTAGTAAGGTATTCAATGAATAAAAGCCTTCTAGTTTATATAAATTATGTAAAATAATGCAAATTTTATGAAAATATAAATCAACGGAAAAATAACTAAAGATTTGACACACACACAGCAACATAAACATAGGTACTTTAAACGGAGCATTTCAGATATTTAAAATTTTAAAGAAAAATGTATCTATGTACATCTAATTGTTTTCATTACAAATTCGGATCCATAAAAGAATTCCAACACTTAAAATATTTTGACATGGAGCAAACAGACTAAAAATGAATTTTAATTTTAAAAAGGACAACAGCACTCTGCAAAAAGTGTTTTGAAAGGTCTCTTACATTGCTTGTATGTTTTTTTTAATGTCCACTGCAGAAAATATGTAAAAGCAGTAAAAAAACAAAAATTAACATTAGAATGGTCGTAATTTTTTTGTTTATACCTGTAATGGTCAAGGTGTCAAAAATGACACGGAGCTTAAAAGTACAAATATATTTTTTTAATGAGCTGTGATTTATATACTAAGGACATTATTAACAAAAATTTGCACCAATCATAATTATCGTAATATGCATAATTATAGTTATTTAGTTACATAACCTGCATACGACATATATAATTTTTCTTCTTATAGAACTCTCACCATAAGTAACTATCAATCCCAATTTTGTAACAAGGTATTTAAGAGTTATTTTTACATCCAGTGCTCTAATATTTACATCTTTTGAAACACGATCGTCAATGACCAAGATCGTGTTCCAGCATTTGTTAAATGCCATTCTAATGCATCTTGACCATCTGAAAGAAAACCAGCTGAAATCCTTCTGCACACTACTACTTAAGTAGCTCTACGGTGAGTCTTTGATTTCTAACGGATTTTTGCTCAAAATTGAATGAAAATTTACATATTTCTCTGGACGATTTCTATTAAGGGCTCTTGACATCTCGTTTGAAGACTATGGGTCTCAGCTCTTGAATACATTCCTTATTAATATATTTCATGTAATATTCAAGGAGTTATTTAATTACAAAGAAGTTGACCGACTTTTGAACATACTCTCGTCCCCTACGCCCCCAGGAGTTCCTTTAAGTCAAAACAAAGACTACAATTGATATTTGCATTAAATACCCTAGCGGATCAACATTTTTTAATGCACAAAATGAGTATCCTTCAAGTCTTAAATTAAAGCTTAAAGCTGAAGTTGAAAAATGGGCCAAAAAAGCACTACTCATAAAATCCCAAACCCGTTTCATTTAGTACGTTACTATTCTCATCTAGTAAGTGAAAAGGTATGTACATGTATTAAAATATTAGAAATTCTGGGAAAATGAAAAAGATTTTTCATGGATATAAAATTAGCTAAAAAGAAATGTAAATTCAATAAACAATGTATGTAGATATGTTATTCAATCCATTTATTCTCTGACTCCATCAGGAGTTCAATTCCCCTTTCAGTAGGTACATCATACATTGTTTCTCCAAGGTTCGTTCTTATGGTACGAAGGGGAATACGAGAGAGGAAAAATAAATAATAATCGTAATAATAAAAAGTATAACATAAAAGAAAAAAAAGGTTCAAAGATCATTCGTTTCTTTCTTGTTTTCTTTCTATGTAGACTTCGCCACCAACTCCTACCCTATTTCTTTATGAGGGAGGGGACCCCGAGTTGATCTTGTTTTTATTATTCTTCTTATCATTTTTATTCTATCTTCTTCTTCTTCAACACCACCTTTAGATAAAGAAGAAGAAATATATAATAATATACCTATAGGATATTATTCTGTCTCTCCTCGACTATTGAAATAATAAAGGAATACAACACACACATAAACACATTGTTGTATGAGTGACTATTGATTTTGTAACAGTGTTTTTTCTTTTTTTTCTTCATCTCCTGATCCTCGTTTCACATCCTCATGGAAGTCTTGTGCCTCTGTATGTTTATCGATGTATGTAGGAAGTGATTCCATTCTTTTTGTCAAATAAATAGTCGACATCACATAAAATTCAAGGGATTGTATTTTCTTTATCAGCCATTACGTTCAAATGAGTCTTTGATTGCGAGCGAAAAGAAAAATGTGTATTATTATTATTATTCGTTTGTATAAAGGTTGGAGCATCTACATATGTATGCGTCAAGTCAACAAGAAACCAAGTTTATCTGAATGATTTATAATATGAGTTAGAACTGTTATCATATTCTTGAAGACATTCTCTTTCGTTTGTATTAATAGTATATTTCGATTAATTAAATACTGACTCCAATAATTGCAACTTAATTAGAGGGGGGGGGGGAAATCCGGCCACAATCAAGAATAAAAAACATCTGGTATTTCTGACTATGTAGTTACTATTACTATGATTCATGGATTAAGTTGATTCTTAATAGTTCTACAACAGATGAACTGTTTTTAGACAAATGCAACTAAATACATCTCTGGGGCTATGAAAACGATGAAAGTTCTTTCAGGAACCATATCAGCATCATATGCAGTTGACACATTGACACATCCGATTACTCTATTTGATATACAACAATCCTGTGTTTCTCGATATAAAGTGACATTTATAAATGACACCGAAATATTATTTGGCCGTTATATTAATGAAGGAAAAAAAACTACTTCAAAGTGGGTTTTCTCCTTTTCAATATTTAAAAAACAAACTTGATTTAGTGTTGACTTGACACATATGTATGTAGTTATCTATGTACATACGTAACGGTTGAAGAATCGTTCTTCAATTTCCACCATATACATACATACAAATCTGCTGAGATTTGAAACATCTTCTCTATACAGCCACTTTTTTTTTCTAGAACTTTATAAGAAATTTGAAAAGAGTTATAATATAATTAATCATTAACAAGATCTTTCATTATCTCCATGGGCCAACGGAATAGTTCCTTTCCAGTTACTGGCCACCCCACCATCAAACACAGTGCGCAGCCCCCCGTGTATGTATTCAATTATAATTTACATACATTAGAGATTAGATTCACGACATAATCTCGTCTTGACAAAGATTCCAAGCTAGCTAGCTCATCTTTGGACTGGGCATATTAATATTGTTGGGCCTTATCCCATGGATTTTCCTCATGGAAATGGTTCTCTGGCCTGATGGAGTCTATATAAATACGTATCAAAATCAAACTTATATAGTCAATATGCCCCATTAAATCAGGCTTGTGTAGTTAATGTGTGGGGTTAAACTTGATGAGCAAGTTTGTTGAGTTAGACGGGTCAGGGGTTTGAGGGGAAAAACATACTTTGTTTCGAGTCGGTCTTGGGCTCAATGTTTTGAGGCTCGTATCGGGCTTGACTTTTTGAACTCAATCCAAACTTTGATTTACATACATACGTATATCCTCCCCCCCCCCCCCTCCTCCAACAAAAAAGTCCTGATAACGACTCAAGAATAAACGAAATGAAAAAAACAAAAAACAATAGTACTTTCAATCAAATGGAACTCGACTTTATTTAAATATCTCATCAGTCTATGACAATTTTCAATATATAATATTTATTTGTATTTCTAAGATATGTATGTAGTGATTTTTCTATATACTTAAATATGTATTCGTTTATAGGTATATATTAAATATACCTATGTATGTAGATATACGTTTCTAAGTTTTTGAGCAACCTTATCTATTGATAAGATATATATATATATACATATTGATGCTTTTATTTATTTATTTAACGTCTTAAAAATACTTTATACCTACGTTTTTGTCAGGGTTTATTTTTGTTGTCTAACTTTTTTCATAATACTAAAAATTAGTGATAAAATGCGTCAAATTTTTTTCTGTCAACTATAATGTGGCACAACTAATGGGTCAATACCATGTATGGTAGTAGTATCTATATTTATTCAATTAAATTTATTTTATCAAAAAAGGCTTCTCAAAAAATTAATTAGTTCACGTGAAATAATTAGATATGTTTCATTATATTAATGGGGGAAAAAAAACACAAACTTTTTGATGATTGAGATTTTTTTTTCCTTCTCTCTAATGTTCGTCATGAGATCTTTAATATTCGATGCAATTACGAAACGGTTAAATATTTTTTTTTTTATATATTTAAGAAAAAAAAAGATCGTTTAAATTATCATTTTTGCAACATTTTAGACTCTTAACGTATTTAAAATACACTTTGAAGTAACATGACTTTGATAAGTCAAAATGATTTGCATGTAGCGTTCCTTCAAGTTAGGGTATTATATTAATAATTATTATTATAGCACCAAATATACTTTAAGTCAGACAAAGGGTTTGAAATGAGTCAACATATCACGTAAGAACAAGATAATTTTCACAATAAATGATAAATGTGATTAATAAAACGTGTTTATATCATATATTCATTCTGAAAGTCGATCATCTCGGAGGCATCAACCATAAATTTTTGGATTGTAATTAAAGAAACAAAAACAACATTTTAAGACATTTGTTCTTCTTGTTTAATAATCATATACTACTGTGATCAAAAAGTAAGGTGAATTTGCCAAATAAAACTCCCAGACATTAAGAAGACAGATAATTTTTTTCCTAGGTAGGTAGGGCTGTCTAAAAACAATTGCCAAGCATCTTCTTTTCAAAAGGTTTAATAATTATCTCCGAGTGACACTTGTTTTTGTAAACAGCCAAAAGTGATTTTTTCGATTTTTACAATGGGTGATTTTGTTGAGCAAAGAACATGCATCAAATTTTGTTTGCGGAACGAATATTCTTGTGTGGACACATTGAAAATATTACGGAAGGCGCCTTTTATGGTCCAACTATGGCACAAAAAAACGTTTATAAGTGGTACAACGAGTTCAAAGCGGATCGAGAACGCGTTGAAGACGAACACCTCTATGGACGATTATCAATGTTTACTGACGAGGGCAATGTCACAAAAATCAAAGATTTGGCGCTTGAAAATCGTCGATTGACAATTAGAGACCTTGCTGATAGTTTTGAAATATCATTTGGCTCAGCCCAAACCCTTTTGAAGGATGTTTTGTGTCTCAAATGTGTGTCAAAATTTCTCAATTTGTTAAAAAAAAGCGTCGGGTTGATGCGTGTGAAGTATGGCTGTCTTACTATCAGGACCACTTGAAATGCATCATTACCGGAGATGAGACTTGATTTTACGCATACAACCCTAATATCGCTAATCAATCTAATGCAGGGACACCGTTTTGCCACGATTGAATGTATAAAACCCAAATCGAAGAAGGCCTTGAATGCTATACCGGAGAATGACTATTCCGACTGTTTTGAGGACTGGAAAAAGCGTTGACAAAAGTGTGTTTCATCCGGCAGGGAATAACATGGATTTAGAAGACTAAATGAAAACATTTTATTAACAAATTCACCTTACTTTTTGATGTATTTTTTGTATTAGCCAATTTGTGACGTCATTAAAACCCTATGTTTAATGAATGAGTTACAATATAATGAAATATAAATCCATGATAATAATTGAATGTATCCAATGCAACTCTTCTTCTGATCAAATGATGATTATATCTATCTATTTACAAATCCTTAATAGAATTAAGAAATAATATATTAAATTAAATCCTCAATTAATACATTTGTAAATAGATTTTTTACCACTCATTTTATATATATATAATATATATAAAAACATAAACCTGTCTTTTCTTTTGTATGTTTTTGTATTTTTTTGCCCGAAAATAGAACTTTTAATCTGTTTTAATTATTTTGTACTTAATGTTATTATTTTTGCTTGTTTTTTTTTTTCTTCTTCTTCTTTTATTTATTCAGTTGCTAATCCTAAAATTAAATTGAAATACATTTATTAAATACACCTCTTTATATATATATATATATATATATATATATATATACATAGTTAGCAGCACAAGTGTTTAATAATATGTATGTATATTCATTTATAAAAATACATGGATATTTTTTGGGGGTGTGCATTCAGCTTTAAAGAAAGGAAGGTTGAAAAGGGGTTGTTAACTAACACTTTTTCTCCATAATGTTGCTATGAATTTTAATTAAGTATGTTGAATCTTAAGATATTCAATGTACATATACAAAATATGAAGAGATCTCTTTACAATATATGTATATGTACGTAAGAATTATATTGTAGATAAAATGCTACCCGTTTTTAATAGGGTTTTTTTAATAGTAATTTTTCTTGTTATTGGAATTTACAGCCATGTATACATATGCAGGTAAATTTTCTTTTCGTGAAATAGGTTACTTAAGTAACATACATATCAAATGTCAAATTAACTGTAAAGTACATATACTAAAAATAGGGAATTAATCATAAAGTGTACCCTGTAGTAGATAGCACAAGTTATCTTGTTGGAAAAAAATGAACACATATTTAATTAATTGAATTTATGGCGAGAAAAAAAAAAGAAGAGGTTTCTTAAGGAATTAGATTTATTGATCAAAATGGAGTTGTCATAATTAATAATTCCATTGATCACTAATCACACTCGTAAAAATAAAATAGTAAATAATGATTTGCATGTGTATTTAATATAAATTTCATTTCCAGTCTTTGTTTTAACCTTAAAGGGCTCCTGGGGACGTAGGCGGCGGGAGTAGGCACAAAAGTCGACCAAAACGTTTGTACTTAAATAATCCCTTGAAATTACATGAAACAGATGAATAAGGATAAATAATTTGAATACAATTTATATTTTACTCCTTTGATAATGAAGACACATTGAACTTTTAGGTATTACTCACCTTTTTTTTTTTGTGTGTGTGTATGTGCACATTAAACACTCACCATGAGACTTTTGAGTCCATCAAACAAAACAAAAATAAATAATAAACAGAACGTTTATTTTCAGGAAATATGCACCATAAAAGATTGAGAGAAAATATCCAGATGTTTTTATATCCTAAGATGATTTTTATGGTGATTATTATCACTCTCAATTAAGGGAAGTATTGAAAAAATAATAATTCACATAAACATGAAATACTCTGTATACATATGTAATTTCTTTCTAACAAGAAGGAAACAACAGTTATTGAAATATATGTATATATATATATATATATTTACAATGGCTGACTATACTTTAGTTCCGTAGTCTACAACCACTGCTCATTGATTTCCTCCTTTACTTGAGGCACTATATATATATATATATATATACAAGTATCCAAACAATGTTTTGTATTTTAATGTCTCTGAAGCACGCTTCACACTCATCAAAGGAAGATTTATTTTTAGTAGGTGGTTATTCCTTAGTAATTTACCATAGTTATTTTTGTTCTTTACTGCTAACAAAAAAGTAAACTTAATTGTTTCTTTTTTCTATGTACTTGTTGTTAGTATCCTCTTGGCTCTTTTTTAATAAAATATATATGTAACTACAACAAAACCACCCCAAACATATTCACTGTGAACGTTGCACATATTTAAAATACATACAGAGCTAACTGTTCTTCTTTTAAAATCTTATTTATCCATGGGAAATGGATAATTATGAATGTTATGACTTCTACATGTTGTAATTAAACAGAGATTGTAGAGGGGTTTTGTGGAGGCCCATTAAATAATTACCCACCGACAAACATAATGTAAAGCGTTGATATGAATAGAAGGGCTTTGGGATTCTTGTAGGGTTTTCCAAACACTCACAAAACCTTAGCATATGTAATTCAAATAAAGTGGGTTACAAAGTGTCCTAACCGAGCATAACCATTAAGAAAACAGCTGAAATCCTTCTGTGCATCCACCGTGTGTCATTGATTTCTAGCGAATTTTTGCTCGAAATTGAATAAAAATTTAAACATTTAGATGAATGATTTCTTCTTAGATAAGGATTCTTATCGTCACCTATGCTTCCAGGAGTTCCTTAAGGTCAAAACAAACTAAAAATGGAATTTGCATTAAATACACTAGCGAATCATTATATTTTTACGCACAAAATGAGTATCCTTCTAGACTTTAATTGAAGTTGAAGTTGGAAAATGGGCCAAAAAGGCTACAAAATAGAGGGTTCAATTTCTAAATAACCGTCAGATCTCGAATTTTTTTTTTTACACACTTGATATCAGGGTGCAAAACTGAATAACTTTTAATATAATTATACCCCTTAGGATTTTTGACTGTTGACCAGTATTATTAGTGGTACTTTTGGCATTTCAAATTTGTTGGCCTGTGTAATTTGTTTTTGTTTGTTTTTCTTTGGCGTCACGTTGTATTCAATACAGGTGGTTTTTATTGTTTAAAATTTAAAATTCAATATTTTCTGCTCTTCAAAATCAATTTCGATTCAAGTCTGAAGATAATATGTACAAAAAAAAGGACCACAATTTGTAATTTTACGTTAAAAAAAATCTTTGTTATTACTATAGGTATAAATAGTAGCCTAAAAAGATTTGAAATGAATGACTTCAGAAGAAATCCACAAATTTTGAACTTTCCAATTCTTCTTGTCAACAATTTATACTAAAGAAGTAAGGTACCGTTAATTAACTTTACTCTCAAGTTTTCTCCAATTTTAATCTCTCAACAAGTAAATTTTAATGTTATTACTCGAGTCAACATACCTGCAATAAAGTGAAATGATGGTGTATAAATTTGAGAAATGAAGAAAATGAATTATTTTATATATAAAGTAAATTTAATTGTTGTATCGGTTTCGTAGTGTAGTGGTCATCACGTCTGCTTTACACGCAGAAGGTCCCCGGTTCGAGCCCGGGCGGAACCAGTTATCCTTTTTCTACATCTGTCTTCATAATTTCTTAGGTTTTTATTTGATGAGCAAATGTATACATTGGTATATTAGTCAAAAACTGGATCAAGGAACATACATTATAATTTTGTTTGATTTTTTAAAAATATTTTGATAGGTTCTGTGCTTAAAAAAGGACAGAACAGCCAATTAAAAAAAATACGCCTGAGATGACGTCAAAATAATATGCCACCCTTGAAAAATGACCACATATCAGGCAATTACTTCTGAAGCAATTTATTATTAATAAATATGAAGTAATACTAATTTATTATTATTATTAATTGGTTCGAATTGTAAAATTGAATACCGCAAAGTCCTTATATTCCGTGGGGTCTATGAGCGTGACAGGTATCGTGGATCATTGCCGAAAGTTTTTTTTATTATTTTTCAGCTACTTTAAAATGTTTTGCAGCTTCATCATTGCTAAAAACTTTTTTATGTATTTTCTTAGAATTGTAGCCCAACATGTTTTGATCGATGAGTACTTACAGCAACTTGCTCTATTGTCAAACTGTTGCTATTTATGTCATCACTAAAATTAGTTTACTAAAATTTCTCCATAAATTTGATAAAATTCACATTTTCCAATATCGGATTACAATAAAATAGCAATTTAGTAACATCAAAGATGCAATCAGATTTACCTAAATTATTATCAATACTATGCTTATTAAACAAATCGGCAATTTGAATGTTTCATGATTGAAAATATTTTCTTCATAGAAGTTGAGAAATGACATACGATTCTGGATGCTAACAAACCACTGAAGTAATTTCATTTACTCCTTCTTCATTTAATTGTTCCAGAGCTGTTCTTGATCTTTGCTCGGAAATGCTGAAATCATTTCTTTCAACATTACAAATGTTCTCAATTTTTCTAGCTAATTCTCTTTTCAGAAAAAATTTCAAAATTGACCAAATACGCTCAATTGGATTGAGCATAGGACTGTTATGCCCAAGTCTTAAAACTTTGGGCATTATCCATTACCCGTGCTACTGGCTCTCCATATCTATCCTTTGCTTTTCTTAAGCATTCACGCACCCGGCTTACTCCAGGATTGAAGATGTTTTGAATGAAGAAGAGTTTTCAATTCACAAAATTTTAAGACTTGGGCCTTACAGTCCTATGCTCAATCCAATTGAGCATATTTTGTCAATATTGAAGTTATTCCCATATTGAACTTAAAAAGGTATAGTCTAAGAATTTCAATAAAATGCACACTAAGTAATTAAATATAGAGATAGAGATATTACTTGACATCATCATTGATATCCATTGTCAATAATTACAATGTATTAAGGATTAATCCCATATCTAAGAATATCTAGAAATTAAAAAAATCACATTTAGCTTAGTTAATCATTTAACTTTTTAACAATCGTCAATTGTGATTTCTGACTCGGTTTTTCATAAGGATTGTACTCTCATATAAGAGACCAAAAATGAGTAACAAATATTTGAAAGATCAATTCATAATAAAATGGAACTCTGAAATTGCCATAATAGTGTCGACAGGTACAAGGGATTTGAAACAGCCAGTTAAAAAAGATACAGCTGAGATGACGACAAAATAATACGGCAACCTTAAAAAATGACCACATATCAGACAATTACATTTGAAGCTGTCATAATTTTGCTGTTTTACCTAGAAACAGATTATTATTAATAAATTAAAAGTAAAACAGATTTATTAAGAATAATAACCATAAATCTGTTACTTCTAATGCTGGAGCTGTATTACGCGAGTCATTTTTTCATGGACTTAGAAAAAGTTGAATTTGAATTCTGCTCTGTCTAATATTGAATAAATTTACAATAAGTAATCAAAACAAATGAGTGTATTATTATTAATATAATATGCCTCTGTTGGCATTGCACCTAAAAATTACCTTACATTTTATAATTAAACGACTATTGTAATTTCAACCATTGACAAACCCAGTTCCATTGATTAATTTATACAAAATTTTCAATATCTAAGAAATTAGATGGATACACATAAAAGAAATATATGGATGAAATATTTTAAACTCTAAATGTTTTTTTTGTTTTTTTTGGAATATGCTGTTTTATTCAAATCCTGCTCTGTCCTTTTTTAAGCACAGAACCTATCAAAATATTTTTAAAAAATCAAACAAAATTATAATGTATGTTCCTTGATCCAGTTTTTGACTAATATACCAATGTATACATTTGCTCATCAAATAAAAACCTAAGAAATTATGAAGACAGATGTAGAAAAAGGATAACTGGTTCCGCCCGGGCTCGAACCGGGGACCTTCTGCGTGTAAAGCAGACGTGATGACCACTACACTACGAAACCGATACAACAATTAAATTTACTTTATATATAAAATAATTCATTTTCTTCATTTCTCAAATTTATACACCATCATTTCACTTTATTGCAGGTATGTTGACTCGAGTAATAACATTAAAATTTACTTGTTGAGAGATTAAAATTGGAGAAAACTTGAGAGTAAAGTTAATTAACGGTACCTTACTTCTTTAGTATAAATTGTTGACAAGAAGAATTGAAAAATTCAAAATTTGTTGATTTCTTCTGAAGTCATTCATTTCAAATCTTTTTAGGCTACTATTTATACCTATAGTAATAACAAAGATTTTTTTTAACGTAAAATTACAAATTGTGGTCCTTTTTTTTTGTACATATTATCTTCAGACTTGAATCGAAATTGATTTCTATAACAATTTTTCAATAGACACAATAATTTTGTTTATGATGCTAATCACTCTTCCTCAAATAGGAGCCCTGTCTCAACCTAAAGAAAGGATTACTACAAAACCCTTACCTCTCTACAAAATCAAGGGGGGGGGGGCTTTAAGAAAAAAATAAATGTGACGAAAAGCCCTGTCATAAATAAGTTTAAATCCCTAGTCAAATCCTTAAATAAAAGGAGTAGCAACCCCTGTTTTCAAACATCAAACGATGTTCATTTATTTTCTGTTTTTTCCTTATTTATTTTAATTTAAAAAAGGAATTCTACCGGAAAAATAAATAAATGAAAAATATTAAACTACAAGAAGAAACTAGCGATATCTTACGATTTATCAGATAGTAACAACATACATGGATGTTTCAGTCAGTGTAAATAAAACTCTTGGATTTTGAGTAATGAGACTTTTTTCTTTTCTTTTTTGTAAATTGTCCACGCATAAAATCACTCATTCATCGAATAAACAAACCTCAACCGAAAAAAAAGTTGATTAGATTTCATTTCTTGACTATTTTCAGTTGTAATTCTTATTTATGTGAAGGAGTAAATGAAGGTGATTTTGCAGACTTTGGGTATACATTTTAATATGATTGATGAATGTATTAACGTTTTTGGAATGGATGCAATCATTAATAAAGGAGTTACTTGTGCCTCTAAGGCCTTAATTTCTGACTTTGGACGAGCATTGTAATACGTACATACTTTTTTAATGAGAGTTGCAGATCAACCCACGCCACCGGCTTTGCTAATTCTAATGAATGGGCAATTTTGCAATGTAAGTTTTTTGAATCTTATACATATAAGTCAAAAAAAACAACTTGTATATGTATTTGAAAAAATCATTAAAATGAACACTGGACACAAAGATTAAAATAAACCAAAAAAATAAATTGATGTTTCAATTTGATCACTTACATATTATATCTACCATGAACAGAAAACTACGATTATGTCTCAGATATACTAGAGTTATAATTTAGAGCTCGACGAGCCAAAAATTATCAGTCACATAGAAATATTAGCAAATCATGTAATGATTAATAAAAATATCTCAAATTTCCATATTACAACAACTGTGCAGCTCTGAGGCTCTTTGTTCTAAGAATAATGCTTCAAATGGAGAATATGAAATAGAAACAAACTGAATAAATGAGACTGAATATTTTGTTCTAATACTTTGTCAAGTTATCATTAATCCAAGATAATAAATGTTGTAAATTAAAGTAATATAGTTACTTTTGTTTTTAAATAATACGAGGACATTACTTTTGAAAGGTACTATACAATGAGTAACGTATTATTTTACCTAGTTACATTTTTTAAAATTGATTAATTAGGATATCCAGTTGAACCAAGAAACAAGAGCACGTTGTTGTAAAATAGCCAAAGCAAATTTTTAAATATAACTTGTAGCAAAAACAATGGCTATTATTACTCCAATACCAGTCAAGTTACTTTATGATAGAAGTATTTTTGTGAAATTACCAAGACTTTACTCTCAAATGTGGACTTTAGACCTAATTTATGTGAAATTTAATAATATAAACAGCATTTAATGATCTAACAAAATTTGACTCTACTTATTTCACAAGAGTTCATTCACATAAATGGCCTACTTATTAAATATACGAATCCTTTCATTAACTTGAAATATTAATGCATTCAAATAATAATAAGATAAATTCGATAATATCATTTTTGTATTATTATTGTTTTTCTTACTCATGAAGAATGCTTCTACTCCTTACAACAAAATTTTGAAAGACTCTTTGCTATAAGTTGAAAAAAGATTCTCAGAGATTTGATTGCCTCATTTGACACATTCAATCTCTTTGATAAATTAGGGTATAAATATTTTGTGCCTTGTTTTTGAAATTAAAATCTTGATTTATTTATTTGTTGTTGTTTATTTGTTTTGTTTAAATGTTTGTGTGCATTCAAACATGATGATGACATATATACATAAAAGGACTGAGCACGTTTTTTCCATTACGAAGAATTCATTTTAAACGTCTTTAAAACAATTTTTTGTCCAAATAACTTTTTTTTGGTTCTTTGTAGTATATTAATATTTTCAGTGCCCAAAATTGGTACTACCAGCATTTCAATACAATTATGACTCAAAAGTATAAAGCGAAAATATCGTTAAGGGACATGCACTTACTAAAGCGTCTTTTTTTACCTGTGGTGTGGGTCAGCTTAGAAATTTGAAATTTTTTAACAATTAAAGACAATTTTCATTATTTTCTTTTATTATTTCTATGACACAATGGCTGTGGATGTACTGGATATCAAATTAGTCGAGTACTATTTATTTTATGTGCATTAGTAGACTAATTTACCAACATATATCCATGTGTATACCGAACAACACGTGGGCTTTGTAAATGTAGCACATAGCAAATATTGAACACATTGATATTTTAGTAATAAGAGGTTATTTTTAAGAAAAAAATGATATTCATGTTTTTTAGCCATTTTATCTTTATCTAAAAATGTATTGTATAAAAATAAATTATTGATCAATTCAAAAACTATAAAAATGCGAGGTTGTTATTATCAAAGTTTGAACTTAATATCTATATATACATGATATTCTAAAGGTTACACAAATAATAATTTAATATCATTGGTCTAAAATGAGAAATTAGGGTGTACATATATTGATAATTAATTTGATTAATGAGCTGAATACCCTAGCTTATACATATATTATTTTAGCCTCCCTTTTTTTGTAAAGTGGTCATGACGTCAACTTTACACGTACATAGAAGGTCCTGGGCTCGAGCCTGGACTCAATCAACATTTATTTTTTGTATTCTACCTCATGTCGTATTTTATAGCTCTTACAGTTCTTAAGCTTGAGTACCCTGAATTCATTTTTCCATTTTAATTTCTTGACATTCCAAATGCACCAATAGGAACAATTTAGATAATACTGCTCCAATAAAAGTCTTAAGATCTTCAACATTTTTCTTCTTTCACACGTAGCAATTTCATAAAATGAATAAAAGACAACCGCAGCCTTGCCCATGTTTTTAAAGTAGTCTTTTGGTAGAGGTTAGGAGACCCAAAATTATTACTTCGTATAATGTAATGTCATTTGTACTTTTCATAGAAAAAGTTGCCAGTGGTATTAAGCTACTTAAGGGTGGTCGATGGAAAGCAATATGCATATCACAATTCCTCACTTTGTAGCATTTTGGATAATTGTCCGATATTAAGGATATTTATTAAATAATTATTTTATTTTCATATGCTCATCATAAGTAAATGTATTTATATTACTTATGTTCATGTAACCAGATAAATAATCAATTAAGATATGTGTACGATAATATTTTTAAAACCTTTGAATGCCCCAACGGCCCCCATTCTGATTTACGGAGCCAAATGGACGCAAGTTATTTTAAACATCCCCGTTAAGAATAATTAGTCTAAAGTAATCAAATTCTTGTCAATTAGCTTACTATACTCCTATCAAATACGATATATCTTTGTCCACTAATTAATTAATAGACTTGTAAAAGTACATAATATAATAAGACGTTTGGGATTTATCGGAACGTGTACAATTATTCATTAGTTTAAGGAAAAAGGGTCATTATCCTTGTGCGAATCATTTTACAAAATAATTAGTTAATATTAATAAAAGTGACTGCTTTTTCTAAATAAGATTTAAAAATTTATGAAGACAGAAATTAAAAACTGAAAGATGGTTCCGCCCGGGCTCGAACCGGGGACCTTCTGCGTGTAAAGCAGACGTGATAACCACTACACTACGAAACCGAGGTACTTTTTAGGGGAAATAAATTATTTATATAACAAATTTTAATCTATTCAGCTCATCTATCAAATTTATTGAACTTATTTGATGAACTACTTGCAGTATAATATTGAATTTATGTATATAAGTATCTACTGAAGAATTTGATTTATTCAAAGGAAATAGTTGTTTTTGTTTCTTATTAACCTTAATTGTACTAAATACACCTGGGCATAATAGTTATTTAGATGCACATTCTAAAAATATCATAAGCTTTCCATATTTTCCTTTACTCAACATAAATTGAAAGGTTGACACATGATATAACTGTACATTACAAAAAAAGAAGACAATAGACAAAATATTTTTTTTAAATTTATAAAAACATTGGACAAGAGAATTTAATAGATATAAAATGACATTAGTCATTTCGTACATTTTAAAAATTCGTAGATCATGAATTATGTTAATTTCATGTTGATTTTGGCAAAGTTGATAAAGAATTTTATCTTCATCTTTATTTATATACCTTTTCACATACTAAATGAGAATAGTGACACACTAAATGAAACAGTGACATACTATTTGGAACAATTCCATATTATATGTGAATTAATATATTTTTTCTTCATATCCTTAATGACGAGACGTACACCTGAAGAAAAGAAGGTTCGACAGTAAAGAAAGGTACAAATTTGTGCAACCCATTCTGCAAATGGGTGGTTAAGTCGAGCTATTGACAGACAACGGGATAAACGTGGAGGCGTGTTCAACTCCAAGGTACTCGATATTCATCGAGAACACATGGTCAGCCTTATCGAAGGCAACTGTTTAATAACATTAAGTAAAGGCCATTGTTGATTCCTTGTGATCAACGTGTTTTGAAGCAAACCGTGAGATGCCAATTGGATGGGATGTCCTACACATCGAAAAATATATGGTTGCAACCCAAAAAGGAACTGGAGAACAAGGTTAAACGAAATCATATTCTCAAATAGAATGAAATTATTCTTATTTAGTAGGTTGCTATTCCATTTAGTTAGTTACTATTATCATTTAGTATGTCACTACTTAAAATTTTTCAAGACTGTTCCATTTAGTATGTCATTATTCTCAAATAAAATGTGAAAAGGTATAATCTATGTGTTTTCTGAGTTTTTTTTTAAAGGTATGATTTTAAAGAGATACCTGAAATACATACGTGCGTTTATGCCAATAAACAAATAAAGCTAACAAAATCTGTAGATTTATGTCGAAACAAACTTTATTGAAATTTATCCCTCTCTGAGTTAAATGAATGAATGAATAATATATCAAGTGAATCCCTCTCTCTCTCTCTTTCTCAATCATCTTCACAGATCTATTTACCTATTTTATGCATACACATACAATCTGCAATGCGCACAACACTTTATATTCATACATAATACACAGAGATACGAACGAGTACATAACAACAGCAGTGCTATAAAACAGTCACTCAAGTTAATGATATCAATATCAATATTGCAGATCTTTTTGTAAGTTGACCGTGAAATGAAGAGTCCTAATCCAATACATACAAGAAAAAAAATGCATGATTGTGCTGGTTTTTTTTATATTATTATTATTATTATTATTTTAGTACCTTCAATGAGGCAAGGAAATGAGGTCATTTCCTCAATTAGATTTATGACTATTGACTCTCTGTAGTTTTGATTATCTCTCTCCCTCTCTCTATATATACAAACTAATATATTCTTTGCATGGTGGTTTTTTGTGTAAATATCTGAGATGTTTCATTGAAAATATCTTTCAAAAAACAATACAAGGAAAAAAAACAGTCTTTTTTCATTTTCTAGCTATTTATACTTCATAGGAGTAGATCATGATTTTTTTTACTATTCTTAATTTTGCTACTTATAAACAAAATACCTAAAAGTGTGGTAAACATATCTTTTAGATAAGTGTCACTATTTTATGGTTCATAACTTTTTTAAAAACATTATACATTTGAACGTGCGATTTACCCTTCTAAAGAGTGATGAATATAATTTTTGCTAAATAGGCGTGTGTAAAATAAAAAGAAAGAGAAAATGAACCTGGTAACTCTGACAATTTGATGAATGTTGGGAGGGATGCAGCTTGAGCTGTCATGACGTTTTACAGAGTTACAACCTGCTATTCTCCTTTATATATACAAATGAAGACATCAATAATAAATAATAACATTATGTATGTATACCATAGATGAGAGGCAGAAAGTTAACTGAAATTAATGTCAGAAAATCATATATTTTTAACTAATAATTATGCGAGGACTTGAGCCCTTTTTGTATACATTTTATTTGTTTTATCAACCTTAATGCATGTATTCCTTCATGTGAGATGTTTACTCTTAGGTAGATGTTCTCCCCTCAGTAATAAAGAAAAAATGATAACAGCTTTGGAAAACAAAAAGTACTGTTCGATGTTCCAACTTCACAAAATCTCGCACACGGTATTTTGCATATTATTTACATTCTTAGTTATGACTACCAGATGGTGCTGCTAGATACATATTTAGCATGACTTTTTAAGGATCATTATTTGCTCCAAATCGCATCTTCGAGAGGACTAATTGAAAAATAATAATAATAATAATATAAATCGTAGAGCAATAATAAAGAATAATAAAATTAATAAAGAAAGGTCATATGCAAGGAACTGCATTTCCCACAAAAAAAAATCCTAGCACTGTTTCTATGAAACATCTCACATATGGTGTAAGAAAAAGGATTTCATCCCTTAGCAGAAGTAGAATAAAGCAGAGAAGAAACATTCGAATAATTGTAGCCTTGAAAGCAAAAAAGAGGGGGAGGTTTTGACTAATTTCCTGGATGAGATAACGTTGTTTTTTCTATTTTTACTTCTTTCATTCATCAGACTTGTAATCACGTTATTTTAGATTGTTATATATATATATTTATATGTTATTTTCTTTGGTACGTCATCAATCAATATGGACGATTACATTCTAACTCCTACATAATGTACTAATGTACATACATATTTAGTGCTCCTTCATTTCTAAAGAGGGAAAAGGTAGATGTAATCATTTTCATTGTAGAAGTGATTAAAGAAAAAAAAAAAACTCAAGTACTTATATAGTAATATGTATGTAGTAGCCAAGAAGAGCTTTATTCACTTATTATAATAATCTTTCTTAAAATTTGTAAAGGGATGTTTTATTTTGAAGAAAAAAACCACCAAATACATAAATAAAAAATTTTCATTAGTAAATCTCTTCAGGGTTTTAACATACATAACACTACATATTATTAAAAGTATGTATGAAAAATAAATAGATTCTCATATGCCAATGACATTCTGCCATCATGCTCATCATAAATATGATGATGATGTGAGGAGGGGGGGGGGGGAGGGGTATTGCCCCTGAGATATATGAATCTTCATGATAGATACTAAAGCTTTCAACAAATCGTTTTATGTAGGAAAATATGAAGTTACTAACACTTTAGTATGTGGATGTCACCCTGATCTATAAAGAGCTATAAAGTAATGGGGTGGGGGTTCTTGAACTATGAAAAATTAGTGTTGTTATTTGTAGATGAGGGTTGTGTGAAGGGGAAAATTGTCATGTAAATATTACAAATATATATATTATTCAAAGTTGTGTGAAACAGAAGTAAGCGTCTGTGATTTCTCAGACTGTTTTTACTTTTAAAAAAAACTTTACTTTGATGTTTGATGAAGTTTTTTTTTTTTTCATGGTCTTTAATATTTATACACAGAATATTTTTTTTGTTTTTTTTTGCTTTTTAATGTGTGTGATGTTTCATAATTCTACATAGATTCAAAAATATAAATAAACTTGCTATATAAGCTGTTGAAACATCTTACAAAGATGTTTTCTCAACACGGGGGATATTTGTAGTGCGTAAAATTTTGGTTAATTTTCTATTCTACGTTGTAGCAATATATTATTTTATAAGACACTTGATAAGTCAATAATAATAATAATTAATTTAGCAGCATCTATAGGATTCTGTACTTTTGATGTTAGGTCTATTTAGAAAAAGATTGAAATCCATTTACACTATATAAAATATTTATGTGCATATGTATATAAAGTCTTAATACTCCTCTCCTGGCCTCGATATCAATGCCAAGACCAAAGCAGCAAGAGTGTAAATATTTCTATTGTCAACATGGTCAGATCAATTCAATAATCAACAGATGTATACAAATTTATTACTACTCTTATCATCCTAATAGGAACTAATAGATGCCAAATATTAGCATATCAAGATTCAAATCAAGAACATGACTTAGAAAGGCTCAATAGTAAGGTTCTTAAAATATGTACATGCATTTCCGTATTTTAAAATCCTTGCGGCCAACTTTCCTGACACACTAAAAAGGATAAGATATATATACTAGCATACATAAATCAAATATATGATGGATCGAACAGTCTTTGGACCCACAAAAGACCCTAAATCAGCTCATGCAGAAGAAACAATACAATTTAACTTTTAAATAGCTAAATATAAACCATTTAAATGTACGGTTCAAGAATTATTTATTGCATGACGTGTAGAAACATGGTCTATTTGTGTCAAGTCAACAAGAGAGCAAGTTTCTTTTTAAATTTTGAAAAGAAGAAAATGTGAAGGTCCTGAGGAGCCACATGTTACTCTGGATCAATAAGGTTGGTGCCGGGCGTTCATATGTGTGGCAGCAGGACTCTGCTCCATGCCCCACCTCCAAAATTATTTGAAGGTGCCTTAGTGATAATTTTTGTGATTTCATACCACCAAACATCTGACCGCCTAACTCCCCAGACTTGAACCCCAAGGACTATTTCGTGTGGGGCACAGTTTAGCGACACACTAACAAGTCTCCATCAACACAACGAAGGAGTTGACCAAAAGGATCACGAAGGAGTTCAAGCCCTTGAAGAAAGACGTTGTCATCATGACATGCTTGAGATTCCACACCAGGATCGAGGCCGTCATTGCCGTTAGTGGCAATTTTATCGAACAAAAAATAAAGTATATTAATTCAATTTTCAAATGGTGTTAGTTTCATTAAAATTAGTTCATTGGTTTTTGAGATATCTAAGTTTAAAAAAAAATTAAATTTGGTTGTCAAAGATCGCACTCACCATGTACATAGTCATAAATACTGGTGGTATTTTTTTCCTATATACAGTTGCAATTATTGGAGTCATTATTTGATATATCGAAATATACTACTATTAATACAAACAAAAATAGAGAATGTCTTCAAGAATAATATGAGTGTAGTTCACACTCGTTTTTGAAATATTTCAGGTAAACTTGATTTCTAGTGGACTTGACACATTTGGAGTCTCACAAGTCAATATTTGACTCTCATTGGAGCTTTAGCATATTTGAATAGGTATAATAATATTCATGCATTGTTTTTGGCTATTTTGTTTTATTATTATTTTTTACAAAAGGTAAAAAAAATTTATATTTACTACTATTAAAAGATAATTATTTCTATTTGTTTAATAGCCCCTTTCATCCATATATATTAGAGAGGATCGTGTTTTTTGTTGTTTTTTTTTGGTTTTTTATTGGAGGATAATCGTTTTATGATGATTATAATAGACTATACATTTATATTCCATACTTCGTGGTTTACTTTTATTAGAGGGTTATTAACTTTTGAATAAAGTACGCACATGTGTTGTTTTATACATATTTAAGACAGTAGTAGCAGTAGTAGTAGAGTAGTGGATGATGATGACTTTATGATTCCAGCATTGTTTGAAATCATAGTATGCTACAATTGTGAACTATTATCCTTGATAGAGTGCAAAATTCGTCTTACATAGAGAGTAGTTTTGAGAAGTAGAAAAGTTTATGAAAGTATTCTACAGAGATAAATTCAAAGTTGTTTAAATGTCGTTCAGAGCAATTTAACTGAAAATTTTTTAAACGGATACAATTTAAATCAATAATAAATATATTCCATGTGGCGTCACTCAACATCAAACATTTTTCTCTTTGGTCTCATCTGCAGATGAGAAATGGCACAAAGTGGCTCAATAACTTTAAGTTTAATGGAAACAAACTCATCTTAAGTTATAAGAAGTTGTTATGGACAGTAGATAGGTCTAGGAACCTACAAAATGGTATGTGGCCCATAACAGCACTTTAAAAGTCTCTCCATCACTAGTAACTGAAACAAAATTGATCCCACTGATGGGCCTGCAGAGCATTTAAGCATCATTTCGTCTCAATTTTTGATGTAAATTATGATAATCAATTTTTAATTTAATTATATTTTTTTCCCCAAGAGTGAAGTCTTTACTTGATAAAAATAATACATACATAGATAGCGAAAAATAAATGACGTATACAAAAGGAAATTTGCGTTTTATATATATATATATAAACATCTTTGTTTAAAATTAATTTCCTATTTGAGACCTCAACACTCTAAAATCAGTAAACTAAAAATTAAAACATATAATCAATAAAATACTAGCAATACTCTTTAGAATTCGACATAGAAACAAAGAAACAAACAAAAAATAAAAACCACGAGACGCAATAAAACATTGAAAGATGAACAAACAAAATGAGTCGGTAGCATTTTTGTACTTTTGGTATTGTTGGATGAGTAATTCAAGCGACTTTGCAAAGACATTGTCAAGAGAGATGGAGCACCTTTGACCCCCTCAGCTACATGATTCTATCCTCGGCTCTGTGACTTGGGGATCTTCATATATAATGCTGAGTATCTGGCTGCAGCTCCAATCATGATGGCTCTCAGCCTTTGTTCTTCTATCAACTTGATTTCTGAAATTAGTTGAGCAATATAAGCTTAGCAGTTTCTATTTGTAACACTAATTGAACGTTACTAATACATTTTTGATTTAAATATTTTAGTTTGGGTTCTGAACGACATAGAAAACATATTGGATTTATTTACCCTACTCTGTACAAACGATAGTCATTATCAAAAAAAGTGGACGGCTATAAAGAGATGAAGTTCTCAGCCTAGATTCGTTTTACTAATTTGAGATTCTACTCCAAATTAAACACGATTATTGTGAAAGTAATTGTGGACAGATCTGGATTGTGTATCCACCCAATTGACGAAGCTTCAAATGGTCAAGCGGTTTAAATTCTTGTGTCAGTTGGATTTTTTATAGATGTAAAATACAATGAAGTCACAGAAATACTTAACTTTTGTTGCCAAATAATGCTATGAGTTGTAAGGATTTTGATACTAATTACTTATAATCTTGCAGGATCTGATCGTATGGTACATTAATTCAATAAAAATATTTAATATTCTAATCGAATTCTTTTTTTTTTCTATCCCCCCCCCCCTCCCTGGTTTTATTGAGTTGCTTCTTTTATTTTATTCTCAAGAAAAAAAAAATGCAAATTAGAGAATAAAAGTTTCTTACTTTATTCAAAATCTTAATTCTTTAAGTAATTCAATTTTATAAACTACTAGTAGATAATGGAAAATAAATTCGTAATAAATATAATAAAAAGCTTAAGAAAGTAAAATATCTAAGCTTCTTCTACATTAAGATTGAATAATTTATATACTTACGATTGTAAACTTACTACCTACTACTTACTAAAATAAAAGTAATCAGCATTTGTATTTGTAACCATTAGAAGGAATGATTATATCAGAGTGCCTTGCTCTTCATGCCAATTTGAGTTTCTACAGACATAAATACTTACAAGTGAGATATGATGTATTTTTTTATTTTTTTTTGGGGGGTTTTTTTTCGAATTGATGTGATGAAAAAGGTGTTTTTTTTTGTTTTTTTTTTAATGAGCCCTTTTCTTCCCAACAGAATGAACAAATATTAAAATAGCAGTAGTAGACTCTTTGGCAACAAACAACATAATTTATATCCCTCTGTGCTTATCGTTAAATATATACATAAAACGAATTCATAATCAACCAGATTTTTTTTTTTAGGGAATCAAAGTAGCATTTCCTTCCTTTCGAGGTACATGTTGATTTTGTATGGTAGTCGTGCTTGGTGCACGACCTATTGAAAGAGGACCACACGGGATGGATGGATGTATGGAATGTTTCGTGCCTCTATCTTTCTCATGTGGATGATTTATTCTCTCCCTCTTATTCTTGTTCATTTTGTATAAATCATGATATTTTGTAATTTCCATGGTGGTTGAATCTTGAGAAGAGCTCCCCCTCCCTTCATTTAGAGACAAAGAAGGGTAAAATGATTATTATTATTCCTCAGTGTGAGGAAGAGTTTTTACGAAGAGTATTTAATTCCACTTTCATTGTACATGGTGTATGTACCATGGTCAGAAATCAATAAAATACATTATGAAGACAGACAACATTCAGATGAGAATTACATATGGTATAAATATACATACGACTGAACATCCAGAGGAGGAGGAGGTCATTAGATCATCATTCATAAGAGATGTGAAAGAAATCAGCTGTTAGAAGAAAGAAAGAGAGTGGATTATTTTGTGTACATATATGAATCAATTAGATGTAAATTGTCCACTCTGTGGTGGGTCGTTTTATATGTAAAATAAACCAATATATAAACATATGTCTATATCTTATTTTATAACAAAAGTTCAATAATAATCTAGTGGTTTATTTTTTCAAGAGATGTGAGCTTTTATGTTATTAGTAAAGGTATAACAATATACATATGTAGCCAGAGCAGTATCTGATATCTCAATATGTCAATTTCTTTCCCTGATTTTTTTTTCTTTTTGTACCTGCTTGATTTACATAATTATTATCTAAAGTGTGTATCGTCAACCCACTTTAAAAAAATTTAATGTGACAGGAAATTATCAGTCTCAAGTATCTTTTCTTTTATGTTGGACTCGTGATACACCCAAAAATGAGGATCCTAGATACATAATATGTACTACGTATGTTACTTCACCCCCCCCCCTCCCCCCCTCTCTTAGACATAAACCATAAATAATGTCCAAAAAGAAATAAAATACTAGGTCATATTAGAAATTATTGGTTCTCTAAAACGTTAGCATGTGTTGCACCATTGAGTCTCGTTATTTTCCAAACTTCACAAAGGAAAGGATGTATTTATACTTTCATATAATAAAATGGTACAGAAAAATATGCTTAATTTAAGAGCTGCTACAAATGTTTTAGGCTATTAAAATAGCAAGGGAATGCTAAACTATAAATGAATCTTTTAGAGATTTAACAGAAGATATCCACAAATTTATGAGAGTCTAAAAAAAAGTTAAGCTCTTCTTCAATCAAGGAGATAGAAATCTGTGAGTGTAAATCCCTGATTATGGCTTTCATTGACAAGTAAGAGATATGTAACCTTATGTACTTATGTGGACTAATATGATTGGGATCTCAAGTGTCATAACCGTATAAACCAGGGGACGATAGGGAAAGTACAGTTTTTGAGGTGATTTTTTATATATTAAATTCAGAGTCCCTCAGCTTAAAATTTACTTCCTACGACCCTGCAAATGTTATTTAGAAGAATCTACTGATTTGTTATTCTCTCTCATAACCATGTGTATTTTCAATTTAATTATAATTCTGGTACAAAATGCATTATTATGAAAACATTGAAGTAACTATCAAAATTAATAAAAAATATATAAATAAATTAGTCAATAAAATATGTTCGTTCATTAAATGAATTTTCAGTCATATACAGACAGCATTTCCCTGTTTGATCAGACCAGATTTACCTTACATATACCTTTTAAATAAAATTCACAATTTACATACAAAGGAATAAAATGTGTTTAAGTTTAATTGAAACATGCCTCGAGTCTCAAACAGTCTGATTAATCCACAAATTACCCAAACTGCTACACGCAAAAATAATATGCTATAAATGTTGGTACACCAAAATTGGATTGGGAACTTGCAAGGGGTTGTATTCCCAGCCCAGACTTTCAAATTTTATATAACTCCATTTTAAATACTAGTTACAAGGAAAAATTGAGACACCTATACAAGACTGACCACTTCTTTAATATGAATTTAAACCCATTGAATGACAACTATCAACATGCCAAGTACCAAGAAGCCTAATGGTTCTATTCTAGCATCATTGTCTAGTTTTTATGTTTGATTAATATGCCTTTTAGGAGGGATTAATTCAAGAAAACTTTCTGAGAATCAAACGTTCGTTGCCGAAATTGATTTTTAGGACTCTGTTCCCAAAAAAATAACAAACCAAATTGCTTGTAATTTGAGGCATGATTGTAACAAAATCGTTTCTTTTCACTTTGTGTATAATTGTAGTGTACAAAATTGTTACAACTTGGTTAAGCAGATTGTACAAGTTAAAATAGAAAAATGAGATGAATAACTTTAAATGCTGAATTTACGATGTGTTCCTTTTGTTGTGAAATAAATTAATTATTGAAAATATATGGAATGTTCAAATATATGTATATCAAGGGTCAAATTTTAAGTGTTTTGTATGAACATTACTTTTTCATGAGTATTCTATGACTCATGATGAAATATAAGACGTGTCCACGGTTCTGTTATAAATGTAAATAAGTTATAAAGTGAATTTATGAATAGATCAAAATGAAATTATTGTTAATCAATTAATAGTTGATAATTAAAATGGCCGGATATGTAATGAAATAGGACGTCATGAGACGTATTACAAACTTCAAACTTGTACAGTCTGCTTATACATGTTAAAACTTTTCCACTCTTTGTTAAAATACTTTCAGACGATATAAAGACGATGTAGAATATTTCCAATAATTTAATTTGGTAATAATTAGGTACACACTTTTTTTTTTTTTCAAAAAATCATCATTCATTGTGTCTGCTCAAAGAGAGCAATTGGTGGTTTGATGAGTAGCAAACACGTCAATTCTTTCAAAAGGTAGAAGAAAACGATTATTATGTAGCAAAGGAGGGGGGGGGGGAAGATTTGTGGTAAGAAAAAAAGAAAAGAAAAAAAAATGAAGACATTTAGAGAAAGAAAAAAAAAAATACGAAAAAAAATATGGCAATAGATGATAATTATTTCTTCCTCTGACGCTTGAGGCACCCCAATTATTTAATACACATACATACATATGTATGTACATATATTTTACGTATTTCTTCAACAGAAGCAGTAATTTTTATTTTTTATTTTTTTTTTACTTGTCTTTAACAAATAACTCCAAACCTACACTGCAGAATGAATTTCTCTTTGCCTCTTTTGAGAAGGAGTTTTATGCATAATAAAACAAAATTAGCCATTTTTATTTTTCACCAAGTTGCAAATGAGACCCATTCATTTCCTACATAATCCTTGAGGGCCGCCCTAGTTTCTAATTTGCCTCACATACATACATTTTATAATTCAAAAGGGAGGCAGCAACAGCACGAGCTGTTTGCTTTTTAACCCTTTCAAACCCCTATTAAGTATCAGAAAGTATTTTTAAGCGGATGTTATGTTCTTTGAGGTCAGAATGACCATACTAACCTAACTTGGTTTTTACAATATTTTCCAAACCTGTGAGTTACTAAAAAAATTGGATGTGTTATCAAAATGATCCATTCATAAACAATAATATATATATATATACATTTATGATAGCCTTTGAAAACAAATATGACTCCAGTTCATATCAAGACTCAAACTTATATACAGTCAAAAGCATAAATGCACTGTATTCAGCGTGCCCCTGCAATCTCTGGTCAGCGGTCACTCAAAATAATCCATACCAATACAAATGAAGCTACTTCAACTGTTACTTTTTTTTTTAGTGTTTACTGATTGTGAAATACAAAATGTCAGTAGCTGTATGTTTGAATTAAAAAAGTAATTACTCCAGATAATATGTTATAATTAGGAATGTAAAAAATATGCAAATGGGGTGTGTAAAATAAAAAGAAAGAGAAAATCAACCTGGTAACTCTGAACAAATTTGATGAATGTTGAGAGGGAAGCAGCTTCAGCTGTCATGACGTTTTACTGAGCTACAAGCTGCAACTCTCCTTTATATATATAAATGAAGACATCAATAAAAAATAATAACATTATGTATGTATACCATAGATGAGAGGCAGAAAATTAACTTAAATTAAAGTCAGAAAATTATATATTTTTAGATAATAATAATTATACGAGGACTTGAGCCCTTTTTGTTTACATTTTATTTGCTTTATTAACATTAATGCATGAATTCCTTCATGCGAGATCTTTACTATCAGGTAGATGTTCTCTCCTCAGTAGTAATAAAGGAAAAATGATAACAGCTTTGGATGACAAAAAGTACTGTTCGAAGTGCCAACTCCACAAAATCTCGCACGCGGCATTTTGCATATTTTTTACATTCCTAGTTATAATTCCGGTTACTCGGAGATGGTTTGATGAGTACTTACTATTCATATTTTTGTACAAGTCTGATCGTATATATTTCAGTAAAACTGTCGTAAGTAAAACCTGAATAAAAATCCTATTAAAATCGGTCCAGTATTTTAGAATCATGCATTTTATGACAAGTTTGTATGTATTTGTCTATCAAATTCATGTCATTATTCATTTAAAAAGAGTTTTCTGATACGTAAACACCGTGAGAATATTTTATTCCTTCCTTTCACTGAAACAACTTAAAATAAGTACTTTTTGTATATATGTTACATGTTTTTCCTTGTAAAATCTACGTATGTAGAATTATATGGACTTTAAAATCATCATTTCTTCGACGCCTGATCGTTTATACTCTTTCCTTAAGCTCAACTTGTATAATCTCCGAGTTAAGTTCTTCCCAAAAAGAAAATAAGGAATCCAAGAAAATGGAAAAGAAACATCCTTAAATATAAATGATCACAATAAAAAATTTCTTACTCTTCAAAAGAGCTCACAAATCAAGGAGTCAAACCAATTGCACTGAACTATAGCACATTCATGGTTGAACCAATGTTAACTGGGATGGGGATATAAAATATAAAAATCTTCCCTATCCGAAAACCAGAAAAAAGAAGCACTTAAAATCCATGCTCAGTTTCATGACTGGGAAGATGTAAGATAAATAACCAAATTTTTAGAAATAAATTAATATCTTTGAAAAAATATTATTTATGCTTTTTGTGCTTATACATAAAAGTATGAATAAGGCAGAAGAATCCCCCCCCCCCCAAAAAAAAAAAATGTTGAATAGCATTTTTTTTATTATTAATGCCAGATTAGACAAAAACCACATCAAAATCGCTGAGTTTAGAGAAATAATCTACTGATTTAATTACGTAACTTCAAAATGGAAAAGTTGTAGACAATTATCTAAGGTCACCATTGTGTAGTGTAGTCAAATGACTATTTCATTTATATGGACAAATAATTTTACATTTACGTTTGATTTTAAAATGGCCATACAAATGGTAAAACAGTTCTATCTTGAACGAGGGAATTAAAATCACACAAAATAAATTTAGTATACCGATAGACGTAAAAATTTCAAGCATCAGGGCGACTTAAAATTAGTCGATCTACTAGAAGACATGGTTCTACCAAGTCAACTTATATATAATAAAATATTTATACATATATGTATAATTGAAAGTTTTGAAACTATTATCATGACTTTCTTGTGGGCCATGAGCCCAACTTGAGGCTCAAAGATATATGTATAACCGAACTGCACTTGAATTTTAATGAAACTTGGAGCTTAAATACTTACTCAAGACTAATTCGAACCTTCTGAGTGTTGTAATTGTATCTCAGGTCCCTCTGGGAGGAAATATAATTAAATTACATGCAGATGGTAGGAGTTTTATAACGTTTGCACGATTGAGCATATAATGAATACTTAGGTGTTTTGTTAGCACCTATTGTCTTGTTACATTTTAGCTACAAAATCTATTAGAAACCTTTGATTTCCACGGTTTGTAAATTTGTAACAATAAAATTGATACAAATCATATAGGTTACTATGGAACCTCAAATTGGTCATTGTATTGTCATGAAATAAAACTATTTGGACCTATGCATACATTCAAACTTGTTTAACTGTATATTTGCTATTAACAATTGGGGCATCCTTTTTCCATTCAAGCCTTACTTTTCATGACCTATATTGAATAATACATAACTATGTAGAAGCCACCACATTGTTGAATTTAAGAAAAATAATGAAATCATAAATAAAAAATGATTGTGTTTTTTTTTATCGATCAATATATATATATATATATATTTGATTACTATCATTATAGCCTCCAAAACAAAGTCATTCTCAAGCTATCATTAAGTTTTTTCCACTAAGAAGGAGGATTTAGGGCGTGGAGTAAGTAACTCTCATCCAAATGTCTCTAGAACATGCCATCATCATTGTTGTAGTCGAATAATTACAATAAAAAAAAATATTTATTTTTTTGTATCATTGATAAGAAATATACACAATTTTTTCCCTATAAATTTAATAAGTTATCATCGTTATTTTGCAGATGTTGTTATATTTATCTCTAATTGTTCCAGGCATGAAATGGAATTTAAGAGCCATCATTAAGAGAAACACAGGAAAAAAAAGATTAATCTATATAGTACATAGATAAATATGTACCCAAGTATCTAGAATTCTCAATATTATTCATTTATAAATAACTTGGAAATTTATTTACCAATAACATATATTAGCCAAAAATATGTTTTCAATTCATGAAATATTCCTCATTAGCCAGAGATGTCTGGGAACTCGTACTCTCAAAGTAGAAATTAAAACCAGAAGTAGAAATCCCAGGAGACATGCACTTTCCCTTGATGAATGTGAGACTCCATAAAATACGAAGTATCACATATAAATAAGAGTCTCTTTTATAAACGTAAATTAAAATTGTCCTTTTAAAGAAATAGTCCCCTTTCAAAATTATTCTCTAAAATGTTTAACATATGTACAAATATTGTCCCCCCCCCCCCAACTATGAAACATTTGGGTCTCGAATTGATCAATTCATATGTCAGGACTGAAAGGAAAGTATGGATATGGAATTCAGTTCCATGACTGACCCCATGACATCAAACAAAATGGCATCCTTATTCTGGCTATCTCTTAACCTTCTCTTAAAAAAAAAAAAGGAGAACAAAATGCCTGAAATTAGAGGGTAGCTACCAATTACCTTTATACTTCCAACTGTTAGACCATACATTTTCATGATCAAAATATGGAAATAAGCAAGTTCAAGTTCAGTGTATTTATTCCCATATTGAACTTGAAAAGATATAGACTCTTAATTTAATAACAAGATGACACATAATAAAAACATATTCTTCGAAAAGATGTTGTTCGCCTCCCAAAGGTCTCCAAATGTTGTTACCTTTGATAGTATTTCTACTAATTTTTGAACAAAAATGTAATTTCCTTGTGAAACTCTAAAATGACATAACACTAGAGCAGTTGCAATAAAATAAAGATTTGAGATGAGGATTTGACCCTTAAAAGATGTTATAGTAACTGTCCCTTGAAATCAACCAACTGTTACTTATGTAAGAAAGTATATGTATAACGCAAACCTTTTTTGACATTTGCTATCAATGTCAATAAATATTCTTACTTCTTTTTTAATAATATATAAAATGTAATGAATTAATTATTATTTTTGCACTGTCTTGATTTATTCTCCTTGGAGCTATGAGTTTCTTTAGTTTCGTATTTAAACAAAGATAAATTCGAAATAAACACATGATTATGACATTACCACGATGCTTATATAATCTTTAAACATTAGGCTGTCTTAGATTCATATATTTATCTCCTTCTACAACACTAAGGTGATAAAAAAAAGCCTCGAATCTTAAAAAACCCAAAAATAAAGAAGAAAAACTAAGGTCATATTTGAATTTAAGAGATTAGGTACAACCAAATTCTTTACCCCGTCCCGCATTATCAATTGTCACTTTGATACCTATATTTAACTATCTACATCTATACATATATACCTTTTCACATACTATATGAGAATAGTAACATACTAAATGGAACAGACTTTGGGATTTTATGAATAGTGACATACTTAATGAGAAAAGTGACATACTATATGAAAACTAATAATAAAATTTTTTATTTTCATATCCTTAATGACGAAACGTACACCTGAAGAAAAGAGGTTCGACTCGGAAAAAAAGACACAAATTTGTGCAACTCATTCTGCCTATGTCAATTGACGTGAACTTGCCGCAAGTCTGGGAGTCCCACAAACAACGGCTTATCGGTGAGTTAAGTCGGGCAATTCAGTCGACAAACGTGGAGGCATGTTCAACTCCAAAGTACTCGATATTCGATCAGCCTTATGGAAGGACATTGTTGATTCGTTGTGGACAAGGTTGAGCTTACGTGTTTCGAAGCAAACCCTGAGACGTCAATTGGATGGGATATCCTACACATTGAAAAATGTGTAGTTGCAAATATTTAAGGAAAGGTTGAACAAGACATGAGGGAGGAATATATGGAGTTTTAATAATAATAATAAATTAGAGATTCATTGAATCTGTTTTGTAATTTTTATGGAAATTTTATATATTTATTTAATTCTCAAATATAATGGAATTGTTTTCATTGAGTATGTTGCTATTATCATTTAGTGTGTCACTATTAAAGGATTTCCAAGGTTGTTCCATTTAGTGTGTCGCTATTCTCAAATAGAATGTGAAAAGGTATAGTTATTAACCGTAAGCAATGCTTATCAATAAATGTGTTCAGCAGATTAAGATTCAAAACATTAATAAGAGACAAGACAGACAGCTGACAAAAAAAAATATAAATAATAAATTTTCATGTTAGCGGTCAAACCCACGTACGTCTAACACCATCATTAAATGAATTTAGTCTCACCTCATGTAGATAGGTAAAAGAGAGAGAGGTAGGTCTCAAAAAGTTTTTCTTAGAATCCTACAATATCAGTTATTAGTAAATGATGATGTTTTTAAAGAGAGATGTCGTGCCTGAGTGCAATTGAAAATTCCATAGGGAATTTAATATTACGTATTATTAATAATGAAGCTGTTGTAGAGTTTTAATTCGAAGAAAAACTTCTCATAGTATTAATGATAGGTATGGATTCAAGTTATCTTTATTGGAAATGGCTTCTAAGAAAGTCCATGCTGTAACAAAAGTAATGCCTGAGCAATCAATGTATAGGGAGGGACCGGGAACAGTAGTTGCAATACTTTTTACTTTTGGCTCAATCACTGGAAGCAGGTTAGAATTAGATGCATCAAAATTTAACACATTTGTCGATGGAATTTATTTATAGACTGCATTTGAATGTGATCTGTTTAATGTTCAACTCTTCCCGTAAACGGTCAAAAAAAAAAGTCGACTTGCTGTAGGAAATTAAGAAGAATAAAGTAAATAATATTTTTTGAGTAATAAATACCTCAACTTTTCAAGAAGGTTATGAATTAATTATTATTAATATTCAATTCATTATTGTACATTACGATACAATACGATTTGTACAATAGATCAGGAATATTCATTCCACCTTGCAGACACCTTGTTCAGGGCTATGTATATAGATATAAAATACTCCAGATGAATAAACAATGGGTGTACAATTGCAAATTTTGTTGCATGCAACTCAGGCCTTAGTACTGAACTTTATACTTTCCCAAATAGCTCCTAAATAAGTGAGCTTTGAATTTTAAGAAAAGTGATAGTTAAAGAATTCATCATTTCAATGGCATAAACGTCAATGAAAAATGGACGCCACTTACCTATTACAAAAACATTGCTTCTTCAAATAGATACTTTTACCCCTTAAAATCAATTATTATCCAATATCTGAAAGAAAAGTTGTCAAAATGTCTGATTCCCTCCCCCCCCCCCCCTCCCAATAATTACACAGGTCCACAAATTTTAACATTTAAAAACTCTAAGAGATATAAGTTTGACAAAAGTTATTCTGTTTTGCACACTGATTTCGTAATCCTTCTGGGCACTAGTACTTAAGTATCTATACCGTTAGTCATTGATTTCTAGCAAACAATTTTTTCTTGGTTAAGGAGTTTTATGGAACACTTAACATCTAGTTTAAAAGCTGTGTGTCTCACCTATTGAATGCACTCCTATTTAATCAATTTCATGTAATATTCAAGGAATTATTTAGGTACAAAGGATTTGGCCGACTTTTGGCCCTACTCCCTTTAATGAAAAACAAAGACTGAAAGTGTAATATGCATTAAATACACTAGCGGATCATTATTTTTTAATGCACAAAATGAGTATCCTTCTAGGCTTAAATTGAAGTTGAAAAAAACCCCAAAAAGTAGGGTCCGATTTCTCGAAAACCATCGGACTCTTGAAAATAAAAAGAAGTACAGATTTGAAATCTGTGTGCAAAATTAAATAACTTTTATTATACATATATACTCCTTAGGATTTTTGACTGTTGACCAGTGTTATGTTTATATTATACAAATGTGGTGTGAATTTCAGGACTATAACATTTCAGAAATTGAATAAAAAGAGTCTTTGCAACTGCCCCCGGTCTACCCTATTTACAGAAAATAAGTCACATTCTTTGTAATAGAAAAGAACGAACGAATTGTAATAATTATTCAGCTCAAGATTGTAAAATGATCACATACATGTATATTATTTGAAATATTCAAATGAGGTAATCGTATATACCTATGTACAACGGTATACATATACAAATATATTTTGAAGATTTTTGCAGGGTCTTTCAAATATCAAGTTTCAATTTCCTCTTCTTGCCTATTATACAATTATGTATAATGCTATGCTGAGAAGGTAAATGATTAAATACTTGAATTACAGTACAAATCTGCAAATTTGATACGAGGTTACTTTTTGAAATAATAATAATATTTTAATTTGAATATTTTTCTGTAAAATATAGCTGTCTAAGTATGTTCAAGGATGATAGAGGGTTCATTTCTATTTGGACATGACATGCAGGTGCTCTTAATAGGATACATATGTGTGTATTTTAGTAAAAAAAAAAAACAGAGTGAATCTCTGCTATCAAGATATCATTTTTTTTTTACTTTAAAGTTGTTTTAGTCTTCTACATTAATAATAATAAAAATATTTATAGTGAAGAAGTCATTATAACGGCTGCCAAATACAAAATCCAATGATATTTCGACTATTTCATTTTACCTACAAATAGAATGGAATCTCATACTCAATCTAATATTGAACAATGGGATTTCTCCAAGTTCTCCAGTACCGTATAAAAAGTACCTTTCTAGCAAACACGAATGCCAATACTTAGAACTTATATATATTAGGTAAATAAAATATACAAATATGTATATTTAACATTAGTGAAATTTTGAGCACAGCAATTTAGTTAAGATGAACTTTCACTATTAAACACATTTTTTTTTTCACTTGATAAATGATCTCCCATAATTTGAGCAACATTAATATACAACTTTCAATTGACGCACACACAATTCTATAATATCTACATAGAAAATTCATAGAAAATTCATAAATATCAAAAAATACTCTTAAACTATTCATAATAACGATAGTATATCTACCAATCAACAAAGGTTTTTTTATAATTTACTCGTTGAGAAAGATGTGTAGAACAATATAGCATTTTTACTTGTGTAGCGAAAACAATGAAAAATCCGATTGACTTTATAGAATATTAAATATGCCCTAAAAATGAATAATGAAGAAAGAAAATAAATATCTAAATACAGATTACTTTTGAAGCGATTTTGAATTAAAGTGTTTGAAATTAAATACTTTTTGAATGTTGTTTGAAATTCAAGTATTTACCCAATAATATGTATAAAACATAAAAAACCTATTTTTGGAAAATGGGCACACATTACTTCCGACTGGAGAAGTGTTGGGAAATGGGTCTAAGAAAATTTGTCTCTAATGGGCTTCATAATCTATTATACAGGGTGTCCACAAAGTCCACTGGGAACATAGGAATTTTAACATTTTATTTATTTATGTTATTTTTCTTTCCCAGTTCGAATGATGGTTCTGTCTAAAGAAGAAAGAATCTCGAGTTGGTACTCTTTAAGTGGACGAGAAGGATGGGGGTCTTATCGCAAAATCCCCGATGAATTTAACCTTCGATTAGCCTCATCGGCAACCTATTTATTTTACCTGCCGTCTCTGAACATATTGAGAGACAAATTGATGCCTCAAATTGTGCGCCTAGGCGAGGGACTTCCAGACTGGTTTCAGCAGGATGAAGCCCCTTGGTCCCCTCGTTCACCAGACCTTTCTCCCTTTCTTGATTTCTTTTTCTGAGCTATGTTACAAGAGAAAGTTTACTCAATGAAGATTGCAAATCTAAACCACTAAATCAGTCTGCTGAAATCGAAAGTAATGTACATACACCTATTCTGTCGAGTTCACCAGAATTTCGCAGGGTGTATCGAATTATGCATTGCAAATAATGGAAATCATATTGAAAATATAATTTCTTTATAACTAAAACAAATTGTTTTGCTCTAAACGTATGTATGTATTTATTTCCTATGAACCCAGACTTTGTGGACACACTGTATATTTATATATAAATAATATTTTCAAATCCATACACTAAAGCACTGAGTGAATCTACATAATAATAACATGTACAACCCCTTAAAAATGGTATTTATTTCAGCTAAAATAACAAATTATTAAGAACAAAAATAACATTAAGGACTTTATAAAAATATAAAAAAAGTCTATGAGAAACATCAAACAATAAACGAACAAGTCAAAAATCATATATGTATGGCATTGCATAACGTATCTAACTCAACTAAACTATTCAATTTTTCATCTATTAAATGATGAATTTTCTATTTATAAATTCATAATTTAATTGAATCCAATATCATTTCATTTCGTGTTACATCAATATTATGAATATTATTATTTTCTCGATTCCATTCAAGACGTATGTATGTATACAGTTCTTTATGTTCTATGCATATATATATATATATATGTACGTATATTTATTGCATAACTATTAACCTAGTTTGGAGTCAATTCAAAGGAGTGGAGTTTGAAGAGTAGGGGGGAAATCATAAATACTGCTACTACAACTACTACTACTACTGATTACATACACACTATGTATGTATCTACATATTATAATACTATATATTTATCGACAGATATCGAATATGTACATACATATACATATAAATACAAGAAATAAGATATGAAAACACAGCTCAAACTCCCTCTATTCCCTTCCCCATTCTATGTACATAGATCTTCTCCACTTGATGGTATATTATATTATAGAATTATATGTATATATATATATATCCATTGATTCCAAAGTAAATATGACTCAAAGTGTTATAGAAATTATTATTATTATTCATACTAGAACAACATATCAGCCACCTAGAATAGCTATGTAGTCATTTTGACTGCAATTTAATAGTCCCTTTTAGACTCCAAACAACTTTCACTTTTAAAGTTAATTGACAATGAAACAATAAATTATTTGAAAGGATAAAGAAAATTGAATCAATGTTCAGTAAACAAACACAATACTTTGTTATAAAAAGAGTATATAAAGTTTCGCGAGTGATCAGAATGAACCCTTATGTTGGTTATAACTTGAAAGAACAATTTATATGACGTTCAGAAAGATTAAATTGCTGATGAAAAGATCAAGGGACTAATAATAATAATGGATGTACATATATCAAGAAAGTATTTAAATAATGGGAGATAATCTTACCTTGATTTTAGTCAGTCCCCATCCATTTTTGGCTCTTTTATTTCAAAAGAATTTCAGAATATGAAGAAATCCCAAAAATTTTACAAATTGAAAAAAATGATCCAAGGACGTAGGTACTTTGCCGGCCGATATTAAATTCCTCGATTCGACATCATTATTCTATGTGCCAAATTATGTGCCGAGGATGCCAAAGAAGGCTGTATGCAGAAATGAAGAAAATTAAAGGGATATTCTAAAATAGGATTCATTTTTTTATCGAGATATTTACTACTATCCTAACGTGATACGATGAAATTAAAGCATATATATATTCCCATCGTTTTTTGTTTACTAAGATATGATCCTTCTCCTTTGTTAATACCCAAACTATTCCTTCTTTAGTCATTTGAATAACGTAGGTTTTAAAATAAAAAATGGAAAAAAATTCATTAGTAATTAACTTAAAGTACTGTTAGGTTATTTGTGCATTAAAATACTTACTTTACTATACATTTTCAAGTTCAATATAGGAATAAACAAGTTCAATATAGGAACAAGCAAGTTCAATATGAGAATAAATACTAAAAAACAATACTCTGGAAATTTAGCATAATAATAAACTTCATAATAATTAATGAAAATAAAAAAATAATTAGAAATACAAAATTAGATATATATAGTTATAAAAAAGTCAATTTTCATTTCACTTATTAGAATCTCATGTCAACAACATTAATCACATCTATGTCCAAACCATTCTGGATGCTCATTGAGGTAATTTCATTTAGTTCTTCTTTAATTAATTGTTCCAGAACTGTTCTTAATCTTTGCTCCGAAATGCTGCAATCATTTCTTTCAGCATTACAAATATTCTCAATTGTTCTAGCTAATTAACAACGGCTTTTAAAATCGACCAAATATGCTAAATTGGATTGAGCAAGGGACTGTAAGGTCCAAGTTTTAAAATTTTATGAATTGAAAACTAAACTTCATTCAAAACATCTTCAATTCCAATATATTGAACTTGCTTATTCCACTATTGAACTTGAAAAGGTATAGATTGCTCAATCATGTGTATCATTATTTTTGAATATATCAAAAAGCTTGAATTTCAATACAAAAATATCAATTAATAAGACAATATTATATACATAATAAATAATATATATAAATACTTGTATCAATTACTTTCATGGTAATGGCAACTCTTTTATAGTTAACAATTGATATTTTGACCATGTGTCCTCCAGTCTTATAAAAGACAACACCAACAGTTGAAACTATTTATAGGTACTGAGTAATCCATAATTATGGTTTTAAGAGTTTTATCCTATAACTATCATATAATATGTACAATATTTGAATACTAATTTAGAAAAATAATAGTGTCTAACTATAATGGTAAATGACTAATATTTACTCAACCATTGACGTTAATTATTAAAAGATAAAAACACATGAAAATTTTTTTACTAGAGCTATAAGTTAACTTTTTGGGAATTTTGGCCCATTTTCTGCACAATTTAACCTTCAATGCTTCCAAACTTTGCTCTCAAGAATAGACTAGATTTCAAGGACCTGATTAAAACAATGGAGAATATTTACAATACGCGAGTTTCAAGATAAATGTTACACTAAATATTCATGATAGTTAAAAAAATTGTTACAATATTTTTTTATAGTTTAAATGCAATCGTCCATATATTGCAATCGTTGCATGAGCCCCCAAAAAATAACTACCATTTCTTCCCGCCCTCCACCCACTATTTATCTTTATTTTATTTACTATTTATCCTGAATTTTCCATCTTTAACGAGAAATGTGATTGTAGTTCGTTGTCCAAGTAACATAAGTCTATTAAGAGCCAATTACAAGTACAATGTCAAGGGATAATGAGGCTCTACTTATACATAAAGATTTATCGTACATATATAATGGGGCCTAATTACATGTATATGCATTGTATTACATCTTGACAAAGTACCCTTATTGGTTGTTAAGGGTATAATTATATATTAGCTAAATGGAGTCAAGGTCTTTTTTTATTGGGGAGTTGGGGTGTAAGGCAATATCCAATATGGGATTTTGTCAAATATATATTGGCAACAAAATCTCTTATATGTTCTTTCCCTTGTTATAATTAAAAACGACTTATAAAGAGTCATCCCTCTAAATAAGGGCATTTAGAGATATGATCAATTTGTTTTACCAAATTACAAATTTTTCTACTGTTTTTTTGGGGGGATTCTCTATGATCAATGTAGATAATAATTTAGAAGATATAAAATTATAAATGGTATACCGGGAGTAATTAAAATCCTTAGACCTTTTCAAACATTGTGAAAATCCGAATACTCCACTAATATGAATAATAAGAAGAACTAAATAAAATACGTACAATCGTCCAGGCGATCTTGCGAAAAGCAACAGTCAAACTTTTATTCAAAAACAGTCTTCAGGAAGTTGAATGCCGTCCAGAGCAAGGCTCTCCTTTCAACCTTTAGCAAATGGAGACATCCAGTGGGCTATGATCAGAACTTAGTGGTGGCCAGAAATCTTTGGACATAAAATCAGTCAGATCAAGCTCACTCTCCAAAAAACTTTGGACAATCTTGAAAGTCCTCTCCAACCAAGGTTGATGGGTCTTTGCATTGAAGACAGTGGTATGTGAGATGTCAAGACAGGAGATAATGGTGTTGACGAGTTAATATTTGTTTTCAACTCAGGGCATTGTTTTAAGTTTAAAAAAATACGTTTAAAATAATAAATCAAGTGAGTCATTGATTTCTAGCGAATTTTTGATCGAAATTGAATGAAAACTTACACATTTAGATGGACGATTTCTTCTCAATTAAGGAGTCTTATCGGGGGCTTGACATCTACTTTGAATGCTGTGAGTCTCAACTTTTGAATACTTTCCTTATTAATCCATTTCATGTAATGTTAAACAAGTTGGCGGACTTTTGGATCTGTTCCCGTCCCCTACGCTCCCAGGAGTCTCTTTTGGTCAAGACAAATACTGAAATTGGAATATACATTAAATACGCTAGCAAATCAACATTTTTTAATGCACAAAATGAGTATTCTTCCAGGCTTAAATTGAAGTTGAAGTAGGAAATTGGGCTCAAAAATCTCAAAAAGTAGAGTCCGATTTGTCGAAAGCTGTCGGACACTCGGAAAAAAAATTATAGATTTCCAATGAGCGTGCAAAACTGAATAACTTTTATTTTACTTATAACCCAGAAGGATTTTTGACTATTGACCAATGTAATTAATTGCAAAAAGGACTCTACAATTTAATGAAGTCATAATAGTGTCACAGCCTACATTTCCCTTTTGCTCCTAACATTATGTATGTACATAGAATGTACTCAAAGCAAACTCTAATTTACCTTCTGGGTATAATAAAAAAACAAGAACAAGTACGCTGTTTAAATTACTTTATTGTTTTTATTTTTTGTAAGTGTGTATTTCTTAAGTCAATTTCATTTTTTTTTTTTTTTGAAAATTCTATGAAGATCTTAAAAAAAAGCATTATTTTTATTATTATTATTATTATTTCACCTGTAGCTATTTGAGGAAGGTTACTTAATTTGTAGATTTTTTTTCTCTCTCTTTGTCTGTGTGTTATTATGATTACTATGTTGTTTGAAGCAAACTACAGACATATTTAGACCAAAAGTTACATCTGCTGATTTCAATTAAGTAGTGGTTTTTTTTTGTGTGTGAGAGAATATAAAAAAAATCCGTTTAAAAGGGCTATTTGATACAAAAAAAAAACCAACAATCTAATATCTGATATACTTATAAAAGTATATTTACCTATAGAGCAAGATAGAAGGATAAACAAACACTTTAGATGAACGGATCGATAACGTCACACAAGGGTTTTTATTTATTTATTTGTTGTTATTTTCGTTTAAAGCATGGATTTCTTGTTTGTAAGTACATGGGTAGAGTTTGAATTACTTCTATGTTTTCTTCAAGTTTTTTTTCTTCTTCTCTATATTGATATATGTAGATCTCTTTGAGCTATTGAGTTGTTTATATTTTGAAAGCCTCAGTCAACACTTTCTATGAAATTTTGAGGAATATTATATTATAAATAAAATTCCAATGGAACTATGGATTATTTTGTGACTTAAGCATTTATGCATATGTGTCTCTAGTCAAGAAGAAACCAAGTTTATCTGAAATATTTCAAAAACGAGTGTAAACTGCACTCATATTCTTGAAGACATTCTCTTTTCTCGTTTGTATTAATAGGTTATTTCGATATATTAAATAATGACTCCAATGATTGCAACTGTATTATAGGGGATAACCAACTGCCACAATCAAGAATAAGAAACATATGGTACTTCTGACTATGTTGTAACTATTGATATGATTCATGGTGTGCATGATTAAGTTGATTCTTAATAGTTCTTAAACAGATGAACTGGTTTTAGCCAATTGCAACTAAATAGTTATCTGGGGCTATGAAAAAGATGGACGTTCTTTCAGGGGCCATATCAGCTCCATGTGCAGTCGACACATTTATCCGATTGCTCTACCTATTGGATAGACAAGCATCCTTGGTGGTTTCTCGATGTAAAGTGATGACGTTTTAGCAAAAACCGTGCGCAATGGGTCTTAAAATGACTCTGAAATATTTGGCCGTTATATTCATGAAGTAAAAAAACTACTTAAAAGTGGATTTTCTCAATATTTGAAAACAAACTTGCTTTCTTGTTGACTTGACACATATGTATATATACCTAAAGAGTTTTCTATATTGTCAATTTAGTCCATGAACATCAACTTCAGTTACAAATATTGAAATATATTAAATTTATATTTATTTAAAAACCATGTTCAATTCTATTTCACATAACATAAATACCTAAATACTTTATTAGATTTCGTTATATCAAATACAATATCAAAAATGGTTTTATTTGACCACAACCATGTTATTTTTGTTTTTTTTGTTGTTTTTTTTGTGTGTTTTGTTTCTTCAAATAAATACCTTGTAATTTAATGATGATGATGTTTTTGTAAAATATCAGTTGTTCAAATACATATGAACATATCTTAATTTCAATTCTTAAATTGTATCCCTCAAGGAATTGATGATTTTTTTCTCTCTTTCTTGTATTCCTTCACTCTGCTGCGGTCAAGAAGAAAAAAAATCTCTATATAATTACATATCTTTTTTTTCTATTTTAGTATTAAGACAAAATTGTAAAGTCACAAAAACGATAATAAAACTTTTTTTTTTTTAATTCCTTAGAGGTTTCGAAAAATATTTGAGTATCTCTCCTCCTTCAAGGGGAGGTTAACTATGTATTTACTATAGTATGAAACCTAAGAACTTGATTTCATAATAATTAAGATGTAAGCCATACCTATTAATAGAATGAGTTCATCATTGTTTAATTAAATTGTCTCATAAATATGTTAATGAAAGGTTGATCTTTACATTTCGGCTTTTTCAGACTAATTAATGGTTTGTTTTGTTAAGGAAAGATGAGAAAAATACGTTTATTTTCCTTCATGAAGGGTAAAATAAATGTATAAGGCATTCAATTAATTTATAAAATATTTTTTAACAAAATAGCTTAAGAATTTCGAATATGAAGACTCTTTTATAAATAAATAGAGAGAGGTTACTTATAAACAATGTAATTAATTAATTTGATAGGGTTCCTCAATATAATAACCTATTGATTTTTGTGCTATGTTTTGAGCACTTCACTCGAAATTTGGCAAAATATAATATCTTTACAAGGATTTTCCATATTTGTAAAAAAGTTGGAAATTTATCCGAAAATCAGATTAGTTCATTTTATACACTTTTGAAAGAAACTATTCCCTTGAAATGAGTTAACATCGCATTATATGTTTACTACGAACGAACGCAGGGAGCTAAACATGGCTCGTACGTTGTGGTCATAAAGGAACTACAATCGGTTATATCAATCTGATCTTAGTCGTACTAAATACATATATATTCAGGTCAAAACGATAATGAATGTTAATATATAAATATACCTTGGATTACGAGAATAATCCATGAGATATTTGTGCTCGTAAACTCAAACGGCCTGAAAGGTTCTTCTTATAATTGAATTTACAGACATTCAATGAGAATAATACATTAATTGTATCGGAGTTCCATCTTAGGTATGAAGGATTGTGCTTTTCAATTGACTAATTAAAGCCAGTCTAAGGTATTTGTAACAACCTCAGAGTGTTAGGGAAAAGTAATTTCATGATTTGACTCAATAATATGTGAAAATTACACTCTTTTTTACAATGTTTTTACATACATTTTGAACTCTTCAAAATTCTAATATATAAGTACAATTGTGTCCCACTGAATATACTTCAATTTATAATTTGGCCCATTATGAAAAGTGGTTGAACATTACTATGCTAGATGGAGATAGTGCCCAAAAATAGAAAACTGGACTTTGGACTGAACCAAGTCAACATGTTCTAAATTCTATATATGTAGACCATCACTCCTTATCATAATAAATTGAAATAGAAACTCAGAAATTATCGAATTCAGTCGCTTGCCATGTTACTCTCAATACGAATCAATACTGTATATGGTTCATTTCATAACTTTATATCAATTTGAAAAGATGTTAAAGCACATTTTACCAATTTGACTAGATTTTCATTGGTTTAAAGACAGAGACACCAGAACGAAATTATTAAGTTGCTGGCAATTTTATAAGAATGAAATCAACTTATTACTTTTATTGTTTTTCAAAAAGTGAGGGCCCTGTTGAACAAATACTTTAATCTTTTTATAAAGTACAGTCTTACAATAAGCTTTAAACCTTGTGACCTTTTTATGTGGCCCTTTGATTGCAACATTACTATCTAATTAACATATTGATCCATGGGCGGTATTGAATCATTTTATAAAACTCCTGGAACGCCTCCTGCAATGTGTCAGTTGTTTCCGAAAATAATAAATTTGTATTTACTTTTATACATTACAACTGGTTGTATGTACATACATAATTGATTTCGCTTTCCCTAAAAAAATATTTTTCCTTTACATAAATACTTCTTAAAACATAAAGAAAGGATTTAAAATCAAAAGAGAGAGAGAGAGAGAGTTGGAATAGAGGAAACGAGGAGGGGGGGGGGGATCCAAGTTTTAATATAGCATATATGTATATATATATTTTCATCCTTTTTTCTTTCTTATTATTTTTTCTAGTGAGTATCGTGTCCAAATGATTTGACATGGTTGCCAATGTCAGACGTCGCTCTTCCTTTTTTTTTTTCCTTTGTTTTGTTTTTGTATGATTTTTGAAGTTTTGTGTATATTATGGTAATATCTATGAATAACATACAATAAAGGATTACGAAAAAAAAAATACAATATATGTTTTTATATTTAAACCAAACAGAGGAAAGGAGGTAGAAGAAGGATTTGTTTATTCCCAAAGAGTTTTTTTTTTTTTGGGGGGGGGGAATACGTTTTGAAGGCCAAATAAATACCTATGTGTACACTGTTTGTACATGGGTATACCAATATAAAAACCTACTATAAAAACACTACTTAATTCAATACCTAATTTGCATTTAAAAATATTCTCAAATCGTTCACAAAAGTCCATACTACAACTTTCAGAAACATTTTTTTAATAGGAGTTATTTAACTTTGACTTGGATACGTATGAAATTTCTGATCATTAAGAAGGAATAAATAAACTCAGTGCTGTAATCCGATTTTTGTATGATAAAATCTGATATATTTTCATATTAACGTTCCAAGTTAAACCGTAGGTGAGGCCATATTAGAAGACGTATACACAGTCGCCCATATATGTATGTAGTTATAAACAGAATGAATTAATTTCCAAGGAGTCTTAAGGAAAATTCATCTCCTGGCTTTTAAAGTAATAAAAAAGAAACCTTGTTGTAAAGGAACAGGGGTTTTTATTTTATTCAAATGTGATTGTCTGTGATACTGATATGACTGACTTCCATATTGATGACCCTACGTGAAAATTTTCGTGATGGGTTTTGATATTAACTTCTCGAATGTAACCCCTCAAAGTTATGCTCTGTTCTTGGCAACAGTTTCAAGAGCAAGATCAAGAAAGGAACAGGATTCAAATTTCCTTTTCTCTAAAGAGAACAAGAGCAACTTTTTTCGCTAATTTATCGACCTATTCGAATTCCTATAGCCTTGGTTTAGACCAGGGATGGGCAAACTTTTTGACTTGCGGGCCACTATGGGTTATAAAAAGGGGCCACAGCAGTACATTGACCTGTGGGCCAAATATAATAAAGTGTTGCTTGTAGTGTGCAAGCTCGGCGGGCCGGATTAAATTGTCTAACGGGCCTTAGTTTGCCCATGTCTGGTGTAGACTCTCTTCTACCCAAACTTGTATTGTGTAGATGATGTCTACACGCACAAAACTTACATATATGTACATATATTTTATTAAAACACTAGATATTTAGAGAAAATCAATGTGAGTTCCATCTGAGAATCCCTTCCTGCTAGAATAGAGTCTTAATATGAGGCGTATAAAATCAATTAAGAACGCCCTTTTTTTTTTGCTATTTTTATTTTTTTTCCGAATATTAAAGGGGGATATCATGTGTGTGTGTTCTAGTCAAATATCCACGGCTTTCTACCCTGATGAAAATAATCGTTTTTTATATGTGTATGTACAAATATAATGTATGGTTCTTCTATGTGATAAAACATACTTAAACGTGAGGGCAGGTGCATGGACATTGAGATTATTTGAGTATGAATGAATTATGGTTTCAATGGATTCTGTGAAAGGGAATCAAACTCATAATCAACTTTTTATCATAAAATATCCTTTAAATTGTTTTTTTTTTCAAATAAGGTATTGGTGAATGAATGAATGAAATATATATTATGTAGTTGAAAATTCAATCCAGGTGGTTGGTCCCTCTACCTCCAAAACAATTACTTTTCACTTTAAACCATAGAATATACATTTTTAAAAAAGGCTTAGTGATGAATTCAATGTCTTTGGACTCAGGCTTAAGTCTCAAGTCAGCAAAGACACGTCGTAAATCACAGTTAATAATGAAATGTTAAATACCTTTTATTTCAAAAGTCATATTTGAAAAAGTTAAAATTAATTACAAAGGTCAACAAATTGTTGTATGAGTATAATCAAAGTTATTCAATTTTGCACGCTGATTTCAAATCTGTAATATTTTTTTCGAGAGTCCTACGGTTTTCGAGAATCAAACCCTACTATTTGAGCTTTTTGGCCCATTTTCCAACTTCAACTTCAATTTAAGCCTAGAAGAATACTCATTTTTGTGCAATCAAAAATAATAATCCGCTAATTTATTTAATGCAAATTCCATTTTCAGTCTTTGTTTTGACTCTTGGGGGTATAGGAGGCGGGAGTATGTCCAAAAGTCGGCCAAAACGTTTGTACTTAAATAACTCGTTGACTATTACATAAAATGGATTAATAATGAATCTATTTACAAGTTGAGACTCACAGGATTCAAACAAGATGTTAAACTCCCGCTATAAATCCTTAACTAAGAAAAAATCGTCCATCTAAGTATTTAAATTTTCATCCAATTTCGAGCAAAAATTCGCTAGAAATTAAAGACTAACGGTAAAGCTACTTAAGTACTAGTGCTCAGAAGGATTACGAAATCAGTTAAAATTCTTCTACGAGCTACTACTTCAGTCTATTGCAGTTGTTTTTAGTCGCTCTACGGTGAGTCTTTGATGGCACATGGTGGTCAACAGGTTTTCATATTGACAGATAAAAGTTTGAGGCCAAATTATATTACATGGGAATATTTTTACTTGACATTATATCCGTTTGTGTTATATAATGTTCAAATTTCATTGAAGTCATGTAATAACCGGATAAGGGAAGCCCTGTTCGTGAAGTACGTCTTTTTTTCTTTATACTATGATTTATGCTCATAGGTACAGTATACGTGTGATAGATGGCGTTAGTTGATATTTAAGGAAATGTGTATTTACATAAATAAATGATACTTATTTTCTACAACATGGTTGATTGGTTTACTATCCTAAGAAACGGGATAGATTACTTAACACTCACTCCTTAGATAAATGTATTGTTGAAAGAAATTCCCATCTCCAGAAATTCCAAAATTTGCTCATGCATATGAATTGCATCATTATAAAGCACAACTGTTTAAACATAAATGACCTATACGAGAGTAGGATAAACATACGGACAGGAACTTAACATTTGTTTAATTGAACCATAGATGAGCAATCCATAGTCCCGTAAAAACTTTCATGATGTGTTATAAAAGGGGCTGATGAGTTGGAGTCGAAGGAGTCCTTTACATTTTTTATGAGTCGGAGTCAAAGTTTAGAATGACAGTTTTCCAAATCCGACTCATCAAGGTTGTAAAAATGTGATTCAGTTTCTATGTTTAAATATATGTAATGTTCAAATATTTTCCTTTAAATATTTTGTGTTTATTTTTTCATAATATCGTATCATAATTATTATCAAAATACGTATTACAAATGTTCATTTTTCCCTTGCACAGAGAACATTTGCAGACTCCAGCCTCAAACTATAAACTCAAAAAAGACTTCAGAGATACAAGATGCACTATATAAACTTTTTTTTTAAAAAAACAAAAACATTTGACCCTGTTTTTTTCAATGATGATACTCAAGTAAAGTCCTCCAAGACATTTAATCTACTTAGAAGCATTATTTTCTGTCTTAAATAGAGATAATTTCTCCAGAATTCCACTCGAAGAAAAAATATAAAAATTATACATACATAGAAATGTATATTTTACAAGCACGTTAAAAGAAAAAACCCTTTTCTCCATGCTACTTCAGGGATTTACACCAACTACATCAGAGCCCTTCCTCGTGTTTTCTTATAATATAATAATAACAATAATTTATGTACATTTGTAAAAAAAAAAGAAGATATTTAACATTTTAAACACGAATTTTTAATTTTTCATTTTTGAAAACTTAATTAAATTTGAGAGCGCCTTGTTTTTCTTTAACTAATGATGATCTAATTAATCAAGTTGATGTGAGGGGATTGAGTTGGGGTGGGGGACTAGGTAGACATTCAACTCTAATGATTCCTTTGGAATGTGAAGAAGTTGATGCAAAGGGAAATTCAAAAGAATTAGAAGGTACTGAGTTACTAAATATACATACATATACTAAGTGAGTTAAAACAATTATGTAGTCACATAGTCAAATAAGTGCTAAACATCTGGCTCAAGAAAGGTAAAACCTCTTTAGTGTGTCTGTCATATTTTCCCCTCTGAAAAATCCTCTAATTTGAGCAACATCTGTGTGCAATATAACACAATACAATAATTTAATTTTTCTTTTCCTAAGAATTTAATTGCTCCTCTCAAAAAGTTATTTAATCTTTAGTGAAAGAAATATTTTGAGTCATTTAGACATTATTTAAAATGTAACAAGGTATTGTTGCAATGTCTCACAGATGCCCACTACTAATTCATTTGTTGTAAAGGCAACATAATACAGAGGCTTCTATAAATTGTCTTAACCTGGAACACTGTGCTCTGGTTCTCAAGATGAGTTTCGAGATCAAGACTGATCCTGACCTCTACAAGGTTTGATATTGTCTTAATTATTTCATAATTATAACCTCAGTGTTATGATCAAGAACATTATTTCCCCTGAGTCTCTATTTCTCAAAGATTTGTTCTTGTCTTGCTCTCGGATAATGGTGTCTTGTTTAATTACTTTTTTTAATGATAGGGATATGTGCGCTCCTTAACAATATTTAATTCAAAATCAGGAATTCACTGAACTGAGTAGTCAAATTAAGAGCTGACATGTTTTCAAGTTAATACGTGATTATACATCCAAAAGCAAGAGTTGGCTATATCAGTGGTCTTCAACCTTTTTCTAACTCCGGACCGTTCAACGCTTGATAATTTTACTGGGGGGGGGGGGGTTGATATATTATTAATATTAATAAACGTGAATCCACTTTGTACTCATAAGGAACTTTATTAGCACTTTGCTTCAATATTATAATGCTATTATTAGATTAGGAAGTAATGACTTGATTAACACACTGCCCAACAATATAACATATTATAACATCAAAAACTGTCCGTAACGCTAAATCAATGGGAACCCTGAGCTTGTTTCTTTGCAACGAGACGGTCCCATCTGTGGATAATGGCAGACAAAGATACCCGCGGTGTGTTGCTTATGTCCAGTCTACTCCTTTGCCTTGTTTTGGTGGCTGTCACTGCAGAAAACCCTCCTTTGCACAGATAGGATGTTGGAAATTGCAACAGGGTTGCAAATAAAAAAAAGCACGAAGAACATGTAGTAGGCATTGTAACTTGTTGCCCGTGAAATCCGATGAGTTAATTAAGAATTATTATCAACCCCAAAAAAATTGACAACTACCCTGCAACATGAATTATCTTTTGTAATTTGCATTAATACTTTGTATTTTCTTGTTCTCCTACAGTCTGTGGATGAAGTTTTATCGCCCCAGACTGCGATAATAAATAAAACAGAAATAACTAATTAATTCTTGTGCGGCCCGGTACTGATTGATCCACGGATATAGTCAAATGTATTGTCTTTTGGGAAGTTTTACGTCGAGGTTTGTTTGTTTTTAGAAAAATGATGCATAACTCCATATTTTTTTATTATTAGTAATTCTTTTATAAACTATTTTGTATCCCAACAAGACCTCCACTAGTACGCACACAAAAATTGGACAAATGAATAATCCATTATGGATTTTAAGAGGATAATAATAACCACTTTACCTACAAAATGGTTTTAGTATAAAAAACCCTTCCAAAAGTAATAGTCACTAGAACAAAGTGTGAAAAGACTTTAATCTGTCGGAAGTGTTCCACACTTGATTAATTATTTCTTCTTATTTGATGGTAAGAGAAGCAAAAAGAGAAGAAAAAAAATAATGTTGGTAATTTCATTCAGAGAAGTTGTCACTTAAAGAATATGTAGAACCATGAATCTACCTTCCTCAAGTTCATTAATCGTGTCTGAAGGGGAAATAAATTATGTATGTATGTTTAAGTATAGGAATATAGGGTGAGAATACTGATTGAGTTAAGGGATAGAAAATGAGGTGTAATGAAGATGTGAGATAAATCCTAGAGAGATATTATTTTTTTCTTTCTTGTTGTTTTTCATTAAGTCCTTTATGGGCAAATTGCCTTGGAGAAAAAAGGCAAAAAAACAAACAAACAAAAAGCAAAACTCTATCGAAGATGTGAAACTCTATGAAGCTATTTTTTATTTCATAAAATAACATAGAGAACTATTCAATTTATTTTCTATTGGATATAGAAAATCATAAATCATATTCAAGGTGCAAATTACATTAGCTGAATTTATGGACTTTATTCTTAACTTCTCATTACGTATACTACTAAAGCCACAAAAATTAAGTACATACAACATAATCATCGATAATATAAACATATAATAAAATATTTTCCTCATTAGGGTATCATTAATTGCCCACGCTTTTCTTGGAAATTTTGGTCTGTATGTTTTTTAAAAATAATAATAAAAGTACAACAAATATTCAAATTGAAATATGTATATAAATACACAAAAATAAACGTCATTTAACAGATGATCTTATAATATATATATATTTTTTTGTAGAGATACATCTGTCACTCTGAAAAGTATAGCCTCAAAAATAATTGTATAAATTGAGCTAATTTTTGTCATCTATGTATTCCTTTTCAAGTTCAATATGGTAATTGAATATTTGTAATGGATAAGGATCCCTGCCAACTCCAGGATTAAAGATGTTTTGAATGAAGAAGGGTTTTTAATTCACAAAATTAATAGAAGAGTTTTGGGCCAATAATTGCTGATTCCCGTATTGAACTTACTTATTCCCATATTGAACTTGAAAAGGTATAGAACTCATTCCTGCTTATACACAATGGGGAGGGATTTATTCATTTAAATGATTTATTTTTAAATTATATATAACAAAATATTCTAATTTTTGTTCCTAAAAAGTTCCTCAGTCCCCCTAATTAGACGGCCCATAGAATGAATTTCTATAAGTTTTTCATTAAAATTATTAAAAAAAAGAAATAAATACCAAACATCTTACTAACTTTTAGCAACGTTCCTCACGATTTAAAGTAATGTTTTGTGAAAGTTAAGACGGTATCAGCACATTATATAATATGTAACGTATTTTGCAACGTTTCCCACTATTTTAATATAAAAAACCTAAGGGTTATAAGTATAATAAAAGTTATTTAGTTTTGCAACCTGATTTCAAATCTGTTATTATTTTTTTTCAAAAGTTCTACAGTTTTTGAGAAATCGGATCCTACTTTTTGTAGCTTATTTGGCCCAATTTCCAGCTTCAACCTCAATTTAAGCCTAGAAGGATATTCATTTTGTGCATTTAAAAATTATGATCCACTAGTGTTTTAAATGCAAATTACATTTCCAGTCTTTGTTTTGATTTAAAGGAACTCCTTGGGGGGGGGGGACGTTAGTAGGCCCAAAAGTCGGCCAACTCATTTGTACCTTGAATATTACACAAAATGGAATAATAAGGAATGCATTAAAGAGCTGAGACTCACAGCTTCCAAACGAGATGTCAAGCGCCCAGTAAGAATCCTTAACTTAGAAGAATTTATCAATCTAAATCTGTAAATTTTCATTCAATTTGGAGTAAAAATTCGCAAGAAATCAATGACTCACGGTAGAGCTACTTAAGTAAGGTCGAGAAGAAGGATTTCAGCCGGTTTCTTAATCCTTAATTCGTCAATTAATTATGAATGTAAATACATTTTTGAGGAAACAAAATCATCTTTCCATTACACTCCTTAGTCATGATTTTTGGCTATTGTTTGTGTTATCAGTCATAATAAAAGGTAAAATAAGATCAAAGAGCTGATGAATTTTCAACCCTTACAGAAAAAAGGATCTATTTATATACAAGAACAAAAAATGAGTCATTCACGTAAGAGAAAAACAGAGAATTTTTCTTCTTCGTCTAAATAAATAGTAACGTAGCCATGTTCTTATTTATTTATTTTCTATAAGAATAAGTGACGTATATATATTGAGTCAGATATTATTTAGTCAAAACTTTTTCCCATAAAATTAATTTATTTTATACATATACGTATAACTTACATTAAATATAAAAAAAAAGAAGGTTTTTCCTTTTTCTTCCCTTCTTTGTAACTTATTGTTGAATTCTCTTTCTACTCATTTCCTTTTAGACAAAGAGGAAGAAAAGCTTTTCATACACTGAAAAAAAAAACTAAGGATACAACCAAAAAAGCGAAATCAAGAATTAGAAATAAAAGAAAAAAAAACAAAAAAACGAAACCCCAAGGAAGAAAAAACAGCAAAACAAATAATCGTTATAAACTTTCATCTTTGTGAGATAGACGGAAATAATGAACTTTGTGCATTTAGTTCATATCAAAGACATTTTCAAGAAAAAAAAATAAAAGAAACTTTTCGTTTCTTTTATTCCTTTTGTTGTTATTTATTTATGTACAGCAAATATATATAACAGTAGTATTAGTGTGATATATGTAAAGAGGGGGGGGAGGGGGGGAATTAATTTTGTAATTCGTTTGAAAGACAGAGAAATCCTTCTTTTTTCTACTACTTTTCTATGTTACAAATGCGAAATACATCTTGAACATTAAAAATTAATTAAAGAAGAAACACGTTGCCCGCAATTTTTGTATATATATTTGAAACGTGCTTTGCACGTTTCTCGATTATTTTAATATTAATACTTTACTCGTACATATAAATAAACAAAATAAGAAATTAAATTTCGTCAACATATGTTTGCATCTCACTATAAATCAAGTGTATTTTTATTTTTTATACACATATTATTTAAAATATAATACTGAGCTGTACCCTCTGCTCTTTGTAGCACATTCAAAAATCATATTGTTCAAAAAATATATTTACTTCTCTCCTCTATGTTTTCTCTGTTGAGCAGTTTTTCCCAAAAAAAAAATTTTATATCAGGGTCTTTATTTTTTTAGAATACTTTAGGGACGCCGTAGTTTTCTAAATATTTCGCTCTGATTTGGTGAGAAGACTTGTGAAAAAAATTACAATAGATGATACATTTTTATATCTAGACGCTTCACATTTTAGACTAGAATGTATAACTATATTTTTTGGCAAGAAAATAATTTTTCACAGAAATTCCAAAAAGTTAGAAAATACTGAATTTACAGACGGTCCAAAGACGTTGTTACACTTATGGCAGATAAGTGGTAGTTTATGTTATTTGACGCGGCCCACCCGTACTTCAGTATTAAGGAAGTTTAACATAATAATACATTTTTTAATTAATGAAAATAAACAAATAAACAAAGATGCAAAATTAAATATATATAGTTACTAAAAGTCATGTTTCATTTCATTATTTCAACCAAATTAATCACATCTACATATATACAAAACGATTCTGGATGGATGCTAGCAATACAATTACTACAAATCAATGAGGCAATTTCATTTAGTCCCTCTTCAATTAATTGTTCCAGAGCTGTTCTTGATCCTTACTCCGAAAAGCTGCAATCATTTCCTTCAGCATTTAGAGTATTCTCAATCTTTTCATCTTATTCTATCTTCACAAAGGCTTTCAAAATTGACCAAATATGCTCAATTGGATTGAGCATAGGACTTGAGTAAGGCCCAATTCTTCAAATTTTGTGAAAGAAAAATTTGAAAAGGTATAATTATATACAAATATTTTAAAAATGTCCACAATTTTTTTACTTTATAAATTTAAAGCAATTTAAAATAGCGGGAAACATTGCAAACACGTTACAGATTATTTTCTCTCATTTTTTTCTCCTATATACAAAAAATTAAAAGGGATTTCATAAGAAAATTTGTTAACAATATCAAACTTTTCACATGAAAAAAAAAAATCTCGCTTCAACGCCTTTTCTTGAGATATATATATATGTTTTCTCTTTGTAGCCCACAAACATAGTTGTCTGTTGAGTTAAACAAATTATTTATGTATCTATGTAGAATTGACACACCCTTCCTCCTCTTCATAACATATTCATTTTGTTTAATGGCTCATAGACAGGGTTTTATTATTATTATTATTATTATTCTACTTTTGATTCTATTTTTTAGCCGTTTTTTTTTTCATCTCTCTTTTCTTTTTCAAAGGCCTTCCGCATCATTTAAGGTCACCCCTATCTATTCAAAATATCTGCAAGTAATCCATTCTACTTCTTTTTTTCCTCACTCCCCAACTAACTCTCAATATCGCCCATATACCACATAAAGTAGCTAGACACATACATACGCCATATGAATATAATACATTTATGTTACATATATAACAAAGATCAATTTAAAATTCAATTTCGGTAATTTGATATTTCACTTGTATCTAATTTTTAATATAATATAAATATGTTATGTTATGTACTGAAAAAATGGATGATGGATAATATAACTATGAGTAACGTACATATGTGTCAAGTCAACAAAAAACCAAGTTTATCTGAAATATTTCAAAATGAGTGTGAACTACATTCATATTCTTGGAAACATTCTCTTTCGTTTGTATTAATAGTAAGTATATTTCGATTAATTAAATAATGACTCCAATAATTGTAACTTAATTAAGGGAAAAAAATACCGGCCACAATCAAGAATAAAAAACATCTGGTATTTCTGACTATGTAGTTGCTATGATAGCGGATGTAGTTGATTCTTAATAATTCTACTACAGATAATGAACTGGTTTTATCCAACGCCAAAAAATAAATCTCTGAGGCTATGAAAAAGATGTACGTTCTTTCAGGGACCATATTGGCTCCATGTGACGTTGACACATTTATCCGATTGCTCTATTAGATAGACAACAATTCTTGGTGGTTTCCCGATTAATAGTGACATTTTAGCAGACACCGTGCGGTATAGGTCTTAAAATAACTCCAAAATATTTGGTCGTTATATTTACGAAGTGAATTTTCTCCTTTTCAATATTTGAAAACAAACTTGCTTTCTTGTTGACTTGACACATATACATATACTACAGTACTAATCTCTCCTTTCCTCATTGGAAATGTCTCAAGGGATTTTTTTTTTTTTAATATTTCGAATAACTAATTCGCCAAAGGAGAGTTAAGAAAATTTATAAGAAAGTATCTTCCCATGAGTCTTACAAAAAAATAATATATGTTACATATAAACTAAATAAATGTTTGCTAAACAACCACAAGAACAAGGAGTGGGACATAAATTAGTTTCATTAGCTTTTATTTGACAAGAAAAAAAAAGTATTTTATTACGTTAAAGAGTTTTGTAAATTACTGTATGTGTTATATACAAAAATTATGTCTTTTGCTTTCACAAGAGATTTTTAGGCTTGTTGAGAAGAAGGAAGTTGTTTGAGAAAAGGGCGTAGATAGAGAGGGAAACTCAATTTCTACTGACACAAAAGGTGGTGAAAGTTTATACTCTTGTAAAGAGACTTTCCACAACAAATTATCTAATGGCTTTAAAATAATTTGACAACCAAAAGAAAGTATAAACAGGAATTTTGAAAACAAAAAAGTATAAAAAAAGTTGTACATATTCCAACGATGGAACTCCTATTCAAGCCGAAAATAAGACTCAAAGGTGGCTCTGATAGAATTTATCTTTTGAGTTAAAACCTTTATGGTCTCTGTCGAGTCTAGATTTTAATTATAATCTTTATTTCTTTTTTTTAGAGGTATTTGGAATCAATACAAAGAAAAAGTTACATAAACACTCTAAAGTTTCTTAGTAATAGCATTCATAGTAAATTAGATATTTCTTGGATTAAATTATATGTCAATCGTGTCAAACATTTATCAAGAGACTTAAAGCTATAATAGATAACAAGGGATGTTTTTTATTATATTATAAAACTGCTTTTGTAAAGTATTTCTTTCTTATTCCATATGTATATATACATTAGATGATACATAGAAATAATGATAGGATCTTTTTTGGCGAAATGCAGTTCCTTGCAGCTGACCTTTCTTTATTAATTTCTCTACAATTTCTATTATTACTATTTTTCAATTAGTTCTCTAGATGGTGCGATTTCGAGCAAATAATGATCCTTAAAAAGTCATGCTAAATATACATCTAGCAGCAACACTTGGTACTCATGACGTCAAAATATTGAATAGTGTAAAAAAAGTGCAAATGGGAAGGAAAATAAAAGAATGAAGATCATCATTACTTATCAACCGTTTAACACGATAATCGTACCAGTAGGAATTATTATTCATCTATTTGGTGAAAATACTATACTCATCACTCTTTGGAAGGCGAAATCGCACGTATATATGCATAATGTTTTTAAAAAAATGTATGAACCATAAAATATAAACAATTATCTAAAAGATATATTAACGGATCTTTTAGGTATTTTGTTTATAAGAAGCAAAATTTAGAATAATAAAAAGTCAGTGTCAACTCCTATGAAGTATAAATAGCTAGAAAATGAAAAAGACACTTTTCTCCTTTTTTTGTTTTTTATTCTAAGATCCTTTTAATGAAACATCTCACATATGTCAGTTTATATAACAAACTTCAGATTTGTGTAAAACCAAAAATTTCAAAAATATTTTTTGTATTGTTTTGAAAAAATAAGACATTATTTTTTAGCAGTAAATGGTTCAAAACATTCAATTCAAGTGTCTTACTCATTAAAAAATTATTTAAGTTAAACTCTGACAAATTTATGTATACAATATAGTTGCATGCTCCAAAACAAATAACCCCATAATCTCAAAATATTCACATGTTGCATCTAAACTAAAAAGCAACAATTTTTAATCTATGTAATTCGGAGATGAGATATTTTGCTTCAATGGATCAAATAAAAGTCACAATTCTAAACAAATAAGTCTTTATGAGAAAATACATACATTAAACGTATTTTACATTTTAAAAATGTAACATTTGTTCGGATTGAGTCTTTGGTCTAGGAGAAATATATTTTGATATGTAATCCAATTTTGACACAAATTACCCTACAAATAGCATTTTCTATATTTTGCAAACCGATAGTTCAGGCAGCAGTGAAAGAAAAAGAAATTAGAGTTTGGATGTAAATATTCCAGAGGTGTAGACTGAATTCGTGTAATTTGGGCTGAAGTCTTTAATTCCATGATTTATATACTAGATTTTCCCAATTTTTCGAAAGACTATTGATAAAACTTATAAACTTATCCAAGTCTACGTACGTAGAATTCCAAATATGTACGTCACTTGAAAGTTGACTGGACTTGAGTCCTTTTTATCCGAATAGACTTGTAAATAAATTCAAGTCTCCAAGTATCTGTTTTATAAAATATAATATTTAAAAAAAATTGTCATTGACATTTTTGAGAATTTGTAGGGTCATAAACTACATACTTCAGAAGTAGTTTATAATATCTATTTACAACTCTCGCCAGTTAATTTTCATCAAGTAAAATTTGTTCAAAATACTAGCAAATATTTTTGTAATTCAAAAGTTAAGCACAAGCTAATTTTGATCTCTAAAGTCCCTATTCTCTTGGTTTTGACTTCAAAACTGAAATTTACATACTTTTGCTTGCAAATTAGTGGCTTTGTCATACCTCTGATACAAACTTAATTTAATCAAGTTATAAAATATTGTAATTATGTATTTTGAGTGTACAATTTGACGTGGAATGTTTCTAAGGAATAAATAAATTTAAAAATTGTTACAACTCAATTGTCTTTATTATTTTCTCCTTCATTTCTTTCAAAACGGTTACTATGTAGGTACTCGTATGCACATAATATGTATAAAGATAAGAATCAGGAGCTAAATGATATATAATTATCATTCTTAAAGATCCTAATTCTCAGTTTGTTCATTTCTTTCTTTTCCCAGTTCTTTTCGTGTTCATAAAAACGTACTCGATGACAAGGGGGGGGGGGGTTGTTTTTCTTTAAAATGTTTTTCTTTTGTCAAAAAAGGAATTGATGACTTCTTCTTCTTCTTCTTCTTGAGGGGAAGAAAGGTAAAAAAGAAGAAGATGGTTCCTTACTGATATACGGAGTGTACATATTTAACAACAAAGATCTCTTCAACGTCTTTAATATCCTGTGATTTATTTGTAAATCCTTGTTTTGTTCATTCCTCTTAAAAATCTCCATACAAAAATAAAAGAAGAAGACTTAATCAAGGAGTTAAAAATATATACAAAAAACTTTGTATTGTTTTTGACTAAAGATTCATTTTTAAAAAGAAAAACACATATGAAAAAAAATATCCTTGAGGACTCGAAAATATTTAAATCAGATATTGACTCTTTAAAAATAAAGAAAAAACCTACTAAATCCGTTTCTTTTTTTAGTCATTACTCATTAGTTCATTAGGTTTAAATAGTTAATTAGTAGTTCGTTCAAGGAGATCTAGACACTACATTAAGTTTTTCATATATGTACGAATAAATTTATCTCAGTCTGTAAGACTTTTACGTGGCTGCATATTTTGTAATCTTGAAACTCCAGACTTGAAATGAAATTTTGAATGAAAACAAATTATTATATTATTATCAATTTGTAGCATTTTTTTACAATTTGGTTGTCCTAAAGAATATAGTTACTTAAACACATTATATATATATATATATATATATATATATATATTTGGTTTATACAGTAATACTTTGAATTACAAGGAAGGTTAGTGTCAAAAAAAAATGCTCATACACTGAGAAGAATCTTCTAAGAACACATTTAATATCAATCAAGGACAATTCTATTATCGTACAAATCTTGGTTACAAAAAAACGTACGTGTCCTAATTTAAGGTGAATAACTTTTTTTTTACATAAGGGACTTGAGCATGGACCCTACATACTTACCAATCCCTAAAAACATACTTTTTTACCATCCAACCTTGCCCAAACTTTAATTATTATCGAAACGAGTATGATATCTAGACTTTTAGGGATATCGACCAATCAAAATCTTTTAAAAATGGATCTCAAAAACTATATGTATCACATTTATTATTAAATTGAAAAGAAGCAAATGAAGTCAAAGGATTTCATGAACTAATGTATTAGGAGAACACTATTCCATTAGTCATTTTATAAAACAATATAATGAGAATAAACGATATTAACAATTGAACATATTATTATTTGAATGTATTTGTCACAATATCACGAACTTTACGAATATTTTTGATAAATATTATTACATTGAACGCTTTCACCCTGGAGGTAAAATTGTCGATGATATACTTATTAAAAAAAATGTATTCTTCTTAAAGTACATTTTATCTAATTTCTCTTAATCAGAAGCAAGAGTTTTGTTTCTTATAAAATTAAGTTGTTTATATCTCTGAGATGTCCGTATTCAAGAATAAAAAGGTACTCGACACTTTTGACAAATTTGACAACCTAGTTAAAACAATGACAAGAGTTGATGCACCATGGGTTGGCTATGGGTGACTTATTGCATAGTGTTAACTTTGATCTATTTAGCTCCAATTATTTTATGAAAGGTTTTTTATAGTGTATGTATAAAGAATAATTATAGTTAAACACAACCAGATTACCCAATAAAAAAAAAGAAAAAAGAATCAAATAACTGAGTACCTCTCCATAAAAATGTAGAATCATTACAAATATTGATTGTCCACCATTACAAAAAGGACTGTCCGTACATAATGGATCCATGTTACATTACATTCCTTAATGGCAATCCAAGACATCATCAGAATATTCGTCATTAAGTCTAATTGATTCACGTTTATTATGACGGTGAATTGAGAAAAAAAAAGAAATGGAAAATCAATGAGTGTTTTTGTTTGTTCCTATGAGAAAATTTTGTTGGAGGATCGGATTAAGATAATATTGGAACAAAGTTAGTTTACAAACACACACCGTTTAGAGTCTGTTTTTTCCTATCACTTTTCAACCGTTTTGTGCCGAATTTCTTTTTTTGAAAAAAAAACACACACACATTAGAATCAACATACTCTGGGAGTCTTGCTTAGATAATCCACAAAAGTATAGACTATTTCTTTGTCAGCTGAGTTTGATCCTTGCTCTGTAATGTTTATCTAACGAATTCAAAACTTTTCCACACATAAAGAGCTGTCCAACTTTTAAAAAGTATAGCATAGGTAAAACAACTGATTTTAGGTTACTTTTTAAATACAGATTTTGAGAGATACAAAATTATCACGACGAGCTTTTTGGGATAAACAAAAACACTACTATGACTTCTCCCTTCAGCTATTTTCCATTAGTTGACTCTTCTGATTTGAAGCAGCTGACTCTACGTGTTATCAGCTCAAAAAGGGTATTATTATTTATGATTTTGATGTATAAAAAATATACTAAATCAAGGATTGCGCGCCCTTTTTTTAAATTATCAAATAATAAACAAGTATTAATGATTGATTTGTATATTGATAGAATTTATAAATGTATAGTATATCAAAATAATAACTCTGTCCAAAGTTATTAAAAAGTTGGCAAAAAGGAAAATACAGAAGACTAGCTACTAGTTGTTTTTCCAAATTTTTCCTTTCCCTTAATTGAGTCGAGGTTGCGAGTGAGCAAAAAAGCTCCTTGTGTATATCTCCCAGCCAATAATGAATTAAAATATTTATTATTAGGAAAATAAAAAATAATATTTATTTATGATTAGTGTGGGCCTACATTTTTTTGTTCAAATTTCATGTACAATCCGCCTCTGCATGTAACGTGTTACCTAAACAATTATGCTAAAGCCATGACTTATTTTTTTTTAAATTTACATGTGAGTAATGGAACGATGAATGTCTTCTTTTTGATTTGAGTCATATATAAAAGTCATATTTATAAAATAGACACATGCATAGGAAGTAAAGTTCTGGGAAATAATCTCTTCTCCTTGAAAAATACGTTAACATCACGTGCTAGCCTCATTATTATAGCATTAAATTATTACATTAAGTTAAAAAGATCTTAACAACTTTATATTTAAATAACCGTCTTAATACTTTATACTTTTAAAAGTATTAGACTGCCTTTAATGAGGAAAAATCAATTCTTACACAACTATATAGATGTAAAAACTTGAGTCCTCAAATTTAGACTGCTAATAGAAAAATGGGGGAAAAATATTATTATTGAATCTAAGCAGCAATAAAGGAATAAACGTTTAGTATAAAATACATAAAAAGAAAGGAAAGTATCAACCCAAAAAAAAGTTTCTGAGTCTTTGACTACTATATATGTAGATTTTGTGATCGATATTATCAAAACTTGTCCGAATATGACTGAAATTCATAGAATGTATAAAAACATAAAGTTGTAAAACGCTGCAGTAGGAAGCAAAATTTTTTTAGACTATTTCAACTGACAAAATAGAAACTCATTTTTACTACAATTTGAATGTTTTATCCTTTATACCTTTTCAAGTTAATATGGGAATAAGTAAGTTCAATATGGGAATAAATCATAAATCTTCACTTCTGATTTATATAGATCTTTCGGGTTCATATATAATATTTTTTTAAAGAATAAAGCATGGAATCAATGTGATTAGAAACCGCCTGCTTTGAAATCTCAAGCTGAAACTTTTCAAAAATATTATCAACTACTCCCTGTAAAGTAATTCGGGGATTACGTTCAATTTCTTAAATAATACAATTTGTATGTATTTCATGGATCTTAGAGTAACAACGTTAGCCCCCTCTTTCATCAATTCTCTCACCCTACGAAATCCACCAATAGGCAGTCGTCTTAGAAAAATCATCAAGAGTCGTAGCAAGGATACTCCAATCACCATTTGCTGCTTCCTTTGTAGCTAAAAGCTGCCTTCTCTTTTTCGCCAGATCTTCTTTTTTCTTCATTCTGGTCATTAAGGAATAAGATATTATTTTATAATGAACTTGTTTATTTCCATATTGAACTTGAAAAGGGAATAGTTATATCTCAAATTCTTTTCTTTCTTGAGTATCAACAACTTTAACTTTTTCTTCAAATCAGGTCTGAATGTTTTTTATCTTTATGAACAAATTTCGTAATTGTTGATTCATTATCAATGACATTCATCTATTTGAAACATGTCTACAAATTGCATAAACTATGTATATGAAAAATATCTCAACTTATCACGTCTTAACATTGCACATCCTACTAACCAATCAAATCTATATATAATTTAATTTATTTATAAATAAATAAAATTCTTCTAACTTTTATCCATTCATAAATGAATTTGATTAAGCTGCAGTAATGCAAAGTAAATCAATGGATCAGTTATGATGTAAATATGTTAATTTAATGTTTGTTTAAAAAAACTTATAATAGATAGCATTATACCTCCTGATGACTTTTAAATAGCATTGTAAGTTAGTGTTATAAAATAACATTTTAAAAATATATCATTCAAATATCATTAGGAATTGAGTTAAATCAATATTTTTATTTTTTTTCTCCCTCTTTAATTGAGCGAATTCAAATAAATAAATAAATAAATATAAATGAAATATATATTTTTTTTATATTGTGCTTTATTTAATGATCAAATTCTAGACCACCTTGAAGGCACAATTCAAAAGCCTAATAGGAATTGTGTGGGTTGGGATATGATTTTTATGTTTTTTTATTCTCCCTTTGTTGGACATTGATTATTTCTAGGTATGAAATGTTTCCAAATCATTTTTCTATACCTAGAACTCTTTTTTATGTTTGAGTTTTTTTTTTTCAAAAGCATATCTATAATAAGAGACAGATATGTAGACAATTTTAGTAATAAAATTTTTTTGTAAAATCCGTGCAATCCAAAGGAAGTCATCTGTTTTGTCACCTGGATTTTCCATTCTAGGGTTTTTTAACTCTACATAGTTCATATAATCTCTTATAATAGGTATATACACATGTATACATATTAAATTACTAATCTGTAAAACTTTTCAGATTGAAGGAATTTCTTAATCTTTAAAATCAGATAGTCACATATTGTTTTCGTTGTTTTTTAAGATGTTTTTTTCTTTCTTTCTCATTGTGTCAATGTTTGTTTTATCAAATTCCAATGCATATCTATTCAATTTTTATAGATATTGTATATTAATCTCTCAGGTGTTTAGTATTTTGATTGAAACACCTTGTGGGCAAGTCGAATTGATCATGTTTCATATGACAAAAAAAAAATGTTAAAAAATATTTCTGTGAGTGTTTTAGGGACAAAAAATTGTCACCATACAAGGGAGGTAATGGATTTTAACTTATGGGGTAAGAGTTAAATATTCGCCTTGCTCTTGGGAAATTAGTTTTGAAGGATTTGAAATAAGTCAAAATTATGGACTACTAACTAGAGGCATGGAAGTTTGATCGAGCTGCAGTTGAGTTAAAAAATAATTTTTATACTATTACTTATTAATTAGATATATGTATGTAGATTGATTTAATGATTGCAAAGCACATTTTGATGATTCAACTTGGACGAACACTTTTTCGTATATTCGTATACTGTATGTGGCTATTTTAAAGGTCCAAAATAAGGTCAAATGCCAGTACAAAAATTAATTTTTAGAATAACAAATTTTTTGTAAATTCATCTCCCAATACGTTCCACACAAAATGTATATCACAAAGACCTCTTAAAAAGTACCTACCTTTAGACATTTGACCTAAGACCACGTAGAGTTTACATAATTTTACATATATTATTAACTCATGAAAAGTTGCAGTAGTGTCTTGAGATCAAAATTCCAAGGATTTCTACGTCCCTGAATATTTTGGATAAATTTTGTTCGTTGATGTAAAATAATAAAAAACGGATCCCTGTAATTCTTGGAACAGCTGCCCCTGCCTGAGAAATGAACTCCAAAACTTTTTCTAATTGTCAGAAATGAGCATGATCTATACTTTTTCAAGTTCAATATGGGAATAAGCAAATTCAATATGGGAATAAAAAAGTTCAATGTGGGAATAAATAAACTGAACTTGAACTTGTTTATTCCTATATTGAACTTGACAGGGTATGGAAATATACTTATATTTAGAATTATTAAAGAGAGTCAGTCTTGAGTTGATTTCCTGTTGAGTATACTATTCAGTTAAGAATTTAATGTATGCATAATTTCGGCGAAACCCGGCTCAAGGGCACCAGTTCCCACTTAGAGGTTTTCAAGGTCTTTACAGAGTCGGAATATATTATGTAAATTATGCGAAAGAGACATACAAACCATTTGCTCTTCTCATTGATTGCCAAATCTACTAACGACACTAGAGCTGATGCCTAACACAGGGCCAAAAGGACTAATAAAAGTCTTAAAAATATTTGATATTCGTAAGATATATATCCTTAAAAAAAGGGTGTGAAATGTTACTTCTCATTTCATTGAATAAAATGTTATTCATATCATATCAAACATTTTGACAATGACAAAAGTGTACTTGCTACATTCTGACAAAGTTGCTTTATACTTTTTCCTCACTCCCTTGTCGATAAAAAGAAAAGTATTGATATATATATTCTTTCAAAAGCATTCAAAACAAAGAGAAACAATCACAAAATATGTATGTATACGTACCTCTATATAAACCAATGACATTTATGTAATGTACAATTGTCAAAAAGTTTTTATATAGACAGACGAGGACTGTGTTCTACCTATGGCAGATACTTTCTGTTTGATAAAGTATTAAAAGTAAGTAAACACAAACAAAAATTTATTTGCAAATAGAATAATAGAAAAAGTACAAAAAAAAAAATTGTAAAACATTGGACACTTTTGCAAAAAAAATAAAAAATGAAAGGAATTAGATTATTATTTAATCTTCCTAAAGAAATAATGTTGATAATAATATAGAGTGAAAGAGTAAAATTTGGTGTATCTATGTACTTCATATGTTTGAAAAGTCAACAAAAAACCAAGTTTATTTGAAATATTTCAAAAATGAGTGTGAACGGCACTCATATTCTTGAGGACATTCTCTTTCGATTAATTAAATAATGGCTCCAATAATTGCAACAGTATTATAGGAGTCAAAAAATACCGGCCACAATCAAGAATAAAAACCATCTGGTATTTCTGACTATGTAGTTACTGTTACTATGATTCATGGATTAAGTTGATTCTTAATAGTTCTACTGATTTTAACCAACTGCAACTAAATAAATCTCTGGGCCAATGAAAAAGATGGACGTACTTTCAGACACCAACTCGGCTCCATGTGACTTTGACACATTTATCAATTGCTTTATTGGATAGACAACAATCCTTGCTTTCTCGATATAAAGTGACATTTTAGCAAAAAACCGGCTATCATAGGTCTTAAAATGACTCCAAAATATTTGGCTGTTATATTTATGAAGTAAAAAAACTACTTAAAGGTGGATTTTCTTGTTTTCAATATTTGAAAACAAACTTGTTTTCTTGTTGACTTGACACATGTATAAAGATGATATTTTAAATCCCCGCTAAAAAATTATCCATTCAATACGAGTAATGTTAGGCAAGTTAGATGAAAACAATAATCAATTATATGTACCTTTGCACAAAAAGTCACACTGTTGCTCAGTAGCAAAAGTAATTAGCTACTCTTTATAGTAATAGGTCTGTTACTTTAATAAATAATAATTATTTATTTTTCTATGAAATATAAAGGAAATCAAAATCAATTTAGAATATTTAACATATGACCATTCGATAGCAATTCTTGTGTCAAGTCATTAAAGCCGAATGACCATTGAATTATTGACCTTTAAGGTGAGAGTGGGCTGGCTTTTTATAATGAACAAAGTAAGGAAATTTTATCCTCCAAATTGAATACATTACTGTAAATCAGTGGTGCCCAATTATTTTTGGAACTAGGGTCTATGTCAAAATATACTAACTTGCCAATAGCTCCCAAGAAAAAGTTTAACATCTTCGTGAAACAATCCATAAGTGTTGAAAATGATGTCAATTATTTATAATTCCGCAATGAAGCAACTTTTCGTTGAATAATATAAATGTAAAAATTATTTAGATAAATGTTCTGGATTTTTCGCGTAATTTAACCAAAAATATTCAAAACGGTTACAAAATTTGATTTAAGTCAATAATTACAGAACAATAACTACTGAGTTGAGATACTCTATTAAACTACTTAATTATAAATATTTCATATGACGTCATCATATTGGAAGTCAAGCATCTTGACATCTTGGAATCATGAATAAAAAAGTTTTATAGAAAATAAACATTCTTCATTTACCTTTTTATTTTAAGACCCTGAAATTTTGTAGAGTATTCAGTTCATTCTATTTAATAGCTATATAATACCTCCAACGACATTACATCACTTTCAGTTCATCATACAATCTGTGACGTCATCGAAAACCCTCTATAAACATATGTACATACAAAATTTCCTACATGAACGTTCCACAGTTGTTTTTTTTACTTGTGAAGGGAAGTTTGAAATTTGTTTTTATCTACATAGATGGCAGTAGTCATTATACATCTTTATTGAATTACATTTTCAATCTGATCACTCAAATAATGTCATGTACCTACGTACCTTTATATTTATGATTATTTAAAAGGTCACATATCTCCCAATTCATCATGACACTTAATCACTTCATGTATGACTTCACTTTCTCTTCCTCCACTCCATAGATCACCAACCCCTTGGAAGATCAGAAGGATCCTATCAATTAAGTAACAAGAAATGTATAATGTTAATCAAAAAAAGGTCATGGTCTGATGACCTTTATAGAAAAGGTCGTGGTAATGCCCTATTTGTATAGATGCCCTTGTTTTTTGTTTTGTTGAACAATTAGAACTCTTTGATCACTTAAAACAAGGTACGAGCTAAAATGTAACAAAAAAATATATACCACGTAACCATTTTAAAGGGTTGAAAATTCAAAAATCAAATTAAAAACTAAAGAAAAAGAAAAAATATCATTTTCGAACATATTTAAAAAAATTCATTTAAATAAAATTTTAAAGAATTTAGCTAGTAAAAAATTAAAAGTAAAGAAGGATTTCAACTGATTTCGTAATGCTTCTAAGCGCTACTACTTAAGTAGCTCTACCGTGAGTCTTTGATTTCTAGCAAATTTTTGCTCCAAATTTTATGAAAATTTACACACTTAGATGGACAATTTCTTCTTAGTTAAGGAGATTTATCGGGCACTTGACATCTCTTTTGAAAGCTGTGGGTCTTATCTCTTTAATATATTCCTTATTAATACATTTTATGTAATATTCAAGGAGTTATTTAAGTGCAAAGGATTTTGGTCGACTTTTGAGCCTACTCCCTCTTCCTACACCCCTAGGAGCCAAAACAAAGACTGAAATTGGAATTTGCATAAAAAACACTAGGGAATCATTATTTTTTAATGCAGAAAATGAGTGTCCGTCTAGGCTTAAATTGAAGTTGAAGTCGGAAAATGGGGCAAAAAAGCTGAAAAAATATGGCTCGATTTTTCGAAGACCGTTGAACTCTCTAAAAAAAATTGAAATTGAAATTAGTGTGCAAAACTGAATAACTTTTATTACATGTACTTATACCCCTTAGGATTTTTGACATTTTAAATTAGTTGACCTGGGTTATTAATTTTATAGACAACAAATGAACTATTTAGTCAGAAAAATAATTTTCTTTTTTACTTATAACGTAAATTAGGCCATGTATTTGATTAGGTAATTTATATATTTGCTTATTTAATTCGATGAATTATTACATTGGTATTTAATAAAAACTATGCTATAGATATGAAAAAGTTTGTATTTTGATGCTGTTTTATCTAATTTATGTGCGCAATTGTCACTAGTAATCGGAAAAACCCTTAATAAAGTAGTTTTCAGTACTTAACCACTACAAAGAACGTGCTCCACGTTGGGTTGGGTAATTATTTGTAAATATAAAGGTAGCTTTTTCAAAAGAAGGCGGTAAATTCTTTAAGTAAGTCAATTCATATTCATACAAAATACATAATCAACCCACGATTCTCTTATCCTGGCTATAAGCCCTGTAATGAATAAAACATACTTACAAATATATGTACATACAAATATACATAGAAAAATGTAGAATCTTCATTGATCTTGGATCTGCTTTTAACAATTGCATATATTAGGTATAATACCTAATATATGTACAATGTATGTATGTTTGTGTTATTCACCTTAGGGATAGTTTCTTTAGCAAGTTTTCTTTCTTCTTTTGTATGTCTATACTACAATAGAAAAAGAGGAAGAAAATTAAACTGTTGTTTTATTTAATTTGAAAAAAAAAAAAAAAAAAAGAATAAAAAATATGTTTAGAAATTTCTTTTTCATTTTTCCAAAGTTTTCTTTGATGGTGAATCGGTATAAAGGGAGCCTTTATACTTAAATGTAATATATAATATAATTTTTTATATATTTTTTGTCTAGTGATCTTCTACTAATTTGTATCTAGACATGACCTTTGCATCTGATTAACCTTGTTATTAGATATTATTTAGTTACATCATCTTAAAATTAAAACTTCTAAAATATTTGGCCATAGGGAAGCAGCTCATAATAAATAATGCCTTGCCAGTCCCACCAAACACAAAGCAACTTCTTCCTAGCTATTAAACCTGGTTTTGTAAGGGTCCGGGTAGATTTGTTGGCTTGCTTTACATTGTCGTAAGTTATCCATTTTTTATCTTCCATTGCAATCCACTCCATAAATGGATCGATTTTATTACGATTATGTTGCAATTCGCAAATGGAAATTCAATTCATTAGATTTTTATAATTAAGTTCGTGACGCACCCAAACATTGAGTTTTTTTTTTTTTTTTTTTTTGTAACCAGTCTTCTTCAGATGGTTTAAAGCTGTTTTATGGTCAATGTTTAAGTCCTCTGCGATAGTTCGGCAACTAACATGACGGTTTACGTTGATGGTTTCAATAATTTTATCGACATTTTCGACGACGACAGGTCTGCCAGTACGGGGGCGTATTTTTGACTTCCGCAACACCCGAACAAAATCGATGTAACCACTCCTGAGCAACACAAACTGAAAAAGCATTAGACCTCTAAACATCACAAAACGTTTTTGGGTCGCTTGTGATGCATTTTTCCCTTTCAGAAAGTAAAAATGCAGAATAAAACGGGTTTTTTTCCTTTGAGACCTTCATACTCAACGCACAATTACTCAAGACTGACTTGATTTAGCATATATTTATTTTATTAAACCTTGTAGAATACTTTCTCATCTTTTTAAAACCCTATGGTATGATTCGGTGTGACGAACAACAAACAAGACATGCTTTGTTTAAAATAAGGAGCGCAAAATACAAAATTACTTTTTTCCCAACCTAATATAATGATAATTTGTCAATCTCTACTCTTTTCAAAATCTTTTCTAAAGACTTTTATCATCTAAAGACACAAACAATTGACAAATACCCTAATCCTATAAGTACTGAGTGTATTGAAGTTTAATTACCTAGAGGAGAGTAATGTTATGTTCTGGACGAGAGAGTATCAAAGAGTAAGATGGACTTACGACAAAGAGTTTTTTTTTTTCTAATGAAACCTCCATTGACAAAATATAATAAGTATAATAATGACGTATTATGTTTTTTTGTTACAAGGCACAACCTGATGACAAAGGAATTGAAAATATATCCTATAATGAAGATACTTATTATTCTTTGATGACGTAGACTGTAAATATTTAAATGGATAGTTGTTCATACAAAAGACTGGCCAAAACGTTGTTGCTATTTTTCATTTTGTGTGGGAATGCGATTCTATCAAATCTGTACATGATATTAAATGAGACGTAAAATGATGTAAATATAAATAAAACGATGCTTATTATTTTATAACGTAGTTATAAACCAAGTTTATCTGAAATATTTCGACTCATTTAATAATAACTCCAATAATTGCAACTGTATTATAGGAACAAAATCCCGGCCACAATCAAAAATAAAAGACATCTGGTATTTCTGACTATGTAGTTACTATTACTATGATTCAAGGTGGGTATGCTAGCGGATTAACTTGATTCTTAATAGTTCTTAAACTGGTTTTAGCAAACTACAACTAAATAAATCTCTGGGGCTATGAAAAAGACGGGTGTTCTTTCAGAGACCAACTCGGCTCCGATTGCAGTCGTAACATTTATCTGATTGCTCTATTGGATCGACAACAATCCTTAGTTTCTCGATATAAAGTGACGTTTTAGCAAAAACCGTGCGGTATGGGTCTTAAAATAACTCCAAAATATCTGGCCGTTATATTTATGAAGTAAAAAAACATAAAAGTGGATTTTTTCCTTTTTAATATTTGAAAACAAACTTGTTTTTTTGTTAGCTTGACACACATAGAGAAGAGCACTTTATCCCTTTAAAAGAAAAAAGATTCTTTTTGGACCAAATCAAATAGATTACTCATTAATCCATTTATAAATATATCTACAAATATATTCGATTTAACTATATGTCGGATTGGAAAGTAAGTATGTTTTTTATATATATATATTTTTTTTCATTTAATGGATCATTAATTAAGCCCAGAGTTAGAAAATTGGATTTTATGATGTTTCTATGTCTAAAGTACTTATATTTTATATCTATTCATCTATAAGTTTTTTTTCTAAAAAAAAACCCTATCAAATTAAACTATATTTTCCATTGTTATTTGTTAATTTATGAAGCAGCCCTGTCTGTCCATGATCTCATTCACTCTCTTTTCATATTTTATATAGCAATAATTACATTATCTTAATGGGTCAACATAAAAAAAAATATCTATTCACAAATAATAATTAAGTAGGTATTTCAAAAACATTCTTCAGAATTACATTTTGAAGGGATGTTCCAATGAGATCGTTGTTTTTTTTTATGAAAGGAGTGTATTAAATAACAGAATGACATATTAGGATGTAACACACGCGATTGACAAAAGAATTTTTTTTGTTCACTTACTTTTTTTAAGGGAACAGATGTCGACTCGTTATTTGGAGACGTCAGTTTGTATTTCTTCATTTTTAAAATAAAAAAATGTTAGTAACAAAAAAAAAGTATCGTTGAAAAATTTGCTTTTCCTTACTGAAACAAAAATAGTTTTCTTCTACATTTTAAGGGAAAATAAGCCCCCCCCCCCCCTTCCCCCTTATTTCTACTTGTTTTTGAACATGCCTTATTCTAGTATCTATTCTATAGATCTAAACACGTTTTCTTAAGGTATTTTACTAAGTAAAGACCTATCCTTGTCGTCAAAGGTATTAAAGTTTTTTAAACTTTATGGGTATTTAAGCAATGGGTTTTAAATTTACAAGCATACAAGAGATATTATTAAATACTTGATCTTGTGAATTTACTCAAACAACTCTAAATGTGACGTTTTTTAATTATAAAAAAGTATATTTTGATTTGCCTATAAAGCTTTTTTTTTAAATACTCCAAAATGTTTCTCAACAAACATACAACTCAAGATACGTCAAATATGTATATAAAATAATTTACAATCTTAAGAAAAGGATATTGCGATTAATGTTTTGATATCTTTTTTAAGACTACACAATTAGACTCATTTTTTACAAAAATAAGTCATCTATGATTTAGATGTATAAATAATATTTAATCGATCCGTCCGATCAAAAAAAAAAAGATTTCTCTTTTTATAATACGTTTTTACCAATATAATATATAGACATCTTACCAAAGAGTATAATACATATGACATATCTTAAATGACCTGTATTTTTTTAACTGAAAGCATTTTTTTTCATATATATAACATGTATGGACAAAAATATAATATTATGAATATAAATTTTTTAACACATTACTCCATTTTGAATAGGATGTCTTGTTGTGATTTTCTAGGAATTCTCTCTTTGTCACTCCAAGTAAAAGGCAAACCATTTTCATCTCAGAGAACAGTAATTCCATAATTAAATCAAGTAGGAGTAAATTTATTGCTATGAACAAAGCTCTGGGTTAGTTTTCAATGATGAGCACTTCCTTCAATTGAATATGCCTCATAATTCAATTAGCATAACTCTAATGTCAAAATAATAATTTGAATTCTAATTGTTTTGAAGTTAAGAAACGTAATGAGAGTTATGTCTCCTCTCTAATGATGGAATAAATAATTATGTCACTAATTGTAGTCTTCCTTCATTAATTTTTTATTTATATTTTTTTGTATGAAAGATGAAAGAGAGAGAAAATCAGTTTAGCTTTGATAAAGGATGAGTAAATTAATTATATGAGTGGACTAATGAATCCGTATATCTTTATTTACTTGACATTAAGAGTTAATGATAAGACTTGATTGACAAGTTTCTTTTGTCTTTAAACCATCATGTTACTTCTTCCTACATTTTCTCAGTAGTATCTATTATTTACCTTTATTAGTGATAAAGGGGGGTCTCAAATACAATTTGAAGTTGTCTTATCATCATCATCATGATGTTTTATCATTTATTATGCGACATTAAATGCTTCTCCCCAATTAAACTAATTAAATAGCACATTCAAAACATTAATGATTCTAGAAAAAAGTGGTTAAAGTTTTCAAAACGAATAATATTATGTTTACGGGGCATAAACATCATACAAGTGTGGTTTAGAATATTTTATCTAAGACAAACCCATGATTTTAAGATATCATGACCAAGAGAGAAAAACAAATTTAATCACGTTGTTTTGCTCTAGGTCTCAATGTCGAGACCAAAATGAGACCAAAATTCTCCTCAAAAATTTGTTTTCAAAACCGTCTGTGAGTCTTATCGCAGGACCTAAAGCATAAAGTTAGGTCAAAAATCCTATTGGGCAAAAGTATAATAAAAGTTATTCAGTTTTACACGCTAATTTCAAATCTCATTTTGTGCATTAATAAGTGTTGATTTGCTAGTAAATTTAATGCAAATTATATTTCCAGTCTTTTTTTTTTTTTACCTAAAGGGACTCTTGGAGGTGTAGGGGACGAGAGTAGGTTCAAAAGTCAGCCAAATCTTTTGTACTTAAATAACTCTCTTAAATAACACACAACCTTCAAACGAGATGTCAAGTGTCCGATAAGAATCCTTAACTAAGAAGAAATTGTTCATCTAAATGTATAAGTTTTCATTCAATTTTGAGCAAAAATTTGCGGTAGAGCTACTTAAGTAGTAGCGCACAGAAGGACTTAGAAACCAGTTGAAATCCTCCAGATGTTGACCAGTGTATTTAATCAATTAATTAATGTGTAAATAGACATGTAATTGAATGTTCAATTAGAAGAGCTCATTGGATGAGCCTTGATTTATCTTCAACATCATTTCTTTTTAAAAGTAGATAAATTCTATTTCTTCCAAAAGGACACTTTAGTTTAAAGACAATATATTCAAACTTTTTTTTTGTATTAAGAACATAGGTACCTTCAACGCCTGACTATAACCAACTTCAAAATCATTGGAAGCCATGAGTTAATATGCTATCCAATGCTATTCACATAAGACTAATGAAACATGAAAAATAAATTAGAATGAAAGATAAATCAAATTGGTAGCATGACGGAACGCTTCGTTCACTTCTTTTCTAATGATGAGAAACCACTCCATTCATGAGAGGCATCATGCATGATGCCTTTGTAAGAATCAAAATCCTACAAAATAAGTATATACATATATATATATATATATGTATAATATATACTTATATATGGTATGCAGGTAAAATGAACTCATTTCGAAGGAAAAGAAATTTATATTGAACCTACAATACACACACAGATCGGAAATTAAATTACTTTCAAAGGAATTTCTCTATAAAATCAAACTTTGACCTTCTGGCATATTTATTATTATAATAACTTTTGTAATACTCATTCAAATAACTTTATTTACACTGTTTTAGAGATTTGATATATGTATACATGTAGTTTACATATATATGTAACTTCGTTTGGTTTTCCTTTAAGACGTCATTACAAAAAATATTATGATAAAAAAATGCAATCAAAATATATTTTGATGATAATTAAACCTTTACGCTCATGCAAAAAAAAAAATAGTAATAATATTAATTCTGCAGATTGTTTTCTATACATAGATAGAAAACACATTATTTATAAATGTATTTAGTTGTATATAATTAATATTAATTAGAGTAAAAATCCATTAAGAAACATTTAACCGTTTTTAGATTGTTGCATCACGTTTCTTCCTAATTCACAGATGGTTCCTATATTTTGAATCATTTTTGTACAAATTTGTTTTAAAAACGAACACAAAATAATTTTGTTTTTGTTAGTTATAGATGAATCTTGCAAAAAGTTTTTTACAGCCGTTTTACGTAGTTTAGCCCTTTCAAACTCGTAAAGTATCAGAAGGTATTTTTAACTGGAAGTTATGTTTTTTGTGGTCAAAATGATCATACTAATTTAATTTGATTTTATACAAAAATTGTAAATCAAGCCGTTTCTCTAAAAAGTTATGGGACACAGGTTTATAAGTACTTTTTTCGTATTTATTATATCTTTAAGTACATTTATTCTTATATTCTACTTGATTAAGATATTTGAAAAATCTTAAATAAAAAATATATATCACATGTTATGGACATTTTACAGATGATATTTTATGAAGCAATTACTGTTGATATATTAATAAAAAAACTCTCTTCACACCCAGACGAACTTAGACTTGTATAATTTCTAATGTATACATTAGAAATAAAAGATATTTTAAACTTATAATTCTTTAAGTATATATTAACAAATAATTTCCTTGAAAAGAGAAAAAGTTATTTTGGTTTAAACATGTTTTTTTTTGCTTGTGTAAAAATCGTAATGTTGTTCAGTAGCTTGAAAAATATTCAAATCAATTTTTTTATGACTAACTACTAAATATATATAATAACTTGACATCTTAGCTATCGAACAAAAAAAAAATATAACAAAAATCTGTTGACAATGGAGCGCATTAGCGCATTTTGAATTTATGGGACACCGGTTTACTCTGAGTTGGAAAGGGTTAACATCTCAGATCTATATATTTTCTTTTGTTTTCTGTCAAATCTTTATCCTTAACCATGAGGAATTTTAAAGATATATTGTAAGTAAATATTAAAAGGCATTAATTTACATGATTCACCTCCATATATAATAAACGTTAGAAAGGGAATGATGAGGCAGTAAGAACTTATACACAAAAATATTGAACTCACTTTTTTCAAAGATCTGATTAGTCATTAAAGTACGATCAAAAACAATTATTATCTTATGATTACATTTAAATAATTTCTTATTATGTATCTAAGCATATGGTTCATTAACATAAGTGGCTCTTACATTTATAATATTAGTATGCAGGGGGTAGATGCTTCAAAACCCTTCATTTATCATCTACGTAACTTGGTTACCTAAAGTACATGTATAACATCATGTATGTTATGTATAAACATATATGAAAATTTGTACGCATATATATATATATATATGCGTATATTAAATATATATATGTATATATATATATATATGTGTGAGTTATAAAGCAAATAAAGTTAAAAAAAATAGTTGGATAGATAAAGCTTAAAAGGTTTTTCTCATTCTATGCAAAAATTGATCAAGTTTTAAAAATAAAATTGCACATAGTGTAACGTTACACGAGTTGAATGTCGGTTTATAAGAAAAAAGACAGACTCATTTTTCTTTTTTACTTTATAAAAAACAAATTGTTTTTTTTGTTTTTTTTTCAATTAAAAATTTACATAGAAGGGAACCTTGAATCATATTTTCTGATTAATAGTATCTGTTCAATATTATCTAATGCTTCTCTCCTTCTAAAAAAAAAAAAATTAGGCCCTTAAGGATTTGCTCTGTAAAAAATCCCTAGTGAACAATGACGTCATGTTTAATCCTTCCCTAGGTGTCTTGAAAATACGTTCACAGTAAATTCATTCTAAGAAAACTTATTTCCTCCTTTTAGGAGGAATATTTTGACACTTCATATGGTGTATGTTTCCATGAACAATCGTGGTACAAATCTCAATGGCCAAATATCCACAAATCCCATTCCTACTCAGATGTAAAGACATATAACATAGTTTCAAATTCATATGGGTCATTAATCATGTTTGTCTCTTATCACTAGTCATATAACAAGCCCTTCCGTGATGTGCTATATGAAAACTAAAAGCTGCATATTCTAGAAGCATGAAGAATATGACATCACAAAATATCCCTCCTAAAATTGGGAATGACAGGTTGAGGATGCATTTTGTAGTGAATGAATTATGTAGGAATACAAATAATCTTTTATTTAAAACTCGACAGTACATATCACCTGACATTATGTTTATCAAGTCATATCAGGCTCAATAAGGATGACTCTTTTTTCACATATGTGTCAACTCAACAAGAAAGTAAGTTTGTTTTCCAATATTTAGAAAATTCCCTTTTAAGTAGTTTTATTACTTCATAAATATAACGGCCAAATAATATTTAGGTGCCATTAACAGACCTATCACGGCCGATTTTTGCTAAAATGTCGCCTTATATCGAGAAACACAGGTTTGTTGTCTATCCAATAGAGACATCGGATAAATGTGTCGACTACACATGGAGCCGAGTTGGTCCCTAAAAGAACGTACATCTTTTTCATAGCCCCAGAGATTTATTTAGTTGCAGTTCGCTAAAAACAGTTCATCTGTTGTAGAACTATTAAGAATCAACTTAATCCATGAATCATAGTAATAGTAACTACATAGTCAGAAATAACAGATGTTTTTTATTCTTGATTGTGGCCGGGTTTTTTTTCCTACAATACAGTTGCAATTATTGGAGTCATTATTAAACTAATATAAATGTACAATTAATACAAACGAAAGAGAATGCCTTCAAGAATATGAGTGCAGTTCACACTCATTTTTAAAATATTTCAGATAAATTTGATTGCTTGTTGACTTCTTCTTTACATACATTTTATTCATACAACTTTTTTATCGATTTGACAAAGTTTTGTAAGGGTTTGAAAAACCCTATATGTACACACTCAAAATCACTTCAAAATCAGTAAGCATTAAGTAGAATTGAATAGACTCAAACATATAAATACATTTATAAATTATTTATTTATTATTAATATTGAAAACCAATAATTTTTACTTACGATTTTTTTTTCTTTTTGCTATTTTCTTATTTATTTACATATGTAAAAGCATTGATAAAATTATCAAATTAGCATTGTATACCATACAAAAATCCTTTATGTATATTGGAAATTTATTTTCTTAAATTAGGCTTTTATTGTTTATTTGCTTTGCAAATTTAACATCATCCCTATTATTGGTTATTAAATTATTGGTTATTGTTATGGAAAGCACAATTCATTAGCTAATTGATTTTCCTTTTCAAGTTTGTATTCATTTTTTATATACATAACACATTTTTAAATATTTTTTATTGCTTGAAATAGTCATTAGAATATTTTCATACTCACAGAATGACTATGATGTACATTTTTTCATGCGTTTTTTTCAATTAATGAAAGTCACTCCGACAGATGTATTGGTGTTATTTTGATTATAGACACTCAAAAAATAATGATTATTATTAGTCTTGTAAAAAATATTTATTTCATTTGAATAAGCAACAAAAAGGTTCTACTTTACATATAAGCTAACAAATTGCTTAGGTCTTTGCTGTAAACGGGTATGATAATTGGGCATGATTTATCATTCGAAAATGTTGTTTGTACTTACTTTTAATGGGTATTAAGATCAAAATGGGTCGTTTGAGCATTGAACTTTCGGTATCAAAACAAATGTATCCATGAAATGAGTTCAATTTTTTCTTAAAAAAGTGCTAAACTACAAGTACAAAAAAAAAATCCAAATTTCTTTTTTTGTTCGACAAATTTTGTGCAAACGAGCCAGGTTTGTTTTCAAATATTGAAAGGGAAAAAAACAACTCCAAATTTTTTTTTACTTCATAAATATAACGATCAAATATTTCATTTTAATCATTTTAAGACCTATACTGGACGGTTTTTGCTCAAATGTTACTTTATATCGAGGAACACGGGATTGTTATCTATCCAATAGAGCGTTTCCTGAAGGAACGTTCATCTTTTTTATAGCCCCTGAGATTTATTTAGTGGCAGTTGGCTAAAGCCAGTTCATCTGTTGTTGAACTATTAAGAATTAGCTTAACCATGAATCATAATAATACATAATCAGAAATTCTAGATGTTTTTTATTCTTGATTGTGGCCGGATTTTTTCCCATCTAATTAAGTTGCAATTATTGGAGTCATTATTTAATTAATCGAAATAACATATTGGTACAAACGAAAGAGAATGTCTTCAAGAATATGTGTGTAGTTCACACTCATTTTTGATATATTTCAGATAAACTTGGTTTCTTGTTGACTGAACATATATAAAATAAAATTAAATATGATATTTATTTGAATATTTTGGGTTTGAATGAGATTAATCCATTTTCTATTGATTTTTATAGGAATTATTGATTATGATCATAAGCAGTTTTGTGAACTGAATTAAACTCAAAGACATAGTTACCAGACTCTCCTGAGCTATATTCTAATATATCATGCTAACAGAATGAATTTGACTCTTTTCCATATTAGAAGAATCTTTGCTAACATATTATGCTTAAATTTATTGCATGGTACTCCTTTCATTATTATAGAAAATATATAGAGCAAAGTTCAATGAAATACCCTTGGGCCTCATTTAAAAAGGAAATAATATATTTTAAACTTTTATGATCTATTTAGCCCTTTTTAATATAATTTTATCTTAAAAATATATCAACAATTCATTTTAAAAGAAACTTTGTTGAACGATCCGGACATCGATAGGGGCTATAAATAAAAAAACCATTCAAAAAAACATTCAAAAATGATGATTTTTGAATGAAATAAATAAAAAAATTGAGGATCCACCCACACTCCACCTCCTCAAATGTCATCAAAATTCCATGGGACATGTTTTATTTTAAATAAAGATATTTGAATTTAATGAGTATAATTATTTATAGAATGTTGTAAATACTTGGAATTTATGGGCTCAAGACTCACATGAGAGTCAAATTGAATTGTTATCTCTCTAATGAGCTGTTATTTCTACTTTAAGCTCAATCAGTTAAGTTTCCTGCTTAATAGCTCACTGATAAAGCTAACATACATACATATTTATACATATATATGGATAAGCCAAACAATGGAAAAGTCATAATTTATTGCCTGGCGTAATACATATTTTTGAGAAAAAAAGTTTACCATATGAAAAATGCAAAATGAGATGTATGTAGCGTTTTAACGCGACCTCATCTTTCTGGAAGTTGGCCATCATGAAGGCATAACCAAATTTTATGATAATAAAACATTTATTAGTTTAAATTAAGGAAAATATTGAATTGCTGTCATCTATCAAAAAACATCTTTATTTATTATATCTGAGAGTCTAATATTATATATTCAAATTATGTTAATATATCATTATACATAGTATGGACAATAATAAATTGACTGTTACTTTCAAAAGGATCACATATATATATTTTTTTTTAATTATCCTACTTTGCTGGTCCCTAATCGATCCAGAACAAACTTAGTTGTACAAATCTAATCATTTCATGTGACTTTTTACCATTAATAATCAATTTGATTTGATTCAAATATCATTGTTTTTCTTTGACATCAATTTGTCTTTAACCCTTTCAAACCCGTAAGGTATCAGAATGTATTTTTAACTAGAAGTTATGTTTTTTGAGATCAAAATGACCACACAAACCTAATTTGATTTTATAAAAAAATTGTAACTCAACACGTTTCTCTAATAAATTATGGACACTAGTGTCCCTCTGGGTGTAGAGGGAATTTTTTTATCCTTAAAAATACACGGTTTATCAGTACTTTTTTTGTATTTTACTTTAAATCTTTAGGTACATTTATTCTCTATTCTTATGTTCTACTTGACAAAAAAAATTGAAAAAACTTAAATACAAAATATATATCATATGCTATGTACATTTTACAGGTGATATTTTATGAAGCAATTTCTGTTGATATATTATTAAAAAAAATCCCTTCACATCCAAAGGGACATTTTTGTTCCAAAGAACTTAGACTTGAATAATTTCCAATGTGTATTCGTTAGAACTAAAAGATATTTTAAACTTATTAGTATTATATAATATTAACAAATAACTTCCTTGAAAAACGAAAAAGTTATTTTGGTTATAACATGATTTTTTTTTTGCATGTGTAAAAATCTTAATGTTGTTCAGTACCTGGAAAATTTTTCAAATCAAATTTTTTTATGACTACTAAATATGAATAATAACTTGACATCCTAGCTATCAAACAGAAAAAAGAAAACAAAAATCGGTCGACAATGGAGTGCATTATTGCATTTTGAATTTATGGGACACGGATGTTCTTTGGGGTTTTTTTCTTCACTTTTAAAGCCATTTAATGAAGCTTCTATAAGATTTTTTTTGTCCATTTTATTATATTGTAAATACATGGTGTAACTATCATGCAATTTGTAACGTAAGTAACAACACAATATATATATACATACTGGCATGAAGGACTAATTCTAAGTGTAAGTGATATTTGTTTCATTAATTACATATATAACTAAATATTTCTATGGATACCTACATATAATAAATCGATTAATTCTTATTATTTTTATAATATATTGGTATCCATCTTCCGATTTAATTATAGCTTTTGTAATTATAGTACATACAATATGTAGTTACCTACTAGACAACTTTTTATTTTGAAGCTACATACATATATATATATATATATATATATATTTGATGGATGAGAAATAAAGCCAATCAAATCTAAACAAAAGAAATTTTATTTAATATATACTTCTATTCTCTTCATAGATAGAAGAAACGCACTCAATAGAATAATTTCACAAAGAAAGAAAAAAAAATCTATTGTCATAATAATACTAATAATAATAATTTTCAATGAGAGGCTCCGTGACTTGATAATTAAACTTACACATAAGTATATATATATATATATATATATATATATATATACTTATGTAAGTACAGAGTAGGGGCATGTTTAATTAATAATTATATATTTAGTTAGAATAATAAAAAAAATATTAATTACTTCTCTGCAATAATTTTACCTGGAAATTTTCAAAAGGAATTGAATCTAAGGTTGTACATCCTTATCTTTAGTGCCAATTAAGAATTGAATATAAGCACGATTTTGACACGTTTAATTAATTATATGTAGCTCGATATTATTATATTTTGGGTTTTTTGTTTTTAAAAGGTTTTAAAAGTATTTAAATAAAAAGGTTTTTTTATAGGTGGGAGTGGACTACTAAATTTTTGCCCAGTTGTTCAAAATAAATTATATTCACTACATTCTTGGATACGAAGAGATGTTTCGAACCCATTTGCTCAAAGAATCATGGATAGTATTGTTTGGAAATAGAAAGTGCATTGAGACCAGTGTTTCTCAACTCATTGGCCACAAAGAAAGAGCTGATTAAGAAAGTGGTTCAGAAATATTTTTTTTAAATCGTCATCAAGTTGAAAAATATCTTAAGTATAAAAAATTATTATTTTAAAAAAAATACACTAAATAAGTTTAAGAACAGTTTAAATGAGCCAAAGTAAAAAGAACAAAGTAACTTGGTGATATTTTTCGAAGAAAAAATTAAAATCATTTTTTCTCTTGGTCGTGTCTTGCTCTTAGCTCAAACACAAACCTACTCTAGTCAGTCATAATACTATTCAATTTGCATTAGATGTACATCAAAAGACGGTCACATGAGATACAATCCGCTTGTGATGGGTGAAGTTGAAGATTACAGTTTTTAAAAATTATCTTTAAGAAGCGAGTTTTAAGACAGTGTTTTGATGAATTCATCCTAGTGTATATTTGTATTGATAGATAGAGGTTCTAGGAATAAAAATAATATAGAGTTAATTGTTTTTCAATCAATGACTTTAGGCAAAACTGAGAGCTTGGACATGAGTAGTGAACTCATTAGACTGTTGAATTAGTCCATAGAACAAATACAAATAATGCATTTCAAAATAGTTTATTGAAGAAAAACAATTTATCAAATAGATTTTTGCGTTTATTCTTGGAAGATCCTGGAGGGGGAAGAAATGCAATAATCATTAACCAATGGTTATGGTTCGGGATAAAAATTAGATAATGGGTGTGTATTTTCACTTATTTAGCGATATGATTCTCCGTAAAGACTTACTATGAAGTGAATAGAGAATCAATGTTTTAAGGTACACACAAAAAATACTATACAATAAAGGTGAGCTAATTAAATAGGCCCATTTTTGGCAGTCTTAGATTTCCGACAGAAGTTTGCCGATATTACCTGTATTTTACTTCCCTAAAAAAAAATAGATCAATATTTTTTTTCTCTTTCAAGAAAATAGATTTAAATGGATTTCTTATCCATTGAAAATCTAAACATGGTCAGTGGAGCTATATTTTAAATGGCCTTATTCACTCTTAATGAATATTTTTGATCCTCATAATTCAAGGTATGTCACAATCATTTTTAACTATCATTTAATATCAAAAAGCTAAAAACTAGCCTAAACTCTTATTTTTGGCTAATATCATTACTTAAAAACCTGGCAAATGGTTCATCTGCCAAGCTACGGTGAATTGGAAAATTAAGGAGGGGCTTGAAGTTACCATATTTAGGTTATTGTAATGGTATTTTTCAGGAGTATTAATGGTTAACTAAAAAAATTGGACGGGTTAATCCATTATCGATTTTTTATCACCAAATTAATTGTCATTGGTCTTAAAACATATCCATATTGTATATATTGTATATATACCTCTGTATAAATAGAATTACTCGAAAAATAAAAGAATAAAAAACTTTCTAAATAGTGATTCAATTTTATTTCTGCTAATATACCTAAATAATAATAACTACTAACTATGTACTGCAAAATATTTTCTAAGTGTGTAAGTTTGTAGACACACACATGTTCATTAAAAAGGGATGTTCCTGGCAATAAGAACAACAAATATCGTTATAATTATAGCAATTGAGAAAATAAACAAAAATAGAAAATTAATTTTGACACCTTATAATTGCACATTTTGAATGGCCATCCATCATCATTCATCTTGTGCCTATCAGGGTTTGTATAGTTACCCATAACATTATTATTAATATTTATATTTTTTGCAAACATTTTCCCTAATTTATCATATAATTACACTGAATAAAAAACAAAACCTTAAAATGTGTGTATAACTCAATTTTTAAAGTGAGTTCATGCCTCTTAGTTAATGAAATATATATTCTAAAATAGAAAGTGTTGGATATTTGCTATTTTTATATCAGCATTCAAATAAAAGAGAGAGAAAGAGTTATGAATCTAGATAATGATATGGCCCATAATTAAAGTAAGGAAGAAATAAAAAATACTACATATTTGAAAGAATCATAAATTTAAATGATTAAATGTATTTAATTGTATGCAATTAAAAAAAACTTTTACAAAAATACATATAAACATTTATTATTGGCAACAATGGTTATAATTAAGAGAGTTTTTTAACAAGTTCTACTTTTCTTTTTTCTTTTTTTTTCTTTTTTTTTGGGGGGGGGAAGCATATTTATTTGCATACATACATATACTTTTTTTTTTCTCCACATCATGATACCAAAAAAATTAAAACTTATTTTGAAAACACTAGACATACTTATGTATATTTTCATGCAAAAAGAAATAATGAAGTAATGAATGAATTTTCACGCATGAGGTAATTTGAGAAAGACTTAATTTTTTGTAATTTGCCAGGAGAAGTAACCCCAAAAAGTATACAAATGCACAAAATTACTATAGCTTTGTCAGGAGAAAGAATTGATGTTTGTAAGGGTGATTTTCCATAACCACTGCATTAGTACTTTTGAAAGTCTGAACTGATTCAAAAACAACAAAACTTTTTTTCCATAAAACTAATTCCGTCTCTGGACCGAGCCTCAGAATAAAATCGGTCATTTTTGGTCTCTTCTGAAATTGAACTCTGGACCAATAATTTAATGAAGAGCTGAAGGCGTTTGTTATGAGGTCAGATGAGCCCAAATCACTTTGACTACGTCATATGAACTTTTATAGTGACTCATTTGGATGGGGAAAAATTTTCTAACACATAGGTTCAAACCAACATTGACCAAATGATCAAATGTTTAACAACTATTTGGGCCCTTGTTCTGAGACTAATTATTATCGATCAAAATATCGGTATAAAAGTAAAAGTTTAGGACGGGGCCAGAGAAATAAAATTGGTTCTAAGACTGAGTTTTAAAATCTAATAACCACCATCTCGGTTTAAGTATCCCTTTGAACCATCGGTTGCCTTTTCCATGGCCAAAATTGACAGATAATTGAATATAATTATGACCCTTGTGAGAAATATTTCTTTTGTTTTGGGATCGAGTACCATTAATTTTTTCATACAACAATACACTTTGAAATAAATTTTATTATTTTAAGATCTGGTGAGATTTAAGTTTTGGAATATTAGAAGTATAATTGATTTTAGACACAATTACACTAAACTATATAGACCAAAGGTCCTGAGGAAGAATTGAGATGATTGATTCGGTATATGGGCTGTTCAGACTACTATAACTTAATGCTGAAAAACAACACCTTATTAGTAGATTTTTTTATAGATTCATTTGTCATTATTTCTGTTGAAAAAAACAGCAAGAAAAAACAGTATAAAGGAACGTGACTCGTAGATTTTCAATTCATTCCACAAGTGTTTGAAACCACATTCCATTTCCTAGGAATTTTTCAAAAAAGAAAACATATTTTTTGTGAAGAAATTGGATTGTTCATGTATTATTATTATTATTTCATTAGACATTTTGATCGGCTAGGCTAAAAACACTGGTCAACAGTCAAAAATCCTAGCGGATATAAGTATGATTAAAGTTATTCAGTTTTGCACTCTGATTTTGCTAACAATCATAAATTCACGATAGAGCTCCTTAAGTAGAGGCGCACAGAAGAATTTCAGCTGATTTCTGTATCCTTATGCGCGCTACTCCTTAAGCACGTCGAGCTTTTTTGTCCACTCGCAACCTCGGTTGACAAAAGGGAAAGGAAAAATTTGGACAAACAACTGGTAGCTGCTGCCTTTCTGTATTTTCCTTGTTGCCAACTTTTTAGTATTGGCCGGAGTTATTATTTATATACACTATATATTTATAAATTCTACCAATTACAAACCAATTGTTAATACTTGTAGTATGTTCAAAATTCAAAAAAAGGGCGCGCAACCCTTGATTTAATATATTTTTTATGCGTCAAAATCAGAAATAATATTAATACCCTTTTCGAGTTCATAAACGTAGGGTCAGCTGCTTTAAATTAAAAGAATCAAATGAAGAAAATCAGCTGAAGGGAGAATACATAGTGTTTTTGTTTATCCCAAAAAGCTCGTCGTGAAGTACTACTTATTGAAAAAAAGACTTATCAAGGGGAAATAAACAAATTCGTACACATCATTAGGCTCCAATCAATGGTGCCTCTCAATATCGGTTTGGTTTCAATCTCTCAAAGTCTTGTTCATGTCATGATCTGAATGGCTTAGAGGAAAGCATTAATATGGGAGTTGTTCATAGCAATGTGCTTCACATACCTAAATAAAAATCATCTAAATATATATATATATATATATTTATGTATATATAAAACAATGTAACTTGAGGCATAACTTGTATACCTAGATGTTAAAACAACACAAAATTATGCGAAATTTTTTGTCGTATAACGGGATTGCAGCCTATATGTACTTGCTAGCTGTGAAAGGTAAATTATGTATCATTAAAATTATTTTCTGATATGAAGTAATTATGTTTTTGAAATATAGGTACACATAAATTAAGATCCTTTTGAAAGAAACTTAGTAAATATATATATATGTATACGACATGGATACAGTCGTAATTAACTAGATGTTTTCTTCAGGCATCAAATTCTATTTCTTTTGTCTTTATACTATGCATATAATTTGACTCGCAATTTTTTTTCTTTAGCAATGTTTATAGATATATAATATTTAATATGTTTTAAGGGAATGCATAAGGAAGTAGAGATAAATACTTTTAAAAAATAGCCAAATTAACACAACATTGACACATATGATAAATAATAATAATCATATCTATGTATATATTAAGTATTTAATTTACATATACATACATCAAATTAAAACTGCAGAATTGAAGGAGATCACATTTTGAATTTAGTATATTTATATATATATATATATATATAAATATTTAGTCTAGTATTTGGTCTAGTCTTGTATTAGTGCGATTGTATTACGCTATATCGTGTTAGAAAGATGAGATTTCGTTCTAAATAATCTTCCAGGGCAGGTTTGTGATTGCTTGACTCAGTAGTGTTTGGTTTCGTCGATTTCGTTCCGGTAGTTTTGAGGTCAAAGATGTACCACGCTGTGGAAGGTGAATTGTCAAAAATGTCGATAAACTACGGGCCTAACTCTTAATCCAAACCTGTACTGTCAACAATTGGACCGTCTGAAGGAAGTAATCACCCAGAAGCGCCCATCTTTGGTCAACAGGAGAAAAATTGTGTTTCATCAGGACAACGCTAGACAACACACATCCATGGTGACTCGCCAGAAGCTACAAGTGCTTGATTGAGAGGTTCTTATGCATCCACCTTATAGTCCGAACCTCGCACCAAGTGATTACCACCACCTGTTCCTGTCTATGGGAAATGATTTAAATGGTAAAAGCGTCGTCTCAAGAGAAGCTTTTGAAAATCGACTGTCCCAGTTTTTTGCCAATAGGAACGAGGGCTTCTAAGAAAGAGGCATAAGGAAATTACCTTTAAAATGGCCCTAAGTTATCAAGCAAAACGGTGCATATTTAACCTAAATTGTATTATTCTAACCATGCTAAATAAAGTCTTCAGTTTCATACAAAAATAATGAATAAAAAATAATTTATTTTTAATAGACCTAATATATTTATATATATATATATGTTTAAGTAATGACATTTCAAAAAATGGAATAAAATTCCTGGTACTGAATGCTCAAATGAATAACGATTATAAAAGTAAAATGTTTCGACTTTTTTTTGACAAGAGTTTAATTTATTAAATGAATTGAATTTATTTTAAATTTGATGGACTTGTATATATATATTTAAAAATACACATGTATGATCTGTACAGATGTATATATATAAAATTATGTCACTCATGAAATTGAGCATTAACTTATCTTTATCTATACCAGGTAATAACTTATAGTTTCATACATGATAAAAATAAATAGTTATTTAATTATCTAAAGAGAAATGAAATGATGAGATGTATTATTTTGTGTGTCGAGTACAATTTTTCAGGCTAAATGATGGAATAATTTTTTTCTCTTATCATATAATGATCTTTCCTTTAAAAATATAAAAAATGAAAAACCCCAAAATCTGTTTGTACATACATAATTTAGCAATTTGTACAACTCGACATTTTCAGAGTTCGATTCGAAATATTTAAAAAATTTGAAATCAACTCGCGTGACTTTTTTAAACAAACATAAAGTTCGGTCCCATTCTGCAAGTTTGTATTGATTTGGAGCTCGAGTGTACATACGTATCACTTTCTCCACTCCTTCCGGAACAATTTAGCGTCGAGTTCTGGTGTTTGACTGTAGCTTTAAAAAAAAAAAAAAACATACATAGACTACCCGGGATTTGGATTTTTTTCTTCAATTCTCTAGTAGTGAGTATACCATTGAATTCAATAGAATGTTTTACAACACAAAATTATTTCATATATCTACATATTTTGATCTATATAGATAAATAAAAACTCCTGGGTTCTTGCTACTCAACTCATTATTTAAAATTAGTTACACAGAATATTGTGTTACATGCTCGTAACTAAAGAACTCCCTGCAAATACTTAGACCACAGCATTGATCATGTATTATTAAAAGATACTTATCGTTAATCTATTTTTACCTTCTTTTTTTTTCACGGCATACCTTAATAGAACTCACGACTACAATCTTTATTTCATATTTATATATGTAAGAAAGAAGAAAAAAAACATCAACCATGATTTTACCTGATTACTCTGACTCAATGGTACTTTATTGTTGTTCAAACCATAAAGTATATACATATATATATGTAGGATGTGAGAATTTGATCTTATTTGGGAGATATATATTCGTTACACACGTGTCAATGTCGGGTCTTTTTATATTCTGCGTGCTTCTATCCTTTTCTGACTTTTTTTCATGATATTGCTCAGCAAAATATATATTAAAAAAAATGGACCCAAAAAGTTTTCAGTTGATTAGATCAAATTAATGGATCTGGTTAGTGAGAAAATCATGAGAAGAGATTATAAATTAAGGTTTGGTTGGTTGAGCAGTAGTGGAAAGATATGAAAAGACATTATGGGGACTCTTTATATCTAAATATGTACATATTAATATCTTGATAAAAATCAATAGAACTATGGTACGTGCCATAAAGTAAGTCATTGGAAAGCTTACAGGGAAACAAAACACTGTGAAGTCATCACGAAAAAAAACCCCGCAAATGACTCCGAGTGTCAAAACATCACGTCCAAATCATTAAGCCATAGCTTAAATACATATGTACATTTAAAGGCATATCTAGATGTATCAGAGTGATATCAAATTGACACGAAGTTTCTCATTGTATATACACTTTTTCGTCAATTCCTTTTCTGTTTATAATCTTACAACTCATGCCTCATATTCATGTTTTGAATGTTGATCTACAACTAAACTTCAATTATGTGATGTTGAGCATGAATATTTCCCTACTATTATAACCAAAAAAGTTATACAAACTCTTTGACTAAATCCAGATTTATAATGTAATTTTTTGTCGACTATTCATCGGCCGACTTTTGCCTTTTACAATAGATATGAAGTTTGATCTTACGCAAACTTTCACCCACTAGTAGACTTTGAAGAGGTTATATTTCCCTCACTTTCAAAGAAGATATGGATAAAATGAAACTTTTAACAATAGGTCAATAGGTTTTTCTTGGGTTTCAAGCTTTCAAGAAAAGGGGTCCTGGGGCCAAAAAATTGGGGACCAGTGATTGAATGAACTCGAACTAAATGGTATTAATAGTTGAAATTTCTATTATTAAAAAAAGAAGAGTCTAACAGTTTGGGAGTTGAATTTCTGCTAGAAACAGTTGATATGAAACAAAGTGATCAATAGGCTTTAAAATTCAATGAAGAAATATTTGAAATTCTGGTCAAATTGTGCTTGGTTGTAATATTTCAGGGTAGTTCGAATACCAAAAATGAAGTCATTTTTTTTATCTGCTGTTCTAAATACTTTTTTTTACAAAAAAGGTTGTTTTCATTAAAAAAACTGAATACCTTAGAATATTTTATGAAGAGTTTTGACGAATTGAATTAAAAAGTACTTATTTTTTGTGGATATTACATGCTAAAGTTAGATAGATAATCGTATAAAAAATAAAGTTATATTAGAAAGAATGATTTAATTACATCATCTACTATGTAAATATGTTCATAAGAAAAATATCTTGATAGCAGAAATGGAAATAACGATGTTAGGAACAACATTACTTTTTGAATAAAGGAGTAACTTATTTGATTACTCTCATTTTTGTGATGGCACCGTAATACAAAAAAAAGAAAAAATAAAGTGATATTTGGCCTGTTAATAATATAAAAATTTGATTTTGGTTATTCAATAAATCTCATCCCTGATTGTCATAAATTAATTATCATGCTTTGTTATGTGAATTATAAAACTTTTATTTTAACCCACATATGTGTCAAGTCAACAAGAAATCAAGTTTATCTGAAATATTTCAAAATGAGTGTGAACTGCACTCATATTTTTGAAGACATTCTCTTTTCTCGTTTGTATTAATAGTAGTATATTTTGATTAATTAAATAATGATTCCAATAATTGCAACTGTATTATAGGAAAAAACCAACTGCCACTAAATAAACCTTTGGGGCTATGAAACAGACGGACGTTCTTTCAGGGACCATATACGCTGCATGTGCAATCGTAACATTTATCCGATTGCTTAATTGGATAGACAACAATCCTTGGTTGTTTCTCGATATAAAGTGACATTTTAGCAAAAAACCGGCAATGATAGGTCTTAAATTGACTTTGAAATATTTGGCCGTTATATTTATTAAGTAAAAAAAACAACTTAAAAGTGGATTTTCTCCTTTTCAATATTTGAAAACAAACTTGCTTTCCTGTTGACTTGACACATATGTTAAATAAATAAAAAGGTATGTATTCAAATTCTGTTTTACTTTGTTTTTTATAGAGATAAAAATAAAAAAAATATATATTAAAGTAACGGGTTAAGTAATTTAGGAGTAACTAATTACTTTTGTTATTAAAGCAACAGGTTTACTTTTTGGCCAAGTAAGGAGTAATTGACTACTCTTTACAAGTAACAGGCCCAACACTACCTGAAAGAAACTTTGACTTTGTATTTAAATGAAAAAACTTATCTAAGCGTGCAGTAACGCCATTCCAACGGATTACACTGTATATATAAACACTAATTTATGAGTAAAGTTATTTTAAAATATAATTCGGAAAATGAATAATGAAGGAATTAATTTTTTATTCCTGTATTTTGTACACATATATACTATATAGATATATATAATTAAGTCTACTCCTCACTCTCTCCTCCTCAAAAGCTCATATTTGATTATGAATAATAGATTAATTTAATTTAATTTAATTTTTTTTGTGCATTTCAATAATTTTTTCGCTAATAATATACAAAGCCATGTACATATATGCAATGATTCCCTTGATTATAATGCATTTCATTAGCAGATATTAAGATCGATATGGTTGTATACATACTCAATTACACTCAAAAGTTTAATCAAAGACCTTCCTAATGATGAAAAATTATTGTTCATTACTCACATGGAATATCAACAAAATAAATTGGAAGTTTTTTTTGAAGGGATTTTTATTTTCATGAAGAGGTAAGACAAAGTTTTGTGCCCCTCAAATACAAATATGTAATATAATTAAATAATAATTGCTGTATCTATCAAAGGGTATGTATGTATGTGTACAAAGAAATTATACACCATCATTAAGAAATAACATTTCTCATTAAATGATTTCGAACCATTCTTAATTGACTTTGTTCTCTTGACATATTTTCCTTTCATTAATTGAATAGATCTTTTTTACAACAAATCATTTTTTTTTTTTTTTTGGATAATGAATATTTTTTATGTATCTATATACATAAAATAATAGATTATTATTATTATTATTCATTGTACTGAGCCTGTGTATGAATGAGGTAGGTGTGGCAATGAGAGTTTTAATGAATGACATTTTAATCCTCATAAATGACTTTAAAAAACTCAGAGGAAGACTGATAAATAAATAGATAAGGAGATTGACGTTCTCAAAACATTTTACTTTAGTCTTTTAGTCTGACGATTACAATGAATACATATATATATATATATATATATATATATATATATTGTCCATTAGATGTGAATGGGTCACTTTTTTTTTTTTTTTTTTTGGGTGGAGAAACTCATGTTAAAGAAAGAGATTTTAGCATCATATATGTATTTGGAAAAATATCTTTTGAATCGTTGATATAAAGAAGATTTTACAGTACGTAGATAGATAAATACTATGTACGTATTGTATTTTAATCCATGAGGTCATTGAAAAGAGAGTCTACCATATCTAAAGTGTGGCCCAAAGGTACCTTTATTTTACTTAGATTTTGAGTCAGTTGTACTCTTGACACAGCTTTCGTTTACGAACCTTATTATCCATGAATACGTCTATTAAGATTCATTTTGAATATCCGAATTGTACTGTGGAAGACCCCTCCATCCGAGACAAGAACAAGACTTTAAGAGATGGAGATCATACAAAACCAAAAAGATTAAAATATTATTGTTGTTTTTTTTATAGAGAAACAAAGTTTAAATGTAGTAGTCCTGACCTGGGTCACAATTACTTTGAATGGGTTGATACCAAGACAAAGACGTACCTAAATAACCACCACATCACTACAATGTACTAATTGCAAAACCCATTTTTGAAGTCCTCGACCCCCACAAAACGGATGCCGTCCGTCTTGTTTTTGTTTCTAATACAAAGACCCAAAGCAAATAGAAAGTCAAAAGATGAGATGAACTTATTCATTTTGCTTCCAACGTCATTAAGAAATGTTGACCTCTCAAAAATTAAAATTCATTGATTTGGATCTCAGTCTGAGTCTGTATGAATCCCATTAAAGTCTTGATTTTACTGTGGTTTTGAGTAAGGTGATAATGATTAGTACAAAACCATGTACATGGTAATTCAATCATTTATTCGGTCAATTAAAAACTACTTATGTATGCTCTCGATTAATAACCACTTTTGGAGTGAAAATCCCGCTGAAATTGAGAGCTTGTTCTTTTAAACCATTTAAATTGAGTTTAGGCTCTAAATTCCCTATTCAATGTATGTAAAGCCAATCCAATAACAGAAAGAGCCCCTCTGCAAAGAGTCACATGAATAATAATAATCATAATAATTGAAGTGACCATTCATAGTCCTTTCTTTTCTTTTAGTATTTTTATCCTTATATATATATAGTTATGAGGATTTTATTTCTAGAATTACCTTCCCTACCCACAAAAAGATCCAAACTGTCCAAAAAAAATAAAAATATGAAGAAAAAAAACTTGATTAAGTATATTAATAATGTAATATTATTGTAATAATAATAAAAGACTCAAGGACAAAGTCAATTAAGGAACAAAAAACTACTACGTAGGTACTAAACTCTTTGCCTCATTTCTTTTTGATATAATTTTCTAATTGTTGCTTTTGTCCCTTTAATTTTTTTTAGAAAGTAAAAGAGTTTTAATTAATACTCCTTCTGTATGTATGTGTGTATATATAAAACTAATTGTGAGTCTAATTTTCACATAATTACAAGTCACATCTGTGATCCATTTCTTTTAACAAATTATAAAAAGAAATGTATGCTTAATTGTTAGCATCTTCTTAATATAAAGTTGTTATTTTTATTTATAAATTATAACGCCGGTTCAACAAACCCGGTTTAAGAGACCTGAGTGAGTTCATTTGTATATATTTTTTTATTATTTGTCCCATCAGATTTTTATGAATGATTGGCTTTTTTGTACTTAAAGTAGACTGATAACTAATTAATTTACAATGACAATTTCTGCGGACACACCGGTCAGATCCGAAACGACAGAGGAGTGGGGGGTTGGGATTTTACCCCCTTCCCTCTCCACCAGACATAAATTGTTTAGTCAAATGTAAAGATAGCAACAAATTTGAACTTTCAATATCCTAAGGGGTATAAGTATAATAAAAGTTATTTAATTTTGTTTTTGTATGCTATTAATTGTTTCATTAAACTCCTTCAAATCCCCAAAAAAATACACACTTTGACACATTAAACTTTATTCAAAAATATTTTGTAAAAGCTATACAAAAAATACACGAATAATAGAATTGTATTTAGTTTTCTACTAAATATGGATGTCAAACACCTAATAACCCATGAGTCACAAATTATTCAATTGTGCTTCGTAAATAGCAACGTGAAGGACAGAAAAGTGAAGTCAAAATGATTAAAAATTGACTGGTAACTTAATTTTTAAGTATGCATTTAATATCATTTTATAACAAGGATACAGGAGCCTGTTTAGAAGAAACCAAATTGATTCTTTTATCAGTGTCTTTTGAGATGGAATGGGTTGATATTTTCTTAGAGACTAAAGTAATAAAAATTATTTGTTGAATACTGCTAGAAAACTGGCTCTTCAATAGAACACTCACAAATCAAGGAAATCCCAATCCGGAGTATTAAGGATTTTGACTATAGTATGCAATTACAGAAATGCATTCGATTTCAATCAACATCCGTGTACATGAAGGTTGAAAGTAAGTAACTATGTCAATGCTACAAAAGGCTGAATAACATTCCTTCATGAGTGCCCTCATTAAAACAAAGAAACTTGCTAATAATTACAATAATCACAGATATTTATTCGTTTTGAAAATGCGCACTCGATGAATAAAATCCTTGCAATTCAAGTCTCTTGCAATCTGAGATATTATTCTATTCTTAATTACTCATTAGGTATAAATTCAGAAATAAAAAGGAAATTGTATTATCATCAAAAACAAAATGGCTTCGTCTTCCTATTACCAAAACGACTTTGCCATAATCCTATTTATATAAAATGAAAACCCTCTTATCTTTACTGCTATCAAAGCGTTGTTTTCCTTTGATTTGATTTTTTTTACCTTTCTTATATTTGCTAGTAAGTAAGAGCAGTAGGTAAGTTTTTTTACTATTATTATTATTATTTTGAGTTGGAAAATAATAATTAAATTAAATTTATCTTTTAGGTCTATGTATAATGTGTGCTCTTAAGCAAAAAGGGGGGCTGGAAAAAAAGATCCATTTTATGGTTTGTGCATTGTTATTGTTCGTACGTAGTGAAAAAACAAAATCGGATTAAATGGAAATAAATAAAATGGTTTCTCTTTCTATGGCTCAAGATGCAAACTGATGATAATAGTAAATGCCTATATACTTATTTATATATATATACATAGGTATAAATAATTTGAAAATTACCGCCTTTTTAAAAGAGAAGAAAGAAATATTAATGGAGAATTGAAAAGAAGAAGTGTGTTTTGAGGGATGATGTGTGTTAACAAGTGGAAAATGTTGTGGTGATGGGACTAGGATGTAAGACTTGTTTATAGTGGTGGGAATATTGGTAGGGGAAGTATACAAAGGATGGGAGACAATGGACTCATGTCCGTAGAAAAATAGAGCCAATAAATGCCAAAATACAATAGAATCTTAAGAAAACATGTGCAATCATTTGATGTTATATATTATATACATATACCCTTAGGTATTGATTTGCCTTAGATTGCCTCCACACTTGATGCTCCACTTCTCTTCCTTGAATGTCAGAATTACCTAATCTTCCATTCATGTACAATAACACCTTGAATTACGAAACTAATCCGAGTAAGAGGAGTAGTCTGAAATGTTCTTAAACTAAAAAAAACAAACAAAAACGATTGGGAGCTTCCTTCTAATATGTAAATTTACTATTGGTAATAATTATCAACGTGTCTAGTAACAAAAAGAAGAATATGTTTTCCAGTGTTGATGTCAAGACTAATTTCACTCGAGACACAAATAATACCAATACTTTGAGGGTTGATTCAGAGCAAAACGATAGCAATTCTTTAAGTGATCGAGACTTCGAGAAGGATGAAAGTTTCTATTTGTTTTTTTTAAAAAACGATATTTTGGTTGATTAGTCTTGGTATGAACATCGATATCAAAACTTTGGGGGTTGATTCAAAGCAAAACGATAGCAATTATTTAAGTGAACGAGACTAAGAGAAGGATGAAAGTTTCTATTTGTTTTTTTTTTAGAAAACGATATTTTGGTTGCTTAGTCTTGGTATGAACATCGACATCAAAACTTTGAATAAGTTGTGACCAAAAGTTTGAGAGTGTCAAATAAATACCTTCAAAAATTACTCTCTCGAGATCTGTTTCGATCAAAGTTGGCCACATCATCGGTTTTTGCATCAGTGCCACCAAAGCTAGGGAAATGTATTGCTACCTATCATTTCACATCATTATTGTCATCCAAATTGAAGGATGACACTCTTTTTTATTTAGACTCTTATTATAAATACCAGAGGAATAAACTTCAAGGATGATCCATGGAGACCAAAAAAAAATATTAATAATAGTATATAATAAAGAATAAAAAACAATATTCAGGAAATTTAACATAATAATAAATTTTATAATTAATGAAAATAAAAAAATAAGGTGAGACGAGGAAGTTTTAAAAAGGAATCAGCAATGGAGTGGGTGGTTGAATGCTTAAAAAAAGCAAAGGATGTTTATGGAGGGCCAGTAGTACTTGGTATTGATACTGCTTCAGCCCACTTCAGGATTGATTGAAGATGTCTTGAATGAGGAAAAGTTTTCAATTCAGTAAATTTGAAGACTTTACGGCCTTACAGTCCTATGCTCAATCCTTTTTTTTTTTCTATTTTCATTAATTATAAAACTTATTGTTATGTTAAATTTCCTGAATATTTTTTTGTATTATTTATTCCCATATTCAACATACTTATTCCCATATTGAACTTGAAAAGGTATAGTTCCAAACTTCTTATAAGTTCTAAAAATGTAGGGGCATACTTCTTGGCCACCTTTGTTACATCACCCCTGAATCCTCTTGACATTTTCACAACGGATAAGTTTATTTTTTGTGTAGTATGTCTATAAACCCTTGTAAACTAAAAAGAAACGATCCATTATAATAATTAGATCAATGAACAATATTAATAAACCATTTAGTTACTTCCCTAAAGGACTTTTCATCTTATTAAAATGAGTTCTATGTAACATATATATATATATATATAATATACCGTCCATGTCATGTTATGCTCTAGTCAAATCCTTTCCTATTAATAACGGTCTGAATCACTTTATGAAAGAACACGGATTCTCTTCTTTTTTTTTTTTTTTTTTTACATACCATTTGACAAATCTGACAAAGAAGAAGAAGAAAAAGAGGAAGAAAGAGCTTCAAGATACAAAACTTACAAAAGAAATGAGCTCTTTAAGAGTGTACGTGTATGTATGTCCCTACTTAGGTAGAAGGAGCTCTATATTTATTCAGAATCATACATATGTACGTACTACAGAGGGTGGGGGGTTGAAACAAGAGGGTAAATAAATAATAATAAACTTTATTTTTTTTTTTGCCAATGGGGGTTGTTCAATATCTAATTTATGATGATTTTGTATTGTAGTACATATATGTACATACATACATATTATGAAAATATTGGAATGTGAATGCTCCGCTACCCATCCGCTTATCTTTCATCTTCATCGTCATCAACATCATGATGATCCCCCGGACTCTGAATTATAATTAATCGATTAGATATATATTGTGTACATACAAACATTATATGTATTTATTTACGATTCTTCAATTCCCAATACATTTACAAAACCATTTCTAAATAAATATTGCACTCTTCTCTCTCTATAGTATATTATATGTATATATATCTCTCATTTCATGGCTATTATTCTTCCTCAGTCTTTATGATATCCCCGCTTGGGTATACTCATGTATTCTTATATCGATTCTTTTCTGCTCTGGGACCTTTATATGTATTTATATGTATACTATAAACACTAAGACGTTTTCTAATCATGCTTCTTTGCAGCAATTTATGACTAATAAATATCGATAAAAATTGATACATTACAAATTAGGGCTCAAACAGGAGCGGAGTAAGTGGGACACCCCGGAGTTTGAATGCAGTTGGGAGGAACATATACCCCCCTCAATATTTTCGGAAGCCCCAGTATCCTTCTAAATTTATAACATTTATGTAGCAACGCCCTAGAACGAACAAAGGTAGTGTAAAGTGGCTTTGGAAGTAGTGTTCTTAAGTTTAGATACTTTTAAACGAATTAAAATCTCAAATTAATACGTTTAAAAGATTGCCCACTCCAAGTCTTTGTTCTGTACCTGTCATGTGACCCTACTTCCATCACTGGGGTCAACCCATACTGATTTTTTTATTTGATTAATTATTGAATTGGTTTCTTAGTAGTTAAAAAATGGATAACTGAATGATCGACTGATTTTTTGACCTTTCAAATAAACTTTGGAGAATCAAGTTAAAATAAAACAACAAAAGGCCAAATATTTGCTACTTTAGCACCTAACATAATTTTTCACATCACTATAACAAAGCATATGAATAATCTCCCTCAAATTTGGAGAAATGATATCCCATGATTTTTCTGAATTCATTTAACTTTTATTGACACATATTTAATTTGATGCCTGTTTTTAGTTATGACTGAAAACTTCAAAGGTCAAAAATATTAGAAAAAGGTTAAATTATTTTCAGAAATGGCTGTACTGGCTACGTTTGAGGCTTCATTGACTAAGTAATTAAAAGCAATGAAACATATTTTTTAAGGAAATAAAATATCGGTAAAAATTGGTAACTTTGGCCGATTATAGATACATCTAAAACTATCTAAAATCAGCCAGGTCAATCGACTCAACAATAAATCACTCAAGTTCAAGTACAAATAAAACATTAAGGGTAAATATAAAAAGAATACGACAATTTTTTATTTCAATGGACTTAAAATCTATTATTTTTTTGTAAATACATATTTTTTTTGTGTGTTCTTACACCCCTTGGAGTAAGAAGCAAAATTATTTTTAATATAACTATGTTCCCAGAAAAAAGTGTTTGTATTAAATTTATTATAACAAATACATAAGCTCAGTACTTTAATTTTTTCGTAAACAAAAACATAGCAATCCTCTAAAAGTCATTTAAAATATCCATAAATTAAAATAAAAATATCTTTTTATACAGATTTATGACTAGAAAAAATAAAAGCCCTGGAAGTTCTGTGACGGGTAGATTTCCAAATTTCTGAACAAATATTTTTAAATTTTGTCAAATTTTAATTTTTTTTTCTCTAAAAAATAGTATTTATATAACTTGACGAAGATTTTTTTGGGATAAAAAAAAGAACACTGTATTCTCCCTTCAGCTGATTTTCATCAGTTGACTCTTTTAATTTAAAGCAGCTGATTTTACGTGTTATGAACTCAATGAGAATATTACTATTATTTATAATTTTGATGTATAAAAAATATATTAAATCAAGGATTGCGCGCCCTTTTTTTGAATTATTGAATAATAAACAAGTATTAACGATTAATTTGTGAATTGGTAGAATTTATCAATGTATAGTATATCTAAATCATAACTCTGCCCAATGTTAAAAAGTTGGCAACAATGAAAATACAGAGGGTTAGCTACAAGTTGTTTTTCCAAAAATTTTCTTTCCCTATTGATTGTCGAGTTTGTGATTAAACAAAAAAACTCGTCGTGTTTGACGATATAAAATAATTTGAACGAAGGTGTTGACCAACTATATTAATAAATGTCTAATATATGCAAGTTATGGATTTAAGTTTATGCGTTATTGGACAATTGAAATCTTACTACTGAACAATGAACTAAACGAATTATGTTGTAGATTCATTATTACAATATCAATGGTATAGTGTAATGGTTGAATAAAATGTTTATATGACTGATTGGCCAAATTTTAACCGCATAAATACAAATGACTGAACGTTTGTAGCATCTCATGTTTCTTTTCCGTAAAAGTAATCATGTAACTCCACCTAAGTCAAAGATGAAAAAACAATTGACTCATGCTAATTTTGATACAATTAAAAAAAAGAAAGAAGTTTTTAAGGGCAACGAGAAATATATATTTACCCTTGGGATGGGCAGTAGTTCAAACTATAATAAAATTTTATATGTTCAAAAGTACATAATTTACAGATTATATATTTGAAACTTCAAGCGTACGTATTTAATTAAAAACTTATACTTACAACAGAGCAACAATCCATAAAACGTATCCAAAGACAGAACCTCTTCCCTAACGACTATAATAAAATTACAAATACATAGATAGATAAATTTATCTTGTTTGCTTTTTGAGTGGAAAAAAAAAAGGTTTTGATTCTATCAATTTTTTATGGTTTTAAAAAGGAGGTACATATTTTAACATTGTGGAGTATTTTAACCTCTTCTATGAATGTATGTATTTGTAGTAAGAGTTTATTTATATTGATTGGTATATACAATCATAAATATACAATTGCAGATTATTACATAAATATATGTAAGAACTATTAATATGAAAAACCTGATTTAGTTCATTTAATTTACTCTTCAAAAGAAGTGGTAATAAAGCGTTTTCAAGTGACGTCATCATGTTAGAAGTCCGCCATCTTGGAGAAGGCATACAGAATCAAATTTCCGAAGAATGAAAACTTTTGTTTCAATAATGAGTTACTGCCGTGAATTTGGATGTCACAATGGGAACTACAAAATAAATGACTTACCTTTACCCTTAATAATTTAGTAAATTCAAGTAATTATACTTAGGCTTTTTAAAAAAAGTATACATAAAAGTTATCTAACTATAGGTAAAATGTATGTTAGATATCATAGATATTTGTTATCAATTGTTGAATAATGCGTTATAAGCCTTAAAACATCAATTTTCAAAGGAAATTGACAAATAAAGAAATGTTTTATGCGCGTTATACGTGGTACATTTCCTCCCTTCTTGTATTTTTATTTCGATTTTTAACAATCATTTATCTATTTTTATGGATAGTCTATAAAACATTTTGTGTACATAATATTATATTACATTTTAGTGTATAAAGTAACTATTTGAGTTTGTTTTTTGATATCTTATACGAAACCTACTTCTTTAACTACACTTTTCAATTTTCCTTCGGGAGAAGCCACAGAATTAACTGTAACTTCTTTAATTTTCATTTTTTTTTCAATACAATTGTAACAACTAAATAGCTAAGTTCTACATCTTCCATGATGGTTTATAAAATCAATTGTAAAGTCGTTATTTAACACCGTAACTCATCCTTGAACTTTTTCTTAACGTTAACAAAAGACCACGATGGATTAAGATGAAAACCCTAATTTTCCCAAAAACTGATCAATAAAAAAAGTTGCCCTTCTGCAAATTCAAAATCTAGACTATAGTGTCTATGAAAATGGTTTCAAAAGTTTTGGTGTACCTCAAATGAAACCTGTTTCCCGGCTGTTAGCACCATGTATTCATTTTGTTAAAAATAAGTATAACTGAAATTGTTCAAAATGAAATGATAGTTTCAATTCATAGTTGGTAATTGAAATGACTGCTGCTCTAATTGAATAAGATATTATGGTAAGTAGAAATTGTAAACTTGTGCATTCCACAAATATACCCCCAACATGGTGTCGTACCGATTATTATGTAAGCTTTAACACCATTACAAACGCTCTGTTGAAGGTTACAGAGCAATTTTTAGATCCTTAAATAGGATTTTAAAGATACAAAATTATTTATAATGCAAGAACAGAAATTGGATTTGTGGGTAGACCAATTGAGAAAACAACGTCAAATGTCAGTTTTCAAACATCTCCATCATGCCTATTCTTAAACAGTTCATATACCATTCTACCTATAGTACCAAATCCCACCTTTCAGCAGACGTTTTAAAAGGAACAACTACATCATATGTGGGTATACATATATGTACGTGTGTGGTCTCTTTAAGTCGACTCTCTGCTTAATTATTCCTTCTTTCTTACATGTGTAGTTATAAGAACTAACTTAAAGTAATAATAATCAACAGAAAATATATTGTTTTTTATATATGATACAAAGGTAAAAAAAAAAAAAAAAGAAAGAAAAAAAAGTGAACATCAAGACACACACACACACACAAAAAAGGTAAGATTTTTACATGATTGAAAGATGGAAAGAGATAATAATAAAAAAAAGTTGAGTGAACCTATATACTACTAAAGAGCTTAACTGTTTTAGGTATATGTATGTATGTTAACTCAAAGTAATGCTTCATGGATTATCAAACTGTTCATGGAATGTAAAAAAGGCTCAAATTTTGCAGTCCTAGGGATATCAGGGATATTACTATTGAATCATGTTTGAGTGTGTCACTGTGAAAGGATTTACTTTTTAAGGAGAGTGAGTGGTGTGATATGTGCAATACTAGCCATTTGAGACCAATATAAGTCAACTTTTTTTAGAAATAAGGATACCCAAGACCTTATGGGATCGAGACCAAAAGAGGAATAAAAGTTATTATATTTTGGAAAATGACAACTTTAATCTACATATATGTATCAAGACCCAGCCCAATGTCAAGACTTTGAAGCATTTGAGACCCAAATAATACTAAGACTATCGAGAGTCAAGATCAAGATCTTCAAAAAATGATCTCATTGGCAAGACAAACCTCTAAAACAAGATCACTAAGGGCTTCTATTCCAATGTTTACTTCTTCGATATGTATAAATCTACTTCGTTAACATAGTAACATAACTATCAACACAAAGTGTCTCAAAAACCAGAATAGTAGTTATAGGATACATAGGTGCCCTTGTCTAACAGAAGAGGGATTAACCTCATTCAAGGAGCGACAAAAGCTTGGAAACTTAATACCAATGCTTGACATTCTCCTCGTTATTCAAACATACACAAAATATTTCAAAGTATATTTTAAGGTCTCATCAGGGTCGTAGTTGACTAAATGGCAGACGAACCCTCTTGTACATTTTACGGAAATTAAAAAAAATATTTTTTTTGTCATACTTTTTTTGTGCTTTTCTCCGCCTCCTAGTTTTGGAAAGTCAACTATTAACTACGGCCCATGGCATTTTGTTACTAAATGAGTTAATTTTTGGGATATTTCTATGAATACTTTTGAGAAAGAAAGAAAGAAAAAAAGAACGATTTGTGTCAAGGATGTGCTCAAAATCCTAAATTATTGTTGACTCAACGGACTTGTTTAACCCATTTCATTCCAGAATTCAGGGGGACAAAGAAATGTGATTTACTTAGTGTATAATGGTTGATATAGGTCCTATTAAGACTATGTATAAGTTTCATAAAAATCAATAACTATTTACTATGATTTTAGGACTAGTCCCATTTGGGGATCATGGAATGTAGGCGAATTATTCATAAATTGTTATCTTAATATTAGTAGTCTTTTATTCGAAACTTTGTGATGATAATATCATTACTTTACAAAACTACCACTGAACCACACAGTCACATATTTGAGTTAATTTTAGTTAAAATGGTATTCTTCGAAACACTGCAAATGAAATCCAAGGTTGCACTGTCGACATTGCTTCCTGGCATTTTTCTTGCACACTTTACACTTTCTTTGTTTCCCATCATCAGTTCTTTCTAAAAAATGCTTTTCACCAATAAGGTTGAGTGGCTTTGGCAATCTCGGGACCTTAACAACAGGCTTCTTAGGTTTTGAATTGCTGTCAGTCTTCAACAATGCTGTTGTTACAAACACTCTAAAGTCGAGGAGGTCCATGTTTTCTTCCGAAGAAGACTGTACAATATATGACTGTTGACAACAGCCACATCCAGACAGTGAGTTACCAATGAGAAATACCATTTTTTACTCTTTATGCCCACTCTGTACTTCTGAGTCTTCCAATCAGCTAAATCCACCCCGAGCATACCAGCATTATATTCTGTGATGCACTTTGGTGTCGACCATAGTACCCTACTATCTTTTCATCCACGGAATATTTGTCACTAAAATACCCAAATTGCAAGAAGTTTTTGTTCATTTTTTCTATCAAAGGACGTATTTTGAAGCAACGGTCCTTGCAATTTTCAGGAATTTCTAGGTTGTTGTTCAGATGAAAGTATTTCTTCAATGCCATGAACCTGTTTTTGGGCATGGCTTCCCTAATAATTGGACAGTCAAAGTTGGGATGTAGACTCCAATACAGTTCTTGCCTCGGATAAGGGCGATGCCCAGAAAACAAAAGAATGCCCACAAATACCATATAATCTTCAGTGGTGCAGTGAAAACTTGGATCATTCTTTTGTGCAGCATAAATTTGGCTTTGGTGTTGTATGATTTCAAATATACCACTCATGTTGAGCATACACAATTCAAATGGATTTTTGTCAATAAATTCACGAATCAGTGCTTCAATGACAGGTTTGTTAGTGTAGTTATCAATTGTGGGTACAGTTGGCTTGGGTGCAGATATCTTCCATTTGGGGATTTCCTTTTGATCTATCTTCGCACGCTTAGATTTCCTTATTGATGCTTGATCTTCACTTTCATCATCTGTACCTACATAAACTTCAACATTTCCAGGCACATCCACAATTTGAGTTTTAAATATTTCTTCATCATCAAATTCTTCTGCATCACTCATTTCATCAACAGTTTCTGGTGGAAGTTCTATGATATCAACAATCTCATGTTGACAATTCGCTGGTAATTCATCTTCCAGGGTTTCTAAAAACTCCACAGCCTTGTCAATGTTCATAAACTTTCTAGGTTTACTCATTTGAAAAAAAAGGTAAAAATGTAGGCAAAATACCACAATCCCCAATTGGGACTTTCATCATTCAACATGACAAAAATGAATAATATGAGATAGAGAAACTAAATACAGTACACTATGATAAATATGTATACACTTACTTTATATTTGATAGGCATGTTAAAATTTACACATAAAACAAATACACAAAATCTTACCTTGAAGTTATGAAGTTGAAAATTGGAAAATAGTACAAATTTGAAATGAAATTCAGAACAAACAGTGTTCCCAATGTAAAAATTTATCAATGCCAAAATAAAATATTATGTCTCTAAAATAATATGAAATAATTAAGTTTTTGTAAAACCTGCAAACAAAGAAGAAATTTCACTCTAAAATGTGGTCCCCAAATGGGGCTTATGGCATGAAATGGGTTAAACCACAAAGATCTGCTACCTTTTTGTACCAATTTCAACGTGTTTCTGGTTCTGATAATCCAAATAGTTCTTGCAACAGTCTAAGGCGATATGAGTTGACCTTTTTTGAAGAAACTAAAGCCACAAAACGTTCTACTAATCAAATAAGAAGTCACTCGTTATCCAAAAACCATGCAATCCAAAATTTGACTATATTTTACTCCAATCTTTAAGAAACCATGTCAAAACAAATGAATTAAAATGATTATGCTTTTTTCAGTGATGTTTGAATGTGGGCCTTATTTCAAAATAAGTTATGATGAAACATGAAATTTTAAACAGTCTTTGTAGAAGTAAACAAATATGTCCATTCTCTAAGTCTTTTAATTGCTTCATTTGTATGTTTTTGGATTCATGTTTGCGATAGTTTTTACCTTTGACTACAGTTATTCTTACTCACTATTACAAATATTGGGCCATGGATGCTCGAATTACTATCAACGACGGATTTGAATAACATTACTCTTTGAGAACTATTGATTTATATAATATAACATTGTACAACTAGGAATTTAGGAATGTAAACATATTTCTGTGTTGGTTTATTATTGTAGAATGCTGAATATTTTCATTATATGTATTTAGAGAGGATATCTGATATTGTATTATCAATTTCCTGTTCCTTTCATGGGAGCTCAGTTGTACATACAACGTATGTTTCATGAAGAGAAATGAGATGCTGAGAAATTTTGAGGTTCGAATAAAATTAAAGCTAAACGTCAGCTTGTTTATTTGATGTTGTAATCCAAGAGGATATGCGCACAGACCCATAATTAAGTAGATACTTGGTCGTTTGTGAGCAATCAAACTTCCTCTCTCTCTCTCATTCTCTATCTTCCATTTTGTTTCAGTTTTGATGATCAATGATGGGTCACCTGGATCATGTACATATTAAGGCTCATCTTTTTAAAAAAATTAAAAAAATAGCATGACAGAGAGTAAAGAAATGACATGACTACCTAATACTACGTTACTTTTAAAAGAAGTACATCAAAACTTGCTACTTATTATATGTTATATCAATTAGTACTTTTTGAGTTTCACGATAATTAATGTTTTTTTCCGCAATTCTTTAACCTACCTTTTAAAGTTTCCGTTTGCCATCATAATCGTTAAGATAATTAAATTTATGTTTTCTTTGTTATTCGTTGCTTCGTCTGCAAATGACTTTGGAAAGTTTTTATTCAAGCAACGAGTATCATCTGCAGTTTTCTTCTAATTATAAATAATACCATCCTATATACACATAACATATAGCACAAGGAGATCTACAAAGTACCTTTCTTTGAAGACAAAAATAATTAAGTCATTTTTCCAACTGTTGAGGTGTTCTTAATTTTTAATAATAGCAGAAATACTCACAACCTCACAAGGAACAATTTGAATTTAATGAGTCAAATACAATATTACTATTCTACAAGCATTTTAAAACTTATTGTACAGCTAATTTTGGACCTATTTTTGTCTTTCTCTTTTTGCAGGTAAGGTTCAGAAGCCATTACGGCGCTACGATTTGATATTGTTAAATAAAATGCTTAAAAGCTACCTATGACCTGACCAAAACTAATTTTGTCCATGAATTGAAAAAACAATAAGTTTGTCAAAAAGTCAAATCAATTTTAGCAACAGTTACATTAATAATATGTACACCAGTAACCCCAAAAAAACAAAAAGAAAAAAAAACCGCTAACAAAAGGGGTCAATTAAGAGACAGCAACAAGAAATAGACGCGAATCACATTGGGCGGTAACCATTTATTTAAAAAAATAAAGAGATACATGAAAAATTTCATGATGGTTTCGTGCAGAGCCCCGTTACGTTCTTTATTTTATTTTTTTACTACTCTCTGTTGTTTTTTCATAGGGGTCTCTGTCACGCAAAGAAGGATAGATATATAATGCCTTCATCAGAAGAGCTTCTTTTATTTTTAGTGGACCACCGGGTAAAACATAGATCTTTGCTACACTGGCGGCCTTTAATGTATATACATATGTACATATAAGTAGCATATTTACAAAGAATCAAAAAAAAATTTCGTGGAAAATATTTCACTAGATTATTTTCCTTATATTATTATATATATTTTCTCCTTTTTTAACAAGAAATTAATTAGTTTATGTATTGTTGATACTCTTGTTTTTCTACATAATATAATCAACTTTTTGTGAGCTGTAAATCAATTTGTTATGTGTCAGTCTTGACTAAAAAAATAAAGGTATTTATATACATATGTATTTGTATGTAAACAACTATATTCGTCATATTTTTTATTTTTTTCACTTTTGAATGAGGTCAAAAGTGTTTGCTATTCATACATATATGCATGTACAATATGCATTTTAGCAAAAAGGCAAATATAGCTGGCCCTCACTTAACGAATGTAATCCCTTCTGGTTCCTACACAAAAATGTTTGAAAATTAAAACACATTTCTACTATTCGAAATTTATGTGTAACGCAGGCTTACTTCACAGATTGATAGAGGGGACATTTCGTGTGCATAAATCAAGGAATGGATCATTATTGAATATTCAAAAGTAGTTTGCTCAGCAAATTGTTTATTATACAAGACGTTAATTGATCGAGGTTATTCTGTATACATGAAGATATATGTATGTTCACCTACCTTCATACAAAAGAGTCTTTGAAATTATTTCTCATATTGATTTAGTGTCAAGTTGAAAAAGACGAACGTGCTTTTTTGAATATTGTACATACATATATTTATGTGTTATTAGGGAATTTTTTCATAAAATGTTTGAAGGCTAGTTGACGAATGCCATTCTCACTGGCAGAGTTCCTAGTACCACCCCTCTTTTTGGTATGTAACTTCTTTGTGCTGTGCGTTGTTCACAACAAGAAAAAACCTTTTTCCATTCATTATATTATATGTAGATTGAATCTACATATGTACAAAAATGATGGGCCATTAGAAGATAAGGGTTCACACCCCTTTTTAGACACCCGAATAGGGATTCTTTTATATTGATTTGCAGGATCGAGTAGTATGGGTTAAATGAAGCAGTAAGAAAAGACGAGCGTTCATCTTTGATCTCTGTCTCCAGATAAGGGGATCATCATTTCTTTCTGGAAGGGAAGGGGGGGGGGGGGGGGAGTGACTATAATTTATCAATTTCATGTATCTTCTCAAAAGAAGAAAAAAAAACCGAAGGAGATTGTGTTGTTGTTATATCAATTAGTTAATGATTAAATGCTTTAAAGCAGAAGTTAATAGTACATGGGTAGAGTAACTGATGTGCCCTTTACTACCAAAAAAAGAAAGAGAGATTTTGTGGTCATCAGTTGACCCTGAACACGACACTCTTTACTGTTGAACAAGAATACGGATGAAAGGTTTTTTTTCTTATATTATATTATATTATATTAAAAAAATAACATGGACCTCAGAATTAATTAGTAAATTCATTTCAAATATCGGTTGTTGAACGCATGAGAAATAAATATTTTGAATGGTGTCTGGTAAGTTCCTCGAGTTCAATTTTGCAAATTTGTTTTGTCAGGGTTTTTCACATAAACACCGACTAGATTAAGATTACTTAAAGAAATTTGGTGCATAAAATAGCAAGAATTATTATTTGAATTACATATTTAGGACATGTATTTCCAAAAAATGTACGACAATCAACTTTGAAACTCTTACAAAAACTGTAAATTAAATTTATTTCTAGATTTTGCAAATTGAGCGAAGCAAAAACAATGGCTTAGAATAAGGTTCATTTCTAACAACGATAATTTGACTTAAAATAATTTCCGATAGATGTGAACTTGACGAATGACAAGGAGTACTCAAATAGAAAACGATAAATTATAATTAAAAGCTAGTTCATCTAACCGGAGGCAGCAATAGGTATACAGAAATTTATTCTCGGCTGTTGAAAGTATTCATTGAGAGAAAAAAGTCGATAAATTTATAAATCGATGAATTGACCTATCAATGAATTTTGAATATCGTGGACGCATCACAATCTTCAAAAATATAAATTGACTACCATCATTGACGTCCAAAAGATATACCTACATATACAAAGACCTTACAATCAGTAAGAGAGACACCTACTACGTTAAACCATCAAAATCAAAACCTTTATATTGTCTGTATCAACTTATTATAGCATAATGAAATTAGTCTCTGTCTTTGTCAAATGTTGAAACTTGTGTTATTATTCACTCAAATGTAAATTGATTCAAATGATTCTTATCGTAAGTGCCTTCTAATTGACTTGACTTTTTATAGAAAGATGTAAGTTGTATGTACAGTCAAAGTAATGATGGATCTAAAGGGAAGAAGTGTTGCAACTTCTAGGGTCTAAGCCACAAATGTATTCTATGGATTGAATAAACTCCGGGCCATGCATAATGAGGAAGTTAGATGAATCCCTCGAAACAAAGTTATGAATATAAGCACTTATATTTTATATTTGAGTTATACCTACATAGATCAATGTTCATCAATCTGGGACGTCATAAAATTCATATTTACAAGTATAAACAAGACCAAAAAAAAAAAAATTGTTCAATCTGTTCTTTATAGATTTAGTGATCTCATTTATTCAAATATCATATGGTTTACTCCACGCTTAATATCATTAGGGTCCAATGGCTCAATATATTTTTTTTGTATGGCCTATTTGGAAAGTTTCATGTATTAGATTTGATCAATTGCTCTTGGAAAAGTCTCACTTTCCATCAAATAGAATGCACTCTTTACTGATTAAGTTGATGAATTACATAACTATATAATTACACTATTAATAAGACAATTTGAGAAAAGCAAAAAAAAATGTTGGAATTACTTAGAGTCATAAAAAAAGTAGAGTCCTTTTTTCAATAATGGATTTAATGTGATATCACATGGTCAAAACCATGTACTCATTTTAAGTTATGTACATAGGTGGGGATCCTTTGATCACAATTATACACAACCATTTTTTTTTCCTTTTATGGTGTTAAGCGATAAGTTTAAAGTCTTGTAAATATATATATATATGTATATATGTTATAAATATAGAATGAAACAAAAGATATAATCCCATTACAAGGGAGCAGATCATTAAACAATCCTACGATTTACTGGCGGCGTTCTACCATTCATGTTTGTATTTATATTCACACCTTGTAAATATAATAATGTATGTATATATATATATATATATATTTATTAAAGTAATGTCTGAACCAAACAAAAACATACATAAAACTAAACCAATAAACAAGTTGTAAATGTACAAAATATACAGTACAGAACAGAAAGAAGGAAAGAGAGAGAGAGAGAGAAAGGATGCGGCAAAGGGTTCAACAGCATAAATCCTTTATAATGAATTATGTATAAACACATAACATAGAAGAGGTCATGGAGGTACAAATAGGTATTACATAAAAGGTACATTTCTACATATTTTCAGTTGGAGAACACATTGTGAGTGTGTCATAGGAGTCCAATTAGATTTTTAATTAAAATAATGTCCTGAATACGTTGCATGATTTATTCAGTCATGTAAAAAGGTCAATAACGTATTTCATTTAAAATTTAGGACATTACGTACTATAGCTCCTCAAGTTCAATATGAGAATAAATAATAAAGGACAATATTAAGGAAATTTAACATAATCATAAATTTAATAATAATTAATGAAAAGGAAAAAATAAATAAAGATGCAAAATTAAATATAATTAACAAAAAGTCATACTTCATTTCATTTATTAGAATCTCATGTCAACAAAATTAATGTATCTATGGATACTAGCAATACAATTACAACAAATCATTGAGGTAATTTAATTTAGTCCTTCTTCAATTAATTGTTCCAGAGCTGTTCTTGATCTTTGCTCCGAAATGCTGCAATCAATTCTTTCAGCATTACAAATATTCTCAATTTTTCTATATAACTGATTTTCTTTTCACAGAGGCTTTCAAAGTTGACCAAATATGCTCAATTGGATTGAGCAAGGGACTGTAAAGCCCAAGTCTTCAAATCTACTGAATTGAAAACACTTCTTCATCTTAAACATCTTCAATACTGGAATTGGCTGGAGCATTATTAATTACAAGTGCTACTGGCCCTCCATATACATCCTTATATGCTTATTCCCACATTTAACTTCAAAAGGTATGGTGATATTACGATAACAATATTTTCGTACCAGTTCTAATACCAAAACTTGAATAGGTATTTTCATACTTTTTGATACGATTTTGACTAAAAATATATATCGAAAATACTGATAAGATCAATACACAAGCATATTATTTATTTTTTTTCACATTTTTAGGAGGGGGATCAGAAATTCGATCAATTTTTCATTATAAATATATTTTTTTTTATTAAGTGCTGTATGGTCCAGTTTCAATAACTATTTAGTATGATGCTACATTAAATTCATCAAGTTTCCGTGACACCTATAGGTATTATCCGTATACCGAACACCACTTTGTGAATTGTAATGATGTTAGATCTGTAAAAAAAAAAAATTATCCACTTTGATTCAGTCCTCATTAACATGAGATTCTTCATATTGGTCTTATGGTTAAAATACACACTATATACTTAAAAATGCTTAGATTTAATTGAAAAATATCAATTTTATATTAGACTTGAAGAAACAAATTTTCGAGCAGTATTTCCTAATTTATTTTCATCGCATGAGGCGTTAATATATATTAGGACCAACTATTTGCTCATTTCAAATAGTCCATGGATTGTTGAATTGAAATACAAGGACTGGATCAATCAATAAACACAGACTAAAAGGAGGACCCTGAAGGCTGAAAATAAGTTATGTCCTATGACCGACACAACACTAGAGACTGGAACAGTGATTCTCATACTTTTTATCTTATGTAACTCTTTATAGAATTTGATCATCACTTTTATTATAAAAAGGGAAATTTTGAATATTCTTTTCTTTTTAATAAAAAAAAAAAGAAGACTTTTCGACTTTTCTTTTTTTTTGGTTTTTAATAAAGATATTTCATATTTGTACTAATTGCGAAAATGCACGTATTTCTATAACTTCCGTTCAGTTCCTACAAAATTTGATCAGAGATATGAACATTGCTCTAGACATTGAATAACAAAGGAGTACAAAAAGGGTTCTTAAACAGAGAGCAAACCATTGTAAAATATATATAAATTTGTATAGTTTTATAAATGTAGTAAATCTGGGAGATAGTTCTCTCACTTTCTTATAATTTACAAGAAATTCGAACTTATTAACATTAGTATATCACTAAAAATATGTTTCTTTATCTCAATGGGCCACCCTAGAAGTTATTTTCCAATTACTGGCCCCTTCACTTTCAAAAAACGGTGCACGGTCTCTGTGATTGGTTTTATATGAGAGAAGAACATAGATCATACTTCTTTATTGGAACATTCCAATCCTTTCCAGAGATCTCTTCATTGAGACCATTGCAGTTTTATAAATTTTGTAACTTAATCCTATTTAAAAAAAAGATCAATGTTTTGAAGCTATGGTTTTGCTTTACAGTATGGAGCAATTGCGGTGGTATTCTTGTAATGCCAGATAGAAAGAAAGAAAATTAAACATCATAGTGGACAATAATAAAAGTCCATTACCAACTCGGGTGGTCCTTCAATTAGATTAAAGCAATGAACAAAACAAAATAAAAGAATTATAATTACAAATAAACACAAGTAATTTATCAAATTATTACTTTTTTTTTAAGAACAAAAAATATCTTGTCTTTTCACAAGTTTCTTAATTACTTCATTTTTAAAAAAGTGTTGAAGGGAATTACAGTAACATGTAGATATTATATCTTTGTGTACATCATTCAGAGAGTGAAAATAACATAATGAATCAATCCACTTTTGGATAAACAATGAAAGTCCACTTTAGAAAAAGTTACTTTGAGCAAATTTCGTAGAATAAATATAATGTTAATTATCCCAAGATTTATCCATGAATAGTAGACTAAAATTTAAAAGAAATATTTGAATTCATTATAAAAGAATGAAAAATGAGGTATTAAAACCTCTTCCAGTTATAATAAATGACCATACAAAAAAACAACATCTATAATATTAAATGCAATTAAATACCTTTATAGTAGGTATTAAGAGCAATCAAGACAGTATTTTCTAACTATTTACCTATATAGTAGGTCCTTTGCTGGAGAGATTAATGATGTAGCTATCGAGCTCAATCTTGTCTTGAGAGCAATTTTGATATACTCTTGGTTTCAACTCCTTCAAACTATTGGTTTGTGTGTCAAGACTAACATTTATTTGTCTCTTGCTCTAAACCTGATTTCGATGCTTTTTAAGTCTTAGTGTCGTCTTGGTCTGCAACCCAACAAATTCTTTGGTGTCAAGTATTATGATCAAGATCAAAACAATAGTTTAGACTCTGAGGGCCCATGTTTGAATTTTGAATACGAAGCTAATAGTCAGTGTCCTAGATTTTTTGAGATACCAAATTATAACAGCTGTCATATCCAATTGACACCACTGCTAATAATGTAATTTCTTTACCTTTTCAATTTCAATATGGGAACAAATAATAAAAAATATTGAGCCTGCTTATTTCCATATTGAGCTTGAAAAGATATATTTATGTGGTTTTCTAAATCAGTTTTTCAAGCTATTGGTCAAAGACCAAAGAAAGAAGAAAACAAAACAATCTCGTTTTTTTATTTAAATCTCTGTATCCCTCAAAATCTTGGTCATGCCTCAAATAAGATGTTCTTGACCAGAACACACGTAGTTTCCTGGTTTATGTAGTTTATAGTACATTCAAATAGGATTGAGAACTAATCAACACTTCTCGAAACTACAGAGACAAGTTTACCATCGAAGTGTGTAATATCCTTTTTTTTAAAAGAAATAAGCTCTTTGCCAGATATTGAGTATCTTTATAACTAACCGTGTCTCTCTGAGACAAATGTTACTTGCAATTCAAAGTATTGTATTGTATTACATATGTACATATATAAAAATACTCTCATGGAAATGGAAATATGCGTTAACTTATAATTTAGAGTTAGTCTGACAGGTAATTCCATTTCTCTTATTCTCTTGTCTCCCCATTTGTTTCAAAAAATTGAAATGAAAATAATATTCACTCAAAGTGTCAAAAGTATGACCTAGAAATGGGAAATATTTGTTCGTTTTTCTATTAGTTTTTTATTATTTATGCCTCTCAAGAGAGTTTCCACAATCTTTTTTTTTTTTTGTCTTTCTAAAATATACAACATAAGTGAAATTCCATAGTAAATCATTTGTACTAGAATGGTGTTATTGATATACAAAGATAAATATGAAGTAGTTTCAAATCTAAAGTAATTTATTAGTATAACAAACTGTCAGTGGTTAATTTTACTATCAAAAGAGAATAGGGATTTTTTTTTTTTTTTTTTTTTTTTTTGGGGGGGGGAGGGGGTCGAGAGAGCGACTGTACATACATATAGCTTTTATTACAACCCTAATAATAAAATGTTCATCACAGGGGAGTTTTTATTTACGAAGAAATGTCTCATATCATCCCAGGAAAAGGAAAATGTCTCAACAAATAAAGAAAGTAAAAAAATAAAAAACAAAACAAATCCAGGCTAGAGTTCAGTCTACATACATAGGAACATAAATGATGGTTCCCAAATGAGGGAAACACGTGGGGATGTACACAAATGAATTATATGATACTACATTCTAATTTTGAATTTGTATCTTTTTTTTTCTAAAAAGGGTTATAACCTGACATTCCATGACATTTCCTGTCTTCTTATACCCCTTTCAGTTAATATTCCTGGTCAACAAATTTGAACTTTCTAAAATCCTAGGGTATAATAAAAGTTACTCAGTTTTGCACGCTGATTTCATATCTGTAATTTTTTTAAATTTTATTTTAAGAGAGTCCTATGGTTTTTGAGAAATCGGACCCTACTTTTTTAGCTTTTTTTTGGCCCATTTTCCAACTTCAACTTTAATTTAAGTCTAGAAGGATACTCATTTTGTGCATCAAAAAATAATGATTCGCTAGTGTATTTAATTTCCAGTCCTTCTTTTGACCTAAAGGTACTCCTGGGGGCGTAGGAGACAGGAGTAGGCCCAAAATTCGTCCATATCCTCTGTATTTAAATAACTTCTAGAATATTAAATGAAATAGAATAATAAGGAATGCATTCAAGAGCTGAGACTCATAGCTTTCAAACAAGATGTCAAGCACCAGATAAGAATCCTTAACTAAGAAGAAATTGTCCATCTAAATGTGTAGATTTTCATTCAATTTCGAACAAAAATTTGTTAGAAATCTAAGACTCAGGGTAGAGCTACTTAAGTAGTAGCGCGCAGAAGGATTAAGAAATCAGCTGAAATCCTTCTGCGCGCTACTACATACTTAAGTAGATCTACCATGAAAAAATAATTCACATTTGAAATCAGTGTGCAAAACTAAATAACTTTTATTATACTTCTACCCCTAAGGATTTTTGACTCTTGACTAGTGTATTTAAATCAAAGTACAACAAAAGCTTACCAACTCTTCTCAAGGCTGATCAATATGATATATAAATAGCATATATATAATTGATTATGTACAAAATGTTATACATTTAAAAAATATATAAACATTGGCACGAGATTGGATTTTGGAGGACCTCCCTTTTTGTGTTTGTTTTCTTGGGCTGTACAAGTTTGATATAAATAACAAAAAATTAAGAGTAGTATTTAGTATATGAAATTCTTGCTAACATGGGAAATTTGATAGCAACAACAAGCTAAAGGGTCTTTAGTAAAATAGATAGTAGGAAAACTGTTCCATAAGATTGAGATCTTGTATCGTCAAAATTAATGTAACACACCGCTTAAGTTGAATGAATTGTCAAATCCCCCATTTGAAAGGGTTCTATTAAAGTTATTTTCACTTTTATTTTGTCAGATATAAATTTGATTTCACTTTTGATCAAATGAACTTTTGTCCTTTTCCCTTTGTCTTCTGTTAAATGTTTATACCAGTGAGCCATACCAGAGTTGTTGTTGTGACAAGTCACTTTGTACGAGTCCAAGTTGATTTGCAAATTTCTTCATTCGATGTCTGAAGTTGTTGTAGAATGTAACTTGTATTCCCGAACTGTGTTGTATTTAAGTTTCATTCAAGTCCCCTGCTCAGTGTTGTTTACGAGTCCGAGTCAAGTTTGACAAGAAAAAATCTGTTGATTCCTTCCAAGAACTATATATGTCGTAAAAATAGCAAGATTCATAGAGTAAAATATCTTAAAACAATCTTCTCAAATCACTTTGGAATCCATTAAACTCAATTTGTTAGGTTTGAATATAAATACTATTTATTTTTCCAATATTTTGTGAAATATTGAAAATCAATATCCTGGATTCATTCACTTGAGTATGGGTATGAAAAAAAAAAAAGATTTGAATTATTGAAAGAGAAAGGACGTTACTAACTTTAAATCCCTGACCTCGTTCCAATGAACCATCAATGTGTGAGAATACATTCTTTTTATTATGTTTTTTTTTTTAAATCCAATAAATGTCATTTTGTGAAGACTGTGAATGTAAGAAAAAGGTTAAATAAGGGGGGAAAATGTATATATATAAAATGTTTTAGAAACTTCATTTATGAATCAAGGAGAAAAAAAAAGAGAAGAAAACTGATGGAAATTCAATTTTATGTGGCATTTAGTAATGGTGTATTGCGTGCTTATATTATGTATTTAAAACTATGCACGTCAACCATTATACAGTTATACCCATGATTTGTATATTTGAGTTCAAATATAATTTTACAATACAACACTCAAAATAATAGATATTCAGATTCATTACCTGATTTTAGTTGTATCACGAACGCTGATTGATTTTTCAGATTCGGTATTTTTATACTTTCATTTATTAATATATAATTTAAAATAAACCAACATTGCAACTGATTTATTTTCTTAAAGAATATTTAATTTTTTATTTATATCTTTTCAAGTTCAATATGGGAATAAACGTAAATATTTTGTTAAAAGCTTACTTTCCTATGACTTGAAGCTCCATATTTCAAGATAAATGGGTCGTTCACCGCGTAGAAGCAGATGCCCTACTTTTGTAGCAGCCTCTAAAAGAGGTCAATGTTTACTTTATTGGATGTATTGGTCAAACCTTGGGGCTTTTTCATCATAAGGTGAAACGAGGATGTTTCAAAGATGGTACAGCAATGGAGTTGGAGCGTAAATGCTTAAGACAAGCAAAGGATGTATATGAAGCGCCAGTAGTACTTGGTATTGAGTATGCTCCGGCCCACTCCAGGATTGAAGATGTTTTGAATGAAGAAAAGTTTTCAATCCACAAAATTTGAAGACTTGGGCCTTACAGCCCTATGCTCAATCCAATTTTTTTATATTCATTGTTTATAAATTGCTTTTTATTATTTATTCCCATATTGAACTTGCTTATTCCCATATTGAACTTGAAAAGGTATAGACCCTAACAACTTGCTCTCATTGAGGGCTTACAAAAACATGCAACAGTCTAAGAATCAAATTGTCCTTTTTCCCCCCATTCCCAGTTACAACCGTGAAGAACAAAGTAAAGTAATTATCAAAGCCATTAACACCCTGTTGTGTAATTAAGTTTTTTTTTTCAACTTCACCTATGTACCTACCTACATACATACATACATAGTTGTATGTATACAAAAAAGTTGTGTCTATATAAAAATGTAATAGATGATTTCTTCCATGTTGTTAATGGAGATATAGTCATCAATAAAGACATAAATGCCTTATATAAAAGGCATTTATGACTTAACAGACTTGAGTCCACTCCTATATTGAAGGAAATTTTTTTGAAAATACGGGGCAAAGCACGCGAGTTTTTTTTTTTTTTTTTTAATTTCCGTCTGTTTTATTAGTTTTTGATGAGGTTACCTTCTGTCTCAGTATAGAATGAGCAACAATGGAACTATTAATGAATTCACGAGTGGGTATTCAATGAGTATCTGTACAAAAAAGCTGAAAAGGAAAAAGGTATTGAAGTTTGTTGAGCGAAGTTATGGATTTTCAAAACTTTACATGATACATTTATAGTCATAAATATGGTTCATTATTATAAAACTATAATTTAATAGAACATGACAAGGCATCAATGAAAAAAGTATATTATTTGTCCAGGTATATCAAGGTACAGGATTTAGAAATTGGGAGGTACATGCTATTCATAAGGTCAGAGATGGGTACTTGAGACACAAAACTTCAACCAGATGAGTGACTTGATTCAAATGGCTCGAATTAGATGACTCAAGTCCTCTTGAGTAATATAATTAAATTGATCCCTAGTCAGAGTCAAGTCCCCGTCGAGTAAAACAACATTTAGTTATGTGAATTGAAAATGACACAGGAAAAATTTGACCAGAGAGGAATTGAATTGAGTTACATGTCAAAAGTCCCATTCTATATATTTGACTACAGTTTGAGTAACTTGAATTCTGTGACTTGAGTATCTACATATCTCTGGTTGACAATTACCTGGATGTTTTTATGAAAGGTATTTAGAAATTTTTGTCACCTCCAATACGATACTGATATGATTATTGACTAGATCAACTGATCTTGTACTGAGTCCCACACACATTTGTTCAGTACTATTTAGTTGTAGCCCATTTTTAGCTCTCTTCAAGCAAAGTAAATGTCAATTATATACTTCATATAGAAGAATATTGACCCGATAAAAAAAATTGAATGTGACTTTAAGCAGTAAATGTCCTCAATTTTTTTTTTTTCTAATTCTTTCTCATTACTCATGTTTTAAACTTCATTACTGTCACGGTTTTAAAAACAAAAAAAGCATTTATATTCTTTATCAGCTCTCTGCGAGGCACTTTAGGGTTGTGGCCCACCAGTTGAGAAACACTGATATTGAATACCGGCTGATACCAGTACTCTAGGCAGTGTTTCTCAACTGACACTTCAAGACTTTCTTAGAGGAAATGTTAAAATGGATATTTATGACCGGCTTATAAATCAACTTGTTGCAGCATAACCGACACCTTCTGACGTGTTAAATTGTGAAGCAAGGCGGGATTTTATAAGCAATTGGATAAAATTCATTAGGTGATCTTTTGTCTGATACTGAATCCATTTCCAATAATAATTATCAGTATCGAAGCACCTGTATAACTTGACTATCAATGAATGACCTAACTTCTACAAATGCTCAAGTTTATTCATATAATTATTATCAAAGTCATTACTATAAGGAAATTAATTATTAACTGTATGTAGAAAAAAAAATCAAATGAAACTAACAGCTGCTGCTACTATTCTTTTGTTATAATGTCTGTATAATGACCAAATGGAACGGTCGGTGGGATTTCTTCTCATTTTCTTAACAATAGATAAAGTTTTTTTATTCCTTATTTATGTAGTATGTATGTCTTTTATGAAATCAAAGTAGATTTACTGCCGGTGAAAAAAGAAATTGGTTGGTGGTGGTTGATTCAACAACAAATGATATCCTGTGTGTGTGTGTTTGTATCATTATTATGTGAAACTTCATTATGTTTGAAGGAACATTAATCATGGGTACGTCATCAAATGAACATAAATGATATTAACTAAATAAATCTTTTTGATGTCTGTTTCTTTTTCAAAAAATTTAACTTATATTTAATAAATACATGGCTCTGTATTCTGCAAATAAAAAGGATATCAGAATTGAAAATCATTCTGCACAATATATTTTTTAGCTACAAAGTTTTTCGTGAGTATTAACAAATGCTTCTAAATGCAAATTTCATGTGACGTCGTCATTCTATATAGAAGTTGATCATCTTGAAGACACAAAGAAGCAAATTTCTATATAAGAAATAAAATTATGCTTCTATCAACTCATACGCATTTTCGGTATTTTATTTCTCTTGCCCCTTATAATCTTTCATTTATATCAAGGACTACATAATATACCTTCAACATGGCGTTTCTTTGAGCTTATTATACAATCTGTGACGTCAGTGAATTCGCTCATTACGATAATATAATGTGCAAAAATCATTGTAAATAAGAGTAAATTAACTTTACGGAAATGTTCTGGGATTGCTGTTGTTTTTTTTTGTTCACTCTATGGCTACTACAAAGTTGTTTTCTTTATCCCATAAGGCTATAAGGTATCAATGCATATAAAGTTTCATTGTTTCCTTTAAAGATGTTATTGGTTTATTTAATAATATAATTAACAATTTGTTATTTGATTCTTGTTGTTGTTTTTCCTTTTGCAATGAAAAAAAATATAACGGGAGGTTTTTGGGACTTGAACATTAGCCACGTGCATTTTATTAGAACTCTTCAACTATTTGAGATATGCACATTTGTAAATATATATATATATATATATAGAACTTGTACACTTGTGCCATCAGTATTCTCTCTATATAAAGATACGTCATGTAGAACAATATTAATACAACGTCTAAGAAGTAACGACAGCATTCCTTCTATTTCAATTAGCAAATTCCTTTGACATTTGATGTACTATATTATGTTTAAGAAGTTTGATAATATATTATATCTAGGGATTGAGAATGTACCCATGGGCTGAGTCATGTTAGACTAGGGCTTCCTGAATCCTTAAGGGTTTTCTTTCCATCAAATCAAAATGAATAACCCTCTCATGAAAACAACGTATTCTAATCATCAATTTCAAGGGGAGTATGTAATTGATTTTAAGTCGGGTTTCTAAAATCCTCGCGTCTCATTAAACTACAACAAACCCTTCATATAAAATAATGTCTGTAGATAGATAGTAATTTTTTGCCCTCTGGGTTTCAATAGGTACCTAGGTAGAGGAACAGCCTGGATTCTATGATTTATAGTCATTAACAATCGTTTTTATGTGTTCTAGTGTGTATGTAGAAGGGAGAGTCTTTTCATTTTTTTTTTTTTTTTAAAAAGAGAATTCTTTGTAACCACCACTAGAGAAACTCATATACACAGTAGGCAAAAGCTTTGTATACGAGGCAACATTCTTCCTTCCTTCAAGCTATTTAAGTACATATATATAAGTATATATTATTTAGGTATCTTCAGGAAGTGCACTTGACTCATGAATATATCTACGCGATCATTTACAAATCGGCTTTTCTTCTGTATCATTTTATATGACGAATGTTTGCCAAATGAGATTAACATTTTAAGTATCGATGGGTATCATGTATCTAATAAATAGTGAGCTTTAATATCCTTTTCCCCTCCTCACTAGACGTCTGCATTTATATAGAATATAGATATTGAAATATTGAAGGATTTCCATATTTGAAAAAGGCTTCAAGTAATTTTATATATTATGATATTATGATTTTATTTCCCTATGACTAATCTATATTTTTTGTCTATTTCTATCAAATAAAAAAATAAAAATATTGATGTACACAAAACTCAAATATTTGTACATTTTGTTCGTCTATGTACACACATATGTAACATACAACATAGGGTATTTATTTTATCATCTTTAAGGATCTTTAAACTCTTGTTTTCCTTTAAACAAAAATTGATTTTAATAACCTTTCATAATGGATGGTTGGATGTATATAACATAAATGAATAGAGCACAGAGATAGCCAGGGGCACAAGTGAATATTTCTAAGATTGAGGGGATGATGATTTATAAATATGTATATATATATATATATGTTTGAGTATGTTCTTTGATGGTTTTGAAGGATCTTTTTTGATGATACCTATTACTTTGTAGAAATAATGGTGGGGACTACACGTCGTGTGCATAAGAAGCAATACTTTGGTTCATATGTATGTATGTAATTTTATGTGCAGAGTGTTACGGTTAGAATCCTATATACAACTAGAAAATAACAAATCGAATACACGACCAGCTTTTTTGCGCACTTGCAACCTCGACTCTCAAAAGGGAAGGGAAAAATTAGAAGAAAAACAACAACTGGTAGTAGCATCCCTTCTGTATTTTCCTTGTTGCCAACTTTTTAATAATTTGGACAGAGTTATTATTTAAATAAACCACATATATGTACATTGATAAATTCTATCAATAATATACAAATCAATCGTTAATACTTGTTTATTATTCAATAATTCAAAAAAAGGGCGCGTAATCCTTGATTTAATATATTTTATATGTATATATATTAAAATCATAAATAATAATACCCTTTTTAAGTTATTAACACGTAGAGTTAGCTGCCTTAAATAGGAAGAAATCAACTGATGAAAAACACATCTGAAGGGAGAAGTCATAGTGTGTGTTTTTGTTTATTTCAAAGAGTTTATCGTCGTGACAGAACGTGACGTCATCATTATGGATATCAGCCATTTTGAGAGTAGCATAAACAACTAAATTTATTAAGAATTTAAAGAATTCTTTCCTTATGAATAAAGAAAATACTGAACGTACATTTGTAGGTCAGAATGGGATTAACAAATAAAAAACCTTTATCTTCTATCAAATTATCTCTCTCTCTCTTTCAGACCCAAATAATATGGTTTAAATATATATTAATACACCATGGTACATTCCCAGTATCAGAGTGTAGGTAATAAAAATAAACCATTACTTTTGCAAGGATTTTGTTTTTCAATTATTATAAAATACATTGCTCGTCTCTAATCGACCCAAATCAAAATTGTGTAGTTGTAGAATCCCTATATCTCTATGGCATCAAGTTCTATTCACTCCCAAGGTTAAGTCCTTTATCATTTTTAAAGTCATTTTGATGAAGTTTACTGAAGGTTTTTTATTCATAGAAATTTGTGAAAACTTCCCCTTGGAATGCAAATGACGTCAATGACATTATGAAAGAGCAGATGATCTTTGATATTATATTATTAATAGGATCAAGAAGTCGTAACAATAAATTCTAGTCCTTAACTGCGGTATATGTATAACATAGTACCTGCATATCTACTTATATGGAAAGACTAGAGACAAACCTCACAAATCTAATCGTACTAATAATCAACAATGAAGGAACAAAGACTATTATTAGTAACGTTCTTACTCATTTTGTGACAGGGATTTTGTTTTGCTGTATTGAGGCAAGAGTCTCCTCTCAAAATATCGGATATTTAATAAATATTATTTTATGCGAATATATTTGTTTGTTTTTTCTTCAATTTTGATCTACAAGGTACATAATAATAATAATATGCTAAAATTTACATACTTACGTATTACGTCAAATTTGCTATTACTTAATTATTTTGAAAAAGAAAAGGAATATTTGATGAATAAATAATATATAAATAAATAATGCCTCAGGTTATATTATCATGACCTGGACATTCTTTAAATGGTATGAACTAAAAAAATAAAAAATAAAAATGTTTAAATACTTTTCAATCATACACATGTAGTAGTTAGTTATCATGGGTACGAAGAAGTATTAGTCTCTATGTACATACATACAGACTTTATTATTTCTTTAATTAAGAGAAATAAAAAAAAGAAAAAGTTTTTACATTCTTCTTCAGGTCAAAAAAAGAAAAGAAAAAAAAAAGAAGATATTAAAGAACTCTTCACCATGTTTTAGATATACTTACTACAATGGTATCTATTGATCACAATAATAGATATTTAAGTAGTATATACATTATTATGATTTGTACAATTTAATAGCTTTATTTGTACCTAAAATATATATATATATTTATTTTTTTTGGTATTGTAAAGTAGTGGTCCCCAACCCGCGGACCGGTACGGGTCCGTGGATCAATCAGTACCGGGCTGCACAAGAATTAGTTAGTTAGTTATTTCTGTTTTATTTAAAGGAAAAACAATTACTCCGCTGGTGTTTTGGGTTAAAGTCATGGCAGAATACTCAGAGATCGCTAACACAGAGTTGAAAACCCTGTGTTGCCATTATTTTCAACATCCTATCTGTGTAAAGAAGGGTTTTCTGGAGTGACAGCCACCAAAACAAGGCAAAGGAGTAGATTGGACATAAGTAACACACTGGAGGTGCCTTTGTCTACCATAACCCCCAGATGGGACCATCTCGTTGCAAAGAAACAAGCACAGGGCTCCTATTGATTAAGCGTTACTGACAGTTTTTGATGTTATCATATGTTATATTGTTGGAGCAATGTGTTAATAAAGTTATTTTGTTAATAAAAGTTAAGATAATTAATTATTGATACTTCGTTAAAAAACTTGTATTTCAATTTCCCTCGACTTTCTTACGTTCAAAAAAGTTTAAAAGTTTTACATTTTTTAAATGAATATAACTCTTGATTCATTCCAAACAAGTGCCATTTAGATTTTTCGCATAAAAGTTGTCTAATATATAGTAGTGATCCATAGAAAAATTTGAATTTCTGTATACTTGGACAGGACTGACAATTTTGTTTCATGTGACTCCCTGTACCGGGTCTGATGTTTTTCATGACTTGACACTAAGAATTAGTTACAAATATTTTTACGTTGAGAAATAAATGTTTTCCATGCAATTTTGAGTTATTCTATTTAAAATGTGTAATTATTTCAATTTTCAACAAGATTGGTCCATTAGTTAAAAAAATATAGTTAATTATGTTTAGGAACAAAATGTGTAAGTTAGACCAATTTTCTAACTCACATAACTTTTGAAAGAGTTTCCATCTTAAATTTTGCAATTCTGCATATCTGGTATATATATATATATATATAAGCATTTCATCCAAATTTGGTTAAGATTTGGGGGTGTGGGTGGTTGTCAAAATTGTATACATCAGATTCAATGAGCATACGTTAAACTGTTTTGCATCTAACTTGCCTCTAATGCATGATAGAAATTAAACTCAAATATATCTGAATAATGTTGGCTTGCCATAATATTATATGCTTTTTATGAGATTTTATTTTCCCCATAAAATTAAAAAAATATACATATATATTGAATTAAAGTTGATCTTTTCATTGGGGTGTTTCTTATATTATAGTAAATATTTATAACTTTAGATTTAGAGATATCGTATGACATTTATTGTTGATTTTTACTTATTTTAAATCACTTACCTATATATATAGAAATAAGAAATTAATAAAATTAATTACTAAAAATTTTCGACAAATCTCTAGTTGCTTAGAATTGCGTCTAAATTTCAAAGTTCAAGGAGTGGGTCCTAATTGACACAAACAAAAGTAGAATATTTTAAGCAAAATTCCTGATTATTTTAAAGAGTCGTATATGTACGTGTATAGTCTAATAGGTAGATTGAAAATGAAGCAACCTGTGGGTTATAAAAAAGCAAAATAAAACTGAAAAATAATTATTGTCTTCATTTTAACAAAAAAAAAAAAAGAAACGTTCATTTAATGCATTTGATGAAGACATACCTGAAATGTCTTTTGTTTTTATTTTAATGTCGTTGTTTTTTCCCTTGTTCTTCTTCCTATGTATTAGAACATAAAAACCTTATAATTTCAAGAATGTACATACACTTCCTAAGATCTACAACAAGCATAAATTAAATATTATTAATGTTGCTTGTAATTAGCTCCTAGGATTTTCAACTCAGCTCCTAGGTTATGTATGTAGTTGTCATGGAAGAAAAAATATCATATTGTTGATTCAAGGAGAAAGGAATGAAAGAGGAGAGGAGGTGTCTTACAAATCAATGATTCGTAAGGAGGAGTCCTTGACGTATCAGGGTTTGATGACGAACATACTATATAAATAGATATGAAAAAATAGACATATTTTATTTTTTTTAAATAAAATGCTCAGTTGATGATACTTAACTGATTTGTATAGTTTGAATCACAAAGGAAATGAAGATACGTAGAATACACACAGGTATCATGCCCTTGCTGTTATCATCTTGCTCTTCTTAGAGAATTAAGGAAGAGAATGAAGAAGACAGAGAAAGAACAATGGAGATCATTATCTTTCTTAGGTGTGTACTATTAGCTACCCCAAATCAAAAGTTAAGAAGAAGAATAAATAATTCAACTTTTCACACCTATGACTTGAATTCATTTTCTGCTATATGTACATAAAATCCAAGACAATGCATGCATTGAAAATGACTATTATTTGGGGTATAAAAACCATATAAAAAGATACCTATTGTGCATATGTTATATAAGAAATTCAACCTGAAGTATAAATATTTAAGTCGAAAAGGGCCCAATGGATGCACAATCAAAGTTGATTCAGAGTAAGATTATTTTATTTTTATTATAGATCCATGAATACTAATTTCATAAGTCTACAGTACTTCAATACCATTAATACATTGTGATGGGCAAAGGTAGCAGTGGTCCTTGTAACTGATTTCAGGATTTCAGCTGGTTTATTAATCCTTCTGCGCGCTATTACTACTTAAGTAGCTCTACCCTGAGTCTTAGATTTCCTGCAAATTTTTTCTCGAAATTGAATGAAAATTTACACTTTTTGATAGAGGATTTCTCCTTAGTTAAGGATTCTTATAGGGTGTTTGACATCTTGTTTGAAAGCTGTGAGTCTCAGCTCTTGAATGCATTCTTTATTAATCCATTTTATTTGATATTCAAGGAGTTATTTAAATACAAAGGATTTGGACGAATTTTGGGCCTACTCTTGTCTCCTACGCCCCCAGGAGTACCTTTAGGTCCAAACAAAGACTGGAAATTAAATACACTAGCGAATCATTATTTTTTGATGCACAAAATGAGTAATCCTTCTGGGCTTAAACTGATGTTGAAGTAGGTAAATGGGCCAAAAAAAAAAGCTAAAAAGGTAGAGTTCGATTTGACAAAACCGTCGCACTCTCGAAAAAAATATTGCAGATTTGAAATCAGCTTGCAAAACTGACTAACTTTTATTATACTTATACCCCTTAGGACTTAGACTGTTAACCAGTGATATTAATTAATGAGGTCAATGTAAATATTTGTTACAAAATAACTTCTGAGCTTGATGGTTAGATACTTTGATCTGTAGTTACTATTCAACTTATGAAGTTAGCCTTCTTGTTGTTATTATACCAAATTTGAAAAAAAAATTTTATCCACGAAATTCAAAATGTCTATTTTTCAAGATGCTCCTTACAACTGTCAGAATTTAAAATGAATAAAATACTTTGTTCCAAGATGGATATTAACTTTTTTTTAAGTAATAAAAACAAGGCCCTTTATCCTGTATTTTCTTAGAATCTTTCCATTCAGTTCTGATTCAATCCCCTTATAAATTCTTTGAAGATTGTGTGTTTTAACCATCCATGAGATTAGGACACATCAAGAACGAAGAAAATCAAATATAACCTATGGGCAGACAAAAAAGTAAGTTTGTAGAGTAGAACCCCCAAATTCAACCACCTCAGCAATTTAAATAGTCAGAATTTGACGCAAAATGTGGATACAACTTTGACTCTGAGCTCGAACAAAACTTCAGAATCTGACTCGACTCACGTAACTTTAGTAAACAAAACAAAAGTTCGATAACAAAAAGGTTAGTTGTCGTTGATTACGAGGGTTTAGTGGATTACTTCTTGACGCTCTATATAAATTAGCCTCGAGGCTCAGGTTTCTACTGTTCATTTACCCTTTACCAATGGAATATTCTTCAATTCGGAGTTACTGGAAAAATATCTTCTTTTCTATAAGAATAATGCCATTTTCGTTTAAAAGTCATTTGAATTTAACGATTAACTTTTTGCCAAATAAATCTTTTCTATACTTCTTGATGAACTATCAATATGAGAAACATAACAATGAATAATACCAGGAGCAGGAAGCTGTTGGACAATGGGATATCCCCCAATGTATAAAATCACGGAAATATAATTATTACAGTCATAGTAATTACACTATGCAATATAATAATCTATGTATGTGGCGAAGAAAAATGATTCATAATGCATTCAATCCCTCCAACACAAAAGAAAAAAAATAAGATCGTTATATGTTATAGGAAAATGAGTTCTTATAATATATTATACATGCAATTACCAAGAAGTTAATGTCATTTATTATTGTTAAAAAACCCATCTTACCAAAAGTTAATTCATTTAAAAAAAAACTTGATTTTTGATTGGTAGGAATAAAAATCAATCTACAAAACAGAAGACATAACTTTTAATATGAAGTACAAATGTAATATAAAAACATCAAAATAATCTTACACGGCATTAGTAAATATATAGTGTTTATGGTCCTTATACTGTAAGAGCCAATCATGCAGAATTTAGGTATCGTCAATTTCGTTTTGATAATTTTGATGTCAAAGACGCACCACGCTATGGAAGGCCAATTGTCGAAAATATCGATAAACTACGGCCAAACTCTTAATTCGAACCTGTACTGTCAACAATTGGACCGTTTGAAGGAAGCAATCACCTAGAAGCGCCCAGCTTTGGCCAACAGGAGAGGAATTGTATTTCATCAGGTCAATGCTAGGCCACAAACATCGATGGTGACTCACCAGAAGCCACGAGAGCTTGGTTAGGAGGTTCGGACCTCGCACCAAGTGACCACCACCTGTTTCTGTCTATGGTGAATGATTTGGATGGTATAAAAACGTGACCTCAGGAGAAGCTTGTGAAAATCGATTGTCCCAGTTTCTTGCCAATAGGGACGAGGGTTTCTATGAAAGAGGCATAATGAAATTACCTTCAAAATGGCACTATGTTATGAAACAAAACGGTGCATATCCAACCTAAATTGCATTATTCTAACAATGCCAAATAAAACCTTTAATTTCATGCAAAAATAATGGATTTCTTTTTACTAGACCTAATATATGTAACTATATCATTGTAAAGCTATGTATTAGGGATACGTGGTAAGACCCAAAATTCTTACCGCGGAAACTGATTTATTTCGATTTTTTTAAACTAACCAGTAACCAATTGTAAGAACAACTACCTAGGTAGCGGACATCTAAATAATCGTAATACGTTAAGTATGCCATCAGATATTTACATGCTGATGTGTCAATATCGTCTATCACGATACTACGGTTTGTATATATATAAAATCCCTACTCTGTACATTTTTAAACCGGCTTACCATTAATACTGCGCATCCCTACTATAGATACTACAGCTGAACCCCGGAACTTGACCGTCTCAGTACATGATGCGCAAAATGAAGATAAAAATTTGCCTTACGAGCTCGACAAAACTTCAGATTCCAAACCGACTCATGTGACCATTGTAAATAAAACACAATTCGAACCCCAATCACATACCGCTAATTGACGTTGTTGATTCAGAACTCAATTATATCGAGTATTGCAATGTCTGGAACGAATTAGCGCGGAGTATGTGGATTTCACTCTAACCTTATTTTATGTATAGTCAACAAAAAAAACAAAAATAAGAGACACACAAAACTCCATCACAAAAATAAAAATAAAATAAATTAAATGAAAAAAAATGTTGTTGAATCTTTGACAATTTTTGTGTGTGGTCTAAGTTCATGAAAGGAGATTTGTATGTTGTTACAACATATATATATAGACTTTATTAGCTACATTTTCCGAGGTATAGATTATCAAGAAAACACAAGGTACATTTTATGTACATATGTTATGTAGATGTACATAGATTGAGTTTCAAGTTATGTGTGACACGTTTATGTTATTTGGGTGGTTAAAAAGAATAAAACAAAAATGAGATATTAAAACGTTTAATGGAATGACTACATATTATGTACATATACATATGTTTAGTATAGTGACTCTTTTGAAAACAGAGTCAAGTGGTCAACAACTCTTGACTGAGTGAACAATTATAATGCAAATGCTCTTTCAAGAATCATGCAGAGTTATTTCTCCGATCTCCAAAATTTGTATGCAATTATTCATGTTATGTATCAACGTCTATTCATCACTGCATATAATTTTTAAAAAAATGAATTTGCAAAAATCTAGATGTATAACAGTTGTAAAAATAAATAAATAAGTTGGATTATTTTTAGATACCTTTTCAAGTTCAATATGGGAATAAGCAATTTCAATATAAAATGAATAACAGAATAATATTTATTACCTTAATGAGCGGTATGAAGAAAGAAGAAGATCAGGGATAAAAGAGAAGACAGCTTTTAGGTGCAAAGGAAGGAAATGGTGATGTGAGAATCATTTCTCAGACCCTTGGTGGCATTTCTAAGACGGCTGCCTATAGGTGGATTTCAGAGGGTCAGAGAATTGATGAAAGAGGGGACGGCAAACGTTGTTACTCTAAGATCCATGAAATTCATAAAAAATTGTATTATTCAAGAATATTGATTCCATGCTTTATTATTTAATAAAAATTAGATATGAACCCTAAAGATCTAATTCAAAAGTTAATAAACAAAAACCTCAAGATTTTGATTAATTATTTCCATATTGAACTTGCTTATTCCTATATTGAACTTGAAAAGGTATATCAATCCAAAAAAGAGGAAGATAATTTATAGTCTTCTTTTGGGAGAATGAGCAACCTTCATTCCAATCAAGAGTAAAAGTCCACCTTATCAATTTTTAAAATGTCCATTATCCCATATAGTTTGATAATGCATTCCTTATGAGAATTTTCATATATGTACAAAATGGAGAATATATCTTTGATTACTTGATCATATATGCTAGCATAATGATATAATTAAGATGACCGTTCAAATAAGCGGATATTAATTTCCATGATTCCTAGGGAACTCTGGATTAGGAAAGGTTATTAGAGATATTCCTTGAATTTTAATTTTGTAAGATTTCTTTATAGACAAGGATTTGATTTATATATCGATGAGTCGATTAAATCGGCTGATTTTAAATAGTTTTAGATCAATCTGAATTGACTCAACTTGCTGATAATTATTACCAAGATTTAATTTACTTAAATAACAGAAATTCATTAAAAGTCCAAACCAGATAAGTGCAGCGAGCCATTTTTGAAAGTTATACTATCCTTAATCCATATTTTTGACCCTTACAACTAATTAATGTGCATAATTTAAAATGTGTCACTTTTAATCTTCATATACTGTCTAAAAACTTGCATAAAGTCCTATGTGTTAATGCCATGAATAAATTCAAACTAAATCCACAAGTTAAATTTTTTTGGAGAAAAAGGATGTAATTTTTTTAAGTATTAGCAGATGATTGACTATAGAGTGGCCGAAGTGGTCATATCTCATAGTTTTTGTATAGTAATTTTTACTAGGATCTCAAAGGTAAATTAATAATTTGAAAAAAATGGATCGATTAATCGGTTTTAAGTTTTTTTACGCCCAAGAAATCCATATCGTTCTTAAACAAATCCATATGGGTCGAGGTCTACTTTATATATATGTACTTTGATTTCATAATAAGATAATTTTTTTTTTATTATCTAATAATTGTCAATATAAAAGCAACAAACAGTCTATGGAATCAATGTATTCATGGTGTAGGAGAGACGATGAATATTTATATATTTGTACAATATTCTACGAGGAATTATGGCTTTTTGTACCATAAATCAAATAATGAACATGTGAAAACGTATATACTATCAAAAAATTTCTCCATCTTTTCAATAAATAATAAGAAGTGTATCACTCTAGCACATCGTAAAGTGTATCCCATTCCAAAATCGACAAGCTCGTTGAATTAGATAGATAAAACGTGTTGTAAGCTTCTAGAGTTGCCATATGACAATAAGACATCATATTGTCCCAGCTATACGTCTGAGACGTATAAAATCCAAAACTACCGTATTGATTGAACTAATTTTTAACGTAGAATCCTTTTGGGAATATTAGAAGGACATATGTTATAATTTTTATGTTCCAAGTGTTTTTGGGGTGTCTGTAAGTTTAGTTTTTATTTCACCTTATACTTGACATTTTTGTAAATACCTATTTCATATATAAATAATAGTTATAATGTAGGTAGTCATACACTCTAGCCTAAAATTTGAGTTATTTATGTTGCTTAAAATATGGGTGAATTACTAAAATCATCAATATATCTATCTATATTAATTTTTTGTGCAGGGATTTCTGCCAAATAAAAGCAAGATCGAGGCTTATTTCAACAAATAAATATTACCAATAGTCTTAGTCCGCATAGGCTCCTGATTTGTTTGTCACAAGCATTAATATATGTATAAATAATAAATTAAATTTATAAATAATATTTATTGTTTAAATATTAGAGGAGAGAAGCAAATATATTTTTCAAATTGATTTCTGAATATGGTTCGAAAGGCAAAAGGTACTTTTTTATAAAAAAATAAATTGTAAATATAAAAATACTTAACAAATAAAGAATTGCCTATAGAGCCCTTACTCAATTACAAAGCAGATTTTTATCTGCAAAAGGCACTTAAATATTCAATTAGACACCATATTGTTTCTCTTATCTATAATTACATTGACGGTCATGACAATCTCTTAATAGCTAAATTGTTGCTTTGGTTCGTTTCTTATGTAAGTACATTCCTTATCTACATATATATATATATATTTATGAGGACTGACTCTTAGATTTTGTTTGAAGTCTGCATCATTAAGTAATTGATCAACAAAAAAATAAGGTTCTTTCTATCTGTTAATACACACATAAATTCGTCAGATTTCATCTCATGGAATAATTCAAGGTGTGATAAAATTGCTTCATCATGGAACGATCCCTGGTGAGTGAATCATATAGTGATTTAAAGCCAGTTATGTTTTTCTTTTACATATTATCAACTGTGACTTGACAAAATGAAAAGTTGATCAACTTATGGTGTCAACAACCAAAGCCACATCAGAAGAAGTAAACTATGGAATTGTATATATATATATATATATATATATATATATATATATATATATGTATATATATGTATTTATATATATATATATGTATATATATATATAGACCTTGAAGCTTTGTTAAGACAATACCCAGACATACAAACGTAGAAAACGAAGGAGGGAAGAAAAATTTGTTTGGTGTAGGTTACACGGAGCGTCTTTTGAGTGTAACTACTTAGATACTAAGAATAAAAAATAGTATGAACTATTGGTGTTAAAATATTATGTTTTCCAATATTTTCTGTGCTAGTACGAAATTCTAAATTTTTGTATTTACTATAGTAGCTAACACGGTTGTTTTTTTTGTTTTTTTTAAAAAAAGAAATTACTAAACCATTGAAAATAAGTTTTCTAAATAATGTCAATAGGGAACAACAAGATGGATAAAGGCTGTTGGAATAAGGGGGAGCGGGGATATTTGCTTCTCCAATAATGCTAATTTGCCCGTTCGACTCTCCTCCCTAAAGGTCGACTCACTGATGATAGCAAAAAGCTGCTTTGTGCTGTTTTCTTCTATTTTTAGAAGAAGAATTACACGGGTCAACAGTCAAAAATCCTAAGGGGTATAAGTAAAATAAAAGTTATTTAGTTTTGCACGCTGATTTCAAATCTGTATTTTTTTTTTTTTTTTTGAGCGTCCGACGTTTTTCGAGAAATTGGATCCCATTTTTTGAGCTTTTTTGGCCCATTTACCAACTTCAACTTCAATTTAAGTCTAGAAGGATACTCATTTTGTGCATCGAGAAATAATGATTCGCTAGTGTGATTTAATTTCCAGTCTTTGTTTTGACCTAAAGGGACTCTTGGGGGCATAGGCGGCGGAAGTAGGCCCAAAAGTCGTCCAAATCCTTTATATTTGAATAACTCCTTGAATATTGCATGAAATGGATTAATAAGGAATACATTCAAGAGCTGAGACCCACAGCTTTCAAAAGAAATGTCAAGTCCTCAACAAGAATCCTTAATCAATAGGAAATCATCCATTAAATTTCGAGCAAAAATTCGCTAAAAATCTAAGACTCACGGTAGAGCTACTTAAGTGTTAGCCCGCAGAAGAATTTCAGCTGGTTTCTTCTGCGTGCTACTACAATGTAAATGGAATCTACATTAAATATAGTAAATACATCAAACTTGTCGTCCTGTTTTATAGGAAAAAAAGAGATAAAAGCATCTATTTGTGTAATTTAAAGTTTGTACAAGGGTGACTAAAAAAATAGATTATAGCCCCGGTGTAATTTGATTTCATGTTTACTCAACGATGGATACGATATTCTTTCAGCATTTTAAAAATAAGAGGAAATGAAGGTAGTTAGTTAAAACAATTACAAACCAATAATCACTCTCCTATAGCAAAGTGATTGGGAAATGATGAGTCAAATATTCACAAAACAAAATTAGGAATCGTGTCTCTTTCAAGAGAAACACTTTGAATTACAAACAATAATATGTTACAAGCCACAATCATGTTTGACAAAGTCATTCCTCTTGTATATGCTTATGATGGTAACTGCTGATGGCATTATACTCTTATGTACTTATTTGACAGTACACATGTAGTTAAAGAAAGAAGTACAAAGAGATGAAAACCATGACAAGTTGACCAACAGACTATGACTCGGCAGATTTAAGATAATTGTTCATTGAATTTTTTTTCCTACAATGTACATAAGTAGAATAAATATATAATTTCTTCGTCATCTTGGAGTAAGAATAAGGAGGAGCTGAGCAGAGCTGAGGGGAATGAGTCTTTGGTTGATGAAAAAGTAAATGATTATATTTATATCCGGTTGGAGTAGCACACGGAGCTCCTGCCAGAAGGTTATTTTAGAAAATGTAAACAATTTACTTATTATGTCACAAAACTGTTTGACATGAGACGAAGATATTATTATTTCGACAACGGGGAGGAGTATGTATGTCTGTATGGTTGTATGTATCAAGACGAGGAGGGAAGGAAAAATGGGAACAGTCTCTCATTTCCTTTCATATATGTATTATAAATAGATAGCCTAATTTACTCCCCACACAAATTTAAGTAGTTATACAAAAATTGAGGACATTTTTCATAGCTCTATATATTCCATGATATTTATACATATTTCAACATGCATAAGACAAGAATAAAGAGATCCCTTTCGACGCAAGAGTGTATATTATGAATGTATAAATACAAGTCCAGATAATTACTTTTTCTTTCCCCCCAAGAAAAAGTAAAAACGCACTGGTTATTAAAACAAACCTTGTAAATATTATGTAAACACTAGGGTTTTTCTTTCGGAATCCCATTTCTCGGGATTTTACACCAAGGACTCACTTGAGATAATATAAAGTTTTTAACGATTCAAACTGTCCAAATGGCTCACTAACTACGGGCATTGAAAAAATGTTTAACGAAACAACACAATTTTTTTAATTTTTTATAAAAGAAAATTTTCATTTTTGTAAACTAATTTGAGACTTAATTTATGCTTCTGGGGGAGCTGAATGAGATGTCTTGTATTTTTATAAAGGAAGTTGCTATTCTTAGTAAGAGTGATCTTACGTTTAATCTAGATCAGGGGTGTCAACTCATTTCGCATCGCGGGCCACATGCGACCCCTAGGTAGACGTTGATGGCCGGACTATTAAAATTATAGTATACTAAGTTATAAATAACCAAAATAGCATGTGAAGTGTTTTGATTTGAAAAAGAACAAGGACGTTATTAGATTTATCTAAAAATTTATTGAACAACACTTTTACAAAACATTTCACAAAATTGCACAAAATTTAAGTAAATGGTATCAAAAATTATGAAAATGAACTTTACATGAGATTAAATGGGACTTATAAAGAAAGCCTAATATGTGAAGAAGAATTGAAGATTTTTTCTAATGAAGAAAAGTTTTCAATTCACAAAATTTTAAGACTCGGGCCTTACCGTCCTATGCTCAATCCAATTGAGCATATTTGGTCAATTTTGAAAGCCCTTGTGAAAAGAAAATCAGCTATATAGAAAAATTGAGAATATTTGTAATGCTGAAAGAAATTATTGCAGCATTTCGAAGCAAAGATCAAGAACAGCTCTGGAACAATTAATTGAAGAAGGACAAAATGAAATTACTTCAATGATTTGTAGTAATTGTATTGCTAGCCTTCAGAATCGTTTTGTATATAGATGTGATTAACTTTATTGACATTGAGATTCTAATAAATGAAATGGAATAAGTCTTTTTAATAACTATATTTAATTTTGCACCTTAATTTATTTTTTTATTTTCATTAATTATAAAATTTCCTGAATAATATTATTTATTATTATTTATTCCAATATTGAATTTGCTTATTCCTATATTGAACTTGAAACGATAATGCTTATAAGTATATAGTTATTTGAACACGAATATATTTCTTGAAAAGCACAAAAATTTTGTTGGTGCAAATTGTAAAACATTAGGGTGGCTTATTGAAGTTTTTTTTTTTCTGTTTGAACAATTATATATATATATATATATATATATATGTTGTATACAATTTGTATGTTTCATAGCGTCTTATTTAACTACACCACTAGTCATTTTGATTATGAACAACTTATTAATGTAATGTTTCATTTATGACTCATTTGCATAATGAAGAACCGTGGGCATTTATATTTTAAAATTAGCCACAGAATACTTTCTTAAAAGTAATTTTCTTTAGAAAGATTAAAAATTACACCCTTGATATATTAAACTTCCCATAAAATTTCAATAATTACATGTACCTTAAATTCAGACATTCAAATATCATTTTTGTTTGACAACTTCCACGCTCTGCTTATACAAGTTATTATTTGTACAGAACGTATTATATCATATCATACAATATGATAACAACCTAGAGTAATTTTGCAGCCAAAATATTGGACTAAAATCAATTATCCTAATAATATGTGTCCCTTATACCTTACAACTAACATAATATGTATCTTTTTTAAATTGTGGTAAGCTTTCCCATTGAAAATACAATAATATGAAATTCAATTATACAATGTAAACAACTTCCATACAATGAAGGGAAATTTTGGTTCTTTTAAAAATAAAATATTTTTAGTGAGTTCTCCACTTGCAATAATTTAGCATTATCGAGAGCATTTATGCACTGCTGATTCTATTGAATTCACAAATACGTACATACTTTCATAGAATATATATAGTTTCTTCATAATAAAAATAGAAGCGAAGATAAGACATAGAAAATTAGTCTAGTAGAAGATATGGTTCACGTTTTAAATTTTTTAATGATGTGCTTTCTATTGTTGAACTAGGACATCATTATTTTATGTTTTTCGTTTTTTAAATAAGAAAAAAAAAAGACATTTCTTTCATTCAACTTTATATTTAAAGACGAAGGGTATTTACAATAGCTTAGAGCATATACTCGAGTAAACTAAGGAATATATTTTATTTAAATGCTATCAATAATAATTAATTATTTCTCTGAGTTAGATAAAAGTAAGTTTTTGAATAATATTGAGTACTATTTTAGAAGTTAACCCTATGCTCTATTAGAAATACAAAATCCACCATTTACACTTTAAATGACCCATTGAAGAAAAAACAAAAATTGAAAACTCTTCACTGAAAGTGCTCTACCTTGAGTAAAGAGTAGTTATGCGCAGAAGGATTAAGAAATCAGCTGAAATCCTTCTGTGCACTACTGTCTGGTGCACTTGTTTTTTAGTAGCTTTACCGTGAGTCAATGATTTATAGCGAATTTTTACTTGTAACTGGATGAAAACTTACACACTTAGATGGACAATTTTTTCCTGAGTTAAGGATTCCTATCGGGCTCTTGACATCTTGTTTGAAAGCTGTGGGTCTCAGCTCTTTAATGCATTCCTTATTAATCCATTACATGTAATATTCAAAGAGTTATTTAAGTGCAAACGTTTTGGCCAACTTTTGGGCCTACTCCTGCTCCCCACACTTCCAGGAGTCCCTTTAGGCTAAAACAAAGACTGAAAATGAAATTTGCATTTAATACACTCGCAAATCATCATTTTTTAATGTACAAAATGAGTATCATTCTAGGCTTAATTAAAGTTGAAGTTGTACCAAATTAGCTCAAAAAGTAGGGTCCAATTTCTAGAAAACCTTAGAATTCTCGAATAAAAAAAATTATAAATTTGAAATCAGGGTGCAAAATTAAATAACTTTTATTATACTTATACCCATTAGAATTTTTGAAAGTTCAAATTTGTTGACCAGTGTTATTTATAATTTGTACATAATAAAGGAGTGAAAAGTAATTCTCTGAAGAACTCAAAATAACTTAATCATAGGTATTTAATTCAACAGTCAAAAAAAATAGATCTTAGTACATACATACTTAAATTGAATAATTCTATCTACATAAGTAAATAAATATATCTTACAAATACATATTAAAAAAAATGCGTAAATTGAAATATTATGTATTTTTCATTTATCTATAAAATATATCAAGTTAGAACGAAGTTTGCCTCAGGAAGAAGCTTTATTCTCTACCACTAATGGAAAAAAATAGAAAAATGTCGGATGAGATAAATGAAATTTTGTTTGCTATCTAAGGAAATTATCTAAGAATTCATTTTTTTTTTTTGCTTATAAAGAAATATTTTGACATTTTATAAATAAGATCAAAATGTTATACAGAACATAAAAAATTAATGTTTAGAAGTAGTTGTGAAACATACTAACATGAAAACAAAGTATACTATGATATTAAGTTACACTTTTTTCCGCTATTAAAGGCGCTTCAAAGGTCTTGACTAACTATTTACCTATTATATCAAGAAAAATCTTTATTTTAAAGGGTTCTGAGTTTGATTAAAAAGACAATACTCGTACAAGAGTAAAATACTTCATGTAAAGATAAGAATACCTATAAAAGGATTACTTTTAAACTAAAAGTATTATGAAACTGCTAATTATCGTTTATTGGACAGAGTCTGCAATTTGAATGATGAGCAGTCAATATTTCGAAAATAATATCTACAGTTGTTCGTTTTACAACAACAAATCTATGTACATAATTAAGATATATTAAAGGAGATTCAATTATAACTCAGTCTTAGTTAACCCTTTTGAACCCAGAGATCACCAGTGTCCCATAAATTCAATATGTCCTAATGGGCTCCATTGTCAACCAATTCTTTTTTTATTGTTTGATAGCTAAGATGTCAAGCTATTATTCATAATTCGTAGTTAGTCATAAACAAATTTAATTTGAATATTTTTCAAGGTACTGAACAACATTACGATTTTTACACATGCAAAAAAATCATGTTTAAACCAAAATAACTTTATCGTTTTTTCAAGGAAATTATTTGTTAGTCAAATATTTTTGTCAAGTCAACAAGAAGGCAAGTTTGTTTAAAAAAGTATTGAAAAGGAGAAAATCCTCTTTTTAAGTAGTTTTTTTACTTCATAAATATAACGGTCAAATATTTTGGAGTCAATTTAAGACCTATACCGCACTGTTTTTGCAAAAATGTCACTTTATATCGAGAAACCAAGGATTGTTGTCTATCCAATAAAGCAGTCGGATAAATGTTACGACTGTATGTGGAGCCGATATGGTCCTTGAAAGAACTTCCATCTTTTTCTTAACCCCAGAGATTTATTTTGTTGCTCTGTTTAAGAACTATTTTGAATCATCTTAATCCGCTATCATGCTCACCATGAACCATAGTAACTACATAGTCAGATATACCACATGCTTTTTATTCGTGATTGTGGCCGGTGGTATTTTTTCCTATATTACAGTTGCAATTATTGGAGTTATTATTTAATTAATCGAAATAACCTATTAATACAAACGAAAGAGAATATGATGGTAGTTCTTTGAAATATTTCAGGTAAACTTGGTTTCTTGTTGACTTGACACATATATTATATATCCAATTGTGGTAAGCAAGAATACTTTATAAATTAATAATAACCAATAATAAGTCACGACTACTATGTAGTACGTATTTACTGTGATCATTTACCTTGATATATCGACGTCGACCTGTAGAGGTATATTTGCTCTCATAATAAAATCCTTCACCCAAGATTAAATCCTTTTGTATAAACATACCTATAATGTTTTATTAACATTGAGGTACATGATATTGATCATAGAAAGCTCTTCATTAATTAATGATCCTCGAAGGAGATTAGTATACAAAATATGAAGAACATCCAAGATGACCTTGGTGATATAATTAGCTAAGCTTTTGATACACATTTATGGAGTAATTAATATTTTTGAGTTATAATTGTTGAACTATTTATTACTAAATATACTGTGGATATACAAAGATCAAAGGTGGATAAGAGCAGCGTGGATCTTTGTTCCAAGAGAAATATTTCTTTTAACGGGGCTTTTCTCCACATATCTGAAATGCATTCAAAATTAGATTTAATATATACACACATAAATATGTGTGTATAGTTATATATTTATTTTACTTAATTTATAATTAAATTTTATACAAACTTAGTTTTTAAAAGTTGTAATTTTTCTTTATTTTTGATACATACTTGGGGATTTGATGAATTTTCTATGAAGATTTTTTTGGAATTGATGTAATATGTAGGATAATATTAAAAGCTGTTCAAATTCTAATAATAATTTATATTAATGTTACTTGAATGCATGGGCACAGTTGGAGTTGGGTCAAAGGGCTTTTTGCAGTCTCAATATGTCCCTCCTTGATTTATATGATAACAATGTTGAATTGTTGAACAAAATTGTCCGGTTGAAAAATCCTGTTTGTGCTTCTGCTTTTATTGATCAACTATCCACCTTTGTCCCATCAAGGGAATTCCTTTTCTAGGTCTAACACTAGGGTAATTTTTCATAAATTAATGAAATTTCTGGGTTTAGTGGTAGAAATAGTGTTTATGTTGATAATCTACTTGTAATAAAAGTAAAATAAAAAACGAAGGATTGAGGAACATTTTCAATTTAAAAAAATCAAATCTTATAAATCTTATAATTCCTAAATTTATTAATTTTAAAATAATAACCCCTCCAGCCAGTACTAGTGTCGGGGTGCTATGAGTCATGAGTGACCTTGGGGGCAAATAGCTAATAATCTTAGACACTGATGTATAAGGGGATTCTATTTATAAATTCAAAATATTGTTTTCACACCATTTTATGCGGAGTCGTTGATGGGGTAAAAAATGAACTTAAAGAAAAAGGGATCTTATTGGAATTGGAATTCCACTGTATGTGTTATATATATATATATATATATTACTGTGAACAAAAAGTAAGGTTCTCAGCCTGCCTTGAACACGTTGTATCACTTATAAACGTTTTTTTGTGTCCCATAGTTTGAGCCCCAAAGGCCTTCCGCAACATTTTCAATGTGTCCACTTACAAGAATATTCGTTCCACAAACAAAATCACACATTGTTAAAATTGAAAAATCCACCTTTGGTTGCTTACCTAAACAAGTTTCACTTGGAGATAATTCAACCTTTTGACAATCAAACCCTTGGTAATTGCTTTAGACCGTCTTAGCAACCTAGGGGGGGGGGATACCTGCCTTTCTAATGTCTGGGAGTCTTAAATGACAAATGCACCTTACTTTTAGATCAGAGTAGTATGTATATAGATATTCGAATCCTTAATAGATTATATGTACAAATACGTTTGTTTAGCCGAGGGGATATCAAATTTATCATTTTGCTAGAATCCATTTTTATTGTCCTTTAAGTCGAGTCATTTTATTTAGAGATCGATCGACTTTCGGCATTCACATCCTGAATTTGTACGTTCATCAAAAGTATCCAATAACAAAATTAATTTCGGAAAATTTTTTATATTTTTGATCAGTTCTCTGCAATAATCCATGAGTTGATAATGTTTTGGTTCAGTCAACACTCAGTAAGCACTTGAGAGCTATCGAGTTGAAGAAATAGAAATCCTTTGAATCCCTCTTGACAAAATTTACATTTATAAGAAAAATAGTAGCTATTACACAAGAAATACATATAATCATATAAATATATTTTACATAAATGACACAAAGTGAAGGTATTATGTACTATGTAGAAGTAGGACAGATGGAGGAGAGAGAGAAAGAGAGCTGTTTATATCATTAGAAAAAAGAAATTGAAAAATAAGAACTTAATATTTTCATATTCACATTGTATACATACATACAGTATACATACATATATGTGAATACAGTTTGATCTCATTCATATGGTAATAATGTGGGAATCAAAAAGAGAACGAAAAAACAACAGGGGAGCAAACATGACTCTATGTATATCTTTTCTATTAACCATTACTTCCAAGTTGTTGAATATATATTATTATTGTGGATCCTACATAACTTCTTTCTGTCTTTTATTCCATCGCGTTGCTGCTCCAGTTACTTTTATATGAGGAAAAACTGTCTTTGTAACGAAACAAACATTATAAAGATTTGAAAATAATCTCGACACGAATGAAGAAACTGAATTGTCTGTTGGTGCTACGCATTTACCTAATGTGATTTATTAATATCCTAATCCTCAAACAATGATCCAAACAAGTAAAATAATAAATATCTCATTTGTGAGTAGCTCTCTCTCTCTCTCTCTAATACAGGGGTGTCCAACATACGGCTCGCGGGCTGGAACCGGCCCGCAGGATAATTGGAAAGAGGAGAAAATACATAAAAGACATGGATTAAATTTGTTTATTAAATGTAGTTCATGAATTATCCGCTAGGGGTGCATGTTAGTCTTTCTATATAAGTCTCATGTTGTAATCTCATGTAACCTTCATTTTTATAATTTTCGATAACAGTCTCTTAAAGTTTCTGCAATTCTGTCAAACGTTTTGTAAAAGTGTTGTTCAATCAATTTTTAGTTCAATATAACAAGTCCCTTGTTCTTCATTAAATCAAAACGAAGGTAAGACATGATGATATTTTGGATTTTTATAGCAAAGTGTGCTATAATTTTAACGTTCCGGTCCACGACGTCTAACTAAGGGTTGTATGTGGACCACGATGTGCAATGAGTTTGACACCCCTGTTCAAATACAACCATGTATTCTGCACTTTTTCAAAATGAACAAATATTTACAAAGTTACATATTATACAATAATAATGCCTCTAATAAAAAAGCAACTCTTTGGCTTTAATGGCTCTGAAAAAGAAAATGCTTTTAAATATTATTATTATTTCATTTGAATAACATAGCATTTTTATACATAGCAGTGGAATTTCATTTCATTTCCATAATCATTGTTTAGAGTCTCTTTTTTTTTCCCTTTTTTTTTATTTGAGATAAGCCTTTCAAGGGGGTGAAGAGATCCTTTTTATGCCTCTTTTCTCTGTTGTTTTTAAAGGGAATAAGGACTTAAGCTAAATGATCATTTCATATATTAAAATTCAGATGATGGTTGAATCAACACAAAAATGTTGTTATTGTGTATGTACATATATAATACTCCCAACTCAAATCCTTTATAGGAGGTACCTTGCTAGCTTGATGGAGAAGAGTCAAATACATAGAGGAGTACCGTAGTTAATTTTTGAGACGTGAAATTATGCTCAAGTCAACATTTATTCTTTAGGAATTATTCCAGTTGCTATATTTTAGACTCCATACCAAATTTGAAGCTGATAAATTTTGAAGGTTTTGTCTATTACATTGTTCATTGAAGCTCTATGATAAAATTACATTATATAAGAATTTGATGATTTTGTGTAGAGAAGCTGAGGAGAAAAGAACGTTGGTCAAATTTTATTTCGGAAAAAACAACTGTTCATGCGATATGGAGGCATTTTAATGAAGATTTATACTATAATAGAGTGAACACGAAGACAATTAACATGTGCTAGGTATGTATATGGGTCTAAAAGGATCAAATAGCGCTAAAATGTACAGTTTCTTGCTACTGATTGATATCCAACCCCCACTATCAACGCCCCAGAGAAAGAAAAAACATGATCAAGTCTTTTTCATGACTTCGTAGGTGTCGTCATTAATCCTATTTTAAAAACACTTGTGTGACGTCATAATGAAGTGAATAATGATTTGTCATCCATTCATCTACTACATACATAATAACAGGAGTTTGAAAAGGGCAAACAGCCATTATGCCATAAACAACTAATAAACATTTCATAAGTACTCTTGCACAGTTAGTTAAAAAAAAGTAAATTTTTTCGTTAAAACCAAAGGTATAATTTATAATTATATTATGTACGTTCTTACATAAGTATGTTCATTGTACATAAAAATATATAGGTAAATACACATCACTTTAATGTGTTAAAAATGAGCTTAAAAATGTTTTAGAGGCTCCGTGTTTTACTAAGTGGTTTTTTAACAACATATGTAGATACACATATAGTTGTCTATATTTGTACAAATATTTGTTTAATGTTTTAATAATATGTATATATATATATGTAGCCTCATACAGCACGGTGATATTTTTTGAACATATTCTTTTGTGATGAAGAAACAATCAAAAGTAAATTAAACACTTTTAAAGCATTTCCCCCTCTTTCTAAAATTACATAATATTATTTTTATACTTATACTCATTTCATTTAAAAGCCTGGCCATTAAAACCAAACTCGTTTTATTTGATGATTTTTTGTATTGTTTTTCGCTCATACTCAATACTTTTAACATCATTTTATGACTGACTAGTCCCTCATTCTCGTTATATTACTTTATAGTTGGATAAATATATTATTTACTTGATACGTATGACAATTCAATGATTTCTTATTTCCAGTACAAAAGTAAATAATGTATATAGAAGTAGATTCAATCATCTGCCAATTTTTCTAAAACGTTACTTATTTATTATGGTAAAAGTAACAATTATAATGTTTTTAATAATAGATAAACGTCTCTATTCTTTGTAATTGTTTCAACTCCAAATAAGTACATAGACTCTAATTTAAATTCAGCTCTAATCAGAGACGGCTACCCTTGACGTTTCCTGGTGTAAAATGATCCGATACTTGTCAAAATAAAACGATAGTCTATTTAATTTAATTGTATTTACAAGTCTCTTGTATATAAATCGTTAATTTCCACTTTAGCAGAGTAGGTAACGATGATTTACTTAAATCAAGGTCTTCCCAAGGGCAGGTTTGGGTCGAAATTTGAACCAAAGAATATTTATTTGAGGACATAATTCAATAAAACAACAGTTTAATATAATATTTAGAAATGCGAAAAAAGAATAAGAATTCATCGAGAGCGTACAAACTATGGTGAAATGACGATATATGGTGCCCTTGAGTTGCCTATCATGTTAGTTGATATCCTGTGTCGACTCTAAAATTATCATTTTGTTTTTTCATCTATCTAAAAGATATCAATATTTACTACATTAAAATACATTACTAAGAAAACGATGAATGAAGTAACTACTAACAGAATGTGTAATTTGAAATAGTCAACAGTTAAAATCCTAAGGGCATAAGTATAATAAAAGTTATTCAGTTTTACAGGCTAATTTCAAATCTGTAAATTTTTTTAGGGAATCCGACAGTTTTCGAGAAATCAGACCCTACTGTTTGAGCTAATTTGACCCATTTTCCACCTTCAACTTCAATTTAAGCCTAAAAGGATACTCATTTGGTGCATTTAAAATGATGATCCGCTAGTGTATTTAATGCAGATTCTAATTTCTTGTCTTTGTTTTGATCTAAAGGGACTCCTGGAGGCGTAGGGGACAAGAGTAGGTTCAAAAGTCGATGAAATCCTTTGTACTTAAATAGCTTCTTGAATACTATATGAAATGAATTAATAAGGACTACATTCTAGAGCTGAGACCCACAGCTTTCAAACGAAATGTCAAGCGCCCGATAAGAACCATTAACTAAGAAGAAATCCTTTATCGAAATGTGTAAATTTTCATCCAATTTCGAGAAAAAATTCGCTTGAAATCTAAGACTCACGGTAGAGCTACTTAAGTAGTAGCGCTCAGAAGGATTTCAGCTGGTTTCTTTATCCTTCTCATGCGCAACAACTTAATTAGCTCTACCGTGAGTCATTGATTTCAAGCGAATCTTTGCCTGAAATTGAATGGTAATTTACACATTTACTCCTTGGGATTTTTGAAACTTCAAATTTGGTTAACCTTTGAAATCAAAATCAATGGAATAAAAAACATTCAAATTCCATGCTTCAAACGGTAGGTATATGTAATATTATGTTAATGAAGAGTGCATCTTTAGTTCTCTTGTACTTACATATATACATAAAATATATACAAATGAATGTATCAACATAATACCCAATATCGATAATTATCTCTTTGCTGCTTAAAGACTATTATATTATTTATGCAGATACGGAATATGAATGCCTTCAACTTTTTCATTGGAATTTTATAGTTTTCCCCCTCCCAATGCCGACATTTCAGTTACTTTAATTAAATTTAAGGAATTTTCATTTGAACCCTTCTCTGCCTATACAAATAAGTATACATACATACATATGTAAGTACATAAAACGTTTCAGAGGGGTAAAAAGCGTACAAATTACTTTAATGGCACATGGAAACTATGTTAGTTTATTGACATTTATGATTCAAAGTTAATTTATTGGCCTTAAATTGAAGACAAAGTCGTAAGGGACAGAGACTAAATATTTACTTCTTTTTTTTTTTTAAGTATCATATTAATTGCAATAAAAGGTCTTTCAATAAATGATTCTCATTGTTAGGATATCTCATTGGGCTCGTATCTATTAAATTTTCATTAAATTAATGAGCAATTAATGGTGATATTAAATAATAATATACCTTATAGTTTATAATTTTTTTTGAATTATTTTAGGTGCAAAGGTAAAAAAGGACTTTTTTTAAGATCCTTCTAAACAGCCTATAGTGCTCCAAAATGCACTTACTGTCTTAGACTACATGACGGGTTATGAACACACCAAGTGCCCGTTTATTTTATTTCAATAACAAGTTATGATTGATGGTAAATCACTTCAAAATATAAGCAGTTAGTGCATCACTAAATTGTGATTAGGGCCGTGAATTCACGGCTGTCCAGGGGTTTCGTGATTGTAGGTTATTTTTATTCCTCAGCTATAAGACGACATAGTTTATCTTCAATGTTCTATAACTTTGAAATTATTAGTCAGAATTATCTAACTAGCTATTGATATGAAATGAGCAAAAAAAGTCTTGGGAACTCTAACATATTCAAAATTTTAAATATCTAGTAGCCTCATTTTAAATCGTATTTTAAAGATTAGTTAAAATTTATAAAGGTCAGAAGGTGAATATTTTTCAATGATGTGTCATTGAACTCTATTAAACCACCCATATCAACTAAGGGTGAAATGCACGTATGGTGGGACTTGAGGAATCCACGCATATAGAAGACAATCTGTATGCATGGAATGTATTTTTTGAACGCTATAGTTGTTCTAAATATGTTCTTTGTATAAAAATGTGCAAATAAACATATATATATAACTTTGTTTTATGCAATATAATATACTATTAAATTTGTATGGTAGCTAAAAAATACAATTTACTCTGAATTTGGTTAATATTTATGATAACGCCATTAAACAAAAATTGTTCCAGGAAAACAAATTTGTGTTCCTATAGAGACGTGTCTAAATTATTGGACCGACACAGCTCTAGTATGAAGAATAGTATAGATTTTATACTTATAGATAATATCAAAATAGCCATGTATTTCTACACGACGAGCTTTTTTTGTTCACTCGTAACCTCGATTCTCAAAAGGGAAAGGAAACTTTTGGAAAAACAACTGGTAGCTGCTATCCTTCTGTATTTTCCTTGTTACCAACTTTTTAATAACTTTGGACAGAGTTATTATTTAAATAAACTACATATACATTGATATATTCTATCAATAATATACAAATCAATCGTTAGTACTTGTTTAACATTCAATAATTCAAAAAAAAGGGCGCGTAATCCTTAATTTAATATATCTTTTATACATCAAAATCATAAATAATATTAATACCCTTTTTGAGCTTATAGCACGTAGAGTCAGCTGCTTTAAATCAAAGGAGTCAACTGATGAAAAACAGCTGAAGGGAGAATACAGAGTGGTGTTTTTGTTTATCTCAAAAAGCTCGTCGTGTAGACTGATAAGTAAATTTTATTTGATTATTATGACGTATTACATCACGTGACTATCGTTTAGATCAGGGATGGGCAAACTTTTTGACTTGTGGGCCACTATGGGTTATAAAATTTGAAAAAGGGGCCACAGCAGTACATTGACCTGTGGGCCAAATATAATAAAGCGTTGCTTGTAGTGTGCAAGCTCGGCGGTCCGGATTAAATTGTCTAACGGGCCGTATAAGGCCCGCGTGCCTTAGTTTGCCCATGTCTGGTGTAGATCCTTTTCCTGTATTTGTTGTACAACTGATTCCAGGTACTTTGGTACGTTTCATATTATTCATTCCGTTTGTATTATTATGTATAATAGTTACATACATATTTGTTGCATGACTCGATGATATAAAAAACTTGCTAGATCTATTCTACAACTCTCATACAACTACAAATTTTAATGAATGGTATAAGGAGAGGAGGGGGGGGGGGGGCTTGTTATTTGTCATTGACTCTCTAGATCAATACATTGACACATTTATGGGCAATTCAAATTCATTTCGTTACCTGTCAGTTAATTGCAAAAAAAAAAAAAGCTAATCATTAACTTTCAACCTATGTATTCATAATTTATTATCCATTTATATTATATTTTTCACATTCATGCCTTTAACGAAAAATTAAAATAAATCAGACTTAGATAATCTTGCATGGAGCGATTGTATTAGTCATGGCTGGGCAAATGGCGCAAATCTATGTATGTACATGCGTCTAACTCACTCCTAAATCACCTCAACAAACATTATTTTCACAAAGGAGCAGCTCATCATTTGTCTCTTGATATAAGCATTCCTACATATAGGTATATAAGGATTGGTACTTTTATTTTAACATCCCACCATCAACTTGATTCAGTGTTAAAATTGCGTGGGCTCTCTTTTTGATGATTTTTCTGTATTTAGGTGTCAATTAGATGATTTTGAACTTAAAATGCTTTATGTTCCGGCCTAAATAAATAAGTAAATTTGGAGCAAATTTGCAACTATAAAATATGCTAGGAAAAAAAAGAGATGGAATTAAAATGAATGACAGAGTGCAAATTAAGTTATTAAATTAATGCTTTGAATGAGAGTTTAATTTGTAACTACATTAGATTGAATTCACCGATTTTTAAAAGCTAACTCCCACATGTAACTATGTATTTATTTATATATGATTCAAAACTTTGAATTAGTATCCAAGTGTCAAATGGAATAATTCAATTACTCATGTTTGCATAATATAAAAGTATGGACTCAGTATATTTAAATATTATATTCATCCATCAAGGAATTAATAATAACTTTCTTGGGTTAGTTATAGTCATATACCTTAAAAATAAATACAAATGACGTACAATTTTACAGTTCATCAAGAATTTCTCCCTTTATTGTAAATCGTATTCGAATAATATGTATTAAAAATATATCATTACATCATTATCAATGAGTATAGTCACTAAATTAACTATTTCTTCTGTAATTACCCGACATTTTTATCCAATTATGCTACATTGCTAATCCCTAATCGATACAAAACAAAGCTAATTATACAAATTTAGTCATTTTATTGTAATTTTCACCATCTAATTCGATTTGATTCGAATATAACTGTTTCTCTTTGGCATCAGTTAGTACTCAATAAAGGAGTTTAGTTTTCTATACTTTTAAAGTCATTTGTGTCAAGTCAACAAGAAGCCAAGTTTATCTAAAATATTTCAAAAATGAGTGTGAACTGCACTCATATTCTTGAAGACATTCTCTTTCGTTTGTATTAATAGTATATTTATATTAATTAAATAATGACTCCAATAGTTGCAACTTAATTATAGGAAAAAAGTCCGTCCACAGTCAAGAATAAAAAACATCTGTTATTTCTGACTATGTAGTTACTATTACTATGATTCGGTGTGAACATGATAGCCGATGTAGTTGATTCTTGATAGTTCTACAACAGATGAACTGGTTTTTGTCAACTGCCACTAAATAAATTTTTGGGGCTATGACAAAAAGATGGACGTTCTTTCAGGGACCAACTCGCCTTCATATGCAATCGACACATTTATCCGATTGCTCTATTGAATAGATAACAATCCTTGATTTCTCCATCTAAAGTGACATTTTAGCAAAAAGCGGTCGCGATAGGTCTTAAAATGACCCTGAAATATTTGAATGTCATATTTATGAAGTAAAAAAACTTAAAAGTGGATTTTCTCCTTTTTAATATTTGAAAACAAACTTACTTTCTTGTTGACTTGACACATTTGTTTAAGTTTCCATATGATTTTTTTTTAGAAATTGTTTCAATTTATTGTATAAATCTATTATTTATGATTAAGTTTATTGACTTGAGTGAAAACACTTTATAGATATTTATAGTGTCCTTTTACTTTGAGTTAGGGGTATTTGGACATGTTATGGAAGTTGTTAGATTTCATCAAAAACAAAACAAAGAAAAGAATTAGTAAGAATGGGCTTCAAGGGTGAAGGACACATATTGATTATGGAAGTGCTTTACTATTTTTATTCATATCTGTTTACCTAGTCAAGGTTTGGTAAATATGAAGAGCCCTGATCTGAAAATTACATTTTTTACAAAAAGTTGTTGAAAGAGGAAAAACATGACATATATACATACATACTTTTATAATAATCACGGGTCAAGTACAAGCCAAATAGACAAACATAAAAACACATAGTAGAAGAATATGTACATAAAAATAAAGAATATACAAATTTATGAGAGGTTAACATTCTTGCCTTGATAACAGACATACTATTATGAATCATCCACGTTACCTTGGTATGTATGTATCTATGTAGTTTTAGTATACAAATTATGACTTTATTCATATCGTTTTACAACATATTTATGTATGTGAGTCCTAAACAAAAGCTAATTCATATGAACTCTTGTAAATAACTCACCACCAGTGTTGTGGGGATGGAGACCACTCCAATCAAAACCAAGACCAGACCAAGAGCAACAATTTGTTTGTCTTGTTTTTCTGGAGCCCCAGAGAGTAGGTATGTTTTAAATATCAGAGATACTGCTCCTCAAGTCTCCTTTAGTATGTAGAACATACTGTGAAATGATTTGCTTTTATATAGAGTCAGTAAAGTCATCATCGTAGTCTTTAAGTCAAAACTCCATCATCTGAGATGAAGGCAATACTAAGAGCTTTAGAGATCGAGACCCAGGCTGAAATATAGAGCCACATCACAACAACACACTGCAAAGGTAATTCCCAGTCTACTTAAATAAATGAATAAAAAGTTTGCAACAAGGATGGAGAGGTGTGAAGTTTTTTAAAGTCATTCATAATTTATTTTATACATCTATCCACAAATCGGGACAAGGGTCTATTATTTATGTATTATTTACGTATTATTATTATTAATGAGCTCATTTACTCTTAAAATTTAGGAGTTTATGAGCAAACCAGCATCATTATTATTTAGTAACAAGATGATGTGTAAAGCGTTACTCGTTAAATTAGGGTTGATATTCACGTATTATATTACCATGAGACTACATACATTGTAGGCATAATATGCATATGGACTCTCGCTACAAGGTAATAACAAATTTATGTTTGTAATGTATATTATAATTAACAAATTCTTAATAAAAGGGATCATTACATACATTGTACTTTATTTATGTACATATACAAGACTCTCAAGTTTTTAAGTTCATTCAGTATGAAAATGGTAGAAATATTCTACGAATGTCATCATCGATTATATGAAAACATCGCTGCAAAAATCCATAATCTATATCAAAATGATATAAAGAATACAGTAGTATGCTGTAACAAACCAGCTTTGATGGATCGTAGCTTGAAAAAAGATATTGTATGTCTTACAATTAAAACAGTGGGGCTTAAACTTTTTTCGTCTCAGTTACCTTTTCCATCATTCTATCATTCAGATTTACCTCTTCTGGTACACATAATTATAGTTAACATGAGTAGTTTAAAAAAAATTAAATAATTAACAATTTTATTGAACAAAGTTATATTTATGTATGGATATTTACTAATCTCTGCCAACATTCACCCCAGAAGGAGTACCTCTGTCTTAGAGCAATGATCGTTTTACTAACATCCATTCCTGTGTTAATATTTAAACCTGTATCAAATACGAGAAAGATATGTAGTACCTGAACAGGTGAAACTTCGTTTGTCACATATTGTCTAATGATTGAGACTTGATAGTCTGAGCATCTAGCGAAGTTTTGTGCCGAATAGAATATAACTTTTCCACCAGATTTGAAGCACGATCTACATATTTACAAAACTATATCACTGATAACGTACTCAGGTTCTTTGCTTAGGAGTTGTTTATTTACATCAGACTATCTCTACCATACTTTATATCAGTGGTTTCTAATCTTTTTCTAACTGGGGATTGGTCAACGCTTGATAATTTTACCGTAAACAGGGGGGTTGAAGTATTAATAATAACGGTAAACGTGAATCCACTGTGTACTCATATAGAACTTTATTAGCACATTACACCAACAATATAACATAGTATAACATCAAAAATTGTCCGTAAGGCTAAATTATTGGGAGCCCTGAACTTGTTTCTTTGCAACGAGATGGTCCCATCTGAGGGTTATGGTATACAAAGACGCCAGCAGTGAGTTACTTATACCCAGTTTACTCCTTTGCCTTTGCTGTCACTCCAGAAAATCCCACTTTTCACAGATAGGATGTTGGAAATGGCAACAGGGTTGCAAATAACAAAAGAGCGCGGAGACCATGTAGTAGACATTGTAGCTTGTTGCTCGTGAAATTAGATGAGTCAATTAGGAATTAACAGCCCAAAAATAATTAACAATGAATTATCTTTTGTAATTTGCATTTATACTTAATATTTTCTTGTTCTCCTACAGTCTGATTGATCCACGGACGGGGGAGTTGGGGACCACTGCTTTATATCACTCATAAAATTCAATTTTAACTTTTTTTTTACCAAAAAGACATTAACAAACTAATTAAGCTTTTGAAGCTACAAGATGTTGCTGAGTTACTTAGTCTAACTAAGTAACAAGCAATTAAGTATAGAATTCTAACCCGGTGTTTATTCATAGGCCATTACATGATTACCAAAATATAAGGGTCACATTGACTTTCTTATTACATACTGTACTATGAATTTGTCTAAGCATATTCATGGGCCAGACCCCTGATTTAGATTATTGATTTAGAGTAGGATTTTTACTTCGATTTAAATCCGCCAACTTTAAATGAGTCAACTTGAACTCACCGTTCAAGTTGACTCATTAACTAGTTATTTTTCTCGAGAAAATAAACAAAACACATTCATTTGCAATTTAATGCGGATAAACGTTCTTACAATCATATTTACATACATTAGTTAAGTTGTGACATAAAGAAAATCCATTTCCTTATATGTATGTATGTATTATTTACATAAGAGGGGTTAATTACATAATATTTATCATGTGGAAGGAAGCTTTATTTTGCATAAAAGGCAAGGTAAAATCCTCGTACAAAAAAAAAGAAATCCAAAATTTATGATTACTAAATATACATATTATGGTGGTACAATAACTATAAAAGCACTGATATTTCATATAAATACTATTTACTCTGTCGCATATTCAAAGCTCCTTCAACAGATGTGAGATGATTCATAGAAAGGATCCTGAAAAAAAGTCAAGAAAAGAAGAAAACAGACTTTTTCATTTTCTAGCTTTGGTTAACTTTGGTTTGATGGATTGTCCACTAGACTAATTCACTCTACGTACATATATTATCTAATATTAGTAATATCCGTATTGGTATCGTCTTGGTCTTGAACCCTCAAAGTTTTGGTCTCAGGTGAGGTGGTCTCCATTTCAAGTATTGGGAGCCAGCGATCTAAAAGGAGAGAAGACTATTCTATTCATCTTGATGATAATTCTGTTCCTGTAGAGCATTTTCACGATACATCATCATTTTGAAAGAAGGACATCTTGTTAAAGACATACGTAACAAAATTTTATAAAAATAAAACCCCTTGCTCAAATGACTTCAGATTTTTTGGAAATTTGTACACCCTAATAATAACTAGTCCTTCATTATGGCATCACTAATAATCATGTAATTTGGAACGTCAGTATAAACATTGTAGAGTAACGTCATTCCATGACTTAATCATCATAATTTAATAATTATTAATTTCTTAACTTTAAATAGACAAAACGATGTTCAACTTTTCTTATTAGTTTAAGATCACATTCGTAAATAAAGGGGAAGGAATTTCCAAACTATTATTCATCCATTTGAAATTGTCGAATATTCTACGTAAATATGACATATGTGTCAAGTCAACTAGAGAGCAATTTTTTTTTTCAAATATTGAAAAGGAGAAAATCCACATTTTTTACTTCATAAATATAACGGCCAAATATTTAGGAGCCATTTTAAGACCTATACCACACGGTTTTTGCTAAAGTATCACTTTTAATTAAGAAAGTAAGGATTTTTGTCTGTCTAATAGAGCAATCGGATAAATGCGTCAACTGCACATGGAGCCGATCTGGCCCCTGTAAGAACGTCCATCTTTTTCATAGCCCCAGAGATTTATTTAGTGGCAGTTGGCTAAAACCAGTTCATCATCTGTTTCAGAACTATTAAGAATCAACTACATCCCCTATCATGTTCACCATGAATCATAGTAACAGTAGCTACATAGTCATAAATACCAGATGTTTTTTATTCTTGATTGTGGCCGGGTATTTTGTTCCTATAGTACAGTCGCAATTATTGGAGTCATTATTCAATTAATCGAAATAACCTATTAATACAAACGAAAGAGAATGTCTTTAAGAATATGTGAGCAGTTCACACTCATTCTTAAAATATTTCAGATAAACTTGGTTTCTTGTTGACCTGACACATATGTGAAAATGTTTATGGAATACAAAAAAATATTTTAACTTTTATCTGGATAAGACTGTATTGTAGACTTATTAGGGATAACGAGACTCAACTTTGTGTTACTTGGCATTCTAATGAGATGCAATGTATCGTAAACTACCCTTACTACCACCATTTATCCTTTTTTTTTTGCAAAATTGCTTACAAAATAAATATAATGAAAAGTATATAGAGAGCCTTTGATATTATCTAAATTCAATAATCATAAAAAAAACCCAAATATCTACAGGTAAAATTAAATTAACTCCACTCAAAAACCAATTTTCAACCAATAATTATAATTAAAGTATGAGATATGCTCTACAAAGAAATAATAGAAATAATAATAATGCTCTTATCTTCTTCACACCAAGACGTGTAATTTCTTTTTAAAAAAGCCTCTTTTTCAATATGTGTGTATTTCTAATCTCCGAATCTCTCAAATCATAATTGAATATCTTTTAACTTTTTTTTCTTCTTTTTGCATGGCATGACAACCATAGCAAATTGGTTAAAGGTAACTTAGGGATAACTTTTTGCAATTATGAAAAAAAATAAAAAAATATACATTTGTAATTGAGGGGATCTATTGAAAAAACATGTCTATGGTTATACAAATGTACAATAATAAATATACATACTTACAATCGGATGCCTAATAATAAGACTTTTAACACGAGGAAGGAAAATAATATTCAAATATCGGCAAAAAATAAATGTTGTAAAAATATTTACATTTTGTGCAAATTGTATTTATATTCATGCACATCAATCATTGCCGCATGGTATCGTTCATTAGATAAATGCTACACCAAAGTCATGAATGTTTGTCATGTACGTTTAACAGCAATGAAGGATATTGCCTACAAGAATAATATAAATAAATATTATACCATGTATCTACCAGAGCAATTTACACGTCCTTTGTTCTTACAAGGAGTCTGGTTTAAGTTTTAAGTCTATATAAGTTGTCATGTTCGAGTTGAAGTCGATGGGTGGAGTTTTTTCACTTTTTTCACTCAAGTGATTCTGGAAATTGTAACTCAAGTTCGAATCTCCAGTTCTGATAAAATGTACATTATCCTGTTTTGGAGGTAAAGTTTTTTCAATACACTATGATTTTGTTCTGTTGAAAGGTTTAAATAAAACGTTAATTGGAAAATTTCCTTTTGCCTTTTTTGACATACTACTGACACATTACCGATGAAAAAAGTAGTAGCATTTATGTAAAAAAAAATTGGGTCATATTCAAACGTGCTTTAACCTTTATTTTTTTAAAATATGTGCCAAATATTGATATATATGATTGTTGTAAAGTGTTAAATCTATCAAAGAAACAACTATCATTCATCTTACTTCAAAACTCTCTGGGATGTCTGTGAAGGATTCAAAGTATATGTTGCTTCAAATTAGTAAAGTTTTTTACATGGTCTAGTAAAATGGATGGAAGCTGTTTATTAAGCTGAACACCTTTGTAAACGTCTTAAATAATTAATTATTGAAGACAAAATGGTTGCTTTTTATTTTGGTAGATTGCATCCTATGCAGCAATAAAGTACCACTATTTGGTTCATTGCTAATAAATTGGAATAATACACTCTGAAAGTCTGAAATGGATCTATTTTGACTCTAAAAATGCCATTTTTTTAAAGTACTTTAAAGTATCTTGGCAGAAATGGCATGAGGGACCTGAAATCTCTCAGCAGCAGCAAGCAAAGACTCTTTTGCAGTAAAAAAAAAAGAAGACTTTACCCTAAAAACGAGACACTCAAATGTATTCGTATATATATATATATATATTTTACATTTATGGGATTCCACTCCATAATTTCTTCGATTGCATCTGCTCCATAATGTTGTCATAAATCTCAATACTATTCTCTCTGTTTCATTACATTTGTGTGGTTTGTGTACTATGTTATATTCTATTGTCCTTCGTCATTCAAGAGTACTCATTTTTATTGTTATTATCAGTACCATTATTATTAAGATGGATGAAGACTTTTTGAGAGGTTCCTAAGACACTGGTTCCATTCTATTGTGTTTTTTTATTTTATTAGGACTATACAAAATAGAACTATTCATAAAAAAAAATGGCAATATTTGTACATAATATAAATAATCCATAAATATTATATTTTATAGTAGGATATAAAGATGTAACAGGTGCTCTGACTGTGAGGGAACTTTTATATCATACACCTATTTTTGGGGCATGTATGACGTCATAACTTACTACATAAAATATAATGCATTTATATGTTGAATTTCGAGCAAAAACTCGAGACAGAAAAGGATTTGTAGTTCAAAATGCGTCTAGATTACAAAAATTTAATTGTGTACTGAGTCACAGGAAGCTGAATTGAACTACCATGATACGTGTTCTAGTCTTTGAGGAGATGAATGTCGTACTTTTTGTAGTATGTACTTTTGTTCCCTTATGAAAAGTGTTAGTAATAATTTAAAATGCCCGTAAAATGTTTGAAAATATGGGGGTTTTTTTCACAACAAATTAAGAACCATTGAATAGGGATTTAAGTCAGGTTTGAACACATTCATCGATTTTCTGCTCCTTCGTTCATCCATTTATTGTTATTACCTGAAAAGTTTTCATTCAGAAGCTCATTCGTTCATTTTGTGGCTGAAAAAAAATATACATATTCATGCAAATTGTTTCATAATATAAATTATTTGAGTGATGTTTATGTATTTGTGAAGGGAGGACGTGTCTCAGCATAGCTCCTATTCTTCTTATACTATAAACAAGTGAAGATATATATTGATATATTGATTTTGTGTTTTTTTTTTTTTTAATAGTGAGGAGCTGCATTTTGCATTTTTTTTTTTTATGATAAAAAAGTGTTTCTAAGTGCCTTAACCCTCAACTATTGAGCTATTTGTAATTGTGATTCATCATCAGGGGGCTATACTTCTAAGGAATATTTGTCTATTTTTCTTCTCCTCAGTGAAAAGATATGTACGGGCAAGCGTATATTCCAGAAAAACCTCCGGATCAAAAAGTTAGTACCGTGGATGGAACGAAGGCGGTGAGTGAGAAAACTCCTCGTATGCTTTACTCGCGCGCTCTAGGGAAAAAATCTTTTGAGCAAAAGAATAGTGATATCAAACTTGAATTTGATCGTGGATTTAAATGGGAAACGTTTGTTTTTCTTATTGAAGATAAAGAGGGAACTCTTGTACGTCAAGATAATCTCAAACATATTGATGTATATAACATTGCAATTAAATACGGATTTAAGGAACATGAACTCGCAGGGGCCAACCCACGTTTTGGCTTCGGTCAGGCATGTTTTTATACAAAATACCCTGTCGACATAAGGGGAAGGCTAAATGAATTGAAGAAGACGTTCTCTTATAACTTAAAAAACATCAACGGAGAAACTATCGAAGTTAAGGTTATGTTAAAAGGGATTGACAAGATATACATCGATAATAAAAAGAAGTTCACCATCACTATGGTTAACACCTTCAAACGTATCGATGAAAAGAAAGCAGTTGAATGGTTTAAACAATTCGGAGAAGTCATACGACATTATCCCAAAAATAATCCTATAGATAAAGAGGCAGAAGCTAGATACAAGAGCTATAGAGAGGAGTGGAGAGACGGTGACTACATTGTTGAAATAATTGCAAACCCTAGAATAATTCCTCAGATTGTTCCATTTAACGGAATATTAATAAAATTAAGGTTCAAGGGCTCTCAGGTACAATGTCAAAATTGTTTCAGCTTCGGCCATAATAAGTTGAAATGTAATAATGCCAGAGTCAGGGCTATGGACTATGAAAAATGTTTAATGGCAACTCTCTCTATGCTAGCGGGATCTATCAGTGAACCCCAGATTACTTCGGGGTGCGTTGCCATGTCTGATGAACCAAATGAAGATAACGGACTGGGGGGAGATAAAAGCCAGCATACTCCCACACATACAGGCAATGGTAATTTAGAAACACAGGCTACGGCTTTAGACGGTATAACTATAGAAAATGAAACGGTAGAGGACGTAAATCAACAAACACCAATACAATTAGAGGTCACTCCAGAGAGGGTAAGTTTGGTTGAAAGCCCTTCAGACACGGAGACGTTGCACGGACGTATTGGTGGTAGGGATAATGTACCTGAGAAACAAAAAGATGACAGTATAGCAGCCATTCATGATGAAACAAGAAGTTTCAAAGGCCATATTGACCCTAAACAAATATTAGAATTTCGAACTCGTTCAGCTTCAGTAGGAAAAAGAAAAAAACCAGATTGTGATAGATCTCCTGGGGGAGAGAGTAAGCAATCAAGAAATGTTGATAACAATGTATGACCAGAAGTAGTACTTATCCTCTAATACTATGGGTAAGACAAATTATTATCAAAACCAAACAAGAATTACTGACTTTTTTGAAGAGCCGATTTCAAGTAAAATGAGATTTAATATGGGAATAAGTAGAATTTTGTCTTTGAATACTAGAGGAGGAAAGAATAGAAGAACGAGACATGCTTTGATGGGACATTTGTTGAATTTGGATCCTGATATTATTTGTCTTCAGGATATAAGATCATCTGTGTCAAACTCATGTGACGTCAACTGCCCAGTATGTCTTCCAAAAAAGTTTCACCTTTTTTTCACAGGCAACAACGATAGTAGAGGAGTCTTAACTCTTATATCAAAGAAAGTAGAGATGGCAACTTTTATCAGGGGATATTCTGGCAAAAGTGAATGGAATAAGATTGGTATCGTCAATAACGGTTTCAAGTTTTCGATCATAAACGCATATGGTCCTAATGAGGCGTCTACATCTTTTTATCAATCAATCATTAACATGCAAAAAACTGACTCTTCGCCTTTCTTACTTATTGGAGACTTGAATGTTGATTTCCACAAGCAACCGTCAAGCTATCCAAATTCAAGAATCTTAAGTGAACTCTGCATGAGGTTTGATCTAATAGATGTGCTGAGGGAAAACTCTCCGGAAGAAACTGTTTCATGGAGACAAAGAGGTAAAACTTCTCGCGTTGACCTTGCTTTAATGTCGCGGTCCATCGTAGGCTCAATATTTAAGGCATTCTATAGACCAGAACCATCATCTGATCATAAGTTAATTGAACTTGACCTGCAGCGTCGATACAAATGTCGTCGTTTCGTATTACCGAGATGGATTCTGGAAGAGGATAGGTTAGTCGAAAAGATGAAAAATAATTTAGCTAAGCAATATAACCCCCTCTTCTCAGCTAGACGGGCGGATCAAGTTCTCAATCATGTGGTTCGGATTACTGCTTCCAAATATCTGCGGGAAAAGAGGAAGGAGAAAAGAGATTTTCAAAATGATATTGAAAATATATTAAACAACAAGTCTTTATTCGCTCGAACATTGACTGCTGATTTGGTCAATGCATACAGAATCTCTGAAATAGCGGATGCAGAAATGTCTGAAAAGGTGCACGGTGAAAATGATTTCAATGTGAGAATAAGAAGGCTGTCTAATCAAAGTAAATATTCAGCAAACGGACTTAAGAAAATCATTAGTAATGGCAAGGAACTTACAAGAACATCCGAAATTCTTCAATATTTTCATCATAACTTTCAAGCCGTAGTACAAACAAAGAGAGTATGCTTTCCAAGAAAACATAGATTTGAATCTTCATATAGAATATACACTGTGAATAATATTAAGGATTACATTGATAAGAAACTTAAAATAAACAAAAGTCCAGGACCTGATATGATAACAGGTGCACTTTTTAGAGCATGTTCTAATGAATTATCCCAATATCTCTGTAATATTGGAAGTTCAATGGAGAAAGAAGGGAAAATGCCCAAATCCGTGTCAAAGGGTAGAATAACTCTTATTCCCAAAAAGGGGGATGGAACAGATTTTAATCACTGGCGTCCGATAACCGTTCTCAATTTTTCATATAGAATTCTTTCTGGAATTCTAGCCACTCAGATAGAACCAATTCTCAACCAGAAGATCGGAACATCTCAGAAGGGTTTTTTGAAAAAAAGAAAAATCACCGACATCTCCAGGAACATTCAGACTGCTATTGACTCGGTTAATAAAAGAAAGAAATATGGTGCCATCATTGGAATCGATTTTTCAAAGGCATTTGATTCAATTAATCATAGTCTCATCATGGAAGGAGTTAAAAAACTGCTCCCAAAAAGATTCTTTAATCCAGTCAGAGCTATTTTATTAAATGGATCATCCTCTATTTCGCTAAATGGGTTAGAAAGTGACCTTATCGTTTTAAAAAAAAGTTGTAGGCAAGGATGCCCGTCTGCTCCTCTTTTATTTATCTTGGCTCTTGAGGACTTAATCGTTCAACTTAAAAGAAAATTTACGGGATTCGGAGTGTCATTTGTTGACCAACCGCACTTAATTGATGCATACGCGGACGATGTTACTTTATCAGTAGAAGCTAACTCAGAAGCTCAGCTCCGGAAAAGAATAAGCGTCATTTTAGAGTTCTTTAAGAGATACGAAAAGAGATCTGGCCTTCAACTTAACATACATAAAACTTGCATTCTTCCAATTGGATGTTGGAACCCTTTGGAATATGATAAAATAGAAAACTGCGTCATTAAGAAGAAAATTGAGATTCTTGGCATTGTATGGGATAGCCAGGGCGTACATAGGTCTAACTGGTTTTCATTAAATAACACCGTGTGCAAGAGAGTTGAATTATGGAGACATTTCAATTTACAGAAAAGGATAGATTTATATAATTCACAAGTTGTTCCTATAGTACTGTACAAGGCTTCATCGTCTCCCTGGTTTGCTGAAAATGCTATAAAACAAGAGGAAAAATGGTTGGGAAAGCTATTTCATAAAAATTATTTAAACGCTGTTAAACGACCCAGACATTTACTTGGAGGAGGAATAACTTTATTGGGTAAAATAATTCCTAAAATCTACATAAATATATTTATAGATATTTCTGCTAACCCCGACCTCGAATGGAGGAAAATAGTATCAGTGAACCCTTTATACAATAGACTCATGATAGGGACAAACCTCACTAATGATATCACTTCTGGACTCTCTTCGATATGGGGGACCGCTCAAAGAATAATTTGGAGTGCCAGTCCAATTTTTGAAAATGACTCCGTTGTGGATATTATACGACAAAACTTTAATAAGCGTTTTTTCTTTCAAAATCTTGAGCCAGCCGGTATTTTAGAGCAGAGAGCACTGAATCAGAATATATTTAGCATCCACGATTTTTACAAGGACTTAGTTTTCAATGATGGACGTTTTCGCTACCCTTTGAATAGATCGGCAAATTGCCATCTTATGCCAAAACCCTGGCATCTGAAGATGTCTTTTGAGGAACCCATTGACAAAGCAGAAAATATTGTCAAATACTTTATTGAAATGTTGGGTCTTCCTCATAAATGGCGATTTAAAATTTTATCTTCTCTGAAATATATATCGGACGGCCGAAAGTTCACGGCTCAATTGCAGATATCCAACAACTGCATCCAATTCCATCGACCATGTAAGGACTGCGGGAAGATCTTCAACGATGTTCTGCATGCATTTACTGAATGTCACCCTACCAAAATTTTACGGAAATTTCTCCAAATCAACGTGAAGGGCTTGGAAAATGCGTCACCTAATTTAATTAAAGGTATTATACTCTTCGGACTATCAAAAAGAAGTGTTCGATATCCAGCAAACACACGAGCTATTGACTTCGCACTACTAAATATAAAGGCTCTTATTGCAAAAAGGTTGACAACATATACGACTATAGCTACGAACGAATTGAGGGCAATAATCTTGGCTGCTTCTGCTAGATATGCAGCTCTCTCATTGAAAATCCCTAATGAAGATAACATTTCCTGGTCATTGGCGTGCGACGAAATCAAATATTTCCCGTCTTCATCATTGCAGCATAAAAAGTTTTTAAAACGAGTTTTGAAGAATTTTAAAAAGACTATGCGATCATAAATGCTTTTAGAACAAGTTTTATTTATTAATTTTAATTGTTAATATTGAGGCTTTTTGAAAAAGTTTACTTAATGATTTTTGTGTTTATATTAAAGCTTTCATCAAGCAATAATTTTAGACTATAATGTTTATTCATGTATATGTATATACGCAATTGCTTGCTTGAAATATAAAAAAAAAAAAAAAAAAAAAAAAAAAATTATTTAATAGTTAATTAAATAAAAAGTATTCCATGTGACAAATTGAATAGTCAACAAATTTATAATCATTATTGTTAGAATGGTAAGATCTCCCTTCTGATAAGCAACCCTTTGGCATTCAATAAGGACTGGTTCCAGAGGTCAGTTTAGAGCAGAAATGAATACTGTTAATGTTTTTTGATCATTTTTGTTCATTTGCTTGAACGGAAAAAAATTGAACAAATAAAGGGAAAAACAACAAAGTTGACAAAAGTAAATTGAAGCCGTTTTTACTTTCGTCCACTTTTTTATTGCACTTCTCAATCTTGGAATTGGTGTGGGTCAATAAGGTTTTCTCTAAGATGAACTCCATTCTAGGAACAAGTTTCTTAACAATAGAAGAATTGGAAATTCGCCCAAACAGGCAGCAATTTTCAGACAGATACTTTGTGAATCAGCGCCTCTCATTTATGGGGGGGGGGGTGAACTCATTTTTTCAACTAAAAAAAAATGAACAAATTAGCAGTAAAAAAATGATAGGACAAGCGGATTTCTTTACCAGAAAATGAACAGATGAACACATACAATTTAAATGGGACAGAGACACTTATTATATCTTAGTTACTTTGGTCTTGAAAACAAGGCCAATACAAGACCAAGAACTACATCACTACATAATTATCTTTTAGACTTTCCATCATTTGATATTTAAAGAGCTTTCAACCAATCAAACTAAATAGATTTTAACACACTTGAACTCCTTCCCTCTCATTCAAAATGATAAAAGAGGGTCGTTCTCAAGGTATTGAGGTCATTCATTTCCACTCTTAATGAATTGATAATGTGTACCTTCACAAATACACTTGTTCAATATACATACATACATATATGGAATTAATTTGCGATGTATTCTAAATGAATTATTTACATAAAAGCATCTTTATATGAAACAAATTAGAAATAGCTCTCATTAAAATTAATCATTAGTATAGTTACTTAATGACGATATGTTGTACATCAATTTAGGCAGGTACTTTTTGAAAATATCAATGCCCAACAAAATAATACATGGAAAACATCTATTAAATATCAAAAAAACAAACAAAAAAACAATACTTAACTTATGAGTATTTATTGCAAATCCGCTGACTTGAAATTACTTTTGCAAAAAAGTAAATAAAGAAAAACACTCATGAATAATATAGGAATGACATCTTCTTTGTTAGGGTTCAATATATATATATATATATATATATATATAACAAATGATATGGATTTTGTGCGTTATTCTTATTAAAATTCATAGTTATTGAAGGTAGTTGTAAAAATAATAATTCTATTCAAATATCGTCAAATACGAGATGATGAAAAAAGAGAAAAAAAAGTATTAAAAAATAAGAGTCATTCTACTTAAACTAAGCATTAAATTCGATAATAATCATAATAATATCATCATCTACCGCCCTACATTTACACAACATGGTACTCTGTGGCACATTTATTATTATTGTTATTCTTGTCGAGCTCATTTTTCTTATATTTTTTTTTTTGAAAATTGATATGTCATCTAAAATAATTTAATATATATTTTTCTATATTTTGAAAAATGATTCTCAGGCAAAAAGAAAAAGAAAGAAAGAGAGAAAGACCTTTAATTATGTCGTTATTATAGCTTTACTTCTTCAACAGGAGTATGGGTGTTTTGTAACTATTTTAAAAGTTGATCAGACAGTGTATTCAGAAGAAGTCCTTGTCAACAACAAATCAATCTTCTTTGTAAATACGTCTTTTCTTCTGATGAGGAGAATGATAATCATGGAGGCAGAAGACCTTGTTTTTGTTGTTTGTAAGCATGTGAAGGGCAAATATGTACACAACTTTGATGACCAGACAGGACAATTACATTATTATTGCATTGTTATTTCAGAGAAGTTGAAAATATCCACTACTAATAATATATAGGAAATCATTCTTCTGGAGTTGACGACTCCATTAAAAATGGTACATATATATATATATTTTCAGCGGTTAAAGATCTAATCATTGTTTTTCTATTCACCTTTCTCCATCTTTCTCGAATCCTATTAATATATGTAAACATCTAACATAGGTTATGTATATGATGGAATGAGATAAATACACAGGGGGCAAAGTCAGAGTTTCAGAAAACTTCGGTCCTGCGATCCTGGATCGCGATGAACTTTCGTTACTTTTCCAAACTTATCAAAATTGAGGAACTTTTAAAGTAATTTTAAAGAACATCGATAAACCTAAATTATTTTGTACATATTTGGGCAAATTTTGACTAGTCATTTTTTCTTTCCGTACGCCTATGCCCCTAGGTAATTAATCCTTTAAATAGCCATTTCATGAGACAGCTTGTTGAAATATATACAAATAGCTTGTTAATTGATATGAATGATAATTTACTTTATTCAAGGGGGAATCAGCCACCATTTTGAGGAACCTTTTCTATTTAAGAAAAGTCAGGATGAGGAAAAAATTACACTTTCTGAAACTCTGGGCAATGTATGAAAATACAAAATGGGAGGGAGAGTCGTAATTTAGTTGTAGGGTACAAATTTATTCTAACTGCTCTAAAAATGGTACCTGACACGTCTTAAGAATTTGTTTCCAATTGAGCGTCTTCGACTCACATCACATCAAAATTGACGGCCAGGTTCGAGGCATAGGTCCTTATATATTATCGTGATTAAACAAAAAATCGAGATTTTGTATTTATCTTATTAATTTTTTTTATTCGTTGAATAAGCTAAAACTAGATTCACATTGATGATCACACTTTTATATGATCAGGGTATTAAAAAATTTTACCCTGATCTTTGTTAGTTATCTAAGAGGCATGTACAACCAAAGTTTAATTTCAGATTTAGAAAAACTTTGAGATATTGTCATTTTCTATGCCCTAATAGGACCAATAAATAAAAAAATCAGCACGCACTTGATGATGCGGGTTTTTTTTGTGAGCATTTCTAAATACATGTTTGTACTTTATTGCCATATTATTGACTGACTAACTAAATTTGTAGCCATATGACAAAAAAATAAGTTAACTCATAATGGAATTGAATATATATTTTAATACTGTTTATAAGAGGACTTTCCTACATGAATATCCTGACTGATTTTCAAAAAGTTGTTGTTGACCTATTTTTTGAGTACATCCCTTAATTCTCATCCCTTCAACAACTTATCTTCATAACTTAGTAAGATAATATACATGAATAAATAAATAAATATTTACTTTCATAATAATAATCAATATCCCTCCAACAAGAGGCAAAAAGGGAGCCAGAAATTCCACTAGGTAAGATAGCCTTTTTTTTTTTTTTCAATTGATTAAAAATGTTTTGAGGGGATATTTGAAAGGGAAGCTATTCAAATTGGATAAAAATATACTATACAACATAGATAAATATATTTAAATGTACATAGAATTACATAGAAGTAATGAAATTCCATTTAAGTAGAAATTATTTGAATGAAATTCAAATTAATTTCTGTTAAAATGTATGTATGTAAATATATTTTAACAAACATTAATTAAACTTCCATGGTGTTATTACATCATGTTGTATAAATACAAACATAAAATTATTTTTATGTACCATATATATATAAATACAAAATTCGTGAATGTTTGTTAAGGATCTATAATTTATTTATTTTTATTTTTTTAGATCAATTACTAGCTCACGATTTTAGATTAATTAATTATACATGTTATAAGAAGTGTTATAGATTATTACAGAGTATTTATTAATATACATATGTATAGCGTAGCATGTACTACTATTCAGGCACATTTATTTGAAGCATTTTCAGTGCCTCATTATTTATTCAAATAGAAATATTAAATAAATGATTTCTCATTTAAAATTCCATCAAAAAATGACATCAAGAAACATCATCATACTATGTAGGTTTAGCAATGGGTTAGTTCTACCACGTAGTTATATGTAAAATGTTTATACACTCATAAAATAAATAAACAAACACATCAAATATGTATGTACAAACTCTCTGATGAGTATGAAGAGTTATACTGTCCAAATTTATGTGTACATATGTACATAGATTGGTATAAAAGTTTGTTCATTTTCTTCTTTTTCTTCTTCTCAACATATGTATGTAATTCATGTTGATGATGTCTTATGAATAAAGAATTTCTGCATATGCTTAAAAAAGGCTTGTGTGGTTGATTTGTTTTTTGTTTTTTTTGGCCATAGAATTAAACTCCTTTAGCATTGAAACACAACATTAGGACCAGTTCTGTAACCTAGGAAATGTGTCAAGTTACCAAGAAACCAAGTTTTTTTTTCCAATATTGAAAGGGAGAAAATCCATTTTTAAGTTTTTTTTTTACTTCATAAATATGACGGCCAAATATTTCGGAGTCATTTTATGACCTATACCACACTAAAATTGCTAAAATGTCACTTTAAAAACCAAGGATTGTTGTTTATCCCATAGAGCAATCGTATAAATGTGTCAATTGCATATGAAGCCGAGTTGGTCCCTGAAAGAACGTCCATCTTTTTCATAGCCCCAGAGATGTATTTAGTGGCAGTTGGTTTTTTCCAATAATACAATTGCAATTATTGGAGTCGTTATTTAATTAATCTAAATATGTTATTAATACAAACGAAAGAGAATGTTTTCAAGAATATGAGTGCAGTTCACACTCATTTCTGATATTTCACAATATTTCTGATAAACTTTTTTTCCCGTCCCCTTAATATACATACACTTAAACATGTCATTTATTTACGAATATCAAATCCATATCTCTAATATAATTAATGAAACGATTATATGAGTCATATCAATTAGTTTGTCTGAAACATAGGTACTTACATTAACAATATAAATGACTCACGGACGAAAAAAAAAGCTTGTCTCAAGTCAAAGAAATCTCACGCTCCTTCCTCTTGAACAAAAAAAAATAACAACATTTAATGTACATGTAGACGTTGTCAAATGATGTAATACTGCTGATACAATCGATACAGTATATCATTAATTGAAAAACGCAATCCTAGACGGCAAAGATTTCTTTGGACTCTCCAATGGTATATATATATATATATATATATATATATATGTATGTATATGTAGATAGATTGATTTAATGGTAGATATTAAGGAACACATTCCTGTGGTTTTGCCTAAATTCTAAAATATTTTTTACGGACATTTATTTTAAATAATTGAAGTAGACACAGACATGAAGGTACTTCTCTGAAGTCAGTGGATGCAATAATGAACTTAAAGATGGGCATTAAAAAAACATACTCAAGGATTTTCAACCATTTGTTGTTATAGTGGAACAAATTATAAATTTAAGGATATTCACTGGAACACAAAGGTATTTACAAAACATATATTTATACATTTGAAGAGTTGCATATTAAGTGAACTAAATTTTTAATCTATATATGATTTGTTCGTTCGTTTGTTTGATTGAAAATTATGGTTAGACCGGAAGACCACATGGGACCAGGTGGAGGATAGACTCAGATTAAATTTATACAAAAAGGAAATAGGCATTGCCACATTGGCTTCTGAGATCCCTGGGTTATTTTGTGATATTTTTCACAATTTTAATTTAATGTAAAATTACTTGGGCTGAAGCTTTAAAACAGCGTGCAGTGGCACGCTGTTTTTTTATTTATTCTGGAATTGATAAGTCCAGGTCCTGCTTATAGTTAGTATAGTTCTTTAATCAATGTCCCTTTACTAAAATCTACCATTTGCATTTGTAAATGCAAATGACAGTCTCGAACAGTCCGGATAAAACAGCTCAGTATATTCACAGAATCAAATACCTGGATTTTTCGGTCTATTTTTATATATGCAAAATATATTATTTTATTAAAGTAAATTGAAATATGATAATGTGGAATTATAATTTAAGTGAGCTGTGGCCCTCATAAAAATTTTTTAAAGGGGTCGCAATGCAGCCAACAGACCTCAATTTGTACATCTTGATAGCTTCTGTGATTTAAATATAATGAATAAGTGGTATTTTAAACAGTAAAAAAACTATTTATAAAATACTAATTAATTCACTATAGGATATAATATTGTGATATGCCCATATGACTGAAAATATTTAAATTAGAGTGTTTTAATTTTAAAGTTATTGGACATAATATATTGTTATTTTATTGTTGCATAGGATTATATTTCCAAAAAAAAACAAAAAAAAAACAAACATACTGCACTTTTCTTAGAAAATTTAAGGTGTTTGAAATGGCTTAAACGCAAACAACCTCACTCTTTATTTGATTAAAGTAAAAAAATCGTTTATTTTATATTTTTAAAAAGGGAAAAAAACGGGTTTAAACATCATATTTTAACAATATTTGGCTAATAGCTTTAAAATGGGGACATGGTATAAGACGTTTGAAAATGCCTTATCTTAATCTTTAAAGCCCTTATACCATGCTTAAAAGGCATGAGGGACCTGAAACTTTAAAGATAATGTTTTCTTGATGTCTTCAAGCAGAAAAGTCCAGACAAAAAACGGGGCACTCTTATGCATGGGCTCTCAACTATGTGGGTCTTAGACAAAGACCCACATTTCTCCAAGGTCATCTGACCACAACCCCTTCTTATATTCGTCTTTCAATTCAAGGAAAAGTATAGTATTTCATATAGAGATTGATTGACTCGGCCCTGACATTTTGGAATTTGTACGTCTTTTAATATCACTAATTATTTTTATTTTCACAAAATTGAAAATCAAAGATTATTTGCATTTTGGAAGAGCTCGACTATACCCAACTGCTATTATATATATATATATTACTTTGAAATAGTTTTATAGACATACATACACCAAGGAAAACCATGGTACATATAATATTACTATAAAAGTTAGTACTCAAGCTTCAAGGTCCTTACTCCTAATATCAATTAAGGTAAAAAACTACTTTATACGAAAATGAAAAACCATATGAGTCAACATATAATAATATTAAGAAAAAAATCCATCATAATTTATAAACAAGTTCTACCATCCTAATATAGCTTAATTATTATTATTATTACTATTATTACTAACTTTGATACAAAGCTTTGTTCCTACTTTTTAAATAAATACATTTAAAGGTAAGTAGTTCCTATAAGTTTCTAATAAAGTGTACATACAATCATTCATTTGTTTAATTGAATTATTATTTACCCCCAAGAAGTTTCTAATTAAGCATGCAAAGTCATTTAAATATAAGGTATTTTAATTCATCTCATCAACGTTGCTCCAACTTAATGAACAACATTAGCTCTGGTATGTTACTCTACTCTAGGTAGGTTCATATACTCTTCGAGACGTTGAATTTGATTCATAGACAATAAATAAATAAATATACATACAAGCTAGGAAATTCCAAGTTTAAAAGGTTGAATAAAAGTGATTCAACCATAAGGTACTTAAAATGAAATTAGTAGCTCATTCAAGAGTATTGTTTTGAACTTAAAGGAATTAGTTGTCTCTGTTTGAATGTGTGTGTGTCTGTGTGTGTTACTCATAAAATTATTCAAGGACGTAGAAAAACTATAAAACTCTGATAGTTGGACTGTAAACCATTTCTTTTATCTTTCAATATAGTATTATGATAGTGATATAGTTACAGATTTTAACGCTAGATGGGGTAGGGTGAGCATGAGTTTGCAGTTACGCCAATAAATTAAAGACTTACTTTTATCGTTTTCCGGTAACAATATACGTATCTATGTAAATATTTTATTGAGTTCCCTGCTCTAGAGCAGTGTTCCCAACCCCGGTCAGTGGATCAATCAGTACCGGGCCGCGCAAGAATTAGTTATTTATTTCTGTTTTATTTATTATCCAAGTCTGGGATGATAATAAAGGGGGCCTTACTACTTCATCTACAGACTGTAGAAGAACAAGAAAATATTAAGAATAAATGCAAATTACAAAAGATAATTAATTGTGTGGGGTAATTGTTAATTATTTTTAAGTTGATAATTCTTAATTGACTCCTCGGATTTCAGAGGCAACAAGCTACAATGGATACTATATGTTCTTCACGCTCTTTTGTTATTTGCAACCATGTTGCCATTTCCAACATCCTATCTGTGTGAAACGGGGTTTTCTGGAGTGACAGCCACCAAAACAAGGCAAAGGAGTAGACTGGACATAAACAACATACTGTGGGTGTCTTTGCCTGCCATTACCCCCAGATGGGACCATCTCTTTTCAAAGAAACAAGCTCAGGGCTCCAATTGATGTAGCTGTTACGGATGGTTTTTGATGTTATAATATGTTATATTGTTGGAGCAAATTCCTAATAAAGTTTCATATGAGGTCACAATGGATTCACGTTTATTGTTATTATTCATTAATACTTCAAGCCCCCGGTCCACAGTACCACAAGTACAATTGTCAAGCGTTGACCGGTTCGCAGTTAAAAAAAGGTTGGGGACCACTGCTCTAGAGTATTTTTCACTGACGTCTCAGATTGCATACTAAATCTCGAAAACTTGTGTAGAACCCATAGTTGATGATATATTGAATAAAATGAACAACTTTCTAAAGCATTTTAGGAAAATTATTAAAATGGTTTTAATATGACAAACAACTGTAAAGGAGTACAACTTGCTAAAAAAAAACAGTTAAAAAAATAAGCAGTGATATTTGAATAAAATAAAATTAATGAGTTATCTAAATGAATTCAAATGAAATGGTTATATTTTGATTATTATTAATTTTATTTTGGATCGATTTGGGACGAGCAAAGTAAAATGATTCGGAAAAAGTATAAGATTCTTCCATAATTAGTAGTTAATTTTATGAGTTGCTTTTATAACATATTTTTGATTAATTTTATGAGATATTTTTTAAAGACAGTAAAGATATTATGTCCTTTTATTTGTCGGTCCCATTGTGTGATCCAAATTTCCTTAATTTAAAACATCTAGAATGATGACATCACGTGAAAAAGGCTCTATTAATGAGTTGACCAATCAGACGGTAAAATATAGTTAATTGTGGTCAAAATATTTTCAAAATATTACTTATTTTAACAGAGCTCCTTGATTATAACCGAAAAATGACCTTCATTTAACCACAAAAACACAGATGAGATAAGTCCAAATACTCCCGTCAAAACTCTGTGCCTCTATGTAGTTAATTAAGAATTCAAAATGGTGGAATCACGAAGAATTCCTTCATCAGTATGAAAAAAGAAAGGAATTTTCTCCTCCTCAATTAATTCTTTTATAAACACGATATCCATTTGAAAGAAAGAAAATGAATTGTTCGTTCATAGATTTATTGTATGTATTTAAAATGTATAGTCCATTTTCTTTTGAAAGCAATGTTGTTGAAAGATCAATATCACAGAGCCTCTGTGGTTGTTATTTTTTTCGTTTTCTTCTTTTTTTTAGTCGCTCAAATAAAAAGTCTTGTATTTTAAGATTTTTATTTTCTTCCCTTCAAAGATTGGATGTTAGTAACTTAATTAAATTATTTATATTTACAAAAGAAGAAAAAGCAGTCAATTTATTTTTTATTTTTTTTTTGTCAAAAATTATAAATAGGTTCGAAATAATTTCATTACTGTCAAAGATGAATGACTTACATCTCTTTCATAACTATAGAAATACAAAAATGGATATTTGAAAAATGTGTTATAATTTGACACGTCCCTAATGATGATAACTTTAGGCCATTGTTGGATACAGCGGCGGACTTTTACACAATGAATTATCCTGATTTTATATACCATGTGCTTTAAATATATTCTGTTTTTGATACATTCGTAAAGTATCAATTTTTACAAAGATATATAGAAAGGGTGTGACTCGAGTGTGAGTCGTAAATTAGGGGTCTCAAGCTCTGATTCAGAATTGAAGAATTGCCAAACTATCAACTGATTTTGGACCTTTATTTATTGGAAAAATGCTTAAGAAATACAATGAAGATGGTGTCCGGTATATTCATTGATATCAATTCACCGATAGATAAATTCATCGATTTTTTTCTCCCAATGAATATTTTCAACAGCTTAGAGCAGATTTGTTTTGGCAGGGTTTTTTCACATAAACACCGACCAGATTAAGATTATATAAGTAAATTTTTATACATAAAATAGCAGAAATTATTATTTTAGTTACATATTTAGGACTTGTACTTCCAAAAATGTACGACAACCAACTTTGAAACTCTTACAAAAAACCGTAAATTTGATTTATTTTTAGATTTTGCGGATCGAACAAAGCAAAAACAATGGTTTAAAATACCGTTTATTTCTATCAAATTTAATAAGATTTAAAATAATTTCCGAATGATGTGAACTTGACAAACGTAAAGAATTACTCAAATAGGAAACGACAAATTATAATTAAAAGTTAGTTCATCTAACCAGAGACAGCAATAGGTATACATGAATTCACTCTAGGCTGTTGAAAGTATTCATTGTGAGAAAAAAGTCGATTAATTTACCTATCGATGAATTGACGGTCGATAAATTGATGTCAATGAATTTTCCTAGACCCAATAAAGACAACGTCGGGGTTATGGCAAGTGTGAATCTTTTAAGAAGGAGTATAAGTTGAACCAAAAGATGTATATGTAATTAACTCCGAATTGAGTCTGTTGAATGAGACTCAAAATTGACTTATAGTTAGTTGGGAGCACAAGCTCTGCCTATTCATCCACAGACTTTTAGGGTACAAACCTTACACTAATAATAAAGACTAGTTATATGAAGGTATTTTTACAGCTACCTGATAACGAATGACACTTTCTTGACGACGACCAGAGCGTTAGAAATAGATAAATACTTTGAATAACTTTTATTGGTTTTTAAAACATTTGAAACAAAACAAAAAAACACCGACAAGTAGTTTTTTTCTCTTCTTTTTGCTAGATATAAATCCTTCGTAGTTAGATGATGATGATGATGATAAGATAATCAAAATAGCTTTGACCCAATTATTGACACACATACAAAGACAAAGAAGTCAAAAAGAAGCCTCTATATACATTTTTCGCTCCTTTTAAAGGAATCTTGATTTTTGCCATAGAATCATGCATGTATTTGGGTACATATTGTTATTAGTATTATTATTATTATTTAGACCTAAATATACTTATAAAATGTTTCAAGATGATTCTACAAATGTAAATTTTATATTTACTCAAGGTACATACTCATTGTACATATATATCATCAAAGGCACAATAAAAATAAGAAAATTGTCAAATGATTTTTATTTTTGTCTTTCAAAAAAAAAGAAAAAGAAAAAAGTAGAAGATAATTCCATTAAGGAAGAAATAAAGTTTTAAATCAACCTACATGTGATCTAAGGCGTGTAAAATAAACTCCAACTTTCTCAGGAGCGATAAGCAATAATAATAATAATAATAACTTATGCATACATATTCATTTGACGTAGTTTTTAATTTCTTCTTTTCCTTTTTTTTTCTTTTCTCGAGAGAAGTTATCATCACTGATGACTATACATAGAGAGTGACTTCGTACGAGGCCTTCCTTTTTAAGAAAACTATAATAAATAAAAACATTTCTCACATTATTTTTCTACGAGAAATTAGATCTCATAAGTCTCAAACTCAAATTCACTTGGGGGACACTAGAGGCAGAGCCTGGATGAGGTCGGACCGCATCCCACAGGAAAAGGGCTGATAAAACATTGGAATATCCTGTTTTAAATACCTTTATTTTTAAAGCAAAAGAATGAATTAAATAAATAAATAAATGAAAATGACCATACAGCAGATAGATGTGACTGAAGAAAATCACATATTAACTGACTCACTGTCTAATTAGAGAAATTAATTATTTGTATTCAGTTTTCAAATGTCTCACTTAATAGTAATTTAACCTTAAACTCTCTGAACATGAATATAATATTAAATCTGAACTATTCATTTCATATACCATAAAATAGGCTGCAAATTATCGTCCCGGGGGCTGCGAGTCTGAAACCCCTGAATTAGATGATTTAATGTGTACATTCTATTAGTTATTTTTTAAAAAGCAAGAAATAATTTAAATATGCTCCAAACCGCACTTACATATTGTGTTATCAGCTTAGGTGTCGACTACAGTATCTTGACATGGATTCGAATATAACTTCATTCATCTATTCACTGGTTTAACATTTGTTTCACCATTTGGCTTGATTTGAGACTCGGCTTAAATTTTGAAATCAGTGAATGACGACGGGTCTGTTGGGTTGATTTTGATAATTTGTCCAAATACCAAATTTATTGTCAAAATTACTTTTGGGAAAAAAAAAAAAATTCCTACTTCTAAAACAATCGTCATAAAAATTTTCTCTTGAAAAAAAAAAAATTATAGTCATGGCCCTGGGTTTGGATTACACTTGAGTTCTTTGACATGATAAGACTCGTAATAAAAGTTGTGCAAGACACAAAATATATGTTTCCAATATTGAATAAAAATAATTTTGATACATAAATTTTGTAGAATTTTTCAAGTTTGTGGTCTTGGCTATATCAAATTTCTTAACTCATAACGTAACTTTTTTATTTTATTTGAAGAAAATATTGTTTAATATTTCTTTGGTTCGAATGTCACAATTTCTTCAATATACGAAATAGTAAATATTGAAAAATATATATATCTTGTTCTTGGTTAGTTTCTTTGTTGCCATTGTCATCTGGGTTATCAGAGCTATTAGTCAAGCTCTGAGTAACCTCAAAAAATAACTACATATAATATTTTAATTGCATAAGTAAAGAGATGATATTAGAAGTAAAGAGGCCTGGAAGAAGCATATCCAATATTTTTTTTTTGGAACTTCTGATAGACTTGAAACCCGGTTTTAATTTCAGCTTTGAGATTTATCTTAGACTTGAGCAACAATGATATAAAATCAATGCTGGTTTGACACTATGCCGATCATTTTCTTGTTTTAAATCTTGTTACATATATTGTGTAGTAAATTAAAATTATTTTAATTTTGTGTGGATCATTAATATCGGTTGTTCAGGACACTTGCATTTCAGTGCAGAGATTGATGGACTTCTATACTTTTCCTATTAGATAAACCCTGCTTGAGAATTTTTAGAGACTAATACATATATTTGTGTCAAGTCAAGAAGAGTAGTCAGTTTGTTCTCAAATATTGAAAAAGAGAAAATCATTCACTTTTAAGTAGTTTTTTTACTTCATAAATATAACAGCCAAATATTTCAGATTCATTTTAAGATTTATCCCGGCCGGTTTTTGCTAAAATGTCACTTTATATCGTGAAACCATCAAGAATTGTTGTCAAGCCGATAGAGCCATCGGATAAATGTTACGATTCATTTGTGAATCTGTCCAACTTTTTGATTCATAATATTAATCAAAGATAACTTATATGTATATAGTAGATAAGGGAACTTTCCCAACGATCTGCACTAAACATAAGTTGATGGTTTGAACTCTTTCCTATTTTTAATCCACAAAAACTAAATGGAAGAGGAACAAAATACATCATTTTTTTTTTAAATGTACAATTCAACTTATAAGTAGCTTTGTAATTCCCCGTTTCCTCTCATTTTATTCTATCCCCTCTACACCATAAAACAATTGATAATCCCCAGAAACGTATCCCCCGACCCATGAATCAACCCCTTTCCTTGAAGAAGGCGATAATATTAAATATTAATTATGTGTGAAAACATATAAAAATATGTATATATATTTGACCCTGTAGGGAGGAAAGTATGGATCTTCAAATGATGGAATAATCTAAGAGCTTTTAATGGGTGCCTCAGTAGAAGAAGCTACTTTCCTTCCATTGGACATATGTATGTACATACATACCAACATAATTAAAAAGAAAAAAATGATTATAATCATTCATCATCAACCTCACATTTGGAAAAGGAAGAAAAAGAAAAGGAATAGACTTTTGACATCCTCATAAAGGAGCCGACCTTTTCAGGGCGCATTCTCTATTCACGTTGTTGTTCTTCTTCTTTTTCTTTTTTTTGTTGTTGTTGTGTCCAGGCAATAAAGGAAGATTCGAAGAGCATATAAAAAGTGGTCAATCTTGAATAGTATATATATATATATATATGCATTGTATGTTTGTATTAGTTAGGTTTTACGAACATTGAACACATACAATAACAATAAGAAAAAACCGATCGTAGTTCTTGGATGCTTCTGAAAAAATCTAACTAACTATGTACATAAGTACACATTACAATCCAATGCTTTGTTGAGGTTTTTTTTTATTTTTTATAACTTAATTTGACGAGTACTAGGTAAATAAATAAAAACTAGGGTGAAAAACTATTATTATTATTATTATTGTACTCTTAAGTTTCTTGGTTGATTTTGTTATTTGTTTTTTGTATGCCATTTGGAAGTTGAACTTCACTTTTTAATTCCTTGTATAATATGTATTTATATTGAAGAAAAAAAAACAGTTTCAAATAAGTTTTAACGAATTTTTGAGAATTATTTTTTTAAATCATTAGAGTCTCTGACTATCCCTGTCTCTAACATGGAAATGTACCATGTTTTAAGGTGTTTTTTTTTGTCAGCTGTCTACAATCTACTATGCCCCAGTTTATCAGTATTCTGAACATTAATTTCTTGAGCTAAAATTAAATTTTGCTACTATTTAGAAAAAAGATCAGGGAAAATTAGAGCCAATATATATTGTAATTGAATATACCAAGTGAACCATGGGCTTAATATCTAAAAAAAATTGTTAAATACATCTGCGTTAAAAATATTATTCGTATTTTTCATTTAAGCTCATCTTATTTGAATCTTGAACAGATATTCCACCCAAAATGTATTTATATACATACGTTAGGAATTAAGACGTCAGTGTCTTTCTTCTCCTTTTTTTTTTTTTTTTTTTTTGTGTCTGATGGTTATCATTAAAAAAGAGATAAAAAATTATTATTTTCCTGTAGTAGGGTCGTCATTAAAGAGTTATCGACTAAAAATAGAAGAATTTCTTCATGAATATATATATATATATATATATATTTGTGGTGAGCAGAAATGACATTGCAATGAGAAACTATCAGGAATCATTCATTATGTATGTTAATTGGAATGAGTTGAGTAGATATTTTAACAAAAATAAAACATAGGAACTTTCCTGTATCCTAAATACTATCATACTGTTTTGTATAGCTTTATAGCTTCATTTCTCGAATATTATAATGACTTCTTGAGATTCAACGACTCGTCCGACGTGGAGCATCAAATAAGTACAAAATCCTGACCATACATTTATAATTATGTTCCAACAATTGCATACTAGCTATACAAGGTCCATTTATAGGAAATTGAAGTTAATAATATAAGTAACTGTACTATGTATATATTTGAATAATAAAAAAAACCGCCTAACAATCCATTTGAATCGTAATGGATAAATATTCTACTCATACTTAATAAATATAAATTTGCTTATGTTCAAATTATTTTGCTAAATATATATATATATCCGTGTTATAGTCAACAACCCTCTTCATCCCCCCCCCACCTCTACTATGGAAATCCTTGTATTCCGGAAACGTATATATCCAAATGTAAATGATCAAAAAATCATATTTAAATACGTTATTGCCACATTTTCACTATTAATATCTTGTTTTAACTGAGCTAACGAATCAAGCACGACGAGCTTTTGTAGGATAAACAAAAACATCACTATGACATTTCCCTTATGCTGTTTTTCATCTGTTGACTCTTTTGATTTAAAGCAGCTAACTCTACGTGTTATGATCTCAAGAAGGGTATTAATATTATTTATGATTTTTATATAATATAAAGATATATTAAATCAAGGATTGTGCGCCCTTTTTTGAATTATTGAAGTTATTAAAAAGTTAGCAACAAGGAAAATACAGAAGGGTAGCAGCTACCAGTTGTTTTTCCGAATTGTTTCTTTCCCTTTTGGGAGTTGTGGTTGCGATTCAACAAAAAAGCTCGTCGTGAAGAAAAGTAGCTTTGTAGTCAAATAAGAACGGCTAATTGATGAAGAAATGCTTATTACTTATTAAATGTATTCCATTGACTTATATCTTTACGTTCTAAATAAAAAAAAGTGAATGTCATTTCCATCTTGACAAACGCCTTTATGACCATCTGTAGTCATTAGATATGTGTTAATATAACCATTAAGACAGCTTTATTTTAAGGGGGGGGGGGAAGTAAAGTCAAAACAACAAGTAGAAGGAGCCACCACCACCTGCTTCAATGACATTTCAATACATTTCGTCAATGCTTCATTTTGACATTAAAAAAAACAGAGATTAGAATCATGAACCTGCATATATATTTTTGATGTTATTATTAAAACATATGTGTGTAGCAATTTGAGATGTCCTATCGAATGTCATCAACGTTTTTGAGAACTTACATACTATCTACAACATAATTTTTGTATTTTGTATTTATGCTTATCAGCAAAAAAAAAACAACAACCACAAAGTCCCTTGTTATTTTGTAAATACATACGTTGTTTTAATTGGTACTAAATATATACTATATCTTTATTTCAAATTAGTTATAAGAATTGTTTAATAAAAACATAGTTATTAATATACTTAATTTTATGTCAAAATACAGTTTCTAAAAAATCGTAATCCTTGCGATTTCTTTTTATATACATATCTATTTAGGGATGATCCACATACTTTTGATACTCAAGACATCAATAATGCTGCGCAAAAATTGGACTTTTTCTTAAGTTTTCAATATTTATGACATTACATATATGTTTCATATGTGATTTCAATCATAAATTGGTGTTATCATTTCATTTGGATTAATTGAGACTACTATTGAGTGAAAGAACAGGAGACCCTTCAATAACTACTATTGATATGACATAGAAAACTTATAGTTAATTAGTAGTTTTCACCCAAAAATTAAAAAATTAGACCATTAGTGAACCAATGACAATACTATGAAAATTGAATCACTGCACTTTCATATAACCCATTTCAATCCACGTCAAATCATACAAATCGTGAGTTATGTATCGTGGGTTTTTCTAATTTCTAGATATGTTAGAAAATTAATTGTAATGATGAATCATGTAAAATTTGAGCTCTATTTCATCAGTGGCGCATTGATATAAGCGTTTTCCTTTTTTTAGGAAGGGGGGGATTTTATAACTGAAGGAAAAATTTACATGGGAGTATTTCAGATAAATAACACAGGTCAACAAATTTGAACTTTCAAAAATTCTAAGGGGTATAATAAAAGTTAAAGACTAAGAAACCAGCTGAAATCCTTCTGTGCGCTACTACTTAAGTTGCTCTATCGTGAGTTATTCATTTCTAGCGAAATTGAATGAAAATTTACATATTTAGATAGACAATTTCTTCTTAATAAAGGATTCGTATCGGGCGCTCGTTTGAAAGCTGTCGGCCTCAGCTCTGTAATGCATTCCTTGTTAATCATGTAATACTCAAGGGGTTATTTAAGAACAAAGGATTTGGCTGGGTTTTGGGCCTACTCCCGTCTCTTATACCCCCAGGAGTCCTTTTAGGTCAAAACAAGGACTGGAAATAGAATTTGCATTGAATACACTAGCGAATCATTATTTTTGAATGCACAAATTGAGTATTCTTCTGGGCTTAAATTGAAGTTGAAGTTAGAAAATTGGCCAAAAAAGCTATAGAAGTAGAGTCCAGTTTCTCAAAAAATGTGGACTCTCGAAAAAAAAAAAAATTTCAGATTTGAGATCAGAGTGCAAAACTGAATGGTTGACCAGCGTAATTATTAACTTCATGGTTAAAACTAAATTTCTGGTAAGTTTCGAGTAGGACAATTTTGATCTCAACTTGTTTAAGCTAAAACTTGAACCAAATCTTTATTAGTACACAAAATGCATATATATCCACAAGTTATTACTTAGTCAAAATGTAAAGACAAATTCGTTCCATCCACCCTACCCAAAATTGATTCTTGCAATATTAAGGATTATTATAATTTGTTTTCTTCGTCTTTTTTTTTTTCCTTTCCACATTCAGTATAAAAAATACATATTTGCACGGAAATCATATGTTTTTAAAACATTATTGACACTCCCTACATTTCTTTTTTCATGATTTATGATCACACATAGACAATCATAAATGGACAGTCATTGATGATCTGAGTCGAATTAATTTTCCAAATATGAAAAAACATTTTGATGCAGCATACGTCATATGTACATAAGATAAACTATGTCGTTATACAAGTGTTTCTCAACTGGGTGTTCGTGAGCCAAAAGTAGATCACAAACAGCTGACCAATAGTCACTAATTTTCCTCTTTGTTACGATGATCAATGACTATGTATCTGAACCTCCATTTAAGAGAAAGAATTGAAATTTTTTTTTTGAATGCATTCCCGATATAAAATCATTCTAAATTAATATTTTATCAGATGATTCTGATAGACTTAAAAATTCCCAATGTTAGAGCCGGCTGAAAGTTGGTAACTTTTGTTTGGCTTGAGAAGCAAAAATGACATTGGGGAAATGTGGTTTTCAGTGGAAAACCAGTTGAGTATCCCTGCATTAAAGAGACCCACTCCCCCTTCAAAAACTCTAATAACACTCGTCAACAGTCAAAAATCCCAAGGGATATAAGTATAATAATAATAGTAATTCAGTTTTGCAAACTGATTTCAAAATCTGTAGGTTTTTTTTTCGAGAGTCTGGCGGTTTTCAAGAAATCGGTCCCTATTTTTTTAGCTTTTTTGGCCCATTTTCTAACTTCAACTTCAGTTTAAGCCAAAAGGATACTCATTTTGTGCATTACAAAATAATTATTCGCTAGTGTATTTAATGCAAATTCCAATTCCAGTCTTTGTTTTACCCTAAAGGGACTCCTGGGGGCGTAGGGGACGGGAGTAGGCCTAAAAGTCGGCCAAATTTTTTGTACTTAAATAACTCCTTGAATATTACACGAAATGGATTAATATGGAATGCGTTAAAAAGTTGAGAAAAGTATTAAGAGCATTCAAACGAGATGTCAAGGGTCCGATAAGAATCCTTAACTAAGAAGAAATCGTTCATCCAAATGTGTAAATTTTGAAAAATGGGCCATATTAGCTCAAAAAGTAGAGTCCGATTTCTCGAAAAGAAAAAAATCACAGATTTAAAATCAGCGTGCAAAACTGAATAACTTTTATTACTATACTTATACCCCTAGGATTTTTGACATTTCAAATTTGTTGACCTATGTAATTATAATTGTTATGGACCGATACGTCTAGACTAAGATTTTAAAAAGCTGTTAATGACTTCAAATGAGCAATCATTGCTTCCAAGACGTCATACGAAGTTATACAGTGACCATTGTTTAACGCAGTCTTTTTTTCCCCAAAGAAAAAAGTAGGGGATAAGTCCGAAAATCAATTGGTAGGTAGAAAATTCTACCAAACTCTTGTAGTACTCTTTACTTTATAGTAAATAAATGCAATAACAATCAACAGTCTAACAACCATGAAATTACGATACAAAATCTGAGACCAAATATTGGTCTAGAAGGAAACACTCAGTATCAGACCAAAAAAAAATGGATAAAAAAAAAGGACCTTGAACTGATTCTCAAGCCCCTATCTATTAGGACCCTTCAATGTAAATACCTCATTTTATCTATCATCTTAAACACGCTATTTTAAGACACCTGAGTCATAATTAAAAGTATATCAATCAAAATTGTTGACAAGTCGATCAATAAATGACTACTAAGAGGATCATGTCTAAGGTTTGTAAGTGGAAAGTTATAAGTGTTTGTGTTGTAGAAATGTATGTATATCAATCCAAAAATATAAAGACGGTATATGTACATGGCGTAAGAGATTTAATTGATAATTGGGTAAAGAACGAAAACTAAAGTACTGATAAATTTATGAATATATTTATTTTAATAATAATAATCAATTATATTATATGTAGTATAAGAAAAAGATAAAAGTTAATTTCATGTAGTAATACATCGATACATAAAAAAAACATAGGCTAATGAAAAATATAATCCTGCATAAACAGCGTACAAAATAGGTAAAACATGAATAGATACTAATGTAATAAGTACAAATTATATAATTAATAATATTTTAAATGTAGACAAATGCATATTTATGTATTTGTTTAAGTTCGATCATTTTATTGTGTGTGTGTGTGTGTATTTTGACTAGGAACTAAGGAAGGAGATTCGTATTATTTTACGTAAAGTAAATTATTATTTATTTCTTAGGAATAAATGACAGCTGTTGTATTGTCTGTATAAGCTAGCCGACAGTCCACCCCAACATGCTGCTTCTTTTTCTTCATTGATCCATAGTTGGATGTCTTTGGAAAGCATAGATCGTTATAGGATACTTTGGCTCCAGGTCCAGGATGCAGTTCATCACTAGAGCTTTTTGTTCGATTTAAATTGGAATTGGATATTAAATCCGGGCGTAGGCTCTCCTATAAAAAGTGAATGAATTTAATAAGACAAAAACTCGTTAAAAAATACAACTACACAAACTATTAAATAAAAAAAAATGAACTAAAAATTCGGAATATTAAGTAATAAAACTAAATAGAAACTATGGATAGTATGAGGGTGAAGTTTTGCTCAAAAATGATTCTAACTAATGATTCTTGATTTATAAGGTAATCATTGAACTAAATGTAAAGGACTGACGTCAGGAATTGCTTTATAAACCGACGCCATGGGGAAGACATTGTACTTGTAATAGCTAGTTATTAAGCTATTAAAAGCTATTTTTATTTTTGAAACTATCAAATTAGGAATAAAATATTAATAAATTCTGAGTTTTTTTTTCAAAAAAAGATAAATTCAATAAGTTTATGTATTGGCTAACAAATTCAAAAATACAACAACGAAACTGTTGCCTAAGAAGAACAAAGATTTGTATTCCTTAGAAAATTGGTTATTTACGTCTTTTCGAATATGTCATGACGAGCTTTTTGGAATAAACAACAAAAATACACTGTATTCTCCCTTCAGCTATTTTTCATCTGTTGACTCTTTTGATTTAAAGCAGCTGACTCTATGTGTTATGAACTCAAAAAGGGTATTATTATTATTATTATTTATGATTTTGAAATACTTAAAAATATATTCAATCAAGGATTGTGCGCCTTTTTATTCGAATACAAATATAAAGGATTGGTAGAATTTATCAATGTATATGTGTCAAGTCAACAAGAAACCAAATTTATTTGAAATATTTCAAAAATGAGTATAAACTGCACTCATATTATTCTTGAAGACATTCTCTTTCGTATGTATTAATAGGCTATTTCGATTAATTAAATAATGACTCCAATAATTGCAACTGTATTATAGGAACAAAATACCATCGGCCGCAATCAAGAATAAAAAACATCTGGTATTTCTGACTATGTAGTTACTATGATTCATGGTGAGAATGATAGCGAATTACATTGATTCGTAATAGTTCTACAACAATTGAACTGGTTTTAGTCAACTGCAACTCAAACAATCTCTGTGACTATGAAAAAGATGGACGTTCTTTCAGGGACCATACCGGCTCCATGTGCACATTTATCTGATTGCTCTATTGGATAGACAACAATCCTTGCTTTCTTAATTAAAAGTGATATTTTAGCAAAAACCGTGCGCCTTAGGTCTGTAAATGACTCCTAAATATTTGGCCGTTATATTTATGAAGTAAAAAAACTACTTCAAAGTGGATTGTCTCCTTTTCAATATTTGAAAAAAAAAAACTTGCTTTCTTATTAACTTGACACATATGAATAATAACTCTGTCAAAAGTTATTAAAAAGTTGGCAACAAGGAAAATACAGAAGGGATGCTACTACCAGTTGTTTTTCCAAATTTTTCCTTTCAACTTTTGTGAGTTGAGGTTGTTAGTGGACAAAAAAGCTATTTTCAGAATTATGATGATAAAGTAGTCATGTAGAAACACTCTATTCCTTAAAAACTTTACATATATTATACATAAATAAATACTATGTATAATATATCAGAGAGGAAGTGAGGATCTATTTCAATCTGTTTTTGTGTACATTATATGCTAATTAATAAATTTATTATCTGTGTGAGGGTATCCAATTTCAATGTTGGAATAATTTGCATATTATTATTAAATTGATCCCTTTAGATTAATGTCTATCAAATACAACAACTAAAGAGTGAATCACGAATCTCTGTCTTATCCTGTATGTTTAAAGCATATAAAATAATTTCAAAAACTAACTAACTAACTAGAGCAAGAAATGATTAAGGCAGAAAAAAAAACCCAAAAAAAACCAAAAAACAAATACAAAGTTACAAAAAAAGTCATGTGGTAATCACAGAGGTAAAAATGCATGCAAAGAAAAGGCAAAACTACAATCAAGAACATACCTTATTGTTTTTGTGGGGATAGTCAAATATGAGTACTCTTTTACTTTAATGTATTCAATAATATTATGTATGTTTAGTTTTTTTTTTCTTATAATGAGAATTTGAAAGAAAGAAATTTCGAATTCCAAGACGCTATGAATGCTGCTTTTTTTTTTTAAATAGATGTAAGAAAAAAAGAAGAGAATATTTGGAACATGGTGTAATTATTATTATTTATAAAAAAGTAAAGTTTGTTAAAATATTTTTTCTCCTTTTAGAGAGAAAAAATATGTATATTATTATATTAAATATACATTTTCTGCTCTTTCAAAAAGGTTTTCCTTACCTTGGAATCATTGAAAAGTGATGCATCATGGTTATAAATATATTTATGATGATGGTTTTGTGACGATGGATGATGAGGATGGTTGGGATTGATGTGTTGTTGTTGTTGTTGATGATGATGGTTTTTTTCTGAGGCTGAGACATAGAGTGCATCTGGAGGAATGACACTTTTATCTGGGTGAGCACTCAGATTGCTCGAATGGGTTGACTCCACATCTGTTTTCTCACTGGAAAAAGAAGAGGAAGGGGAAAGAAAAACAACATGAGTTAATGAACGCATTAAAGATAGACTCGCTGAAAAGTACCTTTCCAAATCCGACTGCTGTTTAAAGTCCTTTTTATCCTTGCCTCGTCCACAGCAACATTTGTCAGCTTTGACAGCATAGATAATGATGAGTATTAGGAGAAGAAGTGTGAGAATGCAGCCCACAATTACAGCAATTAGAGACTCTTGTGATACATGATCTGCAACGGAGGGGAAATTTTATTTTCTAAATGACTCTGAGAAATAACTTTAAATACTAGTCTAAAAGGATCTTACCTCGAACAGACAAATGAATAATGTGACTATCAGAGCCATGATCATTGGATATACGAAGTTCATAAGGAGCAGAATCGGCTGAGTGAGCTCCATTCACTTTGAGTACGGAGATATAGCAATCCTCCTTTGTGGATTTTTGCTCTTTCTCTGCAATGAATCGTCCATGTCCCGTGCCCGCAGCAAGAATGATGTTATTCCCGGATCCGGATCCCATATCCCCTAAATGCCAAGACTGTTTGGGTAAAGGATCTGCACAGAAATGCACTTCCAGAACGGCGTCCTCTCCGTTTTGTACCGTGATTTCCCTCTCACTAATGATGGAATTCACTTTAGGAGCTCCCTTGACTTCCACACGGATGGGTTGGGATTGAACTGCACGTGACTCTCCTCGGATTTTATTCACTGCCTTGCAAACAAACTCTCCTTGATGATCGTAGGTCACATTTTCGATGAGGAGTTGCTTATTGTAGCCACGAATGAGTACTTCTTGAGTAGGGAGTTTTTGGAGCCATTGATATCGAGGAGGGGGATTTCCTTCAGCCTCACATGTGAGAAGTGTTTTGTTGTACATACTGGCGGTTACTGTGGGTGAGGGTCCAACTGAGAGGATGCGTGGAGAGTCTGAAAAAAAAAATAAAGTATGGATATATATTGCTCCTTCCTATGTATATAATTTCACACGATCTACTATCAAGGCGTTGACAGAATACATAAATCTCTGTGATAAGGGGCACTTAATTTTCCTTTTTAAACTCATTTTTTGTAGGGACATAAAGAAAGATAAAGAGGAAAGGCAATAATAATAATAATAATTAGGATAGGGAACTGGGGTACTTACATTTCACATCAATTTCCACAAGAGCAGGTTTGCTAAGCCCCAAGGAGTTCTCAGCAGTACAGCTATAAACCCCAGCAGTTTGACGCGTCACTGGACTAAACACAATTTCCTTTTCACCGCTAAAAATCCCATCCAAACCCTCTTTTCTCCACAAAACTGCGGATGGAGGATTGGAATTCACTTGACAGGTCAGAGTCACAGGATCCTTTTGATCTTCCAAATATTCGAGGGACGTCGTTTGTATCTTCACGTTCGGAGGATCTAAAAACAAAACAAAAAAAATATAAATTTGATACACCACATTTATAAAAGACATTTTTAATGCAATTCTTACAATGAATCGTTAATTTTGTTTGAGCTTGAATGGGCTTATCCAGAGCAGGATGATCCGCCATACAAACAAGTCGTGCTCCATTATCCTCTTTATTAACGGGAAGAGTTAATTTAGAGACAGATATCCAAGTACGCGACTCCTTGGAGCTCTTTCGATTATCTTGAGCATGTCCAAAAGCAATTACCTGATCATCTAAATACCATTTGACTTGTGCGGGTGGATTACCACCCGTAGAAATGCATTCCAGCTCCACATCTTCCCCTGCTGATGCGATTATCTCTGACTCAACATTGCCAATTCGTTGGATAATAATGGAATTGGGACTCTCTGAGGTGGAGAAAAAAACAAATAAGTCATGATATTGGTAGAATATTTTTTTTGCTTTTTGCTTTTTGCTTTTTTTGAGATCTATCTTAGTGCTCAAAAAGGTATCAAAGAATGAGATATTTGGTGTAACGAACTTGCATGCCATGGGATTTAATGTATGTACCTACATTTAGAACCTACAAAATTTGTATTTTTAACCCCGTGACTAATTACATTTCTCTAGGGGTACTTAGACTATGCAATAGTACATACAAAAAAAAATGTACATTAACTCTACGTGGGCTCTTTAATAGAGGTATATTAGAAGCCCTGCCCATTTTTTATTTTTATTTTGAGGTCTTTTATATCAGCATTATAATAATAATAATTAGAAGAAAAAAAAGATAAAGAAAAATGAAGTTTTTTCTTAAAAAACAAAACAGCTTATAATAGGTAATTTACTGATCAATTGTCTCCCAAAATTTCCCTTTTCCTATTTTTCAAAGCTCAAAATTGAGTGTTTTAAGTATGGAGACAACATTGCTTTAAAAAAAGACTTTATTCTCACTTGGAATCCATATGTATGTATGTAGATATCATACAAATGTATGTATCCCTAAGTACCCCTATAGAATTTCATCCTCTCCCCATGACACAAAATAAAGAATGTCAAATTACCTCGCACAACTAGCTGGGCCCCCTGTGATATGAGAGCATCCTTTGCACTAAAACTTGATGCCGTCACTTGACACTGCCAAATCCCATCATCGAACTCAATTGAGGAATTAAGAACACGAAGAGAGCAATCCCCCGTTCCTGGAGAGCCGGCCCATTCATACTTTGTAGGAAAAATCCCAATGGGGGAAGAGTCCTTTTCCCATCGACATTCCCCTTTTTTACCGGATACAAGACATGGAAGAATCACAGTCCCTTCCGGATTCACCTCAATGTAAGAAGGCTCCTTTGTCCAGGACTGACGTCCAAATGCCAAATGAAGAGATATTTGAAGAATCAAGATTTGTAGAAATAAACACTGGATCATCATATTTGCTGTCATCTTCTTGAAATCACTCATCATTTAAATCATTACAAATATTTGTAGATGTTCGTTTTTGTAAAGGATGAAAATTATTATGATAAACTGTTCACAGAGAGTCTCACTTCAACGCGCAGCGTATAACTAAATTCAGAATTGACGAACGTTTTACGGCCTCTCCGTTTTTTTTCTTCTTAATTCTTTTATTACGGGCGTGCTTTTATGTGCGTGCGTGTATATGTTACTACTTAGTTATAAAAAAGTAGAGGAAGACACACCGGGGCGCGTGTGTGTGGTCTTTTTGAGAATCCCTCTATCCTCCCTTCATTACTCTATGATGGCTCAATTTTCAAGATGGTTTTTTTTTTTTTTTTAATTTTATAATGTACCATTATTGCTTTACTTGCTCTCTCTCTCTCTCTCTCTCTCTCTCTGTGTTACTTAATATACCTAATATATGAACTTCTAGCCATTTTTTTATTAACATGTCTCGAAATTAAATAAATAATTATACTCTTGTTTGTCGAAAAACGTTATTCGACAATGACGCGTTTTCTCGTTTAAAAAAACCAAAATATTTGTTCAATAAACACATACTTACTGCTTGAAAGATTTAAATTCTTCAGAGTTTTTTACACTTTGACAAAATATTATTTTATTTTTGATTAAAACAAAAACCCCAGCAATTATTAACAATTTCGGGATATATTTGATTTGTTCGAAGATTCTACGGAGTACTCCTACAGGCGAACCTCTATCGTACATATTTCGCCATATTTTAATATTTATGTATATATATATATATATTGTTTCATTACTCCATTTGAAAATAAAATCACCTTCAAATAAATAAAAAACATGACCTTTACATAAAAAAGGTTAAAAGTTCTTTTTTTTTTACTTTTTTTTTTTTCATCCCCAATTTCAAACAAATTGTACATAGTATACCAACGACTCATATGACCAAAAAAAAATATGGGGGAGGGGGGGGGGGAGAATTCCCCCTTGAGTCGTTATCATGGCTTATAAATATATATATATATCTACATAAATGGGTAATACTTTAATAATAATAATAATATATGAATGTATATGTAAGTTGTACATATATAGAACATTTCTTATTGAAAATGATTTGATCTTGATACATTGATTTCATTTCCTTATTTTTTTAAAGACTCGTGTCTTTGATTTTGATCAAAAGAAGAGAAGGAAAAAATGAAGATATATATGTATGTATGTACATATGAGCATTTATATATTATGTACAATCAATGATAAATGACAAAGCCAATTAGATCTGAAAGAGCAGGTTCATCAAAGAGGGATGAAAGTGAGATAAGGAGAAGTGGAAATAATACATACATGTATTATTATAAAATCCGCGCCACGGATCTTTGGAGAAGTTTCGTGACATATGTACATATTATGTATATATTTTCTTTCTTTATCAAACCATTGAAGAAGTTCAAATGATTCCATCCCTGAATCAAATTTATAAATATCTTGTATTGTAAATTTATTTTCAATTTTAAATATTTTTTAAGGGCTTTAAAATCAAAGCAATTTCGTGAACTACATACATAGAAACTGAGAATGAATGAAATAAATCATCAAAGGAAGCTCCCAATTAAAAATATTATGGGTTCAACAAAAGATAATAGAAGCTATAGACTAGAAAGGAGATTAAATAGAAGGTTTGAATACATAACCTTTTCAAAGGCCGCCAAAAATGTTACAAATTGTATAAATAATATAATTGATTGAAAGTTTATTGAAATTAAAATTTTTCAAGCCTCTCAAATTTTTGATCATAAGTCAATAACGACCTTGCTTCGCAAAAATTTGCCATCCCGTAGCGTTGTACCTACATAGACAATGTGAAACTCCAATTTTCTGCATAAATGACCTTAAGCTTCATGAATATCAATTACAAATAACAATCGACACATTAACAAATTATTTACCGAAAATACCCGCGTATAGGACGCAGTGGATATTTTACACTAAAAACGATGGAATAATTGTGTACCTGTGTATAGAACGCATCCTAATTTTAGTCCTAAATTTCCATTAATTTTTATAGAAACGGTGACCTTAAGTTAATCAAGGTGAGTTCCATTCAATCGCAGGAGTGGGCTCCTTTGTTGAGAATGAGGACAGAAACGACAAAGATAAATATTGTATGTAAGTTTGAAATTTTTATAATAATTTTTTTTTTGATATTATGATAAACTCATGCCGGTAATTTTCATAATAAAAGTATCCATGGGTTAAGACGCACCCGGGTTTTTAGGTCAACTTCTTAAGAATAAAAAAATGTGTTCTATACGCGGGTATTTACGGTAAATATGTGTTCCAATATAAAGCGGGGTATACAAAATCGTTCAGATTGTTTTAAAGAATTAAAACTTGACTTAAATAAAGTTCATAGGTAATACCTTCACGTTTCTGCAAAAAAAATGTAATTTCATGAAAGGAAATTGAGAGAAAGTCGATTTTAAATCCATGATCTGAAATTCACAATTTTACCGCAGTCACCAGACTTTTTTTATGGGTGTCTCCTCAATAGTCTAAATCAGGGACCTTCAAAGTGTGATTGAGCGAGCCACCCTTTCTTCCTCAGATAATAAATAATGAATAGCTGCCCCCTCAATATTTTTTGAATTAAGCCCCCCTTACATAGCATTTGTGCATGATTGCCCATAGTCGGGTTTGTCCCGATTAGGACCCAAGGCAAAGATAAATATCTAGGGTCCATTTTTTTTAAAGAATACAGTTTATATCCTTACAAAACTTCTTTAAGGGTACAGGGCCTTTTTCAACGTGGGTCCTACATCCCTTGTACCCCCCCCCCCTCCCCTAAAACCAACTCTTTAAGTGCTCACTCTCAAAAATGTTTTTTTGCTCAAGGCATTTATTAAATGATTTTTCCGTCAAAATGCTACTACTATTTTTATAGATGATAATAAAAATCAAATCATTTAGTTTATCGGTAGTTTTATGACAAATTTTACTTTCTTATTTTTTATATATATATATGCACTTGTTTCAATCACCGACATCATAAAAAGATTAAATGAAAATCATACAAAGAGAAGTACAAACCTCCCAACCTCTTTCTTTTCTCACCGACAACAAAAACCCCAACAAGGAATGCCCCTACATATATATATGTATATAAAAATGTTAATGACGCAAAGTTGTTTATATTGGTAAATACCTATCTACTTTTTAATCTCACTGATTTATGGCATTTAAAAAACCAAGACCCACCCTCCTGTCTTTGAAGGAATCTTTAACATGTTTATTTAGAAAATAACCTTTCAATATCTTTGTATGTATGTATGTATATTGTACATAAAATATTTTGTTTATCTTATAGTTTATTTTGTTTTGTTTTGTTTTGGAATAAAAAGATTGATTCATTTTATCTCTATATCTCAGAACATAACTTTTAACAATAAATAATTTTAATTAAAATGGTTTGATGTTATCTCTGTATATATATATATATATATATATTTATTTATTTATTTACATAGCCAAGGGTGTACATATATATTTATATATTCCCTAAACGGTCAAATATTGAATAAATCAAGTTCAAAAAATTGGTAGATTTGATATCATATAATAAAAGATAATAACTAAACTTTAATACATATTATTTACTAGGGCTTCACTCTTGGGATTTTATATTAAGATACAAAAAGTTCATGGGAATTATTTCTTACATTTAATGGCACTGGTCAAACGTCAAAAATCCAAAGGGTTGTAAGGTCAATAAAAGTATTTCAGTTTTGCACGTTGATTTCAAATCTATAATTTTTCTTTTCAAGAGTGCGACGGTTTTCGAAAAATTGGACCCTATTTTTTATCCTTTCTGGCCCATTTTCCAACATCAACTTCAATTTAAGACTAGAAGGATACTCATTTTGTGCATTAAAAAATAATGATTCCTTAGTGTATTTAATGTATATTCCATTTCCAGTCTTTGTTTCGCCCTAAAGGGAGTAGGCCCAAATGTTGGCCAAATCCTTTGTACTTAAATAACTCCTTGAATATTACATAAAATGGATTAATAAGGAATGTATTGAAGAGATGAGTCCCACAGCTTTCAAAAGAGATGCCCAATAAAAATCCTTAATCAAGAAGAAATCGTCCATTTAAATGTATAAATTTTGGAAAATGGGTCAAATTAAGTAAAAAAGCAGAGTCCGATTTTTCGAAAAAAAAAAAGTGAAATTTGAAATTGGCGTACAAAACTGAATAACTTTTATTATACTTATACCCCTTAGGATTTTTTAAAGCTCAAATTTGTTGACCTGTGTTATGAAATAATGTAAGCTTCCTTTATACAATTTCTTGAGTCAAAAATTGAAACTATACTCATAATTCACTATAGATAAAGTTTTGAAGGATTTATTATTTGATTTGACATAAAATGATATCCAACAATGTACCAAAATGTTTATAATTCTTGTAGATGAAGACAATTTTCATTGTTTTATTTGGGACTAAATTTATCCTTCTAGAACAGAATGGTATGTCTCATATTTTTAGAAAAGGAGTTGCTATTCGTAAATGGGCCTTTTGTACTACCTAGATGCCTTAAATGTCTATAATTATTATTTAAACAAATATATATTAAGTATTATAATTAATCCAATACCTACGGTGATTCTAGGTATAGATATCCTGCCCATAAAAAAATAAAAAATATTAATTAAATTTCACAGTTTTTATTATTTACTATTTCCCAGCATCTCGCTGAAGGACAATTCCCTCGAACATGAGAAACCCTACTATGTTTGTACATGAGTGTTGTGTCGAATACAATTACAAAAATTGAATTCGTGGAAGTGAATATCAAAATATTAATTTTTGCTACGAAATTTGCAGATGCGAGTATTTTTAAAATGCGGATAATTCTGCAAAAGTAAATTATGTTACTTCATTTATATTTTGTGATTTCTTAAAAAACAAAATACCCGTTTGAGGGCTGTATCAAGGTGGGCATTCATTTTCATGAGCCTTATTTCTGAAACAGTCATTCTTTTTTGGTGAGACTCATTTCACCGAATTTTCCATTTAATAGACATGTTTGAATTAGAACAATGATTTTATATGACCATAACCAAACCTTTCAAACTAACATTTGGCTTTTTTGTTTCTCCATTTAATTTTCAAGACAAGTGATTCTCTTTAAATTAACACAAATATGCATTACTCAATTAGTAGTCAACTCATTTCATGTACCTAGAATACTGTTTACAACACTTAATCATGGCTCTATCTTTTTGTTAAGACACTGCGATAGACTCTTAAGCTTTTCATTGGAGCTCTACAAAAAAAAAAAAATCAAACTGGCTTCAGAATCTGAAGGAGGGCTGGCTAACATTGTTGTACTAAATAAATATATACATAGAATTGAGACAAAAGTAATCCCATACGAAAATATCAAAAACACAACATTATTATGGTTGGCGAATTCCAATTTGATTATATTTTATATATCAAATAACCTCTGTTCTTCATAGATTGAAAAGGCTAGCTGAGTAGGTAGGTAGAAGAAATAAAAGGTATTAAGGTTTTAATCCAATGTCTGGAAAATTGCTAATTTATCATGATCATCATCAACAACAAGGAAGAAAAGATCGTTTATGAAGGGTTTGGTTAGAAATATCTAATAACATGAAAGAATTCTCGCTGAAATGAGGGGACATGGTGTATGAAAATACAAATGGGAATCCCGACAAGCTTTTTTGTTCACTCGCAACCTCGATTCACTTAAGGTAAGGGGAAAAAAAATTGAACAAACAACTGGTAGCATCCCTTCTGTATTTTCCTTGTTGCCAAGGAATTGCCAAGTTATTATTTAGAACTACTATACATTGATAAATTCTACCAATAAATTGATCAATCTTTAGGAATGTAAAAAATATGCAAAATGCTGCGTGCAAGATTTAGTGGAGTCGGCACTTTTAACAGTACTTTCTGTTTTCCAAATTATCAACTATCAATTTTCCTTAATTACTGAGAGGAGAACATCTACCTGATAGTAAATACAATGTTAAAAAAGGGCTCAAGTTCTCGTAATAATTGTTAATTTACGACTTGTAAGCTGAAAATATATAATTTTCTGACATTAATTTGAGTTAATTTTCTGCCTCTCATCTATGGTGTACATTATGTTATTGTTTATCATTGATGTCTTCATTTGTACATATATATATAAAGGATAATAGCAGCTATTAGCTCAGTCAAACGTCATGACAGCTCAAGCTGCTTCCCTCTCAACATTCATCAAATTGTCAAAGTTACCAGGTTGATGATTTTCTCTTTCTTTTTATTTTACACACCCCATTTGCATATTTTTTACATTCCTGTCAATCGTCAATACTTGTATATTATTTAGTAAATCAAAAAAGGGCGCGTAATCCTTGATTTAATATATTTTTTATACACCGGAGATGTTCTTACAAACAATGCTAGGACTTTTTTTTTTGGGGGGGGGGGGGAATGCAGTTCCTTGCAGATGACATTTCTTTATTAATTGCTCTACAATTTCTATTATTATTATTATTTTTCAATTAGTTCTCTCCAAGGTGCGATTTCGAGCAAATAATGATCCTTAAAAAGTCATGCTGAATATACATCTAGTAGCAACAATTGGTACTTATGACGTCCAAATATTGAATAATATAAAAAAGTAATGGAACTGATGAGAAGGAAAATAAGAAATGAAGATCTTTATTTCTGATCAACCTGGTTAATACGATAATCATACCAGTATAAATAATTATTATTCCTCTATTTGACAAAAATTATATTCATGCCTCTTTAGAAGGCGAAATCGCACGTGCACATACATAATCTTTTTTAAAAAGGTATGTTTTCGAATCTGTTAGAAATTTTGTTTATAATTAGCAAAATTTAGAATAATAAAAAAGTCAGTCTCTACTCCTATGAAGTATAAATAGCTAGAGAATGAAAAATACTCTTTTTTCCAGGATCATTTCTATGAATCATCTCACAGATCAAAATCTCATGAATAATAACAATACCCTTTACGAGTTCATAACACGTAGAGTCAGCTGCTTTAAATCAAAAGAGTCAACTGATGAAAATCAGCTAAAGGGAGAATACACTGTATTTCTGTTGTTTATCCCAAAAAACTCGTCGTAGATGCAATTTGAAATGTTGCAGAATAGATTTACGATTGCAAACGTGGAAATGAATATTTTTATAAACTGCAGATAATTATTATTATTATTTGTGGATGCAATACATCACTATTCTACCTTTAGATAATACATCTATAGGAACATGCCTTTTATGTATATGTAAAGGTGAATTAAGAAATTAGAATTAACTTTCATATACAATTCGGTAGTATGTATGTACATACATTGTAATACATAGGCTATAATCTTTATTTTTTATTTTTTTGCATTCTATAATTTATTACACTTGGTCCATGTGTGCCCACAGAGCAATGTCTTATATGTTTCTATGTTGTATTTTTTTTATATATATAAAAGCCATAAGACGACGTATAACAGAAAAAAAAACCCTACTACGTGACGATTAAAAGATAAATTAATCATACTTTTTATTTATTAGAATCAATGATTCTTCAACTTCAGCCTTGGCTAACATCTTATGTACCTATGTATATAGGACCTTACATATACATAATTTGCCCTCATTCTAAAATGTTTTAATAGTCCATAAATATATACATACTTACCTATCTAGAAAACAATCCTTACAATAGCAACTAAATTACCTGTAATTACCCTGCAAATAATTGTACTTTTTTTTACTACATATATCTGAAGGGCTAATATATTTTGGCGAATTATTTATTGATATATCGATTAGAATCTTCATCATTAGCATCTAATTACAGCATTGTACTAAACCGGTGTTTAGTTCATATATATGTATGATCATGCGTAACCTGCGTTCAATCCTTAACATGTATATCATACTCCATCCTTGAGATGCATGAGGGTACTCATACCACTATTTCATGCATATCATAGGTGATGGTGAATTAGTTTATGAGGTCTCTAGACCAATTTTTGAAGGCCTCACTCTCGTTTTCGTCTTTACCTTCTCTTGGTTCTTGCTGTTAAGATTGCGACTAAAGAAAAAGGATTTAAAAAAAAATTCTAAAAAAAAGTAATTTTAATTTTTGGTCTTGATCTCTCAAAGTCCCGGTCTGAGGTAATGTGGTCTTCAGAAACGCAATGCGTATTGGTAATAACAACTTTTGAACATTTTACTATATGGACAGTAATTCAATTTAATGCACCATGGTAGCTTTTCGAATATTCCTCACGACCTAAATGATGAATAAAAGGATTGTCTCTAATACGGTATGGAATTTGTGCCAGGCAGGCAGGCAGGGGCATAGTAAGGATTTTTAAACTGAAAGGTGTAGCAAGAACAAGAACTCAACATAGCTGCTCAAAGGGACCAGATGTATATAGAGGGGAAGAGAGACCTTTAAATACTCCAGTGTCCTTAATTCAAGTATTAAATTATGTATCTCGCAGAGCTGATAACGGACTAATAAATAGGGAGAATGTGCCACAAAACTTGGTTGTACTACAATTGGTCGCTCTCCATATCTTTAATATATCCTAAATTATAGCACGTGAACAAAGCCAAAGTGAGAAAGTAACTGCCTGCCCTTGTTTTGCTCTAGGACAGAGCAAAGTGTTATTCAATCTTTCTGGTTTCTCAAGAGACAGACACATATGTAGTGTAAAATCGTTATTTTTCTCTTCCTTAACTCCGCATAAAGGATTTACAAGATTTTTAGTAGTACAAACAGTAATGAAGAACCTGAGATTAAGACAATTGTAATCAAAAATTAATTAAAGTCAAGTGTGCATCAAATCCAACAAATTGCAAAGAGGAATGTGCCATTTTGAAACAAATTTTCATTTTTAGAAAAAAATATGAAGGTGAGGGGCCCATGATTTTACATTTCATAGCAGGGCCTGGAGGAGGGGGGGGAGGGAGGTAGGGCACGGATTTTTTCCCGTTCATTTCTACATACATATGTTATGTAGGTATGTTTTTTTGTAAAAAATTTTTGAAAAAGTTCCCATGAAACTTTTGAGTTAAAGGGACCTCAAAAAAGGGAGGGGAAAAAAATGGGTGGTCGAACTCATCTATTCATTTTTTTGATTATTGTTATTATTATACTTCTATTGTCTGAAAAGGGGGGGGGGAATGTTTGTCAAGGATCATATGCGTTATATGTACATTTGCTACAACAGGGAGTTGCTCCTCCGAGGGGGGCTTAACCATGTATGTATTATACATTTTGGAGTTTTCATTATACTATAATGGAATCGAATTTGTATTATATATGTATTTTCTTTTTTTCCAATGAAACTTGAAATTAACTTGTAAATTGAATTGCAAAAGGATTATGGATATATGTTATCTTAGAGAAGTATGTAATCTAATTATAATTTATTTCAAAAAGTATATACCCAGGGATTAGTTTGCTCTTACAAAAACATTTCAACGTTGAGATAAATTTAAATATAATATATATATATATATATATATATATATATATATATATGTATGAGATACAGAATATATAATTTACAGAGTCAAAAAAAGTTTTACTTTTTTGGAAAAATTAACTGATTAATATTTGCTCATATGCCTATCTGCTAAATCAGTGGTCCCCGGGCTGCAGACTGGTCCGTGGATCAATCAGTATCGGACTGTATAATAATTAGCTAATGAGTTATTTCTGTTTTCTACTTCCCAACCTCAAAGGACCCACGAATGACCAAAGACGTGACCCATTTGTTAACGAACCAGATGAATCCAGTAAAAGTAAAGTAAATATTTTTTTAATGGTGGCAACATTAATATAAAGTAGAATTTTGATCTTAAATAAAAACAAACTTATGTAAATTCTGGGTCTAGGAAAATTCATTGACATCAATTCATCGACTATTAAGTCATTGACATCAATTCATCAATGGAAAGATTCATCTACTTTTTTCTCCCAATAAATACTTTCAACGGCTTTGAGTAAATTTGTTTGCCAGGGTTTTTCACATGAACACTGACCAGATTAAGGATATATAAAGGAATTTTGTGCATAAAATAGCTAAAAATATTATATTATTTACATATTTAGGACATGTATTTCCAAATATGTACGACAACCAACTATGAAACACTTACAAAAACCGTAAATTATATTTATTTTTAAATTTTGAAGGGTGTTGTTTTTTTAGCTCGTGTTAAGAGACGCTCCTTTAATTTAATAAACCGTTTTCCTTACAAATTGAACGAAGCAAAAACAATGGTTTAGAATAATCCTTATATAATCTTAATTTGGTCGGTGTTCATCTAAAAAAATTTGCCAAAACAAATTTTTCAGATCACGCAAAAAATTGACATTGAGTTATCCGACTTCGAAAGAGTTACTATACCTTTTGAAGTTCAATATGGGAATAAGCAAGTTCAATATGGGAATAAATAATATATAGAATAATATAATTTTTACCTTAATGACTGGTATGAAGGAAAACGAAGATCAGGCGGAAAAAAGAAGGCAGCTTTTAGCTGCAAAGGAAGCAAATGGTGATGTGAGAATCATTTTTCAGACTTTTGGTGGCATTCCTAAGACGATTACCTATAGGTGGATTTCAGAGGGTGAGAGAATTGATGAAAGAGGGGCAAGGCGTTATTACTCTAAGATCAATGAAATTCATAAAAAATTTTATTATTCATGAAATTGAACGTAATCCCCAAATTACCTTACAGGGAGTATATAGTTGATAATATTTTTGAAAAGTTCCAGCTTAGGATTTCAAAGCAGGTGGTTTCTAACCACATTGATTCCATGCTTTATTCATTAAAAAATATTAGATATGAACCCGAAAGATCTATATAAATCAGAAGTTAACAGACAAAAATGTAAAGATTTATGATTTATTCCCGTATTGAACTTGCAAAGGTATAGATTAGATTATTTTCATTTATTTAGATGATAACATATAAATGGATTTGTAAAATATAGATGTTAATAAACCCTTTATCATTCAGTTTATGGTCACACATTTTTTCCCCCTTTTTATTGCTTTGTCATTCATTTCTGCAGAATCATTTTAATATTATACCTATTTAATTAAAATTATAACTATAATATAATTTATACCTAAAAAATATGAATACAACTCCATTTTTCCCCTAAAATCGATTTCCAAAAAATGTTACAGTCTTTTTGAAAATTAAAGAGCTTATTCTTCAACTGAGCAGCATATTTCCTCTCTTAAGAAAAATGAAAATTTTGATTTTAACTTTTTATTTCACAAAATTGGCGTGTATCTTATAATTACACTGGTCAAATGTTAAAAATCCTAAAGGGTATAAGTATAATAAAAGTTATTCAATTTTGAACGCAGATTTCAAATCTGTAATTATTTTTTTTGAGAAGGATTAAGAAACCAGCTGAAATCCTTTTGCACGCTACTACTTAAGTAGCTCTACCGTGAGTCTTTGATTTCTAGCGGATTTTTGCTCAAAATTGAATGATAATTTACATATTTCTATGGACGATTTCTTCTAAAGGGCGCTTGACATCTCGTTTGAAAGCTGTGGGTCTCATTTCTTGAAAACATTCCTTATAAATACATTTCATATAACATTCAAGGAGTTATTTAAGTACAAGCATTTTGGCTAACTTTTGGGCCTACTCCTTTTAGGGCAAAACAAAGGCTGAAATTGGAATTTACATTAAATACACTAGCAGATCATTATTTTTTATTGCACAAAATGAGTGTTCTTCTTGGCTTAAATTGAAGCTGAAGTTGAAAAATGGGCCGAAAAACTCTCGAAAAAAAATTTACAGATTTGAAATCAGGGTGCAAAGCTAAATAACTTTTATTATACTTATACCCCTTAGGATTTTTGACATTTCAAATTTGTTGACCAGTGTTATTTTATGGATTACCCAAATACACAAAATATACTTATTGGAAAACATTTTTGATTTCATTTCTAATTCCAGTAGTATTTAATGCGTTCAACACGAATATATAATTATTACTTTTCCCATAACAAATTTGATTCTCGTTCAATTTAAATCGAACTTTTTTTGATTCTTTTTACACTTTTTGTATGCCTCAGTCAATCTTTGAGTTTGTAAAAAAAAAACCCTAAAATTCCATAAAAAAATATTTTTTATTTATTTTTTGTTTGTTATTGTCAACTTCTTATATGGGTTTATATTTTATGTGATATCTCTAAATCCTCATAACAAACAATATAAAAGTTCAAAATCTATTTTTTTAAGATTTAGTTCAGGGATGAATAATTAATTAATAAGTTAATTATTTAATGGGTTTTTTCCTTTGTTTATAAGTAAAAAGGAGTTAAGCTGAAGTGTGAGTTATTGATTTTTCATTATTTTGAATATATACTTCTAAATTTGAGCCGCTGTATTGATTTGCTTTCAACTTAGGACAAAAATTACTTGAGGTTGATTTTAATAATATATTATATAAAACTCAATAGTTTGACTATTTTTATTAATATCTATTTATTTCTTTTTTTATATCAATATTTTCGTAGAATTTTTAAAAAAAAACTTAATCTTGAATATTTTTTTTTACTTCAAGATAATTGAAGTAAAAGATTAAATTATATCAAAGGAGTGACGAAATGACGTATAAGTGAAGATATTGGCTTTGATTTTGCTCTATTCAGATATATAATCATTAAAATATGTATAACTTTATAGCCAACATATAACATAAATATTATAGCCTTAAATCCTTTTTTTACCCTTTTAGTATTTACTTATGCGTACTAGGACAAATTTCGAGTGGAAATTGGGGTTCCCATGCTCCGTAAAAACATGCATCGAAAAACTCAATTATCTTATAGAGTTTGAATGAATAATTACACACTTCAAAGGTAAAAAATCCTATGAGGTATAAGTATAATAAAAGCTAATTTCAAATCTGTAATATTTCTTTTCGAGAGTCCAACGGTTTAATAACGCAGAAGGATTTCAGCTGATTTCTTAATCCTTCTGTGCACTACAACTAAAGTAGCTCTACCGTGAGTCTTTGATTTCTAGCAAATTTTTGCTCAAAATTGAATGAGAATTTACACATTTAAATGGACGATTTCTTCTTAATTAAGGACTCTTATTAGGTGCTTGACATCTTGTTTGAAAGCTGTGGGTCTCAGTTAATTAATGCATTCCTTATTAATACATTTCATGTAATATTCAAGGAGTTATTCAAGTACAAAGGATATGACCGACTTTTGGGACTACTCCCGCACCCTACGCACTCAGGAGTCCCTTTAGTTCAAAACAAAGATTGGAAATGGAATTTGCGTTAAATACACTAATGAATCAACATATTTGAATGTACAAAATGAGCATCCTTCTCGGTTTAAGTTGAAGTTGAAAATGGGCGTAAAAAGATAAGAAAGTAGTGTTTGATTTCTCAAAAACCGTTGGAGTCTTAAAACAAAAAATTACAAATTTGAAATCAGGGTGCTAAATTAAATAACTTTTGTTATACTTATACCACTTAGGATTTTTGACCAGTGTTATTAGGTCTGAAAACCTAACAACCTACCAATAAGTTTATTAATTTATGTAGTAGTATTTTTTATCATCCAATTAAATTACATTTTGTATAAGTAATATACAGTTTATTGACATTTTCTGTTCCTTAAAATTATGTATATATCAAGTAGCCTTGTTTTGCTACAAAAATACGTCTTTGTAATTGAACAAAATACCATCATTATGTCCAATAACATTTGCATGCTTCAAACCCTTTAAATGGCACACTTCATCATTTTTTATTTGATTTTTTTCAAGGTATAAGTATACAGCAAACACATGTTCGAGTGCGTGTCAATGCGTTGATTTTGCAAATTCATCTGAGAATAGATAATTAAGAAACGACCGACCAACAGGATGAATAAGGAGCTTTCATGGACTCTTATACGTAACATGTTATGTACATTTGAAGGAGGTATAGTCCTTCACATGAATGAATATAAATCGTGTGCGTTTATAATTAAAGGAAAATTAAAACTAGAATGGAAGGATTTTTCATAGGACAAAGTAGACTGAATTATGTACATACATTCATGAGAAAGATTTTTAAATCAACTATATACTAGGGTTGCCAGACTTTTTTTTTTTACAGAGGTTCGAATGACTCGAAGAATTGTAGGGACGGGCCAATTATTTATTATTGGCTTTATACATATTTACATATATATGTATGTATATATTATACATCTTTTGTACAAGTTATAACTTGTACAACCAGATTGCAAGTAAAAAGTATATCCTTAATATATACTGCATACTTAAGTACATATTATAGAACATTATAACAAATAAGATAATTAAAAATTATAATTTGTAGAAAATGAAAAAGAAATATAAATAAATATTCAATTTTTGAAAAAAATAATCAGTCATTAAGAGGCTTTCAAGCTCTTTGGATCTCTTTCTTCTGAATAGAGGGTGAGCTATTGAAGACTTTTTCTTCAGATGCTCTCTTTATAGAGATTTCTTAATAGACTCAAATTCATTTCAATTTATTTTTTCCTGGGCCTTCCTCATTCCACTTTGTGAGTGAAGGAAGTGAGCTCCTTAATTAATTCCTTGTTTTGTATCCAAGTTTATTGGATTGTCTGACAATTTGTTTTCTATTGGCCCTTCCATTCGGATATTTGTATCTTGAGTGTGAGACACACCTTTTTAATTGGCGACAAAAGAATAAAATAAAGTTATGAAAGGTCTTGGCCTTGTCAAACCGTTGTGTTTGGGGTTCGCAACTCGATACGTCCCCCTTTTTATTCGATGAAACCTTTATTTTGCGTGTTGTTCTCATTCAAAAGGCTCAAATTCTCATGAATGTGATTCGGCTTAAGAAGTAAAACTCTATCCTTCTTTTTTGTAGTCAATGCAATTAATTATTAAAAGAGGAATAAATCTTTATGGTTACATATTTTTAATCATAACAGAAAATTTATAAATGAGCAAATTGAAATTCCATATGCTCTACAGTCTAAAAATTCCAATTTGTAATCACTTTATTGATGAGGTCAATGGCATTGTCTTTTGAATTATGTTTTTATTATTTGCATGAATTGATTAGTTTAGTTTTTGCTTTAGGATGAAATTATCCAGTTTGCATCAAATATAATACTAATTCATAGTTTGATTTCCTGAGATAAAAATAGATCACGCATAAACATTTTAATAATGTAATAAAGATCATTGATTCTGCTGCACCCATTATCTTTAAATAGAAAAGTGAAGTGTACATACACGTTAGCAGCAAACTAATTAATTATGAATAAGGAACATCAAGTTGTAGTCTTTAATATAATTTAACAATAGAAATTAAAATACTTGTCTGAAATTAAAAGATGGAGAAGCATTAATAACTGAGTAAGGTCGTAGAAGTGAATTAGAGGAGTTTAACTTTTAAGAGTCGGTTGTTATGCTTGTTGTATATATCACAAGTATGAATACGGGCAAAAAATTATGCATTATTGTTCGACCACTTCAAATGACTGATCTTCAAACCCAAGTTCATCAGTTGTCAACACCATGTCCATGATCAAGTTTTCTGCGTTGTTATGGATAATAAGCTTCTCCATGGGTCAATTAAGACACCAAACATTGAGTATTTCTTCGTAAGGGTATTGAGGAGTAATTATAAAAATTAAAAGGATTGATTTCAGCAATGGTAAATCAAGGATTATTAAAAAACAAGTCATTGGGGAGACAATAAAAAAAAATTATCCCCAGGTCTTCATTTTTTAATAACCTGGATTAATTGAATTTGCACCAAACTTGTCCTGCAGGCCGTAGTTAACCAACCCATGTTTTTTATTATTATTATTACTATATTTGCAAGCCATTAAATTATACAAAGACAATAGAAATAATATTGCAACCTTTAAGATATAAAATTTATAAAAATACAACCCAAGTACAATACCTTATCAGTATCACTAAAGAAAACCGAATACATCACAAAATTCAACTCAATACAAGGGACACTAAATTAAACATAATATGTATGGATTAAGATGAACGAGTAAATCTTCATTAGGAATAGTAAAATATAACTGGAAGGCAGAAGAGTCGAAGATTTTCAAACGGACTCTTAACAATTATCAATAATGAGAGTCTAATAATATAATATTTGCCTCCGCTGTAGATGGAGTCCATTATTTTAATTTCTGCGGAAAGATACTCCCGAAGAAGGCCATGTGAAACTTTGTACGATGTAGAGGTGTCGACAAGCCAGTCCAGAAGATTGATCCTCACTTCAAAGCGACGTACACTCCACCATCCTTAACAAAAGGGCTTGGCAGTTGCAAAATAGCACGTCTCAACGACTGTCATTCAGAAAAAAGCCTCCTTGACCTACTAGAGACTTATTGGCACAATGAGAGGAAGTTGCCAACCTGTACCTCAGCCACTTTCGATGCATATCCGTGAAAGGGTAAGTGAGAGATTACTGTAGGATGTATATTTTTAATTTCCATTCCCAGACTGAGTCCTCTCAATCGTTTTCTGACAATATCCGATGGGATTACCTGACGAAGCTCTTCTTATGCACTTCTTTATGATCATTTCCAATGCGGATTACATCGAAGTTGAGGGTCTTAAGAGCTTATTTTTCTAATTTATTATTAAAATGGATTGACTCGTTGGATCCCAGAAGTGGTAGTACACTCTCGATGAATATGTAAGTAAATATTCATAGCTTATGTTCTCCCATGTTATGGTATAAACCTGAATTTATTCTCTAAAAAGACCCAAAATCAGTTTGTCGTGAACCAATTATTTACAATTTCTCTGGATTTATTCTTCATTTAATAGAAAAGAGTTGCTCACAGCTTATTTGTGTGAAGCCCATCAACGTTCAGAACACTTTTAAGGGCCAAAAAAAGTAAAAAATAAGAGCTGGCAAAAAAGTACATTGATGCTTTAACAACGCCATTTTATAAATACAAAAAAAAGTCTCAATTTATCAATTACACATAGCCAATAGGGATGTTTTTTGTGTGTGTGGGTGTCATGTCTACATCATAATTATTCACGAATAATTAATTATTTTAATTGTGAAGCGTCATTGAGTACTTCAGCATTTATATAAAATAAAATGTACAAATGGCGTCTTAAAGTAATGAGATAATTATCACAAGCAAAATGAGTAGGTATTTATAAACAACGACGAAAGGTTCATCTTGATTTATACGAGATCCAGAGGCCAAAAATCTTAATTTCATAGTTTGCAAAAATTAATTCATATATAAAGGGACCATGAGAGTGATTAATGGACGCCTAAAACCCTTGAAAATCTTCATAAATGTGTTTGATACGAATGAAGGGGGTGGTCAAAAGATAATACATTGCTACAGTCTAATATAATTAATTTGTTCACCTTAGTCACGGATTTCAAATGCTTCTATTTCTATGCAATAATATCTTTGTCTGGATTCCTCTTCCACACAACAAAATAGGTGTATGGTGTACAAAATTCAACCCACAGGAGAACCTTGATAAATTTATTTACTATTTGTTTAATTAGTAGTTTTATTTTTGTAAAAAGATGCAACTATTTTTTTTATTTTCGTATTGATAAATTTCATACCTACCCATAGTCGGTCAGAATAATTACCTCTTTATACGAGTTTTTGGACTACAATTAAAACACCTATATTAGGTAGGTAGGTGAACGAAAGTTAGAGGTTCGAAGGCCTTGTTCTAACCATAAACGGTGCCAGCTAGCGATACGCAGTTGTTTATTTTTACGACTCTAATTCTAAGGAGTTAGTCAATATATTTCCATTCTTCAGACATGTGCCTAGAAATTTGTGTTGTAACCTTATGAATTGGAAATCCTTTTAAATAAATGCCATATGCCAAACAAAAGAAAGACTCTACCGTCTGTCTTGTGTTTCGCTATCCTTTGGGATAATTTTGAATATTTTATTTCAAAGTTTCATGTATACATCTCCCATATTCAAGGGAGAAACGTTTTTAGCCCTTAAATTAGATGCATTTTTGAAGAAAAAAAAAAGGATTTGTGACTTAGTTTTTTCTTTGACTTTAAGGAAGCCAAGGTTGGGTGACTTTGTAAGGCCTTCAATGTATTTAAAGCTCAATTACGTTTTTTTTTTTGTTACTCTCTAATTATGTGATTAATCAATGGCGAGAATGAGTACATTATGTATATATATATGAGCCCACTATAATCATATTGACCTAATTGTTCAATAAATCATCAGGTAACTAAAGGGTTATATATGGATGTCACTGTTTGCAAGTTCATATTTACTTTTCTTTTCCAAATTATAGAAGTGAATGCATGTTTTTTCTTTAAAAAATTTTGTACTTGTCTTGGACTTTTTTTGTGGTATGAGTAGATTTTATTCTATGGATCAAAATTCGTAACAAGATACATTGAAGTATTGTATACACTTTCACGTAGGAGTATCATGTTTGAACAAGATGCTGAACGAGGATGATAGTTTCATCTAGTTGTAAGATTATTAGAAGGCGGTGGAACAGTAGAAGGAAGTGCTTACTTCATGTGAAAGATTTGTAAAGTAAGGGAGACGTTGCAAAATTTTCTCGAGAACTAAGAAATAAATGTCTATGTCCAATTTTTTTTTTAGGAATCAAGTTTTTAGATTCACTTTGGATAAGAAAAACATTTTCATTTGAATGAAGGTATTACTCTTATTTGACTGCATTAATTCGTTCCAAAATATTCATTACTCTATGTATAAATAGCTACCGATCCAGGCACATTTAAAATTCTACTAATTATATTATCAAGATCGCTTGGATGTTCTTCGTAATTTATACACTAATATGCCTCCATGTAAATATAAATGAACTCAATACGTTAGTAGTCATGACTTATTACAGGGAATACTTGAACTTAAAATCTTCTTGAAACTTTTTACATTTGCAACTACAAAATGACTTGTATGAATGAATTTTGTTAATTGTTGACTCATATATTACAACATATACTTTCAGTTTGAGATCCCATGTCTACTATACGGACTATATTATCTATAAAAGATATATGTTTTCATTTTCTAGTAGATTGGAGTTTCGCTACTTTTCTTTTCCCTTTAATTCCTTGAGCTAGGGAATCATAGTCTTGCCATCATATTGAATGACACTTGCAAAATATTGTTGAGGATCCCAGAAAAGGGGTTACGTTGATGATATTTGTAATTTTATCATACAAATTCAGGCAGTGCAGAACTGTTTTTTAGTGGTAAATTTTGATGGAGAGGTCCCCGTCACTTCCAAGCCGGACGCAATGTCTCATCCTTTCTCACATGAGTTAATGGATTTGGCAAAGTGAAACAATAGGAGACTGATGATACTGTAGGACCATGACCTTGAAGAGAGTTTATTATTGAGTTTGTGTACATACTTAATTGTCTCTTTCCTGAACATTGCTTTTGACTCTTTTTTCCCTAGCTGTAGCAATGGTGAATGCTTATATTATGAGGAATAGTTTGACAGAGTCGGTCATTTGAATGGAGTGTAATTATCTTTCAATCGCCTGTGAATTTATAACAATATTATAAACAAACTTGTCAGAGAAGTATATTAAAAGAAATGATATGAATGACATTCGAATGGGGGTTATAGGGGAAACTGAGAACAGTTGAAACATTTTACGTTCATAAAAATGGGGTTGCAATTAGATATTTCAAATTTGTACATAGGCAACTTACATACATATTTCACCTTAAAGTCATGGTAATTAAAAAAGTACTTATATAATGCATTTATTTCACATTTTGCATGGAAGTGTGAAATATGTCACAAATTTCATTGTAAATAAGATTTCAAGCATGATTGTACAATACATTCAAGTTGCAATATCAGTTCTGATGAATAAGATTATAATTGTTTGTAAGTGATTATTTTTTTCAGTGATAACTTCATTTTTTAACCTACTTGTTTATTTTTTATCTTTAAGGGTTCATTTTTCTGGTGTAGATATTAGAATAGCAAAAAAAAAAGACGTCAAACTTGAAAAACAAAAACGAAATTTATATTCAAATTCATGGGTTTGATCAAAATCAAAGGAACTTTGAAAACGATATTACAAAAACACAATAGTCATATAAAAAATAATTATATACCTCAAATATTCCGCAGTATCTCATGAAAAAATTAATGATCCGATTTTATATTTCTTAATAAAAGCAAGCATCATATTAGACCTCTTCAATGTTATCTCTCATAAAAAAAAACACACAGAAACAAGACGTGTCTAGGTTCACTTCAGAAACCCATTTTTTATCAAAAAATAAAACGAACTCATTTACCAATAGCAATGCCACTAGGTAAAAGATAGGAATACGACTTAGATTACTAAAATTATCCACAAAAAATTCCTATATTAATGTATGTACTTCAGAATTTGAGGTGGATGACTAAGAATGATGCTATCATATTGTCCAGACAATAGGAACACTGTTTGAGATATCCAATCACTATTCATAGAATTCCACTGTACTGCCCCAACCGTAACTGGAGGTCCTTTCTTTTATCACAGACTTTATCAACTGATCTGGTGATCAAGTCATTTGCTGTGAATATAGACTGTACAATTTTGAACTCGCTGTTGCTATCTATACCTTTTCAAGTTTAATATGGCAAGTTAAGCAAGTTCAATATAAAATAAATAATATAATTTTTTTAAGCCACAACATTTGTAGACTTGGGCCTTACAGCCCCATGTTCAATCCAATTGAGCATATCTGGTCAATTTTGAAAGCCTTTGTGAAAAAAGAATTAGCTATATAGAAAAATTGAGAATATTTGTAATGCTGAACGAAATGATGGCAGCATTTCGGAGCAAAGATCAAGAATAGCTTTGGAACAATTAATTGAAGAGAAACTAAAGTAAATTACCTCAACAATTTGTAGTAACTGTATTGCTAGCATCTAGAATCGTTTTGTATATACATAGATGTGATTAATTTTGTCCACATGAGATTCTAATAAATGAAATGAAAATTAACTTTTTAATAACTACATATATTTAATTTTGCATCTTTATTTATTTTTTTATCGTCATTAATTATAATAATTTATTATTATGTTAAATTTCCTGAATATTGTTTTTTATTATTTATTCCCATATTGAACTTGCTTGTTCCCACATTGAATTTGAAGTGTTTACTTTATCACTTAACATGTACCTCACATACATTTAGACAACTTTTTAGTTTTATAGTTTTAGGGTTTTTCTTCCAAAATCTGAAAAAAATTAGCATCAGGGTTCTTTGAAATATTGTCGTAGCCGAACTTACAATCAGGGCCGAGCATTTGTACACCATGATGAACTCTCTCTATTTTTTATTAACTTACAGCAAAATTACACAAACCAAGTTATCTTTTTAAAATAAAAGACTTCTATTTAATATTATTAAATAGTAATTCATTAAGGCTTACTTATTATAAAAACCTAAAGGCAGCCTTATAGATCTGTAAAAGGTTTCGATCCTAGAGAGTAAATTAAAAAAAAAAAAGTATATATCTATTGCCAAGTATTTGTCTTTTTATTGATTGTTACAGATATATAATTATTTAGAGTAAATATAAAGGTGTAGGTACTTGTTTAAAATTGATTTATTTGTACTAAAATTAATATTTTTTGAGAATTGAATAGCATACATATTAATTTTTTTTTTTTTTTGATTCTTCATAAAAACACATTTACCATAATCATAAACTTATCACAGAATATTTAAAAAATTTTCGTTAAATAACATTCTAAGACATTTGTTAATTTGTAATAATTTGTTAAGACTTTTTGCCTCTGCCACCTCTTCCACTTTTTGTGCCGCGTTTCTTTGAAGTAGCACGGGATTTACTCCTCGAACCAGTAGTAGTAGTAGTCTTGCCTTTGCCACCTCGCCCACGACCTCTTCCTCTTGATGTCCCTTTACCCCGACCCCTTCCTCTTGAAGTTGTTCTTCCTCGGGACGACGTAGCTTTACCCCGACCTCTACCTTTTGAAGTTGTTCCTCTTGATTTAGATGGCCCTTTACCCCTGGTTTTTGAAGCTACAGTTTTGCCTCTTCCACGAGCTCGGGATAGGGATCGACTTTTCCCTTCTACTTTTCTTCTTTTAGCTCCTCCGTCTACTGGCTCAGGTTTTTGTTGATGATGTGCTCCGCCATCCATCATGGGGAGATTATTCCTGAAGTTGGATAATTGTGAGAGATCTCGATGCATTAAAGGCCACGTTTTTTCCATTATCAATTCTTCGGTAAAATTTATATCCTCTCCTCCCGTCTCCATTTCATTTTCACGAAGATGGAATGAATGATCCTTCCCTTTACTTTCCATCAATACTGTATCTAATTTCAAAACTGTTTTTCAAAGTGGAAAAGGTTCTCGAGTAATATCTGTTCACTTCTAAAAATTAAATGACACTAAATCAATCAATTCCAAACTTTTTAATTTATATCTGAGTTTAAAAGGATTATAATTATTACAAATTGAGTATTTGATAATATTTAAAATGATTAAATTTATCATAATTTATAACTCCTGAGACTATTAATACTAGCAAGAGATAATGAAGTGATCGTATATTCAAAATAAAGGGTTTTTCTATTGGGATGATGTATTTTATTTATTTGGGACGACAAACTACATCATAAATTTAATTTTTTCTTTATATTTCTACTCACAAATAGCTTACAAATCATCATTGAGCGTGTCAACCTTGAGCAGCCTTTGCAAATTATCCAAATTTAATACCAAAATTCAAATTCGGTTGTGGGAACTTTAAGAGGCTTGCGCAAGTTGATGGTCCACGTTATCGTCATACCCGTCGATAATTGATCATCTAGGGAAAAAATTGAAATCGATATATTCATTGCATAATGTTCCAGTTCCATTTGAGACAAAGAAATGCACGTAGTAATGAAAATATTGCTGCAGCTTAGTGCATCGATCAAGAAGACCCGAATCAGTCTCTTACACGCCGTTCTAAAGAATTGAGCATTTCTGTGACCTCATTGTGACGTATTTTGTGCAAAAATCTTGGTTTACATCCATACAAAATCAAACTGACAGTAGAACTTAAGCCGCTTGACCATTTGAAGCGTCGACAATTCCTTATTTTGGCTAAAGAACAATTTGAAAATGACCCGGATTTTCATCAAATTTCATCTTCAACAACTAAGCTCATTTTTGGCTCAATGGATTTGTTAATAAACAAAATTTGCGTTATTGGTTGGGCAAAAACACACATGTGCTTCATGGGACACCATTGCATCCCGACAAAATTACCATTTGGTAATACTCCTTTTATGAGAAGGGATGAGTCTGGTAATGAGAATTAATTATAATCTAATAAAAAACCTAGTGAGGAATAGAGTGAGGGAGAAAGTTGTCATTATCGTTCCTCAGATTCTTCATTGAAAATCTGAATCTCTTTCTCCTAAAGTTAACACCACTTTGTCTCTTACTCTAAGAAAACTCTTTCATATATTTGAGTCCTTCCTTCTGTGTTCTTGAAGTACTACATACCAAACAAATCTCTCATCTCAATCACACTCATATTAATTCAATTTATAAGGAAGCGGAGTTCGTGCTGTACGGATATTAATGCATTTTGAAACCCTTACTCTCAAATTCCTTAAATATATTTTGAGTCTTTTCTGTCATTGGAGAAAAAGTGCCAGACGATTCTAAACTCTTTAGGATACAATGGTCCTCTTTTTTGGAATCCTTTATCTGCTATTTTACGATAAATACCACTATGGAACTGATACGTGATTATTTCAATAGAATTCTGTTGAAAGATCTGAATGTCATTGCAATTTCAAAACTTTGTGAGTTAGGAATCCTCATAATTTACTAAATTGCTTATATCCTTACCGGAGTATCACCCTTGTTAAGACCTTGTTATGTTTCCCATAAGAGTTTTTTTAGATTTTTTTATTAAGCTGTTTTATTTAAATCAACTATTGAAATTTGACAAAACATTAATATCGATCTTAACAACAATTGTTATTTAGTGTTCATTAACAATTAATGATCATAATTTATTAGAAATGAATTGTCTATGACAATTATAAAGCATATTAATATGACATAAACACTTAAAATTATGTTCTTACTGAACAATTGGGAATAGATCTACTTATGTACCTTGATGCCTTATTGATTTAGGCTTTTAATTTTGTTTTCATGTAGTTGTTTGTCTAATAGCATGGTAACTATTAATACATTGGTATATTTACTACGATCTACTCTTTCATGTATGTTTATCAATAATCAGTATAAGATGAAGCTTCGATCCCTGTCTCAAAGTTTCATATTCTTTGCCTTTTGCTAATATTTTAAAATAAGCAATTTTAAAAATATTTCCATTAAATCAATTTTCGTCTTAAATAAATGCTAGAAGGGCTGAAAGATCCTGCTAGCTATGTATTAATTGAAATCACAATAATTTCTTCGCTAATCGGATGAACCTACCTCAAAGTCACTGTAATCTAACTTTACATAAATATGTTTAATCTTTTTGACGAAATAGAAATATAATAATAAGATTAAAAATAAAAAGACTTTCCGTTTTTTTTCTTCTTCTTCCCTTTCCACATAATCACTTTTTCAATACTTAACTCAATTTTTTTTTATCAACTATAAATTATGGTATTTAGTTTTATTTCATTTTTTTTTCTTTCTCCTTACCATCATGTCCTGATTTATCGAATTCCGATTATTGTCAAATAAAAATAATACCATCTTTGCTCAGGTATTAATAGGTAAAGGGAAGTGAATGTTTGTGGTTATTGATTTCTATTTTACCTTTTATGTACGATAAAATTGAATAAAATAAATCCATAGGTCGTTAAAAGTAGGTTCCTAGCTACTAAACGTCAATGACAGACCTATATGTCTATTTCCAAACCTTTTAAGGAGCACCAAAAAAATCACTTTATTTAACTATTTAAGAATTATTTACATAATATAATATGTATATATATATACAGAGATGATATTAACCCTTTTCAACCCAGAGGACACGGGTGTCCCATAAATTCAAAATACGCTGATACGCTCCATTGTCCACCGATTTTTGTTTTCTTTTTTTTGTTTGATAGCTAAACTGCCAAGCTATTAGTCATAGTTGATAGATAATCATTAAAAAATTTGATTTGAATATCTTAAAGTTACGATTTTTACATTTGCAAAAAAATCATGTTATAACTTTTTCGTTTTGGAAGGAAATGACCTATTTGTTAATCAAATATTTGTTAATATATACTGAAAGAATTATAAATTTAAAATATCTTTTAGTTCTAACATCTTGTTTGAAAGCTGTGGGTCTCAGCTTTTGAATGTATTCCTTATTAATCCATTTCATATAATATTCAAGGAGTTATTTAAGTACAAAGGATTTGGCCAACTTTTGGGCCTACTCCGGCACCTTACACCCCCAGGAGTCCCTTTATATATAAAAAAAGACTGTAATCAACATTTTTTAATGCACAAAATGAGCATCCTTCTAGGCTTAAATTGAAGTTGAAGTTGGAAAATGGGCCAAAAATGTTCAAAAAGTAGGGTTCGATTTCTCAAAAACCTTAGGACTCTCTCTCTCAAAAAAAAAAGTTACAGATTTGAAATCAGCTTGCAAAACTGAATAACTTTTATTATACTTATATCCCTTAGGAATTTTTAAAGTTCAAATTTTGTGGACCAGTGTAATTAGTAAAGACCATTTTTGTATTTATACTTCACTTTATTTTTTTGACAAAGTTTCTCTGGCGATGAAAATCGTAAAATCGATTGAATAAAGTGAACTGCTGATTATATTAATTATATATATTTGCATAATTTAAATATACGAGTTGATTTTTCTCAGTATCTTTGTTGGATCCAGCCCCCTGTTAAGAACGTGGGATACAAAACATGAGAAATAGCTCTTAATTTAATACTTCTGTAACTTTTTGATTCGTGTAAATTTAACACTTACGGAGGACCTACATATGTTATATAGAAAAACTTTCCCACAAGCGTGAGTTCATATAGAAGAAGCTTGTATACCTATGAACATATAAATTTGTAACAACAACAATTACCCATTTTACATATAAAAAGTCACATAACAAAAGGAACAAAAAATAGATAAATATAAATCTTGCCAAAAAGGAGGAGGTTATGAGATAACTTAAAACATTTGGATCCGTCAACAACAATAAAGTAATATAATTCATAATTCATAGGGTGAACACTTTATCATGAGTTGACCTATTTGAAATACTAAAAATGACATCAAATGCGGTGCCAAGGAATGTTCAAATTATAATAATGATATTGATAAAAAAATCATAATTCCATTAGCAGCCCTTTTATTACCGTACAATTATTTAGTCTAATACTGCTACTAGCTTCTTGAAAAAAAATCTTATCAAAAACTGTGTATACAAAAACTTACAACAGTTTATTCAAATTATCTACATGATGTGTGATCTGTATTGTACCTCTCAGCCTTTGGAAAAAGGCTTAAAGGAAAAATGATAACAGCTTTGGAAAAAAAAGTACGTTAAAAGTACCAACTCCACAAAATCTCGCACGTGACATTTTGCATATTTTTTACATTCCTACTCATCAGTAAGTCTGGGCCTGTACTTGGACTTATTGAAGTTCAAGGTGGAGAAAAACTTCTCACACAAGTATGTGCTTCCAAAAAGGCTCGAGAAAGTTCAGGGAATCTGGATGTCTGCTCTCTCTAAAATAGCCCAAGCATGTCTGCTTCTCCACTCACCTCCCTGAATGAACGTAGCTTTGGCCACACTACATTAATCTTTCATATTATAATGGGTCGCAAATTATCATCTCGGGGGCCACGAGTCTGAGACCCCTGCTCTGAAGGAAAGAAGAAAAGAAGGTCCAAAATTAATGTGTTGTGCTCTGATTCAGTTGAAATTTTTGACCGGTTCGTGATAATTATATATATTTTTTACCATTCATTTAGATTTTTTGGATCGGCCCTATTAAAAAAAGTCGATCTCTATCAGCCTCAATCGACTACAACTTTGATCCAAATCAATGTGTTCAATTGTGATATCAAATGAGCTAACATGGCTTGTATGACATCACACGAAGTAGTTCATTATGATATGAGACCTTACATTTTTTGATCTAGAGTCAGAGATCAATTAAATAACGGTCAACAGTCTGAGATATATCCACGACCGAAATATCGGTGTAAATACATTTGTTGAAAATGGACTCATATCGAGTTTCAATACTACTTATTAGTTGACTACATACATGGACCTTTTTCTTAATTGCTAATTTAAACATGTTTACATATAAGTAAGATATTATTCGAGTTCAACTAATCAACGTTTTAAACACTACTATAGTACACAAATGGACAGCTGATATCGAGATATACATATATACTTTTAATTTTCATTTTGTGGAGTAAGCCTCTGCCTTAGTGATACGCATATCAGAATAATTTTATTAATATATATTAATAAGACCTATTTAAAGTTTTTACGAAATAAAAATTCGTGAAAAGAACGTGATTTTAGAAAATTAGTTTTTTTTTTCTCTTTATATAATAATAACACTATTATGTACATACTTATAAAAGATGTTCAAATAAACCGACAGTACAGCTATAAATTATATTTCATATCCATTTAAAATTGGCTTCCCCCTCTTTTATATACATATGTATATTGCCCATAAATTTCACACACCGCCCAAGAAAAAATAGGAACTTAGGTGTCTAAATTAACCATCAATAACTTTCTTTCTAGAGAGGATCTTTTAATATATTTAAAAAAAAATATATATATCCAATAAAAAGTTTTTTATTTGATCCTTTTTGTCAGTCAATTTTTGACAAATATTCAAATGACTTTTCTTCATAAATAAAAAGCATTTATATACGTATATTTACATAAATAGTAATTTAAGGGTCCTTTCCCCTTTTTTAAATGTGTATTTTATTAGGTCGTTCTATTCAACTGCTGCTCTTTATGGGTTGACTAAATGATTTATTTAAATAATTTAATTTCGTTTAATGTATTCAAATATGATGTAATAATAGGGGAGAAATCTGTGAGTTTATTTTTTATCACAATGGTGTCCTTAAAACATCATTAACGAAATTCTATTTATCTATTGGCAGCTGTAGATTTGTCTACTTCTATACCCACTAAATTAGTTGTTCTGAACCTATAAATATTTAACAAGTATTATTAGATCAATACCTATGAAATGAGACTTTCAGCTATATGGCAACAGATGCCGCTGCGAGTATTTTTAAACCATTCCAAATGTTTCATTTTTTTGTTTGTCATCTGCCAACAAAATCAGTTTTTCATTGTTTGTGAAGTTTCAATCAACAACAATGCATTTTTGTTCGTTCTTAAAAATGTCGAATTTTGATCCTTCAAACTACGATTTGCGGACTTCCTTGATTGTCTGTGTTCATTTATAGAAAAAGACTTCTGAAACACATCAAATGCTTGTAGAAGTTTACGGAGGATAGGATCAAAGCAGAGCACAGTTTTGTTTGCCCGACCACAACCCAAATATGTCGGCCAAACCAGATCGCTTCGGCCGCAAGGCAATGTTGTGTGCTTTCTGGGATCAGCATGGTATGTTTTGGTACCAGTTGTTAAAACCCGGTGAAACAGTTGACAATGCACGCTTCTAACGACAATTGGCCGATTTGAACAGTGCTATACGCCAAAAACGCCCAGAATATTCCGATCAGCGTCACCAAGTAATTTTTCTTGATGACAATGCACCGCCACATTCATGGAGACGTACGATTGAGAACCTTTGGTGCATGCAGCTTACTCATCTAAAAGGTCAGCGCTTCAATTCTCTCGCAGAAGGCAAAAATGGCTCGATGATTGGTTTGTGGTCAAAGACGGCCAATTCTTTTGACACAGGATTCACAAATTGCCAGAGAGATGTGGAAAATGTATCGCTAGCTATTGCTAGTATTTTGAAGATTAAATTTGTCAACATTTTTTATCAATAAATGTTAGAAATTGAAAAATAAAGTACCATTTCATAAGTATAGAACTGGTAAATGAAGATTAGTCCAACTGTTGGCCGGTAAAATTAGCTAACTACAATATATATAAATACGAGTCTCTTTTTCTTTCTCTTTTTGAATGAAAGGTTATGAAATGCGCTATTGTACTTTTTCCGAAAAATCAAGAATTAATTATGGTCAGTTGTGTTTTTTTATATATAGAGAGAGAAAGAGGTGAGGAAAAGTGTAAGAATCAATCCGCACTATCTTAACTAAAAGTTAATACTTAGTTTATATCTAAATTCTTATTGTAAGTGTATAAATGACTTTTTCTAAGTATGTATATTAAAATTTCATAGAAAAATATCAAGTATCAAAGATTTTGTAAAAATAAAAAATATATGTAAAATTGTAAAATTAATTTAGTTTAATAAATAAAATGTCTATAAGAAATACAATAGTAATCCAAAATTTTACTACTAATTAATTTATAGTTCTTCAGTATTTGCCAATATGATCTAATAGGGCTTAATACTTGGTAGCCCAATAGAGGGAATCATACATTTATAAGTGAAATGTTCAAAATTCAAGTTTACATACTTGTTCTGTAAAAATTCAAGTATTTACATACCTTATACCTGTATAAGTAATTAAAAAACTCCTAAAATCATTAATGGACACGAAACCTCCTTCTACTCCATGAAGTTAACATAAAACTGGGCGTTTTATATGTATGTAGACCTACATATACATTACAAAAACTTGGTAATGAAGACATCAATTCAATAAAGAGTGAAAACTATTAACCTTGTTTAGCTCCATGGATACAAATTAGACGGCTCCTTAATTGAAATGCACTTCCTTCTTAATGGATTTTAGGCCATTTGTTGTTGTAGCCATCAAACATTTATATACACATGCAATCTCAAATGTTAGTATATCCAAAAATGACCTTTTTTTTTTTGCTTGCAAAAAAGATGTTAGTGATTTTCATCTACAAAGTAATTTGTTTTTTTTAAACCTCTATTTTTATTATTATTTTATTTCATGTCAAAAAAATGTATTTTTAAAAGATTCTCCCTTCAAAATAGAACAAAGAGATACAAATGTTTCTTATTTAAATTTAATGAACTTAAATAGCCTAAAATTGAAATAAAAAAATCGATGAAAATAAAGTCGTTACCCCATTATTAACTTCTTTGAATAACAGGGTAACTTAATGTATAAATTTGGGGTTCAAAGTAACGGGTATATAGCATTAACAAGAATTGGATGTCATAAATTGTTTTATGATTTATAAAGATGCATATATTCCTACTCATATTTAAGGAGAATTTAGTCCAATGGTTAGTTAAAGTGATGTAATTATTGGCTATTTACCCTAAAGATATTAAACATACTTAATTCTTCCATCCAAAAAAAAAAATGTTGAAAGATACCAATAAGTTAAATGTTATGTGGACAGAATGAAATGCAGAACTATATAGAATGAAAGTGATTGACTCTAAAAATGAAAATATGAATAAAAGACCTTTATTGTATAAAACAATCTATCTCAGTCTCAAAACAAAGTAGTTTTTATTTTTATTTTCAATAATTACTTTTGTTGCTATTTCAATTGTCATAGGATATATTTGATGGATGTTATGAAAATATCGTGACAAAACAATTATAATTTTCAAATTTCAGATAGCTTCGGAATGAGGTAACCTCTGGAACCTGTTGAACATAAAAAGGAACTAACAAATAAAATAAATTGCCAGCTAATGTCCAAAATGTACATTTTTCATAAACACATCGGCCCTATTACCATTTAGAGACAAGGTTGCTTTGGGGTCTTGCTCATCACAAAAAGATGAGGACAATCAAAGAGTTGAGTTGAATACAGGATTTGAGATCGATACGATAGCAAGACCTTTGTAAATTGATCTCAGGAACACGATCGATCGTGAAAAGGCATAATTATTTACAATCTTTGTGAGGCCTGCTGAACAGAAAGATATCTATATTTAGATAATTTTTAATATCAAAGTCAATTATAATTAGGGATTGACCGAGATATTGGTGTGTCGATTTAAGACAGTTGTAGATGAATTGGAAATCAGCTGAAGCTGGCAATTATTACCGATACAATTAAAAAAGGAAATAGACATATTTTTTTTTCATAAAAAATGTGATTCAAAATGATTAATAAATGCATCATTGAAATCCCAAACATGGCCATTTTTGCATGGTTTATGACCCTTAATTAATATTTTCAATTCTTTTAACCAATGTAATTTAAGGTATGACACATTTCTTTTTATTTAACATTATGGTGTGGTTGTATTTGGACTTTAGTTCTGTTATTTATACTGGGACACCCCAGAGATGAATATGAAATAAACTCCTCAAAAATTGATATGAGTCTCAGAAAATCCATATTGGTATAGCCCTAATAATACTAATAACCATATGACTAAATAACCCTTTTTACTGCCTTTAAAATATTTATTTGCTATGTATAAAAAGGGCCAGGTTTTATAAGTGGATTTTTTTTTGCTTTCAAATCCCGGGATGTACTTAAATTACTTACTTATAGACCTCATATTTTTAATTACAATTTGATAAAACAAAGGGCGTTATCACATTATACATACATATTGTGTTTATGTGTATATATATATATATATATATATATATACATATATCAACAACATATATGATGATAGTATTACGTACAAATACAATATGCTAGAGCATATTTAATGAACTCAATACACGATTTCAATTTGATTCAAGATGTTCTATTAAATAATGAAAAGAAAAGTTTTAGGAATATATTTATATATGTATATATATACATATACCAAAGATATTACATAAGTATAATAATATAAATGAAAAATCGGAAAAATGAAATGCCTTCCTTTTTAAAATAATACAAACGTGATATTATTTAAATAATAATAAGTAATATGAAGCATGATGATGGAATGACATGTTGGATACGATTCCCTTCTGGAGGAGTATGTTTGTACTTAGGTTACATGTGTATCTGAAATATACGTATTATTAAGAACATCTTTTATGTATAAAGGTTCATAAAATTCGTATTCAGGGCGATGAAAAATGTTAACGCAGTGGGATATTTTTTTTTTTTTTTAGATTTCATACCTTATTGATGTGCTACTTTTTATATACATATTATGTACTTTTGATTAAGTTCATAAGCGGAGCTATTTCCATGTTCAATTCCAAATCCATTTATGAATATAATTATAAAAAAATGGGAACGAAAAGAAATTGACTGACTCACGGGTTACGGTATTTTTTTTTTAAATTGTAACCATATAGAGTCATTTTCTCATCAACAAATCACTTATTATTATCATTCTACAACACCTTTTGACTCGTTGGTAGAATATTTACTATGTGTGACCATGTTTTTAAGCTAAAGAAATGAATCAAAAAGTCTCCCATCATAAAAAAAATGACATTTTTCTCACCCTCTTGCATATACATATTTTAGAATCTTTCTTTATACATTGTACTTGGCAAAAAAAAAATTTCATCCCACAACCTTTCCTCAAATTAAAAAAATAAGCCTGAAATAACAATATGGAATCCAGTCAATTACGTCAGTACATTTTTGTTATAGAGATATTCAAAGCTACACAAATTTTGTTAAGCTTTTAATTTTTTTACTCTTACCACTTTTAAAAGCTGTGAGATTTCATTTACAGCACTTATATGGGGCAAAAATAAAAAAAACCCAACTAACAACAGTGTTAAGAGAGTTGGTTGATATTTTTGGGGATATCTTTGTCACATACCCAGAGAGTTCAGACTATTTTTACCTTGGTTTTTAAACTATCCAATAAAAACTATTAAATACATTTTGTTTCATTTAAAGTGATATATATATATATATCCCAATACAGGTATGTGGCTTAAATGTTTGACCTGTGAACATTGGAAAATACAGCATACCATTTGACTAAGCTATTTTAACCACTCTCAAATAGTGTAAAAATCAATTCATTGCATAGATATATACAGGGTGTCCCAAAGAAAATGTATACACACATCAAAAATAATTATAAGCATGGTGCTTATGTAATTATAATTTTATTATTTCAAAAGTGTAATGATAGTTGTAAAAAGATAATAGATTAACTGTTTGTGTTGTTGTTTTTTCAGGCTCAACTCCTCAAGACAGGAATGATAGTCAGACTTAACATTGAAGAAAGAAAGTTCATTTCTAAAATACTACTGGAGGTGTGAAAATGCAATTGACGTGCAAAGACAATTTAGAAGGGAATTTCAAAGAGAACCTCCAACATGAGTTACGATTTTTTGAATTAGAGTTATGTTTGAAGCTGATGGAACTGTTCAGAACGTTCATAAACAGCGTTCCGACCAAGACCAAGAACATCATCAAATTCTACAAAGGAAGAAAGTGTTCTGGAAAGTTTTCAATGAAGTCCGAGAAATTCTGTACGACAGGCTTGCCTGTAGATTGGAATTTCGAAATCATCTGTCAATAGCATTATGCAACGTTGTCATTGGGTAAGTTATATTCCAAGATTAGTCCATGCTCTCAATGACAATGATCCAACCGAAGAGTACATTATTGCGTGTAGTATTTACAACAATGTGAGGAAAATGCAGACTTTTCAACCAAGATTGTGTGGAGTGACGAGGTCAAGTTCAAGTTAAATGGTTCTACTAACCGCCTTAATTGTACGCATTAGGGATCTGAGAATCCACATGTTACTGTCGACCGTCATGTCAATTTACCAGGAATTACTATATGTATAGTGTGGTCTATCATCAAGAGGATTAATTGGACCATTCTGGATCAAAGTGGGCGCACGTTTAAGAACAAGCAGTGAAAAAACAGATGAATGATACACTTTTGAAATAATAAAACTATAATTAACCACCGCGTTTACAAGTATTTTTAATGTGTGTACATTTTTTTGGGACACCCCCCTGTATATCTATTATATAATTCGGGTAATTGGTTCATTGGACAAATCAGATCGTTAGGTTTGTAGCATTGAATTACGCCTTGTGCCTCAAATATTTCAGACCCCAGCAGTCTCGTATATCCATGGAATCAATTGCCTGACCTTTCAATGAGGATATTAATACTGATTCGTCTGCATTCAGAACATATTTAAGAGGAGTAACATTGGGAGTATGACCTTATAAAGAAATGAGAGTCATATCGTTGATTGCAATGAACTGATCTTTATATATGTACATACATATAGATAATGAAAACTGCACGCTTATGGCATTGATATAATTAAGTTTGCAAATTAAAAACTACACGGTTTCCTATATTATGTACCTTTGTGATGAATACATTTGCGTAATAATTACAATTTAATCCCAAGATTTTTTAAGAAAAAACAATGGACTTGCGTTAACATTAAGAGACATCATCGTCATTAAGGAAAGAGCACAAATTTGCAGAGATTACGTATATATATTATAAACATGTTTCATATCCACGCCTCACAGCATGAGGTTCAAACAATGAATCCCAAAACACTTTTTTTAAAAAAAAGATCCCTCGACGACAAGGAATTAGGATCTCAGGATCAATTAATTACTAAAATAAATGATCTTTTGAAATTACCTATGAGTCGATCAATATACATATTTCATGGAATGCTCATGATCCTTGACTCATTTTCATTCGTATATATATATATATATATACATACTGTGAATCAACATTCAAAAGGTAGGTTCGTAATGCATTTTAGAGAGTTCTTTGTGATTTTTATGAATGAACTCTAATCAAATTACTCCGTTCTCCTTTGCAGATGCTTCTAATGATATGATGTTGGCAATCTTATAGGAAAATAAAAAACTTGGTTCAGTATATCTAGACACAAGTCATTAAAATATGTACTAAATTACCCCCTCTATAAAAGGGGGTGGCAATATAATCATATCAAATAAAAAAAACATTATATTTTTCTTAATAGCAGGGCACAAATAAATAGCATTCAAAAAAAAAAATATATATATATATATGTGCTCAAATTTTCAACGTCTGTGTTGTTCTTGTAAGTTTACAAAAAAATATTTAGACATCATTTCAAGGACTCTTAATTTTTTGAGCAATGCAATGTTACTTTTACTATATAAAATTGGCTCTGTATTTTTATTTTTATTTTTTGTTAGGTCTTCATTCACTCAATTAAAGTAACAAAAATACATATTTTTCCTGATGAATTTTACATACTTACGGTCAAATCAGGATAATTAAAAATGAATTAAAAAAAAAAAGAAGAATAATTTTTATAAAATGAAAATTGTTAAAGTGTAGGAAATTTTAATAATTTTAGGGACAATACTATTTTATATGCTCTTTATTATACCTTTTCAAGTTCAATATGGGAATAAATAATAAAAAACAATATTTAGGAAATTTAACATAATAATAAATTTTATAATGAATAAAAAGAAAAAAATAAATATGGATGCAAAATTAATTAAATATAATTATTAAAAAGTCAATTTTCATTTCATTTATTAGAATCTCATGTGGACAAAATTAATCACATCTACAAAACGATTCTGGATACTATCAATACAATTATTACAAATCGTTGAGGTAATTTCATTTAGTCCTTATTCAATTAATTGTTCAAGAGCTGTTCTTGATCTTTGCTCCGAAATGTTTAAATCATTTCCTTCAGCATTACAAATATTCTCAATTTTTCTATATAGCCAATTCTCTTTTCATGAAGGCTTTCAAATTGACCAAATATGCTCAATTGGATTGAGCATAGGACTGTAAGGCCCAAGTATCAGGGGCGTACTGGCCCGGCGGTCAACCGGTCAATGACCGGTGCGCCCCTCTGAAATCTTTACTAGGCGCCCCTTCGGTTTAGTATAATGCGCCTTTATCGTACGCATATTTTTCTTTTCATCACAAAAGTTTGCGCTCAAGTTTCAAGAAAAATCAATTGCTCATATCCAAGTGGGTGATAAAAGGAAAAATTATATACAGTGGCGCCCCTCATTTACTCTTTGCCCGGTGGAAATTTTCGCCCCAGTACGCCCCTGCCAAGTATTAAAATTTTGTGCCTTGAAAACTCTTCTTCATTAAAAACATCTTCAATCCTGGAGTGGGCTGGATCATTATCAATACCAAGTACTACTGGCCCTCCATATACATCCTTTGCTTTTCTTAAGCATTCAACCACCCACTCACTCCATTGCTGTATCCTTTTTGAAAGTTCCTCATTTCACCTCATGATAAACAAGCTCCTTAAGAGGCTGTAATACTCTTATATTTAAAATGATTACAAAACAAATTATCTACAAATCGCTTATTAGTTGTATGTTTTAATGGTTTAATTACTTAAAATAGTGTCGTTTGTTGGTAATTTCTTTAATTATATTATAGAACACATATATTTCCCTTCCTTCTTTCCCTCTCTCCCTTCACCACTGCTTTTCTTAAACCTATTTATAGTTAAAAATGAGTTCCAAGAACAGGACGAATTCGTAAATCACTCGATAAATGAATAGCTCCCCGATTTATTTTATGGTTTCTTTATTTTCATTCACCCCTTTTTTTCATTCTCCCTTTTCTTTGTTGTGTACATTTTTTTTCAATGGACCAATTTTATGTAAATTGAATTGATTTGAATCACAGAATACAATATAATACATACATTTACAAAATCCTGTATCCCTCTAAACAAATTGTCAACATCTTTATTTTCCATTCTTTACATATATATATTGTATATACATTAGGATATACAAACAATCGTATATATTATGAACTTAACATTCATAAGGACTCTAAAATATTTGTATGGTTTTAAATCCATTACATTTATCTTGAATGCCTGCCAAAACAAATTGGTTCTTACTTTAAAATAACATTAATGTTTATTCAAATGAAAAAAAAATTGTTTAAGGGATGATTTGTTCATTGAAATATAAATTTTTAAAGCAGTTCACTGGGAGTATCACTTGCTTATAAGTAAAACGTTCTTTGCCTACAATTTAAAAAAAAATAAACAATAAAGAACGAGAGTAAAGAATGTGGTCAAGATAAAAGTCACTCTGGATTTCATATTTCCTCTTCTAAATAAAAAAAAAGTACAATTTTTTCCTCTTAGTTTCAACTACATATGTCTTGGCTCCTTGAAACCTTGTCTTGATCTCGGGTAAAGTGACTATAACACCAACATATTTCTTTAGAGTATGATGAAAAACAAAAATCATATTTGTAAAATATCAGGTATCTGATAGAAGTGTAAAAAGAGGCATGAGGTTCCTTATTACCTAATAATAATTGGTAATTGAAAAAAAAAATCAATCTGAGTCTGAGATTTCCAGAAAAGGTACAGATGAGTGTGTTCACCCAGAATTTTCCTTTGAAATACTAGACTCTTTCAAATCCGTAAGGTATCAGAAAGTATTTTTATCTGCTGAAGGTTATGTTTTGTGAGGTCAAAGTGACGACCATACTAACCTAATTTGATTTTATAAAAGGATTGTAAGAAATTATGGGACACTGGTGTCCCTCTGGGTGGTGTGAAGGGAATTTTATCATTCTTAAAAGTGCACAGTTTATCAGGTCTTTTTTCGTATTCCTTATATCTTTAGTTACATTTATTCTTTATTCTTATATTTTACTTGATACAAAAAAAAAAAAAAAATTGGAAAATCTTAAATAACATGTGATACTTATATCACATGTTATGTACATTTTACATAACATGTAATACATTAATATATGGTCCACTCTTTTCCGTGCTATCTTTTTTTGTACCAAAGTTGCCAAAACCGGCGGCCGGCAACCTTTAGAACTCTATGAAAAACTATGTTTATGTATTACATTAAATGATTGTATTATTTTTACTGATCACATGTTGCTCTGACTACTGGCCTATGCTACGAAATTCAATGATTTTTAAGCTTTCATGTCCATACACTGAAAGAAGAAAAGAATCTTTACTTATATTTGAGTTATTTGAGTACAAAAAGGTTTGAAAATGAAGAGTCAATATTCCATGTTTTTTTTTAAAGCATTCCTTGGCTATGAGTAGGGTCATCTGACAGTGTACAATTTGATAAAATTCGACAAACAAAGTTTGAAAAATAACTGGTAACACTCGATAAAAATATTTAAGGATTTGATAATGACTTGAACTTGCGAGATAAAACTTGAGACGTGACTCGAGGCTGATCTCAAAACAATGTTCTATTTTCACTACTTCTGAAGTGACTTGAAATGGCGCAGCTCTGGCTTAGACCCAAGGACGTCTCTGGGCATTTGACCAGTTGGTTGTATAATAATCTAATATTCGTCTCTCAGAGACTGTCAGTGAATCTTTTGATGACCTAAAAAGGTATTGCTCATAAGAGACTTTGTAAGTAGTTGTCATTCTTTGTAGAAGTAACAATTGCAAAGCCTTAACTGGAAATTTGTACATAAGGATATCTAAAAAAAAAAGACAAAAAGAAGGATTCCCGTGCCATAAAAACAAATTCAAGTGACTCCATATTTCATAGCAATGATGACTTCACCTCACTTAAACAAAACGGTGGTCTCAAAATATTTTTCTTTATGTGCACATATATATATAGCCATGTTTGTACATATACCTATAAATACGTACGAACAAATCTAGGGACCTCGTGATTATTTATTTATGGTAAAAAGAACATTACTTTTTTGTCAAGAAGGAAGCTGATAAGCATATCTCTATAAAAATATAATTCCTTACTCTGTTAATAAATAACTTTAGGTATAAATGTCTTACTTATCTGGTCAAAAAATCACGAGATTACAATAAAATATTCAATTTTTCATGAGTGCCCAGGTACATTTATTCAAAATGTAGATGATGTTTCGTCCAAAGGAATACGTCTAGCAGTTGTATGTATATCATGCCCAAGATCAAATATTTCCCTTTTCATCTAATTGTCCATATCTGTCCAAAATATGGGACTCCTATGTTGAATACCTCCTTCAGATACTTAATTGAGCAAGACGGAGTGAATCTTGACTCTGGTTTAAAATATGTTTTGATGCAAAATCATCTGTTCATTATTAAAATCTGAAGAGTTGAAGGTATGAACAAAATACACTGTTGTGATTTTTGAAGTGAACGCCTTGTTTTTTAAATACATTAATTTCATATGCGAGATATTCTTGTAAAGAGATATGGTAGTAACGGTGTTCGTAACACCTTTCCTTTTTTCAGTAATAGGGTGACTTATTTGATTAATTACCCATTTGTTATATCGCCGTTTTGCAAAAAAGATAAATAATAATATTAATAATATTTTCATCAGTTTTATCACTACTGATTGTCTACTATGTTATACATTTATAAACAGTCTTTGCTTTGTAAATAATACATTTTTAATTTAGTGTATGCAAATTCAGAAAGATCTGAATTCAAATTCATTTTGCAGTTTTACTTTGTTTTTTTATTGAGTCAAAATTAGGATTCATTTAATTAAAGTAAAGGGCTCGTTACTATTACGAATTTCTAATTGTTTTTATTGAGGAACGGTGTTACTGTTTAGATACGTAACTAGTAAAGAGTAATTGATTACTTTTTAGAAGTAACGTGGCTAACCAATCAACCCTGCATGTGAACTAAAACTGACCCATAACTTCCTTCTTAAAAATAAACATAATATAATTCGATGACATCATGGTAAGAAGATGAATAGTTATCATTTATCACATCAATGTTGCATACTAAAATAAGATGGGTTGTGTTGTATACGCGACTACCTTTTCTCTAGACCAAGAATAGTCCAAGACAAGGAGAGACTAAGATTTCGGGAAGTGGGGGTTTAGATCCAAACAAGATCCGAATTTTTAGAAGTCGTAAACGTTATAAAAACAATTTCTGATTTAGGACATCAAATTTTATGTGTGATAATTTTACCGACTTGTTCATCGCCTTAACTGTTTGGCCTGTAGGTCTTAAATAAAGAAAACATAATATATAGTTAATTTCAAAAGAAATGGAGTCCACAATTACACTGATAAACAGTCAAAAATCCTAAGGGTTATAAGTATAATAAATGTTATTCAATTTTGCACACTGATTTCAAATATGTATTTCTTTTTATTTTCAAGAGTCCGACGGTTTTTGAGAAATCTGACACTACTTTTTGAGCTTTTGTGGCTAATTTCCCAACTTCCATTTAAGCCAAGAAGGATACTCATTTTGAGCATTAAAAAATAATGATTCCCTAATGTTTTTAATGCAGATTCCATTTTCAGTCTTTGTTTTGACCTAAAGGGACTCCTGAGGAGTAGGTCCAAAAGTCGGCCAAAACGTTTGTACCTAAATAACCCCTTGAATATTAGGCTTAAATTGAAGTTGAAAAATGGGCCAAATTAGCTCAAAAAGTAGGGTCCGATTTCTCAAAAACCGTCGGACTCTTGAAAAATAAAATTACAGATTTGAAATCAACGTGAAAAACTGGATAACTTTTATTATACTTACACCCCCCTTTTTTTGTAAGTTCAAATTTGTTGACCAGTGTTATCCAATACAGAAGATTCGTGAAGAATTCGTAAAGGTCCATTACAAACCTCTTTTGTAAAAAAAAATCCAGTTTTCTATATGACTTTCCAAAAGAAATCCAAATACGATAGTTACCTAACTATAAACGTATTATATTATTCCACAATAAGTGAAACATTTTGGCAAGATGGATTGATATTATGGAATTAGGATGTAAAAGAATATATACATTTCGTGTCACATATGTTTCTACATATTTTTGAAAAAAGAAGAACTATAGTTTAACAAAAAAGTTTAATATTAAACATAATATACCTATTTTTTTCAGTAATGATTTAAGTTGAAAGAGAACAAATACTTACAAGGTTGATAAGGCAATATAGATCAATAGTGTCAGGTGATGGAATATGTGACGTTTCCTTATATGTTATATAAAAAACTCATTAAGAGTCATATTTGATATGTTAACATGTCAATTGATGTGTTGAAAGTATTGTGTAGTATTATGTTTGGGAAATGTCAAGATCCGCTTCGAGAGGTCTTAATTTAATTTAATATGTTTTAATGATTCCTTCAAAATAACAATAGGTAGCAGATGAAATTTTTATCATTAACATTCTTCCCCTGAGGTAAACGCGATGCCCTAATGAAAATTAAAGTTAATAACGAAATAAATATTAATTAACAACACTAATGGATCAATGTAAACAGGTGATGATCTTAACGAATAGAAATTCACAAATGAAATTCCCTCCCTCAAGGAAGATATGTACACATAACAATATAAATCATAGATAAAATGAATATATATGTGTCAAGTCAAGATAGATTTGTATTAATAGGTTATTTCGATTAATTAAATAATGACTCCAATAATTGCAACTGTATTATAGGGGAAAAATGCCGGCCACAATCAAGAATAAAAAACATCTGGTATTTGTGAGTATATAGTTACTACTACTATGATTCATGGATTAAATTGATTCTTAATAGTTTTACAACAGATGATGAATTGGTTTTAGCCAACTGCAACTACATAAATCGCTGGGGCTATGAAAAATATGGACGTTCTTTCAAGACCAACTCGGCTTCATGTGTAGTCGACACATTTATCCCCGATTGCTCTATTATATAGATAACAATCCTTAGTTTTTCGATTTAAAGTGACATTTTAGCAAAAAAATACCGTCGTTATTGGTCGTTATATTTATGAAGTAAAAAAACTTAAAAGGGGGTTTTCTCCTTTTCAATATTTGAAAACAAATTTGCTTTCTTCTAGACTTGACACAAATACACATTGCTCGGTATAATACCTCAGATTATGAGATACTTAATTTGCACTTCTTTTGGATAACCCTGATCGTTTTCAAATTGGATAATAGCGAATGATGTTTTTCATTGGTTCTAAGTAGGGTTACTCTGTACTCATTTAATTTAGGGGCACTGGAACCAAATCATAAGTAGGGAGATACAGTTTGTCAAGAACGACCTTACATATTAATGACAAAATAATCACACAACTTCTTATTGTTATTATTTTTCAACCCTAACCTCCTCTTCCTTTGCCCAATATTTAAATATTACATGAAGTCAACATAAAGGAAGTTGAGAACATATTGAAGTTGATTCAATTGCGATAAAGCTTATAACAATATATGCTATGCAAATGATGCAGCATGTGCATCGACAAAAAATAATGTCCTACGAAGCACCAAAATGAGGTTTTTTTGTTTTATTTATAAAAGACAATTTTCATTCTAAAGCAAGTTGAGATGTCTCATATTTTTATAAAAGGAGTTGTCATACTTAAATGCCTCTTAACAAGATGATTTAAAAGTGTACAACTATTTGAACAAGTATAAATTTACTATTTTAATTAACCATTTCACAATTTTATTTACTATTTTAATTAACCATTTCACAATTTTATTTACTATTTCATCCCAGAACTTCCCTGGATCTCGAAATTTAGAAATCTCTAAACTCCCAGGTCTTGTTATGGAACAATTTCCCGGAAAATGAGAAACCCCTAGTTGTATGTTCCCTTGTTTTTGTTTCTTTGCCACTCAAATAAGGGCAACACATCACTAGTAATGATGTAGGTATTTCCTTATTTCGACACCTCAAAGTCTTGGGCTTGTCTAAAGTCTAAATGAATCATGGTAGAACTACTAAAAAAACAACTGCTATAGACTGAAGTAGTAGCGTGCAGAAGGATTTCAGCTGATTTCGTAATCCTTCTGTGCACTACTACTTTAGTAGCTCTACCGTGAGTTTTTGATTTCTAGTGGATTTTTGATCTAAACTAAATGAAAATTTACACATTTAGATGGACGATTTCTTCTTAATTAAAGGATTCTTATGGAGCACTTGCTCTCAGCTTTTTAATGCATTCCTTATTAATCCATGTCATGTAATATTCAAGGAGTTATTTAAATACAAAGGATTTGACCGACTTTTGTGCCTACTCCAGTCCCCTACGCCACAAAGAGTCCCTTTAGGTCAAAACAAAGACTGGAAATGAAATTTGCATTAAATACACTAGCGAATCAACATTTTTTAATGCATAAAACGAGTATCCTTCTAGGCTTTAATGGAAGTTGAAAATTGGCCAAATTAGCTCAAAAAGTAGGGTCCAATTTCTCAAAAACCGTCGGACTCTCGAAATTTTTTATTTATAGATTTGAAATTAGCGTAAAAAACTGTATAACTTTTATTATAGTTACACCCCTTAGGTTTTTTGAAAGTTCAAATTTGTTGACCTATGTAATCTGTCGATTAAAAATCAATATTATTACTCCAATAAAGTAAAATTGAAGTAATTTAAAATAAGGAAAGTAATAATATTTACTTTTATATCTAAGCAATAAGTAATATAATACAACGATATTACTTTTCAATTGAAATATACATTTAAATAGATAAATTCTAATTATTTATTATTATATGAACTTTTATAAGGAACTAACACAACCTCTGCAATCAATTCAATATCAATAATCACTTCAAAAGACATTCGAATGAAAAATGATCACGTGGAATCCCTGCTCTAATTGATGATTTACTTACAGAGCAATCCCATTCTTTAGACAATTAAAAAAAAAAAAAAAAGGTTCAACTGACCTTTGATCTATTACGAAGGCGGAATTTTAAATGTACCTATGTATCCAGACGTATCATTTATCATTCTTACAACCTGAACTCTCCTTAAGGGTTGTTAAAGTAACTATATAGTTGAGATTGTACCCATGAGCTCCATTTCAGTCCTTGGATTACTCCCATGAATACAAAGATTGATGTATTAGTTATTCATAAATTAATGTCTATATATTCTGTGAATAATTTATTTATCTTATCAAAAACTATAGTAAGAAAGAGCTGGAAGCGCTTTATATTCTTAATTATATCATTATTTATCAATGCTACTAAATAACAATCATTATTTTTATGCCCCCCTTAATAATAATTAATTAATTTTAAATACGTAAATGTACTTCCCACCCCTCGAGTTACTATCTGAAAGACAATTAAATCAACTTAAATTTGATTTTCTCTCTCAAAGGAAACCGTTGCTACTAGTATCAAGCATACATATTAAAATCATAAATTTTAATTATACTCAATGATGAAATATTAATCAAAAAAGATAATTAAAGGATGTTAATTGCTCATTTATTATCATTTAATGACTCTCGATAGAGTTGGACTTGAATTGGTTGCTATAAATGAGTCAAATTCTTTTAACATCATATATTATTTTATAAATTTTCATCTAAGTAATGTTTTAAAATATAAGGAGAAAGGGTCGTGGATTTGTTATTGTACATAAAATGTATGTAATTCAGAGAATAGGGCTTAAAAAAGGGTTTTAGAGCATGGAGTGTATGTTGTTTTAATGTACCGGGTCAAGACTTTGCATTAAGCTAATTAAAAATGTAAAAAATAGCCAACTTACGTTTGAGGGAGTATATTTATTCACTCTGTAATTATTTTACTATGTATATGATTTTTAGTAAAATTAATTTTGAATCAAACTGCTTGTGCATTGATATGTTGTCAAAAATTGAGAAGCAATCCCATGCAGGATTTTTTCTCGATTGATGTATTAGTAGTGCTCCCTTTAGGGACATTGGGATTTTTAATGTCATTTATTCCTCCAAATCTGGTTTTAAATTTATTTATTTTTTTACATCCGTCAAAATAAGTTGATTTAATCTGCAAAACCACTTATTTTGTAATATTATTTTTATTAAAACTCTTTAAATTTGAATACAAAAGTCGTGGGCTCTGATTTCTTCATCTCTGTTTTAGAGAGAGAGAGAGAGAGTTTGCTGCCAATATTTTAAGATATCCAAAAATATAATCATTGAAACACGCGAGACAGGCGTAATTTTAATTTGCGGGTACTTTCATGTTATTTAAATATATTCTCTCCTTCTGGGATCTAGGGGTCCAACGACAACACTCTGTATTTGTACTACAGACCGCCAGTTTAGTAGCCTAGGAACTGTTGTATTTTACATATTTTAATCTTAATACAAATTTTCCTCGGATTTTATTCTTTTGGTAATTGTACGTTTTTGTAGAAGTATTTTATATTTTAATATAAATATATCCTCCGAAATGATGAATTGCAAATCCATACCTCAATAATTGTCAACCTTGAAAGCAAAGCAACAAAAATTAATCAAGTACCTAAAGTACAATTTGTTTGTAAAACAAATCACTTGTTTGCTTAGTCAACCGTAAATGTGCCATAGAAAAACATGGTAGAGATTTATTTTTTTACTACTTTTCTTAAAGAAGTATTATTTTAAGACGATTAAAAAATAAATAAATGGACAATGCAATGCAGGTCCGACAAAAGGTAACATCACATATTGTCAAGTACGATAATCATAGCAAAAGGTCAAAAAACATCGTTATTTTGTCATTACTGTGAATGGTTCAAATAATAATAGTTATTATTATCATTTGTCTCATAGGTTTACAAAACCTGCACCTCGGCATTATACCTGTAAGTGTAGGTATATTTATAAAATTTAGCCTATAGTCATGCTGTTTTCGAGATTAATCTTGGTTTTGTAGCCAATTTTTAAAGAGCTCGTTTGGACCCCTCTAAATCCTGGTAGAGGCCCCCCTAAAGTGTAGGTTTTGCCTAAGTTTAAGTGAAGTTTAGTTCCGTAACCAGACTTATATCCAAAGAGGGGGGAGTCTAAATTATAGGATAGGGAACAATTAAAAAAATAAACAATTGTTGAAAGCATTGAATTTTGTTGATTCTGGTACGAATTATTAAAATAACAACAATTTTGTATTTTGTAGAAAATATTTTCAGTATACATATAGCATATACATGCTTGACTGTGGAGGAGACACATCCTTTTTCTGGGAGGCAATGGCCCCTAGTGCTTCGATCTAATAGTTACAACACGGAGTAAGGTGATCTTAAACACAACAGTTCATGCTAAAACATCAAATCTTGAGACAAGATTAAATTAAATAAATTAATATTTCGTGAAAATTCAATTCCATTTGAATTTCGCAAAATGATTCACTCATTGAATCAATTCACTGGTATTTGGGAAATGGGTAGGCTCTATATGACTTGACTTCTGATGCTAATACTGTTTAATAATAATTATTATACATACATAGGCTCTATTGTTCTGTTATAAAGATTTGTTCGAGTATCTTATAGCTATGTTTGTTTATAAAGAAAACATACATTGCTCAAGTTGTTATTATTTGAACTATATTTAATTGACTTAAAAGCTCATTAAAAAAACTTAACAAAGACCTTAAAGTTATTTTTATTTTTTTACCTACTGATATATGTACATTGAAACATTTTTGAGGAGGAAAGAAAAAAAAATATAAATACTGCCTCTATTTAAAATTCATCATTAATCATTTGATTCCCCTAGTTATACTAGAAGTCATACATATAAAAATAATTATAAAAGAGCAGGAAAACTATTTACCAGAGTAAATCAGTTACATCTATACTAACATAAATGTGCAGGGATATTTTCGTGATACGAACAGTTTTTTAAACTTCAATAGTATCAAATATGTGCAAATATGGCTCAAAAGGTTTCGTGACGATAATTTTTTTTTGTAAACTTGCGTGGAATAATTAATTGTTTTATCATGTGCTTATAAATGTAATATTTCTTTGTGCTTTGGTGATGCTCGTTGAGTGAAGTAGAGCTGTAGTAATTCATGAGAAATGATACATATATATATATATTTTTGGTATATTTTTCCCCAAAAAAATAATAACATATACCTTTATAATACATAGATAAAGACGTGATGAACATAAAGGTACGTTGGATTATCTTTGTACATTTCTGTAGGCACACATATGACCAGGTTAAAAATCTACGAATCAAACAAGGAAATATGTTAGAGTATGTGGATATTTGTGAAGAGTGGTAATCCAAGGTTACAAAAATGTCTTAAAAAAACTGAATAACAATGTCGTCATACATATAGTAAGTCATAAATATTCGATTTTTAACTTTAAAAGACAACAAGCTGATACACGTCTGTGGAATGAAGAGAAATTTGCATTCTATATATTTTACTGAATTCCCTACGTGAGCAATGATTGTTTGGAGTGTAAAAAAATATCATTTATTATATCCTAAATGTAAATTAAGTCTTAATTGATCACAATTGATTTTAATATGAGGTTTATAATATTCAATTGAAACATTTAAAGCAGAGGTGTCAAACATACGGCCTGCGGGCTATAACCGGCCTGCATGGAGGTTTAATCAGGCCTGCAGGATAATTTGAAAGTGGAAAAAATACATAAAGACGTGGATTAAATTTTTTAATTAAAAAAATGTAATGAATTATCCGCTAGGGACACATGTTAGTCTTTCTTTATGAGTCTCATATTGTAATCTCATGTAAAGTTCATTATTGTAATTTTGGATACCAGTGTCTTAAAGTTCCTGCAATTTAGTGAAATGTTTTGTAAAAGTGTCGTTCAATAATTTTTTAGTTAAATTTAACAAGTTCCTTGTTCTTCTTTAAATCAAAACAAAGGGAAGACATGATATTTTGATTATTTATAGCTGAGTATGTTGCAATTTTTATGGTCCGGCCCACGACGTCTACGTAGGGGTCGTATGTTGCCTGCATTGTGAAATGAGTTTGACACCCCTGATATAAGACATTTGCTCGTAATCAAAAAATAAATTCCCTATATTTGTATTGTTATTATTTCTGTTTAAAGGATGAACGAGAGGATTAGTTGTGATCTTAATTAACTTTTTTTTTTCAATGTTTTCGTATATCGTAATCATAAATAATTATGATAAATTATTAATTAGAACGTTATTAATTTGTATTAATCTTCATAATCTGCGTCATTTAATCTTTTGTCAAAAAAAGAAGAAGAAGCATTTGCTATTTAGATATTCTTGTACATAAAAGGGTTGAAATAACTGATAACTGATTTCAAATGACAGATTCATCAACTTAAGCAAAAAATTCAATAACTTTTTTAAGCGCTTTTATATTAAAAAAATCTTTAAAAGAAGGTTAAATTGGATTTGTAAGTTGAGATATTCAGGAAGTATATTTTTATGGGCTTTGAAACAATTTTGGAGGATATAAGACATGACCTAAAAATGGAAGGATTATTTGAAATACCCACGTAGTATTCTTATTATACTACAACAACGACAAAATATTATTGATGTATAATAATACAAACGTCAAATTAAATTGGCAACAAGAATTTTTCATCAAAAATGATGTCATTCATCACAATGGGTTGCGTGACTTAAGCTTGTGCCCCTCCAGATGTAATAGAACTTGTTGATTCCCCCTTCAGCTGTTTTTCAACAGTTGACTCTTTTGATTTAAAGCAGCTGACACAACGTGTTATGATCTCAAAAAATGTATTACTATTATTTATGATTTTGATTGTATAAAAAATATATTAAATCAAGGATTGCGCGCCCTTTCTTTGAATTTTTGAATATTATACAAGTATTAACGATTGATTTGTATATTATTGGTAGAATTTATCAATGTATAGTATATCTAAATAATAACTCTCCCCAATATTAAAAAGTTGGCAACAATGAAAATACAGAAAGGATGCTACCAGTTGTTTTTCCAAATATTTCCATCCCCTTTTGTAAATTGAGGTTGCAAATGGACAAAAAAGCTCGTCGTGATTAACATATACATACATTTATAAGCAGCTGCAAAATAGTCGTTGATTCTCGGGGGATGCCAGTGTGTTGAATTGATAAATAAATAGTTTACAATTTATTAAATTGCTATCAATATAATTAAACTAGATTTTTTTTCTATCAATACAATATGTATCCATATATACAGAATCAAGAGTCTTTCTTGTTCATGTCATAAATGGAAATATATATCGGATCCTTCATGAAGCTTAGAAGAGTCCAGGTAGCAGATAAGAATGCATACAAAGCTAAAAAATATATTGTCAAATAAGTGTGAAAAAATAATAGAATCTTTTTAACATTTATTGGTCCTTATTTTTGTCATTAAGGTGAAGCTTAGTCTAATCCCATGTTTTTTTTTCTCTTTTTAAAGTTTCATTTAACAAAATAATAATAAGTTTTATCATCAAAAGTAACGATTAAGCTTCTTCTTTTTTTTTTCTTATGATTGTGCCTTTGATAAATCTGTCGTGTTTCTTGGAGTATATATTTGAGGATATTGTTGCTTTGAAGAAATAAATGTATTTTATAAATTTTTATGATGGTTAAATATTTCTTTGCAATTCAACAAGAGCCTACTTATATTAAATAAAACTCCTCGTTCAAAATAGAAATTATCCGCAGATTCAATGTTATTCAACTTTACCACATAAAAAAACATGCATTTTTAAGCTTGCTTTAAGTATTATCGATTTACTGTTATTATTTACCTTTTCTACTTAAATACACTTATGACAGGCTGCGTTACACTAGATTTTAATACTTCGAAGATAAAATACAACTTATAAATTAGATTGTTTCATTCTTAGTGTTTGTATTCACGTTTACAAAATTCTGCATTCACATTTACAAACTTTTAAAAGTTGGAATTTGCATTTTTAGATATTCGATCCATCTGTCGAGACCTTGCTTTTATTTTTGGAATGTCAGACTTATTTTATTCTACTATATGTTGCATTAAAAAATGATGATCTGTATTTAATGCAAATTCCAATTCCGGTCTTTATTTTACCTAAAATGACTCCTGGAGGCATAGGCGGCGAAAGTAGGTCCAAAAGTCTGCGCGCTACTACTTTAGCAGCTTTACTGTGATTTTTTGATTTCTAGTGAATTTTTGATCGAAATTGAATGAAAATTTTTACGTCACTTAGATAGACAATTTCTTCTTAGTTAAGGATTCTTATCGGGCGCTTGACATCTCGGAAAGCTGTGGTTCTTAGCTCTTTAAAAAGAATGCATTAAAGAGCTAAGAACCACAGCTTAGTTACTTAAATAACTCCTTGACCCATTTTATGTAATAGTCAAGAAGTTATTTGAATACAAACATTTTGGCCTACTTCCGCCGCCTATGACCCAGGAGTCCCTTTAGGTCAAAATAAAGACTAGAATCGGAATTTGCATTAAACACACCAACGGATTATTATTTTTTCAATGCACAGAATGAGTATCTGAAATTGAAGTTGAAGTTAGAAAATGGACCAAATTAGCTCAAAAAGTAGTGCCCGATTTCTCGAAAGCCCTCGGATTCTGGAAAAAAAAATTACAGTTGAAATTTCATTTATAAGAGTGAGGAGACTCAAAGTTTTTTTTAAGCATATTCTTTACTCAATTATAAACAAAAATAAGTCAAATTCTTCAAATTAAGCCTATGACTGTAAGTAGATCAAACGATCTATTTGAAAAGCCTCCAATCAGAAGTATTTATTCCTTGTTTTGTTTTTTCCCAATTTCAGTCGTTCGTTTCTCATCAGTCATAATGCCGAACCAATGTTGCGTTCTAAAGTGTCATTTTGGATATAATAGTGAATCCGTGAATCCCTCAATATCATTCCCTCAGGATGAATCCTCAAAAGGTGTCTGGTTATAGCTATTCCTCGTCAAATTAAAGGAGCCTAGGCACCTTTAAAGTCTTCACGAATGTGCTCACTGCACATTCAGAAGGATGATTTTGTCTGTGAGAATAATGACAAATGGAGAAAATTTCGGAAATATATGTTACAGCACAACCAACTTCTTCTGAAGCGTTATTTGAAGCCTTCAGCTATTCCTTGCACATTTAATAATCTTTCATAAATATCTGTCCATTCTTAAATCTAAAGGATTGATGTCCAAAGCCACTTCATCGGCAGGACTAGACAAGAGGGATATTTCGAAGGAGCCTCTCAATGAGGCATGAAAATTTTCTATACCTTGAAGACTTCAATTAATGGTTAAGGCAGTGGAAATAAAAGAGTGTCCTTAACAAGATGGACCTCACTGTGGAAACTTTTACTGCTGTGAGCCAGACTACTAATGCCTCAAATATTCTCGCCATGAACCTATTATCGGAATATAACTTCGACAAGTTGAGAGTGGTTTTATAGAAGCTAGATTTAGTAGCTGGTATCCCCAACTTTAGGGTGCTAACAACTTTGAGTTGACTTTGAAAATATTCAAGTAGATCATAAATGTTTAAATGGTCATTTATTTAAAGACTTATTTAATAATATTTCAATTTCAATTTTGAATGTCATCACAACTTAAAAATTCTCAAAAAAGAAAAAATGTCAAGCGTACATCAAATCAATAAATGATTTGTATAATACGTTGGTCTCTTATTGGACTAGGACTTTTAAATTTTGATGGGACGACAAATATAATTCTTATTTATCTATATTTCATAAGTTCAGTAGTCTGTATATTGAATAACAATTACTTTTGTCAAATCTTTGATTCAAGAATATTTGTATATCTATAAAATTGAGTCAGGTGATGTTTATTTGATTTTAATCTGCCACGGCCTAATCCAGGAACGTTGTGTGCATTCCATATGATGAGACCTTCATGATTGAACTCAAATAGGGTCTTGTTAAGTTGTGAGCCATTGAATGAAGAATAATTTCACAACTGGGAAGAATTGGTTAATGAATGACTGTTTTTTTACCTTCTTTTCTTTTTTCTTTCGGGAGGAAAGGTTGTGAGGTACAATAACCATTATATATAACAGTAGTTCCCAACCTTTTTTTTAAATCCGGACTGGTCAACGCTTGACAATTTTACTGCGGACTGAGAGCTTGAAATATTAATAATAACAATAAACGTGAATCCACTGTGACCTCATATGGAACTTTATTAGCACATTTCTCCAACATTACAATGCTATTATAACATTAGGAAGGTATAACTTTATACACACATTGCTCCAACAATATAACATATTATAACATCACAAACTGTCCGTAAAGGCTAAATCAATGGAAACCGTGAACTTGTTTCTTTGCAACAAGATGGTCCCATCTGGAGGCAATGGCAGACAAAGACACCTCCAGTGTGTTGCTTATGTCCAATCTACTCCTTTGCCTTATTTTGGTGGCTGTCACTCCAGAAAACCCTGCTTCAGATAGGATCTTGGAAATGGCAACAGGGTTTTTAGGACTGTGTTAGCGATCTCTGGGTATTCTGCCATGACTTTAATCCAAAACGCCTGCAGTATTCCTATTGTCTTAAACACTGTTTTAAGACCGCTGTCATTTGCAATCTTCAGGAGTTGGTCTTCTTCTCGCACGGACATGCTGGATTCAGCTGGTTTGTCCACAAATGAGTCACGTATCCATTCCTTGGCTGTTCGTGGGTCCTTTAAGGTTGGGAAGTAGAAAACAGAAATAAATAAATAGTTCTTGTGCGGCCTGGTACTGATTGATTCACGGCCCGGGGGTTGGGGACCACTCATACATAACAAAGATAAATTTCTTCCTCCTATGGGCTATTTAACATTTTTATCACTTTATACTCGCTGAGATTCCAGCAGTGTTTTTCAAATCTATAAAAATAGGACGGATAATATTTGAATGGATGGAATACAAAATGTAGATCTGCCAATGAGTACATATAAACTTTACCAGACCCATGTGTAAAAGAGTCATTTTGAGATACTGAAACTCATACAATTCTTGAGAAATTCTACTTAATCAACAGTTCAATTACATAACGGATGAAAAAATCCTAATAGCACCACAATCATTTGTGGAAATAACTTGAGTTTGTAGGAGTTGAAGGAATAAGTTGAAGTTAAACAAAATCCGAATTTTAAACTCAGCTTTTGATTAATAAATCCTGACAAAAAAAGACATTTTATCATATTACTATTAGTGTCAAACGTGGCAGAGATATATAAGATAAACATGTTTATTAGATTTGTTAAAAATTGATATTCTAAACGTCAAGTCTATAATATGGGCAGCTATCTGTAAAATACCGAATATTTTGATTCAAATAAAAAACACATCTCCCGTCCAATAATCCTTCTTATATGTGTGATGTACATATATGTAGACGAATCGAAATCAATAGAGGTATTAAGAATAATGAAACATTACCAATAGTATTATATGCTTTTGAAGAACAAAAGAATTGTTCTTAATGGACATTTGCAATCAACTATAGCATCAAGGACTCTGGCTCCAGAGCTTCCTTTTCGAACAAATATGGAGGATGATGTCATATTTGACCTGGGTTGTAAAATTGGATAAAATTTATTGACATTGTTATAACCGAATGGAGAGAAGATTTGATAGAAATTAATAAAACGGTGTTTTACCAAAAAGGACATTTCATCATGATTCCATTTGTTTTTTAGTTTTAGAAGGGCTAAATGATGTAAGGCAAGATTTAAAACTAGATATTTAAATTTAGGAATTACCAACACATCAACCAGTCATATTTATATTGAACATATTAAAAAAAATTGTAATAAATTTGTAACTTTATGTTTGTATTCCGAACATACATCAGAGTCATGAGACAAAGACTAATTAATATACCAAAGAGATTAAATAGAAAGGAGCAGCATTTTGTAAGATAATTAAATATATTATCGATAAAACAAGTCATTTAAAAATAATGTTTTCATAATATTAGGTAGACAATACTTTATTTGAAAAATACACAATTCAAACTCTCATTGATGTAAAGTAGGCTATTGAGTCGATTTTTATTAGCCAATTTACTAAATTTAAGTAATTTTGCTTGTATTTTTCAATAATAGTATGAATTAAGATGATCTAGTTTTAGTGTTAGATATCCAAGATATATATATATATATATTTGTTATCAATTGTTAAATAATGCTTTTAAAGGAAATTCACAAATAAATAAATGTTTTATGCACGTTATACGCGGTGCATTTCCTACTTATAATATAACATTATGTATAAAAACCAAAGGATAAGCCAGAGTTTCAGAAAGTGTAATTTTTTCCTCATCCTGACTTTTCTTAAATAGAAAAGGTTCCTCAAAATGGTGGCTGATTCCTCCCTTGAATAAAGTAAATTATCATTCATATCAATAAACAAGTTATTTGTATATATTTCAACAAGCTGTCTCATGAAATGGCTATTTAAAGGATTAATTACCTAGGGGCATAGGCGTACGGAAAGAAAAAATGACTAGTCAAAATTTGCCCAAATATGTAAGAGATAATTTAGGTTTATCGATGTTCTTTAAAATTACTTTAAAAGTTCCTCAATTTCGATAAGTTTGGAAAAGTAACGAAAGCTCCTCGCGATCCAGGATCGAAGTTTTCTGAAATTCTGGGATAAGCCTGTATGTTTTCGCATTTACACTGCCGTCCCTCTTTTTAAATTGTCCCTAATATCCTTGGTGTATTTACCATAGAATCGCTCCAATTTTTGGTTAAACTTCATATTTCGTTCCTTCATCAAATCAAAGTCTGCATCATCATTCTAGTTCTTTCTGATAAGCCTTTTCAAGTTCAATATGGGAATAAATAATAAAAAACAATATTCAGGAAATGTAACATAATAATAAACTTTATAATTAATGAAAATAAAAAAATAAACAAAATTAAATATACATAGTATATTAGAGTTCCATGTCAACAAAATTAATCACATCTACAAAACGATTCTGGATACTATCAATACAATTATTACAAATCGTTGAGGTAATTTCATTTAGTCCTTCTTCAATTAATTGTTCCAGAGCTCTTGATCTTTGCTCCGAAATGCTTAAATCATTTTTTTCAGCATTACAAATACTCTCAATTTTTCTAGCTAATACTCTTTTCACAAAGGCTTTCAAAATTGACCAAATATGCTCAATTGGATTGAGCATAGGACTGTAAGGCCCAAATCTTAAAATTTTGTGAATTGAAAACTCTTCTTCATTCAAAACATCTTCAATGCTGGAGTCGGTTGGAGCATTATTAACTACAAGTACTACTGGACCTCCGTATACATCCTTTGCTTTTCTTAAGCATTCACGCACCCACTCCATTGCTGTATTCTTTTTGAAACTTCCTCGTTTCACTTCATGATGAACAAGCCCCATGGAACCAATACATCCAATAACATAAACATTGGCCCCTTTAGAGGCTGCTGCAATTGTAGAGCATCTTTTACTACGTGGTGAACGACCCGTTGATCTTGAAATATGGAGATTAAAGTTAGTCTCGTCCATAAACAAGATTGGTAAATTTTGAGACTGATAGGAAAGGAAGCTTTCAACAACATCTTTACGCTTTTGTTTATTAACTTCTGAATTAGATATTTCGGGTTCATATCTAATATTTTTTAAAGAATAAACCATGGAATCAATGTGGTTCGAAACCGCCTGCTTTGAAATCCTAAGCTGGAACTTTTCAAAAATATTATCAACTAACCCCTGTAAGGTAATTCGGGGATTACGCTCAATTTCTTCAACAATGAAATTTTTATGAATTTCATTAATCTTAGAGTAACGTTTGCCCCCTCTTTCATCAATTTTATCACCCTCTGAAATCCACCTATAGGCAGTCGTCTTAGGGATACCAAGAGTCTGAGCAAGGATTCTCCAATCACCATTTGCTTCCTTTGCAGCTAAAAGCTGCCTTCTCTTTTCCGCCTGATCGTCTTTTTTCTTCATACCGGTCATTAAGGTATAATACATTAAAGAATATTTATCTGGCTTTTTAATTTGATTCTCAACATCAGATGCCATACGCTTGACTGCATCCTCTCCACGTCTCTTAACATCCTCATTATATGTTTCCATATCTGGCTTAATTTTGGATTTCACAAGACTTTCGTATTTGCGGAAACTCGTATTCTCATACGAGCTGAAAACAGGATCAGGATTCTTATTAGACTTTCGGGCCTCTCTAGCGGCATCATCTAGACCAACATGACGGAGTTTTTCCCTGACAGGATCTTCGCCCTCCATGAAGCACTTTGAAACCCGTTCTTCCCCTGAAATGGAAAGTAAAAAGTATGTACATGCGATGAATAATTACAAATAGATAATGAATAACTAATTATAACTATGTGGGACGAAGGCATTAATTAACAAATATGATAAGGTTGGCAGGTAAGATTTGTAGAATTCTGTTCATGTATCAACTCCTGATTTTGTTAAAGGATCTGGATGATTTCAAGTCACTCATCAAAAAACATTTTAAAACATGATTTAAAAAAGAAGAAGGTATTCTATCACAAAGATTAATATGAGCATTTATTTATCTTAAACATTCATGAATAAAAATTAAGAGAAAAATATGTTGATTCCGCAGGATATTTATTTATTTATCAATTTCTGCAGGTCTTAATACATTAAACATTGTAAGATAAAATCACATTGACTTCCTTAATATATTGTACCAAACATTTTATATTAATCATCTTGTCTAACATTGAATGAAAACTTAGGCTCCACAACCCTATGTCATCAGTATCATCATGCGTACCTTCCAAGATTACACACGAAAATGCATCACAATCAGAATACAAAATAATTCCTTTATTGATACATTGGGGTTGAGTACTATATACAGATGAGAGAGCGTTTTCATGAAGACAGAATAATGAGGATAATACATAATTAATGAACTAAATATCCCTGAGTTCAATTTGAGTATCTTAAAGACGTAGATGATACTTAGAATGGAGGATTTAGGGGCCTAAGCTTATATCTAATGACAAAAAGATCCTTCAACTATAACGACGTATTAAGATAAGACAAATGAATGTTGAAACACCGCTATGGAATATGTCTATAACGTTCATCCTTCTGGTTTCAATTGCCACATCAACAACCCTATTCTGACACCTACTTCATTTATTAAACCTGACATAATTGCGATCCGGGGTAATAAGGTCCTCGTCCTCGACCCTACTATTATCTCTTGCCTAGAACAACTCTCAGACACAAATGGAACAAAACTTACCAAATACAAATATAAAATTGCCAAAAACTCAATCCTTACCTCCCTTAACCTGAATAAGCAAGTGAATACTGATATTGAGGTGATTCCAGTAGCCTATAATTAGCTACTTCCTCTATGAGCTCCCTGCAGAAGGTCTGGTCTACATATACCATTGCTATAAATAGCATACACTCAATTGTGCGTCTTGATCTCTTCGCACTGGGAGTAGAGACGTTATAGGGAAACCCTTTACCACAAATAGACCTCTTCACATCTGAAGTATCGCATTTGCTTCAAGAATTCTTCCAATCCTGTTATTCTTTTGTATATATGTACTCCTTATGTGTACTATTCCATATATTTACTCTCTCTCTCTCTCTCTCTGTTTTATGTACACGCATTCTTCATATTTCTTTAAGTGTAATTTCCACATCCTAGTCAATAAATGCTTGACTGAGGACATTGCCGAAACAAAGCTTTTTGAAGCTTATTAAAGGCCTTAAGCCTGCCCTGGAACCGGGCCCCTCTGTTCGTCAGCTATACCGTTTACGGCGATTTTTTTCTAATGAGTTTCACGCAGTCTACTAATTTTACATAGGTCATCCTTAAATTATCCTAAAAACAAGAACTGACCATTTTAATTTATTTGATCTAACTTTTGCTTCTAATCTAACAGTAGAAGTTGCAACTAGAAGTTGCATACATTTAAGCCCAATAACTACTTAGCTCCCACTTATCATTTTTTAAAGTAATTATCCGACCCTTGCCCTAGATCCCCCCTTCCCTCTGGGATATTCATGTCCCGTTATGGGTCCTATCCTAACATATTGTTCATCAGCTGTACCGTCTACGGCAGTTGTTTTCTCATGGGTTTCACTCAGTCTACTACATCATCCCTACTCGTTGAAGACCCAGAATTCCACGAAATTCTACAAACTCATCGAAGCTAAACACAAAAACTAAAAAGGTCATTTAGAGAATTCAGAGCTCAAATAAAAGCTACAACAGGGCCTTGTGTATGTATAAATTTAAATATCATAATAGGGCAGAATACTACCTTCAAGAACATATTCTGCTCTCCTTTTCCTTCCCTTGACTGATTTGGGCCCTTTGAGCCGCCGATCCTCCTCCACAACTTCAACTCCACTCAATTGACGTGCCTCATTCATTTTCCGATAGAATTTTTTTAATTTTTCCATTCGAGACGCCACAAGATCCTCAAAGGGAGTTGAGTCTGCCATTTTAAAAGAATGTGGAAAGAAAATGATCTATTTACCACGGATGAGTCCAGAATAAAAGGAAGAGTGTCAAAAAAGTCGATATTATTATTATTATTTGTTTATTTATTTTCTTTTCCTTCTGCGGAGCTGCAGATAATTCTACTCTAAATATTTACCTTGCTCAAATGAATTGGTGAGGAAGCAGTTTTTGAACAAACTTGTTTCGAACTCTTTTTTTTTTTTTTTGTTAAAAACATTCATCATAATATTATTAATCGCGACAAGCTTCTTTTTTTTCCATTCGCAACCTCGACTAACGAAAGGGAAATGAAAAATTTGGAAAAACAACTGGTGTCTGCCCTTTTGTATTTTCATTGTTGCCTACAATTTAATATTAAACAGAGTTATTAATATACTATATATCGATATACTATACATGGATAAATTCTACCGATATATAAATCAATCGATAATTCTTGTTACATACAAAAAAATTCACAAAAAGATCGCAGAAACCTTATAAATGAGCAAATTTAAATTCCATATGCTCTACAGTCTAAAAATACAAATTGTAATCGAGGTAAACTAAAAGTCAATGTCTTTGAATTGATATATCTAAATATTCAATATCTTACATTCTAACAGTTACTCATGATATTAAAGTAAACCATGTCTTCAAATATACAGAAACCAGCTTGAACTTCAAATGAACCTTTAGAAAACATAATCAAATATATGTACATCTATTTGAAAATTAATGAACATACATAATATTTAGTTTACAATGAAATATATTTACAACGACAAACAAGTATGTAGTTCTTTTAGAATACTTATTTATACTTCATATTATTTGTAATTCAAATACACTGAAATAAATATTTAATTCAACAATATGTAAATATCATTTCTCTTACGTTTTTGATGATTATACAATTTTGATGTATCCTCCAATATATTTCAGGTTCATGCTATTTTTTCTATTTAGCTCGTAAAATACAAACAGATTTTAGGCGAAAATAAATTTCTCTGAAAACATCTGCAAGATTTCAAAGCAATGGATTTGATCCACACCTTACAAGAGAGCCTGAATCAATACCATTCTCATACAAATCGTTTCAATGAAATATAGAAGACAGCAAAGCAATGAATGTAATGCCATTCACAATAGGAACATATAAAAGGAGAGATTGACTCGAAGTAATTTAAAAGATAGTTTTTGTCATGTCAACTCATGGTCTGAGAACCCAAGTAGATATTAAAGAAGCTTTGAATATCATTGTACTCCTTCCTACCATTGGTACAAAGACCGTTGATTTATTTGGTTAAATGTTTTTTCTAAGTGTACATGGAATTTCATGGAAATAATACAGCTCTAATTTCATTTGATAAAAAATTTCTTTATGAACATCTCATATTTGGGTTTGTTCAAGCTTATGGATCAAACATTGAGGAGATAAAAGATGACGTTTATTTTGAAGATAGATAGCTGATGGAACAGAAACTCCTAACACTTGAAAGGAACTTGTCTGAACTCATTTACGTTTAATAAAGACAAAGGAGCCTTTATCACATATAAGTGTCGGCAGTATCCAAAAGTTGCATGGAATATCCTAAAATTGATACAATATCATTGTGGTAATGTTATATAGATATTTTATGTTTAACAATTGATTTCATTTGGTCTATTATAAGTAATTGACTAGTTGAATGTAGCACAAGTGCAACACTATCATGCAACCTTTTCTTTAAATTTGGTTCCTTAATTTTTTTTTACCTTTATTAAAGTATCCCTTGAAAAAATTATTTAAAAAAAAAAAAAAAAAAAAATGACTGTATGTAAAAGATTTATATTTTCCCTATATACATATTATTTTCATGTAAAGAAGTTATGAGCATTGAAAAGAAAATGTTTGAATATAGACATTTTTCACATGTTTTACCAATTTTTAGTAGTACAGGGCAAAGGTAAAGAAAATATAAATATCATTTTGAATATCTTAGTCATTGTGAAAAAAATTATTTTTGAAAGGTAAAAATTACGGTTGAATTAGATACAAAAATTCAAATATATAAAAAATTAAAGCTTGCAAAAAACAAAAACAAAACAAGAATCCTAAAATTATATATAATGTAGTGTTTGCAGTCATTGTTATCTTCTTACATTTTGGAGGATCCAGATAAAGTTCTTGCCTAATATTTGGCATGAAACATCTTCAAAAATAAGAAAACTAGCTCATTGCTATGTTCAAAATCTAATAGAACAAATAAGATTCATCCTCTGGGATGATTGTCTGAATAATTGAGATTTATCAATAGTAATGACTTCAATATAACTGTGAAAATGTCAAAACTCTTAGTAAATTACTTTTTCTATATAGACTTTTTAACATTGAGATTGTGACACTTTTAATGTTTCTTTGTTTTTTAATGCTTAGTTGTATTTGTTTGAAGTGGCGGTGTCTGTGGGGGTTTCATTCTGGGGAATTAATCTCAATTTAGATTCAAGTTTGTTTTGTTAAGCATGTGTCTTTATAGATATATCCAATTTCTTCAACTGGAAATGTATCAAAAGTATTTTTTTCAGTTGAAAAATATAAACGAATTTGTAATCTAAGCTTAATAAAATGGAAAATAGAATTTTTTCTTTACGAGTTCAACCTACCAACTACAACTAAATTTTTTTCATGAAATCCTCTTTTTTAGGAATCAATATTGAAGGAAAACAAAATGTAATGAAAATAAAAAATAAAAGGTTGCGTGACATTGTCGCAACATTTCGACTCATATAATAGACATGCAGTGCCAAAGTTCTTATATAAATGAGCATATAATTTTTTACAATATGATATTGTGTAATGATTTTGTTGGATTTTTTCAATTTGTCGTCACTGATTTTAAATTTATACGGATTTTTCTCATTTTCTCCAATTTAATTTTGGTATAAGTGTAATAGTAAGGCTCAATGTCACGTAATATTGTTGATGGATGAGACTAACTTTAATCTCCATATTTCAGGATCAATGGGTCATTCACCAAGTGGAAGCAGATGCTCTACATTTGCAGCAGCTGGCTTTAAAGGGTTCAATGATCATGTTATTGATTGTATTGGTCCCTTAGAGTTTATTTCTCATAAGGTGAAAGGATGAAGTTTCAAGAAGGATTCAGCAATGGAGTGGGTGGTTGAATGCTTAAGAAATGCAAAGGCCGTATATGGAGGGCCAGTAGTACTTGTTATTAATAATCTGATATTGATTGAAGATGTTTTGAATGAAGAAGAGTTTTCAATTCAGTAAACTTGAAGACTTGGGCCTTACAGTCCTATGCTCAATCCATTTTCTTTATTTTCATTAAATATAAAATTTAATGTTATGTTAAATTTCCTGAATATTATTTTTTATTATTTATTCCCAATATGAACTTGAAAAGGTATAGATGGGAGAGGGAGAAGGGCATATAGAATCATTCCCCCACCAACCTCAAGTTGTAATAATTTAAAAGATATATATAATATTACTTTGTAAAATAAAACTTATACATACATACATCCTAAAAAATATTAATTTCTTTTGGCTCTCCTTTGCTTTACTTCCCAATATACCAATATTTTTATAATTGTAATCATTAGTACTAGGGTCTATTATTATTTATTTGATTTCCTTTTTTTGTGCATACACACGTCGAGCTTTTTTGGCCACTCGCAACCTCGACTCACAAAAGGGAAAGGCAAAATTTGGAAAAACAACTGGTAGCTACTCTTCTGTATTTTCCATGTTGCCAACTTGTTAATATTTGGCAGAATTTATTATTTAGATATACTATATAATTATAAATTTTACCAATCATAAACCAATCGTTACTACTCTTAATATATTCAAAATTCAAAAAAAGGGCGCGCAATTCTTGATTTAATATATTTTGTATGCATCAACATCAGAAATAATAATAATACCCTTTTAGAGTTCATAATACGTAGGGTCAGCTGCTTTAAATCAAAGGAGTCAAATGATGAAAATCAGCTGAAGGGAGAATACAGTGTGTTTTTGTTTATCCCAAAAAGCTCGTCGTGACAAGAGGCATTTTCTCCAATACAGAAAAAGATACAAAAATAATAATTAATAAACAAACCATTTTCAGAGCCTGAAAATATATATTTACAAATTATATTCAAGCCCATTGTCCCTCTCCCTCCAGTGGACAACTCTACAAATGTTTGATATTGTATAAAGAATTTATTTTGTAATTTAATCCATTGCGGAAAAAAATAACAATGCATGATGTAAATGAGTGATCCCCAATCCCCAGGCCGCGAATCCATCAGTACGGGGCTGCACAAGAATTAATTAGTTATTTCTGTTTTAATTATTATCAAAGTCTGGGACGATACTAATAAAAGGGGGACTAACTACTTCATTTACATAAGTTCACATACTTATTCAAATAAAATATTATCTAATAATATCTTAATAAGTAATGATATTTTGTGATTTATCTTCAACAAAAGTAACCATGTAAACAGAGAGTCAAATTAAAAAATGATTGCTTTTAAAGAGAAAGTATGTAGTTTCCATGACCACCTAGACAATTTATTATCGTTATTATACTTTCCTTCTTTTTTTTTTTTTCACTAAAACTTAAATTAAAGTGTCAGTAAAAACGAAAACAAAGAATAATATTCACATTAGAAATGGTTGCCACGTTATGGAAAAAACTCAAAAACAAAGACTTGTTATAAGTAAAATAGAATGACTTGCTTTGAACACTTATATTCAGCAATTCAGCTTGCACTGATTCGTGCAACCTTAAACTACCATTGAGTCCACTTCTTTTTGTATAAAAGATTTGTTACTCTCGTTTTCCTTTTCCTAAACTTTGAATTAATTTGGAAAAAAATGTTTTTGATATTCTGTAATGAATAATGTAGTTATTGCATTTCTTGTGTTTTTTTTAAGTCATCATGACGACGTGCTCTTTGGAATAAACAAAAATACACTGTATTTTCTGTCTTCAGCTGATTTTCATCAGTTGACTCTTTTGATTTAAAGCAGCTGACTCTACGTGTTATGAATTTGTAAAGGGTGTTATTATCATTTATGATCTTGATATATAAAAATATATTAAATCAAGGAATATAATACATTTTTTTGTATAATTGAATAATAAACAAGTATTAACGATTGATTTGTATATTGATAGAATTTATCAATGTATATTATATCTAAATAATAACTCTGCTCAATATCAAAAAGTTCAAAGCAACAAGGAAAATACAGCAAGGTAGCAGCTACCAGTTGTTTTTCCAAATTTTTCCTTCCCTTTTGAGAATCGAGGTTGCGAGTGAACAAAAAAGCTCGTCTTGCATAGAAACAATATATTTTTATGATGTCATTACGCTGCTTCAATAACAATTTAGTGTAGTACTGCATTAACACTTCTTTAACACTATAATGTCGGTATATCACAAATATATATATATATACATATATATATATATATATAGATATATACATATATATATATATATATATATATATATATAGATATATACATATATATTGGACCTAAAACATAAAGGAAATGATTGAATATTTTAAGGCTTAAGAATGGTTATACCAAGAGTTGGATCATAATGGAATTTATTCCGTAACACATCAAATCATTTATTATACTAGTCAACAAAAAATTTGTCCATGGATTGAAATAGTTTACCTATATTTTTTTTTTGAAATTGGAGAAATGAGTTTTTTAAGCCAATATTTCTACTACTTTTGACGCCAACAAATTGACTTCCTGGATATAATCTTTTTATACCATTTACATCAGTGGGCCCCAACTTTTTTCTAACTGCGGACCAGTTAACGCTTGACAGTTTTATTGTGGACCGGGATGTTGAAATATTAATAATCACAATAAACTCATATGGAACTTCATTAGCGCATTGCTCCAACATTACAAACCTATTATAACATTAAAAACTGCCCGTTACGATAAACCAATGGGACTCCTAAGTCCCCGATAGATTTGTTTCTTTATTGGATGTATTATCAAAGCTGGAACTTTACTATTATTATAGTTTGTATATTCTAATTCTTAGCTGTTGTTTTAAGCTTTCAACTGTCATCTGCTCTGTATAAAAAAAGAAGTCAGGCTCAAAAACAAAAATACTTATGTGTATAAAAAACCCTCAAGATAAATATAAATCAACAATCATCTATAGTAATTAATTGGCTCTGTCTATAATTAGAGCTATAAATCCTAAGCTCCGCCGGTATGTGTAAAAAAAAACCCTTTTCACGACTATTTTTTTGTCAACTCACAACCTCGATTCACAAAAGGGAAAGGAAATATTTAGAAAAACAACTGGTAGCATCTACCCTTGTAAAATATTCAAAAATTCAAAAAAAGGTCGCGTAATCCTTGATTTAATATATTTTTTATACATCAAAATCATAAATAATAATAATACCCTTTTTGAGTTCATAACACGTAGAGTCAGCTGCTTTAAATCAAAAGAGTCAACTGATGAAAAACAGCTGAAGACAGAATACATAGTGGCATTTTTGTTTATCCCAAAAAGCTCGTCGTGTTTAAAGAGAAAAACATTGACGGTCTTTAAATTTATAGACCACAAAACCATTTTTTGTATTTAAATGATCATTTTCGTATTTTCAAGATAGATTCAGTATAAAAAGCCAGCCACAAAAATGTTGTTTCATGGTGACTGTAGTATGTTCAATGTGTACATACATAGAGGAGGGGGCACTGTTAAATGGTTGTGGTGAAAATAGTTCTACTTAAAAGGAGAATAAAAAAATCAATTGCAGTTTTATTAAATAATAATAACAGTGTCGAGGTATAAATATATTTATAATTAAGGGTTGTGACTTAGGTAGATAGAAAATACAAAACTATGATTTCAAAGGAAAAACAAATGAGACTTTAGTTCTTTTTGGGATGTCTTTATTAGATTTTCGAGGATAATTAAAGAATTTGCGCCTGAATTTATCATATTGGTTGTACAATTTAGTTCGGTACGTTTTTTATGGTTTTTTGTTAGTGAATAATATATATGGATTTTAATCATAAGGTAACAACAGCTTGTTGAGTAACTCTTAATGATTGTGCAAGCTCCTCTTACATTTAACTTGGATTTTTATTGAGTCAAATGCCTCCAATTCTTTGTCTTTGAATATTTTTGGCAGTCCAGAGCGAGAATTATCACCATTCTTGAAACGTTAAAACCTTTTTGTTTACATAATTTATTAGTTAGAATATTGTCACCATTGGATGTGTTTCAATTGCACTTTTTTTCCAATTAAAGCAGAAACATAAAACCTTTCGCAAATGCTGCTTAATTACCACAGCATTTGACATATTCAATAAAGTAAAAAATTTGGGTTTTGTTTGAAACTCAAAGCAATATCAACCGAATATTATTGACAAATGTATAATTTCTCTGAAAAAACCGAAACCTGCATGTCCTTATGAAACATTTATAGCAGTCAGAGCCATCTTTCGAAAAAAGATCAAACTAATTTGCACTCCCTATAAATGTTATTAAAAGGAATAATAAAGATATTCTATAAATATATGTAATTATAGATATTCATCCTGCACTAATGATATTTTTTATCTGTAAAGAGTTCTCTCAAGATATGCATTTGATGGTGAACAATAGTTCAATAGTTCAAATGTGTCATAGTTCTCACTCAAATCATTGGCCTCTTTTAGTGATGTATATGTATAGTTTTTCCAACTACTTTAGACTTTGTTAGTTTCCTTCTTTGACCGAAGAACATCCTGAAATCATCCGGGGTGGGTGTTGAAATGAGGCCCAACATAACTCTTGATATAATATATACATGTTACATGTTGATAATATATTATGTTTTTTTTTTTTTTTAATTTCAAATTTTTTTTTCCAACTCTTTGTTCTACATGATTACTTTCTTTCTACAATGTGTTGCATAAAAATCCTATAAAACTTTCTATGATTAATGATTTATATTTATGTTTCAAGTTAAACTCAACTCTATGTATGTAAATATATCATTTTAATAGGAGTAGTATTAGAAAATAAGAAAGCCTTTGATACAAGAGAATTAATAAGAGAGAAATGGGGGGAGAAGTAATGAATGATATACCATTAAGGGAGTAACCATTTCCTTTCTAAGCAAAAAAAAAAAAAAAAGAAGAAGAATTATATATGTGTGCATATATATATATATATGGTTCTAGATAATCATTTTCTATATTCAATTGCTTACCTTTTCTTGTAATATTTGCATAAAAGGTTTATTTTCCTGGGAAGTGTATATATATATAAATAGGAATTAATTGAGAGTTGATTTCTTCTCAACTCTCATTCTTATTTCCTCATACGTCGTCAATGCATAAAGGAAATAAACTCTTAAAAATAATTTTTTATTGGTTATTTAGCATTAGAATCAACGTAGACAAAACTTCTTTGGGGAAGAGTTTACAATTTTGCCAGGGGTTTTACATAGTTTTTCTTTCTTTCTTACTTTCTTTCTTTTTCGTTATTGTGAACGGCATTTTAATAGGGAAAATGTAAATTAAAGGATTGCAATCTTTTGAGAAATAAATAAAGAGAGATTGTGCAAAAATATAGTTGTCATCATCAACATGTATGTATTAAGTTGGAGTGGGATCTCGACTCTTTTGAATTATTTGGAAGGATGGAATCCCTGAAACGGTATCTCCATTCATCTGCCTTTGGCTATTACGAATAGATTGGTAGAAGATCTGGCTTGAAGTTTCCCTATCAATTATCCAGGAGTATCGACTTCTACTCAGATGATGTTTGAAAATGCTTACATTTATTGTCATTTTTGGAAGTACTCATGTAAGCGCTGGAACATCAAACAAAATGTATCATTGCTTATATAAATAAAAAACCTATATTTCTATGCATAATATGCAAAAAATATCTAGAATTTTGTGTTTTTTTTGATGATTGATAAGGTTCAGGAGTGGATGCCCAGTTTTTATTGTAATCATTTTTGTTACAAAATATCTATTGATCAATCAGGAAAAGAGTTGTTATTGACAACGGGGTTTTTAGTATGCTAAAAAATGTATTTTCCGTTTGAATGACATTTATACATTGATTTTAATGTTTTTTGGGGTTTTATTTCATGGAAAGCGGCTTCAAAATTGTTATCTTTGGCAAAACATCACGATATGATCTTTATTATATCCCTTAACCTTTCAATCTCCTAAAAGAGAAAGAAAAAAAGGCCAGACATTAATCAACTGTTGGCCAATTTTTCCTAACTGTTGAACTATTAATTGTAAGGAATTGTTCACAACTAAACAAAAAAAAATTCTGTCACAACAAATTGAGGTTTACAGCTCTAATAAAATACAATAGTAGAGAAAATTGATCATATTTTACTGACGTCACAGTTTGTTTTATAAACCATTTGATTTGAGGCCTTCTTTTAAATAAAGTTGGTTAATGTAGTTATTAAACAAAAGATATGTGTAATTACCAAAAAAAAGTCCACCTTTAAAACAGGATTGAATAATTGATGAATAATTATTTCAAAATACTGCAAAGTTACTCAAATCGTTATTTCTCACTGACTTTAACTCTGTGCAAATTATACAGAATCATAGTACATTTTATAATATGTAGTAGTGGATTAAGACATGCATTTATTCTTTTTGGGATCCTCAAAAAACAGTTTGTATCTAAAATAATATTTAAAACATAAATGACTATAAGTATAAAAGTACAAAATAAATAATCAGACACATATTTTTAATTTGATATTTTCGAATTTTCCGTATCTCAAAGCATCTAAAAATAACAGCAACCCATCGATATTTTTCTTTCATTCTCAATACAATTTATCAGCTCTCTGACGTCATGAATAAAATTAACAGTCTCTGTCTGTTCCTTTATCCTGATTTACTTACTTTTCTATGTAGATTGAGAAGCATGAGTGGTTAAGAGTCTATCCTTTAGTAGACAAATTCTATTTTGTACACGTATTGTATAATACATAATAAGTGCTGACGTTGATACTAGTTTAAAAAGTAGACCTTTATTTCTTTGTATAAAGAAATAGTTATACAAGTTGGGACTGGGTTGGAATAAGGATCGTAGTTTAGTTTTTTGGGTGATATGTATACTAAGATTTTTTGTAAAATTTGTTAAATGATACATATATACTTACATTAATACTTTTAAAGAATATCTCGCAGGCATTACAAACTAATGATAATTTAAAGAGTTAATACTCGGTTCTAGTCAAGTTTCAAGTTCAATTACCTATTGGTAAAAAAAGGTACCTGAAACTCATCCCTTGATTAAATATAATATCTTGTAAGAAATCATTTTGAATTTTTTTTCTGTCAATTTATAACTAATATAATTATATAATGTTGAAAAGAAAATGGTTTTACCCTGTGATATTAATTAATTTAAAGACAAAAACTAAAGTCTATATATACACTGCCTAAAAGTTTTTTGTATATTTGGGCTATTTGGCACTATAAGTGATACAAAACTGAAATATAGTTTATACTTTTTTTTGTTTTATTTGAAATAAAGCTTCATACAGAGTTCATTTTGGTTTCCTCGGATGTTCTCATGAATATCAAAATATCAAACAAGGATGTTCATCCGTCTTAATTATAAATGGATATAATTAAATTCAATGCAACAAGTATATATTTATACCAAAAACACCCTCAAATAATTATTATTGTACTTTGAAGAAAAAGAGTTGAAGGATAAGACAATTGAAAAAAATATATAAACTCTTGCTCTCCTCAAGGGAAATATCACTTCACATTCAAGACCCAACAAATACACAGTAGAAACAACGTCATATCTACATACACAAAAAAATGAACTCAAAAGTAATTTCATCAAACGGAATAAATAGGTTTTCCAACATTTCACACTCATTCACCTTCTTTTGCTTTTAGGTCTCATCCTGTCTTTTTATCCTCAGTTGCTCTGCAGCCCTTGTTCCTGCTGAGGATGTTCAGAAGCGTGATACTCCTCTTAGTTCATACGGAATTGGATCTGCAAGTAATTCCTACTCCAACAATGCTGGATCCAACACTTTTCAAAGCAATCGACCCTTTATCAAGATCCTAAGCAGTAATTACAATGCACCAGGGACTTTGGATGGCTCAAGTAACTTTGACTATGCTTTTGAGTCCGAGAATGGGATTCGTCAACAGGCGGTTGGAAAGACAAAACTCGTTGGAGACACTGAAGTCGTAGTGATGAAGGGATCGTATGAGTATGTGGGCCCTGATGGGCAAACCTATGTTGTGGATTGGTATGCTGATGAGACTGGCTATCATCCCTCCGCTCCTCATCTTCCCAAGGATGTCCCCATCCCCTATCCTGAGATTGCTGAGGCTGTAGCTGCTCAAATTGCCTTTGCTGCTGCAAACCCCAACGACTACGACGATGGCTCTTACAACGGAAACATTAACACCAATCAAGCTTACAATGATCGACCCATTTCCAATTACGGATTTAACAAATAAAAATCTTTTTTTATAAAAAGGTTCGGTGTTTTTTTTTATATATTTATTGAATACATATCATTTTTATTTTATGTATAATTAATCTTCATAATACATTTATATGTTCTGTTATGTCAGCTGTTAATGTTTCTATTTTTGCATCCTGTTGTTGTTGTTTTGATGCTTGATTATCTAAAGATTGAATTAAATACTGCTAAGCAACTCAAATTCTTATCATTAAATAAATAATAGTTTATTTTTAGAATAGGGTCAAGTTATATCAATCAAAAAAAGGAGATTTTTAATGACACCATTTTCATTATTTTGTAATTTGGCATTTATTTAGTTCAGGATTCATATGTTTCTAAACTTTTGCATCCATTTATTTAAATCACTATATCTCTGATGTTTACCAAAATTTTAAATCTACTTTAAACATCATTCGATACATGATTAATTGATTGTAAATTATCTTTTTAAAGTTTAGACCCATAAAAAGATTTCTTACCCATTACAAGGTCAAGATATAAAAATTTGAACAACAATTAAGGTATACCGTTGTTTCAACCGTATCAGTTGTTTGAGATTAAAATCTTGATTTTGCAACATAAATAATATAAAATCATTATATACACTAATTTTAATTTCCGAGCTTGGTTGTAAATCTTTTATTCAACAAATAGTCAGTAATTATCGTACACTAATGATTATTTACAGAATTGAAGCAAAACAAAATCCTCTGCAGCATTTTTGGATTTCCTAAATAAATTATAAGGATTATGCAACAAAGAACTGCACTATAAAAAATGTTCCATAATTTGATCGTTAACAGAACGTTATTCTTAAAACATGAAAATTTCACATCTTATTTTTAGTCAGTTATTGTTTTTTTTTCTCACTACTACTTCATATTGCATAATATTTAACAACTTTCTTTACGTATCTCAACCTTTTCTTTGAAAAGAAAAAGAAATATGGATTGAAATATTATGATGATATACGGTTATATTTTGATTCTTTTTTAAATCAGTGAAAGTGGAAACCAATATTGACAGTAAAAATCAATAATTTAAACTTTGTAGTTGATTATAATTTCTATGACGAGGTGGCCGAGTGGTTAAGGCGTTGGACTGCTAATCCAATGTGCTCTGCACGCGTGGGTTCGAATCCCATCCTCGTCGACAGTTAATTTTTATCTTATTTCTTCACATTTCCACCATCCGAAACTAATCCTCTTTTTTTTTTTTACACCCAATTCTAAAAACAATAGGAAAAATGATATTAAACATTCCCTTAAATGTATTGTATCTAATTATGTAATTCTTTATGACATAATGTGAGTTTAAAATAAGCATAGTTGTGAAGAACAAGTCAACTACCAACTAATTAAGGTGTTTGTTTTCTTTTTCTTTTGAAAAATAGTTTGGAAAATGCAATAAAAATCTTCTTTTGTTAGAGGGGTACAAGTAAACGCAGCATATGAATCGTATTTTAAAACAGCTACTTACCTATAATGCATTATTTTTTATAATTTGAAGAATGAAGATATGGGATGACAGGGTGTAAATATCATTATTTCTTAATTTTTTAGTGAGCTCTTTCCATGTTACTAGTGAAAAAAATGTCCAATTCGCCTTGTTTTGATATCATGGACATTGAACATACTTTTTATTTTAAAAAGTTCAAGTATAGACTCTGTAACATATGTGTATTAGCCTGACGAGAGCGGTTTACAAGTCCAAGCCAAGTCACTTGTATTGAAGCTCAATAAAACCCGAGTCTTGAGAGGCAAGCTCGAGTCAACTACTCCTTAGTTGTTTGTACAACAAATGGAGTCTTTGTAAAAAGAGACTCAAGTCATGTGCACTTGAATAAGTTACTAGCCATAGACAAATTTCATACGAGGTATCAAAGATGAAAAGGGACTCAAATTAGGAACGTAGTTGAGAAGTACGAGGGGCTATTCCTTTGAACAATAAAAATTCATCGTTCGACTCTCACAACAACACATATGTTGTACGTGAATACTCGCTCAAATATATAGCTGTAGGTAATTTACAGGGTGTAAAATTTTGAGTTTCCTTTAGGGCAGTGGCTCCCAATCTTTTTCTAACTGTGGACCGGTCAATGCTTGACAATGTTATTGCAGACCGGGGGGTTGAAATATTAATAATAACAATAAACGTAAGTCCACTCTGACCTCATATGGAACTTTATTAGCACATTTCTCCAACATAGCAATGCAATTATAACATTAGGAAGGTATAACTTTATTAACACATTGCTCCAACAATATAACATATTATAATATCAAAAACTGTCCGTAAAGGTTAATCTATGGAAGCCGTGAGCTTGTTTCTTTGCAACGAGATGGTCCCATCTAGGGGTAATGACAGACAAAGACACCCGAAGTATGTTTTTTATGTCCAATCTACTCCTTTGCCTTGTTTTGGTGGCTGTCACTGCAGAAAACCCCACTTCACACAGATAGGATGTTGGAAATGGCAACAGGGTTTTCAGGACTGTGTTAGTGATCTCTGGGTATTCTGCCATGACTAATACAAAACACCGGCAGTGTTCGTATTGTCTTGAAGACTGTTTTAAGGCCGCCGTTATTTGCAATCTCCAGCTGTTGTTCATTCTGGATGTTGCTGGTTTGTTGACAAATGGGTCACGTATCTATTCCTTGGCCCTTTGTGGGTCCTTTGAGGTTGGGAAGTAGAAAACAGAAATGACTAATTAATTCTTGTGCGGCCCAGTACTGACTGATCAGTTGGGAATGTTGGAGACCACTGCTTTAGGGTAAGAAATGAAAATTACCGTCTCCTAGACTCCTGAACAATAGATTAAATTTCAAGAAAGTAGATGTCGTCCTTGAGAGGGAACTGGTACAAATGTCGATGTTTTGAACTTCGTAGGGTCAAATAGAATCCACTTGTAAATTTAAAAAGCTCATAATAATTAAGTTGTTTTAATAAAATAATATTAAGTCACAATTTTAAAGGTCAAGATTTTTTCTTAATCTGGAGTATTAGTATAGTCATATGTTACCTGACGGTTATGAGGAGGGGGAGAGAGAGAGAGAGCAATTCACAAGTCAGAGTCGAGATATGAGTCTTTGAACTCAATTTCAAAGTCAAGCCACGAGTCTTCAATCCCTAATCTTTGTCCTATTGCAGATTATAGTGAGTTCAGTCAAAGTTTTCACCTCTGTTAGTCTCAGACAAACTGTATTATTACTTTCAACATAGAATCAAGGTAAATACATACTTTGTATATCTTATCTTCAATATAGGATTTGTACATTTTCTTTTTGAGACTTTTTATTCCACAAAAGTCTATAGCAAGTAATTTTAATATCTAAAAAAAGATTTGACTTTGTGATAAAGAAGAAAGTTACTCACTTTTTTTTTACAATTTTAAAATTACATAGATTTTGATTGTTTCCCAAGTTACAAATATATTTGTTGTGTAAAATATAAAATATAAATTTATTACGTCAAGATGCTAATTCAATAATGAAAGAATTGAAAATTATTTAGAATAAAAATAAGATTATTAATGATGAAATTAATTTAATGAGAGGTGGTTTTCAAATCGAAAGTCCCTTTTCAATGCAACTCATTTGTTTTTGAAATCTTTTTTATCCTTCCAGATGTGAAAAGGGATTTTATCTAAATCAAAGAATCAATACTAATGACATGGTTTTTCTTTTTGAAGGCGATGCATCTATTGAGGAGGAATTGATGTATGTTCAACTTATTTCCTTTATCAGAAACCAAGTTACTAAAAATATTGCTATAGCAATCATTATACATTCTTGAGTGAATATAAAATAGACACAAATTCCTATTCTACATATCATTATTTACCTTTAAAGAATTCGAGCACATGAATTGTACATTTCAATTCATCATGAATTTAGTTATTTATTCAACAAAAGTTATAAATAATAATGCAGGTCAACAAATTTGAACTTTCAAAAATTCTAGGGGGTATAAGGATTAAGAAACCGGCAAAAATCCTTCTCCTCGCTACTACTTAAGTAGCTCTACCACGAGTCTTTGATTTGAAGCAAATTTTTACTCGAAGTAGAATGAAATTTATACATTTAGATGGACGATTTCTTTTTAGTTAAGGATTATTATGGGGCGCTTGACATCTTGCTTGAAAGCTGTGGGTCTCAACTTTTGAATGCATTCCTTATTAACCCATATAGTGTAATATTCAAGGAGTTATTTAAGTACAAAGGATTTGGTCGACTTTTGGACCCACTCCCATCTTCTATGCCCCCACTTTATGTCAAAACAAAGACTGGAAATGGAATCTACATTAATTACATTAGCGAATCATCATTTTCGTATGCACAAAATGAGTATCTTTCTAGGCTTAAATTAAAGTTGAAGGTGGAAAATGGTCCGAAAAAGCTCAAAAAGTAGGATCCGATTCCTCGAAAACCGTCGGACTCTCGAAAAAAAATTACAGATTTGAAATCAACGTGCAAAAATGAATAACTTTTATTATATTTATACCCCTTAAGTTTTTTGAAAGCTCAAATTTGTTGACCAGTGTAATTCAAGTCAAATTTAGTGCACTTACACAAGTATAGCTATGTAATAGGACTGAGATGGTCTACAAAATCTGGTATGGCTCTAACGGTTAACTGTTATTTTTACAAGGGAACCTCAGAATCTGTGGATATTTTTTTTTTAAAGACACATTTTCATTTTGAATGTTATTTGACTTAAATCATTTTTAATTACTTTCTATGATGAAAAGAATGAAAACTTTTTTTCTCAGCTTGACTCCATGACAACTCCTTTCAGTCCTATATTTAATTTAATACTTTTCTTAATATTAAGGATTCGCCAATTAATTACCTTCATGTAATCAAAACATAAGAAGAATCAGGTCTTTAAATAGTTTCAGCTTTCTTTTTATTAATAATTAACCATTATTTTATTCCAACAGGTTCTAAGTCATTTTAATGTCAGCATGAAAATGCTATTATGTCTGTACATATTTTTAATTGCTTTTTTCTTTTCTTGTTGTATGGATTTATTTATTAGTAATCCTTTAGGGTCTGCATATCACCATAATATACCTCTTCTAATATTCCTTACCACTTGGGAGAAGACTAAGACTGAGGGATAAACAAACATACCAATGAGATATAATAATATCCGGAGTGGAACGATGCTAAGCCATGTATATCCTATTGGGAGTTTGTTCAAATCCAAATAGCTAAATTAATTGTATTTGTACATTCACGATGAGCTTTTTTGTTCACTCGCAACCTCGACTAACAAAAGGGTATGGAAAAATTCGGAAAAGTTCTTGTTTAAATTTTAAATAATTCAAAAAGGGCGCGTAATCCTTGATTTAACATACTTTTTATGTATTTAAATCATAAATATTAATACCCTTTTTGAGTTTATAACACGGAGTCAGCTGCTTTAAATCAGAAGAGTCAACCGATGAAAAACAGCTGAAGGGAGAAGTCATAGTGTAAAAAGCTCGTCGTGATAATCACTCCTCTTTTTAAATATTCATAAGTTACCCACAATATACACGAAGTCACGTGCTATATTCAATATCTCTTCCATCTACACGATACTTTTTTATTGAAAAATAAAAGTTTTTGAATCAAAAACTTACCTTAAGCATGTTTTAAGACCTGTAAGTTCTTTTGATATTATCTTTAACATTTTTTCCAACAAGTTAGTATCAAAAAAGTTATTCAAAATGGAGTTTATATCATTAATTTTATCCTTTAAAATTAGTGATTTTTTTATGTTAAGAATGTATAGTACAATGCCAATAAAGACATAAAAATAAATCATTTTATATATTCATCTTAAATGATATAATTTTGACTCCATATGTTAGAGTTTCCATAGTTTGCAGAATAAACTTTTGTACCAAGGCTTAGGGGTTCTTTGATTCTTAATTTTCTTGTTGTAGATTCTTTTTTTTTTTAATTTGTGATTTCATTTGAAGTATTAATACCATGAAATCAATCAATGACGAGCTTTTTATAAGTGTTTAGGTCAATACAAAATTCTATGTCTGAATATTAAGATAATTTTATAAAACTATTTTAGAGCTTTGTTGAGGAAATTTTGTCACTTTCGATAATGTTTCATTCGTAATCATCAAGTTCTTTTATTTGTGTAATCAGGACACCTTACTAAATCTAGAAAAACATTGGAAGTATCGGTTAAAGCTTTAGTCCAAGGAGTATCATTGAATATTTTTCTTTTCTGAATTTTATATAATATTAGACTTTCTTTATGGGACAATCAGGTCTTTTTAAATTCAATTAAATATTATTCAATGACTTAGCTTGAACAACTCATATATATATATATATATATTCACACTTTAGAGAGCAATATCATTCAATTAAGGCCAACTTGTCTGACTTTGCCCTTTAATAAGTCTTTCAATGTTAATTTTGGTAAATTTACCAAATCTTCAATTGAAGATCTCTTCAACAAATCCAAAATATCTAGAGTCAATCTATCTAAAACTATATCTTTCTCACCATCGGATAATTGACTCGATTCTTTCACGTAAATTCATGTAGAGCTGCGTTAAGTAATATTGATATTTCGGAACGTATAATTGAGTTGAAAGCTTTCTTTGAATAAAATGATTAATTAGAGCACTAAACATCAAGTTATATCTATAAGATTTGATTGATATTCTACTGATAAAAAGTTCTGATTAATCCTTTGTCTTTAATAGATTTGCTGAGAAAAATGGACTGTTTAGTATTTAGTCTATGACACGAGGGTATATTTGATTCAAAGGGTTTGAGAAATTCACAAAAAAAAGCACTTTTTTGATGAAAAACTTCTTTCTGATTACACTATAAAGGTCCTTTTCACTTTATAAACTGAAAAAATACTTTATTCTCTAGAGATAAAAAACAATAATGTTATTACAGAAAATTGGAATCTCTGACATAAATTATTTGAAATTTGAAATTTAAGAGTTTATGAAGCATATATGTGAGATGATTCATAGAAACAATCCTGGAAAATCAAAAAAAGAAAAGGAAAAAACTGTTTTTTTCATTTTCTAGCTATTATTACTTCATAAGAGTAGACACTGACTTTTTTATTATTCATAATTTTGCTACTTATAAACAAAATTTCACAAAGATTCGTTAACATATCTTTTAGATAATTGTCTATATTTTATGGTTCATACCTTTTTTAAAAACATTATGCATGTGTACGTGCAATTTGACCTTCTTAAGAGTGATGAATATAATTTTTGCTAAATAGGTGAATAATAGTTTATGTTGGTACGATTACCGTATTAATTTGTTGATAAGTAATGATGATCTTCATTTCTTATTTTCCTTCTCATCTGCGCCATTACTTTTTTATATTATTCAATATTGGGACGTCATGACTACCAAGTGTTGCTGCTAGATGCCTATTTAGCATGACTTTTTAAGGACCATTATTTTCTTCAAATTGCACCTTCTAAAAAACTAATTGAAAAATATCTATAATAGAAATTGTAGAGTAATTAATAAAGAATAGTCACCTGCAAGGAATTGCATTTCACGCAAAAAAAAAATCATATCATTGTTTCTATGTATCATCGCATATATATATATTTATGATATATCGATACAAAAATCATTTTATCTATTTTTGTTCTAATGTCTATCAAAATCCCGTGGCTTACGAAGAAATAACCATTTTTGTTAAATAACTGCATTCCTACAATTAATTAGTGAATCGTCAAACAAATGAAAGAATGGCCGATACTACTGCCATATTATTTATGGTATTTTCCTCCCTTGTTCTTGGAGGAAAATAGCTTTATTTTAAGAACTCCTAAACACAATTTCTAAAAAAATCTAAAAAAGTCGAATAAAAGAGATTGGATTAAATAATGTATGTAAGTACCTAAATGGTGAAATAAATTCTAAGGTTAAAGCTCTTTAGAAGAAGAAGATGACACAAATAAATAATATCTATTCACATCCTTTTATTTTTCGAATTTTTTTATTGTTTTGTACAAAAAAGTAGAGTAATAAAAGAAGATACAAAACCATGATTTATGGTAATAATATATGTCGTTTCAATCCATATATATATATATATACCTTTGTCGAGAAAGAGTCCATCACATTCAATTAGGAACCATTCCCTTCCTCTCCTTATATCTCTTCAAAATAAGTTTTTTCTATTCAAATCTTTCATGTATGATATCTATCTATGTTGTAATATTATATAAACCTTTGAGAGGAGAAAGAAAAAAAATCTTTAATGACGTGTCATTAATCATTTTTTATTTTGTCTTTTATGATTATTCTTATCGTTGTTTTTTTTTTCTTGTTTTTGGTTGTGTCTCATTGCTTTTATTTGCATCCCATTTACAATCAAAAGGAAAAGAGTGTATCTACCATTCCTACTAATGCATGTTCCTAAAATATAAATGTTATTTTTGTTGTAGTTATTGTTATATGTTTGTAGCTTATTTATATATATGTATATATATATATATATTTTCATTCAAAACACACTTCAAAAACATTTTTTTAGAGGCTTTTCTGTATTTTGCATTCTATGCACTTGTTCATTTAAACATGTACAAAATGTATAATTATGAAAAAGGAAAGAATCAATACATCAATACGTCTCAACTAAATGAAATACGACATCTGCACGACGAGCTTTTTGGAATAAGCAAAAACACACTATATTCTCTCTTCAGCTGATTTTCATCAGTTGACTCTTTTGATTTAAAGGTGCTGACTCTACGTGCTATGAGTTCAAAAAAGGTATTATTATTATTTAGGATTTTGATAGACATAAAAAGTAAATTAGATCAAGGATTGCGCGCCCTTTTTTGAATTTTCGAATATTATACAAGTATTAACGATTAATTTGTTTATTGATAGAATTTATCAATGCATATTATATCTAAATAATTACTACTCTGCCCAATATTAAAAAGTTGGCAACGAGGAAAATACAGAAGACCAGCTATCAGTTGTTTTTCCAAATTTTTCCTTTCCTTTTTGAAAATCGAGGTTGCGAGTGAACGAAAAAGTTTATCGTGGCTAGGGACGCTGATAACTCCCTAACTAACTACGCAGCCTCCATAAACTTTCCTTGCTAATTGAATCAAAACAAGGAAAATTCTGGTGAGGGAAGACAAATATATATACATATATGTGTTTCAAAGTGACATCTTGTGGAGGATAAAATAGTATCGTAGACAAGGAAAACAAGCTAAGCTAGCAGTGCCTGTTCAGCTACTTTTTTTTTAAAGTATTATTATAAGTGTATTTTGTCAGGTTTTTTGTTTGAATAGTCTTATGATACTTATGATATCTCAGAGCTGTTTGCCGTCTTAATTGGGTGACATTTAAATAGAACTTTCTCTATTTTTATCTTTAATTTATTCTATTTTTTTTTTCTTTTCTTAAATGGAAGGCTTAGTGACAAGGAACTCTTATTTGAATTTCATTAAGATAAAAAACAAAATTTTAAGGACAAAATTGCTAAAGGAAATAATCAAAAAATATATATCTCTTAGATATGAACCTTTTCAAGTTCAATATGGGAATAAATAATAAAAAACAATATTTAGGAAATTTATCATAATAATAAATTTTATAATTAATGAAAATAAAAAAAATGGATTGAGCATCTATACAAAGTATGGCTGGCCCTCCATGTGCATCCTTTGCTTTTCTTAAGCATTCACACACCCACTCCATTGCTGTATTTTTTTTTTGAAACTTACTCGTTTCACCTCATGATGAACAAGACCCAAGGCTTGACCAATATATCCAATAACATGAACATAGGCCCCTATAAAGGCTGCTGCAAATATAAAGGATCTGCTTCCACGTGGTGAGCGACGAATTGATCTTGAAATATGGAGATTAAAGTTAGTCTCGTCCATAAACAAGATTATTAAATTTTGAGACTGATAGGAAAGGTAGCTTTCAACAAAATCTGTACGTTTATTCCCATATTGAACTTGCTTATTCTTATATTAAACTTGCTTATTCCTATATTGAACTTGCTTATTCCTATATTGAACTTGCTTATTCCTATATTGAACTTTCTTATTCCTATATTGAACTTGAAAAAAGTATAGATCAAAAGGAAATTGTATTATGTAGAATTAAGGACCTTTCCAGTATTACAATTAAAAACTTGGATGATTTAATTTTTCTTTAATTTGGATAAAGCACAAAGTGCTCAGGAACACGCTTTCCCATTGTTCTACATCAAAACATAGTTTGTTTCTTTTGTTCAGATTATCTGGAAATCCCAGACCATCTTTTGTTTGAGTGTAAGGAGAGAGGTAAAATATAGGACTCCATTTTTTTTTATTGAAAAAAAAAAGATATGGGAGATTTATGAGTTCAAGATAATAAAATATAGACTTTTTAACAATAAGTTTCCATACTTTTCTGTAGGGACGAGAACGTAAAAGAAAAAGGTGAGAACTTATGTCTTATTATAAAGTCTTAATCATAAAAAAAATTAATACATTTAGATAAACTTGATGATAGTTACTTGAGTCATTGAACCTGATGTGTCAATTTCTTTCTAGGTTAGTAAAAGTTTGGAGTGTCGTTTTTCAAGTTGTAATTTTCTAGAACAGTTCTAGTAATAATAATAATTTTGAGAACTTATTTTATTTTGCAAATTATTTTGTCAACGTTTGTGAGGTTTTTGTACGGAAAAAAGAATGAAAAAATTTGTGAAATACTATAGTGACGAATGTTTTAGTTTTTCCCTCAGTATTTTTTTTTTTTTTAAATGTAGTTTCAAAATATCACAACGAAGCGTTGAAGAAATATTATTTTTGAAACGGGTCTTTGTTCTTGTTTCTTAATAATGCTTTCAACTTTGATCAGGGGAGCTCCAAAATTTATATCAAGGATACTACTATATGTATATCCCTCCTTCTACCATTAAATAATGAGCAATCGAAAAGGTTATTCTATATGATGATATAACTATTGACATCAACAGTTCCAGCTCTGTTTAGTTTATTAGTTTAATATTCGAATTGAGAAAATTCAAAATTTATGTGTTTGTTAACTCCATTTATTTTGATGGGGCTTATATTTTTAACTTTAGCATCGACTATGTAATAATTTGGAAATATACGTAGGTAGAATTATTGTTTTTAAGTCATACATCATATTTTCATACATATTAAAACAATTTGAGCTCCTGTCTATTCATTTAATATTTTAAATCCTTGTTATTATAAACATAACTCTTATGAAAAGTAAAAAGGAAATTAATAATAGGACAAAGGAAGCAACAGCTTTATCCATGATATTAAATAAAAGTAGTTCTATTTTTTTTAATGAAAAATAAGTTTAAATATAATCAATCAAATATAATTAACAGACAGTTTTAAAAAGTCAATATCTATTTATCTTCAAATATGCTAATATTGAAAAATTTGTAAAAAGAAAACTAAGTTTTGCGTTCAAACAAATAGTTTTAAATGAAATTTCTTCAGACCCAAGTCAATTAAATATTTTAATTATTACATATGATATAAATTTTAACACTTGATATTTGTAGACTATGAATAGTCAAGATTACGTGAGAAATGTATGTATCATGCTAATGAAAATATATGTATAGGAATATGACTCTTTTAGAGAAAAATGGTTTGACCATTTTTTTTTACAATTGTCTTTTTTTGTCAATTTCAACCCCAATACTCAAAAGAGAATGGGAAAATTTGAAAAAAATAAGCCTTCTGTATTTTTCTTGTTGCCAACTATTAATTTTGGGTGGAATTATAATCTAAATGTACTATACATCAATAAGTTATGTAAATATTAAAACCAAGAATAAGTGCTAATATAATATTAAAAAAAAGGGCGTGCAAACCTTAATTTGATATACAAAATCAAATTCATGAATAACACCAATTTTGAGTTCATACTAAGGTAGAATCAGTTGCTTTGAATCAAAAAAGAGTCAACAACTGAAGTGAAAACACACTGAATGTTTGTTTATTCTAAGAACTTTGTGGAGTGGTTCAATATTACCATAAGAAAGGATGCAACTTTTGCAGAGAAAAATGACTTTTTTATGATTAGAAAAGGAAAACCAGTTAGTACTTAGGCTCTTTTTCGAATTTCTGCTCATTACAAAAATTGCATCCCTGCGTTCTTCAAAACACTCATCATATTTAAAAATACATTGAATTGTACCCTAACTACACTTTTTCAAGTTCAATATGGGAATAAGCAAGTTCAATATGGGAATAAATAATAAAAAACAATATTCAGGAAATTTAATGTAATAATAAATTTCATAATTAATGAAAAAAATAAATAAATAAGGGGGCCGATGTTCATGTTATTGGATGTATGGGTGTAAAGGTGCGTGAATGCTGAAGACCACCAAAGGATGTATATGGAGAACTAGTAGTACTTGTAATTGATAATGATTTGGCCGACTCCAGCATTGAAGATGTTTTGAATGAAGAAGAGTTTTTCATTCACAAAATTTTAAGACTTGGGCTTTGCAGTCTTATGCTCAATCTCATTGACCATATTTGGTCAATTTTGAAAGCTTATGTGATAAAGGAAATAGCTAGAAAAATTGAGAATATTAAAATGCTGAAAGAAATGATTGCAGCATTTCGGAGCAAAGATCAGGAACAGCTCTGGAACTATTAATTGAAGAAGGACAAAATGAAATTAGTTCTATGATTTGTAGTAATTGTATTTATCACCTGCATCCAGAATCGTTTTGTAGATGTGAATAGTTTTGTTGACATGAGATTCTAATAAATGAAATGAAATATGACTTTTTAATAACTACATATATTTAATTTTGCATCTTTATTTATTTTTTTATTTTCATTCATAATTAAATTTATTGTTATGTTAAACTTCTTGAATATTGTTTATTATTATTATTTATTCCCATATTGAACTTCAAAAGGTATAGAGCTGTAATTCTTAAGATTTTTTTTGGCAGCTATGTAATTAGTGCTCCTAAATTTGTACATAAATTTTATTTTGCAAAGATGTCATCATTATTCTTTAATTATTAATGAGGGAGAACTAGTTACACATACCACAGTAATATATATATATATATATATACTGTCTACAAATAATAATTAATTAATAAAACGAATAATCGAGTGAACTTAGAACCTTTGCTTTAAAATAATCTACTGATAGCTATGATTTGTGTTTATTTCCTCTGAAAAAACGTCAAAGTATTCCCTTGTAATAGGTTAAGTGAATAGCTGATATAGTGAAATGTCATGACAGCTGATGCATCTCTTCTTCCAAATATTTATAAAATTGTCAGCGTTACCAAGTCAATATTTCCTTTAAAAAGAGAGAGAGAAAAAAAAAAAAGGATCAAAATTATTTGGTTGTTTCCGAAGTACGTGATTCATTCCAAGTTTTTAACCATTCTTGATTGAATTTATTAAATTAATTGTTCATAGCTAAAAACAAAAATTAAATCAAGTTTAAATAATACTCGCAACAAAACAATAATAAACTAGTTAAACATCAATAAATACCAACACGAGAATGATTATTGCTATGAAAATACATTTTGTTGTAGCTAGGAGTCGTCAAATACTCAATTGCTCAATTCAATAACTAATACAATTTTATACTTCAAATAATGTTATTTAACGTACAGTCAAGAAGAAGGAAAAACATGGGAATAATTCCGGTAAAGTTCCACAACTTTTGGTTACTCAATGTCACGGATTTGAAAAAAAAAATTAAAAAGTACAATATAACAACTTTAAAAAAATACCTTAAATTAAAGTTATTTAAGAATTTTTGTGGATCAATAAGTAAATAAAAAAATACGAGAATAAAACGAATATATCTATGTTTTAGTAATGAAAGGATAAATATATATATTACCAATATATAAAGTCACATAATTAGTAGAGCTAAGATTTAGTTGAGATTTGTAACTTTGGCCATTTTTAGCAATTTTAAATGGCATTTTTGATTGATTCTTTGTTTTTACTCGTGCTCTTAATTGAGCTCACTTAAAAAGAGGAAAAGACTGCCCACATATCATGTAGTTATAACAGGACGAAAGGAGAGGAGGAGAAGCTTCATCAAGGAAAGCTTCTGCAAGCGTCGTCAGGGTTACAATTACGCATGCTAAGAAGAGACCTGTTATATACATATATTCGTACCGAGCATCAACTAGCCCCTTGTATTGAACAAATTGAACAGAGTAGGGGTATGTACAAATGGTTTGGAAGAGAAAGGGAAAGCGTATGTGCACGTGTCTTAGACTAAGGAGTCCAGTGACCGTAAGTATAAATTTGACTCATGGCTGTGAGTCTGATGATGCCTTCTGTAGCTACACAATGCAACATCTCTCTTGTATTGTAAATCCACTTTTGATATTGAAGCTTATTAGCCCTCTCCAACCCAGAGGACACTGGTGTCCCATAAATTCAAAATGTGCTGATGGCTCCATTGTCTATCGATTTTTTTTGTTCTTTTTTTTTGTTTGATATAACTAAGATGTCAAACTATTATTCATGTACTTGGTCATACAAAAATTTGATTTGAATCTTTTTCAAGGTACTGAAAGTTACGATTTTTACACATACAAAAGAGTCATGTTAAAACCAAAATAACTTTTTCGTTTTTGAAGGAAATTATTTGGTAATTAAATATTTGTTAATATATACTTAAAGAATTATTATAAGTTTAAAATGTCTTTTATTTCTAGAAATTTATCAAGTCTATGTTCTTTGGAACACAGCAACAGAAATTTCTAAATTAAATATCTCCTGTAAAATGTACATAACAGGTGATATATATTTTTTATTTAAGATTTTTCAAAACTTTTTGGTCAATTAGAATATAAGAATAAAGAATAAATTTAGCAAAAGATATAATAAATACGAAAAAAGACCTGATAAACCGTGTATTTTTAAGGATGAAATAATTCACTTCACACCCAAAGGAACACCAATGTCCTATAATAAGTTCTTAGAGAAACGGGTTGAGTTTCAATTTTTGTATAAAAATAAATTAGGTTAGTATGGTCACTCTGATCTCAAAAAACATAATTTCCAGTTAAAAGTATTTTCTGATACCTTACGGTTTTGTCAATTTTCTCAAACATATTGTTACTTCAACATTAAAACGTGTCCCTGTACATTTTATCTTTGGACTATTTTAATATTTTGAGTCGACAAAAACTCGACATTTGTAATGTTGCAATTTTTTTTTCCAAAATCAAATCTTATATAGCTTTAAAAGTAAGGGTTATTCAAAGCACTCTTTCTTTTTTAAATTGAAAGTATGTATTTCTTCCATGATTCAAATTTAGATTATATCCCCCTCAAAAAAACAATTCATTCTTACTCACACTTAGAAGCAATTATTTCAATTTAGGAATACATTATTCTAAAACTTTGATCAATTTTAATTTGTTGTCTTCATGTTGAAAAAAAAATTAAAATCTTTAATTTGAGCTTACAAAATCAAAAATCAAAAATGGATTTGATGAACACAAAAGGAAAAGTTTTAACCTAAAAATTTGAATTTTCGTCTTATTTGCCATAACTGCAAATATGTACAAAATAATCATTAAAATCCAGGCACAAAAAAAAATGTTTAATTTTGTTGTATTGTGTTATTACTTCAATTCTATATCTATTAATCTACAACCATTATCTTTAATATTGTGTAGCTTATGGTTGCTCCATCTTAGACTGAAGCATTTTATCTTGACAAAGTTTTTATTAATTTTTGACAATTTCTAGTAAGACTTAAATTAAACCCTAACTCCCCTTTCAAATCGATCATTTTTTGGTGTCAGGTGAATAGGAAATTAACACATTTCATTATAAATCTTATTTAATTAAAAGGACTTATGAAGTTGACAACTTTGAATTAAATATTAAAGTATTATGTTAACATATACTCAAATTTTGAATTTAGATTGCATATTAACAACTTAAATCTAATTCAAATCCTCTTTTCAGCTCGAATATTTAAATATATTTTTTAATCACATGAATTCAATCGGATTAAAAATTTGATCAAATAGAATTATAAACCTACATTGTATATTTTTTTTTCTCAAAAGGAGGCTAAAAGAGAATAACTTTAAGAACATGGGATACAAGGATTTTGTTTTAGATAGTGTCTATCCCTAAATGATATTTAATATACTCTGCAAGAAGTAACATATTGCTATTTAATGACACACATTTTCTAAAGTACTTGAGATGAAAATAAGCTTGTGCAAAAATTGAATCATATTTATAAGATGTTGCACAAAAAGAAAGGCAGATACAAAGGTGTTATTATTCGTGGGTTGAGAAGGTCAAGATGGAAAAAACCGTTTTTTCATTTTTCACTATTGATATTATGCTATAGTCACTTTTGTATGAAGGATTATTGAAACGACAAATAATTAATAGTCATTCTTTACTCTAAATAAGATTAAAATTGCTACTCTAAGATTGAGTCAAATTATCAAAAAAAATCCAAAAGGGTTTTTAGCAACTCAAAGCATTTACGCTTTGCCTTGTTCATACTAAACTTACTTCAAGAGCTATTATTCTGGTGAATTGCTGTAATTTCACCTCATGGACAATCACAAAATGGCTTATTCCTTAAAGATTGTTTGAATTGGTTCGTGGAAAGAGCATTTTGTTTGCATAAATAACATAGCTTAATAGGGACTAACAAGAAATATAATTCAAAGAATAGGGTGGGGAAACTGATTTAAAATAATAACTAACTAAAAGGTACGCAATAAAAAAAATGATAATATGTAAAAATAAAAAAAAAAAAAAAACAAAAAAAAAACAAAAAAAATCATAAAATATACATAGAAAATCATTTAATTTCTCTAATAAACATCTTTTTGCTGAGACGACTTGTTGTGCCTTTGATAAAATAGCGTTGACTTTAAATTCATCTTTTCCACTGAAATATGTTAAAAACCCTTCTTTACCTATTACAGCACCGAAGTGATTGGCCAACTCCTTCGAGATTGATTGATAAGTTTTGCAGCTCCAATAGAAATGATCCGTAGTCTCCTTTTCGACCTTGCAGAAGATACAAACACTCTCTAGGCCCTGAAGAAACTTGGATCGCATATCCCCGAAAGTAGGTGGTATTTGAACCATTTTTCAGAAAATGAGCGGTTTTTTATCGCTCGGATACTTCCTGATGCCTCCTTGTTGATAACTTCTCTTCTTCTCAAGTAATAACAAAAAGGGTCCATTGTTTTGGTTTGGAACACACCTCGTATGTGTGATGTTGAAGACATATATACTTTCATTCTAAAAGGAATCAGCAGCCTCTGAACTCCTAGAAATCTTCCTTGTTTGTTTTGGTCAATCATTGAGGCTCGTGGAAAGAGTATAGCACCATCCTCTTATTTTGTCATATTCACAAATCACTTTTTCTGAAGGTTTAGTGATAATCTCAGTGTGATAAATAAGGCTAGAAAGCAGTTTACTTGATTTAGAGGCAATTGTGAATTTATGAATTGAAGAGCTCAAGTGTAAAAAATTCTTGGAAAGTAGCTCAAAATTATGTATACATCTTTTCAAAAGCAAACAGAGAATAGTTTATTGTATTGCTTGAACTGCATTAATAAGCAACTCTAATAATAATTAATCTTTTTCTAATGGTTTTCTAAAAGCTTATTACGTATATAATGCACAATATTTAATAGACCGAATAAACAAATCAATTGAAATAATTAATAATTAATTTTTTTGTTTTGTTATGAGAAAGCTTCGAGACTAAATCCCTTAGTAAATTTACTCTTTATTGAAAAATGACAAGAACAATAACCTCAAATGAGGTACATATAAGGAATCATCTGTGATCCTTTTTATAGTATTTTTACATATTTATGCATCTCAAATGATATTTGCAAATATATTGGATCATTATACAAAGCAATTGTTTCGTCATTCATATGGTAAACGTTCGATAAATATCGTTTAACAAATTTTTTATTATAACTAATATTAAAATGAGGATAAACTATAATACTATAATATCTTCCACGCAGAGCAATCCTCATTCCATCTCTCAACTTTCCTTCAAAAATAGAAAAAAACAAAAAAATTAAGACACAACATTATATTGTGATTATCTTATTAACCCTTTTGAACCACCCAGAGGTGGTGCTAATACGCTCCATAGTCAACCGATTTTTGTTTTATTATTTTGTAATTAGTGATATGTACAGATTGTAATCTCAATTCCATAAGTTAAATGTTTGCTGTCTCTATTTAAAAAATAAATAATCCTACATAAATTATTACCAGGGGCACGTCAAAACCAATACATAACTGGATTTTTTTATTAGAATAATGACGAGCAATTTTTCCTTAAAAAAATAGCTAAAATAAATATTCCTGCTAAACTAGACCAGCTAGCCTTTAAAAAACTCCTTTCAAATTGAAAAACCAATTCTGTTTACATAGAATTAACTCTTTTGACTGAAAAATATTTAATAAAATGAGGCGATATTTCTCTTAAATTGCACTTCCTATTAATTAAATGACTTCAAATTTAATATAAATCTGTATTTGTAATTAACATAACATTTTTGGATAAGATCAATTCATTTTCATATGAGCTACTGACGTACTCCATACTAAAAAGTGGCTAAAACTTTATAAAAAAAGATTAAAAAGACTCAAGAAAGTTAAATCATAATTTCTCAAAAAACCTGATATGATATGCAAAAAAACGAAATACGAATTCGAGATTAACGTGTCTAATACTGCTGGCATTAGATATGAAAGCTTTGAAATACAATTAAACCTGATCTAACACTCACCTGCTTTAAGCTTGTCACTGCACTAAGCGGTCATATCTAGTTCCCACGCAGGAAATTTATAGCATAAATGTACTGAATTAAGCGTGCCCCTGCAATTCCCAGTCAGCAGTCACCCAAAATAATAATAATAATAATAATACAGATGAGCCTGCTTCAATGGTCACTAATTGTTCAATACAAAACTTCAGAAGCTGTGCGCTTGAAATAGAAGAATTAATTATTCCAGATTATTAGTCACTCTGATGTGATGGTCTGATGAAAACTTACTCATCATATTTTGTATATATTTTATACAAAAAAGTTTTAAATACATCTTTATTTTGCAGTTTATGAATTCTTTTAGGCCCAATTTTCCAAATCATAGTTTTAAAAAAAGCAAACCTGGATTAAGCAGTTACCTGCACTAAGCGATTACTTTCCCAGTTTCCCTTACCTAGCAGCTTAATATTAGTTTTTCTTTTTTTATTTTATCTTTGATTTGTACTAAATAGGTATTTCTCATGTTTTAAAATTTGACCTTTTGATTCCAGGACTATACTTCATGACTTTCAGTTGAAGAATAATTGTACTTTTCAAAAATACATACAAATTACAACAATTAAACATCAATTGTACAAAATATTAATATGACTTAATAACGTTTCATTCGTTATCATTTATAAGTAATTACATATATTAGAAATAATTACGATTATAAGAAAATACGAATTATTTTGACATTTTGATATATAAATCATAGCTCAAAAATAAGTTAGTCTCCATCAATCCACCCCTTCTTAAAACCATTGTTTCTTTCATTACGAATACCTAGAATATTATGACATTGACCATAGACCAAATGACTACAAAGTGATTATTCTAAATATTATATATTTTATACAAATATATTAATGAAAACTGTCAAAACTGTCATTATTTTTGACTTTCATATTTCCCAAGATTTCTAAGGCTCAGTTTAATTTTAATATATTATGTACATTTTTAATAAAAAATAATGTGCTTTATCGTATTTATAATTGGATGAGCTTCATCATAACTTGTGCTTGGATTGACGTCATTCACTCTCTCAAATCCTTTATAATTACACTTTTTAATCATAGACAATAACTATCTCATGTTTATTCCCTTCAAATACAAAAATCCCTCATTATACGAGGAGAAACGCCGACGACGTCAAAGCTATTTTTTGTGTTAGCGCTTTCCTTGCATGTATTTATATATATATTTATTATATGTTTTATCTCCCATCATTTAAAGTGTGTACAAGACTCACTCAGTTTCATTTTGAGTTTTGAAAGAAATTCAAAGGGGGGAAAAGACCCCTTACTTCGATTTAATTCCGTCAAATCATGATATAACTAGAGCAGTGAAGAAAATAAGTCATTTTATTCTCTAATCAAAGAGTTAATTAGTTATTTAACACTACTCATTTGTAAAAAATTATTTCCTTCAACAACGTATGTATATTTGCAAAGGTATGCTTCCTCCTTATTCATTTTATTATTTATAAAATAATATAATTATACATTTTTGAAAGGATTGATTGCTTTTTTATATATTAAGGAGTAAAAAGACAAAAAAATCCCTACTAAAATAACCAAAAAGTACAAAATTTAATTTGTCAAATGAAATAGATTTTTTGCACCTATTTGTATAGCTCATATCAACTACTATATATATTGACATAATAAACACAATACAAACTTACAATTCAAATGCTGACTCATTTATATGTATATTTTATGCAAGTTGTGCTATTTAAACATTTACTTTCATCCCTTCAAAAGCTCACTAATAATTTGAAACAAATTGTAAACTAATATTTAATACATGAACATTTGAAGGAATTACCCACAAATATCAACATTTTTAATCAATAGGTAACTAAATTAAATGGTGTCCGGTAAATTCATCGACCGTCAATTCATCGATAGGTAAATTCATAAATTTGTAAATTCATCGACTTTTTTCTCCCAATGAATGCTTTCAACAGCTTAAAGTAAATTTGTTTGCCAGGGTTTTTTATATAAAAACCGACTAGATTAAGATTATATAAAGAAATTTTGTGCATCAATTAGCAAAAATTATTTATTATTTTAATAACATATTTAAAACTTGTATTTCCAAAAATGTACGACAAGCAAATACTTTGAAACTCTTGCACAAAAACCGTAGATTAGATTTATTTTCCGATTTTTCATATTGAACAAAGCAAAAGCAATGGTTTAGAATAAGGTTTATTTCTATCAAACTTAATAAGATTTAAAAAAAATTCTTCAATAGATGTGAACTTGACGAGTGTAAAGAAGCACTCAAATAGGAAACGACAAATTATAATTAAAAGTTAGTTCATCTACAGCAGCAATAGGTATACACAAATATACTCTAAGCTGTTGAAAGTATTTATTGGGAGAAAAAAGTCGATGAATTTACAAATCAATGAATTTACTATGGATGAATTGACGGTCGATGAATTTTCCTTGATCCAAATTAAATATACCTTCAGAATCTGATTTAATTTAAGGTCTATTAAAAACCTGTTAGATTTTATTGATCCATAATTCTTTTGAAGCTATTCTGCTAGATTACTTGGAGATAGGATCATCAAATATATATTAAAATATAGATATGTATCCTCTTTAAGAACCTAGAGGTACAAATGTATTTAAATCCACGTGTATATACATATATAATATCTCTTCGTTGACATGTTTATTTCAATCAATCACTGCATTCATTAGTCTTTTAAAAGGGGAGTTTGAATTGGGAGTAGGATTTTGAAAAACTCAGCAAGTTTTTATTTATTTCCTTTTTCAATTTGAAAGAAAAACTTTAACGTTAAAATATACGATAAAATAGGAATGTCTTGATAAATCACAATTCATTTATTTAGGAATTTACTGTAATTGGCTTTGGGGGTGGGGTTGAAAGTGACAGGCTCCTCTTTATAAATATATTTATATATTACATAAAGTTAGTTTTGTTAAGAGCAAAAATTATATCCAATTTTGCATTAAAAACAAACCCCCCCCCCCAAAAAAAAAAGAAAAAAAAAAAAACCAACAAGAATAAATTTTAATTCCCTATCTGTGCCCCTTGATTCACACTGAAAGTTCTCTACGTCATCAGAACATGGTAAAACTCACAAATCTAAGTGTACTCAATGAAGAAATGTCTAGTTCAGCGACTTGATTAAAGTGACTCAAGTCCTTTTACATGATTCAAATAAGTAGTTGTCTTCTGGGCTTATAAATAAATAAAATTTTAAACTCAGGATAAATTTTAAGAGTAATATCCTGGTCTGAATCAAAAAGATGAATAAAATATATATTTTGTTTTTTTTATGCTTGTATTAGAATCTTTTTTTTTTTCTACAAATAAAAGATTTGATTCATGTTGTTAATCAATTTAATAAGATTGTAAGGTCTAACACACTTATTGCCCTCTAAAATCAGCTCTGAGAGTGAAACTGTTGTAAATATATATGTAATTATTTTAATGAATGAAGTAAATATGGGGAATTTACTTCATTCGAATTGATGATCCAGAAAATTGGAGGGGAAAAGTTCGTCCATGCCAACTGCACTCATGATGTGCCCATATATACATGAAAGAAAAAAGAAAGCTATCGAGGCATCAAATTGATGAGTGCAATAGTTTTTATGTGACACAGAGTTCTTTTGTCTGCTTTTTTTTAGCAGCTTGATTCCTCAATTCTGACAGCCATGTTTGATGTATGTAATTGTAAAAATAACGAGGAGGTATGACTCCTTGTGCTACGGTCAAGACCACCTACACTATGGCCAAAAATATGTGAGATCAAGACCAAGTGAAAAAAAAAATGTTCCAAAGTATCAAGACTTGGAGCGTTCATGATCGAAGTGAAACCGAGACCAATCTCAAGAACCACAGCAGTAAATGACTATTTATGATCAATAAGTTGAAAAAATATATGCTAATTTCCATGCATGCTCAATGCTCCTGGTCATACGGTATGTTAAGAACGATTGACCAATGAAAATGTGTCTTTAAAAAAAATATCATCAAATTCTGAGGTCCCCTTGTAAAACGAACAGTGAGCCGTCAGAGCCAAACCAGATTGTGTGTACCTTCTCAGCCCTATTAATTAGGTATACATGTGTAGGTACACTAAATTTGTCTTTAATAACACTGGTCAACAAATTTGAGCTTTCAAAAAACCTAAGGGATATAAGTATAATAAAAGTTATTCAGTTTTGCACGTTGATTTCAAATCTGTAATTTTTTAAGCTGTTTTGGCCCATTTTCAACTTCAATTTAAGCCTAGAAAGATACTCATTTTATGCATTAAAAAAATAATAATTCATTAGTGTATTTAATGCAAATTCCATTTCCAGTCTTTTGTTTTGACCTAAAGGGACTCCTGGAGGCGTAGGATTCGGGAGTAAGCCCAAAAGTCGGCCAAAACGCTTGTATTTAAATAATTTTTTGAATATTACATAAAATGGATTGCTAAGGAATGTGTTAAAGAGATGAGACCCACAGCTTTCAAACGAGATGTCAAGTGCCTTTGGAAGAAATCGTCCATAGAAATATGTAAATTTTCATTCAATTTCGAGCAAAAATTCGCTAAAAATCAAAGACTCATGGTAAAGCTACTAAAGTAAGTAGCACGCAGAAGGATTTCAGCCGATTGCTTAATCTTCTGCGCGCTAACTTTTATTACACTTATTGTACTCCTTAGGATTTTTGACTGTTGACCGGTGTAATTATTGCAATGTTTAGAAATTCCTCATCTCAAAAACCTACATATCTATACTTTGTTAAATTTAAAATCCTTCCAGTGTATAATTTAACGTCATGATAGAGTTTTAATACAGCTTCACTCGCTCCCCTATGCAACATTTGTTGCCATCAATAAAATGAAATTTTATTATATGACATCAATTTTGTTTGATGAGGCATGGAGAAAAAAAAGCAGGACATGAGATGGAAAAAATAGGTTTTATTCCTTATAACATACATATTTGTCAAAATGGCTGAGGAATAATATGCATTAATGACTGTCAATAAATATATAGTTTATATTCATGCATCCTAGACAAAACGTAACGCTTCATTAAATAAATAATGTCCCTTGTACCACATTGTCAATTGTAGATACATTTATCACAATAATAATGATGTAACTAGAAATTCAACATTTGCTGTGTATTTGTTAGTTGTCGACTTATTTACTATATATAACATACAACCCATCCTTGATTGGTTGAGCTCAAATTATATGTATATATATATATATTGCTAAGGAGTGAACGTATACCAACAGCCTAATAAATAATAATGCAGTAGAAGAGAATGACGTTAATTTATAAGTTACTATCAAATAATTACGATCCTTTTTACCTTCATCTCTTTGTTGGAAAGGTTGAGAGATAAATGCAAGATTGTTACGGTATATCCTGATTACTCTAAAGTCATTATGAACCAATTTTTTCAACGATGGTGCTTTTTTTATTTATTTATACACCATTTTTCACTGCTAAAAAACAAAAACAAATACAATTATCAGTTTCTTAAATCAACCATCAAAGTAAAAAAGTAACGTCCTAATAAATTCTCATATCTCAAGGAAAATACCGTGGTATGTACAACGAAACAAAATAAAATATTTTTTGCAATTGAGGCTATACCCCCTCCCCCCCCCCTCAGGACTCCATATTGCCAAAGAGTATTAAGTAATTAGAGTAATAAACAAGGGTGTAACAGTCATTACCTATATGCACATAGTTTATATAATATGTACATTTGATATAATATATAGTTGGCAGGGTATGTTCAAATTAGCCCCTCTCAATCAATGACTATTTTCTAATATCCCCATGTACGAGTAAATTATATTTTAATAATGCAAGTGCAATGTGCTTTTTATATTGAAATAAGCCGTTGTAAAAAGTTATAAAGGATCCATTAGCAAGTACCAGGTGTTTTCTATCTTATTTGTGATTGGAGGGCATTATCCTTTTGTATTTACGTCCTCTCTTATGTTGAATAAATAACAGTTAAAGCTTTATAGGCCTTCATATAATACTTTTATGGTACTAATAAAGCTATAAATTCAAAAGGAACTAAATTCCACCTAAATTTAAAATTTGCTTTCTTTCTTTTTTTTGTTAGTCGTTGATCGATTCAACTTGATAGTTGTTGTTTTCTTCTCTTTTTGAAGGATAGATTGAAGATGTTAATTAGACAGGTCAAGAAATTTGAACTCTCAAAAATTCTAAGGGGTGATTTCAAATCAGTAATTTTTTTTCTCGAGAGTCTGAGAGTTTTTGAGAAATAAAACCCTACTTTTTTTTAGCTTTTTTGGCCCATTTTCCAACTTCAATTGGGCCTACTTCCGCCGTTTATGCCTCCAAGAGTCCCTTTAGATCAAAACAAATACAAAAAATGGAATTTGCATTAAATACACTAGCGAATAATTATTTTTGAATGCACAAAGTGAGTATCTTTCTAGGCCTAAATTGAAGTTGAAGTTGGAAAATGGGTCAAAATGAGCTAGAAAAGTAGTGTCTGATTTTTTTCTCTTTTATAAGCTTGACCTAACTTTTGTGCAAGAAAAGGGTCCACTAAAAAGAAGGCTTATTCATCGTACAACTTATGACCGATTCTAATTATTTGAAACAAATCAATGTAACTGCTAAAATATTTAAGACTATTGAAAGAACAACAGTTATTTACGCTTCAAATACCATATCCCAAGTTTTGTTAACATTTAATTTTGAGTATAAATTTAAAAAAGTGAGCATTTAGTTAAAAAGGAAAAAAAAAACGTGTCTTGTGACTTACAGAATAACTTTTTGCAATCATTAGTTATTTTGTGTCATGGAATGATTCAAAAGGTAATAATGAATTGCCATTTTGTATGAGTTTGACTCAAGCTACATGCCTTTGAGCTGAAGTAGTTTTGAACTTACTCTCAAAATATAATGTAAAGTGGAAGTTTAATTAAACATATATATAATAAAAGTGCAATTCGAGGCTCTGTCTACATGGACTCTAATTCTCTTATATAAACTCCATTGAGTCTGATAAACACGTCATTTATATGTATGTAATACATGCATAAACTACATTTTAAAATATTTAAAATAGAACAAAGAAATGCACACAAAAAAAACCCACATACAATAACCACCCATTCCTAATAAATAATTGATTATATCATTTCCCCCCCCCCTCTCTTTCTCTCTCTCTCTTTCTTGTCATAAAAAAATATTAAAAGCATTTGCAATACAGTTTTTCATCACATATTTTATTTATACATTTATGTGCACTTATGACCGTGTATGTATGTACAACACTCAACCTGTCAACTTCATGAGACTTACATAAATACATACAAGCATTTTATTACATAACATGTACATTTTTAGAATATGGATTTATGCATGTACTTAAGCATTCTACGAACTATGTTCGTTCATTTACATAAATAATAATTATTATTATGAAAGAACAAAAAGTATATTATTTTTTTTGAGTATTTGTGATAATTGTGTACCCTTGTGGCCTGAACCTCCCATATTTTAATGTTATTTAAGCTGTAAAATGACTTTAGCCCTTTCGAACCTTTTTAAGGTATCAGAAAGTATTTTTAACTGGAAGTCATGTTTTTTGAGGTCAGAGTGACAATACTCTAACCTAATTTGCTTTTATAAAAAAACTGAAACTCAACCCGTTTCTCTAAGAAATTATGAGACACTGGGTGTGAAGGGAATTTTATCATCCTTAAAAATACACGGTTTATCAGGTCTTTTTACCTATTTATTATATCTTTAGATACATTTATTTTTTATACTTATATTCTACATGACAAAAATAATTGAAAAATCTTTAATAAAAAATATATATCACATATTACATTTACAGGTGATATTTTATGAAGCAATTTCTGTTGATATATTAATAATAAAAAAACCTCCTTTCACACCCAGCGGGACACCTGTGTTCCAAAGAGCTGTGACTTGTATAATTTCTAAGTATATACATATAAACAAATATTTGATTAACAAATAATTTCTTAGAAAAAACGAAAAAGTTATTTATGTTTAAACATGATTTTCTTGCATGTGTCAAAATAGTAACTTTTAGTACTCTGAAAAATATTCAAATCAAATTTTTTTATGACTAATAAATGAATAATAACTTGACATCTTAGATATCAAACAAAAAAAGAAAACAAAAATCGGTTGACAATGGAGCGCATTAGTGCATTTTGAATTATGGGACACCGGTGTCCTCTGGGTTGGAAAGAGTTAACTTAAGTTAACTAAGTTAAAATGACTATTGTAACTTATAGCAAATCCAGGTTTGGCCTGTATAATCTTAGTTAAGATAAGAGTTTAGTTAAGAATCCGACCCATATTTCGACGAACCATATTGATGAGAGCTAGCGTTAATAACCATTGATCAAAACATAGTAGCATCGATTCTTTTGGTTTATCTTACTAAAAATTACTTGCAAAATGTATCTAGATATAAAAAAGACCGAAGGACCTTATGTAGAAGCTAATATCTTAATAATTATTTTTTCTTCAACTGCTTTATATCATAGCCTAAATTATGGATTAACCTTATACTAACACTTAAAAAAGACTCCTAATTAAAAAAAATATTTTGTACTTAATTATGAAAATTTTATTAAATGTATACATATCATAGAGTTTTCTCATTTCCCGAAAAAATTTTCCTTCAGCCAGATCCTGGGAAACCCATTTTTAAATTTGATAAAAAAACATTTTTTTTGTTTGTGTAATAACAATTTATAATAAAATAAAATCAAGAATAAAGTTCTCACTTGAAAATTTTGAACTTACAACACTTTGTACCGTTATTAATTAAAGTTAAAGTGCGCAATTCAATTTGTTTTCAATTATATGATTTAATGAAAAATACGATTAATAAGTGAGAAAAGTCATAACTTATAGGCCGAAATGAGGTGTGAAGCTATTTTGGTATTTATATCAAAATAGTCTTAAAGTGAAAAAAGTATTGCCCCTAGATTCTAATCAAATTATTTTATTAGCAAGATCTACATTTAAGTCAACCTTTCTATAAGCGTTTCAAAAAGTAATTTGATGTTCCATATCGCCAAACATATAATCTTTATTAAATAATCTTATAAATTTTTATTAATATGTAACACTTTGGATCTAAGGTAACTTTTTTATTTTAATCCAGTCTAGGAAAAAATGTGTTTATAGAAGTTTATTAAGGTATTAAAAAAGAATATTAAAAAGATTCTTAAGTAACCCTGCTCTTTGTCGCTTCAAAGTATTTAACAATATTTAAATCTTAGTTTTAAGGCTTTTAAATAAATAAAAAAAGTGCTTAGTCAGATATTGCAGGAGTATGTCAACTCCCTTAGATGTACAATGGGGTCAAAAGATTAATAATATAATCATTCTTTACTACTGCTATGAGCAGAAAATATCGGGAAATTGGTTTTTCTTTTTTTTGGAAGGAGGGATTTCAATATTGATAAATGTTTTTTGTTTTTGTTTTTAAGTTGGCACTTCTGTCACTGACATCTGTGACAAATTACATGTCAGATTCTTCCTTAGTGCTCGATATACACGTCCTTTTGCCAATGGGTAAAATCGAATTTTAATTTTTTTGAAATGTCTTAAAAATGATGACTAAAATAGTATTTAGGGAAATGTTGTAGAAACAAAAAAAAGTTTAAATGAATATTTTAAACTGTTGATTTTGAAATTTTTTAGAATCTGTTGTTTATTTTCAATACACATCCTTTATTACTCGTCAAGAGACCATCCCATTTTAAATTTTAATTGCATATCTTAACTCAACAGTTAGTGTTTTGTAATTATTATATATTTTTTGCCCAAAGCTGTATCTATATGATGGAATATATATTATATATGATATACTATATCCATAAAACATTTCACAATAAACATATTCTTGAAATGATACACACGTATTTCTCCAATTATGTAGATGAAATTTAGAGAAACTGCTCATCTTAGATGAATCAGAAATATTCTAAAGTGTTTTACAATATTCTTTGCTTCTTTTTTCTTCCATACTTCTAAATTTGTCATTGATGCATATAAAAGCCCCCATAAAAAAAGCTAAAAGGTTTGATGAAACTTTGACTAAATGAAAGTGATCAAATATAAAAATAATGGACAAAAATAGTACATAGAGGGATAGTTCATTGTCCTTGAATTACCATCCAATATTGACAGATAAACAAATTATTATACACTAATATTTTGTGAATTTTGTTATAAATATAGAAAATATATTATGTTGAAATTATATTTTGACAGTAAATGTGTCATCATCTCTTTTCCCTGTTTTCCAGATCAAAGCCTCAAAAACAATATTATAAAATAGGTAGAGAGATAATTTTGAGCCCTCTTGGGAAAAAGTATAGAAATTATATGCTATGTAGTGCACCCAAGGGTGAAATAAGGTCAGATATAGTCAACATATTAAAATTTTATGACAAATATAAGACAACAGAAATAAGTTCATTGCTTTATTGTATTTCTTTGTACAATTATTAATTAATTATTACTGAATGAAGCTTTGATGTATTCACAAATCCATTATTTTTTGTTCATTCGTAAGGAAAATCCATAAGGAAATTAAAAAATTATTGAAAGCGTGCCAGAAGGAGTGGCAATAATCGATCAAATCTTTTCTTCCTTATCTCTTAAATTTGAAGGTATAATAACTTTACACAGTATAAGTGAACCAATCACATACTATATGTACACTTATGCAAATAATTGGTGATAATGATGGGTGTATCTCAATTTTGTACGAGGAAATATAACAATGCAAGAATGGGGAGTGTCTTGATCAACTTGAGTGGTTTTACATGTAGGTAAATTGAGAAATATTCCTACTACATAATTAAGAAGAGTCATATTTGAAGGCATTGTTCCACTAACATAAAGTTCCTCTTGTATTTTGTTGTTGTCAATTTTGGATTTCTCTACTTTTCTTCCCATTATTAGTTTTCTGAACATTGATTGAGTTAACTCAAACTAGCTTTTGTTAAACTGTGAACATTTATCGACCATTAAATGAAGTTGTAAGATTGAACTGAATAACTTATTAATTGCTTTTGAGCTTTCTTTTTTTTATCACAATATTTAATTATGAATCAACAAAAAAAACATAAAAAAAATTTATAATATGCTTTTCATATTTAAGAAGATTAGTATTCCTTGACCTCGTTTGCAATTTGACATCCTAAAAGATCAAATCAAGTTAATTGATAGTTTGTCCTAAAATGGATTGTACGTGATTAAATTTCAGCTTACGAACTCATAGTGCGACACTCATTCATAGTGATTGATGTGCCTTGCATCATATAATGTTTAATTAAAAGGGAAATTACGATAGAAATATGTAGCTTAAAAGTTTTTTTTATCAAATTTGTATGCTATCGTTCTTTTGACCCCTACATATCGTTATTATAACATGACACTTAGTCCTTGCTAATTCAAGATCTCATTTCGATCTGACCTTGTTTCACATGTTAGTTTCAGAAAATAATACAAGTTTATCATTGATGAAGCTATTTTTTTTTCTAATAAACATCAGAGTAGAAAAAAATATCATTATTGAGCAAATTTCATCTACTACTAAACCATCGTATTTTTTGAATTTGGATTTTATTTGTCTCAGAGGACTAATAGTCAAAAATTGTATCAAACCAGCTCCTTTTTTTTTAAATAAAAAAGAAAAAATAAATTCATTGACATCAAATACTGCAATTACCACCTGTCCAACTTTTTTAAGAACCATCATTGAATCTTTTAATGGTAGGTATTACCAGTCACCTTTCAACCATACAGTGGTACCAAAACCAGGGGGGCCAAGGGACCATTAATTTTTCAAAATTTAAAATTCTAGGATTTCATAGTAGGCTATTCCCGATATTTCTTATTTTATACAACTTCACCCTAGTTACGACGAGCTTTTTGAGATAAACAACAAAATTACATTGCATTTTCCTTTTGGGTGATTTTCTTCAATTGACTCTTTTGATTTAAAGTTGATGACTCTTCGTGTTATGAACTCAAAAAGGGTATAATTATTATTTATGGTTTTATTTAATAAAAAAATATATTAACTCATTGCGCCATTTTTTTGAACTTTTGAATAATAAACAAGTGTTAAAGATTGATTTGTGATTTAGTAGAATTTGTAAATGTATAGTACATTTAAATAATAACAATATCCATATTAAAAAGTTGGCAACAAGGAAAATACAGAAGACTAGCTACCAGTTGTTTTTTCAAATTATTCCTTTCCCTTTTGAGAGTCGATCTTGCGAGTACAGAAGAAAGCTCGTCCTGACTACGAAATGGACGCGACTTATGTATGACTCATTAAACAGCAACTTCAGCCTATATAGGCTCTGTCTCAAATTTAAAGGATTCTGAACTGGTAGTTCCCCATGACTACAGAATGCAAGTTGCAGGTATTTTATGTTACTTCTTTGGGTGAGGGTTCAGATTCACTGGTTCTATTAATCATATTTCTTAAGTCAAATTTCTTTTAAAAAGTTGGATATTATGAGGTATTTGTAGCATTTGATGGCAAAGAATTTACTTCTTGTTTTTTTTTTTTTAAAGTTGTATTGTAAATGAACCAAAAGGAAAAATTTGTTACAAATGTACCACGTCTCCCCTACATCAATATATTTGATATTAATACAATATCAAACTACAATGGTTATGAACTGAATTTGTAGGGCAAACCATATATGTATATATATATATATATATATATATATAGTCATAAGAAGTCCTTTTCTTTAAAAAATAATGACATTGGCTAAAACAATATATGTAAAAGCAGTTTACAGAATAAAACAACATTGAAAATATATGTAGAAAAAATTATAAATACATTTGTCTTGGATAAAAGTCCTAGAATATACATAGAAAAAAAACTTATTTGTTATCAAATTAAAGGAATAAGGAATATAAAAAAATATATATATATATAAATACTTGTATGTGTGAGATAACTTCAAAAAAAAAAAACGAGATTTAATTAAAATTATTGATTCATGTAAAGTACATATGTATTTTAATTAATTTTTGATATTGAAGAAAGGATTTCACTTTTTTATTTACCGAGAACTTTTTATTTAATTAACAGATGTGCGTGAACTAAATAATTTTAAAAAGAATTATATTTCATAAGTTTTTATACATAGAGCTAAATTCTGATTATATTAGTATGAAAGACGTCTGTACATATTTTATTATTTATTGTCGTGTAGACGTAAGTCATGAAGAAAAAAAAAATTTATAAAAATAAAATAGACCTAATTATTTTTTTAAATGCCCTTTAAAAAACATGTATAAATTGGTGTCCGGTAAATTCATCGATAGGTAAGTTCATCTACTTTTTTCTCCTAATGAATACTTTCAACAGATTAGAGCAAATTTGTTTTGGAAGGGTTTTTCATATGAACATCGACCAGATTAAGATTATATAAAGAAATCTTAATTACATATTCAGTACTTGTATTTTCAAAAAGTACGACAACCAACTTGGAAACTCTTACAAAAAACCGTAAATTAGATTTATTTTTAGATTTTGCGATTTGAAGGAAGCAAAAGCAATGGTTTAGAATACCATTTATTTCTATCAAATTTAATAAGATTTAAAAAAAATTCTTCAATAGATGTGAACTTGACGAGTGTAAAGAAGCACTCAAATAAGAAACGGCAAATTATAACTAAAAGGTAGTTCATCTAACCAGAGGCAGCAATGGGTATACACAAATTTACTCTAGGCAGTTGAAAGTATTCATTGGGAGAAAAAAGTCGATGAATTTTTCCATCGATGAATTTACTAATAGATTAATTTACTATTGATTTATTTTCTTAGATCTGTATGAACTACGCTACCAAGTCTACAAATAAGTACTTTTATATTTTAGAAAAATTTGTCAACAGCTTTTTATCTTGAGACCTCAAGATACTCTATTATTCATAAATGTACAACTATATTTTTAAAAAAAGCAAATATTTTTTTTTGCTCTACATAAAATATCCCTATAAAGAAATTTAAACAATTCTATATAGTATTGACACCCACGCAATGAGACAAGATATTGAGAATTCAATATTTAAAAATGTACAATCTATATTAACTTTTGGACTATGATTAGGGTCACAATGGAAAGCATTTGGCTATACTGATCTTCGAAATATGATAAATTAGATTAATATAATTATCTCTTTTTGATTTATAATTACTTTTTTAACTTTGGAAATGTTAGAAATTTGACTTGACCTTTTTCAGTTCATTTCCCCAGTCTAGATTTTAGAAGATTATGGTAATAAGTAAAAGAAATTCTTGGCTCTCTTTCTCAATGTATGAAGAGTAATCGATCATAGAATTTGATCTGATCCTTGGTTATAATATTTGTTATATTTTTTTTACTAGTCGAGTCTTTTTAGTTTGTATCTGAATCTTTATAGTCGCAGTTTAATGAGACTTAAACTCTGCGACTCAAGTAACGAGTACTCAGCTCTTATTCAGTCATAATCAACATTACAAATCACTTGTTTAAGTATGAAGAATCATCATGATTGGAAATGAAGAACACTTGTCTGTCTCAAGGCTATATAATTTCCCTATTAAATTCAGTGTTGTTTTATGAGATTTAAGGACTAGTCGAGCTCAAGTCACAAGTTTTCTTTCTGCTCTGCTTTAACAATTCCTTATCACAGTTTGATTAAATATACATAAATAGGTCATTCAACAATCATAGAATTCAATCTTATTTTTGGTATTTAAACTCCCTTTCATATGTAGATCAAAGAAAAGCTACATAGTTGAGCAGTAGCTAGAAAGTATTTAAATATATTTATAAATCTCATAAGTAATCTTGAAAATAAAGTTGATCTTACATATAAAGCTATACAAAATTAACCTTTATTTAAATCTGACATTTTTTGTAGGATTAAAGGTAAAAAAATGATAATGGTATTAATTAAATTCAAATAGTGACTTAAAAGGAAACATTAAATAAAAAAATAAAAGATTTTTGATTTTAATGTTAATTAATATGCTTAGATATGCAATCTACACTAAAAAAAAAAGAAAGAAAAAAATTTGGAGTTAGCCTTTTTATTTGTTCTGTTCTTCAATATTTTACTAATAAAAGCCAATTTATTATAAGTTGCACCTTTTAACACTATGTATTATAAATGAAAGCAGGTCTAATTTTATACCCCACTAACATGAAACTCTTGACCCTTGTAAATGTCTTGAGCATTGATCTACTCAATTACAATCAAATCTTGCTAATTTGTGAATAAAATTTACTATGCATAGTATGAATAAATAGTAATATAATTCAACAGCTAGAAAAAGTAACTACATTGGCCAATTGATTTTGAACCTTATTTAAATGTATGAAGATGTAATAACTAGTCTTCAATATATGCTATCAGGGTCTGAGATACATATAAAAAAGAGATATAGATTTATGATTAACCCTTTCCAACCCAGAGGACACAAAGTGTCCCATAAATTCAAAATGTGCTAATGCGCTCCATTGTCTACCGATTTTTGTTTTCTTTTTTTTTGTTGTTTGATAGCTAAGATGTCAAGCTATTATTCATTATACTATTCATAGCTAGTCTTAAAAAAGTTGATTTGAATATTTTTCAAGGCATTGAACATTACGATTAATGTTTAAACCAAAATAACTTTTTCACTTTTCAAGGAAATTATTTGTTAAAGTATACTTAAAGAGTTATAATTTTAAAATATCTTTTAGTTCTAACGCATACATTAGAAATTATTTAAGTCTAAGTTCTTTTAGGCACAAGTGTCCCTCTGGGTGTGGAGGGAGTTTTTTATTAAATATCAACAGAAATTGCTTTATAAATTATCACCTGTAAAATATACATAAAAAATCATAACTTATATAATTTTTTTTCAAGATTTTCAATTTTTTTTGTCAAATAGAATATAAGAAAAAAGAATAAATACAAAAAAAGACCTGATACACCGTGTATTTTTAAGGATGCAAAAATTCCCTTCTCACCAAAAGAGACACTAGTGTCCCATAATTTCTTAGAGAAACGGGTTGAGTTATAATTTTTTATTAAAAAAAAATATTAGGTTAGTATGGTCACTCTGACCTCAAAAAACCTTTCTTTTACCTTACGGGTTTGAGAGGATTAAACCTTAGGGATTAAGTCCTTTTCTTCAGCCATCCCATTATGATACCCTCCAAATACAGAGGAGTCATTCGCTAGTTTCTCCTCAATTTTAAAAGGAACAAGGGTTTTGACTCTTATATAAAATCTGTTCATGTATTCCTACCAGATTATATATAGTCCCAGAATATATCAACCAGGACTGCTTAAGTTGTAGAATAAATCCAGTATTAACCTACTTTTTTTTCCTTTTATAAAGGAGAGGTTTTTGCATTTTACATTTGTTCATTATTTTATACAAATGTAAATTAAAACTATTCCTCTATACAATATTATTATTATTCGACTTTTCTTATCATCAATTCCCCTCTTTATACGGATACCACCATTTCTTTTCAATAAATATATATATATATCTGCCCACAAAATGTGGAAACTATTCACAGTTAGTAAAATTACATATTATTTACACATAATAATATACATTCTGGGTTGTTGATAAGCCTTATTATTTCTCTGAGAGAGAGAGAGAGAGAGAGAAGTTGTGGCCCCTTATTTACATTTCTATTTCTTATTAAAAAAAGTAAATAATAATATAGAAATCCCCAAAAGGTCTCAAATCTTCTTATATTTGAATGAGTAAGTAAAAAAAAAAAAGAAGAAAAGAAAAGAAAAACTTTTTTCCCATTGTGCTGCCAAATCCTTGAAATAAGATTATTTCAAATAATAGTAATAATAATAATAATAAACGAACCTATATTTGGTACACATATATATTCCTTAATAAAGGAGGCAATTCCTCAAGGATCCCTCCTAGATATGATTAACCACTTTTCTTTCTTTTCCTTGAAAAAGTTCCTTTTTTTTTTTTTTGTTATATTGCATTGATTTCCCATATACATACATACATACATACTTCATCAGCTTTTGATGATGATAATAATAAAAATAATAATAATATCAATACGTGTGCAATGCACTGAAAGGATCCCTACCCAAATATATGTATGTCTATAAATCCTCCTAACATATAAATTTACTGCCTCTTGCTTCATTGATCATTATCAAATAACACACACACACACACAATACATGTAGTTACAACATTATCAAATAATGACATGGTTTGGAAGAGAGCAAAATGAACAGCTCTTTGTTTATTGAAGCTCAAATCTATGTATATGTGTCAAGTCAACGAGAAACGAAGTTTAATTGAAATATTTTAAAAATGAGTGTGAACTCCACTCATATTCTTGTTGAAGACAGTCTCTTTCCTTTGTATTAATAGTAGTATATTTCGATATATTAAATAATGACTCCAGTAATTGCAACTGTATTATAGGAAAAAAATACCACTGGCCACGGTCAAGAATAAAAAACAGTTGGTATTTATGACTATGTAGTTACTATTACTATGGTTCATTGTGAGCATAATAGCGGATTAAGTTGATTCTTAATAGTTCTACAACAGAAGAACTGACTTTAGCCAACTGCAACTAAAACAATCTCTGAGGCTATGAAAAGGATGGATGTTCTTTCAGGAACATATCGGCTCCTTGTGCAGTCATAACATTTATCCGAATGCTCTATTGGATAGACAAAGCTTTTTTGATTAAAAAGTGATATTTTAGCAAAAACCGTGAGGTATAGGTCTTAAAATGACTCCGAAATATTTGGCTGTTATCTTTATGAAGTAAAAAACTTAGAAGTGGATTTTCTCCTTTTCAATATTTGAAAACAAACTTGCTTTCTTGTTGACTTGAGACATACATATGTACATTTATATATATATATATATTTAGACTCAGTAAAAAAAATCAAATAAGTAGCCTATGGTATGATCAATGCAGTTTGCTTGAAGCCACATAAACACTCGTACATAAATCCTTTAAAATACTTTTCTCTATCGTGGGCAAATAATTCGCATACGGACATTTTTTGCCCAAAAAAACTACATTTATATGCAAATTTTATAGTCATTCAAAATGATATTGTGTTAAAGATTGTTCTTATTCGTTTTGCTTTGTGTATTGCTTACAGAACAATATAATACTTTTTCTGGTCATATATATATTGTTTGTTAATTAATGAGTGTTCTTTTCTGGGGTAATATTATAATTATGTATTCATAATAACGCAGTAACATGTAGTTGGAGTCGTGTTCCTACATAAGTAACTTTCTGGGTTGGTGGAAGAAAAAAAATTGTTCTTATTTGATAAATTTTTTGGCTATTGTATGCCTTTTTACATTTTATTTGAAAATAACGACATACTAAATGAGAATAGTGACATACTAAGCGGAACAGGCATGGAAATTTTTAAATCGTAACGTACTAAATGAGAACAATTCCATTCTATTTGAGAATTAAATAAATATATAAAGTACAAATCTTGAAATTCGTCTCATCCATAGACACGATGATTGGCCAACTATGGGACTGATACCTCAATAGCTTTTCCAGGAAATCTCTCCGTTGAACCTTGTTATCCGGCTCATTCGCCTTTTAGGGATACAACCCAACATTTTTTAATATGTAGAACATCCCATCTAATTGGCGTCTCACGGTTTGCTTCGATACACGTAAGCTCAATGTTGCCCACAACGAATCAACAATGGCCTTTATATAGTGTCATTAAACAGTTGCCTTCGATAAGGCTGACCATGTGTTCTCGATGAATTTCGAGTACCTTACAGTTGAAGTCGCCTCCACGTTTGTCGTCTGAATAGCCCGACATAACCCACCGATAAACCGTTGCCTGTAGGACTCCCAGACTTGCGGCGAGTTCTCGCCAATTGGCATTTGCAAAATGGGCTGCACAAATTTGTGCCTTTCTTTCCTGTCGAACCTCATTTCTTCAGATGTACGTCTCGTCATTAAGGATATGAAGAAAAAAATTATGAATTCTCATATAGTATGGAATTGTTCCAAATGGTATTCATAAAATCCCAAATCTGCAAATTTATATATTTTGATATTTGCGAATGCAAATATAAAAACGTTTATAATATAAAGTGTTCATTGATTAGGGCTATAAATAAAATTGATTAGCTAGCTCTCTACCCAAACAACAATTCTGCAGACGCCCCTGACTTCCTGACGACTGCTACGAACCAGTCGAACCATTGTATAAATACTAGTTTAAACTATATAATATAAAGTATGGAATCAAAGTAAGGAAATCTTAATTCATGTATTATCTAAGAAGAATTTGGATTTGGAATTCAGGGAACAAAACGGTTATTTCGATTTATTTATCATTGTGCTGCGATTCTGTGTATTCCTCATTTCACTTAAAATATGAACAAGCCACAAACAGTCTGTCTTCCATTTTAAAGTCATTTGAGGGAGTCCATTTAAAAAAAAATTCATTTAGGAGTAGGATACAATGTTTAGAAATCTACATAATTGAACCTTTCCGATCAGCAGCAACATCTACAAATGTTTGATTTAAATAAATGAACACTCAAAATGAAAGAACTTAATCAGTATTTGAATAAAACAAGTTCTAAATATCTAATAACTTATTCCCAAGTCAATCTTCTCATTAATTCAGATCGAATTGTAAAAGCCTTTGCTGTTAGTCTTCTCAAACTAGCCGATTGATTCCATCAACAGAGGACAGTTGACTTTGAATTATGAAATTTTGATGTGAACAGATAACTATTCATGTATCAATAACTGTTACCTTCTGTTAATTTTGATGATGTTAATGTCTTTGAAAATGAACCAGGTTGGGAAATAGAATCAAGGATAAATCAATGTCCCTAAAAATAGGGACTTTTGAGCTTGAAAAATGGGTTTGAACGTCATTTAGTTTCGTGAGCCTTATACACCTTGGTCTAGACATTGAAATATAAGTTTAATTGAAATATTTTGATAAATGGATGTTCCTCCAAAATAAGAAATAAATAAAAGAAAGTCAGAATTAATTTGAACATTCCCTCGCAAAGTTTGTGAAAGGGCCTCAAATGTACATATTGCAGTTACTGAATATGGAAGTGAAAGATTCATTTGAATGGTATATAATCAAGAAGAGGGCCTATGGAGGAGCCAAAAAGCAAAAGCATACTTGTTCAGGATGGTGAAGAAAAATGCACACTCGGTCATTTTGATTGAGTTATGAAGGGGATCCGTAAATGAAAGAATGGAGTAGAGACCACTCATAATTCTCCGTAGAGTAAAGAAAAAACGACAACCAATTCCCAAGAAAAAATGTATGAGTCCAACCAAAGTAATTAATTTTCAAACATCCATTATATATATTTATTATAGAACTGCTCATATTAGTATATTAACTACATATATTGTATAATTTATGATTATAGGATTGTTCAATTAAATTCAAAATCTCCCTAGAGAAGGAGATATTCGCTATAGGAATTAATACAATTTTAAAATAATCTCAGTGAAGTGCATTCCTCTAGATTTATATTATATCCTATTAGACAAATTAGATTATAAGGAAATTATCAAGACATTTATGGCCGCAAGATGGTGCTGATTTACTCGGTTATTATAAATGAACAAATAAGTTTTTGTAATTCACTTGAGAAAATGAACTCTTCACATTTCTTTACATATTTATGTGACCTGGAGAAATTTACGTCCTTTGGTAGGTGCTTTGTTCCTCAAAGACACACGACTCTGTGCCTTAAATTGAAGGAAAAAACTATTTGCTTGGTTGTATATATATATATATATATATACAATATTTGGTTTTTTAATTAGCATCTTAACGAAGTCACAGGACAAAAAAAATGAAGCTCTTATCTTTAAAATTTAAACCTTCAAGCTTATTGAAAATAACCAAGTTAGGCGAATGTTAAAGTTGTCTTCAAATTTCAAGTGGCTTAAGAGGTCATTAACATGACCTTTAAAGGCTGAAACTCTTCAAACATAACTTTTCCATCTATCAACTGCAAATAATTCCTCGGTGACGACAAAATAAATGAAGTAACAAAGGATCCTGACTTTTCATGAAATTATATATGTATCTCTGTATATCTCAAGAGAAATATAATTGGGGCATCAAAGGAGGAGAAGAATCACCGGTTAAAGACACGTACAAATATAAAAATGTGTGAACTATCAAACATTCAAAAAAAAAAGAAAAGAATTTGACTCTCTACATGCGGAGAGATGGACATGAGAAATAGTTTATTGTGGTGTTTCAAATTTCGATCAGGGAATATTTCCTTTTATCCATTAAATGTAGATGTAAAATTGAAGTAATTTATTTGTTATTTACAAGGAGAAAGCATAAGTTTTAAACTATTTCTACCCACACCATCGTGAAAGAGCTTCTTCTTTCCCCTACTTTATTGGAAACTTGTTCGTTCTGAGAGATACAGAGTATAGCAATGTGATTTATTAGAATATTTGTTCAAATAAGTACATATATACATGTAAAGCATCTAATGAATACGTAAAACTCATATATATATATATATATGTACATAGGAAGAGAACCTCAGCTCTTTGTATACAAAATATGAGATATTTCATATTGCTTCATCAACATCCCAAATACTAGAATGAAAATTGGGTTTTTTTTTAAGGAACACTTTAGTGCTTCGTTGGGTCTCATGTATTGTCATTGCACATAGTGTATCATTAGTTCAACATACTTAAATCTTTATTACATTATCTCAAGTGAATCATCATTATATATTCAACTATTTACTTAATGAATTACGCAAATGTCCCCGGAAGAATTTATCGTAGTTATAAATCCAGAATAAAACGATATTTTGAGCAAAAAACCCTAGAACCTACTATGTAATATCAAAATTGCCCCAAAGACTACAATAACAATATTCTCAATCTTGAAAACACTTTCAAATAGTCAACCATTATATACAAATAGTACTCATTTCCGGATTGAAATAATTAAATAACCTCTTCTAAATAATAAGGTCTCAACGTTCAAAATCGCTACATTAAGCGTTAGAAAGCAGGAATAATAATCGAAATTTAAATTATTATTTTTACGCCCAAAATGTATGATTAAATGAAATTAGTCATTTTTTCCATGAAGTCATTGCTCCAAACATTCATTTCTTTAACTCCTTACGTTCAAAACTCTAAAACTAAATCAGTCACGACTACTTAATTTCTGACTTCTCTTACATAAGCACACATTATGTGAGGTGATACATAGAAACAATGCTAGGACTTTTTTTTGGGCGAAATGCAGTTTCTTGCAGGTGCCTATTCTTTATTCATTGTTCTACAATTTCTATTATTACTATTTTTCAATTAGTTCTCTAGAAGAAGCGATTTCGAGCAAATAATGATCTTTAAAAAGTCAGGCTAATTATACATCTAGCAGCAATACTTGGTACATATGACGTCCAAATATTGAATAATATAATAAAGTAATGGCGCGAATGAGAAGGAAAATAAAAAAATGAAGATCATCATTACTTATCAATCAATTAATTAATACGGTATCGTACCAGAATAAATTATTATTCGCCTATTTGGCAACAACTATATCCATCACTCTTTAGAAGATGAAATCGCACGGTCGCATGCATAATGTTTTAAAAAAATGTATGAACCATAAAATAGAAAACAATCATCTAAAAAATATGTTAACAAATCTTATAGAAATTTTGTATCTAAGTTGCAAAATTGAGAGCAATAAAAAAGTCAGTGTCTACTCCTATGAAGTATAAAAAGCTAGAAAATGAAAAAGACACTTTTCTTGTTTTATTTTCTTCTAGGATCGTTTCTATGAATCATTTCACATATGTACGTACAAATGTGTTTATTAAACCATGGAATTACACCTTTCAATTGAGAGAGAAAAAGCATGAGCTAGAAAAGAGAGGTGGGAGCAAATGTCAAGGGAAATTAATCTTGGATATTTAATAAAAATCCCTTTTGTTAAAAACGTTTCCTAAAAAGAAATGCGTCTTTATTCATAGAAAAAAGACCCCTCAGAGTTCCTTTTTACTTCATTATCGTCAATATTAATAGGTTAATAATAATATTTTATGTGCTAATCATTTAAGGACAAGTTTAACGACTACATACATACACATGTTAGACAATAAAAATTTACCTTCACTCTTAATAAATTGATAATAATAAATATGTAATTCAAAAACTCTGCAATGGAGCATATATATATATATATATATATATATGTGTATATTTACAATGATTTATTATTCAAAAATGTTCATACATATTGCAGTAAATCTTCATTATTGCTGCTGTATATGTGATCACATGTAGTTTATTACATGGTAGAGCAGTTAAATATCTACAAATATGTAAAGTCTTTATGCAATGAATATACATACGTATAGGCCTTCATTATTCAATTGATCCAATTTGATAAATTTATGTGCCTGTATTTTTTTTTTTGTATACTAAAGGAGTATTAAAAGGGAAATATACTTTTATCAAAATGAATACTTTGTTTGTTTGTTTGTTTGTTTTCAATGAATGTTTTTATGATGATATCCTTTGATTCATGCCAAGTTTTCATCATGGTGGTGGATAAATAATTAGTGAACAAATTCCTCATCGTGAGCCATCACTACAAAAATATTCTAAAAAGGTGTTTAGCCAGATTTGAACTTTGAACGCTTCCCCTGCACGATGTTTTGCTTTTGAACACTTTTTTATTTATTTTTCCTTCCTGTTTTACTTCGAATACTTGGAAAACTTAATATTTTTACTTTCTGGAGTCATAGACAGACCCATTCAGACACAAACAATTTTTATTTTATTTTTTAATTTATATTATACCAATTCTTATTCACATACATTCTTCCTTGGGCATGAGATATCTTAGAATTGGTTGTACCCAAAGAGCACAGTTTTTCTTAGGATAAAACCGCCCTTTTTTACTCCGTTACTTTTCCTTAAGAAAATTCTGAAAACCTTTTTCATATTTCACACAGTCCGAAAGTTTTAATTATAATTATGAACATTTTGGAAAGGATTTCTTGTAAAATGATATTCCAGATCAATATGTTATGTGTATCATTGATCAATTTGAGCAAATTTCAACTTTGTATCTTATCTAATTTTGTTTTTTTTCGATTGACATATCAAGCAAATATGAACATTATTTTTAGAAAGGCCTTGAATTGACTTTCTTTTTTTTACCTTTTTTGATAAACTAAATAGATATTATTCTATAGTTAAAGTCCATATCTTATATTCTGTATGGAAGAAGGGAAGTCGAATTTGTGATATAATGTACAAAAAATTGTTGATACATTAAGAGACTTTGTGGTCATTATTTTCTTTGTGTATATGTTATTCAATCGTCTTTTGCTTCATTTCATCTTTAATTTCAACATCTAAGATCAATTATAATACAGTCCTCAGTATTTTTTTTCTACAAAATCTCAATCAGAAATAAATAAATAATGAAGAATAGCTCCAATAATATTGGAAAATTTGTCAAAAAAGCCTCAATTAGATTAAAAATAAATAAGATACATCAGGAATTAACGTCGGGGAAGAAGGAAAAAATGTATAGCAAAGAAGAAAATACTAATGATCTTCTATCTCTACAGTATTAAATTAAAAAGGTTGCTTCAAGACTGCTTCCACAGGATCCCACTCTCATGTCTAAATCAAGATCTGAAGTTTATGAAAGATAAGATAGAATTGCTTCTCTTACTACGAATGTATAGAGGATAAAGAGCTCAAAGAGTATCCTATATCCACATGATAAAATGATCTTACAACAAGGAAAATAATCCTTTTTCTCTAGTGAATGCTTGTAAAAAGTAAAATTTTTGAAAATAATAATTTATGAAACCATTGGATAATTTGGGAATTATCAAAGGGATTCATCGAATTATTTTGTAAGCTATAGTACACGTTTGCAATTACAGTTTGTAGGTTTTTAAACTTAATTATTTGATATAACTTTTAATTGACTTTGAATGAAAAGCCTTGGGTAGTCACAATTTGTTGTGACTTTTGAGATCATATGTTTGAATTGTGATATTTAGACTCATTCGTTCATGTTTAGGGGACGTTCTCCCAAGCATTTATTAATAAATCATTTATTTTGTACACAAACAGAGTCATATTGTGTAATTTTGAAAGATGCATGTGATATAGAGCAGTGGTCCTCAACCTTTTTCTAACTGCAGACCGATCAACGCTTGACAATTTTACTGCAGAATGGGGGGGGGGGGGATGAAGTATCAATAATAAAAATAAACGCATATCCACTGAGTACTCATATGAAACTTTATTAGCAATTTGCTCCGACAATATAACATATTATAACATCAAAAACAGTCCGTAACAGCTACATCAATTGGGGCCCTGAGCTTGTTTCTTTGCAACGAGATGGTTCCATCTTAGGGTAATGGCAGACAACGACATCCGAAGTGTGTTGTTTATGTCCAATTTACTCCTTTGCCTTGTTTTGGTGGCTGTCACTGCAGAAAACCCAGCATGACACAGTCAGGATGTTGGAAACGGCAACAGGGTTTTCAGCTCTGTGTTATCTCTCTGAGTATTCTGTCATGACTTTAATCCAAAACACCGGCAAAGTTATTGTCTCGAACACTATTTTAAGGCCACCATCATTTGCAATCTCCAGCAGTTGGTCTTCTTTTTGCACGAACATGCTGCTGGATTCAGCTGGTTTGTTGACAAATGGGTCACGAATCCATTTCTTGGCCGTTCGACGGTTCTTAGAGGTTGGGAGGTAGAAAACAGAGATCACTAATTAATTCGTGTGTGGCCCGGCACTGATTGATCCACAGACCGATACCGGTCCACAGATCGGGGGATGGGACCACTGATATAGAGTTCGTAGAGCTTAAGACCTAAAATTCCATCAAAGGTCCGAAAAATATCCAATTCATCAAAAGCCACAAAGTTCCCCCAAATATAAGAAAATATCGTTTAAAAAAGGTTTGGTTATATCCAAAAACAAAGTCAACTGATCTTACCTTAGAATCCTTTTTACATGAATTGCTAGTCGCTGAAATTTTTCCTCAACAAACAATAATTTTTAGATGTGAATAGTATTGAAAAACAAATTTCACTCATATGTTGAGGGTCCACCATAAACAAAAATGATTTTATAAATTGGCAAATAAAAAAATGGAAATTAATTTATTTAAAAAAAATGCTAAATAGTCAAACAAACCTTATTCTGTACATACACAAAAACTCAATCACATTCATATTCAATTTTTATATGTGAAACAAATTTACAACTTTTTTTTTAATAAATCCAAATAAACAGAAGGAATATTAAAAATCACTCGATACATAAACTATTGACTATATAAAACTGTTAAAAAGTATTGAAAAAATAGAATTTTTACTATGAGGGGGGGGGGGGAGGCAGATGATTCACATTTAAGCTACTTTTAATAACTTATTAATTGCTGTTTTACATACATGTTTTTTTTAGAGGATATTTTTTTCTATACATAGATGTGAAATAAAGAACAACTTCAAATAGATTCTTTATTAGTAAATAAGGACTTACTTAATTAAATAGTGACGGGCTTTAATGAAGTTGAGATGTAACTTTCTTTATTATTGCTAATATTTGTAGAGGACCGATAAATGTACTTAAAAAAATGTGAATTTCTGTCCATGACTGTCACTTGAAACTATTGAAAAACTATAATTTGTCCTCGGCTACTGGTACTGCAGGAATGAATTATTAAGTTATTTTTTCTTCACACAAAGTTTCTTGAGTGAGGAGCTTCAGACGAGGGAATGAATATAAATAAAATTTGAAAGCCCTTACAAAAGCCATTACTAACATATTTATCTTTTATGTACACAAGACTTGCTAAGATTTCGAATCCTTGAATATCCCTTCGTAATCTGTACAGAGTTCATTACTTTGAATGAATACATTTTCTATTATTAAAATCTATTCAAAAGATTATTTTACATATATTTAAATATATGTTCATTGTTTATTCCTAAAGAGGTACTTTGGGCAATCAAGTCCTTATATATTTATATTAGTGATAACAGGGGCCATGGATCTTTGACAGTTAATAATACACTAAAATATATTAACAGCTTTAATATAAAAAAAAAATAACTATGATTTTATCAAAATAAGACGATAGAAAATCTGTGAATCCTCATGCAATTGCCTTCATTTACTCTTTTTTTTATTGTGCAAATAAATTTAGAACCTTGCAATAATTTAGTTATTAGATGCTTTCACAAAAAAATAGAGTGTATCAACATATGTATTGTTGACTCAAATTTCATTTAAAAAGTAAGAAAATAAGTGGTTTTTTTTATTTATCTCTCTTGCTTAACCATAAATTAAAGTTGAAGATTTTGCATAAAGTTAATTGTAAACCATTTGTATGTAAGTTCCTTTGTTCTACTACATTTAAATCCTTGATAAATGAGTTTAATTACTCCTGTTAGTTATGTATGTATACATGCCTAGGTACATGCATAATTATAAGCACCAGTGAGAGAATGAAGATAAAAAACTCTATACAATCAAAAGGTACAACTATTATTAAACCTTTTTTTTTAAATGTCCTACCTTTTTTATCCCTTTTTTTGGCCTTTCAAAAGGAAAAATATGTATTCGATAATACATCAATAAAATCGGGGAAAATAGAATATTCACATACTTATTGTTTTTGGCATGAAAGAAAAAAAATCCAAGGTAGTTCTTCGCTGTTAAACATAATTAAATTTGTCAGTAAGGTGCTCTTTTGTTTCCATTAAAGGTTTTCAATCTGGGTGCGTGAAAGCTCCTACAAAAATTAATTTATTATCTGATATCTTGCTCTCCCACACTCTGAAAATCCCTAGTTTAGTTTAACCCTTTCAAACCCGTAAGGCATCAGAAAGTATTTTTAAGTGAAACTTATGTTTTTTGAGGTCAAAATTAGGTCAGAACCTAGTTTGATTTTATAAAAAAGTTGTAACTCAACTTTTGTATCTTTAGGTATATTTATTCTTATATTTTACTTGATTAAGATATTTGAAAAATCTTAAATAAAGAGTATATATCACATGTTATGTACATTATACAGGTGATATTTTATTAACCAATTTCTGTTGATATATTAACAAAAAAAAAAAAAACTCCCTTCAAACCCAAAGTGAACCTTGTGCCCAAAAGAACTTAGACTTGAATAATTTCTAATGCATGCGTAAGAACTTAAAGATATTTCAAACTTAAAGTTCTTAAAGTATACATTAACAAGTAGTTTCCTTGAAAAATGAAAAAGTTGTTTTGGTTTAAATATGATTTTTTTTTGCATGTGAAAAAATCGAAATGTTCAGTATCTTGAAAAATATTCAAATCAAATTTTTTTATGACTAACTATAAAATATGAATAATAGTTTGACATTTTAGCTATCAAACAAACAAAAAAAATCGATTGACAATGGAGCGCATTAGCGCATTTGAATTTATGAGACACCGGTGTCTTCTGAGTTCAAAAGAATTAAAGTTTTATGTTTTGGGTGTTTTTTATTTGGAAAGCTACTTTACTCAAAATAACTACTTACAAGAAAATTACATAGCCTTAAAGAAAAATGATGTATTTTCACTTTTTGTAATACCATTTTCCTTGAACGTTTCCTCAAATTTTAAAACTACCTACATATCAAGTTAGATACTTACGTTTTCATATTCTTATGTTCAATTTCAACAAAGAAATTTTAATTTCATGCGTATTTCTTTTATGAGTGAAAATTGACTTTAAATATTATTTGTAGAAATTTTTTTTATTTTTTTAACAAAAGCCATTTTCTGACGGGGGAAATAAAGTCTCAGAATGAATATTATTTCTTTCTTGTTTTGTGAGGCATAATAAATAAAAAAATAGAGTGGTTTTTTTCTTTTAAAGAAACATACAAAATCATTTTTTGCTATACAGTGTTATTTATGTCTCAAATGTGTATTCCTTTTATCATAGAGATTATGAAAACTAATATATTGAAAATACAAAAACAACTAAAAGACACTCAAAGAACTATTTTTTTAAATTATGAAATTGATTTACTCAGATCCCACATAATATTCACGTTTAGAATTAGTATTTTATTTATAGAAATACGCCCATTTTAAAGTGATTTTATGTTCTTTTTTATAATTAGTTCAATCTTAAAATAAGAGTAAGAGTAACAACGATATTAAAAATTGCAAAACACTTGATAAATTTGTATTACTGTAATTATATTAGATATTGAATTGTATGTACATCTTTTCATCATCAATCAGTTACAAGGATACCAAATGTAAAAAAAAATTACTTTTTTGTCGTTATTTGTTTTTTTTTATATTTTATTCGTGAGGTAATTTAAATAAAAATATTCATTTTGAACTTTGGATCAAGGCCTTTATAGAGACGTAAGTGTACTTTTCTTAACAAGCAGAAAGTTAAACATATTAATATGGTTTTATAATAGAATTAATGTGGTAATAACTTAGGAGAAAAATGGTTCAATGGTTGTATGAGTCAGTTCTAAGTTCTCATGAGTAAATTTTAATGCAAAAAATTCCATGAACTAATAACTCAACAGGTAAAATCTTTTTTCTTTTTCTTTTTTAGTCAATATTTATTTTGCTATTTATACCAATGATACAATATAGCCAAAACAACCATTACAAAGACCATATATTTTTTCATTTAATATTTAAGATTTTGTTAACGTTTAATTAAAGCAGTCATTTCATGGTATTAGAGCAAATGACTTACTAAACGGCTAATATATATTATGTAGACTTCACAATGACGCAACTAAATTTTACTATTCTTCGAATAGATTTTCAGTTCAACACCTCCTTCAATGAGAGTGTAGTTCTTGAGATTAATTTGCAATTTGGTTTTTTTTCCTTCTTCATATCTGATCAATTTTTGAAGTCTTTTTAATTTAAATTTTTTGATTATAATTATATATATATATTTAACTTTAATCGCAGAATCATGATAATTTCATATAAATAAATGACAATGCATAAATTTACAATAAATGAGTATGTAATTCTTTCATTTATATTATTTTATCAACTGCAAAAGATTTCCTCATAAAAAAGAATTTACAATCAAGTCAATATTTTTGCTATTTAATTAAGTTATAGAGATTCGTAGGTTATTTTTATAAATGAAATATTCATAATTATTGATTTGTCAAATGTAAACCTTTTATTCTTGAGAAGGAGAGAGAAATAAATACCATAACTGAGTCGTCAATATTCATTTACAAATTCTAAAGAAAATGGTACATTTTGTGGTATTAACATCCTGTCTTTTCTCAAAATTGAGGGATCTCATATTGATATATCTACATACTTCGACATATTAAAATTATGAATAATTTTGTTTGGACAACTCAGCTATGTTCATATTTATCTATGTCTAAGTTTCTTCACTAACATTAATGGTCGTAAGGTCACAGAAGATGTACAAGTAATAATTGAATATAAATGTAAAAATACTGAAAATCTGATTGTATGTGAATAATGATTTTAGAATGAGTGAGCAGGATAAATACTATAATTAGATAACAATGAAATTGTTCTACATACTTTCCTCATATTACATGATAGGTGTTATTTTGTAATGAAAATTTGTTTTCAAAAGATATTTTCATTAGTGATGTGATTAGATTAGTGAATTTTTTAAGGTCTTTGCCCAGTATCGAACCCTCAAAGTATCTAGCAAGACTGTTTTGAATACAACACTAATTTTTATTGAACTAATCTGGTTAGCAATTTAAAAATAATTTGAGACTTGTATTCTTTTTTCCATTGATTCATTCATTTTTTTAAATATAAATTTCGTTCGAGGCGCTCATTTATTTATTTTTGAGAAAACTAGGGATACATCCGTGCAAAATTATGATGTCCCGTCCAGTTCCCTTATAAATCTTGAGGAGCTGTTTGAATCGGACGATAAAGCCAACCCAAGCGACAATATTTGCTAAATGACGTCATCATAGCTATATGTCAGCAAACATATACACAAGATATGTTTATAGTAAGAATAACATATACTTTAATTTAACTGCACATAGTCGTGCGTGAAATATACTTAAAAGTTTTGAATGAAGGAATTCCATTGGCAAACTTTACCATAATATTTGTAGAAATAATGTTTGTTGAGGTGGTTTTCAATTTTAGAACGTTTTAACCCTCAAACGTTCTTTGGGTCATTTTGACCCATTCTTCAATTTTAATTTAATATAATTGTTACTTCTATATCTCCTATTTTTATATAACTTGATCCCCTTAGCTAATTATTTGTTCTTTTCATGTCTATTTGATTAAAAAGACAATTAATTATTGGAAATTATGATAAAAACGTTTTTGTTACATATAAGATCCTTGAGTCATTTTGACCCATGCACTATTACTGAAGGCGTCAATGCAAGAAATTGGGTCTAATTTTTTTTTGTCTGAGTGGATCTTTCTTTCTTTTTTCGTTGTCATATTTCATATGCATCGCAGTTTTATTATAATATTCAATATGAGCTGTTCAAAAAATATAAGTGTAGAAAAGGTACCAAGATCAAAGTGAGGATGAGAGCGTTGATCCATCTGATGTTGAAGACAATTTGGACTTTGGATCCACATCAGAATCTTTTTTGGACGTGGACTCAGAATTATCACCGCATCCACTTGAATCAAATCAAACTATTTATATATCCAAGAATGGAAAAATAGAGTAGTCAAATTCACCTGCACGACAGCCTCCTCTAATATCAGGAGATATCATAATGAAACCTGGTTCTACAAGATTTGCAGTTAGCCATGTTTTGGACATACAATCTTCGTTTGAGCTCTTCTTATCTGACACTATTTAAAAAATAATATTGGGTCAATTTGACTCAAAGGAGCTTCAATGGGGTATCAAAGTAGAGACCGTATGAGGGTTAAAGCAGGGGTGTCAAACTCGTTTCATATCCCGGGCCACATATGATCCCTTGGTAGACGTCGTGGGCCGGACCATTACAATTATAGCATACTTAGTTATAAATAACCAAAATATAATGTCTTGCCTTTGTTTTGATTTAAAGAAGAACAAGGAACTTGTTAAATTTAACTAAAACATTATTGAACAACACTTTTACAAAACATTTCACAAAATTACTCAAACTTTAAGCAACTGGTATCGAAAATTATAATAACGAACTTTACATGAGACCACCTACATGAGAGTTATAAAGAAAGACTAATATACACCCCTAGCGGATAATTCATGAATTACATTTAATTAAAAAATTTCATCTATGTGTCTTTTAGGTATTTTTTTTTCCACTTTCAAATTATACTGCGTGCCTGATTGACCCTCCTTGCAGGCCGGTTATGGCCTGCAGGCCGTATGTTTGACATTCTTGTTTTAAAGGATCAATAACTGGGATGGAACGTGAGAAAGAATGTCCCATATTAAGGACTATCTAAAAAAAACTAAGAGAAACAAAACAAAACTATTCTCATTTTTCACTCGATTGTCAAGTATATACATTTATATATATTTCCATGATTACTCAGTGAAAAAAACCTTTCAGAAATGATAACGTATAAAATTGATGATATTCTAAATGTCCAAGCAGGAATCGAGCTCTTATCATTTGGGTGTTAATAGACTTCTTTTTTACTCTATATATATATATATTACTTTTTTCAAGGTTATTTATGGAAGCTCTAACAAAGATTCTCTCGTCCTTTCTTTACCAGTAATTGATAGACGTTTATTTGGTCATTAAACATACTATAGGCAAATATAAAGCGAATCTACTTGTAAAAAATATTCTTAATGCAGCAAAAATGATGCATGTCTACATTACATTAATTTATTGTATTTGCAGAGATGTACTAATCTTTTCATAATAAATTTTAATTAGATGCTGGAAAAATATTTTTTATAAAAATATATTATGACAATTTATGTATTTAAATGTCTTTAATGGTTGGATTTTATGTTATAAAGCCATTACAGAGAAGGATGAAACAACTTCTTGAATGTTACATATATCAAGTCATTTGAATCATAGGTCGTACGTTGAATGATATTTTGGACTCCACATGTAATATACATTCAATTGTAGATGAAAAATTGGCTTTAATGATATGGCAGAGTGGTTTTAAATTCAGCTAAAGCTAAGGGTTGCCTAGTTCCGGGTGGCAGTTGAAATATACAAAAGATGTTTTTCAACAGCTTCTTCTTAAGGCTTGTTGTTCTTTTGATTTACTCGTTACTGAATAAATTGATTAGATACTAAGTAAAATATTACAAAGTACTAAGTGATTTTGAGCTTTTTCTTTCCGGAGCCAGAAAGGTAAAGAGATACCTACAATAAAGATCACATCCTGCATCATTAAGAATAAGACAAAATTATAATTTTTGATAAAAAGGGATTCCCTCTAAGATAGATTCATTCCAAAATCGTATCAGTTTGAAACTACGTGTAATATACATATATATTATTATTATTATTCATTGAAGACAAACATATTGTGCATATTTATTTACCTACGACGCCGTCTACTGTCTAAAAATCGAAAAAATCGCTTTTGGTTTGTTTACAAAAACAAGTGTCACTCGGAGATAATTAAACCTTTTGACAATCAGACGCATGGCAATTGTTTCAAACAGTCCTACCTACATAGGAACCAAAATTACCTACCTTCTTAATGTCTGGAAGTTTTAAATGACATATTCACCTTCCTTTTTGATCACAGTATTATATACATATATTGACAGAGGATATTATTTAGAGCTCTACGCATGTAACATGGACCAATGTCTCGGTGTAACATGGATAAACATAAAAAAAAAAGACTAAGGATACGACAAGAGAGTACGACAATGATTGATAATAAAATATATTCTAAAGTTTTTTCCTATACATATTATATATCTATATATGTAATGCACCTAAGACGTTCTATAAGCACGATTATAACATGTGAATGTATATACTCGTTGTGGCTGCACCATTATTCAACTGTGAAGCATTTCTATAGAGAAAATATATGCTCCAATTAGTTTTTTTTTTCCTTGTTATATTGTATCTATAACCAAGGTTCTGTTTATTTTTTTATATATAAGGATTGCCTGTATATATATATATATATATATATATATATGTCAAGTCAACAAGAAAGCAAGTTTGTATTCAAATGTTGAAAAGAATAAAATCTACATTTAAGTAGTTTTTTTACTTCATAAATATAATGGTCAAATATTTAGGAGTCATTTACAGACCTATACCGCACGGTTTTTGTTGAAATGTCACTTTATATCGAAAAACCAAGGATTTTTGTCTATTCAATAGAATAATCTGATAAATGTTACAACTGCATATAGAGCCGATATAGTGTCTTAAAGAACGTCCATCTCCTTCATAGCCCTAGAGATTTATTTAGTGGCAGTTGGTTTTTTTCCTATAATACAATTGCAATTATTGGAGTCATTATTTAGTTAATCCAAATAGACTACTATTAATACAAACGAGAAAAGAGAATGTCTTCAACAAGAATATGAGTGCAGTTCACACTCATTTTTGAAATATTTTAGATAAACTACGTTTCTTGTTGACTTGAAACTTATTTGTGTGTGTACATACATAAGTAGAAATACAAACCAAACACATTTGATTTCTAAACTTTGTTCTAAATATTCTTCAACTGTATAGTTAGTTGTGAGGAAATACATTTATACATCCATACTTTTTAAACTTTTGTTTTGTTTTGGTATTGTAAATACTATCTATATATGTATGTAAATATATAAAGCATCTGTCAATATTTTTGATGCTTTGGTAATAGAATAATCAATGTGTATCAAAACAAAACAAAAAATCAACATACCAATAATTTAGTCAAATTTAAATTGTATGATCGGTTCTTTAGAATAGTAGTAGGTCGTTTTGTGGAGTCAATACCTTTCTTTCTCATATCTCAAGTATTGAATGTGTTCAAACAGTCACTTTTTTATTCTCCATGTGCTATTTGGTAAAATTAGAAGAAAAAAAAGAATGGAAGGAATGACACATCTACAGATTTCTTATTCGAGAGAAAGGAAACGGTTCAATAATATAGAGTATGAAAACCTATTGAGCTAAGTTATTATATTCACGTTGTACTTTAGAAATCTATACAATAAAAAAAAGACATAATATGTTATAAACCTCATGTGGTTAAAAAATATGGCCATTATTTTTTAGTATTTAATTCAAATCCAAATGTTTTTCAACTATTTTATTATTAAATTTTGAAGTACAGAAAGGAAATTTCAATATCATTTTCTAATGATATTATATTAGTTGCAATGTAGTACTTTAATAATCATGATAGTCTAACCCATATTAACTTTTAAAAAAAAATATTATTATTATGGTGTCACATGATTCAGAAAACATAATTTGTTTTTGGAATATATTTGATGATAATAAATATAAGTAGAAATGAAGGAAATATGTTTTGGGAGTGTATTCCTTTATTTTCTGTAAAAATATTTTATTGTAACAAGTTTGATAATGTTACTCTGATAAAATTTAAAATTTTGGATATAAAATAATATTATTAGATACGTTTGATTTTACATAATTTAAAAAGTAATCTATGGTTCACAGAGATTACTATTTACTTTAGATATATTTTTTTCTTGGTTGCTTGCAACTAATAAGTAAATTGAACAATAACAATGGGAATAATAATGTTACGTTTTTTAGTATCGATGTGACTGATTCCATTGCTTTCCCTTCTATTATTGTAATTATTTCATCAGTCTCACTTTTTAAGTGTCTTGCATTTTTGGCGTCTAAGAAAACTCATTGACATCAGTTCATCGATAGGTAAATTCATTTACTTTTTCCCCCCAATGAATACTTTCAACAGCCCAGAGTAAATTTATGTATACCTATTGCTGCCTCTGGTTAGATGAACTAGCTTTTAGTTATAATTTTTCGTTGCCTATTTGAGGGCATCTTGTAATTCGTCAAGTTCACATCTATCGGAAATTATTTTAAATCTTATTAAATTTGATAGAAATAAACCAACTTATTCTAAACCATTGTTTTTGCTTCCTTCAATTCGCAAAATCTAAAAATAAATCTAATTTACGGTTTTTGTGTAAGAGTTTCAAAGTATTTGGTTGTCGTACATTTTTGGAGATACAAGTCCTAAATATGTTATTAAAGTAATAATTTTACTGTATTTATGCAAAAAAATTTCCTTATATAATCTTAATCTGGTAGGTTTTTATGTGAAAAACTCTGCCAAAACAAATTTACTCTAAGCTGTTGAAAGTATTCATTGGGAAAAAAAGTCGATGAATTTACAAATTAATGAGTTTATTATCGATGAATTTACCCGGACACCGTATTTTTGTTATAAACTTATTACCATGCTGAAAATTAAAAAACTTTTAAGTATTTTGATGTATGTTAAATATTTGAAACATTCAATTTTCATATATTTATGCTGTTTATTATCAAGTACAAAATTACATTTATAAGAGTAGCTAATGACTTTTGCTTTTGATCAAGGACGTTACTTTTGAGACTAAGTAACAAGGAATACGTAACTTTTTTCAATGACCCTGCCTACTATTGATTATCTTCTTGGATGTTATAATTAAATTTATTATCCAGGACTTTGAGAATACTTATTGTACTCCTCATGATGTCATCACATGCAGAGGTAGGGGGAATAAAGTCACATGGACAAGGAAATATCTCCTAGATAACGAACGGGTTTCACCACTTTGTTTAAAGGCTTTGAATGTTATAAGCTCAATTCTTATAATCAACAAAGATTCCTTAACATTTCCAGAAGGGATTTTTCTGTTTGATATGATGCGGCAAGGAAAACAATTTTATGTAAGTTAAACGCAGAACTTTATTTCAAAGTATTTACATTAGGATATACCAAAATGACAAAAGTTTGGGGCTTGTTTGGGAGTCTTATGAGGGAAATTAAAGTAAATGAGTAATAAAAATGTAGAAAGATAACTTCTAATCCACAATATTTGATTTCATAGAAACCTTGTCTCTTGATTCATCTTCATAGTTTTAAGGAAAGAACATCCAAAAGTTATATTTTTTGATTATTTATTACATTTTTCAAATCAAAACACGTCCATGAAAGACTTTTCCTTCAGTTACTTTAGAGTTATTTTCATGTTCAAGTGACTAAAATGAAAAAAAATATCCTATAACCCCAGATTTTAAACTTTCGTTACCTTTTTTGGCACCTTTAATTTACATACTTAAGTATGTATTTATAGTTCAAAATGTCTAATATATGCTTTTGCATGTACTATCTATGTATACCTTCTATTTTAGTTCATAAATCCTCTTTTTTTTCTTATTTTTGCAATTCACTTGACTTTTTCTATAAGAAAACGCTGTTATGACAAGATTACTATTTTTCTATACATCTATACTTACCTATATATAAGTGTACATATATATAATCAAAGTGTCTAGAAAAGGACATGCGAGCTATCCTTTAAGAAACTTTTTTTTACATACCTTTGTCTCTTCCTATTTTTATTATTTTTCTTTTATTTGTAATAGATACTTTTGTATCAAACATAAATGATAAGAGTAATTTCTTTCACAAGGATTCATTCCTTAGTCTCTTTACTCCTCATTCATAATGGCATCCAATACATCAAACATTACATTATACATATATATATATATTTATCTGTTAATATATAAGTGAGACCAGGGATAGTTAAAACACTTTCTGTTTCGACTCAATTCCTAGGAGAAAGTTTGATTTAGATGCAACAAAATTTAGCAGAGCATATTTTAATTTTTTGGAGATGCATCGAACGTTATATGTACAATGAGATAGCTTTGAATTTTAATAAATTGCTTCAAGTGATAGCAAAATAATCTATAATTCAAATGATATGAGTTACAATGAAAACAGTTTTGTTCCTTCAAAAAAAAATACTTTTATTCCTCAACATTAGTTTTTATCAATTATCTGGAAAAAAAAAGATTGACAAAGATATCTGATTTTTTTTTGTTAATAACACTGGGATTGACTTATTATTAGATAATATAGCAGGGTAGAGGAAAATGAGGACTGAAAGACTGAGGATAAAAATAACCAAGGAAGGAGATAAATGATTTTTGAACAAAGGTAATAATTTACTTAGATGAAGTGATATTGTACCAGTAGGTATTGTCTTCATTATGCTTAAAAAAGATATACATTCCGATCAACTTTTCTAGTGTAGACACTTTGAGTCAAAAGGGTCAACTACATAAATCCGTTTACATAGAAGTAAAAATAAAGTCCCTCCTGAGTTTACAAACTACCAGTTGAAGAAAATGGCAGCCTTGAGCAATTAATATAGTGTTCAACGTGCTTCAAAATTAAACACAGTTAACTTAAAACAATCTAATACCGAATGGTAGAATTTACAGAAAGAAGTTCAGACCTGAGTCTGAACTTACCAGTCAAATAATAATTGTTTAAACTTGTACCTGACATTCAGTTGACATATATGGTACATACAAAATAATAATTTTAATCATTCTTTGAATACAATTTTTCTTTCAATGAACATTACATTACATTCAGAAATTAATTTACAAATAATTTCAATTCAATTCTTTTCACCCAAGAAATAAATCACATACATGATATCATCCATGATTTACTGACTTTCTATGGGGAAGCTGAAAACCTTCTTTTTTTTTCGTCGACTAATAATAAATTTCCTGCTTTTGTATAGTTTACAATGTATATATGTACATAGATAAATTATGACTTAACCAAAGTAAAGTCTAATTATTCAGTCATGCGTTTACATTCAAGTAACGTGGATGGGAATAATGCCTTGTTTTCATTATACGTACGTATACAGATATGTAGAGAGAAAATGTATATGCATACACAAAATCCTTCATTCCTTGAAACAATAACTAAAATTAAAATAAAAAAATAAGGGGAGACTGGGTCAAGTTTTTTTCCCCCCTAGGGATTCGACAACATTCAAATCTCTTCAAGTCTTGGCATCATTTTAGTCTTGATCTACTAAAGTCTCTCAATTCCTTGATCTCATCTTTTTAAAGTCTTTATCTTGAATTTGTCTCGACTAAGGTGGTTCTGACTAGTGTACCATATAGTTGCAACAAAGACCCTATATATAATAATTGCATAATATGATGCTGACTATTGATTGTCATATATTCTTTGAGACATTGGATATAAACTGATGTGAAGTCATCATTGGATAGTCATCATTTTAAAAGAACAATAATAAATGTATTTTTGAACATATAAAGTCTGATTTTCATTTGAATTATTTATTAATTCTTGTTTCTCTGTTTTCTGTATTAATATAATTTATTGAGTCATTGAGGATATATTGTGGTGTCGCCGTACTACAAGAGTTTATAACAAAAAAAAATATTTGTATCTATCATATGTCTCCCCTAACTATATCCTACTTTTTGATAATATGTATAAAAGTATGTATTCATTTAAAAACATAAATATACTATAAAATAAAATAAAACGAAATGTTGTAGACATAAATTAATAATAAAGTTTTTCAATTTAGAATTTGTCATCTCATTTACAAAATAAACTAATATATATATATGTATGTATTTGCATAAATTCATTAATGTTATATATATATATGTATTTCATCTACAGAATACATAAATGCAATTTTTGTCCCGCAAAAAAAAACAAAAAAAAACATGGCTGTACATATATGAAGTTTTAATCATTTCTGTCAAAAGAGAAAGCAGGAAAAGTATAAAATCAATAAATATCAATAATAATTCTTACATTCTCATCTTGTACCACCTACCATTGTAGGCAAGTATGATTATACATATGTATTTATACGTATGTAAATAAACACAAAAAATGTCCAGCTGTGTAGATTATGATTTATTTTATTTTTTTATATTTTCGTATGACAAAAAAAAACTTTTGCTCCTCTAGGGATAAGGAATAAATTATTTATTTGTAAGCTGTTGTATTTATTAGGATTCAACGGATCTATCAGGGGAGATTATTGGATTAGCTGATTTTTGACAATTTTAAATCCTTTAGCTATTGACGTATTTTGCCGATTCATCCCAATATTTTATTCCCCTAAAAAACAGGTCCAATTTATAAAATAAGGGACGAAGTCAGACCCTTTAAAAAAAGAAGAATTGAGATTGAAAAGATTTAACCCTAGAAAGGGCAATGCATGTTTAATGCATTGGAGACCTAGGAGGCCTAGAAGACCAACTAATTTAATTGTAGTAATCAAATTGGCTAAAACATGCTGCAAATAACAACCTTGCACCTACAAGGTATAGACCTTTTCAAGTTCAATATTGGAATAAGCACAGTTCAATATAAAATAAATAATAGAATAGACTTTTCAATTCACAAAATTTTAAATCTTGGGCCTTAGAGTTCTATGTTCAATCCAATTAAGCATATGCGTTCAATTTTGAAAGCTTTTGTGAAAAGAGAATTAGCTATAAAAATTGAGAATATTTATAATACTAAAGAAAAAATACTATGGACAAAAATGTCACTTTCAAATAAAAATGGTTGGAATATGTGACGTTTCAGACTCACAACTGCAAATTGCAAGGGCTTGACTTTTACTTTGTCCATTAAAAACTTACTTATTTTGTATCGAATTTTTACATTGCTTTTTTTTTAACTTTCCAGATTTCATCATCAATCATGGAAGATGATCATCATCAAAATGAGGTGGAGTGTATTGCCATAGTTCTCCTTGAAATGGGCCTCAGTCTCTTTGGCATCATACTCAACCTTCTCATCATCACGACCCTTCGACAAGATGGAACACTTCCGGCCTCCATGCTCAACTGCCTCCTCCTGAATCTCTGTTTCTCTAATTTAATCATCGCTTTCTTTGTTAAGCCCATAAGTGCCATCTATATAGGATACTCTGTTTTCACTAGTCAATGGCGTATTAGTCTTGTCTTCTGCACACTCTACACAGTTGCCTACCAAACGACTTGGTGTATCTTTCCTCTCACGCTCCTTGCTCTAAGTTGGTTCAAAATCCTTTCACAAATTAAAAACACTTGTAATTGCTATGGGCTTCATCTTTCCTGGCTCTCTAGCTCCCAGCCTGAGGTATCCAAAATAAAGTCTACTCCTGCCTCAACGGACTCACTCATTAATGACTACTCGGTCGTTAAATCCTCGGATGAGGATGAGTCCCTGGAAAAAAAAGAGCAGCGTCGGAAAAGTCTTCATGAAATTAAAAAGAAAAAAGTCAAACGCACTGTGGATGACGGACTCTCCATTCGGCAAAAAATTGTCGTAATCATCTTATGGATCATTTCTGTTTTCTTTGGGATCATGATCTCCTATCCAGACAAGATATTTGGACTTCAAATCGTTTCAAAAATAAAGAAGGTTGAATTAGACTCTCGAAATCACTTGGAGTTTGAAGACATTGCTCAGGATCGAAACAGGAGTGGGCAAGTCCATAGTGACGATGATGACTCCATGTCCATTTGCATAATTAAGAATGGAGTGAATGATCTGATTGATTATCTCTCTATTACTATTACAGTCATACTACCCATGATTTTCGGTCCCTGCTTTATCATGGTCTTTCAGGTAAAGAAAGCTCTTTTAAAAGTATTTACAATTAAGAAAAACTAATATTATTTTTTTAAAGGGAGTTTTGTCCATATGCCATCGTTTTTTATGCTTGAAAGAGAAAAACAAGGCTCTTCAATCAAACTCTAAAAAGTCACAGCCCTCGTGGGGCCTTTTCCTGAGTCTCATTTTGGTTTTCCTTTCAACCTATCCACTTCACTTGTATTTTTCAGAGATTTACTTTACAGACCCTTTTGTGTTTGTGGTGTTTAAATATTTTCTAGGATCCTTTTTTATACTTCTCATTCCTCTGGTTATCCTCTTTTGGGAAAGGGACATTCGATTGGGACTTGGCTCTGTTGTTGGAGGCACTTTGGTTTGTAAGGATCGGAAGGAAGTCGAAGCACCCTGTTTGTTTAATCCATCCATTAGCAATCAACGATCAAATAAAATTTGATTTGGATACGAAGCTCTACATAGGATTTTATTTCAATTTCCTCATCAAAATTCTTTTCCGTTTTACACACACACACATTTAATTATATATGATTTTTTTTTGTAGAATTTTTTTATGTACATACATACATAGAGTTGAGATAAGAAGATCTTTTCTTAAACAATGAATATAAATCTTTTTTTTTTGTCTCTTTGAATTTATTCTACATTCATCAATTTGTTAATTACTATATAGCTTTCAAACCTTGAATATAATTTTTGAATTAATGTGTCCAAATGGTTTCAAAATATTAAAATAATAAAATTTATAAGTTCATCGCTATTTTAATTACATAATAATAGTATTCTTTTTTATCATATACCTGAATATACATATATATATATATATTTATATTTACATTAGGTCTAGTAAAAAGAAATCCATTATTTTTGCATTAAATTGAAGGCTTCATTTAGCACAGTTAGAATAATCCAATTTAAGTCAAATAAGCACCGTTTTGTTTGATAACTTGTTGCCATTTTGAAGGTAATTTCATTATGCCTCTTTCATAGAAACCCTCGTCCCTATTGGCAAGAAACTGCGACATTTTTACCATTCAAAGCATTTGCCATAGACAGGAACAGGTGATAAACACTTGGTGCAAGGTCCAGACTATAAGGGGAATACATGAGAACCTACCAACCAAGCTCCTGTAGCTCCTGGCGAGTCACCATCGACATGTGTGGCCTGGTATTGTCCTGATATTGGGCAAATCTGGGCGCTTCTGGGTGATTGCTTCCTTCAGACGGTCCAATTGTTGACAGTACAGGTTCGAATTAAGATTTTGACCGTAGCTTATCGACATTTTCGACAATTGGCCTTCCACAGCGTGGTGCGTCTTTGACATCAAAATTACCGGAACGGAATCGACGAAACCAAACACTACTGAGTCAAGCAATCACAAACCTGCTATGAAAGTTTCTTTAGTGTGAAATATCATCTTTCTAAAGCCATCTAGCGTAATATAATCACACTTATACATCGTGAGATACAGATCACTAAAACCATCTTTTGCAAAAATAATGGATTTCTTTTTATATATATAGGGTAAATAAATCTAGGATCACATTGATTGACTTATTCTCGAAATACTTGAACTAACAATTTTTTTGACATTAAAATTTTAAAGAAGAAGAAGCAACGAACTTGGTTTTAATAAGACACTCAACCTTGAGAATAAATAAATGTACATAAGCGCTATTATTTCGTTTGCATCTACTTTAACATGCACAATTTGAGAAATATTGCTTTACATAGATAAATGCTATTTTAACCAGGGTATACTGCAGGAAAAAAACAATGTCGTGTGAAGCTGTCTGGTTTACTAAAAAAAATGTCAAAAACAAAACAGAAAAACTTATTATTTTCTGATGTTCGGCTGAATTTATTCAATGAAAAATATGAACTGTCTCACAAAAAAGGGTGAAAAGCGCTGCACTGCACCTTCCCCCCCCCCTTTCAGATACAACTTTTTATTATTTTACTTTTTGTTCATTCGCTTCTTTTGTTGGTTAACGTTATTAATACTTACAATCATTTTCTCGGGTTTAGCATGCTCACTCCTCCCAGTTCGAAAATCCCTGACCTAAATCAGTGGTCTCCAATCCCTGGGCCACGGACCGGTCTGTGGATCAACCAGTACCACGCAACACAAGAATCAATTAGTTATTTTCGTTTTATTTATTATCTTAGTCTTGTACGATAATAAAGGGGGACTTACTACTTCATCTACAGACGGTAGATGAAGAAGAAAATATTGAATATAAATGCAAATTACAAAAGATAATCAATTGTGTGGGATAGTTGTTAATTATTTTTAGGTTGATAATTCTCAATAGGCTCATCGAATTTCATGGGCAACACGCTAGAATGCCTACTACATGTTCTCCACACATCTTTTGAGAAGAAACAACTAGCTCAGGGCTCCCATTGATTTAAGACTGTTTTTGATCTTATAATATGTTATATTATTGTTGGAGCAATGTGAGAATAAAGTTCCATATGAGTACAGAGTGGATTCATGTTTATTGTTATTTCACTCTCCCCCCCCCCGATCTACAGTAAAATTGTCAAGTGTTTACCTGTCCGCAGTTAGAAAAAGTTTGGGGACCACTGCTCTAAATCATTCTTCATTTCAAGAAGAAAAGTAAATAAAATTAGTTCTTTATACATTAAAGTTGAATTGTTTATTTTAAGAAATTAATAATTTTCTTTCTAATACACTTCAAAAATTACAATTCGAAAAATAAGAAGTTTTTGCAATTTATCATTAACTTTGCAGGAGTGAAAGGTGCATAAGTACGAAAATTGCATTGGGATTGATCATATATTAATTGTATCCATAAGACTTTTAAGCCAAAAAAAATACCCAACTGCTCAAATATAGGATTCGATCATCTAATAGTAGGATACATTCAGTGATATCAATTATGAGTAGGTAAAAAAAATCTTCTATCATCAGAAACTATGCACAATATAACATTAAAATGGCAAAATAGTCACAGTTTTACAATTGTTCTTCATTGTATGTTTACTAATCGACATGTTTTGGATGCGGTTTTTTTTTTATAATTGATGACACTGCATATTTTTTCAAACTCTAATGATAGAGTTATTTACAAATTTTCGTAAATGCATTATTTTTAAAAATATACTTGATTGTTCTTCAAATGACTGAGCAGAAACATTGACTGCAATATATAAAAATATATTAAACTCATAATAAAAAAGTTATGACTCATAAAATTTGTATGAATTAAAAAAATTTGGTGTCGACAATTTAGATCAAATGTCTGGATTATATACAATAAATGTGTAGCAACAATGGCCCCTTGAAGTGTTTTTAAGTCTAAAATTTGGAAGAAATTTAACTTTACAATAATAATTTAAAGAGAAATCAATGAATTAATATATCGTGTATATGAACCCAATAAAAATAATGTCAAATATTTGTTTCCATGGTGTAAAAAAAATAAACAAAAGTAATTCAAGTTCTTGTATTAACAGAAAAATGTTAGAATAGTCATTAGAACAAAGTCATGTAGACTAGTTCTGTTCATAATAGAGAATTAACACTCAAAGGGAAACCTTTGTAAACATTGTAAGTTCTCTCGTAATGATATAAAAAATAACATCGATATAAACAATAAGAAATTTACAAAAAAAAGGTAGAAAAAGAAATAAATTGAAACTAAATATTCTATATATTGATTTTATCCTCGAAAAAATACCCAAATTTACAAAATTTGGACCTTTTAACAACCCTGGTTTTAGGTTTTTACTAATTATCTATTATATTTATAACTTTCTTATTTAAAATATTAGTTCATATTTGAAATCAATATTAAATTTTGATTTAGTATTAAAATATATTAATTTATTTTAATACAATTTTTTTTACGAATTGTATCAAAAATCCTTAATTTATATACAAATATGAATAAAAAACAAAACTAATTTAATTTCACCAAAAAAAATTAATATCTGATTTGTAATTGGACATCTTGAAGTTAAAAGTATTTTGTAGACTTGTAAATAATTAACTAAGTATAGCTGCTTTTTTTTTTTGATAAGGGAAGGGAAGAAACTTTCATGTACATATAGGTTCAATTTCTTGACTCAATAAATATTCTTTGAATATTTTCCTTCCATTTTATATAGTACATAACATATCAGACAAACTAATTCAACCCCTTTAATTAGTACACATTATTATTTCGGCAATGCATTTGTTTAATTAATTCAGAGTACCTTTCATGCATTATGTGTTGTGGCCGGAAATATTATTACATTGCATTCCTACTCATCAAAAGTTAAATGAATATTTTATATGAACAAAATGCTTTCATGTTAAATATATTTGTCATGACTCGCTATTTTGTACATAATATATATGTATATTAAACTTAATTATTAATTATTGCAAATATGTATTAGACCGTCTCATTTTTGATTAATATTTTTTTTTACTTAATTCAAGATGTTTGATATGGGCTCACTGCAAATAATTTCCGTACGTGTCAAGTCAACAAGAACGGAAGTTAGTTTTCAAATATTGAAAAGAAGAAAATCTACTTTTAAGTTTTTTTACTTCATAAATATAACGGTCAAATATTAAGAAGTTATTTACAGACCTATTGCGTATAGTTTTTGCTAAAATGTCACTTTATATGGAGAAACAACCAAGGGTTGTTGTTTATTCAATAGAGCAATCGGATAAATGTGTCGACTACACATAGAGCGTATATGGTCCTTGAAAGAAACGTCCATCTTTTTCATAGCCCATGAGATTTATTTAGTTACAGTTGGCTAAAACCAGTTCATCATCTGTTGTAGAACTATTAAGAACCAATTTAACCCGCTATCATGCTCACACTGAATCATAGTAATAGTAAGTACATAGTCAGAAATACCAGGTGTTTTTTATTCTTGACTGTGGCCAGTAGATTTTCCCCCCTTAATTAAGTTGCATTTATATGAGTCATTATTTAATTAATCGAAATAACCTATTAATATAAATGAAAGAGAATGTCTTTAAGAATATGAGTGCAATATTTTTGAAATATTTCAGATAAACTTGGTTTCTTGTTGACTTGACACATGTAAAGTAAAAAAACCCTGCTACTACTTTGATGAAAAAGGAAAAAAAGAGTGAAAATGGTTGAAGTATCAAACAATTTTTAACTTCATTTGAAGCAATATATTCTTTGAAAGCTTGTCAAATACCTCAAAAAAATTTATAACAAAGTGCTAAATATTTATAAAAGTCAGGTAGAGTCAATATAAACTACATAATTCGCTCGCTCAGTGTACGTACTCGTTTACCTCGTTGTCATGCTTTAGGTATTTTGTACATATATACATATAAAAAATAACAAATGGGTTTTATTGATTCATTAGAATATTTAACGAGGTTTCAAAAATTTTATGAGGAGGTAATTAATTATTTCAATAGGGGCTATTTTCATACTTTTTTTTTTTCACAAAGAGAGCCAATTATCTAAAAGAATTATGAGTTTGCCCCTCAATAAAAATACAGAATCCTCTTAAAGCATGTTACATTACTGTCCTTTTGATACTATCTACTGGATATTTTTGATTGTTGTAGAAAACCAAAATAATTAGAGCTTTCATTTCAAGTATTGGGAATCATATTTGCTGTGTTTTAGAAGAATATTGAAAAAATCTATGAATATCAAAAATTTTGTATATTCATGTACCTACGTAGAGAAATAATATTAGTTAAACCTTCAATATCCATAAAATAATTTTATTTTATTTTTTAAAATTAATAAAAAAATAAAAGTTTACCTGAAAGTTGTTTTAGACTAGATTATTTAATTATTTTAGTGCAGTAAAGAAGACTCAGTCGTCCAGCAAACTGAAGTAAGGAATCTGGCGATACTCCTAGAACAACATTTTGATAATTCTACTTACTATTATGTAAATTGCTTTTCACAATCCCATTTACTATGCATTTGAGTTAATAAGGACCCCCAGATTACTTACTCCAGCTTCTAGGAATACAAGGGTAAAGGAGATATACTCAAGCATCGGCATTCTCTTGTCGAAACCTTCCTCGATACACACCTCTTAATATTTGTAACAAATGTTACATTTTTGAAAGATATGTCTTCTGCTCCAAATTAAAGTGAAATCGAAAATTATTACCTTTAGTCATATGAATAATAACGGAGCGAGCATATCGACAGCTGAATTTTATTTGCATTTTATTTGTAGAAATATTTGTTTGACTACTCTTTTCTATAAAATATTAATTATTCGATTTAATTTAACTTTTGACCATCATTTTATATTTTAAAAATTAGTCTACAAATAATAAAAACGTAAATACCCTCGTATTTTGTTCTTACTGAGGTGAGAACATTCTTTTTTGTACTAAGTGTAAATTCAACTAACTGGTCAGTTTCATGTTCTAATATCACAAAATATAATACAATGTAAAAACAAAAATAGATTTAGCAGGGCCAAATAATTCACTGCTTTATACTTTACTTGAGCTTTTTAATTTATTGTACAGACAATAACTTATATGTGATAACATATAAGTTGAAATGCTTCTAAATTGATATAAAATGTGTTGGATTTTTGTTTCAATAAAATTAATGGTTTCCTTTATGGAGCCATTATAAATCAAACATAAATCTTTAAGCCTTAAGATCATTTTAAATTTAAAAAAATATTTTTTTTTCCGTTAAATTATCTCATATACGACTACTTCTCGCTTTGTTTTCAAACAAAAAGTGATCAAATGTTTTCATTTCCTTTCCATAAATACTACCAAGTGAAAGAATGTTTGTAACAACTCTATGTTTTAATACTTTTCTCAAGACTATTTGCCACATTCTTTCAATTCTTCGACCAAGAAGTGCTTTTTATTATTTTCCACAACCAACAATTTTTAAAGTTTTTATTTTCGTACTCTTTCACATGGTGATAACGATAGTTTTTTGGACGGATGATATCCTTTTTTAAATCATTTCTGCTACAAATGTATTTTTTTGTAAGTAAAAAGCTCTCTTTTTTAAAAGTTTCTTTTATAAAAAAATCCAACTTCCTTTAAATTGATGAATTTGTCAAAGAGTCATATTTTCTTCAAAGGCCACTTCATTTTGGCCTTTTTAGAAAGCTCATTATTTACTGTGTCGTTTCTCAACGAGAAGATGTTTATATCTATATTTTGTCTTCGAGTAGCTTAAATTGACCTTTTTCTTTCAAATTTATCTAATTTTAGTTCAGTCTTCCTTTTAAACCTCCCATCCAAAATCCATTGATGTCCAAGGACTCTTTTGAGCTAAGGGAATATCAAAGTTTTCCAAAAGTCTCAGAACGATATCAATTCAAAGCCGTCCAAAAAACTTGTAACAAAGTATATTGTTTTCCCATGGTAGTATCTTGCTTGGGCCTCTTGGAAATAAAAATCTCTACATGAGTTCCATTTTATATACAAATCGTCTTTAGTATACGCCTTACTTTTGATATTCATAATGTATTCGATTTTTTCCTGTGTAATTGTAGTCTAATTATAGTTTAAGAATTATGTCTTCGATCATAATCCAATTTTTCAACTCATTTCTCCAATCAAAAGACACAATCAATCCTTGTATTTTGAGGACTGTTACAGTTTCTTGCCTTTTTTAAATATAACTTATTTTATTAGTCTGTAATAAGCTTTGAATTTTGAAAGTTCACTTCCAATTAGGAAATATTTTTGAAGCTCTCTGTTATGATAAAAGTATAATTAAGTGATATATAGTTCAATATCATTTGCTTCTTCTAAGTGTAAAGTGATTAGACCGTCTGCATACGTTTCCAATTTTTCTTCTAAGATTCCCACTATGGTACTTTTAACTTCAAAAGAATTTTGAATCTCCTGTCTCAAAAGGTTCATTGTAAGAATGAAAAGACTTGGTAAGACGGGATACCATTGGTGATTTCTCCTACTAATTTTGAACCGATTCCTCTCATTTTCAAAGAATGTTTGAATATTTCTTTAGACAAACTTATATTATTCTAGTGAAAGGGCTACCAAAAGCTATGAGTCTTCAGACATGTCCTTATCCACATGTGTGATATGTCTTAAACCATAGGAAATTTTGTTTTTCTAGATTGTACAAAACAAATTTACATGTAAAATTTGGGTCTCATATCTTTCGATAAAAATAATTTTTCAGACTTTAAATGGCTTGAGAGGCTTCAAAAACGGCCTTAAAAGACTATCCTTTTTCATCAAAATATAGCAGAAAATCCTTTGGTGCAGACAAAATAAGAGATGATAAAAAAAACCGAGACATCTTTGTAGTCCTATATCATACTCTATCTAAAAAAAAATAGTTAAAAATATAGTGGAATGAGGGTAGAAAAACTTTATTTTTTTTGTTGTCAAGCCATCATATTTGATACCTACAGAAACAGAAGGAGAAAAATGATAAATAATGTATCAAAAGCACAAAGTATTAATATCTAAATATAAAATTGATTATTGAAGATTAAATCAAAAAATATTTAACATTTTATTTGTAAATAATTATAAATTATATCAAAACAACCAGTCATTTGATTAATATAAAAACACATGTATTATTGACATGCTAAATCTGGATCATAGTCATTTGACCTCAAGTAAATGTAAAGTATGATACAGATTTCATTGTCTCAGAGTAAGTAAATGTATTATTTTGCTATAAATTACTTGTGTAACAGATTACAAAATTAAAAATGTATTGATATTCATTAGTTCATCTGCAATTGTACCATATATATATATATAGTCTTATTTTTAGAAAAATAATTGGCATAAATACACACATTTTTAAACTAAGTATTGAGAACACAGTGGTGGCACACTGTTTCAATAACACAAATCTATTTCTATTGGTTATGTTATTGTCACCATGTAAAAAATTTAAATTTTTTTCTTTATCTTTTTATGTTCAATATGGAAATAAATATTAAAGCAACAATATTCAGGAAATTTAACAAATAATAAATTTAATAATTAATGAAAATAAAAAAATTGGATTGAGCATAGGACTGTCAGGCCCAAGTCTTCAAATTGTGTGGCTTGAAAACTCTTCTTCATTCAAAACATATTCAATCAATTTTGGAGTGGACCGGAGCATACTCAATACCAAGTACTACTGGCCCTCCATATATGTACATCCTTTGCTTTTCTTAAGCATTCAATCACCCACTCAATTACTGCATCCTTTTTGAAACTTCCTCGTTTCACTTCATGATGAACAAGCCCCAAGGCTTAACCAATACGGCCAATACCATGAACATTGGCCCCTTTAGAGGCTGTTGCAAATGTAGAATATCTACTTTCACGTGGTGAACGACCCATTGATCTTGAAATATGGAGATTAAAGTCAGTCTCGTCCATCAACAACATTGGTAAATTTTGAAACTGATAGGAATGAAAGCATTCAACAGCATCTTTACGTCTATTCTCATATTGAGCTTGCTTACTCCTATATCGAATTTGAAAAGGCATATAGTCCAACATCGATCTCGAATAATATCATTACCATTTTTCCTTTTCTTTGTCATGAAGCCGTTTTATGGTTAACTGCAATTTACAAGATTATTACGGCAAATTTGGTTATAAATCGATGCTGACAGGTTGAAGAGAGGAGTATCTCATCCTCCTTCTCTAAATGCACTCAGACACAATACATATATGTGCATTGTATGTACATAAAATTAATGCATCTACATAAATAGATTTATATTCATTGTTGTTATTTTTGCATTATCTTACTTTGACTATGATTTGAATTTTTGATAATTTATTGTACTTGCGACTTTGTGTATTTACAATTTGGAGTTTGTTTTTTAAAACTATGTTGAAAAAATAAAGAAATGTATTTATATTTTCCATTGCCAATAAAATCATAAATTATTATTCTTGTCTTTTTACTTTTTTGTACAACAAAAGTCCTTGCATTATTTTTGAAATATAGCAACGCATTTAGATCATCCTTACTCACCACATACCATTATTTGCAAAATTGTTCCATGTATGTAGTATAAGGTTACATTTGTAATAATTTTAAATGAGTACAATCAACATGGTTCAAGGTATTTTACTTTTAATCTCATAGAAACATCTATTTATATAGTATGATATGCACTCAATGAAACTTCAAAGACGGCGTGCGATATATAGAGAAACAAACATCCATGTTATTTATTTAGTGGTAGAAAAATAGTTTATTTAATTTTAATTTATGTAGAGAGCATTTTCAAACATCTTAATTTTAAAATTGTATATTCATAAAATCTACATATTATTACGAAATAACAACATTGCATTCATGTATTAAAAAAATTCTATTTATTCAAGAGGTAAACGTCTACTTTGTCTTATTTTACCAACTCATATACATAGTACGTCATCAAAAGTCCCTTCATTTGAGTATTGAGCCTTTGTGCAAGAAATGACCTCCAAAAGAGAGCAGAAAATTCAAGATATTTAGGTGTGTTGTACTGGATGTAGGAAGGTTAGTCGGTCTACAATAGAAATAAAAGTTGGTAATTAATTACAGGATTTGTATTTTAATTAATTTAAAAAAAAGACTCGGTAGTATATAGCAGTTTTGTTCAACCAGTGGATAGTGGTACATCAATTATCCACAAGACTATTTAAAGTAAGCAGCAAGATAGGTTTGAATAAATGTAATTTTATCTGATTAAGACCAGTACGTCAATTTTTTTTTACATGGTCCTGAAGTTTGTAAAGTTTGATACAAATGTATTAATAAAAAAAACAAGAAAAGTTCGTACCTGGGATTTTGCAAAGATATTTTATGAACATTTCCCCCTTTGAACTTTTTAATGATTGAAGTGTAGTCATGTTTAGTTAGTATTCAATTAAAGTTAGAGTTAAAAGACAGGGACTTACTGATTTATTTCTGTTATTTTCTGTCGTATCGTGTGAAATATATATTTAATTTATCCTTTTAAAATGTTTTAAAAGTATTGATAATGAATAAAACTGCATTATACAACATGTTTGTATGCCAAAAATGGACGTACAGGCACTTAAGACATACAAAAAGGAGGAAAATCATAATAAATAAAATAAAAAGGACTTTGTTAAGAAAAAATGAAATAAGTTCCATTCGTTTTTATTATTTAAATTCGAGGTATTGATGAGTATTTTTATACAAAATATCACAATTTTTTTTTTCATGTTGTAACACTTCTGCGTCTAAGTAGATCAAATTCAAGTTACTTTTCTCTGACCTTTTCAATCAAACATATACTGAAAAAGAAAAACCTTTTTTCTATTTCTTAGAAATGATAGTTTGAGATCTAAATGTATTATACATAACTATATTATATTTAAGTTTTTATATAATATTTTATTTGTTTCATTTTTCTAATAACACTGGTCAACGGTCAAAAATCCTTAGGGCTATAAGTATAATAAAAGTTATTCAGTTTTGAAAGCTGATTTCAAACCTATAATATATATTTTTTTTGATAGTCCAACAGTTTTTGAGAAATTGGACACTACTTTTTGAGTTTTTTTTGGCTCATTTCCCAACTTCCGTTTAAGCTTAGAAGGATACTTATTTTGTGCATTAAAAAATAATGATTCGCTAGTGTATTTAATGTAAACTTCACTTCCAGTCTTTGCTTTGCCCTAAAGGGAGTTGGCCCTAAAGTCGGCCAAGTCCTTTGTACCTAAATAATTCCTTAGATATTATATAAAATGAATTAATAAGGAATGCATTCAAGAGCTAAGACCCACAGCTTTCAAACGAGATGTCAAGCGCTCGATAAGAATCTTTATTTAAAGAGAAATCGCTCATCTAAATATGTAAATTTTCATTCAATTTCCAGCAAAAATTTGCTAAAAATAAAAGACTCACGGCAGAGATACGTAAGTAGTAGAAGGATTTCAACTGGTTTCTTAATTATTTTTAGTTTTTTTTTTATTAAGAATTTTTTTTTGTAGAACCTATGGAGCTAAGTAATTATATTCACTGGGTATTTTAGAAATCTATTTAGTAAAAAAAACGACATAATAGGTGATAAATCTCATTGAGTTAAAAAATATGGGCATTCATTTTAGTGTTTAATTCAATGTATGTACGTAAGTACAGAAAGAAAATTTCAAAATCATTCTCTATTAATATTATATTAGTTGCAACGTAATATTTATAATATAACTATGGTATCACATGATTCCGAAAACATAATATATTTTAAAGGGAATTACTTGTTGGGTCACTAGCATGAATTTTGTACATTTATACAAACAGTATTACTTTGTTGTAGTCGTCAAGATATTGATTTATTTATGTGACGTTTTATTCAACTTTTACATTTTGTGGTAATACTTAAAGTATAGCATAATAATTACAAATTTTGCAAGTTCAATCCTATGATAAATTAAAAAATGACTCATAGAGCCCAGGGGCTTCACACGGAGACATATGAAAAAAAATTGCTCTAGACCAGCTACTAAAAACTCGCTTCATTGATCATTAGTGCCCATAAATGGTTATTCAATTTGAACAACAAAATGTTGTTTAGATGCAGCTCTTATTAAAAGTAAATCTCAAAACTTTACAAATGTTTTTTAAAAGGATATTTGTGAATTTGAATGTATATTTTCCCCCCCTGTTGAATAGCATTCAAATTTCCTTTCATCCGGAGAATTTATATTAATATTGTTTGTACGTAGAGTCGTTTATAGAGGAAATAAAATATTTTTAAATAATAAAGTTACACTCTAGGTACTATCAAGACCATTTCCACACACACACAGATAAATATTCCCTTTCAACTCCTCTTTATTCTACTCCTTTATGAACATTGTATGTGATATTTTTATTCCCATTTGCATATGACAATTTAGAATAAAATTGTTGGAATACCATTTATCATTTTATTTGTGGGATATGACATAATAACGTTTGTGGTCTCACTCCGTTTTTCGATAATGCTTTTACCTCCAAATTGTAAAATTATAATAGTTTATTGCATATTCAAAATGGGGTTTATTACTTGGATTTTGAGCATTAAGTAACTACATACTATCAAAGGAAATTAGGGATGCACTAATTTACCACAATTTTCTTTTTGAGTCCTTTGTCAAATGAACATTTGGGTGTTACTATGTATAAAAAAATCTTGAGAAGGACCCTTATAAAAAAGGGGGATAATCCATCACTTCTTAGTAGAGTTCCTTCAATAGGTAACTAACTAGAGTACATACATGATGTAAAAGCTTTTCATTAGAAAGGCGGAATGATTTACAATGGAAAAAGCATTCTTACTACTATTTTCTGTATTGGAGTGTGTGGTTTGTTTTGTAATGGGATATAAATTAATTTGTATTGCTTTGTTTTTCATTAGGGCAGGAATGTATATGCATTATTATTATTATTATATCACCCCTATACAAGCATACCATATACATATGTATGTTACATATATGTTATGCGTAGGTACATCTGAAGTAATTGATTAGTACTGATTAAATGGAAGTAAATTATCCATACAAATAGGATATAATGAACAACACCTCTTAACGAAAATTACATTCATTAATCTATGTTCTTAGGTGTAACAAACAGTGTATAGCCCTTCTTTTTTCTCTCCCTTCATTAAAAGAGAACAAATTTTTCTTGGGGGGGGGGGCATTTGTACGTATCCTTGCACATAATTTAATTTTTCATAAAAATGAGTGTTTCAACCTAAATTGAATTCCTTTTTCGTAGAAAAATATACGAAATTGGGTAAAAACAAACGAACTAGGAGAGCAAATTAATTATATTACATGTGTCAAGTCATTAAGAAAGCAAGTTTGTTTTCAAATATTGAAAAGGAGAAAATCATCCACTTTTAAGCAGTTTTTTACTTCATAAATATAACGGCCAAATATTTTGAAGTTATTTACAGACCTATACCGCACGGTTTTTGCTAAACTGCCACTTTTAATCATGATTGTTGTCTATCCAATTGATCAATTTGATAAATATTATGACTACAAAAAATGCCGATATGACCCCTGAAAGAACGTCTATCTTTTTCATAGTCCCAGAGATTTATTTAGCTGCAGTTGGCTAAAACAAGTTCATCTGTTAAAAAACTATTAAGAATCAACTACATCCGCTATCATGCTCACACTGAATCATAGTAATAGTAATTACATAGTCAGAAATATCAGATGTTTTTTGTTCTTGATTGTGGCCGGTATTTTTTACTATAATAAAGTTGGAATTATCGGAGTCATTATTTAGTTAATATAAATATACTACTAATACAAACGAAAGAGGATGTCTTCAAGAATATGATAGCAGGTCTAACTCATTTTTGAAATGTTTCAGATAAACTTGGTTTCTTGTTGACTTAACACATATGTCGTATGTACGTAGTAAGTCCTACACAAAATCCATGGTATGGTATGAATAATGGTGTTTGTTCGGTCTGGTACACGTACATATGAAAAAAGAAACTAAAATTCGGAAGTATTACACGTTTTTTCATTATAAAAAACAATTATTATTTGTAAAATTAAAAAGCTTGTGTTGTACCGTAAGGGTCTGTACTATTCCAGTCCTAATACATAATTTTGAAGCAATTAATTTTCAATTGCTATGTAACAAGTTATCGTTTAGTTTACAGCGACCAGGCAATAGGTAAGGGCAAGATTGCCGTGGACCTCACTTTTTTTGGAAAATAAAAGAAATTTGAAATTAGTTACCTTACAAAAAGTTGACTTTTTTTAACTTCCATGGTCACCCTTGAATTTATTTTTAAGCTACTGGCCCCTCTACATACTTAAAAAGAATCTGCGACCCAAAGTTAGACTATAATTATTAAGTTTATACACTAATAAATAAACAGGAAACAAGGTTCAAAGACAAATTAAGTTGTTTTATTTTGCAATTTTCATTTATTTAAATTATATTTTGAATGTAAAATATATACTAAATAATTTACAGTGGGGGGGGGGGGGTCTCAGATTAGTACCCTGGAAACTATGCTAAAATGTACATAAAGTTGGTCTTTTATTTAATTATTTTAGCCTCTATTTCCAATAATATATACAATCAAAACTCAATCAAAAATATAATTCATTTAAAAAGAAAAAATCTTTTCAATATCTAAGTGGAGTATGAACCCTGATTTTGATGAAAAGATTTTTATTTCACTAGGCCTAGCATGTTGAATATAAAACAAACACTGAGCATGAGTAGTTTATCCTTGTTGACATCCACTTAATACACCATTTGTTAAAATGGAATCCTCATACCATCAATAACTCCTGTATAGTTTTTGCCAGGTGTTCATTTGTCATCTTTTGAGTTTTAGATTGATGTTTTGAACATGGATATGTGCTCAAATTCAATTTGATTAAGCTCTGATACCCCTTCTATTTATTGAAGAAAAGTTCCTTAGTTTGGAAGTATCAGACATAAACAATTTATTAAGATAAAATTTAGGACTCCTATATTCATAAATGAAATATTTTTATCTGATGGGTGAATAAACTAATTCATCTGCTTTCTTTGTAATATTATTGTCTTGTTTTTATATAATTATATAACTCTAATAACTTCTATTCTATTAAGTATAATCACATGATTTTTTAGAAGAAGAGCATACTAACAAATTATTCAAAAATGAATTAACTTTTAGGCAAGTCTTTTGTGTCTTTGACAAGGTATATGTATGTACACATAAGTGTAAATTATGTGTATCGTTTGATTCAATCAATTTGTTAACATAAATAAACTATAAGAAAAAAAAAGAAGCCAAAAAGCTCTCCAGATACATCCATATATTGTGTATACTCAAATCAACATTGGCAATGCTTTCATGATTATACATAACTCAGGTTTTCAATACCAGACATTCACTTGAAAAAAAAAACATAGATTGCTTATGAGTGAGCTTACTTGGATATATGTATTTACACATAATTCAACTATATGTAGTGAGAAGGTAAACAAATTGAATTAATTAAGAATATGTTATCTTATTAATGAAATATCTAAATAAATAAATGTATTGATAAATGATTAGTTTTTGGGTTTAAATAACAGGGGATTTAAGGGTGCTAGTTATTAATATACTATATTTATATTAATAAATAAATTGAAATTTGTCAAAATAGCGTTGAGATTGATGAAGAGAAGACATAAATCAGTCTTTAGCCTCCATTGTAGCATCCCAGTCTACTCAGTAATTGAATGTGTCATACCTTATATTATTTACTTTCAAATATTATATTAATACAGTCCATCATAAAGGTAAATTAACACATCTGACGGCCTTCCTCTGTCAGGACGGGTTTGAGCCAAAGACAATTTATTTCCAAGAACTCTGCATATTATTATTGTCTTCAAACAGCAACAATTATTTTCTTGTGAAACCAAACGTGTTGTGTTTTTAGTAAGAAAAAATGTATCAAAATATTATATCGCGTAAATTTACAAATTTAATTATACTATGCAAAGTTCTTATCAATGAATTTTTCAATACTCAAATTCACCTTTTCTGGTATGTACCTACCTCCAAGTTGAACTCTCTGTACAATGTGATGGTTGTGTTTTGTTGTTTCTCAACATACCATGTTATAGCATCTGTGTTGAAATTTGAATGCTGCATTGCAGAATAGAAATTTATGACTTTTGATTTAAGGCTAAAATTGAAGGAAGGATCTTTGTTCACTCCTCCCGCCTTAGTGTTTGTCATCTACTCCCAATTCAAAAAGTCATTTCATAAATGTATTGGTACTTTCATAATTTGTACTGTCTCCATATTCTTACAGACTAAATGTCTTTTCCACGGTGTATGTATGCATTTACCATTACAAATAGCTCTGCATTTCCTTGACCAGTAAACTACTATATGATCCAATAATAAAAAAAAGTATATACTTCTCCCATAGCAAGCAATGATTTAGTGACTTTGTATATCAATCAGCAATGATAATTATAAATACATTATATAATTGATACAAAAAAAAAAAAAACTTCTGTAAGCCTATTGACCAAATCTAGCAAATTTATAATTCCACATCAATTCAATAAATGGAAGTAGGTAACCCTACAATTCCACGGTGTATGTATGCATTTATCATACCAGATAGCTTTGTTCTAAGGGGTATAAGTATAATAAAAATTATTCAGTTTTAAAAGCTGATTTCATATCTGTATTTTTTACTTTTTTTTTTGAAAGTTCTAAGATTTTTGAGAAATCGGAATTGAATGATTTTTGGAATAAAAGATGATATTTGCGCGAATATAACGTTCGTCAAATTTTTACACGCTCAAAATAACTGTTCCCGAATTATAAGCACTTTATTGAAGCCCTTCTTCAGTAAATTATATTTTAAGAGGTTAATCAATATTATTGTATATCGAGGACACGTATAAAATCTAAATCATGAACATTACCACATAATTTAAGATCTTTTTTACAAAAAACCAAAATATGAAATTTAGTTGAGAGTTATTTTTGATTATTGGACTCATTTGCACCTATTTCATATCAAAGTAGGGCAGCATTTCTTGGTTAATGAAAAATAGCGGGTAGTTGTAGTATAGTTTATTTCATAATAACACTGGTCAACAGTCAAAAGTTCTAAGGGGTATAATTATAATAAAAATTATTAAGTTTTGAATGCTGATTTCATATCTGTATTTTTTTTTTTTTTTGAGAGTTCTAAAATTTTTCAGAAATCGGACCCTACTTTTCTAGCTTTTTTGGCCCATTTTCCAACTTCAACTTTAATTTAAGCCTTGAAGGATACTCATTTTGTGCATTAAAAAATAATAATTCACTAGTGTATTTAATGCATATTCCAATATCAGTCTTTGTTTTGTCCTAAAAGAAGTAAGCCCAAAAGTCGTCCAAATCCTTTGTACCTAAATAACTCCTTGAATATTACATGAAATAAAGAATGCATTTCAGAGCTGAGACTCACAGATTTCAAAAGAGGTGTCAAGCGCCCGATAAGAATCCTTAATTAAGAAGAAATCATCCATCTAAATGTGTAAATTTTCATTCAATTTCGAGCAATAATTCGCTAAAAACCTAAGACTTTCAGTAGAGCTACTGAAGTAGTAGCACGCAGAAGGATTAAGAAACCAGCTGAAATCCTGAAAATGGGCCAAAGAAGCTAAAAAAAGTGTGTCCGATTTCTCGAAAACCTTCAGACTCTCGAATATTTTATTACAGATTTGAAATCATCGTGTAAAACTAAATAACTTTTAATATATTTATATCCCTTAGGATCTTTGGAAGTTCAAATTTGTTGACCTGTGTAATCAACTAAAATAAATAAACAAATAGGAATCAACCATCCCCAAGATCATTGTAACAAAAGAAAGCAAAAGAAAGAAGCAAAAAACAAAATAAAACAAAAACACATACACAAACAAACATAATGTATTGTTTCGTCTGCTTTTATTTATTTTTACCTCAAGAAAAATTAATAAATAAAACATGGGTATATATCATTTTATTTCTTTTATATAATAGTACCCCTTTTTATTTAAGGATATTTTTATATAATATATATGTTCTCTTTGTATGTGTTGTTATTTTTCCTTTTCGGTATTATATTATAACTATTATCTTAAAATTACATATTCATGGATTTTCTCATAAAATCTTTTCCTTTCGAGTATATGTACTTACTATATAATATGCTCCTTAAATGCAGTTTTTCACGAGTTTAGATCTTTCAAAAAGACACACTTCATTTGAATATCTGCACTCTCTAACATTTGCTTCAGTGACAACTTTCTTACATTAAAAAAATAAATAAGTTAAATGTTAATTCATGGTGCACTAGGAATCAAATTTATGATTCCCATTTATGTGGCTCCGATTTTTAAAAGAAGAAATATTGGGTTATTTGACAGAAATTGTATAAATCATTGGACGATCATTGTGGACTCATTTTATTATGAAAATACTTTAATATCAAGTATAAGGTGTGAATGAAAAGTATATATATATATATTTCTCAGCAAATATATAAAGGGCTCAATAGTCAAAGTTTCCTTTAGGTACAAATATAATAGCCCTATTTTTTTAACGTTAAACAATGTTTAAACACCCAATGCGTTAATAGTTATTATTATTATTATTATAATTTGTAGTATTTGAAAAATAGTTTAACTTAGAGTGTCAGGTGAGATGCACATTTTTGCCCTGATTAATGTTCGTTATTTAGTGAGCAGTTGAGTTTGAACAAGTTTTTTTTTTTACTCTATAAATCAAAATAGATGTTTATCTATATTGTACTTTTCGGTGAATGCATTTATACTAATTGTCGAAAGTTATTATTAAAGTTTAATTTATATCCTTAAACATGATTTGTTTATAAAAGACCAGTTTCATTCATGGTTGTAGTTTGAAGACCAGATATTTTGTATATAAATACTCTATTTATCTTTATAAATGTGACACTCTCATTAATCAGGGCAAAAGTTGGCATCTCCATGCTCGCCTGGCACTTTATGTAAGTAAAACTATTTTCTTTTTTCAAATGCCAAAAAATTATAATGATAATAAAAATAATATGATTATTGCATTTTGCTACTCAATAAGTAATAATAAAAACGCTATTAGAGCTCAAATATGTACTTTTCAAGTTCAATATGTGAATAAGCAAGTGCAATATGAGAAAAAATCTAAAGATTTTGTTGAAAGCCTACCTTCCTATCAGTTGTCTCAAAGTTTACCAATCTTGTTGAAGGACGAGACTAACTTTAATCTCCATATTTCAAAATCAATGGATCGTTCACCAATTAGAAGCAGATGCTCTACATTTGCAGCAGTCTCTAAAGGGGCCAATGTTCATGTTGTTATTGGATGTATTGGTCAAGCCTTGGAGCTGATTCATCATGAGGTGAAACGAGGGAGTGTCAAAAAGGATGCAGCAATGGAGTGGGTGTGTGAATGCTTACGAGCAGCAAAGGATGTATACGGAGGGCCAGCCGTACTTGATATTGAGTATGCTCCGGCCCACTCCAGGATTGATTGAAGATGTTTTGAATGAAGAAGAGTTTTCAATTCAGAAAATTTTAAGACTTTGGCTTTACACTTCTATGATCAATCCAATTTATTTATTTTCATTAATTATAAAATTTATTATTATATTAGATTTCCTGTATATTGTTTATTATTATATATTCCCATATTGAACTTGAAAAGGTATAGCTTTATTTTTGGATTGGGTTGGAACAATTTTCTTCCAAACGGATCATTGGATCGGGTTTATACTTTTCATTTTTGTAAATATTGGCTTAGTTTTAGTCTCTACTACTAAAAGTCTTGGTATTGTCCTAGTATCGACTCTTTTTTATGGTCTAAAATCTAACCAGCGAGATTAAAAATTTATTTTTCTAATAAAACGAAACAAAAGCAATTTTTTGTATCAAAGTATTTGTCTTGTCTTGTTCTCAACTCATGTTGTCTTGAAAACACCATAAATGACGCATAAAAAAGAAAGAAAGAAGGAATTACAAATGTTCTTATACAGTTTTTAAGTATGAGTTCTGGAATCAAAAGTTGATTGATCCTTTCAACTACCTGAGTTAATTTTTGTGTTCAAAAATTATTTTTTTATATGTTGACACCAGTCATGGGTTTGATTGTCACAAACAAACTCAACTCTTTGTATGTAGATACTCGTCCATACATATTAAGGATGTAATCAATGCTTATAAGGATAGACAAAGAAATTTGGATACAAATATCTATATTTGATGTTTAGTAATGCGAATTTGTATGAAATGAGCAAAATTTAGTAGTTTGCAGATAGGGAATTCACATACTTTTAAAATTTGGAGTGTTTGTGTTTGCAAGTGTGACTATGATTATCCTATTTGCAATTTTATTAAATTTATTAAATTTTGTTAAAAAATTATAATTCATTAGCAAGGTGAGTTTTGTCCTATGGGTGTTTTGTCTGTGGTGTTTTTGCACTTAAGTTGATTTTGCCATCCGAGTTTTTGTTTGTTCAAGAATCCCATTAAACAATTGTTTGGACCTTTTAAAAGTGAACCATGGGCCATGAAGTCACATTAGTATAAGGCGCATACGACTCACTACGTATATAGTAATACAAATCCTTTGTAGTGGAACTAACTCAAATAAAAGCCTCTTATTTCAAATGTGCACGGTCTTGGACAAAGTCCGAGTCAAGTCTCAAGTTGCCATGAATGCTCAAGTTTAAGTTAAATCTCAAGCATCAAATCAAATTCAAGGTCTCATATTTCTAAAATCATATTTCAATGTATTTTAAAAGTACTATAGTAAATGTACTTGAAACAATATTTTAGCGTGGCGTGAGTAACTCAAATTGTAATCTGAGTTACTTGGATTCCATCTTCTCTAAGTTCAAATATTGTCTGGCATGATGACAATATAAATGAGCCATGATATATCCGAACTCTATCATTATTTGGAGTATCATGGAGTGACAAAAAAACAATGATCAGTCTGTGTCTCACAATTTGTTGTTGTTTTTTCTACTCTGGGTTCTTCAACTGACATTATTATCTATTGTTTACATATTAATAGTTTTAGACTATATTTTTTTTTCTTGTATGTTCATACTAGAAATGTATGTATCCGATACACAACACATAATTTATATAAGTAGAATAGGATGAAACGTGGTTTATAGCCTGCCTTCGTAAGTAACTACTCATTGGTGTTATTCAAGGCAATAAATAAAGATGTAAAAGGTTTTGTTTCTTTTTCATTTTGTTCATATTCATTACGAGGAAATTTATGTGTGTTGTGGGCCGATATTATTATCAATGTATGTACTCTATATTTGAGCTTATACACATGAATTAGTAACTTATATTTGGTTAAAAAATGTTTCGAAAATGAGATTAGGAAAGGAATCAAAATTGTTCATATACTGATTCTGTAGGAAATTTAAAACTGTCTTAACCCTTTCGAACCTAGAGAACACTGGTGTCCTGTCACTTCAAAATGTGCTACTCTGGACCAATTTTTGTTTTCTTTTTTTGTTTGATAGCTAAGATGTCAAGCTATTATTCATATTCCATGGTTAGTGATTAAAAAAATTAACTTGAATATTTTACACATGCAAAAAAAATAATGTTTAAACCAAAATAACTTTTTCGCTTTTCAAGGAAATTTTTTGTTTATCAGATATTTGTTAATATATACTCAAAGAATTATAATTTTAAAATATCTTTTAGTTCTAACGAATACATTAGAAGTTATTCAAGTTTAAGTTCTCTGGGACACAGGTGTCCCTATGGGTGTGAAGGTAGTTTTTTTATTAATATATCATCAGAGATAGCTTGATAAAATATCACCTGACAAATGTACATAACATGTGATATATACTTTTCACTTAAGATTTTTCAAATATCTTAATCAAGTAGAATATAAGAATAAATAATAAATGTACCTAAAGATATAGTAAAGGTAAAATAAATAGAAAAAAAAATACTGATAAAGTGTGTATTTTTAAGGATGCAAAAGCCCCCTTCACACCCAGAGAGACACCAGTGTCCTCTAATTTCTTAGAGAAACGGGTTGAGTTACAATTTTTTTATAAAATCAAATTAGATTAGTATTGCCATTCTGACTTCAAAAAATACAACTTTCTGATAACTTACAGGTTTGAAAGTGTTAATAAAGTTTTTAGATAATTCCTTTGAGGTTGTTGGAGTAGTGTTGGATCATATTATTTCACTATTGCAAGGAATAACAGGAACATCCAAAAGGAAGGGATGCATTCCCCTACACCAAACCCTGTAAACACCACTGAGTAAGGCTTATTTAACTTTTTTATAAATAACATCCAGGGATTGGAGTGGACACAAATACAATGCATTCACCCTTCAGCTGTTTTAATCAGTTGAGACTGCATATTATGAATTAAAAAGGATATTAATAGCTCTTTTCTTACCCCCAAGGTACACCGTATCCTCCCATATACACTTTACATAGCTATTAGGGTTTCTCTCTCAAGAGTCTCTTTTTCCGGAAATTTCCGAGGGTTTTGGACCTAAAGGAAATTCCATGAAAACCTCAAGGTTGAAATAGATCACTCAAGCCCTTCAGTTTAAAGCCACTACTTCAAAAAGTCATTGTTTTAAACTGTCCTCTTCAGACTGCAATTACATATTGACTCCGAATAGATGATTAATTATTATATTTATCTCCCTTTCCGAGGTTTAAGCGATAGCATTCACTTCACTACACAGGTGATTCAGCAAATGTGTTAAAACTACATGTTTAAAAGCTTCTTGACGGGATTCAATTAGAAAATAAGATATGAAAACTCTCTGGAATAATAAAAGAAATGAGAATGATGTAAAGAGGCATCGCTCTCTCAACTCATTAGGTCTCTACTTTAAATAAATGTGCATATGCAAATGTAAAGTCATAAAAGGTAAGTACGTAAAAGGATGGAGAGAGAGAGGGAGAGAGAATTCAAGGTTTTATAACATAATATTTAAGTTCATTTGTATATACATATATTTACATGCATAAAAGCGTTATTTGTATGCAAAATTAATGATCTATTTAATAATAAACAACTTGCTATAAAAGTAATTTCATACGTAATAACAGAGATATGTAAGAAAGGTTCTTACATGTTAAGGCCATCAAGAAGAAGCAGTACATAGGGAAATAATGTGAGATGTTTCATAGAAACGATCCTGGAAAAAAAAACAATAAAAGGAGAAAAGTGTCTTTTTCAATTTCTAGCTATTATTACTTCATAGGAGTAGACACTGACTTTTTTATTATTCTAAATTTTGCTATATATAAACAAAATTTCTTAAAGAATCGTTGACATATCTTTTAGATGACTGTCCATATTTTATGGTTCATACCTTTTTTTAAAAACGTGATGCATGTGAACGTGCGATTTGACCTTCTAAAGAGTGATGAATATAATTTTTGCCAAATAGACGAATAATAATTTATTCTGGTACAATTATCGTATTAACCAGTTGATAAAGTAATGATGACGATCTTCATTTTTTTTATTTTCCTTCTCATCTACACCATTACTTTTTATATCATCAGTATATTACTCATTCCTATCTATGACGTCATAAGTAACAAGTGTTGCTGCTAGATGTATATTTAGCATGTCTTTTTAAGGATCATTATTTGCTCCAAATCGCACCTTTTTAGTGGACTAATTGGAAAGTAATAATAATAGAAATTGTAGAGCAATTAATAAAGAATAGTCAAGGAATTCTAGGAACTGCATTCTGCCAGCAAAAAAAATCCTAGCATTGTTGATATGAAACATCTCACAAATGACCTTTATTATTGTTACACTAAATTAAAAAAAGGATTTCATTCCTTTTGTTTAAAGGTTAAATTTAGCTTTGGATACAATATAATTTAAAAAAATAGATAGCCAATTTGTGTATACAATAGAACTAGACCAATATACTGATGAGCAGATACAACTGGCCCATTTAGACTGGTAGTGTTATATTAATAGATAATTGACTCAAATTATTTACTGATCACTACGGATTTTCTATGGTCCTGTTAAAGGAAATCAAATTTTTTCTACAATAAAAATGAAATCAAAACACATCTTGGTCAAAAAAAAGTGAGAAGAGAAGGTTTTAAATACATAGCCATTGAAAGTCCAAATGTGGCCAGTCATAACAATCAATTAATAATACTTAAAACCCTGATATAATCAATGGATTGTGACATATGTATCTTTGAACTTTCATTTACATTATTATTATTAAAAAACTATTAACTTGCATAAAATCCTATGTTTGACCGTGTGGTCATTAATAATAAAAAAATTCAAAATTATCAAAAGAAAAACTCTAGGATGTCATTTCTGTAAGTCTTGGCAACGAACCATTTACTTCGCTATGGTGATGATAAAGATTATGCAGTGACCTCAGAGGCTATTTTTGGGTTTTTGTCTAGCTATTTTTATAGGGATCTCAAAGATTAATTTGAAATAAAAATCAACCACCACTTAAATCCGAAATAACTGATATCAGTCCCATAATTATTCATCTCGTTATAGCTTTCTAATGATGTACTCAAAATCTTAGGGAGATATGCTTTTCTTCTACTTAGTAACTAATAATGAAATGAGAGACAGGCCTTTGCTTACTTCATAGAAAACATGTATCCCCTAGTCACTTTGACTAACAATCGAATAATTAATTTTATATTATTTGTTATAGAGCATAAATAACTATTTGGTATTCTTGTCTCATTCCAGAAATAGTTGAAGACGTTTCTTCCTCATACTTTTTTTTTATCTGTAGCACATTTGTTATGTGTTGTTTCTCAGGAAAAAATGTTTGTACAAAAAAGTCAAATGTTGAGCTTTACTATATAAGTTTACAAAGGAAAAGTTCTGACAGATGAAGGTTCATGTTGAATCTTTAAAGATACATATCAAATTCAAGGCAATTAGTAGGCTATCCGGCTATGAAAAGTAATGTAAGATAAATATCATTGTTGAATCTTAAACAGAATGTTTGCTCTATTTTTTTTTTGGAGAAAAAAATAAGGTAAGGCTCAAAATTATAATGGTCTGTTAGCTAATTGTCTCATTTTTCCAAACTGTTTGTCTATTCATCATTTATGTCATAATAAAGTGGTAAAGAAATTTCTGCAGTTTAAATAGTTGAACCTTCTTAATTGAATGTCCAACCAATTGGCGTTAGGTATAGTAATTTTGGGATCATGCAACCTTTCCTACAGAAAGAGTGAAAGAAAAAAAGACCCAAAGTCTCTTTGTAGTTGGACAATTCTTTCAAATAGTCATTTTATTAGTCATTTAAATATAATGTTATTGAGAGCTTAACAGGAGCCTGTTTTAGTTAAATTCATAAGCCTTCAAAGTCTGATAAGGGGTGAAGCAAAAACATGTTGGCTTTGAGATATTTTCTTGCCTATAAATCTTAATCCCTCCCAAAGATGTCGCTTTGGAAGTACATATATATATATATATGTATATATTAAATTTATTTTCCCTCCTGAGAATTTACCTTGTATAAGTATTGAATTCAAGTTACTAAATTGTGTAGTTAGTTAGTGAGTCATTCAGGGGCCTTTATCAAACAAAAAAGTCAACACTCGAACAAGTGAATTTGTACAAAAATTTGATCACGTCGTATCGACACTTTGTTTCATAGCTTTGACTACACCTTTTCACATTCTATTTGAGAATAACGACACACTATATGAGAATAGTAACATATTAAATGGAAACAGGCCTGTAAATTTTTAAATTATGACATACTAAATGAGAGCAATTCCATTCTATTTCAGAATTAAATAATTATATAAAATATGAATGTTGAAATTCGTCTCATCCATAAACACGATTGGCCAGCTATCGGATTGATATCTCAAGAGCTTTTCCACGAAGTCTCTCAATTTAACCTTATTCTCCGGTTCATTCGCCTTTTAGGGTTTCAACCACACATTTTTCAATGTATGAAGGACATCCCATCCAATTAGCGTCTCAGGGTTTGCTTCGATACACGTAAGCTCAACGTTGCCCACAACGAATCAACAATGGCCTTTAAATTGTGTTATTAAACAGTTGCCTTCCATAAGGCTGACCACGTGTTCTGGATTAATATCGAGTACCTTAGAGTTGAAACCGCCTCCACGTTTGTCGGCTGAGTTGCCCGACTTAACCCACCGATAAGCCGTTGCCTGTAGGACTCCCAGACTTGCGGTAAGTTCACAGCAATTGCCATTTGCAGAATGGGTTTCTCAAATTTGTTCCTTTCTTTCTTCAGCTGTACGTCTTGTCATTAAGGATGTGAAGAAAAATTTATTAATTCTCATATAGGTTGTCACTATTCATAAAATCCCAAACTATTCTCATTTAGTATGTGAGAAGGTACATACCTAGGTAATTCGAGTTCAACCAATCAACAACCGTCGAGACACAATTATGGAGATCACAAAGTGAAAGAGAGAAAGAAAGGTCACAAATCATTTGGTACTGAGGCCATCCCTTTAAATGCTTGTTTTATTCTTCATTTATTACCTAGTAGGGAAATTGGAGGAGTGAGTTCGAGTTGAGTTAACAATATTTTAAATCAGTAATAGAGGGTAGAGCAGTAGAAAATATACATCATTCATACAAATATAAAATAGAAATTAGAAGCTGAAAATTGAATGTACATATATATATATATATATATGTACATTCAATTTTATATATATCTACATACATAAAATAGGGTCTGAGAAACAATTGTAAAAGGGATCTAATTTTATATTTTGGTAGACTGCGTACATTATTGTATTTTTTTTTCTCAAACTTACTTCCTTAGAAAAAAAAAAAGAATATATATTAATGCTCAAAAGAAAATTCTAGAAAGTCTTATCTAATTATCTTATTATTCAAACAATAGAACAAATCCTATACATTCGTAAAAAAATGTGAGTTTTTTTTGTTTTTTTTTTCCTACCCATGAAAGCTATCGTTATTTAAAGCCCTTTTAATTTAATGTGAGTCTCATAATAGATTCTTTTTTTTTATTTATACCATATATTTTAAACAAAATAAATAATAATTCAATTATTTTATCGTAAAAACTGCATTGAGCAATTAAAGCAAAATGTTTCATTTTTTTTTTTGTATTAACAATAATTACATGAATATGTATGTATATATTATCATGATTTATTAGATTGCCTCTAGGCCTTGTTTCTGAATTACGGAAGGGATGTGTAAACTGTATCTATCAAATATCTATGATATCGAATAATTTTGAAGAATGTATCGTTACTTGTATATATTCGTATAAAAACTTTTTTCTAATTTTTTTATAGAATTTTTATACAAATTAAAAACCTTTTCATTCAACAAAAAAACACAGACAGCAATACTTTCTCCCCAATTTCAATAGCCGAAGTAAAGGAAAATATTTATTGAGTATATAATCTTCATAAGTACCTTTCATACAAGTGCATTTATGTTGAACCTCATTCAAAATTGTAAAATAATTCATTTATCAATAAGACATTTAAGGAGAGTTCCTAGCCCAATGTATACAAGATTTCTTTTTTACACAAGTTATAGAACTCAAAGCTAGATGATAGTCCTGGATGTGTACACTAAGTATATTAGAAACTTACATATGTTTTTCCGAATTGATCTGACTCCGAGACTATTTGCAAAACTATTTGTAGATTCCTTTGAAAATTTGGCATTGCCACTCCATCATTATTAGTCTGAGTTGGTATCTTATCAAAGAACCTCATGTAATGAATTTGTTAATTATACAAAGTATTGACAACAGAGAAAATTGTACAGTTTATATATTTTTAAGGAAGTCATTTTAGTATATATTTAGTAGGAGAAGGACGGTGGAGTTAATTTACCCCCTCTCCAACTCTTATTAACCCTTTCACACCCGTAAGGTATCATAAAGTATTTTCAACAGGAAGTTATGTTTTTTGAGATCAAAATGACCATACTAACCTAATTTGATTGAATAAAAAAGTTGTAACTTGAACCGTTTCTCTAAGAACTTATTATGGGACACTGGTGTCCCTCTGGATGTGAAAGGAATTTTCTCATTCTTAAAAATACACGGTTTATCAGGTCTTTTTTCGTGTTTATTATACCTTTAGGTACATTAATTCTTTATTCTTATATTCTACTTGACAAAAAAATTGAAAAGCCTTAAATAAAAAATATATATCACATGTTATGTACATTTTACAGGGGATAATTAATGTAGCAATTTCTGTTGCTGTGTTCCAAATAACTTAAACTTGATAAATTTCTAGAAATAAAAGATATTTTAAACTGATACTTCTCTAACTATATATTAATAAATAAGTTCCTTGAAAAAAATAAAAAGTTATTTTGGTTAAAACATAATTTTTTTGCATGTGTCAAAATCGTAACTTTCAGTACTTTGAAAAATATTCAAATCAAATTTTTTTTATGACTAACTATGAAATATGAATAATAGCTCGATATCTTTACTATAAAACAAAAATCGGTTGACAATGGAGCGCACTAGCACATTTTGAATTGATGGGACATCGGTGTCCTCTAGGTTCGAAAGGGTTAATGAATATTTCCATGACAGAATCCAACCGTTGATACATGATTAAGTACTTCTACGTCCTCGTACATCACATTGAAAGGATAAAAAATGACCAAATTTTATAGTATAAACTGATTTTGAATGAAGTAAAAATTGTAATAGCAATAGTTCAACGGTAAGAATTTCAAAGAAATTTCTATTCTTTTTGTATACACATTGAAAGGACTAAAATTCTATAGAAGTACTTTAAGCCATACAATAACACGGGTCTTTATAAATAAAGAAAGCAAACAAAAAACCAAGGAATTTAGGTGTAACCTCTCTTTTAGGTAATAAAAGCAACTTTTTAAAAATGGTACTTTTTTGATTGCTTATAGTAGTACTCTACAAGTGAACAAACGCAAATACCTTGAAGCTCAAAAGGAGCAGAGACAAAAGACACAGAAACAAAATCCAAAAATGAAAAGGGCCCTTTATTTTTTGTAGAAAAGTTAAATAATAAACCTTAAGTAGTAGTGCGCAGAAGGATTAAGAAACCAGCTGAAATTCTTCTGTGTACTACTAATTAAGTAATTCTACCGTGAGTCTTAGCAAATTTTTGTTTGCAATTGAATGAAAATTTACACACTTATATGGACGATTTCTTCTTAGTTAAGGATTCTTATCGGGCGCTTGACTTCTCGTTTGAAAGCTGTGAGTCTGGGCTCTCTATTGCATTCCTTATTCATCCACTTTATGTAATATTCAGGAAATTATTTAAGTACAAAGGATTTGGCCAACTTTTGGGTCTACTCTCGCCGCCTATGCTCCCAGGAGTCTCTTTGGGTCAAAACAAAGACTAGAAATGGAATCTGCATTAAATACACTAGCAAATCATTATTTTTTAATGCACAAAATGAATATCTTTCTAGGCTTAAATTTAAGGTGAAGGTGGAAAATTGGCCAAATTAGCTAAAAAAAGTAGGGTCCAATTTTTTGAAAACCATCAGACTCTTGAAAAAAAAAATTACAGATTTGAAATCAACGTGCAAAACTGAATAACTTTTATTATACTTATACCGCTGAAGATTTTTGAAAGTTCAAATTTGTTGACCTGTGTAATTATTATATACTTATATTATAAAGAGGTATAATTATATATGATATACACTTCACACTGATATTTATTTTGAAAGGTTGCATATTGGAATGTATAAACTCCTCCTACATGGTAGAACGTTTTCACTAACGTCTCAAATTGCAAAATAAATTGAAACAACGCAAGTTGTGTGCATACATTCATATATTTAAGAAATAAAATGGACAAATTTCGAAAAAGAAAGAAAGAAAAAACACCTAGTATCTAAATATGTAGAATAAAACGGTGATATTTGAATAAAAAATAAACTTAATAGGACCTACTGATATCCCCTATGAAATTTGGAACACACAATGTACGTAGGATAATTTAAAAAAATATCTGTTCCTGGAAAAGTTAATTGTTAATTTATTGATTAAACCCTGTAAGTTTAGAAGTATACAAAGAAAAGAAATAAAATAGAACTATGTAGACAAATCTCTTAAATAATCTTAAGGAAACTTCATATAATGGCTTTCAAAATTAAGAAAATTAAACACCTATTTAAAATACAACTTTATGGCAATGATATTTGAATAATAATAAAATTAATAAGTTTGAAAAAATTCAAAAACAAATACAAATATTAACGAGAATGTATTTATAATGATGCAATATCATATTTTTAATACAAACTATTAGAGCCTCAGATAGTTACCTAAAAGAGAAAGATATTTTTGATAGACAGTAATGTTGTAAGTCCTTTTATTCTCGGTTTCATTGTGACATGACCCATTGTTCACGGCAGTCAATCATCATGTCTCTAAATTTATTTATTTAAAAAAAAAATTTATTCTCATAAAACAGAGTTGTTTATACCAGCTCTTTGACGATGACCGACTTTCACAAATATGACGTCACTTGAAAACATTCTATTAACAAGAAATGATTTGAATAATATGATGGACACGCTCAAGTTTTAAATTTACTTACATATCTATTTCATTTTTTGGATCTTACGACCTCAAGGAGGTTTAAGCATATTCAATATATGCGAACATAGAATGTATTTAAACTCCCAAATTACCCTACATAGTTGCCCATTATTTTTACTGCTTCATTTTCAGTCTATTTTCCCATAAATTTGCTCTGGTTTTTTTCTCTATTAGTAAGCTATTTGTCGTTATATCTAACTCTGTAGTTATTCTTAAGTTATAAAAACTTAATATGTACAAGCATATAATACATACATAAATAAATGTA